>JAQQTP010000074.1:37370000-39770000 GCA_029884605.1 Ormosia emarginata | reverse complement strand
ACTAATTTTTATGTATTTTATCTTGTATTTGAGAAGCCCTTGGTGGTGAAGGACTTGGAAAAAGAAGCAAAACAAAGAGTTTTTGAGGATCTTCAAGAGGTAAGAGGGAGATCCATCTCACCAACCAAGCATGGTGGTGAGAGATGGTCTTATATTTGATGGATAGTGAATCCATGTGAGGATTCATATCCATGGTCATGTAAATTATTTGTGTGTGTTTATGAACTTTGATTATTTGCCTATGCTTGATATGCTTTGCATGATTTTCTGGCTTTTATGGTATGCTTATAATATGCATGATGATAATATGGTATGCTTATAATTAGCATGATGAGAATATGTTAAAATTATGTATATGTATGTCATGATGTGATGATGGAAAGAAAATCAATTTTTGGCTTCAATGGCCAAAGGAAAGGAAATACGGTTTTGATACCCATGAAGAGGGTTTATGTTGAAAATTTTTAAGACAAGGGAATTAATTTTTGGGTCCCTAGAACATTGAGAATTTCAGCCAAGACACCTCAACATAGGTGTTTATAACTTAATATTTTCATGGAAGAATAAAATTGGATTCATTTGAAAAGCATGCAAAATGAACAAAGGATATGTTTTTCAAGAGAACAAGAACATGGTTTTGAAAGATTTTTATTAATTTATTTTGTGTAAAAAGATCCTAAGTGTTTTTCTATACATGAGTTTTGAATGAAACGGGCAAACGTTGATTTTAAGGATTTGCAAAGAAAGTGAAGATGAATTTGAACAAATGGGTTTAGTTTTTATGACCATAAGTCTTACAGTTTTGAAAGCAAAATTTTAATGATTTTGTTTGTGTAAAATCATATTGACTTAGAAGGAAAAATGTTTTGATAATTTTCAATAGTCATGTCCACGTTTTTGAGGGTTTGTAATGCCTTGATGTTTATGAACACAATGATTTTCAAAGTGGAGATGTAACTTGATTTAATACAAGAATTTGGAAAGGGAATAGAGCGTTTATCACTTGAGAAAATTAAGTTTTTGTAAACGGAAATATTTTTGAACTTCAATTTATTTTGAAGAAGGTTATGTTTGGAAATGATTTGGAAAAAATGGAGAATATAATGGTGTTTTGAAAATTTACTAACATATAACTGATTCCTGAGTTTTGAAATACGTTAGAAAATGTTAAGTTTTGAAATGTTAATATCAATGGAAAAGTGATTTTCGTGGATTATATTTTGGAAAAGGATTTCTTGAGTAAAGAAATGTGGAAAAAGATTTTCTTGAGTAAGAAAATGTGAAAAATGAAATACAAAGTTATATTATTTTGAGAAAAGTTGAAAAGGAATTTTTGAAGGTCAAGAAATATTTTCTATAATGAAATTGTGGTGAAAAATTATTTACATATCTTAAAAACGTGATTTTTAAGCTACGCGATTTGAAATACAAAAAAAAATATTTCTACGTGATTTTAAATACGTTGAAATATTTCTACACGATTTGAATTACGTTTAAATATTTTACGTAATTTGAACTACTATTGAAAAATCACTACATGATTGAAAAGTGATGAATTATTTTTATGTGATTGTGAAAATGATGAAAAATTGTTATGTGATTTGAAAAGTGTTTTAAATATTTTGAAAATGATGAAAAATGATTTACGCGACTTAAAAGAATGATTTTTAAGTTACGCGATTTTGAAACAGTGAAAAAATACTATGCGATTTGAGAAATGTATATTTTTACGCGATTGAGAAAAACATTGAAAAATTAGTACGTGGTTTAAAAGTGCAACAGAAGAGGTGCAGCATTTTGAAAACGTAACAGAAATGTTACAAAATTTTGTAAACATAACAGTAGTGTTATGGTATTATGAAAACGTAATAAAAATGTTTTAGAATTTTAAAAACGTAACAAAATTGTTATGGTATTTTGAAAATGCAACAGAAGTGTTGTGGAATTATGAAAACGTAATAGAAATGTTACACGATTGTGAAAACACGACAACAGTATTTTATAACTATGAAAACATGATAACATGATTTTGTTATTGAAATATACAGTATGATTACTGTAAAACCAGTGTATGGATACTGTTTGTGAAAACAACGAGTTTTGCCTGTTATTGGCACGTGGTGCATTTTAGATGCATTGGAAAAAAAATATGCGTTGAGGCATCTGATTTAATTGAACAAACGAATTTGAAAAGAAAGGCCCTTGTGGTTGAACTTGCACTGATATATTCGTGCATTGTATAAACTATATATGAGAAATTATGAGATATACCTGTGATTGGTATTATACCTGTGATTGGTATTTGGTGCATTATACATGCATTGGAATGGTCCGATGAGGACTGGATATGGCTGATTGCCTAGGAGAAACACACCTCTTGAGTGGGTGCGATATGCGTAGTGTAAGTCACTTGTTGACCTTGGGGGCATCGGGGTGCAGGTTGCTTACATGGATGGTTAGTTGCGCTTCTTCCCGTAGGTTAGACCGATGCAACACACCGATGATCCTGACCGAGACACTATTCTTATTCAAGATCTGATAAAGACTGTCGTGTATGTGCTAGATGTGCAAAATCAAAATAAGGATTATAGCACGTGGTCTAAGGCATGTGGTACCGACAGATCTTTTCGATCATTTCTCCAACCTGAGTTTAGCTCCATGGAGTAGGAACATTGAGTCTAAATGCACATGCATTATATGATTACATTTATATCTGTATGATATATTAATTGAGGAATATTGGCTATGACAACTGTTTTGAATACTTGGATTGATATATGATTGGATGATGATAGTTGATTAATATTAAATATAGTATTGGAAGTCTGGTATGATATCCTTGTATGATATTATTGTTTGTGTTATCTCTGTGCTGCCATGTTCGAGTCCTGAATGTCCACTCCTTATTGTTGTCACCCATCTCAGAGTATTCATTGCCCATTATGTCTAAGACAACTCGATCCTTCTATTATTTGATTTTAACAGTACAGACACAACAAAACAACATAACAAAGAGGTGAGATCACCTACACCAATACCAACATGGTAGCACAGAGATAACACAAGCAACATATCATACAAATAGATCATATCACAATTATGACCATGCCACCAACATTAATCAACTATCATCATCCAATCATTTATCAGTTCAATTATCATAAGCAACAATTATGATAATGCCCTCAACATTGTCTAATTATCATCATCATCATCCAAGTATTCAAAACAATTGTCATAGCCAATATTCCTCAATTAATATATCACACAGATATAAATGGTAGATTATGCATGTGCACAAAGACTCAGTTTTTCAAAACAACTCCATGGAGGTTTTCACAATTTCGAGGAGAATGCTCTACCAATTGTCAGCCTTAATCCAAAGACAATCTTCCAGTTGTTGAAAAAAATCGTGTTCTTGTCAGGTATCGTCAATGCGTTGCAACGGACTGCATCGCCAAGTGGCACAGGGTACTCGCCAGCTGTCCACTGGTCGACCGCCGCGCCTCAACGCCCCCAAGATCTATCATAGACCTCACTATCAATTCTCATTCCCTCTTCAACCACAAGGGCCATATACAATGCACGAATATATCAGTGCAAGTCCAACCCCAAAGGGCCAAATTCTTTTCAATTTCATTTGTTCAATATATCATATGCCTCAACGCATGTTTTTCCAATGCATGTATAATGCACCAAATCCAATAACAGGCATCTCTTTCCAATGCATATAAATTGTACCAAATTATACTGTATTTTCAACAGCAAAATCATGTTATCACATTTTCATAGTTATAAAATACTTTTGTCATGTTTTCACAAAATTGCGCAACATTTCCGTTACGTTTTCACAATTCCAAAACATTTTTGTTATGTTTTCAAAATATCGTAACCCTTCTATTACGTTTTCAAAATGCCGCAACTCTTCTGTTGCACTTTTAAATCACGTACCAATTTTTCAACATTTTTCTCAATCGCGTAAAGATATACGTTTCTCAAATCCCATAATATTTTTCCACTGTTTCAAAATCACGTAACTTAAAAATCATCCTTTTAAGTCGCGTAAATCATTTTCTTTCATTTTCAAAATATTTAAAACACTTTTCAAATCACATAATGATTTTCCGCTATTTTCATAATCACGTAAAAATAATTCATCACTTTTCCATCACGTAGTAATTTTTTAATAGTAATTCAGATTATGTAAAATATTTAAATGTAATTCAAATCGCGTAGAAATATTTCAATGTATTTAAAATCGCATAGAAATATTTTATTGTATTTCCAAACACTTAGAAATATTTTACTGTATTTCAAACCACGTACTTTAAAATTACATTTTTAAGATACGTAAATAATTTTTTTACCACAATTTCATTACAGAAAATATTTCTTAACCTTCAAATATTCCTTTTTCAACTTTTCTTAAAATAATATAACTTTATATTTCATGTAATATATTATTCTTACTCAAGAAAATCTTTTTCCATATTTCTTTACTCAAGAAATCCTTTTCCAAAATATAAGTCATAAAATCACTTTTCCATTGATATAAATCAATGTTTCAAAACTTAACATTTTCTAACGTACTTTCAAAACTCAAAAATAAGTTATACGTTAGTAACTTTTCAAATCGCCATTATATTCTCCATTTTTCTCAAATCACTTCCAAAATCATTCTTCAAAATAAATTAGAGTTCAAACATGTTCAACCTCTCTTTGTCTTTCGTTTACAAAATTCTCTCAAGTGGTAAAAACACTCTGATTCCCTTTCCAAATTCCTTGTATTAAATCAAGTTACGTTTTCACTTTGAAAATCACTTTGTTCATAAAAATCAAGACATTACAAGCCTTTAAAAAAAAGGTGGACATGACTATTGAAACCATCAAATATTTTTCCTTTTAAATTGATATGGTTTTACACAAACAAAACCATTAAAAATCCTTTACAAAAATGTAAGACTCATAGTCTTTGAAAAATCAAATCATTTGTTCATTTCCATTTTTCACTTTCTTTGCAAATCCGTTTTCACTTTCTTTACAAATCCTTTAAAATCATCATTGCTATTTTCATTTAAATCTCATGTTTAGTAAAACACTTAGAAACTTTTTACACAAAATAAATCAATAAAAATCTTTCTAAAATCGTGTTCATGTACTATTTGAAAAATAAACTCTTTATTTATTTTCCTTGCTTTTTCTAAACATCCATTTTCATCTTTCAAGAAAATATTAATTTTGTGAACACCTATCTTGAGGTGTCTTAACCGAAATTCACCATGTTCTAGGGATCAAAAATTAATTTCCTTGTTCTTGAAAAATTTCAACATGAACCCTAATCAAGGGCATCAAAACCGTAGCTCTTCCTTGGCCATTGGGACCAAAATTAATTTTTTTTCCATCATCAAATCATGGCATACACATACATACATACATATATATATATATATATATATATATATATCAAAAGCATGTCATATTATCATCATGCATAGTATAAACATACCATCAAAATCATAAACTCATGCAAAGCATATTAAGCATAGGCAATTAATCAAAGCTCATAAACACATATAAATTATTACATGACCATGGATATGAATCCTCACATGGATTCAACATCCATCAAATATAAGACCATCTCTTACCACCATGCTTGGTTGGTGAGATGGATCTCCCTCTTACCTCTTGAAGATCCTCAAAAACTCCTTGTTTTGCTTCTTTTTCCAAGTCCTTCACCACCAATGGCTTCTCAAATACAAGACAAAATACATAAAAATTAGTATACTAAGCTTGATTAAGAGGAACCATGGATCAAACATGGTTTAGATCATGAAAAAGAGGAGAAGAAATGAAGTTTCCTTACACTTCACCATAAATACCCCATAACATGGATCTTGAAGAAAGTCCATGAAGATGAATGATTTAGAGAAAGTCTCCAACATGAAAGTTGCTTAGAACATCATGTAGATTCAAGATCTATGGTTGGATGAAATTAAAAGAGATTGGATGGTGGTTTTGGGTGTCTTGGCCGAACCATGCTAGAAGGAGAAGGAGAGAAATTTTTCTAAGAGTTTTGCTTGAAGGAAAGTTCAAGAATGATGAATAGAAAGACAATTATGATACAAATAATAGAAACCAACAATTTTGGCCTCCTTTAGAGTGCATGGCCGTAGCTATGCTTGGAGAAAAGGTGAAGAGAAAAGTTTGATGAAGACTTGGCTTTTTGGAGGAGACAAAGGTGAATTATAATCAATAATGACCAAAGGTGATCAATATGGTCTTCAAATGTTGTTTTAATTTCCAATGCACCACAAAAATTGTCCCCCCCTCCAAGTAGTCTTCTAAGAATGCAAACAAAAATAAAGAAACATAATTGACTAAAGCATCAAATAATTGTCATAAAGTCTCCTTTAGCTCTAAATTCATTACAAAAATCGTCCCCCCTCCTTCATGATGCATTTAATAATTTGTCGTCTTTTCATGCCATTATTTGAAGCTTTTCTAGCCATTGATTAGTTCAATGGTTAGGATTAATGTAGGCTTTAGATTTAGCTTTAGGTAGAAGACTTAATATAGGCCATTGGATCTTTCCTCCTTTAAATTCTAGCCATTAGATGTGTCTCCAAAATGAAGCGTCAAGATTACTCCTTCTTACTTTTAATCCAAGGGTCATAATTAGTCTTTGCTACTTTTTAAGACTAATTCTCCACCATTGATTAAATTCAAATCCAATGATCATAAATGGTCCTTGTTACTTTACAAGACCAAATTTTCACCCTTGATTAATTATTCATCCAATGGTCATAAATGGTCTTTGTCACTTTTTGAGACCAAATCTCTACCATTGATTAAATCTAAATCCAATGGTTATAAATGGTCATAGTCATTTTATTAAACTTATCTTACACCGTTGATTAAATCAAGATCAAGTCTTTACCGTCGATTAAATCAACTGTTGATATCAAAGTCTTCAATATTAGACTTGTTTCCTATTGGTCCATAAAAAATTGTCACAATCACTAATATTGACTTAAGTAATATAATTTTTATTTTTATCTACTAAAACCCCACGAAAGATTATATTTACTGTATTTTTATTGTCCGATAATTAAATA
This sequence comes from Ormosia emarginata, assembly GCA_029884605.1. Classification (NCBI taxonomy): domain Eukaryota; kingdom Viridiplantae; phylum Streptophyta; class Magnoliopsida; order Fabales; family Fabaceae; genus Ormosia; species Ormosia emarginata. The sequence continues at coordinate 39,762,882 of JAQQTP010000074.1, read as the reverse complement.
CAGTACAAAACACAATAAAGGAAATTTCTAAAACTGTTTCCGAATTCAGGTTTAGTAAGATCCCCTATCTCCATCTAAACAGTACAAATTTTTCTATGCGTAGAAAAATTTTCACTTTCTTGACTTACCTACCGGGCCCATATATACCACACAGGCCCATATACACCCCTGGGGCCCACAAATAGTAAAAAAATTTATAATCACACATAAAATCACAAAAATTAGAAAACTCACAAATATCACATCAGATTACGTAAAATAATTAAGACTTTTTAGTAATAATAATTTTTGGGCCGGAAAAATTTTACGTAATTTAATTATTACTGAAAAGTCATAATTATTTTACGTAATCTGAAGTGATATTTGTGAGTTTTCTAATTTTTGTGATTTTATGTGTGATTTTAAAATTTTTTACTGTTTGTGGGCCCCAGGGGGTGTATGTGGGCCCAGGTGGCCATACGTGGGCCCAAGTGGGTCCCGCAAAGTAAAAATTTTTCTACGCATAGAAAAATTTGTACTGTTTAGATGGAGACAGGGGATCTTACTAAACCTGAATCCGCAAATAGTTTTAGAAAATTTCCTTTACTGTATTTTGTACTGTATTTAAATAATAAAAATACAATAAATATATTCTTTCGTAGGATTATAACAGATAAAAAAAATAAAATTCTATACTATTAAGTCAATATTAGTGATTTGGATATCCACTATCGATTTAATCACCATTGGAAATTTAATCTTGATTTAATCAACGGTGGAGATTTGATCTTAAAAGTGAATAGGATCAATTATAACCGTTGGATGGAAGTTAAATCAAGGGTATAGATTTAGTCTTATAAATACTATGACCATTATCAACCCTTGGATGTAAAATTAATCAATGGTGGAGATGGATCATTAATGACCATTGGATTTGGATTTAGATCAATGGTGGAGAATTGGTCATCAAAAATGACTACAACCATTTTGGACCCTTGGATGTAAAGTTTGAAGGTGTAATCTTGACCCTTCATTTTGGAGACACATTCAATGGTTAGGATTGCAAGCAAAAATGATCCAATAGCTCAAATGAAGTCTTCTATCTATAACCTAAACCTAGTAACTATTTTTAATCCAAACCATTCTTTTAATCAATGGTTAGGATGGCTTAAAGTAATGGTTATGAAATTTGTCACTTTTGGAGTGCATGAAGAGGGGGGACGGTTTGGAGAAGCAAGGAAGAGGGGAGACAAGTTAGTATAGGCTTTTTAGGTCAAAGAAAAAAATGAAGACAATAGCCAAGTGTCAAGACCATTTATTATTTTTCCTATTGATCATTAATGATCATGTTTTTCAAACTTCACTTTCCATTCTCTCCAATGCATGCTACGGCCATGCATAGTCCTAAAGGCCAAATAATTCATTTTTTTTACACTTCACATTATCACTTCTTCACCTATTTCACTTAGTTTCAAGAAACCAACCAAAGAAAATTTCATTTTTCTCTCCCTAAGAGACCATTCGGCCAAGCACCCTAATTCTCTCCTCCATCACTCTTTAATTTCATACAACCTAGTTTCTTGAATCCTTACCTTATTCTAAACAACTTTCATGTTGAAGACTTTCTCTAAATCTTCCATCTTGAAGGACTTTTACTAAGATCAAGTTCTAGAGTTTTTGTTGGTGAAGTGTAAGGAAACTTCATTTATTCTTTTCTTTTTCATGTTCTAAACCATGTTTGATTCATGGTTCTTCTTATTCAAGCTTGATATACTAATTTTCTTGTATTTGTTTCATGTTTAAGAACTTGTGTTGGTGGAGATCTTGTTCAAAATACAAAGCAACAAGCTTTTTGGTGGTTCTTCAAGAGGTAAGAGAGAGATCTATCTCATCAACTAAGCATGGTGGTGAGAGATGGTCTTATATTTGATGGATGTTGAATCCATGTGAGGATTCATATCCATGGTCATGTAATAATTTATATGTGTTTATGAGCTTTGATTAATTACCTATACTTAATATGCTTTGCATGAGTTTATGATTTTGATGGTATGCTTATACTATGCATGATGATAATATGGCATGCTTTTGATATATGTATATATTGTGTATGTATGTGTATGCCATGATTTGATGATGGAAAGAAAATTAATTTTGGTCCCAATGGCCAAGGAAGAGCTACGGTTTTGATGCCCTTGATTAGGGTTCATGTTGAAATTTTTCAAGAACAAGGGAATTAATTTTTGATCCCTAGAACATGGTGAATTTCGGTTAAGACACCTCAAGATAGGTGTTCACAAAATTAATATTTTCTTGAATGATAAAAATGGATGTTTAGAAAAAGCAAGGAAAATAAATAAAGAGTTTATTTTTCAAAGAGTACATGAACACGGTTTTAGAAGGATTTTTATTGATTTATTTTGTGTAAAAAGTTTCTAAGTGTTTTACTAAACATGAGATTTAAATGAAAATAGCAATGATGATTTTAAAGGATTTGTAAAGAAAGTGAAAACGGATTTGCAAAGAAAGTGAAAAATGGAAATGAACAAATGATTTGATTTTTCAAAGACTATGAGTCTTACGTTTTTGTAAAGGATTTTTAATGGTTTTGTTTGTGTAAAACCATATCAATTTAAAAGGAAAAATATTTGATGGTTTCAATAGTCATGTCCACGGTTTTTTAAAAGGCTTGTAATGTCTTGATTTTTATGAACAAAGTGATTTTCAAAGTGAAAACATAACTTGATTTAATACAAAGAATTTGGAAAGGGAATCAGAGTGTTTTTACCTCTTGAGAGAATTTTGTAAACGAAAGACAAAGAGAGGTTGAACATGTTTGAACTCTAATTTATTTTGAAGAATGATTTTGGAAGTGATTTGAGAAAAATGAAGAATATAATGGTGATTTGAAAAGTTACTAACGTATAACTTATTTTTAAGTTTTGAAAGTACATTAGAAAATGTTAAGTTTTGAAACGTTGATTTATATCAATGGAAAAGTGATTTTATGACTTATATTTTGGAAAAGGATTTCTTGAGTAAAGAAATGTGGAAAAAGATTTTCTTGAAGTAAGAATAATATATTACATGAAATATAAAATTATATTATTTTAAGAAAAGTTGAAAAAGGAATATTTGAAGGTTGAGAAATATTTTACGTAATGAAATTGTGATAAAAAAATTATTTACATATCTTAAAAATGTAATTTTAAAGTACGTGGTTTGAAATACAAGAAAATATTTCTAAGTGTTTGGAAATACAGTAAAATATTTCTATGCGATTTTAAATATGTTGAAATATTTCTACGCGATTTGAATTACGTTTAAATATTTTACGTAATCTAAATTACTATTGAAAAATCACTACGTGATGGAAAAGTGATGAATTATTTTTACATGATTGAGAAAATAGCGAAAAATCATTATGTGATTTGAAAAGTATTTTACATATTTTGAAAATGAAAGAAAATGATTTACGCGACTTAAAATGATGATTTTTAAGTTACATGATTTTGAAACAATGGAAAAATATTATGGGATTTGAGAAACGTATATCTTTACGCGATTGAGAAAAATGTTGAAAAATTGGTACGTGATTTAAAAGTGCAACAGAAGAGTTGCGGCATTTTAAAAACGTAACAGAAGGGTTACAATATTTTGAAAACGTAACAAAAATATTTTGGAATTGTGAAAACGTAACGGAAATGTTGCGCAATTTTGTGAAAACACGACAAAAGTGTTTTATAACTATGAAAATGTGATAACATGATTTTGCTGTTGAAAATACAGTATAATTTGGTACAATTTATATGCATTGGAAACAGATGCCTGTGATTGGATTTGGTGCATTATACATGCATTGGAAAAACATGCGTTGAGGCATATGATACATTGAACAAATGAAATTGAAAAGAATTTGGCCCTTTGGGGTTGGACTTGCACTGATATATTCGTGCATTGTATATAGTCCTTGTGGTTGAAGAAGGAATGAGAATTGATAGTGAGGTCTATGATGGATCTTGGGGGCGTCGAGGCGCGGCGGTCGACCAGTGGACAGCTGGCGAGTACCCTGTGCCACTTGGCGATGCAGTCCGTTGCAACGCATTGACGATACCCGACAAGAACACGATTCTTTTCAACAACTGGAAGATTCTCTTTGGGCTAAGGCTGATAATTGACAGAGTATTCTCCTCAAAATTGTGAAAACCTCCATGGAGTTGTTTTGAAAAACTGAGTCTTTGTGCATATGCATAATCTGACATTTATATCTATGTGATATATTAATTGAGGAATATTGGCTATGACAATTGTTTTGAATACTTGTATGATGATGATGATAATTAGACAATGTTGAGGGCATTATCGTAATTGTTGCTTATGATAATTGAACTGATAAATGATTGGATGATGATAGTTAATTAATGTTGGTGGCATGGTCATAATTGTGATATGATCTATCTGTATGATATGTTGCTTGTGTGCTGCCATGTTGGTATTGGTGTAGGTGATCTCACCTCTTTGTTATGTTGTTTTGCTGTGTCTGTACTGTTAAAATCAAATAATAGAAGGATCGAGTTGTCTTAGACATAACGGGCAGTGAATACTCTGAGATGGGTGACAACAATAAGGAGTGAACATTCAAGACTCGAAGATGTACAGTGTTGACAAAGAACAGATGTAGAACAGATGTCTGATGCAACAAGATGGATACACAATAGAATAAGTATGTTAAGTTTTAACGTTAGTGTTGTACCGTGCTATTAAGTAGTACCCGTCATGGGGTTTGCTACTGTTAAAAAAAAGTCTGTTAGTTTTATATTTCTCTTTAAATTATGAAATATTAATTAGTATCAATATTGCATAATGAATAGTTGAAATATGATTTTCAATATTACCTATTATTTTCAGTAAATTTATGTTTCAGTAAAGAAGAAATTTTAAAACCCACTTTTTATAACTCAAACTTTGTGTGAATTTCTTTTTAGATTATAAGTCGGGAGTTAGACATGTGATACCCTAGGGAGGGTGTTACATTAGTTGGTATCAGAGCACAGTTTGAGTCTTTTGGGATTTGTGGTTAGGTCTGGTTTGCTTGTATTGTGTTCTTTGTGTTATTGATTTCCGAAAGGAAACAATGTTGTTTATAATGGATATCAGATCCATTGTATTTCGATCCGCACGCCTCGAGAAAAAAAAAAAGAAATGGCTTGGGATAGTTGTACTTGAGTGGAAGTGGAACATGTTACTAGTAATGCAGTTGCAGCTACGGCAGCAACGGGAGCAATGTGGAAAGACGACTGCACGAACAGAGGATCGCTGAACAGCGGAAAGAAATGAAAGTTGAGGTTCAGGATCTAATGGAAGAGAATCAGTCTTAGAATATAAGACTACGTAATTTTGGAACCCGATATTTTTAAGGATATTTGGAAAGTGATTGATTTCAACGGAAGATGTATTTACAACCATTGAGGAAACCAAAGGCAGTAACTGATGTGAAAGAAGGTACTTAATGAAGGAATATACGTCAAGAAAATAAACGTTTATTTGAAATGGTTATATCTGGTTTCCATTTTATTTTGATTCGTCCATCTTTGAAGAAAAGAAATGACTCGTGATAGACGTACGCGTGTGGAAGCGAGACATAATGGTGGTGGTATGACTGCAACTTTGGAAGTAATACAAATAGTGGCTGAAGTAATTATACAACAAACTTAGGAGATTGTTCCGCAGCAAGAATTGATTTCTTAAGCTAAGATTTTATTAGAGTTAAATCAATCTCAAGATGAGAGACCCTATAACGTTGGACTATATTGGTTACGAAAATAGGGAAATCGTAAGGTCAAGTGATTCCAACAGAAAACATACTTGCAATCTCCAAGAAGTCAACAACAACAACAATCTTGGGGAGAAAGTACTAGTAATGATAGGTTTAGTTTGATTGTGACATCTGCACCGAAATGTAAGAAGTGTGGAAAGGGGCACTTAACGAAAAATTTTACATTCAAGGAAATAATTTGTTTCAAGTGCAGAGAGCCTGGACACATTTCTAAAGATTGTATTACAATGAAAACAGAGTTTTCTGTTAGTAAAATCTCAGGTAGTAGGAAATGTTCGGAGCGGAAGATTTAAACAATGGAAATTGTGTCATTGGAGCTAATCCTATAAACCATACTGAATATTTCTGTGAATAACCTATTCCTTATAGCATATGATTGAGTAGATCAATTATATGTTAGAGTTATTCGTTATCATCTGATTTGTTTAATTCTATTTCTATTCTTAGCCGATCGAGCTACCCAAGTGATTCAAATTATTGTTATAAATCAAAACTTTCTATTAGTTTGATTTGTTTCATAAACAGACGTGATCTTTGAAAACGGATTGGTTATTTTTCAACCATATCCTATGAGATTGTCTCAATACAGTGTTAGTGTTCCAGAAAAACTCATTCTTAAAAATCAGGCAAAATCAAATTCTTGTTTAATATGCTTAGTAACATATCAAATCGTGTTGCTATCTTCTTCTTTCTGACCTTCATAAATATTCTTTCATGTACTGAAATTTGTAAGAAAGGATATTCTTATTTAAAATCTATGTTATAGTATTTGATATAATGCGGTTGAAAGGAGAACTCGGTTAGTTTATTACACAAGTATTCTAGAAGAATACTTAGTGCTTCTGTTATGATGATCAAAGAGAAGGAGTTGATAGAAGAATTTTGGGATATGCGATTATCTGTGAAATTGACGCCGGGTAAGATGCGTTTAAATATGATCACTATTTCAAATGATTTGATGGATAGAATTCGTGAAGGACAAAACAGTGAGCAGTATTTGCAAGAAGCAAAAGAAGCAAAGAGCCAAGGAGCAGTGTTGGAATTTAGAGAAGGTGCTGAAGGAATTTTGAAGTTTCAAGGTAGAGTTTGTGTGCCTAATGATCCAGATCTTAGAAGATCGATTTTGGATGAAGCTCATAAGAGTAAGCTGAGTATGCATCCAGGAGCCACAAAGATGTACCAGGATTTAAAACAATTATATTGGTGGCAAGGAATGAAGAAAGATGTTGCTGAATATGTATCATCCTGTTTAGTTTGTCAGAAAGCTAAGGTGGAACATCAAAGACCTTCGGGAATGTTGCAACCTTTGCCTATTCTTGAATGGAAATGGGATGACATAGCAATGGATTTTGTAACAGGACTACCAAAGACTTGGAAGGGTCATGATGCCATTTGGGTAATTGTTGATCAGCTTACAAAGTCGGCGCACTTTTTACCGATTAATATTAAATACTAAATGGAAAAGTTAGCCCAAGTATACATCAGTGAAATTGTTAGACTTCATGGTGTACCATTCAGTATTATTTCGGATCGAGATCCAAGGTTTACGTCGAGATTTTGGAATAGTTTGCAAGAAGCGATGGGAACAAAGCTATGTTTAAGTTCTGCTTACCATCCCCAAACAAATGGTCAGTCAGAAAGAACAATTCAGTCTCTCGAGGATTTATTGAGAGCTTGTGTACTGGAGCAAACTGGAGGTTGAGATGAATTCTTGCCATTGATAGAATTCACATATAACAACAGTTTCCATTCAAGTATAGGGATGGCACCCTATGAGGCATTATATGGGAGGCGATGCAGAACACCGTTGTGTTGGTATCAGGACGGTGAGAGTGCTATGTTAGGACCAGAGATTGTCCAACAGACAATTGAGAAAGTGAAGATGATTCAAGATAAAATGAGAGTGACCCAAACTCAAAGAAAAGAGTTATCTTGATAAAAGGAGAAAATCTCTTGAGTTTGAAGAAGGTGACTATGTATTTTTACGAGTGACGCCTATGACGGGTGTTGGACGAGTGCTTAAGTCCAAGAAGCTCACTCCAAAATTTATTGGGTCGTATCAGATTTTACGTTAGGTAGGTCCGGTGGCATATCAGATTGCATTACCACCTTTTCTGTCAAATCTTCACAATGTATTTCACGTATCACAACTACGAAAATATATTTTTGATCCTACTCATGTTATCAAGCCAGACACAGTACAACTGAAGAAAAATTTAACCTATGAAACTTTTCCAGTAAAGATTGAAGATCGAAGGACAAAGCAACTTCGAGGTAAGGAAATTTCATTGGTTAAAATTGTTTGGAATGATGTAAGCGGGGAAGCTACATAGGAACTAGAAGAAAAGATAAAAGAACAGTATCCCTATTTATTCTGAGGATGTGAAATCAAGTTCATCAAGTTTCGAGGAAGAAACTTTTGTTAGAGGGGGAGAGTTGTAACACCCCAAACTTTCTATTTATTAAACAGTAATTTTGACAGTTAACAGAATTCTACTGTTTAGTGATTTCTATATACTGTAAAATTATTTTGAATATTCCATCTGTATGTTTGATCGTTTTGAGTAATTTGCTCCGTGTCAGGAAAATAATAATTTTTGGGCTGGAAAAATTTTACGTAATTTAATTATTACTGAAAAGTCTTAATTATTTTACGTAATCTGATGTGATATTTGTGAGTTTTCTAATTTTTGTGATTTTATGTGTGATTATAAATTTTTTTACTGTTTGTGGGCCCCAGGGGGTGTATGTGAGCCTCGGTGGCTATACGTGGGCCCAGGTAGGTCCCGCAAAGTGAAAATTATTCTACGCATAGAAAAATTTGTATTGTTTAGACGGAGACAGGGGATATTACTAAACCTGAATCCGGAAACAGTTTTAGAAAATTTCCTTTACTGTATTTTGTACTGTATTTAATTATCAAACGATAAAAATACAGTAAATATATTCTTTCGTAGGGTTATAACAGATAAAAAAAATAAAATTCTCTACTGTTAAGTCAACATTAGTGGTTTGGATATCCACTATCGATTTAATCATCATTGGAAATTTAATCTTGATTTAATCAACGGTGGAGATTTGATCTTAAAAGTGAATAGGATCAATTATAACCGTTGGATGGAAATTAAATCAAGGGTATAGATTTAGTCTTATAAATGACTACGACCATTATCAACCCTTGGATGTAAAATTAATCAATGGTGGAGATGGATCATTAATGACCATTGGATTTGGATTTAGATCAATGGTGGAAATTGGTCATCAAAAATGACTACAACCATTTTGGACCCTTGGATGTAAAGTTTGAAGGTGTAATCTTGACCCTTCATTTTGGAGACACATTCAATGGTTAGGATTGCAAGCAAAAATGATCCAATGGCTCAAATGAAGTCTTCTATCTATAACCTAAACCTAGTAACTATTTTTAATCCAAACCATTCTTTTAATCAATGGTTAGGATGGCTTAAAGTGATGGTTATGAAATTTGTCACTTTTGGAGTGCATGAAGAGGGGGGACGGTTTGGAGAAGCAAGGAAGAGGGGAGACAAGTTAGTATAGGCTTTTTAGGCCAAAGAAAAAAATGAAGACAATAGCCAAGTGTCAAGACCATTTATTATTTTTCCTATTGATCATTAATGATCATGTTTTTCAAACTTCACTTTCCATTCTCTCCAATGCATGCTACGGCCATGCATAGTCCTAAAGGCCAAATAATTCATTTTTTTACACTTCACATTATCACTTCTTCACCTATTTCACTTAGTTTCAAGAAACCAACCGAAGAAAACTTCAGTTTTCTCTCCCTAAGAGACCATTCGGCCAAGCACCCTAATTCTCTCCTCCATCACTCTTTAATTTCATACAACCTAGTTTCTTGAATCCTTACCTTATTCTAAACAACTTTCATGTTGAAGACTTTCTCTAAATCTTCCATCTTGAAGGACTTTTACTAAGATCAAGTTCTAGAGTTTTTGTTGGTGAAGTGTAAGGAAACTTCATTTATTCTTTTCTTTTTCATGTTCTAAACCATGTTTGATTCATGGTTCTTCTTATTCAAGCTTGATATACTAATTTTCTTGTATTTGTTTCATGTTTGAGAACTTGTGTTGGTGGAGATCTTGTTCAAAATACAAAGCAACAAGCTTTTTGGTGGTTCTTCAAGAGGTAAGAGGGAGATCCATCTCACCAACTAAGCATGGTGGTGAGAGATGGTCTTATATTTGATGGATGTTGAATCCATGTGAGGATTCATATCCATGGTCATGTAATAATTTATATGTGTTTATGAGCTTTGATTAATTGCCTATGCTTAATATGCTTTGCATGAATTTATGATTTTGATGGTATGCTTATACTATGCATGATGATAATATGGCATGCTTTTGATATATATATATATATATATATTGCCATGATTTATGATGATTTGATGATGGAAAAAAAATTAATTTTGGTCCCAATGGTCAAGGAAGAGCTACGGTTTTGATGCCCTTGATTAGGTTTCATGTTGAAAATTTTCAAGAACAAGGGAATTAATTTTTGATCCCTAGAACATGGTGAATTTCGGTTAAGACACCTCAAGATAGGTGTTCACAAAATTAATATTTTCTTGAATGATAAAAATAGATGTTTAGAAAAAGCAAGGAAAATAAATAAAGAGTTTATTTTTCAAAGAGTACATGAACACGGTTTTAGAAGGATTTTTATTGATTTATTTTGTGTAAAAAGTTTCTAAGTGTTTTACTAAACATGAGATTTAAATGAAAATAGCAATGATGATTTTAAAGGATTTGTAAAGAAAGTGAAAACAGATTTGCAAAGAAAGTGAAAAATGGAAATGAACAAATGATTTGATTTTTCAAAGACTATGAGTCTTACGTTTTTGTAAAGGATTTTTAATGATTTTGTTTGTGTAAAACCATATCAATTTAAAAGGAAAAATATTTGATGGTTTCAATAGTCATGTCCATGGTTTTTTAAAAGGCTTGTAATGTCTTGATTTTTATGAACAAAGTGATTTTCAAAGTGAAAACATAACTTGATTTAATACAAGGAATTTGGAAAGGGAATCAGAGTGTTTTTACCACTTGAGAGAATTTTGTAAACGAAAGACAAAGAGAGGTTGAACATGTTTGAACTCTAATTTATTTTGAAGAATGATTTTGGAAGTGATTTGAGAAAAATGGAGAATATAATGGCGATTTGAAAAGTTACTAACGTATAACTTATTTTTAAGTTTTGAAAGTACGTTAGAAAATGTTAAGTTTTGAAACGTTGATTTATATCAATGGAAAAGTGATTTTATGACTTATATTTTGGAAAAGGATTTCTTGAGTAAAGAAATGTGGAAAAAGATTTTCTTGAATAAGAATAATATATTACATGAAATATAAAGTTATATTATTTTAAGAAAAGTTGAAAAAGGAATATTTGAAGGTTGAGAAATATTTTACGTAATGAAATTGTGGTAAAAAAAATTATTTACATATCTTAAAAACGTAATTTTAAAGTGCGTGGTTTGAAATACTTTATAAAATATTTCTAAGTGTTTGGAAATACAGTAAAATATTTCTATGCGATTTTAAATATGTTGAAATATTTCTATGCGATTTGAATTACGTTTAAATATTTTACGTAATCTGAATTACTATTGAAAAATCACTACGTGATGGAAAAGTGATGAATTATTTTTACATGATTGTGAAAATAGCGGAAAATCATTATGTGATTTGAAAAGTGCTTTAAATATTTTGAAAATGAAAGAAAATGATTTACGCGACTTAAAATGATGATTTTTAAGTTACGTGATTTTGAAACAGTAGAAAAATATTATGGAATTTGAGAAACGTATATCTTTACGCGATTGAGAAAAATGTTGAAAAATTGGTACGTGATTTAAAAGTACAACAGAAGAGTTGCGGCATTTTGAAAACATAACAGAAGGGTTACGATATTTTGAAAACGTAACAAAAATGTTTTGGAATTGTGAAAACGTAACGAAAATGTTGCGCAATTTTGTGAAAACACGATGAAAGTGTTTTATAACTATGAAAATGTGATAACATGATTTTGCTGTTGAAAATGCAGTATAATTTGGTACAATTTATATGCATTGGAAATAGATGCCTGTGATTGGATTTGGTGCATTATACATGCATTGGAAAAACATGCGTTGAGGCATATGATACATTGAACAAATGAAATTGAAAAGAATTTTGCCCTTTGGGGTTGGACTTGCACTGATATATTCATGCATTGTATATAGTCCTTGTGGTTGAAGAGGGAATGAGAATTGATAGTGAGGTCTATGATGGATCTTGGGGCGTCGAGTAGCGGTCGACCGATGGACAAACCGTAGCGAGTACCCTGTGCCACTTGGCGATGCAGTCGATTGCAACGCATTGACGATACCCGACAAGAACACGATTCTTTTCAACAACTTTTCAACACGATCCATCTTCACCCTTGATTAATTATTCATCCAATGGTCATAAATGGTCTTTGTCACTTTTTGAGACCAAATCTCTACCATTGATGAAATCTAAATCCAATGGTTATAAATGGTCATAGCCATTTTATTAAACTTATCCTACACCGTTGATTAAATCAAGGTCAAGTCTTTATCGTCGATTAAATCAACTGTTGATATCAAAGTCTCCAATATTAGACTTGTTTCCTATTGGTCCATCAAAAATTGTCACAATCACTAATATTGACTTAAGCAATATAATTTTTATTTATATCTGCTAAAACCCCACGAAAGATTATATTTACTGTATTTTTATTGTCCAATAATTAAATACAGTACAAAACACAGTAAAGGAAATTTCTAAAACTGTTTCCGAATTCAGGTTTAGTAAGATCCCCTATCTCCATCTAAACAGTACAAATTTTTCTATGCGTAGAAAAATTTTCACTTTTCGGGACCCACCTGAGCCCACATATGGCCACCTGGGCCCATATACACCCCTGGGGCCCACAAATAGTAAAAAAAAATTATAATCACACATAAAATCACAAAAATTAGAAAACTCACAAAGATCACATCAGATTACCTAAAATAATTAAGACTTTTCAGTAATAATAATTTTTGGGCCAGAAAATTTTTACGTAATTTAATTATTACTGAAAAGTCATAATTATTTTACGTAATCTGATGTGATATTTGTGAGTTTTCTAATTTTTGTGATTTTATGTGTGATTATAAATTTTTTTACTGTTTGTGGGCCCCAGGGGGTGTATGTGGGCCCAGGTGGCCATACGTGGGCCCAAGTGGATCCCGCAAAGTGAAAATTTTTCTACGCATAGAAAAATTTGTACTGTTTAGACGGAGACAGGGGATCTTACTAAACCTGAATCCGGAAACAGTTTTAGAAAATTTCCTTTACTGTATTTTGTACTGTATTTAAACAATAAAAATACAATAAATATATTCTTTCGTAGGATTATAACAGATAAAAAAAATAAAATTCTATACTATTAAGTCAACATTAGTGGTTTGGATATCCACTATCGATTTAATCACCGTTGGAAATTTAATCTTGATTTAATCAACGGTGGAGATTTGATCTTAAAAGTGAATAAGATCAATTATAACCGTTGGATGAAAATTAAATCAAGGGTATAAATTTAGTCTTATAAATACTATGACCATTACCAACCCTTGGATGTAAAATTAATCAATGGTGGAGATGGATCATTAATGACCATTGGATTTGGATTTAGATCAATGGTGGAAAATTGGTCATAAAAAATGACTACAGCCATTTTGGACCCTTGGATGTAAAGTTTGAAGGTGTAATCTTCACCCTTCATTTTGGAGACACATTCAATGGCTAGGATTGCAAGCAAAAATGATCCAATGGCTCAAATGAAGTCTTCTATCTATAACCTAAACCTAGTAACTATTTTTAATCCAAACCATTCTTTTAATCAATGGTTAGGATGGCTTAAAGTAATGGTTATGAAATTTGTCACTTTTGGAGTGCATGAAGAGGAGGGACGGTTTGGATAAGCAAGGAAGAGGGGAGACAAGTTAGTATAGGCTTTTTAGGCCAAAGAAAAAAATGAAGACAATAGCCAAGTGTCAAGACCATTTATTATTTTTCCTATTGATCATTAATGATCATGTTTTTCAAACTTCACTTTCCATTCTCTCCAATGCATGCTACGGCCATGCATAGTCCTAAAGGCCAAATAATTCATTTTAGTTACACTTCACATTATCACTTCTTCACCTATTTCACTTAGTTTCAAGAAACCAACCAAAGAAAATTTCATTTTTCTCTCCCTAAGAGACCATTTGGCCAAGCACCCTAATTCTCTCCTCCATCACTCTTTAATTTCATACAACCTAGTTTCTTGAATCCTTACCTTATTCTAAACAACTTTCATGTTGAAGACTTTCTCTAAATCTTCCATCTTGAAGGACTTTTACTAAGATCAAGTTCTAGAGTTTTTGTTGGTGAAGTGTAAGGAAACTTCATTTATTCTTTTCTTTTTCATGTTTTAAACCATGTTTGATTCATGGTTCTTCTTATTCAAGCTTGATATACTAATTTTCTTGTATTTGTTTCATGTTTAAGAACTTGTGTTGGTGGAGATCTTGTTCAAAATACAAAGCAACAAGCTTTTTGGTGGTTCTTCAAGAGGTAAGAGGGAGATCCATCTCACCAACTAAGCATGGTGGTGAGAGATGGTCTTATATTTGATGGATGTTGAATCCATATGAGGATTCATATCCATGGTCATGTAATAATTTATATGTGTTTATGAGCTTTGATTAATTGCCTATGCTTAATACGCTTTGCATGAGTTTATGATTTTGATGGTATGCTTATACTATGCATGATGATAATATGGCATGCTTTTGATATATATATATATGATGTGTATGTATGTGTATGCCATGATTTGATGATGGAAAGAAAATTAATTTTGGTCCCAATGGCCAAGGAAGAGCTACGGTTTTGATGCCCTTGATTAGGGTTCATGTTGAAATTTTTCAAGAACAAGAGAATTAATTTTTGATCCCTAGAACATGGTGAATTTCGGTTAAGACACCTCAAGATAGGTGTTCACAAAATTAATATTTTCTTGAATGATGAAAATAGATGTTTACAAAAAGCAAGGAAAATAAATAAAGAGTTTATTTTTCAAAGAGTACATGAACACTGTAACACCCTCCCTAGGGTATCACATTTCTGACTCCCGACTCATAATCTGAAAAGAAATTCACACAAAGTTTGAGTTATAAAAAGTGGGTTTTAAAATTCTTCTTTACTGAAACATAAATTTACTGAAAATATTAGGTAATATTGAAAATCATATTTCAACAATTCATTATACAATATTGACACTAATTAATATTTCACAATTTAAAGAGAAATATAAAACTAACAGACTCTTTTTTTTAGCTGTAGCAAACCCCATGACGGGTCCTACTTAATAGCACGGTACAACACTAACGTTAAAACTTAACATACTTATTCTGTTGTGTATCCATCTTGTTGCATCAGACATCTGTTCTACATCTGTTCTTTGTCAACACCGTACACCTTCGAGTCTGAATGTCCATTCCTTATTGTTGTCACCCATCTCAGAGTATTCATTGCCCGTTATGTCTAAGACAACTCATTCTTTCTACTTGTTTAATTTTAACAATATAGACACAGCAAAACAACATAACAAAGAGGTGAGATCACCTACGCCAATACCAACATGGCAGCACAGAGATAACATAAACAGCAATATCATACAGATATGTCATACCAGAATTTCAATAATGCACTCAACATTAATCAACTATCATCATCATACTATAATCACAATAATGCCATCAACATGATTATCATCATCATCATCCAAGTATTTCAAAACAATTGTCATAGCTAACTTTCCTCAATTAATATATATCATGCAGATATGGACACTCAAATTTATGCATATGTTATGCATGTGCACATAGACTCAATTTTTCAAAAACAACTCCATGGAGGTTTTCACAATTTTGAGGAGAATGCTCTGTCAATTGTCAGCCTTAGCCCAAAGACAATCTTCCAGTTGTTGAAAAGAATCATGTTCTTGTCGGGTGCATCGTCAATGCGTTGCAACGGATGCATCGCCAAGTGGCACAGGGTTCGCCACCGTCCACCCCGGTCGACCGCCGCTACTCGACGCCCCCAAGATCCATCATAGACCTTACTATCAATTCTCATTCCTCTTCAACCACAAGGGTATATACAATGCACGAATATATCCGTGCAAGTCCAACCCCAAAGGGCCAAATCTTTTCAATTTCATTAGTTCAATGTATCATATGCCTCAACGCATATTTTTCCAATGCATGTATAATGCACCAAATCCAATCACAGGCATCTCTTTCCAATGCATATAAATTGTACCAAATTATACTGTATTTTCAACAGCAAAATCATGTTATCACATTTTCATAGTTATAAAACACTTTCGTCGTGTTTTCAAAATTGCGTAATATTTCCGTTTCATTTTCACAATTCCAAAACGTTTCTGTTACGTTTTCACAATTCCAAAATGTTTATATTACGTTTTCAAAATATCGTAACACTTATGTTACGTTTTCAAAATTCTGAAATGTTTCTGTTATATTTTCACAATACCGTGACACTTCTGTTATGTTTTTACAATACAGTAACATTTCTGTTACGTTTTCAAAATACCGCAACTCTTCTGTTGCACTTTTAAAACACGTACTAATTTTTTTACATTTTTCTTAATCACGTAAAAATATATGTTTCTCAAAATCGCATAGTATTTTTTCACTGTTTCAAAATCGCATAACTTAAAAATCATTCTTTTAAGTCGCATAAATCATTTTCCGTCATTCTCAAAATATTTAAAACACTTTCCAAATCACATAACGATTTTCCGCTATTTTCACAATCACGTAAAAATAATTCATCTTTTTTCATCACGTAGTGATTTTTCAATAGTAATTCAGATTACGTAAAATATTTAAACATAATTCAAATCGCGTAGAAATATTTTAATGTATTTAAAATTGCGTAGAAATATTTTTCCATATTACGTAACTTAAAAATCACATTTTAAGATACGTAAATAATTTTTCACCACAATTTCATTACAGAAAATATTTCTTGGCCTTTAAAAATTCCTTTTTAACTTTTCTCAAAATAATATAACTTTACACTTCATTTAATATATTTTCTTACTCAAGAAAATATTTTTCCACAGTTCTTTACTCAAGAAATTCTTTTTCAAAATATAATTCACAAAATCACTTTTTCATTGATGTAAATCAACATTTCAAAACTTAACATTTTCTAACGTATTTCAAAACTTGAAAATAAGTTATACGTTAGTAAATTTTCAAAACACCATTATATTCTCCATTTTTCCCAAATCAATTCTAAAATCAATTCTCTTCAAAACAAATTAAGATTCAAACCCTTGCAACTTTTCATTTTCATTTTCATATGAAAGTTCATTTCTCAAGTGATAAAATACTTTGATTTCCTTTCCAAAATCAGTATATCTAAAACATTTTGTTTAAACATTTTGTTTCCACTTTAAAATTACTTTGTTTCATAAAAACCAAAATTATTTCAGCCTCCAAAAATCGTAGAGTCTTTGGCCATTGAAGCCATCAAATATTTTCCTCCTAAATTGATATGGTTTTACACAAACAAAACCATTACAAATTCTTTATTTTCAAAACCGAAATACCGATGGTCATAAAAACCAAACCCATTTGTTCAAATTCATTTTTACTTTCCTTACAAATCCTTTTTCACTTTCTTTGCAAATCCATAAAATTATCATTGCTATTTTCATTTAAATTTCATGTTTAGTAAAACACTTAAAAACTTTTTACACAAAATAAATCAATAAAAATCCTTCTAAAATCATATTCATGTACTCTTTGAAAAATAAATTCTTTGTTTATTTTCCTTACTTTTCTAAACATCCATTTTCATCATTCAAGAAAATATTAATTTTGTGAACACCTATCTTGAGGTGTCTTGTTCGAAATCCACCATGTTCTAAGTACTCAAAAATCAATTCTTTTGTTCTTGAAAATTTTCAACATGAACCTTAATCAAGGGCATCAAAACCGTAGCTCTTCCTTGGCTATTGGAGCCAAATATCAATTTCCTTTCCACCATCAAGTCATGGCATATACATATATATTTCATCATAAATAATATAAGCATACCATCAAAGCCATAAAAGCATGTATAGCATATCATCAAAGCTATAAAATCATGCAAAGCATATCAAGCATAGAAAATTAATCAAAGCTCATAAACACCCACAAATTAATTACATGACCATGGATATGAATCCTCACATGGATTCCACATCCATCAAATAAAATACCATCTCTCACCACCATGCTTGGTTGGTGAGATGGATCTCCCTCTTACCTCTTGAAGATCCTCCAAAGCTTCTTGATTTGTTTCTTTTTCCAAGTCCTTCACCACCAAGAGCTTCTCAAATACAAAACAAATCACAAGTTAATTAACATATCAAGCTTGATTAAGAGGAACCATGGATCAAACATGGTTTAGATCATGAAAAAGAGAGAAGAAAATGAAGTTTCCTTATACTTCACCTCAAAAACCCAATAACTTTGATCTTGAAGAAACTCCTTGAAGATGAATGATTTAGAAGAAGTCTTCAACATGAAAGTTGTTTAGAATATCATGTAGATTCAAGATCTAAGGTTGGATGAAATTAAAAGAGCTTGGATGGTGATTTTAGGGGTTTTGACCGAATGATATCCCTCGAAGAACAAAGATAAAATTTTTGATTTTTGATAGAAACTTGAAGCTTGAATTTGAAGATCAAGATGAATGATTTTGGAAAAAATCATAACTAGAGATGTTCTTAGAATGATGTTTAAGTTTAGAAAATCATGTTGGATGAAACTTTTGAGTGATGGAAGGTGCTCTTGGAGTGCTTGGCCAAAACATGAAGAAGGAGAGAAATGGAGAGAAAACTTGGTAACTTAGCTTCTTGAAAATGTCTAATGATGACCAAGGATGGCAATAATGGTCTTCAAACTTTTTCCTATGTCCTAAAGCTTCTCAATTTCGTAGCTCCCCTCCAATGCATTCTCCTTGGAGTGCAAAAATCAAAAGTAAGCCATTATGATGTCTAACTTGACCAAGACATGCAAAATTGACATAAAGCTTGTCTCTTTGTCTTCTAAACACTCCAAAACCATCACCTTCTCTTCATAATGCATTCAATAAAGTTGTCTTCATTATTTGCCACCATTTGAAGCATTTCTAGCCATTGATTAATTCAATGGTTAGGATTTAGGTAGATTTAGGTAGGTTAGAAGACTTAATCTAGGCCATTGGATCTTTCTCCTTTAAATTCTAGCCCTTAGATGTGTCTCCAAAATTAATGGTCAAGATTGCTCCTTCAAACTTTAAATCCAAGGGTCCTAATTAGTCTTTGCCACTTTTTAAGACTAAATCTTCACCATTGATTAAATTAACATCCAATGGTCATAAATGGTTCTTGTTACTTTTTAAGATTAAATCTCCACCCTTGATTTAATCTAAATCCAATGGTTATAAATGGTCTTTGTCATTTTTCAAGACCAATTCTACACCTTTGATTACATCTATGGTTGATATCAAAGCCTTCCTAACTAAGCTTATTCTCACACCATTGATTAAATGAATGGTTATTATCCAAGGCTTCTTTATTAAGTTTGTTTCGTAACCTTTGATTAAATCAATGGTTAATATTCAAACTAAGTATTCTCATCCAAGGTTATAAATCAAGTCAAGCTCTCTTTGTTGACTACGTAGTATAATATTTATTCTTGTATCTTACAAATAATATTTTTACTGTATTTTTATCATCCGATAATTAAATATAGTACAAAACACAGTACAATAAAATTTTCTAAAACTGTTTCCGGATTCAGGTTTAGTAAGATCCCCTGTCTCCGTCTAAACAGTACAAATTTTTCTATGTGTAGAAAAATTTTTGCTTTGCGGGACCCACCTGGGCCCATGTAAGGTCACCTGGGCCCACATAGGACCACCTAGGCACACAAACAGTAAAAAATTTCATAATCATCCACAAAAATCACAAATATTAGAAAATGCACAAATATCAAATCAGATTACGTAAAATAATTACCTAACGGTAAAAATTAAATTACGCAAAGTTTTCCCCGGCCCGAAAATTTTTATTTTCCTAACGCGGAGTAAATCACTCAAAATGATCAAATACGCTGATGGAATAAACAAAATAATTTTACAGTGCACAGAAATTACTAAACAGTAAAATTTTGTTAACTGTCAAAATTACTATTTAAGAGATACGGAAATTTGGGGTGTTACAATACTCCCCCTCTTTACAGAAATTTCGTCCTCGAAATTTCATGACCATGATTTCACACACTCGGAATAAATAATGACATTATTCCTTTATCTTTTCTTCAGTTCCCATATAGTTTCACCTCTTACGTTATTCCAAACGATTTTAAACCATTGAAAGTTCTTTATCTCTTGTTCACTTCTTCTGATCAAACAAATATCTTAACATTTTTTTTCTACGGTTTTCCATTACCGTCTTAACTTTTCCCATAGACAGACTTGTTCAATTTTTGAAGAATCCACCACGCTTCCGCTTCGCGCCACTTTGATACTCTGACTTGGATATAAATAGGAATATTCTCTCTTGCAAAATATTCCTTCAATTACAGTAGATGAAAGAAAACATCATGGAAAAGAACAAAATGAATCGAATATGTTATCGAACATATTCAGGAAGGAATTGGATGTAACTCGATCTTCAAGAATGAATTTTCTGATATCAATACAGCGGCTACCATCCTTCATTCATTCCTAGAATAGTTTTTCTCCGATAACTTCCAACTAATGTAATGTATTACTTAAAATTTTTTTTTCCTCATATCACTTTATTCTTCAGCTTTAGCTCTTACCAGGAAATGTCTCACTAGCCGAATTCTTCTTTCAACCACATTTTATACTAGATACTATGACATGGATTTTAAATAGGAATATCCTTTCTTGCAAAATTTCAATACATGAAAGAATATTTATGAAGGTCAGAAAGAAGAAGATAGCAACACGATTTGATATGTTATCAAGCATATTCAACAAGAATTTGATTTTGCCTGATTTTCAGGAATGAGTTTTTTTTTTCTGAAATACTAACACTGTATTGAAACAATCTCATAGGATATGGTTGGAAAATAACCAAACCATTTTCAAAGATCATGTCTGTTTATGAAACAGATCAAACTAATACAAAGTTTTGATCTATAACAATGATTTGAATAACTTGAGTAGCTTGATCGGCTAAGAATAGAAACAGAAGTAAACAAATCAGAGGATTACGAATAACTCTAACATATAACTGATCTACTCAATCATATGCCATAAGGAATAGGTTATTCACAGAAATATTCAGTATGGTTTATAGGATTAGATCCAATGACACAATCTCTATTGTTTAAATCTTCCGCTCCGAACACTCCCGTTCCATTTAGAGTAACAACTTTCTCTACTATCTGAGATTTTACTAATAGAAAACTCTATTTTCATTGGAACTCTTTCTGCACTTGAAACAAATTATTTCCTTGAACATACAATCTTTCATTAAGTGCCCCTTTCCACACTTCTTACATTTCGGTGCAGACGTCACAGTCAAACTAAACCTATCATTATTAGTACTTTCTCCACAAGATTGTTGTTGTTGTTGACTTCTTGGAGATTGCAAGTACGTTTTCTGTTGGAATCGCTTGACTTTACGATTTCCCCTTTTTCGTAACCAATATAGTCCAACGTTATAGGGTCTCTCATCCTGAGATTGATTTAACTCTAACAAAATCTTAGCTTAAGAAATCAATTCTTCTTTGAACAATCTTCTGAGTTTGCTGTATAATTGCTTCAGCCACTGTTTGTATTACTTCCAAAGTTGCAGTCATATCACCACCATTATGTCTCACTTCCACACGTGTACGTCTATCACGAGTCATTTCTTTTCTTCAAAGATTGACGAATCAAAATAAAATGGAAATCAGATGTAACCATTTCAAATAAACGTTTGTTTTCTTGACGTACATTCCTTCATTAAGTACCTTCTTTCACATCACTTACTGCCTTTGGTTTCCTCAATGGTTGTAAATACATCTTCCGTCGAAATCAATCACTTTCCAAATATTCTAAAAAAAATCGGGTTCTAAAATTACGAAATCTTATATTCCAAGACTGATTCTCTTCCATCAGATCTTGAACCTCAACTTTCATTTCTTCCCCATTGAACAGCGATCCTTTGTTCCTGTAGTCATCCTTCCACGTTGCTCTCGTAGCTACAACTGCATTACTAGTAGCATGTTCCACTTCCACACAAGTATAACTATCCCGAGCCATTTCCATTTTTTTTTTCTTCTCGAGGCATGCGGATCGAAATACAATAGATCTGATATCCGTTATAAACAACATTGTTTCTTTCGAAAAATAATAACACAGAGAACACAACACAAGCAAAATAGACCTAACCACAAACCCCAAAAGACTCAAACCGTGCTCTGATACCAACTAATGTAACACCCTCCCTAGGGTATCACATTTCTGACTCTCGACTCATAATCTGAAAAGAAATTCGCACAAAGTTTGAGTTATAAAAAGTGGGTTTTAAAATTCTTCTTTACTGAAACATAAATTTACTGAAAATATTAGGTAAAATTGAAAATCATATTTCAACTATTCATTATACAATATTGACACTAATTAATATTTCACAATTTAAAGAGAAATATAAAACTAACAGACTCTTTTTTTTTAACAGTAGCAAACCCCATGACGGGTCCTACTTAATAGCACGGTATAACACTAACGTTAAAACTTAACATACTTATTCTGTTATATATCCATCTTGTTGCATCAGACATCTGTTCTACATCTGTTCTTTGTCAACACTGTACACCTTCGAGTCCTGAATGTCCATTCCTTATTGTTGTCACCCATCTCAGAGTATTCATTGCCCGTTATGTCTAAGACAACTCATTCTTTCTACTGTTTAATTTTAACAATATAGACACAACAAAACAACATAACAAAGAGGTGAGATCACCTACGCCAATACCAACATGGCAGCACAGAGATAACACAAACAGCAATATCATACAGATATGTCATACCAGAATTTCAATAATGCACTCAACATTAATCAACTATCATCATCATACTATAATCACAATAATGCCATCAACATGATTATCATCATCATCATCCAAGTATTTCAAAACAATTGTCATAGCCAATATTCCTCAATTAATATATATCATGCAGATATGGACACTCAAATTTATGCATATGTTATGCATGTGCACATAGACTCAATTTTTCAAAAACAACTCCATGGAGGTTTTCACAATTTCGAGGAGAATGCTGTCAATTGTCAGCCTTAGCCCAAAGACAATCTTCCAGTTGTTGAAAAGAATCGTGTTCTTGTCGGGTATCGTCAATGCGTTGCAACGGACTGCATCGCCAAGTGGCACAGGGTACTCGCCAGCTGTCCACTGGTCGACCGCCGCGCCTCGACGCCCCCAAGATCCATCATAGACCTTACTATCAATTCTCATTCCCTCTTCGACCACAAGGGCCATATACAATGCACGAATATATCCGTGCAAGTCCAACCCCAAAGGGCCAAATCTTTTCAATTTCATTAGTTCAATGTATCATATGCCTCAACGCATATTTTTCCAATGCATGTATAATGCACCAAATCCAATCACAGGCATCTCTTTCCAATGCATATAAATTGTACCAAATTATACTGTATTTTCAACAGCAAAATCATGTTATCACATTTTCATAGTTATAAAACACTTTCGTCGTGTTTTCACAATTGCGTAATATTTCCGTTTCATTTTCACAATTCCAAAACGTTTCTATTACGTTTTCACAATTCCAAAATGTTTATATTACGTTTTCAAAATATCGTAACACTTATGTTACGTTTTCAAAATTCTGAAATGTTTTTGTTATATTTTCACAATACCGTGACACTTCTGTTATGTTTTTACAATACAGTAACATTTCTGTTACGTTTTCAAAATACCGCAACTCTTCTGTTGCACTTTTAAAACACGTACTAATTTTTTTACATTTTTCTTAATCGCGTAAAAATATACGTTTCTCAAAATCGCATAGTATTTTTTCACTGTTTCAAAATCGCATAACTTAAAAATCATTCTTTTAAGTCGTATAAATCATTTTCCGTCATTCTCAAAATATTTAAAACACTTTCCAAATCACATAACGATTTTTCGCTATTTTCACAATCACGTAAAAATAATTCATCTTTTTTCATCACGTAGTGATTTTTCAATAGTAATTCAGATTACGTAAAATATTTAAACATAATTCAAATCGCGTAGAAATATTTTAACGTATTTAAAATTGTGTAGAAATATTTTTCCATATTACGTAACTTAAAAATCACATTTTAAGATACGTAAATAATTTTTTCACCACAATTTTATTACGTAAAATATTTCTTGGCCTTTAAAAATTCCTTTTTAACTTTTCTCAAAATAATATAACTTTACACTTCATTTAATATATTTTCTTACTCAAGAAAATATTTTTCCACAGTTCTTTATTCAAGAAATTCTTTTTCAAAATATAATTCACAAAATCACTTTTTCATTGATGTAAATCAACATTTCAAAACTTAACATTTTCTAACGTATTTCAAAACTTGAAAATAAGTTATACGTTAGTAAATTTTCAAAACACCATTATATTCTCCATTTTTCCCAAATCAATTCTAAAATCAATTCTCTTCAAAACAAATTAAGATTCAAACCCTTGCAACTTTTCTTTTTCATTTTCATATGAAAGTTCATTTCTCAAGTGATAAAATACTTTGATTTCCTTTCCAAAATCCGTATACTAAAATATTTTGTTTAAACATTTTGTTTCCACTTTAAAATTACTTTGTTTCATAAAAACCAAAATTATTCCAAATTCAAAAATCGTAGAGTCTTTGGCCATTGAAGCCATCAAATATTTTCCTCCTAAATTGATATGGTTTTACACAAACAAAACCATTAAAAATTCTTTATTTTCAAAACCGAAATACCGATGGTCATAAAAACCAAACCCATTTGTTCAAATTCATTTTTACTTTCCTTACAAATCCTTTTTCACTTTCTATGCAAATCCATAAAATTATCATTGCTATTTTCATTTAAATTTCATGTTTAGTAAAACACTTAAAAACTTTTTACACAAAATAAATCAATAAAAATCCTTCTAAAACCATATTCATGTACTCTTTGAAAAATAAATTCTTTGTTTATTTTCCTTACTTTTCTAAACATCCATTTTCATCATTCAAGAAAATATTAATTTTGTGAACACCTATCTTGAGGTGTCTTGTTCAAATCCACCATGTTCTAAGTACTCAAAAATCAATTCTTTTGTTCTTGAAAATTTTCAACATGAACCCTAATCAAGGGCATCAAAACCGTAGCTCTTCCTTGCTATTGGAGCCAAATATCAATTTCCTTTCCACCATCAAGTCATGGCATATACATATATATTTCATCATAAATAATATAAGCATACCATCAAAGCCATAAAAGCATGTATAGCATATCATAGCATCAAAGCTATAAAATCATGCAAAGCATATCAAGCATAGAAAATTAATCAAAGCTCATAAACACCCACAAATTAATTACATGACCATGGATATGAATCCTCACATGGATTCCACATCCATCAAATAAAATACCATCTCTCACCACCATGCTTGGTTGGTGAGATGGATCTCCCTCTTACCTCTTGAAGATCCTCCAAAGCTTCTTGATTTGTTTCTTTTTCCAAGTCCTTCACCACCAAGAGCTTCTCAAATACAAAACAAATCACAAGTTAATTAACATATCAAGCTTGATTAAGAGGAACCATGGATCAAACATGGTTTAGATCATGAAAAAGAGAGAAGAAAATGAAGTTTCCTTATACTTCACCTCAAAAACCCAATAACTTTGATCTTGAAGAAACTCCTTGAAGATGAATGATTTAGAAGAAGTCTTCAACATGAAAGTTGTTTAGAATATCATGTAGATTCAAGATCTAAGGTTGGATGAAATTAAAAGAGCTTGGATGGTTATTTTAGGGGTTTTGACCGAATGATATCCCTCAAGAACAAAGATAAAATTTTTGATTTTTGATAGAAACTTGAAGCTTGAATTTGAAGATCAAGATGAATGATTTTGGAAAAAATCATAACTAGAGATGTTCTTAGAATGATGTTTAAGTTTAGAAAATCATGTTGGATGAAACTTTTGAGTGATGGAAGGTGCTCTTGGAGTGCTTGGCCAAAACATGAAGAAGGAGAGAAATGGAGAGAAAACTTGGTAACTTAGCTTCTTGAAAATGTCTAATGATGACCAAGGATGGCAATAATGGTCTTCAAACTTTTTCCTATGTCCTAAAGCTTCTCAATTTCGTAGCTCCCCTCCAATGCATTCTCCTTGGAGTGCAAAAATCAAAAGTAAGCCATTATGATGTCTAACTTGACCAAGACATGCAAAATTGACATAAAGCTTGTCTCTTTGTCTTCTAAACACTCCAAAACCATCACTCTCTTCATAATGCATTCAATAAAGTTGTCTTCATTATTTGCCACCATTTGAAGCATTTCTAGCCATTGATTAATTCAATGGTTAGGATTTAGGTAGATTTAGGTAGGTTAGAAGACTTAATCTAGGTCATTGGATCTTTCTCCTTTAAATTCTAGCCCTTAGATGTGTCTCCAAAATTAATGGTCAAGATTGCTCCTTCAAACTTTAAATCCAAGGGTCCTAATTAGTCTTTGCCACTTTTTAAGACTAAATCTTCACCATTGATTAAATTAACATCCAATGGTCATAAATGGTTCTTGTTACTTTTTAAGATTAAATCTCCACCCTTGATTTAATCTAAATCCAATGGTTATAAATGATCTTTGTCATTTTTCAAGACCAATTCTACACCTTTGATTACATCTATGGTTGATATCAAAGCCTTCCTAACTAAGCTTATTCTCACACCATTGATTAAATGAATGGTTATTATCCAAGCGCTTTTTATTAAGTTTGTTTCTTAACCTTTGATTAAATCAATGGTTAATATTCAAACTAAGTATTCTCATCCAAGGGTATAAATCAAGTCAAGCTCTCTTTGTTGACTACGCAGTATAATATTTATTCTTGTATCTTACAAATAATATTTTTACTGTATTTTTATCATCCGATAATTAAATACAGTACAAAACACAAGATAATAAAATTTTCTAAAATCAAGCTTTCCTGGATTCAGGTTTAGTAAGATCCTGTCTCCGTCTAAACAGTACAAATTTTTCTATGTGTAGAAAAATTTTTGCTTTGCGGGACCCACCTGGGCCCATGTAAGGTCACCTGGGCCCACATAGGACCACCTAGGCACACAAACAGTAAAAAATTTCATAATCATCCACAAAAATCACAAATATTAGAAAATGCACAAATATCAAATCAGATTACGTAAAATAATTACCTAACGGTAAAAATTAAATTACGCAAAGTTTTCCCCGGCCCGAAAATTTTTATTTTCCTAACGCGGAGTAAATCACTCAAAATGATCAAATACGCTGATGGAATAAACAAAATAATTTTACAGTGCACAGAAATTACTAAACAGTAAAATTTTGTTAACTGTCAAAATTACTATTTAAGAGATACGGAAATTTGGGGTGTTACAATACTCCCCTTCTTTACAGAAATTTCGTCCTCGAAATTTCATGACCATGATTTCACACACTCGGAATAAATAATGACATTATTCCTTTATCTTTTCTTCAATTCCCATATAGTTTCACCTCTTACGTTATTCCAAACGATTTTAAACCATTGAAAGTTCTTTATCTCTTGTTCACTTCTTCTGATCAAACAAATATCTTAACATTTTTTTTCTACGGTTTTTCATTACCGTCTTAACTTTTTCCATAGACAGACTTGTTCAATTTTTGAAGAATCCACCACGCTTCCACTGCGCCACTTTGATACTCTGACTTGGATATAAATAGGAATATTCTCTCTTGCAAAATATTCCTTCAATTACAGTAGATGAAAGAAAACATCATGGAAAAGAACAAAATGAATCGAATATGTTATCGAACATATTCAGCAAGGAATTGGATGTAACTCGATCTTCAAGAATGAATTTTCTGATATCAATACAGCGGCTACCATCCTTCATTCATGCCTAGAATAGTTTTTCTCCGATAACTTCTAACTAATGTAATGTATTACTTAAAATTTTTTTTTTCCTCATAGCTCTTACCAGGAAATGTCTCACTAGCCGAATTCTTCTTTCAACCACATTTTATACTAGATACTATGACATGGATTTTAAATAGGAATATCCTTTCTTGCAAAATTTCAATACATGAAAGAATATTTATGAAGGTCAGAAAGAAGAAGATAGCAACACGATTTGATATGTTATCAAGCATATTCAACAAGAATTTGATTTTGCCTGATTTTCAGGAATGAGTTTTTTTTTTCTGAAATACTAACACTGTATTGAAACAATCTCATAGGATATGGTTGGAAAATAACCAAACCATTTTCAAAGATCATGTCTGTTTATGAAACAGATCAAACTAATACAAAGTTTTGATCTATAACAATGATTTGAATAACTTGAGTAGCTTGATCGGCTAAGAATAGAAATAGAAGTAAACAAATCGAGGATTACGAATAACTCTAACATATAACTGATCTACTCAATCATATGCCATAAGGAATAGGTTATTCACAAAATATTCAAGATGGTTTATAGGATTAGATCCAATGACACAATCTCTATTGTTTAAATCTTCCGCTCCGAACACTCCCGTTCCATTTAGAGTAACAACTTTCTCTACTATCTGAGATTTTACTAATAGAAAACTCTATTTTCATTGGAACTCTTTCTGCACTTGAAACAAATTATTTCCTTGAACATACAATCTTTCATTAAGTGCCCCTTTCCACACTTCTTACATTTCGGTGCAGACGTCACAAACTAAACCTATCATTATTAGTACTTTCTCCACAAGATTGTTGTTGTTGTTGACTTCTTGGAGATTGCAAGTACGTTTTCTGTTGGAATCGCTTGACTTTACGATTTCCCCTTTTTCGTAACCAATATAGTCCAACGTTATAGGGTCTCTCATCCTGAGATTGATTTAACTCTAACAAAATCTTAGCTTAAGAAATCAATTCTTACTGCGGAACAATCTTCTGAGTTTGCTGTATAATTGCTTCAGCCACTGTTTGTATTACTTCCAAAGTTGCAGTCATATCACCACCATTATGTCTCACTTCCACACGTGTACGTCTATCACGAGTCATTTCTTTTCTTCAAAGATTGACGAATCAAAATAAAATGGAAATCAGATGTAACCATTTCAAATAAACGTTTGTTTTCTTGACGTACATTCCTTCATTAAGTACCTTCTTTCACATCACTTACTCGCTTTGGTTTCCTCAATGGTTGTAAATACATCTTCCGTCGAAATCAATCACTTTCCAAATATTCTAAAAAAATCGGGTTCTAAAATTACGAAATCTTATATTCCAAGACTGATTCTCTTCCATCAGATCTTGAACCTCAACTTTCATTTCTTCCCCATTGAACAACGATCCTTTGTTCCTGTAGTCATCCTTCCACGTTGCTCTCGTAGCTACAACTGCATTACTAGTAACATGTTCCACTTCCACACAAGTATAACTATCCCGAGCCATTTCCCTTTTTTTTTTCTCGAGGCGTGCAGATCGAAATACAATGGATCTGATATCCATTATAAACAACATTGTTTCCTTTCAGAAATCAATAACACAGAGAACACAACACAAACAAAATAGACCTAACCACAAACCCCAAAAGACTCAAACCGTGCTCTGATACCAACTAATGTAACACCCTCCCTAGGGTATCACATTTCTGACTCTCGACTCATAATCTGAAAAGAAATTCGCACAAAGTTTGAGTTATAAAAAGTGGGTTTTAAAATTCTTCTTTACTGAAACATAAATTTACTAAAAATATTAGGTAAAATTGAAAATCATATTTCAACTATTCATTATACAATATTGACACTAATTAATATTTCACAATTTAAAGAGAAATATAAAACTAACAGACTCTTTTTTTTTTTTTAACAAAGAGCAAACCCCATGACGGGTCCTACTTAATAGCACGGTATAACACTAACGTTAAAACTTAACATACTTATTCTGTTATATATCCATCTTGTTGCATCAGACATCTGTTCTACATCTGTTCTTTGTCAACACTGTACACCTTCGAGTCCTGAATGTCCATTCCTTATTGTTGTCACCCATCTCAGAGTATTCATTGCCCGTTATGTCTAAGACAACTCATTCTTTCTACTGTTTAATTTTAACAATATAGACACAACAAAACAACATAACAAAGAGGTGAGATCACCTACGCCAATACCAACATGGCAGCACAGAGATAACACAAACAACAATATCATACAGATATGTCATACCAGAATTTCAATAATGCACTCAACATTAATCAACTATGATCATCATACTATAATCACAATAATGCCATCAACATGATTATCATCATCATCATCCAAATATTTCAAAACAATAGTCATAGCCAATATTCCTCAATTAATATATATCATGCAGATATGGACACTCAAATTTATGCATGTGCACATAGACTCAATTTTTCAAAAACAACTCCATGGAGGTTTTCACAATTTCAAGGAGAATGCTCTGTCAATTGTCAGCCTTAGCCCAAAGACAATCTTCCAGTTGTTGAAAAGAATCGTGTTCTTGTCGGGTATCGTCAATGCGTTGCAACGGACTGCATCGCCAAGTGGCACAGGGTACTCGCCAGCTGTCCACTGGTCGACCGCCGCGCCTCGACGCCCCCAAGATCCATCATAGACCTTACTATCAATTCTCATTCCCTCTTCGACCACAAGGGCCATATACAATGCACGAATATATCCGTAAAGTCCAACCCCAAAGGGCCAAATCTTTTCAATTTCATTAGTTCAATGTATCATATGCCTCAACGCATATTTTTCCAATGCATGTATAATGCACCAAATCCATCACAGGCATCTCTTTCCAATGCATATAAATTGTACCAAATTATAATCGTATTTTCAATAAGCAAAATCATGTTATCACATTTTCATAGTTATAAAACACTTTCGTCGTGTTTTCACAATTGCATAATATTTCCGTTTCATTTTCACAATTCCAAAACGTTTCTATTACGCTTTCACAATTCCAAAATGTTTATATTACGTTTTCAAAATATCGTAACACTTATGTTACGTTTTCAAAATTCTGAAATGTTTTGTTATATTTTCACAATACCGCGACACTTCATTATGTTTTTACAATACAAGAATATTTACATTACGTTTCAAAATACGCAACTCTTCTTTGCACTTTTAAAACACGTACTAATTTTTTTACATTTTTCTTAATCGCGTAAAAATATACGCTTTCTCAAAATCGCATAGTATTTTTCACTGCTTTCAAAATCGCATAACTTAAAAATCATTCTTTTAAGTCGCATAAATCATTTTCCGTCATTCTCAAAATATTTAAAACACTTTCCAAATCACATAACGATTTTTCGCTATTTTCACAATCACGTAAAAATAATTCATCTTTTTTCATCACGTAGTGATTTTTCAATAGTAATTCAGATTACGTAAAATATTTAAACATAATTCAAATCGCGTAGAAATATTTTAACGTATTTAAAATTGTGTAGAAATATTTTTCCATATTACGTAACTTAAAAATCACATTTTAAGATACGTAAATAATTTTTCACCACAATTTTATTACAGAAAATATTTCTTGGCCTTTAAAAATTCCTTTTTAACTTTTCTCAAAATAATATAACTTTACACTTCATTTAATATATTTTCTTACTCAAGAAAATATTTTTCCACAGTTCTTTATTCAAGAAATTCTTTTTCAAAATATAATTCACAAAATCACTTTTTCATTGATGTAAATCAACATTTCAAAACTTAACATTTTCTAACGTATTTCAAAACTTGAAAATAAGTTATACGTTAGTAAATTTTCAAAACACCATTATATTCTTCATTTTTCCCAAATCAATTCTAAAATCAATTCTCTTCAAAACAAATTAAGATTCAAACCCTTGCAACTTTTCATTTTCATTTTCATATGAAAGTTCATTTCTCAAGTGATAAAATACTTTGATTTCCCTTTCCAAAATCCGTATACTAAAATATTTTGTTTAAACATTTTGTTTCCACTTTAAAATTACTTTGTTTCATAAAAACCAAAATTATTCCAGCCTCAAAAAATCGTAGAGTCTTTGGCCATTGAAGCCATCAAATATGTTCCTCCTAAATTGATATGGTTTTACACAAACAAAACCATTAAAAATTCTTTATTTTCAAAACCGAAATACCGATGGTCATAAAAACCAAACCCATTTGTTCAAATTCATTTTTACTTTCCTTACAAATCCTTTTTCACTTTCTTTGCAAATCCATAAAATTATCATTGCTATTTTCATTTAAATTTCATGTTTAGTAAAACACTTAAAAACTTTTTACACAAAATAAATCAATAAAAATCCTTCTAAAACCATATTCATGTACTCTTTGAAAAATAAATTCTTTGTTTATTTTCCTTACTTTTCTAAACATCCATTTTCATCATTCAAGAAAATATTAATTTTGTGAACACCTATCTTGAGGTGTCTTGTTCGAAATCCACCATGTTCTAAGTACTCAAAAATCAATTCTTTTGTTCTTGAAAATTTTCAACATGAACCCTAATCAAGGGCATCAAAACCGTAGCTCTTCCTTGGCTATTGGAGCCAAATATCAATTTCCTTTCCACCATCAAGTCATGGCATATACATATATATTTCATCATAAATAATATAAGCATACCATCAAAGCCATAAAAGCATGTATAGCATATCAAGATATCATCAAAGCTATAAAATCATGCAAAGCATATCAAGCATAGAAAATTAATCAAAGCTCATAAACACCCACAAATTAATTACATGACCATGGATATGAATCCTCACATGGATTCATATCCATCAAATAAAATACCATCTCTCACCACCATGCTTGGTTGGTGAGATGGATCTCCCTCTTACCTCTTGAAGATCCTCCAAAGCTTCTTGATTTGTTTCTTTTTCCAAGTCCTTCACCACCAAGGGCTTCTCAAATACAAAACAAATCACAAGTTAATTAACATATGAAGCTTGATTAAGAGGAACCATGGATCAAACATGGTTTAGATCATGAAAAAGAGAGAAGAAAATGAAGTTTCCTTATACTTCACCTCAAAAACCCAATAACTTTGATCTTGAAGAAACTCCTTGAAGATGAATGATTTAGAAGAAGTCTTCAACATGAAAGTTGTTTAGAATATCATGTAGATTCAAGATCTAAGGTTGGATGAAATTAAAAGAGCTTGGATGGTGATTTTAGGGGTTTTGACCGAATGATATCACTTGAAGAACAAAGATGAAATTTTTGATTTTTGATAGAAACTTGAAGCTTGAATTTGAAGATCAAGATGAATGATTTTGGAAACACTCATAACTAGAGATGTTCTTAGAATGATGTTTAGGTTTAGAAAATCAAGTTGGATGAAATTTTTGAGTGTTGGAAGGTGCTTTTGGAGTGCTTGGCCAAAACATGAAGAAGAGAAAATGGAGAGAAAACTTGGTAACTTAAACTTCTTGAAAATGTCTAATGATGACCAAGGATGGCAATAATGGTCTTCAAACTTTTTCCTATGTCCTAAAGCTTCTCAATTTCGTAGCTCCCCTCCAATGCATTCTCCTTGGAGTGCAAAAATCAAAAGTAAGCCATTATGATGTCTAACTTGACCAAGACATGCAAAAAATGACATACAAATTTATCTCTTTGTCTTCTAAACACTCCAAAACCATCACCTTCTCTTCATAATGCATTCAATAAAGTTGTCTTCATTATTTGCCACCATTTGAAGCATTTCTAGCCATTGATTAATTCAATGGTTAGGATTTAGGTAGATTTAGGTAGGTTAGAAGACTTAATCTGTCTGCGCTTGGATCTTTCTCCTTTAAATTCTAGCCCTTAGATGTGTCTCCAAAATTAATGGTCAAGATTGCTCCTTCAAACTTTAAATCCAAGGGTCCTAATTAGTCTTTGCCACTTTTTAAGACTAAATCTTCACCATTGATTAAATTAACATCCAATGGTCATAAATGGTCCTTATTACTTTTTAAGATTAAATCTCCACCCTTGATTTAATCGAAATCCAATGGTTATAAATGGTCTTTGTCATTTTTCAAGACCAATTCTACACCTTTGATTACATCTATGGTTGATATCAAAGCCTTCCTAACTAAGCCTTTATTCTCACACCATTGATTAAATGAATGGTTATTATCCAAGCGCTTTATTAAGTTTGTTTTTAACCTTTGATTAAATCAATGGTTAATATTCAAACTAAGTATTCTCATCCAAGGGTATAAATCAAGTCAAGCTCTCTTTGTTGACTACGCAAGATATAATATTTATTCTTGTATCCTACAAATAATATTTTTACTTGTATTTTTATCATCCGATAATTAAATATAGACAAAACACAGTACAATAAAATTTTCTAAAACTATTTCCGGATTCAGGTTTAGTAAGATCCCCTGTCTCCGTCTAAACAATACAAATTTTTCTATGTGTAGAAAAATTTTTGCTTTGCGAGACCCACTTAGGCCCACGTAAGGTCACCTGGGCCCACATAGGACCACCTGGGCCCACAAACAGTAAAAAATTTCGTAATCATCCACAAAAATCACAAATATTAGAAAATGCACAAATATCAAATCAGATTACGTAAAATAATTACTTAACGGTAAAAATTAAATTACGCAAAGTTTTCCCCGGCTCAAAAATTTTTATTTTCCTGACGCGGAGTAAATCACTCAAAATGATCAAATACGCTGATGGAATAAACAAAATAATTTTACAGTGCACAGAAATTACTAAACAGTAAAATTTTGTTAACTGTCAAAATTACTATTTAAGAGATACGGAAATTTGGGGTGTTACAGACACGGTTTTAGAAGGATTTTTATTGATTTATTTTGTGTAAAAAGTTTCTAAGTGTTTTACTAAACGTGAGATTTAAATGAAAATAGCAAAGATGATTTTAAAGGATTTGTAAAGAAAGTGAAAACAAATTTGCAAAGAAAGTGAAAAATGGAAATGAACAAATGATTTGATTTTTCAAAGACTATGAGTCTTACGTTTTTGTAAAGGATTTTTAATGGTTTTGTTTGTGTAAAACCATATCAATTTAAAAGGAAAAATATTTGATGGTTTCAATAGTCATGTCCACGTTTGTTTTAAAGGCTTGTAATGTCTTGATTTTTATGAACAAAGTGATTTTCAAAGTGAAAACGTAACTTGATTTAATACAAGGAATTTGGAAAGAGAATCAAAGTGTTTTTACCACTTGAGAGAATTTTGTAAACGAAAGACAAAGAGAGGTTGAACATGTTTGAACTCTAATTTTTTTTGAAGAATGATTTTGGAAGTGATTTGAGAAAAATGGAGAATATAATGGCGATTTGAAAAGTTACTAACGTATAACTTATTTTTGAGTTTTGAAATACGTTAGAAAATGTTAAGTTTTGAAACGTTGATTTATATCAATGGAAAATTGATTTTTGTGGATTATATTTTGGAAAAGGATTTCTTGAGTAAAGAAATGTGGAAAAAGATTTTCTTGAGTAAGAAAATATATTAAATGAAGTACAAAGTTATATTATTTTGAGAAAAGTTGAAAAGGAATTTTTGAAGGTTAAGAAATATTTTACAGAATGAAATTGTGATGAAAAAAAATGTTTTACGATCTTAAAAACATGATTTTTAAGCTACGCAATTTGAAAAAAATTGTTGAAAATGATATTAATTTATTTAAGTCCAAAATAATGTTTGGAATATTGAGGAATATTTTACGTGATTGTAAAATGTTGAAAAATATTTTACGTATCTTAAAAATGATTTAGAATACGTTAAAATATTTCTACGTGATGTGAATTACGTTTAAATATTTTACGTAATTTGAACTACTGTTGAAAAATCAATATGTGATTTAAAAGCGATAGAATATTTTTACGTGATTGTGAAAATGACAAAAAATCGTTATGTGATTTGGAAAGTGTTTTAAATATTTTGAAAATGATGGAAAATGATTTACGCGACTTAAAAGAATGATTTTTAAGTTACGCAATTTTGAAACAGTGGAAAAAAATACTATGCGATTTGAGAAACGTATATTTTTATGCGATTGAAAAAAATGTTAAAAAATTAGTACGTGGTTTAAAAGTGCAACAGAAGAGTTGCGGTATTTTGAAAATGTAACAGAAATGTTACGAAATTTTGTAAACATAACAGTAGTGTTATGGTATTGTGAAAATGTAATAAAAATGTTTTGGAATTTTAAGAACGTAACAAAGGTGTTACGGTATTGTGAAAATATAAAAGAAGTGTTATGGTATTGTGAAAATATAATAGAAACGTTTTTGAATTGTAAAAACATAACAGAAATGTTACGTGATTGTGAAAATATGGTAAAAGTGTTTCATGACTATAAAAACATGATAACATGATGATTACTGCCAAAACAGTGTATGAACACTGTATGAGAAAATGACAAGTTTTGCCTGTGATTGGCATTTGGTGCATTTTACATGCATTGGAAAGATATGCCTGTGATTGACATTGGTGCATTATACATGCATTGGAAAAATATGCGTTGAGGCATATGATTACATTGAACAAATGAAATTGAAAAGATTTGGCCCTTGTGGTTGGACTTGCACTGATATATTCGTGCATTGTATAAAGTATAGCTAATAAGCTATTTTGGCCCTTGTGGTTGAAGAGGGAATGAGAATTGATAGTGAGGTCTATGATGGATCTTGGGGGCGTCAAGGCGCGACGGTCAACCAGTGGATATCTGTCTGTGGGCTAAGGCTGGACCATATGCCACTTGGCGATGCAGTCCATTGTAACGCATTGACGATACCCGACAAGAACACGATTCTTTTCAACAACTGGAAGATTGTCTTTGGGCTAAGGCTGACAATTGACAGAGCATTCTCCTCGAAATTGTGAAAACCTCCATGGAGTTGTTTTTGAAAAACTGAATTTTTGTGCACATGCATAATCTGACATTTATATCTGTGTGATATATTAATTGAGGAATATTGGTTATAACAATTGCTTTGAATACTTGGATGATGATGATGATAATTAGACAATGTTGAGGGCATTATCATAATTGTTGTTTATGATAATTGAACTGATAAACGATTGGATGATGATAGTTGATTAATGTTGATGGCATGATATATTTGTATGATATGCTATTTGTGTTATCTCTGTGCTACCATGTTGGTATTGGCGTAGGTGATCTCACCTCTTTGTTATGTTGTTTTGCTGTGTCTGTACCGTTAAAATCAAATAATAGAAGGATCGAGTTGTCTTAGACATAACGGGTAATGAATACTCTGAGATGGGTGACAACAATAAGGAGTGAACATTCAGGATTCGAAGGTGTACAGTGTTGACAAAGAACAAATGTAGAACAGATGTCTGATGCAACAAGATGGATACACAACAGAATAAGTTTGTTAAGTTTTAACGTTAGTGTTGTACCGTACTATTAAGTAGGACCCATCATGGGGTTTGCTACTGTTAAAAAAAAAGAGTCTGTTAGTTTTATATTTCTCTTTAAATTATGAAATATTAATTAGTGTCAATATTGCATAATGAATAGTTGAAATATGATTTTCAATATTACCTAATAATTTTAGTAAATTTATGTTTCAGTAAAGAAGAAATTTTAAAACCCACTTTTTATAACTTAAACTTTGTGCGAAATTTTTTTCAGATTATGAGTTGGGAATCAGACATGTGATGCCCTAGGGAGGGTGTTACATTCTTAGCCGCTTCAAGAGTACATGGCTTCATCAAATGGTTTTTCATAAGCAACTTCCATAAATTGACCACCCTTTTTCAATGGGGATGGTTATGCATATTGGAAGGAAAGAATGAAAATCTTTATCGAGGCTAGTGATCTAGATGTGTGGGATGTCATTTGAAAATGGCACATTTATACCTACACGAAGTTGTTGATGGTATAAAACCGAGACACCTAGAAATGATTGGTCTAAAGATGATAAAAGAAAAGTTCAAAATAACTTGGTAGCCAAAAACATCATTACCGCAGCTTTGGGGCATGATGAATTTTTTAGAATTTCAAATTGCAAAACTGCTAAAGAAATATGGGACACTTTACAAGTTACCCATGAGGATACTAGTGAAGTTAAGAGGTCGAGAATTAATTCTCTAACTCATGAATATGAATTATTTAGAATGAACCATGTTGAAAGCATTCAGGAAATGCAAAAGAGGTTCATCCACATAATAAATCATCTTGCATCATTAGGAAAGAATTTTTCTAATGAAGATTTAATTAACAAAGTGTTGAGATGTTTAAGCAGGATTTGGCAACCAAAGGTAACAGTAATTTCAGAATCAAGGGACTTGACAACCATGTCCTTAGCTACCCTATTTGGCAAACTTCAAGAGCACGAATTAGAACTCAACAGGCTTGACCAAAGTGAGGAGCACGATAAGAAAAATATAGGGATTGCACTTAAAGCCACCACCTCCACTATCAATAATGAAGAAGAAGACAATGGAGATGACATGGACAACATTGAGTTAAATGAAGAAAACCTCAGTCTTCTAGTGAAGAAATTCAGAAGGTTTCTCAAAAAGACAGGAACTCAAAGAAGATCGCCTCTTTCCCCAAAGTAATTTGAAAAGAAGCCTTCAAAGGAAAGAAAAGGAAGAAGAGTCTACATAGCATGGGATGACAATGATATGGACTCCACTGATAGCTCAGATAGCGAAGAAGCCCATCTATGTTTTATGGCCAAAGGAGAAGAAGAAGAAGAAAGCGACAATGAGGTAATTTCTAACTTTGACTTATCTCCTTCTTATGATGAATTACAAGATGCCTTCGAAGAATTGCATGACGAATCAATAAGGCTCACAAAAATAATTTCCTCATCTAAGAAAACTATTTCTTCTTTGGAAAATCAAATTCTAATTTTGAATAAAGAAATTGAAGAATTAAAAATTGAAAATGAGACATTAGGATTAATTGATGCATGCACATCTCATTCTTCACATGCTTCTACTTCTTCATCTTGTTCTTCATGTCATTTGCTTGAAAAAGAAATTGAAAATTTAAATAACATTCTTGCAAAATTCACTCTCGGAAGAGATAATTTAAATATTATATTAGGAAAACAATGGGTTATTTTTGAAAAAGCTGGAATTAGTTATAACCTGAAAAATCAGCACAAGCTGTATAAAAAATTCTTTATTTATTCAAGTACTTCTAGTAGCCTATTTACTAAATGTTTTTATTGTGGGAAAAAGGGTCATAGTGCACCAACATGCAATGCAAAGGAAAAACATTAATACAAAAATTAGAACTAAAATGGTATGGGTTCCCAAGAGTACTATACCCAAAACTAACATTCAAGGACCCAAGAAAATTTGGGTACCAAAAGCCAAAAATTGAATTGTGTTGCAGGTGTGCTTGAAAGCCAAGAGCTGACTTTGGCATTTTGAAAGTGGCTACTATAAGCACAAAATTGGAAATAATTCCAAGCTCTCCTCCTTGTCTCTATGAAGCTTGGATTTGTAATTTTTTTTTAATAAGTATTTTCATCATCGGGTAAGTTTTCCTCTCTCATAATGCACTTCTGTACGTGTTAAATTTGTTTTTCTGATAACGTTATTCGAATACCACCCTATGGTATTCGAATACCATTGCTTTGAATGTGAAAATCTATGCTTTTTCTGATAGGTCTATTTGAATACCATCATAAGGTATTCGAATACCATACATCAGTATATTGTTCTTATAGTTTTATAAGCTAGAGTATTTGAATAACTAATATAGCTATTCAAATACCCAGAAACTTATCATATTAGTGTTTCTCACATGCCTCTGGAGCATTCGAATACCTTCTAAGGCATTCGAATACTTGCACCTGCCTTGTCTTCTTTTCTGTGGTGGGTATTCGAATACAGCAAGAGGTATTCGAATACCACATGGCTGAAAGCCAAATTTACAGCACGATCTCTATTCTGTTTCTATTCTTTTTTATGCAAATGCAATGTAAAAAATATTTGACTCTCTGGATGACATGTTTTTTATGAAATATATCTTAATTCTTTTGAGCCTAAATGAAAATTACATGATGAATATTTCTTAGCTTGTTCTTGTACCTTCTTTTTCTCAAGAATATGCTGCATATTTAAATTCTTTGTAAGGTAAATGCTTAATGTAATTGGCTATTGTTTTAAATAAATATATGAACAAGTGCAACAAGTGGTATCAAACAAAGTGGTATGAATGTAATAACAAGTGGTAACAAGTGGTAACAAACAAGTGGTTAATTGGCTAAATTAATCAATGCAATATCTTTTGCCCTTGTGAACTCATTTGTTATTTTGCCTTATTATTTTGAATGATTATTTGCTTATGAGTTTGGCTAACCTCTATGGATCCAAAAAATTAATGGATACCAAAGAAAATGCTTTGAATTGTTTTGTAGGGTTATAACTACCTCAAGCAAAATTTTAAATGAAAATTATTCAACTTGAGGGAAAATGGATGAAGAGGACATGAAGAGACTTTCTTCAAGCACATTGAAATGAAATACTCAATAGAAGAAAGCTCAAGACTATCTTAAATGACTATATTTTTTTTTTACATGAGTAGCATACTTAGCATTGACAAAAGTGCCAAATTGGATTTTTTTTTTGTCATTGCATATAGGGTAAATAATGCTAGTTCTATACATTGCTTTGATCCCTATAGCATATTTCATCAAGCAAAATATTTAATATCTATGATTCTCTTGATATATGGCAGATTTATAAGAAATTGACAACAAGTGGTTATATTTGATAACAAGTGGTAAATGTTTTACATTTTGATAACAAGTGGCAAATGTTTTACATTTTGATAACAAGTGGTATCAAATATAAATAATTCTCTTGGTAAATGTAATGACTGTTTTTGATGATAATACAATGCAATTAGTTGATCTATGAATGAATATATCTTTGCTCATGTGCTGAATATTATGCTTATATTGCTAAATTTATAAAATTAAACTCTGTTGCTATTCTTGTATGTTATGAATGAACATATCTTGTTGGACTGGAATATACTCTGTTTAGCCTTATTCTTTATCTTGCCCCATCTTTTTGATCATGACAAAAGGGGGGAGAAAAAGCTTGAATTATTTGTTTGAGAAAAGTCAGAGGGAGAAAAAGTAAAAGTTCAGTAAGACAAAAATGGAAATTGGATTCCAAAAGTAAGGGAGAGCTGCTGTGCACATCTTTGATATAAATCACCTCTTATGAAAAAGAGGGGGAATAAGTATCTCTAAACAACTTTGTGAATTCCAATTTATATGAACTAATGCTTTTCTCAAATGTTAGTTTGTCATCATCAAAAAGGGGGAGAATGTAATTGGCTAGTTATCATGGATAATGGTTTTGATGATAACAAACATAATGAAGATGATGGCAAGACCAAGTCCAAGACTTTCAAGAATAGCTTTAGGACTTAGGATCTTATGTACGGAGCCTTTTTAGATATCTCATTGTTTTTGCATGAAAAGATGAAAATGGTTTTAAATTAAATATCCCAAAATTCAAATCATGGTTTTTGAAAGCATTTAAAAGTGTTAAAAGTCAAGTTTTTTCAACGAGGTATTCGAATACCATTTAGAGGTATTCGAATAACATCCTTCTAAACCATTTTTACAAAGCTTTTAAAACAGAGGTATTCGAATACCTTTGATGGTATTCGAATACGGTATTCGAATACCCCCTGATGGTATTCGAATACCACAGGAATCCTGGTTTAGAAACTAACAGACATATTTCAAATTTAATATACATTCAATGATCCAAACGGCTCTTTTTGTCAAATGCTCTATAAATAGAGACCTTGGGTCTCTTCTAAATGTTGCTCAACCACTTGAATTATTTTTGCTTGTGCCAAAAACATGATTCACTATTTTTCTCATATTTTCTGTGCTCTTTTTGCCAAAACTTTGAGATATCCTTAGAGAGCTCCATAGTGCTTCAAGTTGTATCATTTACTCTTTGTGAGAGGTTTCTATTTCATCTATTTTCTACTTTTGTAAAGGGTGAGGTATCCCTTAGTAAAATTGTGAGGGTGAGGTATCCCTCAGTAAAAGGGTGAGGTATCCCTTGTTGTAAAGAAGGTGAGGTATCCTTCAAAGGGGGTGAGGTATCCCTGTTGTGTAAAGGTTGCAAGCACCTGTTTTAAGCTTGTTTTGAATAGTAAAAAATCTCGAACTGTATTTCGGAAACTGGACGTAGGCCACAAGTGGTTGGTGGTCGAACCAGGATAAATATCGTGCCTACTTCTCTTATCCTTAATCTTTTATTTATCTGCATTCAATTTATTATCTCTTGCAATTTATTTATTGGCTATTCTTCTTCTCTTCCTTTATTTCACGTCGTTTTAATATTTTATTTAAGCATATTTAATTTATTTACGCTTTTGTGAAAAAGTTTTAAATACTCAATTCACCCCCCCTCTTGAGTACTGAAGTCACTTGGGTAACATATTTTTGGTAGAAAAGTGTGTACAATAATTCAAGAGGAAATTAGTGATTCTAAATTTTACCTAATTATTGATGAAGCTAGAGAAAAGTCTAAACGAGAACAAATGGTTGTGGTCTTGAGATTTGTGGATAAACATGGTTATGTTCAAGA
The DNA here is from genome assembly GCA_029884605.1 of Ormosia emarginata. Taxonomy (NCBI): domain Eukaryota; kingdom Viridiplantae; phylum Streptophyta; class Magnoliopsida; order Fabales; family Fabaceae; genus Ormosia; species Ormosia emarginata. The sequence goes on along the minus strand of JAQQTP010000074.1, from coordinate 39,720,074 downwards.
AAGATTCTTTGATCTTGTTCATGTTTTTGATACTTCATCTTTGACATTAAAAAAAGAAATTTCATCAGTTCTTTCTCATCATAATCTTGATATTCATAATCTTAGAGGTCAGGGGTATGATAGAGCTAGTAATATGCGTGGTGAATGGAATAGATTACAAACATTGTTTTTGAAAGATTATCCTTAGGCATATTATATCCAATGTCTTGCTCAGCGATTGCAATTAGCACTTGTTGTAGTAGCTAAAGAAGTTATTATGTTCACTAATTTTTCTCAAAACTTGCATTGATTGTGAATGTTGTGACTGTTTCTCCTAAGTTTCATAATCAATTAAGGGTTGCTCATGCAACAAATATTACAAATTTGATAGCTAACGATGAGATTAAGATAGGTAGTGGACTTAATCTGATATGTATTTGTTGGGAATTACGGATACATCACGCAACGGAAAAACAAAAATTTCTACCAAGGATCTATGCGAAAAGGACCATAATCCATGATTTTTTGAGTTTACCTATTGAAGCGAGATGAAAAACAAAAGAGGTGAATCACCAACACCATAATAGTGATGATGTCTCTGCAATATCCCCATGAACAGACTCACGTACGTTGAACGTCTGCAAAAAGGAGTCCCACATCTTTGATAAAGTGCTAACTACAAAGAGAAGAAAAACCTGTCACTATCCCACTCACTGTTTCTGTACGTGCGGCTAGGGTTCTGTTATGCATGTTTAGCAGCCTTTTTAGCAGTACTATTTATAATAGTGACTTCCTTAAATGAGTGTGAGCAGCAACAGGGTTAGATGTACTACCTTTGGACTTATCTATTATGAGTTAGGCACACGATGGAATCTCAGTCCAACTTGGATTCTTATTGCTCGAATTTAATCTACTCTATGTGTGTGACCCTATAGGTTCTCATAATGTTGGCAGTAACATTAAAATCCCATTTTAATATTACAAGCAATGAGCTGTATCTATCAACACATCACTGCAACCCAAGTAATGAGAATGTTAGTGATTTGACATAACCTTTCTGTGATCAATGTTTTCGTGTAGTTTTAGTCCCTTTGTCTAGATATCTAGACTGAACACAAGGTATGGAACGTGTCACCCTTGTATAGTTCAATCTTCTATTTCTTAATACTCAAGTAGACATAGTGATAACAAATGAGATCAATGTCTCATATTAACTCATTTGAGTATGGTCATGCATTTCGTAGTCTCACTCAATCAGGGCCCCCGAAGATATCACTGTTGTTATATAGGAGGAACAAATTCCATCTTGGTCACTCACATCTTTCCGCATGATTCGCGGTATGTCCAATCACTAACTTTATAATCACCTTGTTACATATGACGTTTAATGGCATTAAAATATAGAACTCCTCATGTAAGAATCGTAGTGATTTCAAGTCAAAGGACCACATACACCATTATCACTATGAGAATTGCTTATGACACTCATATAATGATCCACGCCACATTCTCACGGTAGGTCATTCCAATACAACATTACTCTAATATGTATCCATGTGAAGACTTGATATCTCATATTTATGACCTATGAAATGTGGCCATCAGTCTACGCACATACTAGTCTTAATGCGTTATTATTGTCCTGATTAACAATAACACTTGACTAGGGATATTTAAGAATAGTGTTATGTTTTTATTTAATAGGATCTCACGATCAAGCCTTCCAGTTGATGTCCTATGACATAAAACCTACTATTCTAAGGACTTTATTATGTTTATCATAAATAACACACAATAAATCAAATGTCTCATATATTAAATAAATAACATAATACAATGTAAGCTAGTACGGTCAAAATAAATTGGCCTCTAGAGCATACACCAACAATACTTTGCAATGAGCTGGAGGTACTAGATGGGGTTATCACTTGAATTCTATATGCAACTTATTATGCATGTTTGATGCCACTTGTGAAGTACTTGAAAAAAAACACAAAAGAAGGTAATTACTCTATTTGTGGTAAGGCTATTGCTATTTATGATGCTATTACATCTTTTGAATTTGTCTTTCTTTTACATTTGATGAGAGACATACTGGGAATTAGTCATGATCTTTGTTAAGCTTTGCAATGGAAAAATCAAGATATATTGCCTGCAATGGCTTTCTTGTCTACTACCAAGACTTTGATTCAAAATTTAAGGGAATCTGGTTGGGAGTTTTTTTTCAAAGAAGTCATATCATTTTGTGAGAAACATAAAGTTGATGCTCTTGATATGATTGCATTGTATATTCTAAGAAAAGGTCGAACTCGTAAAATTGTTGATCACATTTCAGTGGAGCATCATTAACGTGTTAACTTGTTTTTTGCTGTTATAGATACTCAATTGCAAGAGCTTAATAGTAGATTCAATGATAATATGGTGGAGTTGCTTACTTTAAGTTCGACTTTAGATCCTAGAGATAACTACAAAATTATGGATGTTGATAAAATTTGTGAATTAGAAATAAGATTTTATCTTCATGATTTCACTAAAAAGGAAAAATTGTACATTAGAATACAAGCTCAACATTATAAACTTGATGTTCTTAATCATTCTGGATTGAGTAGCTTGTCAACAATTTCTGAGTTATGCCAAGGGTTGATGAAAATAGGAAAGTCTTTATCATATCCTTTGATTGATCATTTGATTTACTTGGTGTTTAGGGACAGATTGAAGGGGTGTTCATGGGCCATGACCCCCTATAAAAATAAAAAAATATTTTATTAGATACCTATAATGTGAAAAATAAAGCTTATCTGATGACAAATGTTAATATTAAGAAATTATTTTGTTAAAAGGCTTAAAAGAAGATAAGTGAGGCCCATCAATCCCATCTTCACGTGGACTTTGGCAGTTAGTCTACTGCGAGTACTATGTAATTAGAGTTCTACAACTACAAGAAAGTATTTTGAAATTATAAAAAAAAAGACTTTTCAGTTTTCAATTTATCTCACTGAGTGGGTATGTAAAGATAGAGGGGTCGTAGTCTATGATGATGACCATGTAAGTATTTTATATATGGGAATTCTGAATTTCTAATATTCTCAAGTTCCAAATTGTGTTGTTTTCATCATGATCCACTATTCTAATTATCATAGGGATCACTATGTTTTTCTCCTATTATTTCTATATATTAGCTAATTGGGATTTAATGATGCTGACATGAACAAATTACTAACCACTTTTGTTTACTTCTAGTTCTCATGTGATTCAAAACTTGTGCTATGAATTCTAGAAGATCAAATCTCAGCAAAGGAAGTGATCCACTAACCACAAACGAATAAATGACCACACAAAAACACAACCAAGATTTCTCTTCAGTGAAAGTTAATGATGTAACACCCTTGAAAACATGTTAGACTTGTTAATGGTTACAAAGGTAGCCTAATACTTACTTAACATGCCTGTTTAATTTTGTGGCCTTCTGAGCAAGTTTAGTCACTTTGTTGTAACAATATGTGTAAAAAATAGTTGTTATTAGCTCAAGAATTGGCTTAAACTGCTTAGTTAGTAGAAAAAAATATGAGAAATTTGTTTCTAAGTCACAAATGTGTGGAAGAGGATGTAATTAAAATTTGAGGATAATTGGAGTTAGTTTGAGATTTTCAAGCATACTGAGAGTGTGTTTTAATGTTGAATTGACTAGTCACAGATATAGAAAAATAAGGTAATGGTGAAACAAGATTTTTGATGAATCCTATGATTTATTTTAAACTTATTGAAAGTTAGGAAACTTGATTTGGTGAAATCTTAGTGTTCTTGTTAATCAAGAGTTCCAGTTAAGTTACTAAAGAAGCCAAAAGCCTCATGGTTCTTTCTATTTTTCTGCCCTTGACTTTCTTGCTTTTATATGAGATATTTCTCTCATTTCTCACCCACTCTCATATGGCTACCAACAAGGAAATACAAAGGAAAAGAAAAGAAAGAAGACAGAGGAGGAAGAACAAGAAACCAAAGAGGAAAATAGGAGGAAGAAGAAGGAAGAGGTGGAGAGGAGCTCTTGAGTTCATTTCTTTCTGGACAACAGAGGTAAGGGGAGTTTTCTATTCATCTTTCTCTTTTTTTTCTCCTCATGTGATCTTAGGTTACATGAGTAGAGGGAAAGGGATTTGATGAGCAAAACTATGCTTTTGGCTTGATTCTTGGTTCCAAGAGTTGAGTTTGAGTGTTTTTAACTTGTTAGACGTATGGTTACTTGTTTTAGCTGGGTAGATTTCAATAAGCCTCCTTGATGTGTAAGTTCGTAAATGGGTTTTTCTTGTTAGAAATGAGCATAAATCCATAGTTTGATAGGTTGAATTTAGTTTTTGAGGAGTATAACATGTTAAGGGAGCTTGATTGGTGTTGGGAACCATTAGAATTGAATTAGAATTGGAGAATTGTGGGTATGTTCCTAATAGAATAGTACCCATATTTTGTAAAATTCTACAGACACCATTCTAGTGCACTGCGCCTAGGTGCCAACATTGGGCACCTAGGCGCCCACTGCCCAAACAGAGAGAAGCATCATGCTGCGCGGGTGACGCCTGAGTGTTATATGATGGGCACCTAAGCGCCAGTCGCAGGGGAAGATAGGGGAATGTCTCTATCATGCCAACACTTGGGCGTTGGGTATGGGGCTCCTGGGCTCCCAAACCAGATTTTGAAGGGATCTTTATTTTGTGAAAATGAAGCTCCTAACTTGTGTAGATCTTTATTATGTGCTTCTTAGTGAGTGATGAGACTTTAATAGGGGTATTTAATGAAGTGATAAAGATATGAATATAAATCAATTGGTATGTTAATTATTGTAGTGATTAGCAGCATTGTTGTTCATATTTAAGATTATGGATGTAAACCAATTGGAATGCTAGTAATTGTGATAGTTAGCATCATTGTATTTCATATTTGTGCTAATAGAGGATGAGGTCCTTACTCTTGGTGATCATATATGATTGTAAGTGAGAAGGTAACAAACCCTCCCTATCATAATTGTAACACCCTGAAAAAACATGTTAGACTTGTGTATGGATTCGGAAGTAGCCTAATACTTGCTTAACATATCTGTTAAGTTTTGTGACTGTTCGAGCACGTTTAGGCACTTTGCTGCAACACTATGTGTGGAAAATAACTTTTTTTAGCTTCGAAAGTGGCTTAAATTTGCTTAGTTTGTGGAAATAAATGTGGAGAGCTTATTTCTAGGTCACAAATGTGTGAACTGTGCTACAGTTAAAATTTAAGATTTATCTGGGTTAGTTTGGTATTTTTAAGCATACTGGTTGTGTGTTTTAATACCGGATTGACAGCTAGCAGATATGGAAAAATATGGAAATGGTAAAAACAAATTTTTAATGAATCATAGGATTTATTTTAAGTCTGTTAGAGGTTGGAGAATTGGATTTGGTGAAATCTGAATGTTCTTAGCAGATATAAGTTTTAGTATGGTTTTAGGGGCAAAATGGACTTTTCCTCCTATTTTTCCCTATTAACTCTTGGTTGAGAGGAGAAGGAGAAACAGAAAACAAAAAGAAAGAAAAGAGAAAAGAGAAAAAAAGGAAAGAAGAAGGAAAGAGAAGGAAGAGGAAGAAGGAGGACTCAAGTGGAGAGCTTGGATCTTCCATGACTCATCCTTGGCTTCATCTTCATCTTGTCTACAAGAGGTAGGGGGAAAACTTGTTTTTACTTCTTGAATCCATCTTCTTCATTTGGTTTATGGGGACCTAATGGAAGAAATGGGGTTTTGAAGTGTGGGAATTATATTTATGTTAGTAAATGCATGAATCTTGTTAGAAAGCTAGAGAATAGCATGTTTTTGGTTTGATGGAAGCAAGAAGTTGGTTTTTCAGCCTTGGAATACCTTGATTCCCATTTTATGTCATATTTGGGGGTTTATGTTAAGTGTGAATTTTGATTCACAAAGTGGTATGATTGAGCGAAATTAAAGTGAAATAAGAGTTGATATATGTAGTTGAACCTCGTGGAATGTTGTAAATCACTTGGATGTGAAGTTTGGGTGATTGGAGAAGGGTTTTGTTTCAATGGAATAGTAACCCGTATCTATAGAATTCATGTTCTGATGCAGGCACCATGTAACGCCCCTTTTTGGGAGGGAACGTTACATTGTCAAATAAAAGAAAATGCAGAAAAGTAAAGTTTTAACATTTCAAGACCCGGTTCATTCGTTTAAGTTTAACTTGTTCAATTCTTAAATACGCGAGCAGAATAGCAGAAATATTTTTTTTTTGTTTTGATAATCATTTTAACCATGCGGAATATAAATGACAGTGAATAGTAGACAAAATTCTCATTTGAATAACATGCATATAGATATATATATATAAAATGTACTGACATCATTTATACTTAGATACAAGCTTGAATTACCCAAAAACAAAACTATAACTGCCCCATAGGATTATACAAATATGCACCAGAGATACCAAAATATACAGCCCACACAAAAAGTACATCAGGCCCCAAAATAAAACACTAGTAGCCATCAGTAGCTACCAGTAAACTCAGTCTCTCAAATGAGGAGGGACCGTATCCGGGTCCTTAGCAGGATCCTCCTCTTCAGAGGAAACCTCCATGGGAATCACAGAACCACGGGCAAGAGCCCGAGCAGTAAAATCAAAAGAGTCCTCCCAAGGGGTGCAGTAACGGTCACCCTACATCTCTCTGATGGGCAAGTAAAACTCCAGTCGCAGGCTGAAGTGGCAGGTGAGGACAGGTGCCTCATGATGTCTCCAAGCTAGGGCGATCGACACATCTCCCAAGTAGACGCAGCGATCGGAACTCAAGTTGATATGCCAACACTCCGGCCCTCCGAGGAAGGTCAGACGCACATCACCAAGAAATCCGCGCATACGTGCCGCCATCGTCTCGGTAGAAGCTAGTCTCGTTCGGGCCAGAAGCCAGGAAAATCAGGATCTTCTGCCTCCTTGCCGTCGTCTTTGATCAATACAGTATACACACATACAGCAGGTAATAGAGATACAAGAAAGAGGTAAGACATCTTACCATCATTATCAATTATAGCAGCTAGAAACAGTACGGCGCCACGCGCCCAAATAGCAATTCAGAATATCATATTCAACCAATAAGCAGTAATTCCAACCGTAAGCAAATAAATAATTCCAGGCAGATAGTCATCTCAGTAATAACCAAATCAGTCATAGATATGGAAAAATAAATATTAACAATGACAATGTATATCATGACTCACATGCATGCTTTCCCAAACTCCTACTCCATGGAGCTAGACTCAAACAGTCGGAGAGAAAGATCAGGAGACATGTCTCGTAACTCCTACTGCCGAGGCCAGTGCTATCAATAAATGTTCTCGTGCACAATCATGGCATTGTACAGACATTCTACACTAGATCACGATATAGGATAGTGTCAAGTCCGGATCATCGGTGCGTTTGCATCGGTTTGCCCCACAGGCAAAGGAGCTACCAACTATCCATTGTGGAGGACCCGCACCCCGACGCCCCCAAGGTCATAACAAGACCCACACTAGTCTACTCGCACCCGCACTAAGCTGTGTTCAATCTCCTAGGCAACTTGGCCTTACAACAGTCCACAAGGACATTCACAATGCATATGACACTATGCATGGACATGTATGATTCACAATCTCATACCATTACATAATATGCCACAATAGGCAAATATAAGCATCAATATATGTTCATTATCACACACATACCACAATTTCCATGTCATGGATCCAAGAATTCCATTTTCAAAATCATTTCTTCTCTATCGGTATGAATACATATTCCTATCACATTTAAGTAAAGTAAAATCCTTGAATCCAGGGTTTTTAGGTTATGTTTGAGTTACAAAGGACAAAGAACCATAATCTAAATCATTTCCAGCTCAAAAATCTCATTTTTGGGTCTTGCTAATCGATTACATCACTCTGGCAATCGATTACCAGCGAAACAGAATCCCTGTAATTGATTACAATCCCATTGTAATCGATTACACGATTTCCAGAACTACGATTCGTAACTTCAAGGACCTGGTAATCGATTACACAGCCTTGGTAATCGATTACCAATCGAACAGAACCTCCGTAATCGATTACCCACAAGTTGTAATCGATTACGTGATTCCCAGAAGCATCATTTCGTGACATCAGAGGCTTGGTAATCGATTACACCACTCTTGTAATCGATTACAAGCTAGACAGAATCTCTGTAATCGATTACACATAAACGTAATCGATTACAGTTTCTAGAATCACGATTTCGTACCCTTAAGAGCTTGGTAATCGATTAAAAGCCCCGTAATCGATTACCACGCGTAAACTTGCAGAAAACAGAGTTCTCTAGGTCCTTTAACTCAAACCAAACTAATCATTATCATATTTAATCAACAAGTTACTCAAATATACCTTCAAATCATGCAAGAGGCATCAATCAATCATACAAACCCAACAAAATGCACTATCATGAAGAACAACATAAAAATGAGAGAACTTTATACATAGATTCAGAAATCAATAACAACACATAGACATACTAATCACAAAATCAAAGGATAACCCTCATTAGGGTTTTTCCACCAACAACACAATCAAGGTTCCTAGATGCTAAGAGAGGTTGAGGAGGAGTGTCTTCCTCTTACCCAAATGAAGAAAACAAAAGAAGAACACCAAGAACCTTCTTTGAATTTTCGGATTTGAGCTCCAAGAACCCTAAAAATGGTGACTTTGTTAGAATCAATACCAAGGCTTGAAAAATAAGCCATGGATGGCCAACATGAAGACCATAACCACGAAAATGGAGGAGAAAGAAGAGAAGTCTTGAGTCTTACCCAAAAAGCTCAAAGCTTGGAGAAAATGGTGAGAATGGTGGAATCTTAAGATGCTCCAAACAAGAAGGATGTTTAGGAGAGGAAGAGGGTTAAGAGAGTGTGGTTGGAAGAAAATTTGGTGATAAATGAGGGGGAAGAGGGCTGCTGGTGCCGTGGGATTTCTGAAGAGAGGGGAGGAGAAAATATCATGAGGAAGATGAAAAAAGAAGCAGAAGAAAGAAGAAGTAAAGGAAATGCTTTAGGAAATAAAATCAATTTCCCCCCCAAAATGTTGTCCAGCCGTGCATGAAGGAGAGAGAGGAGGGAATGGGCTGCTTTTGCATGGGAAAGGAGGAAGAGGAAATTTCCAAGAAGCTTCCTCCAAGCTTCCATGAGAAGCTTCGCACGTTTCTCGATAAAATGAAAGTAACGTTGTTTCCGAATCGGGCACACTAACGCAGATGAATATTTACACTGTCAGTATTATTTTTCCTCCAGTGTAGAAGGGTTACTGATGATGAAAATAATATTTCATTATTCATCAGATGATTTTACAATACCGCGATTTCATTCATCTGGTAAAACCTCGTAAAACGTAAACTTCGTAAATTGTGCCCGACCTCGGGTTTAGTAAGATCCCCCATCGACAAGCCCACAATTTAGAGTTTACCAGCCACATGGAAGACACCGCATCTTCCCAGGTCTACACAGTGCACACGTAAAATGAAGAATATATTAAAATATTCAACGTTTCTGGAAAAATTTCGAAAGAATTCACATAAATCACAAATATTAGAAAATGACTATTTGTGATGAAATAATTAATTTTTGGAGCGTTACACTGACCTTAGCGATTCTCAGCTCAGTGTGCATGCAAAACGAGAAATATAATAAAATATTCGTCATTTCTGAAAAATTCTAGAAAAATTCCTAAAAATCAAGAATAATATAAAATGATCATTTATACTTAAACAGATATTTTTCGGGATGTTACAACACTCCCCTACTAAAAGGAATTTCGTCCCCAAAATTTACATACCTCAAAATAGTTCCGGATGTTGCTCTCTCATCTTGTCTTCCGGTTCCCAAGTTGCATCACCAGTCGTTTCATTCCAGATCACTTTTACCAATGAGATCTCCTTTCCTCTAAGTTGTTTTATCCGTCGGTCCTCGATTCTCGCAGGAGGCGCCTCATAGGTCAAGTTCTCTTTTAGCTGTACTGTATCCGATACTATGACATGACTTGGATCAGGCAAATACTTACGAAGTTGTGACACATGGAAGACATTGTGTATGTTGGAAAGAAAAGGGGGTAAGGCTATCTGGTAGGCTACTGGACCTATCCGGCGAAGGATTTAGTAAGGTCCAAGAAACTTTGGAGTGAGTTTTCTAGATTTCAAAGCCCAACCGACCCCAGTCGTGGGTGTTACTTTCAGGAATACATGCTCACCTTCCGCAAATTCAAGAGGCTTTCTTCTCCTATCTGCATAACTTTTTGGCCAGTTCTGAGCAGTTCTCATCTTCTCTTGAATCATTTTGACCTTCTCAGTTGTCTGCTGAATAATATCTGGTCCAATCGTAAGACGCTCACCGTCTTGGTACTAACACAATGGTGTTCGACACCGTCGTCCATACAGAGCTTCATAGGGTACCATCCCTATACTCGAATGATAACTGTTGTTGTAGGTGAACTCTATCAGTGGTAGAACTTCATCCCAACATCCAGTTTGTTTCATAGTACAAGCTCTAAGCAAATCTTCTAAAGATTGGATCATCCTTTCCGATTGACCATCGGTTTGTGGATGGTACGCTGAACTCAGACGTAACTTCGTTCCCAACGATGCTTGTAAACTCTTCCAAAATTTTGAAGTAAATCTCGAATCCCTATCCGAAACAATACTCGTAGGCACACCATGTAGCCTAACGATCTCACCAATATACAACTGGGTCAACTTCTCCAAACTGTACCTCATGTTGATCGGGAGAAAATGGGTTGACTTTGTGAGTCGATCCACAATTACCCAAATCGAATCGTGTCCTTTCTTTGTCCTCGGCAAACCCACAACAAAATCCATCGCAATGCTGTCCCATTTCCATTCAGGAATAGATAATGGTTGTAGCAATCCCGCTGGTCTTTGATGTTCCACTTTAGCTTTTTGACAAACTAAACAAGTCGACACACATCTAGTGACGTCGCTCTTCATTCCATGCCACCAGAACAATTTCTTCAGATCTTGGTACATCTTAGTTATGCCTGGGTGCATACTCAGCTTGCTGGTGTGAGCATGTTCCACAATATATCGCCTAAGCTCTTGGTCACAGGGAATACAAACTCTACCTCGGAATCTCAGAATTCCATCCGTTCCTTCTTCAAACTCTGTCTCTTTGCCTTGCCTTATCAATTCTCTCGCTTCTTGCAAGAATTCATCACTCTTTTGCTTTTCCCGTATGTCATCCATTAGCTCACTTGAGATGGTGACCATATTCATACAAATCCTTCCGGGTTCCAACTTAACAAATGACCATACATTCCTAAACTGTTCTATGAGGTCTCTTTTCTTGATCATCAAGGCAGAAGCACTAATAGTCTTTCTGCTCAAGGCATCAGCCACAACGTTCGCCTTGCCAGGGTGGTACAACAACTGGAAATCATAGTCCTTCAGGAATTCTAGCCACCTCCGCTGCCTCATATTCAGCTCTTTCTGATCATACAAATATTTCAAGCTCTTGTGGTCATTGAAGATGTTGAATGTTGCTCCATAGAGAAAATGCCTCCATATCTTTAGAGCAAAGACCACGGCTGCAAGTTCCAAATCATGTATAGGGTAGTTCTTTTCATGTACTCGCAACTGTCGTGAAGTATAAGCTACAACTCTTCTATGTTGCATAAGAACAGATCCCAATCCTTGATACGAAGCATCACAGTACACCTCGAATGGCTCATTCGGATCAGGTAACACTAACACCGGTGAGGTAGTTATCCATTTCTTCAACTCTTGAAAACTTTACTCGTAGCTATCAGTCCATTCAAAAGCTTGGTTCTTCCTTGTCAACTGAGTGAGCGGTCCAGCAATCTTGGAAAATCCTTCAATGAACCTTCTGTAATATCCAGATAAACCCACAAAGCTACGAACTTCTGTCACTGACTTTGGTTGCTCCCACTGTAATACTGCTTCTACTTTCGACGGATCCACTGCAATCCCTTCCTTTGAGATCACATGGCCTAGAAACTTCACCTCATCAAGCCAGAATTCACACTTTGACAGCTTGGCATACAATTCCTTCTCCTTTAGAATCTGAAGAACTATGCTGAGGTGCTCAGCATGATCCTCCTGCTTCTGGGAATATATCAGGATATCGTCAATGAAAATGATAACAAACTTGTCCAAGTAAGGACGAAAGATCCTGTTCATGTAGTCCATGAAGATAGTAGGTGCATTCGTAACACCAAACGGCATTACAAGGTACTCATAATGACCGTATCGGGTACGAAAAGCAATCTTGGGCACATCCTCTGTTTTCACTCTTATCTGATGGTACCCAGATCTCAAATCAATCTTTGAAAACACTGCTGCTCCCTTCAGTTGGTCCATCAAATCATCAATTCTTGGGAGTGGATACTTGTTCTTGATTGTCAATTTGTTTAATTGTCTATAGTCCACACACAATCTTGAGGTACCGTCCTTCTTTCAAACTAACAATACTGGTGCTCCCCACGGTGACACACTCGGTCTAACAAACTGTTTCTCCAAAAGCTCCTCTAGCTGTTTCTTGAGTTCGGCCAATTCGGTTGGCGACATACGATAAGGTGCTATAGACACGGGACCAGCTCCTGGTACCAGATCAATAGCAAACTCGATCTCACGTGTTGGTGGTAAACTAGGTACTTCTTCTCGAAAAACTTCAGAGAACTCTCTCACAACCGGAATAGTGTCCAGGTCAGCCTCGCTCTCGATTTTCAAAGAAGATAGTAGCATGTACCCCTGAGCTCCTTCTTTCAAGAAAGCTCGTGCTTGGTTGGCCGTCAAGTACCTGGAATTCTCATCCACAGGGAAAACTATGGTTTTTCTGGAACAATCGAATAGAACATAGTTGGAAGATAACCAGTCCATCCCTAGGATTATATCTAACTGTGAAAGAGGCAAACAGATCAAATCGACAAAAAAGATTCGACCCTCAACAATTAAGGGACACTTCAAACAGACTTTGGTAGTAACTACCGGTTTATCAGTGAGGGTTGAAATAGTCAATTCAAAAGGTAGTTCAGACACAGGTAAGCCAAGTCGTAGCACACAGTCATATGATATGAAAGAATGGGTCGCCCTAGAGTCATACAGTACTTTTAAAAGATTACCTTCTATGGTGCCTTCTCCTTGAATCAAGTCTTCGGATTTGGAGGCTTCAGCTCTGCTCATAGTGTAAACTCGACCTCTGACTTACGGTTTCTTGGCTCGAGTCGCGTTGACTGAAGGTTCAGCCTTTGCTTGATTGCAGTCTCTGGACATGTGGCCCAGTTTGCCACATCTGAAGCAGATGATTCCCTTGATCGTGCAATCTCTCGTGAGATGATCCTTCCCACACTTTAGGCATCTGGACGGGTAGGTCACATTCTGCCCAGTTCGGTTCCCAGGGGAACCTCCACCAGAACTTCCACCGGTTTGCTGCTGACTTCCCGCTGGTCGAGAATAAGGCTTCTTTTAGAAGCGGTTTGAACCACTGCCTCCACCTCTTTGGGACCGTACAGGCCCAAAGCTCCTGTTTCTCGAGTCTCTAGCCTGTTCCAAGGCTTTAACTTCATAGCAAGTGTCTAACAACTCTGAGAATACCTTCATCTTCAGGGTGATCATAGCTTTCTTCACCTCGTAACTCAATTCATCGGTGAACTTCCAACATTTCCAGGCTTCATCGGTTTGGTGTTGGTAATGTGTTGAGAACTTCTCCAGGTTCTCAAATTTAGCTGCATACTCACTGACGGTTATGTTCCCTTGTCTCAAGTTGAGGAACTCCAGCACTTTTGCATGTCTCGCATTAGCAGGAAAAAATTTATCCAAGAACTTGTTCTTGAACACATCCCATGTGATGTCAGTTCCTTCAGCTTCCAATGCTCTCTGAGCTCCGTTCCACCAGTCTTCGGCGTTGCCCACAAGCATAAAGGTAGCATAATTCACCTTCTTGTCTTCGGCACAGCTCATGCCACGGAAGACTTTCTCTAATTCTTTGATCCACAGACTAGCCTTGTCAAGATCAAATTCTCCCTTAAACTGAGGAGGGTTGTGACGACGAAACTCCTCCAAGTTCTGGGCATCGGCAGTCGCCTCGAGTTGTTGAGCAGTTCTCTCTTGTTGTTGAGCCGCACGCTCATTTTGCTGCGCGATGACTTCTGCCATCCGCTGCATTGCCTCAACAGCAACTGCAATTTCTCCACTTCTCGCCATCTTATTCTTTCTCAAATCAGGTTAACTGAAAACCACAAGGTAAGTTAGAGGAATTCATCTCAAAACACAAACCACAGAGATTTCACACAGCACAAGCAAGACAGACTCACACACAAGACCCAAAGAAGACATAAACCGGGGCTTTGATACTAACTTAATGTAATGCCCCTTTTTGGGAGGGAACGTCACATTGTCAAATAAAAGAAAATGCGAAAAAGTAAAGTTTTAACATTTCAAGACCCGGTTCATTCGTTTAAGTTTAACTTGTTCAATTCTTAAATACGCGAGCAGAATAGGAAAAATATTTTTTTTTGTTTTGAAAATCATTTTAATCATGCGGAATATAAATGACAGTGAATAGTAGAAAAAAATTCTCATCTGAATAACATGCATATAGATATATATATATAAAATGTACTGACATCATTTATACTTAGATACAAACCTGAATTACCCAAAAACAAAACTATAACTGCCCCAAAGGATTAAACAAATATGCCCCAGAGATACCAAAATATACAGCCCACACAAAAAGTACATCAGGCCCCAAAATAAAACACTGGTAGCCATCAGTAGCTACTAGTAAACTCAGTCTCTCAGATGAGGAGGGACCGTATCCGGGTCCTCAGCAGGATCCTCCTCTTCAGAGGAAACCTCCTTGGGAACCACAGAACCACGGGCAGGAGCCCGAGCAGTAGAATCAAAAGAGTCCTCCCAAGGGGTGTAGTAACGGTCACCCCACATCTCTCTGATGGGCAAGTAAAACTCCAGTTGCAGGCTGATGTGGTAGGTGAGGACAGGTGCCTCATGACGTCTCCAGGCTAGGGCGATCGACACATCTCCCAAGTAGACGCAGCGATTGGAACTCAAGTTGATATGCCAACACTCCGGCCCTCCGAGGAAGGTCAGACGCACATCACCAAGAAATCCGCGCATACGTGCCGCCATCGTCTCAGTAGAAGCTAGTCTCGTTCGGGCCAGAAGCCAGGAAAATCAGGATCTTTCGCCTCCTTGCCGTCGTCTTTGATCAATACAGTATACACACATATAGGAGGTAATAGAGATATAAGAAAGAGGTAAGACATCCTACCATCATTACCAATTATAGTAGCTAGAAACAGTACGGCGCCACGCGCCCAAATAGCAATTCAGAATATCATATTCAACCAATAAGCAGTAATTCTAATAGTAAGTAAATAAATAATTCCAGGCAGATAGTCATCTCAGTAATAACCAAATCAGTCATAGATATGGAAAAATAAATATTAACAATAACAATGTATATCATGACTCACATGCATGCTTTCCCAAATTCCTACTCTATGGAGCTAGACTCAAACAGTCAGAGAGAAAGATCAGGAGACATGTCTGTAACTCGGCTGCCGAGGCCAGTGCTATCAATAAATGTTCTCGTGCACAATCATGGCATTGTACAGACATTCTACACTAGATCACGATATAGGACAGTGTCAAGTCCGGATCGTCGGTGCGTTTGCATCAGTTTGCCCCATAGGCAAGGGAGCTACCAACAACCCATTGTGGAGGACCCGCACCCCGACGCCCCCAAGGTCATAACAAGACCCACACTAGTCTACTCGTACCCGCACTAAGGTGTGTTCAATCTCCTAGGCAACTTGGCCTTACAACAGTCCACAAGAACATTCACAATGCATATGACACTATGCATGGACATGTATGATTCACAATCTCATACCATTACAGAACATGCCACAATAGGCCAATATAAGCATCAATATATGTTCATTATCACACACATACCACAATTTCCATGTCATGGATCCAAGAATTCCATTTTCAAAATCATTTCTTCTCTATCGGTATGAATACATATTCCTATCACATTTAAGTAAAGTAAAATCCTTGAATCCAGGGTTTTTAGGTTATGTTTGAGTTACAAAGGACAAAGAACCATAATCTAAATCATTTCCAGGCTCAAAAATCTCATTTGTCTCTTCTAATCGATTACATCACTCTAATCGATTACAATTAACTTAATCCCCGTAATTGATTACAATCCCATTGTAATCGATTACACGATTTCCCGAACTACGATTATCGTAACTTCAAGGACATGGTAATCGATTACCTAATTGCCTTGGTAATCGATTACCAATCGGACAGAACCTCCGTAATCGATTACCCACAAGTTGTAATCGATTACGTGATTCATAGAAGCATCATTTCGTGACATCAGAGGATTGGTAATCGATTACACCACTCTTGTAATCGATTACAAGCTAGACAGAATCTTTATAATCGATTACACACAAGATGTAATCGATTACCAGATTTCTAGAATCACGATTTCGTACCCTTAAGAGCTTGGTAATCGATTAGAAGCCCCGTATAATCGATTACCACGCGTAAACTTGCAGAAAACAGAGTTCTCTAGGTCCTTTAACTCAAACCAAACCAATCATTATCATATTTAATCAACAAGTTACTCAAATATACCTTCAAATCATGCAAGAGGCATCAATCAATCATACAAACCCAACAAAATGTACTATCATGAAGAACAACATAAAAATGAGAGAACTTTATACATAGATTCAGAAATCAATAACAACACATAGACATACTAATCACAAAATCAAAGGATAACCCTCATTAGGGTTTTTCCACCAACAACACAATCAAGGTTCCTAGATGCTAAGAGAGGTTGAGGAGGAGTGTCTTCCTCTTACCCAAATGAAGAAAACAAAAGAAGAACACCAAGAACCTCCTTTGAATTTTCGGATTTGAGCTCCAAGAACCCTAAAAATGGTGACTTTGTTAGAATCAATACCAAGGCTTGAAAAATAAGCCATGGATGGCCAACATGAAGACCATAACCACGAAAATGGAGGAGAAAGAAGAGAAGTCTTGAGTCTTACCCAAAAAGCTCAAAGCTTGGAGCTTGGAGAAAATGGTGAGAATGGTGGAATCTTAAGATGCTCCAAACAAGAAGGATGTTTAGGAGAGAAAGAGGGTTAAGAGAGTGTGGTTGGAAGAAAATTTGGTGATGAATGAGGGGGAAGAGGGCTGCTGGTGCCGTGGGATTTCTGGAGAGAGGGAGGAGAAAATATCATGAGAAGAAGAAGAAAAAGAAAAGTGTTTTAGGAAAGAAGAAGTAAAGGAAATGCTTTAGGAAATAAAATCAATTTCCCCCCCCCAAATGTTGTCCAGCCATGCATGAAGGAGAGAGAGAGAGGGGAATGGGCTTGCTTTTGCATGGGAAGGAGGAAGAGGAAATTTCCAAGAAGCTTCCTCAAGCTTCCATGAGAAGCTTCGCACGTTTCTCGATAAAGTGAAAGTAACGTTGTTTCCTAATCGGGCACACTAACACAGTTGAATATTTACAATTTATTATTTTTCCTCCTATCCAATGTAGAAGGGTTACGATGATGAAAATAATATTTCATTATTCATCATATGATTTTACAATACCGCGATTTCATTCATCGGGTAAAACCTTGTAAAACATAAACTTCGTAAATTGTGCCCGGCCTTGGGTTTAGTAAGATCCCCCGTCGACAAGCCCACAATTTAGAGTTTACCATCCACAGGGAAGACACCGCATCTTCCTGGGTCTGCACAGTGCACACGCAAAACGATTAATATATTAAAATATTCAACGTTTCCGGAAAAATTCCGAAAGAATTCTCATAAATCACAAATATTAGAAAATGACTATTTGTGATGAAATAATTAATTTTCGGAGCGTTACACTGACCTCAGCGATTCTCAGCTCATTGTGCACGTAAAACGAGGAATATAATAAAATATTCGTCATTTCTGAAAAATTCTAGAAAAATTCCTAAAAATCAAGAATAATATGAAATGATCATTTATACTTAAACATATATTTTTTGGGATGTTACACATCGCGGTGCAAGGATTTCACGCCACGGCGTGAGACTGATGCACGTTCAGCATTGTAACCCAAGAGCAGGGTGCCGCAGCATGGCACAGCGGGTGCCATTGCGTGAGCTCCAGAAACTTCAAAAAATGTGTTTTTGATGTTCTTGGAAGTTCCTAAGTGTTGGGACCTTTCATGTATGACTTTACAAGGGTGATGAGACCTTAATAAGGGTATTTAATCAAGTGAGAAAGTGATAAATCAAAGTAATTTGTAATTGCTAATTATGTGAGGTGATTAGGCATGGATATACACATGTATATTGTGAAATGTGATTTGAGAAAGTGAGTTTTCCTAAGTGTTGGAATTACTCATGTTTACTCTTTTGAGAGTGTTAAATTACTTTTAAGAGTATTTGGATAAAATATGTTGTAAATTGAACTAGATGTGCATATAAATCAATTGTAGAACTAATTATGTGATGTAATTAGTAATTGTTGTGCATGATATGATTGTGAAACATAGTTGAGGTGTATGGTATACTCTTTATGTTTGTGTTTTGATAAGGATGGATTTCCTTGTGGTTCCGAGGATGGACTTCCTCTCTGTTTTGAAGACCGTGTAGTTGATGGATTTCACTACTCGGAGTGTTATTTTCTAGATGGACTTCCAGTGCTTGTCCAAGGTTATGGATGTGACTTCCATTACTTTGTTCAAGACTCATGCATTCATGACATTACCATGGACTTGGTATCATGCATTATTCACTTCATAGTTAAGTCATTGTATAGGCATACACATTAGACATACCTTGGCATAACATGGCAATTGTATGGGCAGTTACTATCATGACATAAACTCATAAACATTGCAATTGTATGGGCGGTTATGTGTCTCTGAGATGGAGATGTTGTTGCTGTGTGTCTCTGAGATGGAGATGTTGTTGTTGCGTACTTCTGAGATGAGAGTGTTATTGTGCTTCTGTGAATGAAATGTATTTGTGATGCATGTAAATCAACTGTTATCCTAATTATTGTAGGTAACTAAGGATTGTATGGTATAGTTTGACTAGTTGAGGTGTAATGCTTCTCCTAGGTGTTTGATGGGGTGAGATGCCTCATTGTAAAAGAATAGTTGAAGATGAGCATTCCTTCTTTACTCTTGGCGACCCAGAGTAGTCGAGGTAGGGCGATGTCCTCACTACGTATGATGAGTAGTTGGGGTGGATTTATCATCACTACAACTCATATATGCATGACGATAGTATATGATTGTATGAGCGGTTGTATATTATTGTTGTTTGCTTCTGGAAATGAAGTGTAGTTTACTTCTATGATGTGAAGTGTGATTTTATTAGTTGCATGTGGAAATGAGTTTTCTATACAACTTATAAAACGGGATTCTATTTCGGGAAGAGAAAGGACATGATTTTGGCTTTTGTCACCTTTCTAGTAATATTATGTTTTCACTTGATGTTTTTCCCCGAAATAGCTGGAATGATTGTGATGGCATCTTTTTAACTGCGTGGAACTACTGAGAATACGTGATTCTCACCCCCTGTGTGTGTTTCCATGATGATTCCAGGGAGGAAGCTTTGTGGGAAATGAAGCGAACGAAGTCAGGAGCTTGGAGTGCTTAGCTTAGTGTATAGCTAGGTAGTTTATTTGGAAATGATGTATGTATAGTATCTATGAGAAATACTGTTGTGGTGTAATATTTATATATTCATTCATGGCTCATATTTTCTATATAATGTCATTATGTTATATTAAAAATTGCATAGCTGTTAAGTAGCAGGTCTGAATCTAGTGACTGTGGTAGTATACTATGGTTATTAAATTCGGGATGTTACAATAATGATCCTTAACACTGCATAGTTGATGAGCTCACTACCTGGAGAAGACTACAGAACTAGGTTTCTATGCTTGTTTAAAACTTGTAGAATTGAGTTCCTGTGTTTTGTTCAAGGCTCATAACATATCATAACATTTCCAGAGTAGCTGAGGATGAACAGGTCCCTCACTACGTCTAAGGAATCATGACGTTATCCATATGCATTATTAGGATATTGCATAGGCATGAAGATAAGGCATAATTTGGCATATGTATGATAATTGTATGGGCAGTTGCTAATCATAACATATTCATGACATTGTAATTGTATGGGCAACTGCTTACTTTTGAGATTGTGATGATGATTTGTTAGTTGTGTATATGGAAATGAGTTTTCTATACAAACTTTTAAAATGAGATTCTATTTCAAGAAGAGAAAGGAAGATGTGATTTCCCATATTGTGATATCCATAATGATTTTAGGGAAGAAGACTTATGGAAAGTGAAGCACAAGAAAGAGCTTGAAAAGCTTAGCTTAGTTTTATTTTGTAGTTTCTTTATGAAACATGTATATATTTTGTGCATTGAGAAGCCTAGTTTACAAGCTTTGTAAATATTTTGTATTTATGAGAAATACAAGCATTATGTATATATTCTTTCATTCGTGACTCATATTTTCTACTTGTATGATTTTGTCATAATAGAAATGCTTTTAGTAGTTAGTAGCATGCTTGGATCTAATTTTATTTTATCATATATGATAATATAGGAGAATAAGAAGAAATAAGAGACTTCTAGGAAAGCAATCTAAAATAAATGCACTTTTTAAGAAGAAAGCTACACATAATCTTGAAGTTCAAGTCAATGAGTCCTCCATTTCTGCTTCAAATGCACAATTGACTAATGATAAACAACAAAAATCTAAAGTCCTAAGAATTGAAAAAGACAAAATTGATATCTCTTTACTAGAAAAAGATCCAGGAAAGAGATGTCCAATTTGGAAATATCATGTTGATCAACATGATAAGGTTCGTAGAGCTTATATAAAAGTTAGACCATATCAACCAACAAATATTAAATATCTAGCTTTTGGTAAAGATAATCATTATCGGTATTTTCAATCTTCTTGGTTTAAAAAGTTCCCAAGTTGGTTAGAATATTCACCAAAAAAAAATGCTACTTATTGCTTACCATGTTACTTGTTTAATAAAAATTATGGGGATCACAATGATGGAAAGAATGCATTTACAGAGTTAGGATTTAGAAATTAGAAGAAAGTAAATGATGGGAAAAATTGTGCATTTCTATGTCATGAAGGTGTTGGTCCTAATTCTCCACATAATATAAGTGTGAAATGTTGTGACGATTTAATAGCTCAATCTCATCATATAGATAAAGTTTTTCATAAGCAAAGTGTTAAACTTATTGCAAATAATTGTGGAAATAAGTTTGCCCCAATGGTTTAATATGTTAAGTTTTGATTATAACAAATACAAGATAAAAAGAATGATGCTTGTGCTACATAGATGTACTTAATAGATTATATTCGATCATACATGATCATGTACTCCATCTTGTTATATTTCATATAAGAATCATGCATATTCTTTATAGAATCTTTTATAGAATATATCCAATAATGTGTTATATAAGTTGTATTAAATTAATATTTGATTTAGCTCTATTTAAATGAAAATATGCAAATTGTTCTTTGTTGCATCCTATATAGAGCATATCTATTAGTAATCGATAAATGTCTTATTTGGGTGTGTCTATCAAAGTTTTATATGCACGTTAGACTAGCTAGAGTTATATATTTATGAATCAAGCATATGAAGATATTGAATTAAGAATTTGGACTAACTATGTTTGTTTAAGTGAGCAATACTTTGTATGATAGTCTAAGTACTAAGGGTGAACATTGCAACAAGAAAGCAAAAGATGACAGTTATGCTAAACTCAAGAAGAATGAGAATGATAAGATGTTCCAAGCATTTGCAAGATTTGAAGAGAAGAAATTTTTGGAAGCTTGGATTACATTAAGAAGCCTAAGGACTAGAATTAGTATATTTTCCTTTTAGGCCTTCTCCTATGTAAAAATAGAGGTTTTACATGAAAAGAGCTCAAATATGTTTTTAAATTTTTACAAATGATTCTTACACACTAAAATGACTAAGAAACATGTTTTGAAAGCTAATCAAGATAGTAGTTCAAAATTATGAAAAATAGTCAAGTTTGAGTTTTGAAAAGTTGAACTTTGGTTACTCTTTTGATCATAACTTTCACAATACTTTGAGTTTCATCCTGAAACCTATTTCATTTGAAAATAAACTCAAAGATCTTTCGAATGAGTGGTTATTTCCTTTAAATGAATAAGAAATGAAGAAGTTATGACTATTTGCTTTAAACTATGAAAAATAGTCAAGTTTGAGTTTTGAAAAGCTGACCTATGGTTACTTTTTCGATCATAACTTTCAAAATACTTTGAGTTTTGTCTTGAAACCTATTTCATTTGAAAATAGACTCAAATATCTTTCCAATTAGTGGTCATTTCTTATAAACAAATAAGAAATAAAGAAGTTATGTCCATTTAAAGTCAATTTTCAAAACCAGAGTGCATGTAATTGATTACATAAGTCTTATAATCGATTACAACTCTAGAAGAGGCCATGTAATCGATTACCACATGCCCAGAAGCGCTCCTAATGACTATAAACGACTAGTTTTCATAAAAAAATATTTCTAAATACTACCAATAACTATTTTATCACTTGGGCTCTATAAATAAGTGTAGATTGAAGCTTTTACAACTCTAGAACAGTTGATTTGATCTTTGAATCATCAAAATCATATTTTGAGCCCTTTTTTGCAAAATCCTTATATTCTTTTGTTCTTCAAGTTGTAACGCCCCAATTTTTAGAAAATATTTTGAATGTACTGTTTGCTGTTTTTCAAGTTATTGTATAAATGACCGTTGTGTCCTTATTTTACTGTTTCTCGATTTATGTGTGAAATACAAATACGTTTATACAGCTCAAATTTTATTTGGTCTTTTTACGTAATTTGTTCCGAGACGGTAAAATAAAAGTTTTTTCGAGCTCTTGTTTTAATTTTTCTCGAAGATATACGACAATTAATACCGTCTAATTTTATTTGAACTTTTTGAACAGCTTAGCTACGTTGTGGGAAAAAATGGAAAAATGACCATTACGTCCCGAACGTCTTGTTTTTGCTTTTTTTTGCTTTTAATTGTTTTTAATTGTTTTCCTTGATTTAATGTCCGATATTACCGTCTGTGATTTTATATGGACTTTTTGTGTGATTTGCTCCGAGGCAGGAAAATAATATTTTTTCGGACCGGGAAATCTTATTTTATTATTTAGAATTGGGGATCTTACTCAACCCGATTCTAAATGAAAAGAAATAATCTTTTAATTTTTAGGATTTTTCTTGTCAAATAAAATAATTTTATAATATTATAATATTATTTTATTAGTCAAGATAATAAAATGACAATGGACCCGAAATGTTTTACGGGACCCACGTTTAGCTAATACAATTAACTTAGTAGCTTAATTAAACATCATTAGCAATAGAACTTTCCGATAACAAGTGACTCACTAGTGACGACTAAGTCGATAATTTATGAAAGCAAAGGTGTGACTAGGCTTGGGAGTCATCACTAACCAACCAATAGGAGGCAAGCTTGTTAAGCAAGCTTTAATCCTAACCTTTGATGCATCCAAGGGCTTGGATGAAGCCAAGCAAGGTGCCCACCTTGCATGCTCTTTGATGAGCTACGGCCAAGGGTGTTAGGAGGTCAATCTTCACTTTGCTTGCATGCAAAAATTCTCTCTTCTCTCTCATCAAAAACCCTAGCCACCATTCTTGTCTTTTCTCTTCACCATTCGGCCAAGCTTGCCCTTTGATCATCCAACCACCCAAAATTAAATCAAGCCAACTTTTCTAAACCTAAACACAAACCTAAGAACATCTCTAGTTGAGAGTTCTTGCAAATTCTTGCATTTGGAGCTTGGAAATCAACCTTGAAGATTTTACCTAGGAGGTGAAATCTCATGCTTTTCTTTTCTCTCTTCTTTTTCAAAGTTCTAAGCCGTGATTTATCCATGGTTTAGGTTCTTTTTCATGGTTAGTAACTTGTAGAATTTTGTTTGAGTTGCTAGGTACTTGGTGGAGGAAATCGAACCCTAGGAGGAGTGAAAACAAACCATTTGTCTTCATTTAAGGTAAGAGGAAGACAAATCTTATCACCTATGGATGGTGGTAAGAAGATGGAGTTTTGATTTTGTGATTGTAGAATCCATAAGGATTCATGTTTGTGCTTGTTAGTAGCTTATTTGATGTGGTTGTGTATTTGTTAATAGCTTTCCTATTTGTTGTTTGTAATAATTTGCATGTCTACAAGCTTTAAGATGCATGTCTACAAGCTTTGATAATATTGCATGTGTTAGAATTGTATGATAAAGTATAGAATTGCATGATAATGTATAGGATGTGAACAACATGTCAAGGAATGCATGTGTGTTCCAAAGAACACTCCATGATGGCTCACGGCCACTAATAAAAGTGGAGAACCAAAATGTTCTCTTAATTTTCTTAAAAGGTGATTTAATTAACCTAGGAGAATTAAGAAGGTTTCAAGTTGTTTAAGTCAAGAAAAATGAATTTGGAAATCAAATGGCATAACCTTACATTTTCGGCCAACAAGTATAACTTCAACATTTTGATTTCTAAAATTATTTTCTAAGGTAATGATTTGATCAATGTAGACAATACAAGAGACTTAACATGTATTTAGAAGGTGAAAAACAATTTGGAAATCAAATGCAAAGTTTTTATCAAATTCGGCCAACATGCCAAATTAGGTATTCATGATTTCTAAAATTAATTCCAAACTATTTTCAATCAAGAAGAAGCAATACAAGTTAAAGTAAATTTTCTACAATGAGTTTTAAAGAAATAAAGTGGTTAGAACTAAGTTTAAGAGGTTAATATTAATGATTTTTACTGTAAGGAGAAATACAGTAACTTTCAAAAATTTCTAACATATAGCTCATGCTGTATTTTGAAGCATGTTAGTTGTTTTCAAAAGGATTAATTACATGGTTTAAAAATTTAATAAACAAATTTTTATGGTAAAATTAGGAAACCATTAATATAATTTTCTAAACAAAATACTTGTCAATTTTTAGTAAAAATGGACAAATAAGATAGAAAAGATGTCCAAAAGACAGTATACGGTATGGAAAATATTATACGTAGTTTAAAAGTATTATTTAGTATTTTTGTTTATTTAAACAGTGATTTTTAAGGAATTCGGTCAAGAAAATGATTTAAAAATCTTACGCGATTGAGAAAACGTATTAAAAATCCTACGCGATTTTGAAAATAGAAAAATATATTTACGCGATTTCAAAACGATTATAAAAACGACGAGATTTTGAAAACGCGATAAAATTTCTACGCGATTGACCGTTACTATATTTATTTTTCGCTGTCGGGAAAATGTGAACCCGTACAGGTTTTCTTTATATTTGTTGCCAATGAGGGCAAGCTTTCGCTGTCGGGAAAATGAGAACCCGTACAGGCTTTCTATTATCTTCCATTGAGGGCATATTATTATCTTGAGGGCATTTTCGTAATTTCATATATTTGGAATTATGTATTGTCTTTATGCCAATTTTTGGTGTTTTGGTTGACGAGACGAATCACATCGTGTTGTCGATGCGATAAACGTAGTGTGGTTCATTGTTCTAATGAACTTGGAGACTTTAGTGTACGGGATCCCACATGTGGACAGTTGGTAGCTCCGCTGGGCCGTGGTAAACCGATAGCACACTAATGGACTCGACACGCACTATATTTAATCGAGGTTTGTAAAGTCTAGTAGTACATTGCCTATAGTGCCACAACGGAAGACCGTGAACTATACTACGCCTGGATGGTGGATTCCCAGTGTCGTAGGCTATTGACGCAACGTGTGACAACATAATAGTTGGTTGGGCAGCCGTGGTACTAATAGATTTTGCAAGTCATTCTCTTTGATATCTGTTTGTGTTTAACTCCATGGAGTAGGATTGTGTCTTAGTGTATATGATTATATCTTGGATGATATTTTATTTTCTCTATTTATCTTTATCTAGTTATATCTGGGACGATATTCCATTTTCTCTATTTATCTTTATCTGGTAATTATTATGATGGTTGTCTATTTCTTATTTTATTCTATCTGTGATATTGTTTTATCTGTGTTTTTTTTATCTGTGTTATATCTGTGATGTTATGTAACGTTATGATATCTAAGTTTTACTCTATTTCATTATTATTACTGTTATAGCTTTTCGTATTGCATGAACTGTATAATTGTTATTTGTCGTCTTCTTATTGGCCATGTTTGTGGTGATTTTAGATTGTCTTACCTCTTTATTGTATGTGTTTCCTGTATATTTACTTTGTGCGGTAAAGAGTTTGAGGAAGAAGAAGAGGAACAGCCTCTTGAGGTCTTGTACCCCGAGGAGGAGGAAGATCAGCAAACCGACGACCAGTTTTACGATCAAGAACCATCTGATCATCCATATCCATTGGATTGATTAGTTTTGGTATGGCGGTGCCCGAATTTTTGGGGTTCGTGACGCTGGAGTTTCACGGTGGATCTCTATCGTGGAACATTAGAGGAGATAGAGACTCGGTGACATATGCTGGACGGATGACGGTGACCCTACGCCATAGATTTGATGGAGAGCCGATCATGACTACGACAGTGTTTCTACACTTAGAGTTACCCTTATCCATTAGGCGTCATTTTGGTGGTATGACCACGGAGCCTAGTGAGATAAGTATCGTATCGACTGCGCGATCACGTTATCGCCGAGAGTCGAGGCATCCAGGATATTTGTCCCCTGATGATCATTTTCATGATGAGAGTGATCCTTCAGAGGAATAAATATGCTTGATGTTTTTTTTTTGGGCGCGTCTGCGTATGGATGTATATATTGACACTTTTACTGTTTTTATTTACTGGTTTTATGTTTAAATATTTGTAATTGTAGTTGTAAATTATTTGTATAACTTATAACATAGAACATATGTATATTATGAGCAATGTTGTTCTGTCTAATTTATGTTTTCCGCAATATTTTATTTTTATTAAACTGTCTATCAGGAATTACTTTACGACCCATATTATTATTTGACAAATGTTTTACAACTTGGGTAGATTTTATTTCTATTTCTTTTATTTTCTTTTATGTGTTACATCCTCCAAAGGGGTGTTACACAAGTTGTATATCTACTCTTGTGAGAGTTTATAATATTTTTCTTCATCTCAAAATCATTGTAAAAGGTTGAGGTATCCTTCATGAGAGAAAATGGTGAGGTATCCCTTGTAGTAAGGCTTAAACATAGAGGGTGAGGTATCCCAAAGGTGTTGTGAGTGCTATTGAATGTAAAGGTTTTTCAAGCACCCGTGAAGCTTGAAGAGTTGGAGGCTCTAGCACAAGGGTGAGGTATCCCAAGTTGTAAGGAGTGGTCTTACTTGTACAAAAGTTTTCCTAGTACTTGTGAAGTCTAGAAGATAGTGAAGAAAATCTCAAGTTAAGCTAGGGGACTAGATGTAGGTCACAAGTGGTTGGTGGCTGAACTAGGATAAATTCTTGAGTTTGATTCTTTCTTCCCTACACTCTTTAATTTCAATATTTGGTGCAACATATTTATTTATTGCATATCATGTCATCTTGATGTTTTGATTTTAAGAACTTGATATCTAGCTTATTTTCTTGATTTATCCTATAACCCAAGTTATATTTGAGTAATCTGCAATAATTGTATTTTTGTTAGACTTATTTCACTGCAAGTGTTGATTGAGTATATCAAAATGTTTGATTTCTTAATATTGTTTTAAAAATTTGTAATCACCCAATTTACCACTTCTTGGATGATGGTTGTCATGACTAACAAGTGATATCAAAGCTTCGTGCTCTATTGAAAGCTTAATCGCTTAGAGTTAAATATCCTTGTTGTTTGGCAACCAATTAAAACTCTTCAAAATGGAAGGTTTTGAAATTGATAAACCACCATTTTTTATGGTGTGCATTTTGTTTATTGGAAAAGTAGAATGGAGTTTTATTTGTAATCTATTGATTTGGATTTAGGGGATGTTGTGCTTAATGAATTTACTTGCAAATTAAAACAAACTTGGAATAGTTATGATACAAAATGCTTTTCCTTGAACATTAGAGCAATGCAAATGTTGAGAAGTAGTTTGAATGATGGTGCTTATTTTAAAATTAAAAATTGCTCTAGTGCCAAAGAAATTTTGGACACCCTTGATGCTCTTTATATTGCTAATAATAATTTTATGTATAAAGTTATATATAGAAAGCAAGAAAAGCAAAAGTCATTGAAGGAAGCTTGTCATGAAAAACATCTTCAAAAAGATGTTCAAACTATTGAAGGGAGCAAAATGCCTTTTGGTGATGATGGTGTTCAATTTGAAGAAGAGACAAAGCAAAACAAACTTGATGTGGAAGAAGGTGATTCCCTTAAAGAGCCAAGTAGGCTATAAATTGAGACTACTTCCTATATGGCTAAAAGGGACTTTGAAGTAAATAATACTAAACTAGATTATAGTCCTTCCTATTATGAGCTACAATGTGCATCTGATGAATTGTATGATGGTTTGTTGAATTTAGAAAAGAAAAACTTATCTTGTTTTGAAAATATTTCCTCCATTAAAAATAAAATTGAGACTTTGAAAAATGAATATGCTTTTCTTGATGACGAAATGCCTTTGAAATGTGAAACCTGAACTTCTTGTGAAAAGTGCATTGATTTAGAAAATCAAGTTGAGGACTTATATTCTGAATTTGCCAAAGTAAATGATTTCAATTACTTACATTCCATGTTTGTTAATGAGAATAAAATTAATGTTATTTCACATGAAATTCAAGCAAAGATTTTGGCAAAAATAGTTTAGAATGTAATAACAACAAAAGGCTTAAGTTTTCCAAAAATGATGTTCAAAGGACCAAGCCATCATTAAATTCAATTGTTTGCAATTTTTGTAGTCATCTAGGACATATTTCTCATTTATACAATTATAGAAGAAATCCTTATATGAGAAATAGTATGGTACGAGTTCCTAAAGATCTTAAAGGCCCTAATACTAACATTCAAGGACCTAAGATGAAGTGGGTATCAAAATATTCTCCTATTGTTTCAATTATGCAAAAGATTTATCAAAAGGATGGGCTAATTAGTCAAAAGAAAGATGAATCATCAAGGAGAATGCCTCCAAAGCCTAATGGTAGAAGTTTTGGTCAAAGAAGGAAGATGACTTCAACCAAAGCTTCTCAAGTACAAAATGTAAAACTTGTAAAGTTTAAGACTCCAAAAGAGAAGCAATGGGCAAGAAAAAGTATTTCCTTGATTACCAAGTGTAACACCCACCGCAGGGTGCCACATATACACGTTATTATTACCGAATTACCCCAAGTTATATAATTTGATGTCATCATAAAATTACGGGTTGTAAAATTTCTTATTTCTGTAAAATAAACTTAGCAGAAAATAAAATATTACAGCAACCTCATACATAATTTACATCATATACATATTACAAAAGTGCTGTCAGGATTATTTATATACAGACCATGTCTCAAAACTACAAACACACCTAAATAATTACACACATAGTTTATATCAGAGTTCAAACTTGCCCAAGTTTAACTAAGTAGCAGACCCCTCAGACGGATCCTCCTCGGGTTCCTCAGCAGATAGGAATCCGTTATGACGAGTAGCCCTACCCCTACTCTACAATGTCCGGTGACGATACTATGTTGATTTCCATTGGGACATAATTTCTAGTATCCCAATGTCGCCGATATGCAAAGGAAATTCAACATGAACAAAAATAGTCACACGAAAAAATGGATCCTGCAAAACAAATTTCTACTAATGCTAATGAATCGGATACCCTCGTAAATAATTCCTCGCTCATCGGGACTTGTTCTCCATTCTCTAGCTCCTCCATGGAATTGTAGACGTACATATCCGAAGAAACTAGCTCTTTTGACGTCATCTTTCAAAATTCTCATTCCCAGGCACGTGAGAAGTGGTTCTTCTTCTCCTTCTTGTACTTGTTTCTTTCTCAACGTCTTCACCCAATTATAAATACAATATACACATATACATACAAAGAGGTGAGATCACCTACGCCAATTTCAAAAGAAGTGGTTGCACTAGATAACATAACAAATACCCATATAAACACATCATATTACAATTATGGAATCAACATATTATCGATCAAAACTAACATTTAATAATTACAGGAAATGCCATCTACACTAAACATATATTTTAAAAAAATACAATTGTCATAATCAATATTTCACAACTATTATATCACATAGATGTAAGCATTTATGTTAATGCATGAATACATAGACTCGATTTCCTACTCCATAGGAGAAATTGATCGAAAAGATCTGTCGGTACCACATGCCTCAGACCAAGTGCTATAATTATATCTTGCACATCTAGCACATACACGACAACCTTTGTCAGATCTCGATTAAGAATAGTGTCTCGGTCTGGATCATCGGTGTGTTGCATCGGTCTAACCCACGGTACAGAAGAGCTACCAATTGCCCATTGCGAGCAACCCGCACCCCGATCCCCCCAAGGCCAACAAGTGACCTACACTACGCGTATCGCACCCACTCAAGAGGTGTATGTTTCTCCTAGGCAATTAGCCATATACAATCCATCAGACCATTTTCAATGCATGTGTAATGCACCAATTACTAACTAAAGGTAAATCACATAATTTCTCATACCAGGTGAAAATATTGTTTTATGTTCGTAAAATGTATTAATGCCAATTACGGTAAACATCTCAATTTCTTGTACAGTATTCATATACTGATTTTAACTGTAAAGTTTACTGTATAATTAACAGCAAAATCACATTATCGTATTTTTCTCATTCAAGAAATATTTTTGTCTCGTTTTTACACTCACGTAATATTTTGTTACGTAAACAATAATTTGTAACATTTTCTATTACGTTTAAAAATCATGTAACAATTTTCTACTGTATTCTAAATCACGTAAAAATATTCTTTCATTTTTAATTTACATTTTTTTCTACAACATTCCGATCGTATAAGATATTTAAACGCTTTACAAATCGCGAAGAAATATTTTAATGTTTTTCAAATCGCGTAACTAAAAATTACATTTTTAAGTTACATAATTTGTTTTTCACCGTTTTTACACTTCGTAAAATATTTCTTAACTTTAAAAATATTATTTTGGGTTTTTCTTACAATAATATAATTTCTTACTTTATTCCTTTCCTATTCTTTCTCAAAATCTTTTCCGTAATATATTTTCTCAAAATCCCATTTTATTGATTTAAATCATATTTAGTTAATTTAATTACTATTTCTATCTTTAGATTTCCTAACGTTTTCCAAAAACCAATAAATAAGTTTTACGTTAGTAAATTTCAAGTTACAAACGTATTCTTTACATTTCTAACTCACTTCTAAAAATTAGTTCTCTTTAAAATAATTTGAGGTTCAAACCCCTTTCAACCTCTCTTTTCTTTTATTTATGAAAATCCTACTTCTCTTAAATAACAATGTTCTAATTCCCTTTCCAAAATCCTTATATGATAATTCTTGTACTTCACAACATCAAAATATTTTTATAAGTTATCAAAATCATATACATGGCATTGAAACCATGAATTAGTTTTCTTTTAAATCAACTAGGTTTCTTTCTTGTTTCTACACAAAATAAATCAATAAAAATATCACTTAAAACTGTGTACATTGATTTTGAAAAACAAATCCTTTTGTTTATTTTTCTTGCTTCCCAAATCATTCAATTTTATCATTTATGAAAATATAAATTTGTGAACACCTAATTTATTGGTGTCTTGGCCGAAATTTGCTTAAGTTCAAGGACCAAAAATTAACTCTATTGTTCTTGAAAAATTTCAATAAAACCCCTAGCTTTAGAAGCCCAAAACCGTGACCTCCTCCATGGCTTTTGGAGCCAAAATTGCTTATTTCAACATGCATCCATCATAATATATTTAACATACATCATCATGCATATTACAAGCATATCACACAAGCAATAAAATCATACAAAATCATGCAAATCATATCAAACATAAACAAATAATCAAAGCACATAAACACATACAAATTATTACATGAACATGGATGTGAATCCTCACATGGATTCATCAACCACCAAATAGAAAACACATCTCTCACCACCATACTTGGTTAGTGAGATGGATCTCCCTCTTACCTCTTGAAGATCCTCAAAAGCTCCTTACTTTGTATTTTGAACAAGATCTCCACCAACACAAGTTTCTTAAACATGAAACAAACACAAGAAAATTAGTATATCAAGCTGGAATAAGAAGAACCATGGATCAAACATGGTTTAGAATCAAGAAAAAGAAAAGGAGAAATGAAGTTTTCCTTACACTTCACTTCAAAATCCTAAAGCTTGATTTTGGAAAAAGTCCTTCAAGATGGAAGAATTAGAACTTGGTGTGAACTACAAAGGTTCTTAGAATGATGAAAGGATTCAAGAATTATGGTTATTTAGAATTGTTGAGTGATGGAAGGTGTGGTTTGGGGTGGTGGCCGTAGCTTGCATTTTGGAGAGAAAAAGAGAGATTTTTTTGCTAAGTTATTTTGCATGCAAACTTGCAATAATGGACAAGGTGATAGATTATTGTCTTCATCTTTTTGTTTGGCCTAAAAAGCCTACTCAAAACTGTCCCCCCCTCCTTTGCATCACCAAAACCGTCCCTCCCCCTTCCATGCTTCATCAAAGTGTGACAAATTTCATAGCCACCCTTTTAAGCCATCTTAGCCCTTAATTAAAAGAATGGTTTGGATTAAAATAGCTACTAGGTTTAGGTTATAGATAGAAGACTTAATTTGAGCCATTGGATCATTTTTTCGTTTGCAATCCTAACCATTGAAGGTGTCTCCAAAATGAAGGGTCAAGATTACACCTTCAAACTTTACATCCAAGGACCCAAAATGGTTGTAGTCATTTTTGATGACCAATTCTCCACCATTGATCTAAATCCCAATCGAATGGTCATTAATGATCCATCTCCACCATTGATTAAATCTACATCCAAGGGTTAATAATGGTCATAGCCATTTATAAGACTAAATCTCCACCCTTAATTTAATTTTAATCCAACGGTTATAAATGGTCCTAGCCATTTTATAAGACCGATCTCATCCGTTGATTTAATCAATGGTTGATATTCAAAGTCCTAAAGTGGTCATAACCACTATTGTTGACTAAGCAGTATAATTATTTTTATTTGCTGTAACACTACAAATAATGTTTTTATTGTATTTTTATCGCCCGATAATTAAATACAGTACAAAACACTATAAAAGAAATTTTCTAAAATTGTTTCCAGATTCAGGTTTAGTAAGATCCCTTGTCTCCGTCTAAACAGTACAAATTTTTCTAAAGATAAAATTTTTTTCACTTTTTGGGACCCACCCAGGGCCCACGTAGGACCCCTGGGGCCCATATACAGTCCAAAAATCATTAAAATATAAAAATTTCATAATCACACATAAAATCACAAAAATTAGAAAATTCACAAATATCAAATCAGATTACGTAAATTAATTAAGACTAAACAGTAAAAATTACATTATGTAAATTTTTCCTCGGCCCGAAAATTTTTATTTTCATGACATAGAGTAAATTACTCAAAATGATCAAATATGCTGATGGAATAATCAAAATAATTTTACAGTATTCAGAAATTACTAAACAGTAAAATTATGTTAATTATCAAAATTACTGTTCCTAAGATAGAAAGTTCAGGGTGTTACACCAAGGCCAATGTATCAAAAGCTTTTACTATTGGGAATTGCGGATTAAAAATTGTGCAGTGGAATAATAGAATTCCCTCACAAGATCCACGTGAAAAGTCCATAATCTAATTTCTAAAAGTTTACCTCTTGAAGCGTGATAAACACAAGCGAGGTGAATCACCAACATGGTAATAGCGATGATATCTCTGCGGTATCCACACGAATAGACTTGCAAAAAGGAGTCACGCCTCTGTTTTGCGGTGCTAGCTGCGAAGAGAAGAGAAGAAGACCTTTCACTATCTCTCACTCACTTTCTTAGGTGCAGTTAGGGTTGTAATGTTACGTACATAGCAGCCCCCTTAGTAGTACTATTTATAATAGTGACTGCCTTAAGTGAGTGTGAGCAATAGCAAGGTAAGCTGTGCAAACCTAAACTCATCTGTTATGAGTTAGGCCCACAATTGAATCCGAGTCCAACTTGGATTCTTATTGCTCTAATTTAGTCTGCTCTAAGTGTGCGACCCTACAAGTTCTCATGACGTTGGTAGTAATATTAAAATCTCATTTTAATATTACAAATAGTGAGCGGTATCTAGCAACACATCGCTGCTATCTAATTAATGAGAATGTCAGTGATTTGACATAACCTATCCGTGACCAATGTTTCCGTGTAGTTTAGTCCCTTTGTTCAGATATCTAGATTGAACACAAGGCATGGAACGTGTCACCCTTGTTTAGTTCAATCTTCAGTTTCCTGATTCTCGAGTAGACATAGTAATAACAAATGAGATCAATATCTCATATTGACTCATTTGAGCATGGCCATGCATTTCGTAGTCTCACTCAATCAAGGGCCCCGAAGATATCACTCCTGTTATGTAGGAGGGACAAATCCCATCTAGGTCCTCCACATGAATGGCGGTATGTCTAATAACTAACTTTATAATCATCTTGTTACAAATGACGTTTGATGGCATTAAAACACACAACTCCTCATGTAGGAATCATAGTGATTTCAGGTCAAAGGACCACATACACCATTATCACTATGAGAATCGCTTATGACACTTACGTAACGATCCACGTAGTGTTCTCATGGAGGAAAGTCCAAAACATCATTACTCTAATATGTATCCATGTGTAGAACTTGATATCTCATATCCATGACTCGTGAGATGTGGTCATTAGTCTACGCACATACTAGTCTCAATGCATTATTGTTGTCCTAATTAACAATAATACTTGACTAGGGACATTTAAGAATAGTGCTTTATCTAATAGGATCTCACGATCAAGTCATCCACTTGATGTCCTATGGTATCAAACTTATTATTATAAGGACTTTATTATGTTTATTAAAAAGAACACAATAAATGAAATGCCTTATATATTAAAAATAGCATATTGTAACACCCTAAACTTTTGGGGTATTACCGTTGTGTCTCGAATGTACTGTTTGATGTTTTTCAACTTTAGGATAAATGATCGTTATGTCCTTTTTGTACTGTTTGTTATTTTTCTGTATGAATTACTATTTTATATTACTTGTCTGTTATTTTATTTGAACTTTTTGTGTGATTTGCTCGGGACAGGAAAATAATATTTTTCGGGCCGGGGAAATCTTATTTTAATTATTCGGAGCTGGGGGATCTTACTAAACCCAATTCTGAATGATACGGTTAGTAATCTTTTAATTTTTAGGATTTAACTGTAAAATAAAATAATTTTATATTATTATAATATTATTTTATTAGTCAGTACAAATAAGCGGTAATGGACCCGAAAATGTTTTGCGGGACCCACGTTTAGTGAAAACTTAATAGGATTAGTAGCTTAACTAAACATCATTAGTGGTGGAACATTCAAGAGCATGTGACCAAGCATGTGACAAGGCTTAATTAGTGACAAGGCTTAATGACAAGGCTTAGTGACTAGGCTTAGATTAACCAATGAGAGCAAAGCTTGGTGATCAAGTCTTAATCCTCACCATTGATCATTTCTAAGGCTTGGATGGAGCCAACCAAATGGACACCTCCCTTGCCTTGAAGTCTACGGCCATGCACCTTTTGGAAGGGTAATTATCACTTAATTTCCTAACATTTTCTCTCTTCTCTCTCTTCCAAAAATACCAAACTCCATTGTTGTGTTCTTGAAGCACCATTCGGCCAAACACCATTCTTCACCATCCATCCACCCAAAATTTCTTCTAACCAACTTTTCTAAACCTAAACACAATTCTAAGAACATCTCTAGTTGAGAGTTCTTGCAAAATCCATCATTTGGAGCTTGAAAATCTACTTGGGAGATTTTACCTAAAAGGTGAAACTCTTTGTTTTCTTTTTAAATTCTTTTTCAAA
Organism: Ormosia emarginata; assembly: GCA_029884605.1. NCBI lineage: Eukaryota > Viridiplantae > Streptophyta > Magnoliopsida > Fabales > Fabaceae > Ormosia > Ormosia emarginata. Next base: position 39,683,875 of record JAQQTP010000074.1, on the reverse strand, counting down.
GTTCTAAGCCATGATTGATCCATGGTTTAAGCTTTCTTTCATGATTATAACTTGTAGAATTTTGTTTAAGCTTGATAGGTATCTTGGAGAGTGAAAACAGAAACCCTAGAAAGGAGTGAAAGAGTATTTGTCTTCATTTAAGGTAAGAGGAAGACTTAGATCTTATCATCCTTGGGTGGTGGCAAGAAGATGGAAATTGTTTGTGATTGTAGAATCTATAAGGATTCATTTGTGTGCTTGTTATTAGCTTTCCTATTTGTGATTTGTATTAACTTGCATGTCTACAAGCTTTGAAATATTGTATGTGTTAGTAGATGCATGTGTAAATCTTAAGATGTGAACAACATGTCAAGGATTGCATGAGTGTTCCAAAGAACACATCACCAAGGCTCACGACCTCAACCAAAAAGGAGAACCAAAATGTTCTCATCAATTTTCTAAGAGTGTGATTTAATTAACCTAGGAAAATTAACAAGATGCAAAATTGTTTAGAGCAAGAAAAATGAATGTAGAGATCAAATGGTAATTTTAAGTATTTCGGCCAACAAGCCAAAGCCAAGGATTTATGATTTTTAAAATCATTTCCAAACTATTTTCAATCAAAACGAAGCAATATATGTTAAAAGGAATTTTTCTACAATGATTTTCGAAGAAATAAATTGATTAGATTAAGTTTAAGAAGTTAAAACTAATGATTTTAATAGTTAAAAGGAAATACAGTAGCTTTTGTAAAATTTCTAACGTAGAGCTCATATTATATTTTGAAGCACGTTAATAGTTTTCAAAAGTGTAATTAAATGGTTATAATATAAATAAAAGAAATTTTTACGAAAAACTTAGAAAATCATCATTATACATTTTCTAAGCAAAATACTGTCAAATTTTGCTAAAAACAGACAAATAAGATAGAAAAGATAGCAAATATAATTTATACGGTATGAAAAATATTCTACGTAGTTTAAACATATTAAATATTATTTCTGTTTATTTAAACAGTAATTTTAAGGAATTCGGACAAGAAAATGATTTAAAAATCTTACGCGATTGAGAAAACGTTTGAAAAATAGTACGCGATTTTAAAAACAGTAAAATATATTTACGCGATTTAAAAATGTTTGTAAAAGCGATGAGATTTTAAAAACGCGATAAAATTTCTACGTAATTGATGAAAATAACAAGTTTTACTATCAGGCCAAAGTGGTGGACCCGGACAGATTGTGAAATAGTACTGTCAGGTGGGACGTATTGTATATATATACGATTTGCCAGTGAGGGCATATTCGTAATTTTTGCCCGTGAGGGCATATTTGAAATTTTTCCAGTGAGGGCATATTTGGAATTTTTGCCAGTGAGGGCATATTTGAAATTTTTATCATACATTGAATTGTGCCAATTTGGTTGATAATTGGTGGATTGATTGACGAGATGAATTACATCGTGTTGTCGGTGTGATAAGCATAGTGTGGTTCAACTTGAATGAACTTGGAGACATTAGTGTGCAGATTATTCCATTTGTGGACAGTTGGTCTCTCCTCTGGGCCGTGGTAATTGATAACACACTAATGGACTTGACACGCACTATACTTAATCAAGATCTTGTGAAGTCTATTAGTGCAAGCCTGTAGTGACACGGCATATGACAGTGTGCTACACCACTACATTTTTTTTTACAGTGGGCTATAGACGCAACGTGAGACAGTGGAATAGTAATTGGGTGGTCGACGGTACTAATAGATTTTGCGGGTCGTTCTCTCTGATGTCTGTATTTTTAGCTCCATGGAGTAGGGTAGAGTCACATTTCATATATTTATATTTTATACATTTTAATGTTATTTAGTTGTACTATTTTATCTATCTGTATCATTTTAATTATTTGTATCATTTTATTCATCTGTACCATTGTATGTTATTGTTGTATTGAGTTTTGTATTATTTAATATTATGGTTTATGTTATTATAGTATGCTATATTGTATGAACTGTTTTACCTGTTGTATTGTCGTTTTCTTATTTACCATGTTTGTGATGATTTAGATTGTCTTACCTCTTTCTTGTATGTGTTATCTGTATATTTAAATTATGTGATAAAGAGTTTGAGGAAGAAGAACAGCCTCTTGAGTGTGAGTATCCTGAAGAGGAGGAAGAGCGGCAAGCCGAAGATCAGTTCTACGATCAAGAACCATCCGATCATCCATATCCTTTGGATTGATAGTGTGGATATGACGCTACCAGGATTCTTTGGATTCGTGCAACTTGAGTTTCACGGAGGCTCTGAAGCTTGGCGTCTGCAAGAAGATAGAGATTCGGTGACGTACGTAGGGCGTCTGACTGTGACCATACGTACGGAGTTTGATGGAGTGCCAATCTTTTCTACTTTATTGTACTTACATGTGGAGTTGCCGCTATCTCTTAGGCATCATTGGGGCGGTATGTTTGATGCGCCTAGTGAGATTAGCAGCGTATCGACTGCACGGACCCGTGTCCGTAGAGGGTCGAGGCATCCTGGATATCTATCACCTGAAGTTTCATCTGAGAGTGATCCTTCAGAGGGTTAGATATTTGTGATGTGTACTTGGGCGCGTCTGCGTTTGTATATATTAACCTTTTACTGTTTTGTTTACTGTTTTAGTTTAAATATGGATAGTTGTAAATTATTTGTATAACTTATAACTAGTACCATATGTATATTATGTGAGATGTTAGTTTGTTTATTTTGTGTTTCCGCGTTATTTTATTTAATACTATTCTGTTTAACAAGAAGAATTTTACGAACCACAATATTATGTTACAAATGTTTTACAACTTGGGTAGATTTTATTTATCTTTCTTTTATTTTATTTATATATGTGACATCCCCACAAGGGTGTTACACATATTACAATGTATGTAAATACAGACAGAATGTATTGGCCTCTAGGGCATACACCAACATTTACCTCTTATGCACATTCCCTTGTAAAGTTAATGCATTTGAAGTATATTCCTTGTAGGCCTTAAATAATTGATAGAATCATGTGTACTTAGTAAAATTTGAATATTTTGTTTAGCACATGATTATGTTAATTCTTATTGTACCATAGCTCATTAATTTGTTATATATCTTGGTACATAAGGTTCTACAGTGCCCAAGTATGCTTGCTATGTTTCAAATTGTCTATATATCATGAAAGTAAGCATACTATTGGCTATGTGCTTAATGGCAATTGATTATTTAATTTATTGTGCTCAATTTACATACTATGAAAAAAAAATGATCTTTATGAGAGCATAACAGATTAATAATCAATGACTAACCTCTATGAATTCAAAATTAGTAGATACCAAAGAAAGTACTTTGAATTGTGTTGTAGAGTGACTATTAGCTCAAGCATACATTGAAGTGAAATACAACTATGCTACTTAAGGTTAGGAAAATTTGAAATGGTCCAAGTTATCCAAGAGTGATGAAAACATAACAAGAATGGCATGGAGAACTATAACATTCTCAAGGAGCCTTGAGGCATCGAAGTTGGAGTCACCTACAAAAACTCAAAGAGTACACTTTTGGTGATATCAATCTCTTATCCTTATTTATGTTTTAAGTTCAATATCATGTGATATTTAGAGAAGTAGAGAGCTGTGTTATGCCTTAACTGTGATTGGCTTTGTGACTTCAAAGATTAGTTTTGATGATAACAAACATGAAGATGATGGGAAGACCAAGTCCAAGAACTTCAAGAATAACTTTAGGACTTAGTGTCTTTTTTGTACGGAGTCTTTCTGGATATCTCATTGATTTTGCAAGAAAGGATAAAAATGGTTTTAAACTAAAAACCCAAAATTAAAAATGGCCTTGAGAATTAATTAAAAGGTTTTGGTGTTTTTGAAAACCATTTTGGTAGTTTTCTAAAGTATTTACAAATGTTTTTCAATAGGGTTATTCGAATAAAGGCCCCTTTATTCGAATAAACCAAGTTTAGAAATTCTGATTTTTTTAATAGGGTTATTCGAATAACTCTAGTGTTATTCGAATAACATTTTCAAAATCTTGCTACACGTCTCTATTTTCAAAAGTACTATTCGAATAACACCTTTGCTATTCGAATAGAGGGTTTTTAGAATGGCTTCTTTAAAATAAGCTATTCGAATAACTTAAAGTTATTCGAATAGACCTGTTTATCAAAAAATGCTTTAAAATAGAGTTATTCGAATAACCCTCAGGTTATTCGAATAACACGCATCAGTTTTGGTTTTCACGAGGCTTTTCAAATTGGGTTATTTGAATAAAGCAATGGTTATTCGAATAACGTTGTGATCCAGTTTTAGAAAGAAACGATATTCTTATTTATTACATGGTTTAATTGCACCCAACGACTATTTTCTTCAAAGCCCTATAGATAGAGACCTTGGGTCATTTTTGCAAGATGCCTTACTATCTGAATCAATCTTTGCTTGCTTTAACACGTGATTTATAATTTTCTCATATTTTTTGTGCTCTTTTCGTCAAAACTTTGAGATATCCTTAAAGAGCTTCTTAGAGCTTCAATTTGTGATATTTACTCTTTGTGAGATTTTCTCTTCATCTATATTCTTCTTCTTTGTAACGAGGGTGAGGTATCCATCAAGGATTGTATAAAGGTGAGGTATCCTTGAACATTGAGGCTTATGCACAAGGGTAGAGTTTCCCTGAGTGTGAAAAGTGCTCTAGCTTGTGACGGTAGCAAGCACCTGTTCAAACTTGTATTGATAGTGAAATATCTCGAATAGTTTTTCGAGGACTGGACGTAGGCCACAAGTGGTTGGGTGGCTGAACCATAATAAATATTGTGTTTGCTCTTCTCATCTTAATCTCTTTGCTTCTTGCAATTTATTTATTATTACTAACCTATTTATTTTCGGTGCTTAAGGATTTTTATCCTCTCTTTTCATACATATCTTTTAAAGAATAGCTTCAACAAAATTTGTTTTCTAAGCATTTGTGAGACGTTTTTAAATACTCAATTCACCCCCTCTTGAGTATTGGAGCCACTTGATAACAAGTGGTATCAGAGCTAGATTATTGTTTAAAAAGCTTAATAGCTTCAAGAGAACATAGCTTCTTCAAATGATTTTTCAGAGGGATCTTCCATAAATCGACCATTCTTTTTCAATGGGGATGGTTATGCCTATTGGAAGGAAAGAATGAAAATCTTCATCGAAGCTGTTGATCTAAATGTGTGGGATGCTGTAAAAAAACGAGGCTTTTATACCTACACAAGAGATCAATGGTGTAAAAACTGAGACACCAAGAAGTGATTGATCTGATGATGATAAAAGAAAAGTTCAACATAATTTGAAAGCCAGAAACATCATTACGACTGCTTTGGGGTGTAATGAATTTTTCAAAATTTCAAATTGTAAAACTGCTAAAGAAATGTAGGATACTTTATAAGTTACCCATGAGGATATTAGTGAAGTAAAGAGGTCGAGAATCAATTCTCTTACTCATGAATATGAATTATTTAGAATGAACTAAGGAGAAAGCATTCATGAAATGCAAAAGAGGTTCGCACATATTGTAAATCATATTGCATCATTAGAAAATAATTTTTCTAATGAAGATTTGATTAACAAAGTTTTGAGATGCCTGAGCAGGATTTGACAACCCAAGGTAACAGTCATATCAAAATCAAGGGATTTGTCAACAATGACACTAGCTACCCTTTATGGAAAACTCCATGAACACGAATTGGAGCTTAGCAGATTAAGTCAAAGTAAAGAAAATGATAAGAAGAAAAATGGAATAGCTCTTAAAGCCACCTCCTCAGCAATTGATGATGATGATGATGATGATGATGATGATGATGATGATGATGATGATGATGATGATGATGATGATGAGGATTGAGAAGGCACAGAGAACCTTGAGCTAAATGAAGAAAACCTCAATCTTATGGTAAGAAAATTTGATAATTTTCTCAGAAAAAAGGGAACTCAAAGAAGACCATTTTTTCCTCCAAAAAAAACCTATTACAAAGGGGAAGGAACATCTTCAACCCCAACTTGCTATGAGTGTGGAAAAATGAGTCACATGAAGATGGAGTGCCCAATTTACCAAAAGAAGATGGAGAAATTTGAAAAGAAACCTCTTAAGAAAAGAAAAGGAAGAAGAGCCTATATAGCATGGGATGACAACGATATAGACTCAACTGACGGCTCAAAGAGCGAGGAAGCCCATGTTAGTCATGGCAACCATTACCCAAGAGGGGGTGAATTGGGTGATGACTAGTTTTAATGCAACTTTGACAAATTATGCATTTTAAATCACTCAATAAATAAATGCAGTGGAATATGCACAATAAATGTACAACTATTATAGATTACTCAACTGCAATTTGAGATATAGGATAAATCAAGCAAATAAGCTAAATATCAAATTCAACTCAAGCATATATAATTAAGGTGCAAATGAAAAGAGATAGAGTTTAGAAGATCAAACACAATAGTTTATCCTGGTTCGATCACCAATCCACTTGTGATCTACGTCCAGTCCTCAAGCAATTGCTAGATATTTTCCACTATCTTCAAGCTTCAACAGATGCTTGATAATCTTTACAAATGAGAGCACTCAACACACCTTGGGATACCTCACCCTTGTGCTTAAGCCTCAAATAGGGATACCTCACCCTTTACAACTTTTGAGGGATGCCTCACCCTCAAGGGATACCTAACCCTTTACTAACTTTGAGAGATGCATCACTCTCTAGGGATACCTCACCCTTTACTCTAGAGGGATACCTCACCCTCTCTTTATATATTACACAAAGTGTAGAAGATAGAAACTCTCTTGAAGAGTAGATAATACAACTTGAAACTTATGGATATAAAGGATTTACACACTTAGCTCAAAACAAAGATTTGGAGAAAAAGATGATGAAATTCGTTTTCAATACTCAAGGGTAATTTTCAGAATGTTCTCCAACATTTCTTTGATGCCCAAACACTTGTATTTATAGCCCACTAATATTTAGTGTCATTGGGTAAAGTTTGGAAATGATTAATTAAGAAAACTAGCCGTTTGATGACCGTTAGGAGCGTTTCTGGTTTGCAACTAATCGGTTAGGACATTGTCCTAATCGGTTAGGCCTTTTAGGAAAAGCCTTCTGACTTATCAAATAACCGGTTAGGCATTTGGCCTAATCGGTTAGGCCACTTTAAAGTGCTTTTCACTATCATTTTAAACACATACTAACCGGTTAGGGAGTTACCCTAATCGGTTAGGCCATTTTGATAGCCAAATTGCATTTCACTTAAAAACATGTTCTAACCGGTTAGGAAATCTTCCTAATCGGTTAGGAGGCCATTTAAAACATGAAAAAGGCTCCTTTTTATCATCCTAATCGGTTAGGACAAGTTCCTAATCGGTTAGGACATTTCAGAAACGTGAAAATGGCTTCTGGTAGAGTGAATAATCGGTTAGGGAAAGTCCCTAATTGGTTAGGACACTCTGGTTTTGAAAACTAACTTTAAACGATCATAACTTCTTTGTTTCTTATCCGTTTTAAGCAAATGACCACTCATTAGAAAGATCTTTGAGTCTATTTTCATATGAAATATTTCAAATCAAAACTCAAGGTATTTTGAAAGATATGATCAAAAGAGTAACCAAAGGTCAGTTTTGCAAAACACAAACTTGGCTATTTTTCAATGGTTTGGCCTACCACCAAGACTAACTTTCCAGAAACACTTTGTTAGGCATTTAAACTTTTTAGAAAACACTTTTTAAAGATGTTAAAACATGTTTTGAGCTTAGTGTGATTCCTTTTTACCTTTTGTGAACACTCAATTTTGACCGGACTAAAAAAAAATATAAAAAAGAGAGGAAAATTAAAAAAAATCAAAAATTATACCCACCTTTTAGCCCATTTTACTTAGCCTTTTTTTTAGCCTAAACAGATTAAGCTCATAAGAAAAACAAGAAAATAAAAATATAAAAAAAATAAAAAATAAAAAATAAAAAAAATAATAAAAAAAGGGTATAATATATATATAAAAAAAAAAGAAGACACTCAAGACAATCCACTCATAATTCACTCTGCACTAATCACTTTTTTTTGGCACTCTCAAATTGCACTCCACTCACGGCACTCTCAAATTGCACTTGCACTACACTCCAAATTGCCCTCCACTCTTCTTTCTTTTTCTTTTCTTTCATTCCCACTCACTTCCACTTACTTCGCACTCACCATTTTTTTTTTCCCACTCACTCACCTAATTGCACTCTCAACAATTCACTTTGCACCCACTCTGCACTCACTCACCAAACTACACACACGGCACTTTTGTTTTTTTCTTGCATATCCACTCACACAAGCACAGGGCAGATACAACACAGAAAAGAGAGCATTTTTTTTTTGGCTTTAAAAAAGACACAGAGCACGCAAGAGAAGGGAGAGCAAGGGGGGACTTCCATTTCATCATCCCATACCCACCATTTTTCTCTAATCACCAAGCTTCCATATCACTCTCCAACCAAGAGGACTCCACCATTTTCTTTCATAAACCACCATCCTCTTTCATTTCCAGCAGCAACCTCATCACCATAGCCACCTTCACACAAAAAACAACAACCCTTCACTTTCATTCTCACCCTGCAACCCGTAGCAACCCCTCCATCCAAGTTCCTTCACCATTTTTCACCACCTTCATTTTCTTCCATCACCAGCTCCACGTGAAGACCAGCAAGCCAAACCGTGGCCATTTCTTTGAACAGCACCATCCTCTCCATGCATGACCTCCATTTACCTTTCAACCTTCAACCATTAACAACCATACAAAGCCTCCATCCCCATCCACGTTCAACTAAACCGTGGCCATCTCTTTGAACTCCATAGCCATCTTCTCCTCCAAGCAAGCCTGAAGTCCCTACACCCATTCTTCATCACCATCTTCCCTAAGCTTCCTTCCATTTCTATCTTCGTCAACCCCTTTCATCACCACGGCAGCTACATTATTTTCTTCCTCCATTTTTTTTCTCTCTTCCAAAGTCACACAGGAGCACGGCAGCTCCACCTATCCACGCAGACCACCATCCATGCACCCCTAACCTTCACCACGTACCAGCCATCTCTAAGAGCTGCCAAGCTAAGCAACGAATCCATCACTACCCCACGTCCCCATAACACCATAACCCAACCGTAATCACCCAAAGCCACCTCCATTCTCACCATTCCTTCTCATCATCCCTACCCACAAACCAACCTCCTCCACATGAGTTAACTCGGTAACCTTCACCAACGTGAGCTTCTATCTTCCAACCATTCCACCACATCCTTTTCACCACGCCCAAACCGTAAAACAAAGCGAGCTCCACCCAAGCAAAGACCACCTCCCAAAGAGCCTACACCCTCGTGTCAACACCACCCACCTCACCACCTTCATCATCTCAACACACGTACGTCAAGCTCGTAACATGAGCTTATTTTCTTGGTTTTTATTAGCTCTTTTTTTTTTATTATTATTAATATTATTATGGTTCTTTGATAGGAAAAGGAAAAGTGATAACTTTGGGCCATTTAGAAGCAAAAAAAGAAAAGCTCAGTAAATAAAAGCAAAAGCAAAAAAAAAACGAAAAAACCAGGAAACGAAAAAAAGAACTGGTATTAGAGGAGTATTTTGAGTAGGTTAAGTTTTCTTTTTAAGCTAAGGTTTGATTTTTTTTTTTTTAGTTAGAGACTTAGTAAAATAAAAAATAAAAAAATAAAAAATGTAGGGACAAAATGTATAGCATTAGACAATAATAAAAAATACCAAAAAACAAAAAAATGAAAAATGCCAAGAATAAAATAAAAATAAAATAAATACAAAAAAATTTAAAAATATAAAAAAGGTAATCTCTTAATCAATGCGATGACCAATGATAGTAATTGAATAGCGGATGCTATCTTCAATGTCGTTTGGATCATAAGGGTTTATTGAATAGCTTCGTGCTAATTTGAATCCTGTGCAAAAATGTTTTTTTTTCTTTTCAAAAAAATATTTTCTTAATTAAAATCAATCAACTCACAGTCATTTTTTACAGAACTACGTAACTTTGAGTTCCTCATTGCACCTGAGGGTACGAGGGAGCAGAATTTCAATTCTGTCAAGTCAAAATTAAATTTTCACAATTTAGTTCTTCTTTTCTCTTTTAAAAAAAAATAAAAAATAGAAAAAATAAAATAGTTGCAAAGTCTTTTAAAAAAAAGGGTAAAATAAATAAATTTGAGATTATCAAGTTTTTGCACAATTGATTTAAGGTACCGTCTTAAGACGGATGTGTTAGGGGTGCTGTGGGATTAAGTTTCCACCATTCCCTAACCATAACCGACTCCCGAATCCGATTTGGTTCCAAAGACCATTTTCTAAAAAGGTTTTCCAATTTTTCCTAAATTTAAATAAAATTGGTGGCGACTCCATTTCCATATTTTTAATCATTTTTAAAATCACGCGAGTTTGCTATTCCCGCCGCGATATCGGTCGCGACAGATGGCGACTCCGCTGGGGAAACTTGGAGAGTCAAGCCTGTTTTTATTAGTTGTGCAAACTGTTAATAATCTCTATTTATTCATTTTACCCTTTTTGTCCTTGTTTTTGCTTTCTTATTTGTTTGTAAATAGATTTTATCTTATTTTGTAAATATCTGAAATCATTATGCTGTATATTTTTTTTTTATATATATACTTGTATATATTTTGTGATTAATTGTTGAAACCCTAGGGTAGATGATTGCTGGCTGGCTTTTGTATATATGTTTTGCAGGTTGGGGGGTATTTTTTTGGTCTTTTAAAATTTTGGTACAGGTTTGTATGCTCCCTCACACACATCACTGCCACTTACCTCACACACTTTTTTTGGGGCTCTATACCCGAGTCTGTGTGAACCCAAGGAATAGGAGGGGTCTCGACTTCTGTTATTGAGGGGCTTCACGCTCACTTGACATTGGTTGGGACACCACTCAGATTGTTACCGATATCATGGACTAGTCATATTGAGAGGGTTTATCCCTACTTATGATTTATTCATGAATTGGATCCTTGTCTTTCGAGATAGGGGCAATCTGGGGACCATGACTTTTAGAGGTCTAGATCTGTCCTAAAAATCTTGCACTGGTAGATAGAATATAGTGACAGTCAAAATTAGAGTTGAGACTTTGAGGAAATCCAACCTTTAAGTTTCACCTGATTAGGACACAAAGGGAGCGTGCTTCTTCTTTATCTATTTATTTCTCATATCATTCATTCTTGCATTTTTTTTAAAAAAAAAATCATAAAAAAGGGGAATGCTTCATCTTGAATTTTCATATCATTTGCATAACATTCATGGAATTTCTCAAACCAAAGAAAAATAAAAAAGGACATGCATTATCTTGCATTTGCATGACATTCCAAAAAAAAAAAAACATCATCTTACAGTTCCATGTCATTTTCTTGCATAAAAAAAAATAAAGAGGGCATGCATCAGCAAATCACGCATAATCCTTTGGGTTTACGACCCTATAAGGATTTCTTCATGTAGAATGTTAGGGTACATTTTAGAGTTACCTCGATGAGGGGTATCCTTAGGATGCATTCTTCATTTTTCTGGTTTGCTTACGTTATTCTTTGTTTACTTTCAATAGGGTGAGTTTACTTGGTAAAGTGGAAGGATTAGTACTCATTTAATAGCAAGTAATGGACGAGATACGCCAAAGGAGAAATACCAGCAGTGCAGTGGATCTTAAAAGAAATATGAAGATTACAGTAAATGGCAGTGATTTAAGGCGTGTAAGGGACATTACTCAACACATGACTCCTAAGGCTCGATCAGAGTTTTTAAACAGTTATGGACAAATCATAGATTTGTTACGCATCCCCGTGGAAGAACTGTTTTGAGTGGCCTAGCCCGATTTTGGAATTGTTCTTTGAAATGTTTTGAGCTGCCCGACTTGGATATTGCACCAACCATAGAAGAATATGCCATCATGCTTTGAGACTCTCAATGAGCAAGTACCCCAATGTTTATCTTTATAAAGGATATTACGTGTCAGAAGAAAAAATAGCAGAACTCATAGGAGTTCAGGCAAATCAGTTAGGCATGGAAAAGAGAGGGGAAACACAAGGATTGAAGAAGAGTTACCTAGAAGCGCATCTTGAAATACTAGCCCAACAAGGAAGATGGGATCTCTTTAATAAGACATTGGCACTAACCATCTTTGGATTAGTCTTATTCCCATTCACTTCAGATATAGTGGACCAAGCGGCAATGGATGCCTTCTTCAAGTTTGAGAATCATAGGGCAAATCCAATCCCTGCTATTCTTGCTGACACTTTCTTGACCATGGAGATTTGCCACAGAAAAGGTGGGGGAATGATTCGATGTTGCACACACATGTTGTATGTTTGGATCATGACGCACATGGATGTACACAATCACCTGGGTCTCTTACCTGATCCACTAAGAAATTTTGGTCGCATTCCAGTCAAGCAGCAAAAAGCCCATGAATGGAAAGATGAGTTCATGAAGATGGGATCAAACTCTTTCAAATGGGTTTGCTCATGGTATCATGGGGGAGAGATATTGCTCAGTTGTGGTGACTTCTCTAACATTCCTTTAATGGGTGTGAGAGGTTGTGTATCGTTCTCACCGGTCCTTGTGCTTAGACAGCTCCAATGGACTCAGCACGTGCCTGACGAGACACAACTGAGAGGATTTAGCTTTTTATATGGGAAAGATGGAAGCACTACTAAGCAGGAAAATGAGGTCAGGGACGCTTGGAAAAATATTCATAGGGCAGGGGCGAAAGAACTGGGAAAACGTGTGGCAATTCCTACTTCTGAGTACCTACAATGGAGAGCAACAAGAAGGGCTCAAAATAGTATCCCTCAGGAGGTATTAAGTGATGAAAATCACTCTCAAATTATATCTCAAATGACCACCCAGATAGAGAGGATGAAAGCGCAGATGCAGTTTTTGGAACAAGAGAAGGAAGCGCTGAGTTGAAGGTCGTCATTCACTCAAGTCGGTGCCGAAGTTAGCCGACAAGATTGAAGACTTGAAGGATGCACAAGCCGATGTTCTTTGAAGCCCCGAGCCGGGTAAAAGGGCAAGAAAAGGAAAAGAGGTGGAATCAAACATGACCACTCTAGAAGTCCAAGAGCTACGAGTGAAGGTAAGTGCTCAAGAAGAATCGATAAAGAAGATTCTGCAGATGAAAGAAGAATTGGAATTAAATACTAGAGCACAAGACCAAAAGATGCAATCTTTACAAGAAGCTCTCGTTGAAATGAAACGACGCTCCGATCAAGGACAGGTATTGGTTGCAGAATATTATAATTCACTCAAAGAAGCAAACAAGAGAGCAAGTCGTTTGGAGTTGAAAGCTCAAGAACTAGAGCGAGAAAAGGAGCGATGGAGACTCGAAGCTCAGAGACAAAGATTGCAAAAAGAAGAAAATGAAAGTGCATGGCAATGGGCAGCTCAAAATGAAAGGGCTGGAAAGGAATATTGGATGATAAAATATGAGGACATGTCTAACAGTTTGCAATATTACACTACGCAACTAGTTAGTCGTTTTGATGAAGCGAGACCTTCAGACTCGTATGAATCCATTGCTAAGGCTACCACAGAAGATAGCCGAGTTTATGACGTATTGTCGAGGTCTTGCTAAAGGTCTTAGGAAGAAGAAAACAAAATTATTGATGTAATACTTTGAGGAGACTAAGACCTTGTATTGATTAATTTTGGAATAAAATGAATGACCAGTTGCAGTGTTTTGCTTTGAATGTTGATGATTACTGCTTTTCATTCAGGCACTATTCATTGAGGGGTGAATTCCCCCTTGAATAGGTTATCAACTGTATTTTGCCCTGAGACAATTTGTCCTTTAGCGGAATTTCGGGAATCTTGGTATTTGATGAAAGAATGATTGCATTGTTTGAAGAGGGCATCATTAGTGAACCCGCTAATGCTAAATCAGGAATCCTACTTTGCTATTGAATGACCATGCAAATCTTCCCACAATTGCCAAGCATCCTCACAATAGTGTTAATTCTTTTTTTCTTTTTCTCTATTTAAAGTGCTTTTTTTTTTCTTTAATAAATCAATTTGGTCCAGGAATCATTGCGCGGCCTAGGAAAGAAGAGACCAATCTAATCCGAGTTCACAATACCAGATCTCGGACCAGGATGGCTGCTGATAATTCTGAGACAGGAAGAAACCTGAGTAGGGAGGTCGATGAAATGACAGAGAGAATAAATGAGGTGTCAGAGAACCAAGCGAGATTGGAAGCGATATTGCAAGATATAAGGGAGTCTCTCCACTTAATCAGTGGAAATAGAAATGCAAATGGGGTTGAAACAGGTGCAAATGTGCCATTAGTGACTGCTCCGATCTTTCCAGTCATAACCTCAGGCATCACTGCAGGAATCCACGAGCAACCACCTCAAACAGCATCAATAGTCACGCCCATTGGGGAAGGTTATCGCACTCTGGAGGGTGTACATAATGAAATCCCTGGTTATGCAGGCCCTACTTGGGAACCACCTCATGTGTCCATTCCAGGACACGTGACCATACCTTGTTCTGGGAATAGTCATGTCATAATTGAGAAGGATAAAATGAAAGAAGCTTGGATGGAAAAAATGGAGGAACAAATCAAGGCAATAAAGGGTCCAAATGCTTATGGACCTCTGAGGATAGAAGAGTTATGTCCTACTACGGATGTAGTAATCCCCAACAACTTCAAGATTCCTGATTTTGTGAAGTATGACGGGAGCGGCAATCCTCATTTCCATTTGATCAGTTATGGGACTAAGATGGCTGTTTGGTCTAGGGATGATAAGTTCCTCATCAGTTTCTTCCATGAGAGTCTTACAGGTCCTGCCCTAGAATGGTATCTTCGGTTAGATCGCTCAAAGATCTCTCGTTGGACGAATTGGCTGACTTATTTATGGATCAAGTACAAATTCAATGCTGGGCAGCCCCAACTCGAGAACAGCTTGAGTTCAATGCGAAGGGTAATGAAGAACCGTTCAAGCAATATGCGCGAGAGGTGGAGAGCCTTGGCGGCTCAAGTCCAGTCCCCATTAACATTGTCTGAGATGTGTTCATATTTCTTGGGGACCCTAGGAAACCCTTTTATTGGGACGATGGCTGGAGCAGCCTATAAGGATTTTGCAGATTTAATAACTTCTGGAGAAAGAATTGAAATACTAGCCAAAACTGGGAAGTTGCCCATGAGTAGCACAGAGAATACTACTTTCAAGAAGGGATTTCAGCCGAAGAAAAAGGAACCTGAGGTAAATTATATCCAACCTCAACAAAATTTCAGGCTGCGATATAGCCCAAGTCATCAGCCATCATACAACCCCAACCCTCATTTTCCATACCAAACACTGCCACTGCCTCATTATTCACCCCACCAAATTACACCAGCCACAAACTTCCCCCCAACACCACAATTCCAAGTTAACAATGTCCCCTCGCCACAACCATATATACCAACTCGCCCAACTTATACCCGATACCCACCTGCACCTCCGCAAAATTACCTAAACCACTCACAACCTCGCCCGAACCCCCAAAACCAAAGCCGCTTTCGTCCTCAAAACCTTCCCCCTTTTCCAAGGTTATCCATTCCGAATGCAGACCTATTTCAAAGGCTGTTTGATGCTCATCTTATTTCAGGAATTCCTGTGCGCCCATTAGAGCCACCATTTCCATCATGGTACAACCCGAACTCAACTTGCAAGTATCACATGGATATTCCGGGGCATTCAATTGAAGACTGCGAGTCCTTTAAGACTGCAGTAAGAAAGTTAATTGCTTATGGGAAGCTTGATATCCAGGAGGAGGCTGGACCCAGTATTGTTAACAACCCAATTCCTAATCATGGTGGAAGGAATGTGGTGAATGCTTTAGAGGTGGAAGGGTCATCCATAAGAAGTGTCATGAGCTTGCGTACACCGATGGCAAGGATATTCGAAGGATTGAAGAAAGCTGGTTACAATATCACTGCACCAGCCGCCATGATGAAAGAAGAGGAAAAATATGATGCAGAATCAAATTGTGCTTATCATTGTGGAGAAATGGGACATGATATTGAGAATTGTTGGGACTTCAAGGTTCGAGTCCAAGGGTTGCTTACTTTGGGAGTAATACATGTGAGACAAGGATTAGCTTCCTCCGAAGAGGTTAATGTGATCGAACGCTTTGTGCTTAAGGTACCACCGCTCAACCAAGTCTCAACACCAGAGAAAGTAGTGGTAACAATCAAGAAGCCAATGCCATTTGTTTATAATGACACTCATTCAGTACCATGGAATTATGAAACCAAGGTAGAGACAAAAGGAGTCGGGGAAGAGACTTCGAAGGCTCAAATTGCTGAAGTACACAAAGATGAGGAGTTGGTGACTAATATAGTCAAGGTAGGAGGAATTACCAGGAGTGGACGATGCTATGGCCCAGGAGAGTTAGAAAAGGAGAAAATTGTTAAGGAAGGGAGCAGAGAGGAAATGTCAAAAGAAGACGAGAGAGAGAAAGAAGGTGAAGAGGAGTTCTGAAGATAATGAAGCGAGTAAATATGATGTGATGGAACAGTTAAAAAGACTCCGGCCGGGATATCTCTTTTGTCACTCATCTTGACATCCGAGATGCATCGGAAGGCATTGCTAAAAATTCTAAATGAAGCTTATGTGAAGCCCGATGTTACTCCCGAAAGTGTGGTTAACATGGTGGACCCCGTGAAACGCATTAACATGATCACATTTACTGATGAAGAGATCATTTCTCAATCCGAGAAGAGCCCGCGAGCCTTGCACATAACCCTCAAATACAAAGGGTACATAGTTGCAAAGGTTTTGATTGACGGGGGGTCTGCATTGAATATTATTCCCAGGTCGACCCTAACCTCATTATCAATAAGTGAGGATGAACTGTCGCCACGGAAGATGGTGGTACGAGCTTTTGATGGAAATAGAAGAGGCATCATGGGAGAGATAGTATTGCCGCTAGAGATTGGTCCAAACAATTTTCAAGTACTGTTCCAAGTCATGGATATGGAGCCTGGCTATACCATGTTACTAGGGAGGCCATGGATCCATACCGCCGGGGCTGTTCCTTCCACCCTGCATCAAAGTGTTAAATATATTGAGAATGGGTCGGTCATCACCATACATGGAGAGGAAGAGATTATGCTGTCAAAACCAGTTTCAGTGCCATATGTGGAGAGTGCAGAAAAAGAAGAGGAGAACCTGTGGCACAGTTTCGAAGTAGTTGAAACTGGACTCGGTAAAGATGAATCTCTCACACCAAGTGTGAATCAGGTGGTTGCTCGAATCATGGCTAGTAGTGGATACCAGGAAGGAAAGGGTTTGGGTTCAAAGCTGCAAGGTACTCGGTCGCCAGTGTCACTCCCAGGAAAGTCAGACAAGTTTGGGATAGGGTACGAAGTATCTCTGGAGGAGCATATGATGAGCATGACTCTTGGAAGAAAGAATGACAAGGGCAAAGCAAAGTATATTCCCCATCTGAGGGAAACATTCCCAGCACCGGCTGAGGTGATTATGCCTGATGAGGTCATTCACCCTCGATATCGCCTCACTATCAATGCTTTGCATGAAGAAAGCCAAGAAGAGCACAAGGCAATCCGTCCTGTTGCTGATGAGGAGCCGCTAAAGAACTGGAAATCTGAACCAATTATTGATGTGATTGTTTCAAAGTAATTTCTGTTTAAGTTGTTCGAACTTATGGTTTATGTTATTTGAGACATTAATTAAATGAACTTGCATGAATATTCAAGATTTCCCTTCGTTGCACTTTCGATTTATCCTTTTGCATTTACCATTTTTCTTTTTACATTTACTGTACCATATCGTGTTTTTTCTTTGTCATTCTCGCTTTATTCTCGCTTTTCCAACTCCACACAAAATGGCTTTCCGGGGATCCGAGTTTCATAGAAAGTTTGCCTCATGAAAGGGACTTCGAAAACTCATCAATTGATTCTCTTGCGATGTTTGATGAAGAAGACCCTGAATGGAGAAGAGGAGGAAATTGTTGAAAATTTTGCAAAATTACTTGGAGTACTCAGAGAAGGGATTTGTCTTGAATGGTGAGGAAGCAGAGGTGGTCAACATAGGGACAGAGGAAGAGAAAAAGGAATTGAAAATAGTGGAAAACCCAGAGTTTGAAGAAATGATCATGTTATTCAAAGAGTATATGGATGTTTCTGCTTGGTCTTATCGGGATATGCCAGGGTTAGACCCAGAGATAGCGTCGCACAAAATCCCACTATACCCAAATATTGAAGCAAAGAAACAAAAATTGAGAAGGATGCATCCTGATATGTCTCTGAAGATCAAGGAAGAGGTGACTAAGCAGTTGGAAGCAGGATTTGTGGAAGTGTCAAGACACCCAGAGTGGGTAGCTAATATCGTGCCAGTGCCTAAGAAGGATGGAAAAGTCAGAATGTGTGTGGACTATAGAGATCTGAATAAGGCCAGCCCGAAGGATGATTTCCCACTCCCTCACATTGATGTTCTGGTTGATAACACTGCTAAGAATCACAGGTTCTCATTCATGGATGGATACTCAGGGTACAATCAAATTCCCATGGACGTTAATGACAAAGAAAAGACCACTTTCATTACTCCTTGGGGAACGTTTTGTTACACGGTGATGCCATTTGGATTAAGGAATGCTGGGGCTACTTACCAACGTGCTATGGTAGCATTGTTTCATGACATGATGCACAAGGAGATTGAGGTGTACGTGGATGATATAGTGGCCAAATCTAAAGAAGGAGAAAGTCATGTGGCGGTTCTACGTAAGCTGTTTGAAAGACTCAGAAAGTACAAGTTGAGGTTGAATCCTGCCAAATGTGTTTTTGGAGCATCTACTGGGAAGTTACTTGGATTCATTGTTAGCAGAGAAGGAATAAAGGTGGATCCAGATAAAGCAAAAGCAATACAAGAGATGTCTGCCCCTAAGACGGAGCGTGAAGTGCGAAGTTTTCTCGGGAGACTCAATTACATTGCCAGATTCATTGCTAACTTGACCAGCACCTGTGAGCCTATATTCAAGTTGTTGAAGAAGCATCAACCAGGCAAATGGGATGAAGAATGTCAGGAAGCTTTTGACAAGATAAAGGCTTATTTAATGAATCCTCCTATTTTGGTACCCCCTACACCGGGTCGTCCCTTAATTTTGTACCTAACTGTATTACCAACCTCAATGGGGGCAATGTTAGGATTACATGATGAATCTGGAAAGAAAGAGCAGGCAATTTACTATCTGAGTAAGAAGTTTAATGATTGTGAAGCTCGTTACATGGCTATTGAGAAGACTTGTTGTGCACTGGTATGGACCTCAAAACGGCTACGACAGTATATGCTCTATTACACCACATGGTTGATCTCTCGAATAGACCCCATAAAATACATATTTGAAAGTCCTCATATTTCATTAAGAGTTTCAAAGTGGCAAGTGATGCTATCAGAATTTGATATCAAGTACATGACTCGGAAATCCATCAAATGAAGTGTGATTGCTGATCATCTGGCTGAAAACCCTCTGGAGGGTGGACAACTAGTGACATCTGAGTTCCCTGATGGAGAAATACTGATGGCAGAAGAAGGAGAAGAAAAAGAAGAACCTGGCTGGAAGATGTATTTTGATGGAGCAGTTAACATGCATGGTAGTGGCATAGGAGCCGTGGTTGTTTCACCAACAGGAAAGCAATACCCAGTCGCTATCAAGCTGGAATTTGAGTGCACCAATAATATTGCAGAATATGAGGCCTGTGCTAATGGTTTACAAGTTGCAATTGACTTAGGGATCAAACGGTTAAAGGTATTTGGAGACTCAAGCACTCATCATTTATCGGTGAATGGTGAATGGCAAACCAAGGATCCGAAGTTGATACCTTATCAAAAGTATTTAATCCAGTTGGTTGAGAAGTTTGAGGAGGTGACTTTCTCCCATTTGACCCGAGACCGAGAATCAGTTTGCGATGCCTTGGCCACTTTAGTTGTAATGACCAAGTTGGATATTCATAATATGTTCAACCCATCCAAGTGAAGATGCACAGTGAGCTGCATATTGTGCTAATGTGGAAGGCGAGCCAGATGGTAAACCTTGGTATTATGATATCAAGCAGTATATTCAGCATAGAGAATACCCAACGGGAGCAAGTGAGGTGAATAAGAAGACTATCCGCCGGTTGGCGATGACCTTTTTCTTGAATGAAGAGGTTTTGTACAAAAGGAGTCATGATGGTACTTTACTTAGATGCGTGGATGCTTGTGAAGCTCGTCTAATAATGACTGAGGTTCATGAAGGAATCTGTGGAACTCATGCCAATGGTTATATGATGGCTCGAAAAATTTTAAGGAGTGGTTATTATTGGTCCACAATGGAAACAGACTGCATAGATTATGTACGGAAGTGTCAAAAATGCCAGATGTATGCAGATCGAGTCAACACACCTCCTTTCCCTTTGCATAATTTGGTGTCTCCCTGGCCTTTCTCAATGTGGGGAATTGATGTCATCGGGCCCATTAATCCTAAAGCTTCCAATGGTCATCGTTTCATCCTAGTGGCGATTGACTATTTCACCAAGTGGGTAGAAGCTTCTTCTTATGCCAGCATCACTCAAAAGGTGTTTTTGAGATTCCTCAAAAGGGATATTGTCTGCAGATATGGAATTCCAGAAAGGATAATCACGATAATGGTACCAATCTCAATGGTGTTGAGATTAAAAAGTTTTGTGAAAATTTCAAAATCAAGCACCATAATTCAGCTCCTTACAGGCCTCAGATGAACGGAGCAGTTGAAGCAGCAAATAAGAATGTTAAGAAAATTGTTGCTAAGATGGTGGTAAACTACAAAGACTGGCATGAAATGTTACCCTATGCTTTGCATGCATATCGTACTAATATACGATCAAGCACTGGGGCAACGCCTTTCTCTTTGGTATATGGGATGGAGGCTGTCCCTCCCCAATAGAAATCGAGATCCCTTCTCTAAGAGTTCTAATGGAAGCGAGTTAGAAGAATCTGAATGGGTGAAGACTCGGTATGAGCAATTGAATATGATAGAAGAGAAGAGATTGGCGCTATTTGTCATGGGCAATTGTATCAAAGCGAGAATGGCGGAACCTTCAACAAGAAAGTTCGTCCCGGGAATTCTATTCGGGGGATCTGGTTTTGAAAAAGATTCTCCCTAACCAAGAGGACGCCAGAGGAAAAATGGGCTCCGAATTATGAAGGCCCGTACATAGTCAAGCGGACATTTTCTCGGAGGAGCGTTAATTTTGCGAGAATATGGATGGAGAAGAACGCCAAGGCCCGTGAATACTGATGTTGTCAAGAAATTCTATGCCTAAAAAGAAGAGAAAAAGCTCGTTAAGTTGAAAACCCGAAAGGGCGACCTAAGCAAAAGTTAGAGCAATTGAAAAAACGAAAAAAGAAAAAAAAAGTCCGTTAGGTGAAATCCCGAAAAGGCGAGTCTAAGCAAAAGTTAGGACAAATAAATAGGCAAAATCTCAAAGGAAGTGGGTCAGAAACTCTTCGAGGGATTCACCAAACTGGGACAATTTTTGATGTGCGTCCAATCAGTTACACGGGGCAAGTTGTTCGCATTGAATTGGCAATACTGGGGCAAAATTTTTGAGGAAATTAAAGAGAATTCATGTTGAAGGAGGTATCAGTAGAAGCAGTGATTGAGTTGTCAAGCATTTGCAGTGAATCAATTGAATGAGGAACAAGGAACCAATACTGGGGCAAAGTTTTTATTTTTCTTGCAATCTTTCTTTTGTCTTTCAAGTATGTGTCTTGTCAAAAGTCATGTACGATTACATTACCAAAATAATAAAAGGGAAGTTTGTTCATTCAACAAATTTCTCGTCCATTCATGAATGCATGCTTACTCATTAATTTATGTCTCAAATAAAATAAACTTAAGGTCAACAATTTGATCGACAATTTTGCAAAGAATCCATCAATGATTAATTCAGATTAAAGGATCTCAATAATTCAAGATACAGGTTGTGATGTGTTGCCAAGGAAAACAAGGTGGTCAGAAAAATGAAAAAAGAAATGAGAAAATCTAAGGGAGTCTCAGCTGACAAAGGATCTGATGAAGAAAAACATGTGGGCAAAGGGTTTGATTGGTCAAAGCTTTCCATGGCCGCTGTTGGTTCGTTTTGGTTTTCTGAAGAAAAAGGGAAGATAAAAAAAAAGAGAGAAAAAATTTTAATTCCATATTTCTTTGAACGCATCAGCTCCATGCGTTTTAAATTCCTGTCATTAATTTTGAGCGCATCGGCTCCATGCATTTTAGATTTTTGAGTGCATCAGCTCATTGCATTGTCATTTAATTTTCGGGACACAGGTTTGCCCATTGCCATTTAAATTTTCGGGACACAGGTTTGCCCATTGTCATTTAAATTCTGTCATTTAAATTTTCGGGACACAGGTTTGCCCATTGTTATTTAAATTTCGGGACACAGGTTTGCCCATTGCCATTTAATTTTCGGGACACAGGTTTGCCCATTGCCATTTAATTTCCGGGACACAGGTTTGCCCATTGCCATTTAATTTTCGGGACACAGGTTTGCCCATTGACATTTAATTTTCGGGATGCAGGTTTGCCCGTTGTCATTTAAATTTCAGAACACAGGTTTGCCCATTGTCATTTAAATTTCGGGACACAGGTTTGCCCATTGTCATTTAAATTCTGTCATTTAAATTTCGGGACACAGGTTTTCCCATTGTCATTTAATTTTGAGCGCATCGGCTCCATGCATTTTATATTCTGTTGAGCGCATCGGCTCCATGCATTTAATTTCTGTTGAGCGCATCGGCTCCATGCATTTTAAATTTCTGTTGAGCGCATCGGCTCCTTGCATTTTAATTTCATTGCATTTTGAGCGCATCGGCTCCATGCATTTTAATTTCTGTTGAGCGTCTCGGCTCCATACATTTTAATTTTTGTTGAGTGCATCGACTCCATGCATTTCAATTTCTTGTCTTGTTTTGCATTGTCGGACAAAATTGAAGTTCATATCTTTACTCATTTCTTACGACGATAATTTGAAAAACTACGGTTATTCCTATTATCTAATAAGAAACAAGTAAAGAGAACAATAATGAACACTCAATTTTGACCAGGACTAAAAAAAATATAAAAAAGAGAGGAAAATTAAAAAAATCAAAAATTATGGCCCACCTTTTAGCCCATTTTACTTAGCCTTTTTTTAGCCTAAACAGATTAAGCTCATAAGAAAAACAAGAAAATAAAAATATAAAAAAATAAAAAAAAAAAAAAAATAAAAAATAAAAAAAAAAAAAAAAAAAAGGGTATAATATATATAAAAAAAGAAGACACTCAAAGACAATCCACTCACAATTCACTCTGCACTAATCACTTTTTTTGGCACTCTCAAATTGCACTCCACTCACGGCACTCTCAAATTGCACTTGCACTACACTCTAAATTGCCCTCCACTCTTCTTTCTTTTTTCTTTTCTTTCATTCCCACTCACTTCCACTTACGGCACTCACCATTTTTTTTTTTTTTTTTTTACCACTCACTCACCTAATTGCACTCTCAACAATTCACTTTGCACCCACTCTGCACTCACTCACCAAACTACACACACGGCACTTTTGTTTTTTTCTTGCATATCCACTCACACAAGCACAGGGCAGATACAACACAGAAAAGAGAGCATTTTTTTTTGGCTTTAAAAAAGACACAGAGCACGCAAGAGAAGGGAGAGCAAGGGGGGACTTCCATTTCATCATCCCATACCCACCATTTTTCTCTAATCACCAAGCTTCCATATCACTCTCCAACCAAGAGGACTCCACCATTTTCTTTCATAAACCACCATCCTCTTTCATTTCCAGCAGCAACCTCATCACCATAGCCACCTTCACACAAAAAACAACAACCCTTCACTTTCATTCTCACCCTGCAACCCGTAGCAACCCCTCCATCCAAGTTCCTTCACCATTTTTCACCACCTTCATTTTCTTCCATCACCAGCCCCACGTGAAGACCAACAAGCCAAACCGTGGCCATTTCTTTGAACAGCACCATCCTCTCCATGCATGACCTCCATTTACCTTTCAACCTTCAACCATTAACAACCATACAAAGCCTCCATCCCCATCCACGTTCAACTAAACCGTGGCCATCTCTTTGAACTCCATAGCCATCTTCTCCTCCAAGCAAGCCTGAAGTCCCTACACCCATTCTGTAACACCCCTTGATGTAGCACCAGAGCATAATCGTCATTATACCACAGTTACTAAATCCAAGTGTGTCACAGTCATGATAACAGTAACTTAAATTCTCAAGAGTCTATATATATTTTTTTTTGACAATTTGCATAGGTAGAAAATATGAGCCTCGAATGAAATATAAATATATTCAAGCCATGATACAACCACTGAAATAAAATCATATCTCTTATATATATATATATATATATATATATATATATATATATATATATATATATATATATATATATATAGTCAATTTACATAAATCACTGATGACATAGAATATAACAATTACAGAGTCCAATAAGATACAGCGGGAATAAAACACTAAAAGGGGGAATAAAACACTAGCAGACAAAGCCGCAACCCCATATACACATACGACGCTCGGAGTCCCAGTCAACAAGTCAGGCATCAATGCCTCCACGGAACTGCACTCGTACGTAGCCGAAGAAACCTTGTCCAAACGCCCAATCCAATCAACCAAGGTATGATCCCTCTTTATCTTCCTCACGATCTTTTATCAATATAAGTATAAAACAGACATACAAAGATATAGGAAAGAGGTGAGACACCCATCCTTCATTACCATTGCGGCAGTAAGAAAACGACACGGCGCGGAGCGCTCCATAAAGCAATACAGATTCATATATTTTATAACGGCAACAATGGAATTTATCATAAAAGCAATTCAATTGTAAGCAATAATAAGAATTAATAATAACAATGATATTTATAGTAAAGTAGAACAACAAAGCAGTAATAGCGAGACATATCACAATAGTATTTCCAAGAATCAGCACAACAATTAGACAATCATCACAGTAATAACAATCAGGTCAGTCATAGTTACAGAAATTAAACATTAATAATGACAGAATATATCATGGTTCATATGCATGCTTTCCCAAAGTCCTACTCCATGGAGCTAAACCCAAACAATCGGAGAGAAAGATCAGGAGACATGTCTGTGACTCGGCTGCCGAGGCCAGTGCTATAAATCAAATCGTGCACAATCATGGCATTGCACAGACATTCTTCACTAGATCACGATATAGGACAGTGTCAAGTCCGGATCGTCGGTGTGTTTGCATCGGTTTGCCCCACGGCACAGAGGAGCTCTAAACTGTCCATGTGGGGGACCCGCACCCCGACGCCCCCGAGGTCATAACACGACCCACACTTGTCTATTCGCACCCGCACTAAGGTGTGTTCAATCTCCTAGGCAACTTGGCCTTACAACAGTCCACAAGGACATTCACAATGCATAAGACACTATATGAACATGTATGATCCACAATCTCATACAATTCTATAATATGCCACATTAGGCCAATATAAGCATCAATGTACAAATGGTCACTCACATGGACCCATAACATCATAACATAAAGACCGAGTCAATTGATGTGTCCTTAGGTTCATTATGAATCCTAACTTAGAATTTGTTTCCCTTTTTAAGGTTCATGACCAAATCCAATTCTTGCAACTAGCTTAATATTCCAAGGCAATTCGATTTCCTATAACTTGTAATTTAATTAAGCTATTAAGCCTCACACTCTCTTGTTCTTCACTCACTTAGAATCACTTTAAGTTTTACAATGGTCTCATTCTTAGTCTTCTAACAATTTATGAAGTCTTGACTATACTAAATTCTTCCAATTTATTAGTTGTCCATTTATTACATAGGTTTCTAATTACCTAATCACTTATGCTTCCAAATTATCAAAACCACATACTTACCTAAAACTTGCCCTAGAGGCCGTGGCCTCACAATGGTTACAATCCCAAATTCTCTCAAGTCATCATACTACATGTCATTCCTTTAATTCATTTAAGTGTTCACTTATCAAATTAGCTCACCAAGAACCCTAATCTTTATGCCTCAAAACCGTAGCCATCATTTAGGCTTCAATCTCAAACTTTTCTTCCATTAAATTCTATTTTGTCACTTGATTAATTCTAGTCTAATGCTTGTTACACATTAACCATAATTTATCCAATTTCCACCCTAAAAACCGTTGCCCTCCAAGAGAGATTCCCAAATATTTTTCTTCCATTTCCAATCACATAATCCAATCCAACATACCATTATATACAACAAATCAATCTAAGGTCACAATTATCACATTATATGTTACACTCTTAATTCACTTAAATTTAGATCATCAAAATCAATCCATTTGTCTTTTTACCAAGACCAAAACCGTGGCACCCATCTTGAGTATTGAACTCTCAAAGTCTTTCATTCATTAGTGTTAATACTATCATTCAATCAATCTTTGATTACATGAGTCTTATTTCACTTGTATACAAAATTAATTCTCATCCCTAACTTCTAGTCAAAACCGTGGCACCATGTTGAGGTAGGAAACTCCAAATTTTCCATTTAACAACCCCAACATGATCAAGCACAATTAATATATCAAACATATTCAATAGCATAATCAAGTATCAATCAAATTCAAGAATACTAAATCATACAAAATTTATAATTCAAGCAAGCATACAAAGAGCATACAAGGATGGATTCCTCCATCAACACACATCTGACAAGTCTCCTCACCACCATAAGTGGTTGAAGTGAGTAGTCTCCCTCTTACCTAGAGGAGACAATGCAAGAAAACAACTCCTTGGTTCCTTGATTTGTAATTTTCGGATTCCACCTTCAAGAGAACCATAAAGTGGTCAAATTCTCATATTTACAAATTTAAAGCTTGAAAAGAATGATCCTTGGTCACATAGGTAACCAAGGAAATCGAAAATGAGAAGAAAATGGAGAGAAATCAAGAATCTTTACCTTGGAAGACAATGGAGACAAAGTTGGATTTTGAGCAAACCTTCCAAACGAAACTTGTAGAGAAGATGAAGATGAGTGTATAAATGTGTTTAGTGGAGAGAAAAATTAAAAAGCTTGGCCATCCATGGAGGAGTGATTTTCGGATTTGAAGAAGGAGGGGTAGAAAAGTTGGATTTTTGAAGAGATTTTCTAAAGAGAAAGTGTAGAGGAGGTTAAGAGAAGTCTAGAAATGGTGTTTATGGAGAGAAAAGTGAAGAAGAGACTCTCTAATGGTGGCTGGAATTTTCGGATCTAAGAGGAGGAAGAAGAGAAGAGGTGGAGAGAAAATGGAGATAGAAATGGAAAATGGAGAAACTTTCTACACAAAGAAGGTAGAGGAGGTGAAGGCAAGTGTAGAAATGAGCTTGGAGAGGAGAAAAGATGAACAAAAATGGAGGAAGGAGGGGCTTCAATTTCGTGCTCATGGTGGAGGTAGAGAGAAGGAGGAGAAAAGAAAAGTGAAGAAGAAGAAGAAGGAAGAGAGAGAAAGGGTCTTGAAATTAATGAATTAAAGTGATAATTGGATAATTGAAATGAAGCAATTTCCCTTCCCCCTTGGCTGCATTCCAGCCGTGAATGATGAGAGAAGAGAGAGTGAAAATTGGCTTCCAAGAGAAGCTAAGGGTATTTGGGTCAATATTTGGTCAAAGCTTCTCAAAGAAGCTTTGATTATTTAACATTAAATTTGAATTAAAGTGAATGGATTAGACATAAAGTAGATTGCATTAGGATAATGTGATAGGATTTTTATTACACACTATTATCCAATAGATAATAGTTACAATGTTAATGATCGAAGTCGGTATTTAATTAATCAATGACAGATGAATTTTTATTTGTATTGATTTATTTTTATCTGTTAGAATTTCTCGAAAATTGTGAAACCTCGTAAAAGCGTGTCAAGTCTCGGGTTTAGTAAGATCCCCGTCGACATGTCCATAGTCCAAGGTTCTCAGAGAAAACATCGCGTTTCTCTGATTCTGCTCAGCACGCACGTAAAACGAGGAATATATTAAAATATTCGACGGTTCCGGAAAATTCCCAAAAAATTTCTAAAAATTGCAAATATTATAAAACGACTATTCGTCATATAATTTTCCAATTTTTGAAGCACTACAGTCGTTTTCACGACTCTGCTCGAGTTTCACGCAAAACGAGGAATATATTAAAATATTCGTCATTTCCGAAAAATTCTAGAAAAATTCACATAAATCACAAATATTAGAAAATGACTATTGGCGGTGAAATAATCAGTTTCCTGGAGTGTTACACCGACCTCGACAATTCTCAGCTCGGTGTGCACGCAAAACGAGGAATATATTAAAATATTCCGCGTTCCCAGAAAAATCCAGAAAAATTCCAGAAAATCCCAAATATTGTAAAATGATCATTTATCCTGAAATTATTAATTTTCGGGATGTTACACATTCTTCATCACCATCTTCCCTAAGCTTCCTTCCATTTCTATCTTCGTCAACCCCTTTCATCACCACGGCAGCTACATTATTTTCTTCCTCCATTTTTTTCTCTCTTCCAAAGTCACACGGAGCACGGCGGCTCCACCTATCCACGTGAGACCACCATCCATGCACCCCTAACCTTCACCATGTACCAGCCATCTCTAAGAGCCTGCCGCCAAGCTCGCAACGAATCCATCACTACCCCACGTCCCCATAACACCATAACCCAACCGTAATCACCCAAAGCCACCTCCATTCTCACCATTCCTTCTCATCATCCCTACCCACAAACCAACCTCCTCCACGTGAGTTAACTCAGTAACCTTCACCAACGTGAGCTTCTATCTTCCAACCATTCCACCACATCCTTTTCACCACGCCCAAACCGTAAAACAAAGCAGCAGCTCCACCTCGCCGTCAACACCACCCAGCCTCACCACCTTCATCATCTCAACACACGTACGTCAAGCTCGTAACAGAGCTTATTTTCTTGGTTTTTATTAGCTCTTTTTTTATTTTATTATTATTAATATTATTATGGTTGCTGATAGGAAAAGGGCTGATAGGAAAAGGGCTGATAACTTTGGGCCATTTAGAAGCAAAAAAAGAAAAGCCTGTAAATAAAAGCAAAAGCAAAAAAAAAACGAAAAAACCAGGAAACGAAAAAAAAACTGGTATTAGAGGAGTATTTTGAGTAGGTTAAGTTTTCTTTTTAAGCTAAGGTTTGATTTTTTTTTTTTTAGTTAGAGACTTAGTAAAATAAAAAATAAAAAATAAAAAATGTAGGGACAAAATGTATAGCATTAGACAATAATAAAAAATACCAAAAAACAAAAAAATGAAAAATGCCAAGAATAAAATAAAAATAAAATAAATACAAAAAAGTTAAAAATATAAAAAAGGTAATCTCTTAATCAATGCGATGACCAATGATAGTAATTGAATAGCGGATGCTATCTTCAATGTCGTTTGGATCATAAGGGTTATTGAATAACTTCGTGCTAATTTGAATCCTGTGCAAAAATGTTTTTTTTCTTTTCAAAAAAATATTTTCTTAATTAAAATCAATCAACTCACAAATTTTTTACAGAACTACGTAACTTTGAGTTCCTCATTGCACCTGAGGGTACGTAGGAGCAGAATTTCAATTCTGTCAAGTCAAAATTAAATTTTCACAATTTAGTTCTTCTTTTCTCTTTTAAAAAAAAATAAAAAAATAGAAAAAATAAAATAGTTGTAAAGTCTTTTAAAAAAAGGGTAAAATAAATAAATTTGAGATTATCAAGTTTTTGCACAATTGATTTAAGGTACCGTCTTAAGACGGATGTGTTAGGAGTCTTTGTGGGATTAAGTTTCCACCCTTCCCTAACCATAACCGACTCCCGAATCCGATTTGGTTCCAAAGACCATTTTCTAAAAAGGTTTTCCAATTTTTCCTAAATTTAAATAAAATTGGTGGCGACTCCATTTCCATATTTTTAATCATTTTTAAAATCACGCGAGTTTGCTATTCCCGCCGCGATATCGGTCGCGACACCTTTACATGCGATCTAAGTCCTATAAGCTATTCTTGAAGAACCTTGGGACTTAATCTTTGCACTTTCAATCCTTTGGCTTCTTGATATATTCCAAGCTTCTGAAATTTTCTTCTCTTTATGTCTTGCACAAGCTTGGAACATATTTATTATTTTCATCCTTCTTGAGTTGAGCATAATTGTGATCTTTTTACTTTCTTGTTGTAATGCTCACTCTGGTACTTGGACTATCCTACAAAGTATTGCTCACTTAACCAAACATAGTTAGTCCAAATTCATAACTCAATATCTTCATATGCATGATTCATAAATGTATAACTCTAGTTAGTCTAACATGCATACAAGACTTTCATAGACATATCCAATATTAATTCATTTATAACTCATATAAAATATTATTGGATATATTATATGATGAATGTTATATATATCTCTTTAAGCACATTTATGTAATATGATCAATATTCTTTTGTGATGCAATTGTCATCTATAAAGTACATCTATCAAGCATATGCATCATTCTTTTTGTCTTGTATTTGTCATCATCAAAACTTAACATATTAAACCATTTGGGGCAAGCTTATTTCCACAGCCCATCTATGTCTTATGGCCAAAGGAGAAGAAGAACAAGAAAGTTACATTGAGGTAATTTCTAACTCTGACTTATCTCCTTCTTATGATGAACTATAAGAAGCTTTTGAAGAATTGCATGATGAATCACTAAGGCTCACTAAATTAGTCTCTTCGTCTAAGAAAATAATTTCTTCTTTAGAAAATCAAATTTTTATTTTAAATAAAGAAATTGAAGAATTAAAAATTGAAAATGAGATATTAGGATTAATTGATGCATGCACAACCTGTTCTTCACATGCTTCTACATCTTCATCTTATTCATCTTGTCATGTTCTTGAAAAGAAAATTGAAGACTTAAAGAACACCCTTGCTAAATTCACTTTTGGAAGAGATAATTTAAATATTTTATTAGGAAAACAAAGAGTTATTTTTCAAAAAGTTGGGATAGGTTATAATCCCAAAAATCAGCAAAAAATTTATAAAAATTTCTTTATTCATTCTAGTACTTCAAGTAGTCCGTTTATTAAATGTTTTTATTGTGGAAAGAAAGGACATAGTGCATCAATATGTAATGCAAAGAAAAATATCAACATGAAAATTGGAACTAAAATGGTATAAGTTCCTAAAGGCACAATGCCCAGAACTAACACACAAGGATCCAATAAAATTTGGGTACCAAAAGTTAAAAATTAAATATGTATTGTAGGTGTGCTTGAAGGGCAAAAGCTCAAACTAGTACCTCGATAGTGGACATGTAACCTATGGAGATAACAACAAAGGAAAGATTCTTGGAGTTGACAAAGTTGGTAAAAATCCTAACTCTTCTAATGATAATGTATTGCTTGTTGAAGGGCTTAAACATAACCTGCTTAGTATTAGCCAATTATGTGATAAAGGAAATAAAGTAATTTTTTATTCTAATTGTTAAATAATTGAAGGTAAAAATGATAAGCATGTTAAGTTTGTGGGTCATAGAGTTAATAATATTTATATGATTAGCCTTAATGATTTATCTTCAAGTGATGCGAAATGCTTTTTAAGTAAGGAAGATAATTCATGGTTATGGCATAGAACAATTGCAGACATTCACATGGATCACTTGAAAAAGCTAGTCTCTAATGAGCTAGTAATTGGACTACCCAAGATCAAATTTGAAAAAGATAAATTACGTGATGCATGTCAAAAAGGAAAACAAGTGAAGGTTTCTTTTAAAGCTAAAAACATTGTTTCAACTACTAGACCTTTACAACTTTTACACATAGATCTTTTTGGACTATCTAGAACTATGAGCCTTGGAGGGAATTACTATGTATTAGTGATTGTGGATGATTTTTCTAGGTTCACATGGACTTTATTTCTTTCTAAAAAAAAATGATGCATTTCTAGCTTTTAAGAAACTTGCCAAAGTTATCCAAAATGAAAAAGTTTTTTTCAATTACATCCATAAGAAGTTACCATGGTGGTGAGTTTAAAAATCATGATTTTGAAACCTTTTGTGATGAATATGGCATTAAGCATAATTTTTTTGCCCCTAGAACTCCACATCAAAATGGAGTTGTAGATAGGAAAAATTGATCTTTAGAAGAAATGGCAAGAACTATGCTCAATGAGGCTACACTTCCTAAGTATTTCTGGGCTAATGCGATATGTACCACTTGTTACGTAATGAATAAGGCCCTCATAAGGCCAATTTTAACGAAGACCCTATATGAGTTAAACAAAGGAAGGAAGCCTAGTGTGTTACATTTTCATGTTTTTAGATGTAAATGTTTTGTTTTGAATAATAGAAATGATAACTTAGGAAAGTTTGATGCTAAGTCTGATGAAGGTATATTTCTGGGTTACTCAAATCATAGCAAGGCTTTTATAATATATAATAAAAGAACTATGACCATTGAAGAGTCCATTCATGTTATATTTGATGAAACTAACCCAAATGGACCAAGAAAGGATTTTGTTGATGATGATGTTGCAGAGGCTTCAGCAAAATCACATTTGGATAACAAAGAAGAGAGAAAGCTAGAAGAAAGTCAAGAGGATCCCCCAAATCAAGAGGATTCACAAGTCATGGACCTTCCCAAACAATGGCGAACCTCAAGATACCATCCGCTTGACGAAGTAATAGGTGATGTATCCAAAGGTGTAAGTACTCGAAACTCAATTAGAAATGCATATAACTATATAATTTTCGTTTCTCAAATTGAACCTAAAGACATAAATGAAGCATTTAATGATGAACATTGGATCTTGGCTATGCAAGAGGAGCTAAACCAATTTGAAACAAATCAAGTTCGGGAATTGGTTCCAAGGCCCAATGATCATCCAATTATAGGTACCAAATGAGTCTTTAGGAACAAGCTTGATGAAGCTGGCCTAATAACAAGAAATAAAGCTAGACTTGCAGCAAAAGGATATAATCAAGAAGACGGTATAGACTATGAAGAAACATATACGCCTGTAGCTAGATTAGAAGCTATTAGAATATTACTTGCTTTTGCTTGCATCATGGATTTAAAATTATATCAAATGGATGTTAAAAGTGCTTTTCTAAATGGCTTTATTCAAGAGGAGGTATACGTTAAACAACCTCCAGGTTTTGAAAATTATGAATTACCCAACCATGTTTTCAAACTAAAAAAGACTTTATATGACTTAAAACAAGCTCCTAGAGCTTGGTATGAAAAGTTGAGTAAGTTTCTCTTAAAAAATGATTTTATAAGAGGAAAGGTTCATATGACCCTGTTTATTAAAAATAAAAAGCATGACATACTCCTTGTACAAGTATATGTAGATGATATTATCTTTGGTGCCACTAACAAAACTCTGTGTAAAGAATTTGCTAATATCATACAAAGTGAATTTGAGATGTCCATGATGGGAGAGCTTAATTTCTTCCTTGGGCTTCAAATTAAGCAAACAAGGAATGAAACCTTCATTAGCCAATCCAAGTATTGCAAAGAACTTCTCAAAAGATTTGGAATGGACAACTCGAAGCATATGGACACACCAATAAGCACCTTATGTTACTTGGACAAGGATGAAGTAGATAATCCTGTAGAAATCACCAAGAACAGAGATATAATTGGATCTCTTCTTTGTCTCATTGCTAGTAGACTAGATATTATGTTTAGCATATGCATGTGTGCAAAATACTAAGCTAATCCTAAAGAATCGCACCTAAGTGCAGTAAAACAAATTATGAAATATCTTGGTGGCACTTCACAAGTGGGCTTGTGGTACCCCAAAGGTGCCACTTGTAGTCTTATTGGTTATTCTGACTCTGATTTCGCTGGATGCAAATTGGATAGGAAAAGCACTAGTGGGACATGTTATTTGTTTGGCAGCTCCTTAGTTTCTTGGCATAGCAAGAAGTAAAATAATGTGACATTGTCTACTGTTGACACTGAATATGTTGCAGACAGAAGTTGTTGTGCCTAAATCCTATGGAGGAAGCAACAACTTCTAGACTTTGGACTTCAACTAGATGACATCCCTATAAGATGTGACAATACTAGTGCAATCAATTTGACTAAAAACCCCATTATGCACTTTAGGTCTAAGCACATTGAGATAAGGCATCATTTCATAAGGGATGATGTCCAAAAAAGTGATTGTGTATTAGAATTTATTGAAACAACTAATCAATTTGCTGATATTTTCACAAAGCCTTTGCCTAAAGACATTTTCTTTCATTAAGAAGAGAACTTGGAATTTTGGATCAATATTGCATATAATGTTTATATTTATTGATTTATTATTGAGTTATTAATCTTGAATTATTACTAACTTGAGCGTTGGAGATATTCCCAAATTTGTATTACAGGTACTTCAATCTTTAGGTAAGCTTTTCTTCTCTCAATCTTATCTCTGAATGTGTTTACTGATGCATTTTTTATAGGTTTATTCGAATAAACACAATCATCTACTCAAAAATTTATGTTGTGCATTTGTTTTATTCAAATAGAACTCAATTTATTTGAATAAACTGAAACCAACAATAACAGTCTTTGTGTTTTATATCTGTGTCATTCGAATAAAACAAATTTTTTTTGAATAAACTGATATCTAAATCAGTTTATCACATCTTTTAACTTCTGCCATATTCGAATAAAGCCTAGTTTATTCGAATAAGCTGAGATCTGTTTTTGCAATCTTTATGTTTCCTGTCTGTCATATTCAAATAAGTGGAAGCTTATTCGAATAATGCTATCACAGGGGCCTTTTTATCTGTATCTGTTTGAAAAAACCTTGGCAGACAATCAAGTTTACAAGGCTAGTTATTCGAATAACATCAAAGTTATTTGAATAACATTTGGCAGAAACGCCACGACCTTTGGTCTCCACACAAGTTTATTCGAATAACACCCTTGCTATTCGAATAAACTTAAGCTCCTTATAAATATACCCACATTGTCCATCTCTCCTTCACTTCTTCATTTTTCGAACTCCCCACCTCTGTTTCATCCTCTTCCTTCACCCACACTACCACCATTCTTCCTCTTCCACCATCTTTCTTCTCCACATCATCCACCATTATCCTCCACCATTTCTCCACCCTCGCAACCCCACTCTTTGTGACCACCACTTGTGCAACCCCCCCCGCTCACCACCATATCTGTTGGTGTATATCCTAGAGGCCGATACTTTTTGTCTGTATTTACATACATTGTATTATACTATTTTTAATAAATGAGGTATTTCATTTATTGTGTTCTTTTTTATAAACATAATAAATTCCTTAGAACAGTAAGTTTGATGTTGTAGGACATCAAGTGGATTACTTGAGCGTGAGATCCTATTGGATAAAACACTATTCTTAAATGTCTCTAGTCAAGTATTATTGTTAATTAGGACAATAATAATGTTTTGAGACTAGTATGTGCATAGACTGATGGCCACATCTCTCGGGTCATAGATATAAGATATCAAGTCTTCACATGGGTACCTATTAGAGTAATAATGTACTGGACATACTCGCCATGAGTACGCTATATAGATCGTTACGTGAGTGTCATATGCAATTCTCATAGTGACAATGGTGTACGTGGTCCTTTAACCTGAAATCACAATGATTCCTACATGAGGAATTATATGTTTTAATGCCGTCAAACGTCATCTGTAACAAGGTGATTATAAAGTCAGTTATTAGACATACTATGAATCATGCAGAGGGATGTGAGTAATCTAGATGGGATTTATCCCTCCTACATAATAGGAGCGATATCTTCGGGCCCACTGATTGAGTGAGACTGCGAAATGCATGGCCATGCTCAAATGAATCGATATGAGATATCAATCTCATTTGTTGTTATTAAGTTTACTCGGGTATTAGGAAATAAAGGATTGAACTATACAAAGGTGACACATTCCATGCCTTGTGTTCAATCTAGATATCTGGACAAAGGGATTAAACTACACAGAAACATTGGTCACAGAAAGGTTATGTTAAATAACTGACATTCTCATTACTTGGGTGGTAGCGATGTGTTGCTAGATATCGCTCATTACTTGTAATATTAAAATGGGATTTTAATATTACTGCCAACGTTATGAGAACCTATGATAACTTCACAAAGTGTAGTTATTTGCACCCCATATCTGATTTATAAAGAGTGCTAAAGTCCTTGTATATATGTATATTTGGAAGGTTTTGTACTTGTATTTGTTATATTCAATTCTGATACATTTCCTATATGTAATTGAGCAAACTGTGCATATTTGATATATGATTAAGTGAATTTATATCTGTTACTGATTTGGTGTTTTCTCTATCATAGGAAGGGATCCAAACAAGATGATATATGGAGCAATTGAGCTGGAATAGGAAGAGAAAGCCAAATTTGCATTTCAGAGTTCAACGTCGCGGCGTGGAATGTGAATGTCGTGGCGTGAGACTCTCCCCTGCATCAAAGTCAGAGGGCACGAAGAATTGAACGTTGTGGCGCAAGTGAATCAATGTCGCGGCATCCCTGACCAAAATGTACACGCGCCGCGGCATAGGCATGTTAATGTCATGGCGTGCCTCTGTTTTTTTTACTCTATAAATAGATTTTTAGCAGAATTTTAAAAAGAGCTCTGCTTTTAGTTTCTAGGTTTTAGAGAGGCTGTGGCTTGTTCTTCATTTCTGGGATGATTTGAGGCCTAGGGAGGCTAGGTTAGATGTCATCTTCCTCATGGAAGGAGATTCAAGCTTCAAGGATGCTATCCATGGATTCCTTCCTCTTTTCCCTTTGTTTCTCTTCTCTTCCCTATCTTTTGAGCATGGTTTTTGCTATAAATTCATGTTCAATGGATTAGCAGCTGTATTTAGGAAATACTTTGGATCTTTCTATGAGTATTGATGTTTATGTTATCTTTTGAGTATATATTGATGTTTAGCTTTGTTCTTCCATGCCTATGTCTAATGCTTGCTTCTGTTTGATCAACAATTGCATAATCTTAATTGATGCAAATGAACTAGACATAAGGATTTGTGGAGATGGATATGGTATGGTTGATGCATGTTTGACAAGTTCAGTTGGCTTAGATGAGTTGATTCGCTAACTGGATAGAAATATACCTTTTAGCCATGTATTAGCTTGTGTTTGAGAATAGATCGTTCATTAGTGGAGTTTACACTTGTCCTCATGCAAACATAAGAAACATAGTGGATTAGGTAAATGACACCAGGGTTGATCGACCTAGACATAGGCTTTTGACTAAATTATATTCTCAAGCTAACTAACTAATCATTGATGTTGCTTATAAGGATTGCATATCATTAGTATGAAATAGAAAGTGAAGAAGGAATTCCTAGATCTCTAAACCATTATCTTTATTGCTTTTGTAGTTTAGATTTAGTTTATTTGTATTTCTTTATTTTATATGTTCTTGAATAGAATTTAGCTAAGCTATTGGTTGTTACTTAGTAATGGAAACCATATATCCTCGTGGCAACGAACTTTTACTCTGTATCTGTATTACTTGAACGACCTGTGCACTTGCGGTACACAAATGGTCTAATAAGTTTTTGGCGTCGTTGCCGGGGATAATGGTGTATTTCCAAAGAGTTTAACCTTATTCCTTAGCAATTGCTGGGGGATAATGGTTTAATTCCATATTACTAATATCAACAATAAGTTTGGTTAGTTCTAATTCAAGTTGTATATAATCTATATTAATTTAAATCTATTTATGTTATTGCTTTAGGTTCAATAAAGAAGTCTGATGATCTTAATCATATGAGGTCCTTCAGGGAATTCACGACTCCTCAAAAGGATAAACCTTGGATCAAGTTTAAGAAGATTACTCATCCGCACAATTCATTTTGGTGACAAAGTCCTGCTAGGACTATAACTCAGGCCCTTCTTGAGAGGAAACCCAGGTTTTTTATGTTTTTGTTAAATAGTATGTGTTTAGTAAGTTTTAAGTCATAAATATGTTAGTAAGTTTAGTTTTGTAGCTTTAGTTAGTTTTTAGGCTTTTCTTTAGTTTAAAGTCTTAAATATGTTAGTAACTTTGATTTTTGTATTTTTATAGTTAGTATGTTTGATATTAGTATCTTTAGTTAGTTTTAAGTCATATATATGTAGTATTTTGATTGTAGTAAGGTTAGTTAGATTTTATGTTTATGTTTAGTTTTAGGTTATATATAGGTTAGTAAGCATGATTTTGTGTTTTAATATATTTTAGTTGTCCATTTTGTGTTTTAGCCTTTTGGACAAGTTTAAGAGGTGTTGAGGACCTCTTTGGGTAAAATTCTACAGCAAAACTGAATTTGCTGCAGAATTGTGCAGGCTGATGTCTTACGCAGCGGCGTGAGTTTGTTGCACGCCGCGGCATGATAGTTATTTATCGTATTTGAGCCAAATTCCAGAGACCTCAGTGTCGCGGCGTGGAAAGTGTAACTCCGCGGCGCTCATCAGCTGAACTTGTTTAAAAAAAATGAGAAAAAAAAAGAGCTATTTGTTTTGGGTGCTACTGAAGGCACCCATTCTGATCAAATGTCATGGCATGGATGTTTGTGTTGTGGTATATTGTGCTGTAGTGTATACATTGTACATGATTAGTTTATTTTAAGTGTTTTTAAATATTTGTCAGCTCTCACATTTCAGATGTTTATAGGCTCAAGTACCCTGGACACCATGGAAAGTGAGGACTTTATCTCACTTTAGTTTGGGGGAGTGTCATTACATGATTTGATTACTATGATGTATTATGTAATGCATGTGATGATATTTTATAGATGCAGTTGTTATAACCACCATGTTTCTATGAGTTTTTATTTGTTTTGGTTATTACTGATGGGTTTGCAAAGAAGTTTCAATTTTTACTCTTATGCAAATGATGTATGAATGTCATATTAAAAAGTTTCATTTAATTGAATGCATGCTTTATTGCAAAAGACTACTGGAGTTGTTTTGGTTGTTCATGAAATGAAAGGTTGCTATTTGCCCCCTTATGAGTGAAACCTCATGTGATCTTGAAGCGTGTGAAACAGTTGAGTTGCTATTGATGCATGATTTACATTTCACTTAGATGCAAGTGTAACTTTGAAAATGATAAGAGTGCATGTTTAGAGAAAGTTTATGGATGTACATGTAGAGTTTCGATAATCCTAGAAGTTGTTTTTAAACTCTTTTGAGGCGAAATCCTAGATTGTGCATGATTGAGGAAATGATTAGGGCATTCTTTGGACCGATTGAGCCTTAAAAAGCTTATCTTGACATGATCATATGCTTAGGTCCCATTTTGAAGCCTTATAATTGTTTGGCCTTATATGTTTTTCATTCACCCACGTATTCCTTACCTGTTAACCATTCTAATGCATGTGAAAGAATTGCATTTTCTTCCTACCTTCAATGTCTGTTGAGTACATGATGTGTTATTTCTTGAATTAAGTCCAGTGAGTAGGGGTATGTATGTTTGAGAAAAATGAGCCTGAAGGAACTAAATGCAATCAAAAGAAAAACAAATTGCTTTGTAAAAGAAAAAGAAAAAAAAAGAAAATGAGAAGTGAGAAAAGCAAAACAAACAACGAAAGAAGAAAAGTTAAAAATGAAAAGCATTGCATGGTTTTGGCAAGTTGTGATCCTTCACTGTTGAATACCCTTCTAATCTCAGTTAGTAACTCAAGTCTTGAAATCATATATGTATGTGTCTCAATGTTTGTTGTATATCTTTCCCTTCTTTTCTTACACCCATACCATGGCCTAGCATTACAAGCTGTAAAGACCCTTTTGATCCTCAATCGTGTGTGGTTTACATTAGTGGAGAGAAAGTTTAGGATCAATTTTGCTGATTTTATTATTCATATGCATGTATGTTTATAAACTTATCCGGATGTGTATGATTTGAATAGGAGAAGTTTATCTTGCATGTTCGTGGATAATGTGAATTGCATGGAAAGAAGCTGGTTTGTTAGCATGTGACAGATTATGTATGTGTGAAGCTGGTTTTGGGGCATTTGCACTTTTTATGGATTGTTATACATAACATGCATTCTTCAATTAAACCAAAACTACTAGTATGAAATGATTACTTCAATCCATAAAAAGTGTGAATGCATGTTATGTATAAATTGTTAAGAAGATTTGCTTGGTCATGTTTTGTTTTGCTCGAGGACAAGCAAAAGGTTAAGTTTGGGGGTGCGATAACTTCACAAAGTATAGTTATTTGTGCCCCATATTTGAGCTATAAAGAGTGCTAAAGTCCTTGTATATATGCATATTTGGAAGGTTTTGTGCTTGTATCTGTTATATTCAATTCTGATACATTTCCTGTATGTAATTGAGCAAACTGTGCATATTTGATATGTGATTAAGTGAATTTATATCTGTTACTGATTTGGTGTTTTCTCTATCATAGGAAAGGCTCCAAACAAGATGATGTATGGAGCAATTGAGCTGGAATGGGAAGAGGAAGCCAAATTTGCATTTCAGAGTTCAACGTCGCGGCGTGGAATGTGAATGTCGCGGCGTGAGACTCCCCTGCATCAAAGTCAGAAGGCACGAAGAATTGAACGTTGCAGCACAAGTAAATCAATTCTGTGGCGTCCTTGACCCAAATGTACATGCGCCGCGGTGTAGGCATGTTAATGCCGTGACGTGCCTCTGTTTTTCTGAGTCTATAAATAGATTTTTAGCAGAATTTTAGAAAGAGCTCCATTTTTAGTTTTTAGGTTTTAGAGAGGCTGCGACCTGTTCTTCATTGCTGGGCTGATTAGAGGCCTAGGGAGGCTAGGTTGGATGTCATCTTCCTCATGGAAGGAGATTCAAGCTTCAAGGATGCTATCCATGGATTCTTTCCTCTTCTCCCT
Organism: Ormosia emarginata; assembly: GCA_029884605.1. NCBI lineage: Eukaryota > Viridiplantae > Streptophyta > Magnoliopsida > Fabales > Fabaceae > Ormosia > Ormosia emarginata. Next base: position 39,642,906 of record JAQQTP010000074.1, on the reverse strand, counting down.
TTGTTTCTCTCCTCTTCCCTATCTTTTGAGCATGACTTTTCTCTGTAAATTCGTGTTCAATGGATTAGCAACTGTATTTAGGAAATACTTTGGATCTTTCTATAAGTATTGATGTTTATGTTATCTTTTGAGTATATATTGATGTTTAGCTTTGTTCTTCCATGCCTATGCTTAATGCTTGCTTCTGTTTGATTAACAATTGCATGATCTTAATTGATGCAAATGAACTAGACATAAGGATTTATGGAGATGGACATGGTATGTTTGATGCATGTTCGACAAGTTCAATTGGCTTGGATGAGTTGATTCGCTAACTGGATAGAAATATACCTCTTAGCCATGTATTAGCGTGTGTTTGAGAATAGATCATTCATTAGTGGAGTTTACACTAGTCCTCATACAAACATAAGAAACATAGTGGATTAGATAAATGATACTAGGGTTGATCGACCTAGACATAGGCTTTTGATTAAATCAGATTCTCAAGCTAACTAACTAATCATTGATGTTGCTTATAAGGATTGCATATCATTAGTATGAAATAAGAAGTGAAGAAGGAATTCCTAGATCTCTAAACCATTATCTTTATTGCTTTTGTAGTTTAGATTTAGTTTATTTGCATTTCTTTATTTTATATGTTCTTGGATAGAGTTTTGCAAAGCTATTGGTTGTTACTTAGTAATGGAAACCATATATCCTCGTGGGAATGAACTTTTACTCTGTATCTGTATTACTTGAACGACCCGTGCCCTTGTAGTACACAAATGGTCTAACAACCTGCAGGGTCACTGATAACTCTATGAAATGTAGTTATTTGTGCCCTATCCTTGTGTTGTAAAGAATGCTTAGTCCTTGTTTATGATGCATATTTGGAAGGTTTTATGCTTGTATTTTACATATTCTGATTTGGATATCCTTTTGTATGTTTTAGAGCAAATTGTGCGTATTTGGTAAGAGATTGAGTGAATTTGAATCTATTATTGATTTGGTAATTTCTCTATATTAGGAAGGGCTCCAAACAAACTCAAATGTGGAGGACTTGGACAAAAAGTGGAAGAGAAAACCAAATCTGCATCTCAATAAGCAACGCCGTGGCACAAGCATATCAATGTCGTGGCGTGGTTCATCTCTTGCATCAAAGTCAGAGAGCTACACATTTTGCACATCGCGACGTGAATAATGGATGTTGCGGCATCCCTGCCCAAAATTGAAGCGCGTCGCGGCGTGAGAAGTTGACTGCCATGACATAACTCTGTTTTCTAAGTCTATAAATAGAAATTTAACGGATTTTCTAAAGAGAGCTTGCTGAGTTTAGAGAAGCTGAGCTAGGTTTTCACGTTCTGGGCTGATTGGAGGCCTAGGGAGGCCTGGTTGGAGGTCACCTTCTTCATGGAAGGAGATTAAAGCATCAAATCCTCATCTATGAGCTTCCTTCCTCTTCTTCCTTTGCTTTTCTCTCTTCCCTCTATTTTGAACATGTATTTTTGTTGTATAAATTTGTGTTCAATGTTTAGCCAAGCTGTATTTAGGAATTACTTTGAATCTTTGTATGGATATTAATGATTTTATCTTACTTTGAGTTTATATTAATGTTTGGTTTTGTTCTTCCATACCTATGCTTAATGCTTGCTCTTGTTTAGCTAACAATTGCATGATCTTAGTGTTGCAAATGAACTAGACATAGGGATTTATAGATATGGTATGGTTGATACATGTTCGATGAATTCAATTAGCTTGGATGAATTAATTCATTAACTGGATAGAAATATACCTTTTAGCCATGCATAGTGTGTGATTGAGAATAGATCGTTCATGAGTGGATTTTGGTTCTAACTAAGGAGTTAGGTAAATGAAACTATGGTTGATTGACCTAGACATAGGATTTTAACTAAATCGGATTCTCAAGTTAACTTAACAATTCATTAATGTTGCTTATAAGGATTGCATGTCATTAGTTAAAGTAGAAGGTGAAAAAGGATTTTCTAAATCTCTAAACCATTATCTTTATTGCTTTGTAGACTTTAGATTTAGTTTCTATACTTTTCACCTATTTTATATGTTCTTGAATATAATTTAGCTAAGTTATTAGTTGTTATTTAGTAATGGAAGCCATTTATCCTCGTGGGAATGAACTCATACTCTGTATCTGTATTACTTGTATGACTCGTGCACTTGCGGCCTAATAAAGGGACAAACATGTTTTTGGTATCGTTGCCGGGGATATCAGTTTAATTCCATATTGCTAATATCAACAATGAGTTTAGTTAGTTCTAATTCAAGCTATATAGTTCTTTTTCATTCAAGTTTCCATTCTTTGTAGTTTATGTACAATAAATGGAGGATGAGTTTCATCATTCAAGGCATTTGTGGGAGCTTGAGACACCACAATGGAGAACCTCAATCAGGCAAAAGATGTGGTTTCCCGGGGCCGACGAGGGCGGGGAGTGGATGCCGGTGTAAGAGAAGCACGTACAAGGAGCGGCTCCTGGCAAGCTTCTAGGCGAAGGGTCCAATGAATGAACTGAATACGCACCGGAATGAGAGGGATTAAGAGATTGTGCAGGTATGGGACTGCATAGTTGAGGATGGCTTAAAGGAATTGATTAGGCGTAACCATATCAACAAGTTGCAACTTCTTTTCAGGAGCCTAGAACATAAGAACTCCGTGGTTAAGCGTGCTTGACCTAGAGCAATTGTGGGATGGGTGACCTCTTGGGAAGTTTCCTAGGATGCGTGTGAGTGAGGACAAAGCACGCTGAAAAGACCTGTGTTGGTTTGTGGAGACACTAATCAATCCTACGGGCAGTCTCGGGATGTTACAAAAGAAGGCCCACCATCCAATCCATCCATTTTGGGATCAAATCGACCATAATTGAAAGAGTTTGCGGTTTGCCTTGACAAAGTCCTGCCAAGACTATAACTCAGGCCCTTCTTGGGAGGGAACCCAGGCTTTTATGTTGTTGTTAGTTTTTATGTTTTTAGTAAGTTTTAAGTCTTAAATATGTTATTAAGTTTAGTTTTGTATCTTTAGTTAGTTTTTAGGCTTTTCTTTAGTATTAAGTCTTATATATGTTAGTATGTTTAATTTTTGTATTCTTGTAGTTAGTATGTTTAATTTTTGTAGCCTTAGTTAGTTTTAAATCTTATATATGCTAGCACTTTGATTTTTGATGTTTTAGTTAGCTTGTATGTATTTGTTAAGTTTTGAGTCATATATAGGTTAGTATGGTCTTAGTAAGTTTTAAGTTATATATATATGTTAGTATGTAGGATTTTTGTAATTTGGTAGTTAGTATTTTGATTGTTGTAAGTAATTTGGTAGTTTTAGTATATATAGTTAGATTTTGATTTTGTGTTTTAATGTTTAGTTGTTTTTTTATGTTTATGTTTAGTTTTAAGTTATATATAGGTTAGTATGTTTGATTTTGTGTTTTAATGCATTTTAGTTGTCCATTGTGTATTTTATCTTTTTGAACAAGTTTGAGATGTGTTGAGGACCTCTTTAGGCAAAATCCTACAGCAAAACTGAATTTGCTGCAGAATTTTGCAGGCGGATCTATCACGCCGCGGCATGAGTCTGTTGCACGCCGCGACATGACCATTATTTTTGTGCGTTTCAAGCCAAGTCAAGAGAACTCAACGTCGCAGCGCAGGCATATCAATGCCGCGGCGTGCCCTTTAAAACTTGTCTTAAAAAAAAAAGAGACTTGTTTTAGGTGCTACTAAAGACACCCATTCTAATCAAATACCCTGGCATTGATGTTGTGTGTTGTGGTATATTGTCCTATAGTATATATATTGTACATTGTTAGTTTATTTTAAGTGTTTTTAAATATTTGTAGTATACTCAACTCTCACATTTCAGATATTGATAGGCTTAGGTTCCCTAGACACCATGGACAGTGAGGACACTGCTTCACTTAAGTTTGGGGGAATATCATTAAATGTTTTGGTTATTATAATGTTAAAATTGTATAACATGTTTTGATATTTTGAGTATGCAGTAATGATAGTCAGTATGTTATCATGATCATATGCTGAGTTTGATTATTATTGAGGGGATTCTGAGGCAAAATTTTTCAATTTTGATTGAATGATTGAATAGATGCTAGTGTGGACTTGGTTGTTCAATGACATAAATGGTTGCAATTTGATTACTTTGAGCGAAATCATAGGTGATCAAAAGCATGTGAAACAATTTAGTCGCTTTTTATGTATGATTTACATCCCACTTAGATGCAAGTGTAACTTTGAAAATGATAAAAGTGCATATTTAGAGAAAAGTTATAGATGTACATGTAGAGTTTCGATTATCCTAAAAGTTGTTTTTAAACTCTCTTGAAGTGAAATCCTAGATTGTGCTTGATTAAGGAAATGATTAGGGCATTGTTTGGACCGATTGAGCCTTTCAAGCCTATCATGATATGATGATATCTCTAGGTCCCATTTTGAAGCCTGATAATTATTTGGCCTTATATGTTTTTCATTCACCCACGTATTCCTTACCCTATTAACCATTCTAATGCATGTGAAAGCATTGCATTTTCTCCCTACCTTCATTGTTTGTTGAGTACTTAATATGTTATTTCTTGAAGTAAGTCTAATGATTAGGGGTGTTAATGATTCAACACAAAATAAGCCTGAAGGAACCAAATGTAGTCAAAATAAAAATCATTGCTTTGCAAAAGAAAATAGAAGAAAAAAATAGAAAAGAAAAAAAAAAGAGATAGAAGAAAAAGCAAAGCATAAGAAAAGTAAAGTACAATAAGCATCAGAATGGTTCTAGCAAGTTTTCTACATTCCCTGTTGAATACCCTTCTAATCTTAGTTAGTGGCTCATGTCTTGAAATAATATGTTATGTTTCTCAATGTTTGTATTGTATCCTATTCTTTCATTTCTTTCGCCCGTTACCATTGGCCTTACATTACAAGCTAATAAAGTCCCTCTTGATCCTCAGTTGTGTGTGGTTTACATTAGTGGAGAGAGAGTTTAGATTTAATTTTGTGGATTATATGATTCATATACATGTATACTTATAAACTTATTTGGATGTGTATGATTTGAATTGGAGAAGTTTATCTTGCATATTTGTGGAAAATGTGATTTGCATGAAAGGATGCGTAGATTATTAGCATGTAAAGGATTGTATATCTGTGGAGCTGTTTATGGGGCATTTGCGCTTTTCGAGGACTGATGCAATCATTGCACACTAGTTTTGGTTTAAAAATAAAAGTGAAAATTGAAATTGTGTTAGATGCTGAATGAATGTTTGTGCATGAATTGTTAAGCAGATTTCTTTAGTCCTATTTTGTTTTGCTCGAAGACTAGCAAAATTTAAGTTTGGGGGTGTGATAACTCCATGAAATGTAGTTATTTGTGCCCTGTCCTTGTGTTGTAAAGAATGCTTAGTCCTTGTTTATGATGCATATTTGGAAGGTTTTATGCTTATATTTGACATATTCTAATTTGGATATCCTTCTGTATGTTTTAGAGCAAATTGTGTGTATTTGGTAAGAGATTGAGTGAATTTGTATCTGTTATTGATTTAGTAATTTCTCTATATTAGGAAGGGCTCCAAACAAGCTCAAATATGGAGGACTAGGACAAAAAGTGGAAGAGAAAGCCAAATTTGCTTATCAACAGGCAACGCCGCGGCGCAAGCATATCAATGTCGTGGCGTGGTTCATCCCCTGCATCAAAGTCAGAGAGCTACGCATTTTGCACGCCGCGATGTGAATAATGGATGTCGCAGTATCCCTGACCTAAATTGAAGTGCACTGTGGCGTGATAAGTTGAATGTCGTTGCGTAACTCTGTTTTCTGAGTCTATAAATAGAAATTTAACAGATTTTCTAAAGATAGCTTGCTGAGTTTAGAGAAGCTGCGCTAGGTTTTCACGTTCTGGGCTAATTGGAGGCTTAGGGATGTAACACCCTCCTTAGGGCATCACATTTCTGATTACCAACTCCCAATCTGAAAAGAAGTTCATAAAAGGTTTGAGTTATAAAAAGGTGAGTTTAAAAATTTCTTATTACAGAAACATAAACTTACTGAAATCTATAAGTATTACTGAAAATATATTTAAACTGATTAATATACATTATTGATACTAATTAATATTTAACAAAAATATAAAACTAACAGACTCTCTTTTTTTTTAACAGTAACAAACCCCATCACGGGTCCTACTTAATAGCACAGTACAACACTAACGAGAAAACTTAACATATTTATTCCTTCTTGTATCCATCTTGATGCATCAGACATCTGTTCCTTGTCAACCCTTCACACTATCGAATCTAGAATGGTCATTCTCTGATGTTGTCTCCGATCTCAGAGTATTTATCACCCGTGTGTCTAAGACAACTCGTTCCATCTATTATATAATTTTTACCAATACAAGCACAACAACACAATATAACAAAGAGGTGAGATCACCTACGCCAATACCAACGTGATAGCATAGAGATAACACAACCAGCATATCATACAGATATATTATACCATAATTCCGATAATGCATTCAACATTAATCAACTATCATCATCCAATTATTTATCAGTTTATTCAATATTCACGATGATGTCCTCAATAATATCCAAGTATTTCAATAGTTCAGTTATCATAACCAATGCTCAATAATGATGCATATGTTATGCATGTAGACTCAATGTCCTACTCCATGGAAGTTTTCACAATTTCGAGAAGAATGCTTTGTTAATTGTCAGCCTTAGCCCAAAGATAATCTTCCAGTCGTTGAAAAGAATCGTGTTATTATTGGGTATCGTCAATGCGTTGCAGTGGACTGCATCGCCAAGTGGCATATGGTCCAGCCTTAGCCCATAGACAGATATCCACTGGTCGACCGCTGCCTTGACGCCCCCAAGTTCCATCATAGACCTCACTATCAATTCTCATTCCCTCTTCAACCACAAGGGTCACAATAGCATTAGCTATCAAATTTTTGTTCAATGCACGAATATCTCAACGCAATTTTGTTCAATTTCCTCATATGCCACAATATATATTTTTTCAATGCGTATTCAATGCACCAATGCCAATCACAGGCAAAATTCACCATTTCATATTCAGGGTCTACACATTGGCCTATTCTCAGTTTAATTTCATGATCTCATAATTAGGGTCCACACACTGGCCCAACAGTAATCATACTGTATTTTCAATCGCGAAATCATGTTATCGCGTTTTTATAGTTATAAAACACTTTTGTCGCGTTTTCACAATTTTGTAACTTGTCTGTTTCGTTCTCACTATTTTACAACATTTTCGTTGCATTTTTAAATCACGTAGTGATTTTTCAATGTTTTCTCAATCACGTAAAAATATTCCACCATTTTTAAATCGTGTAGCAATTTTTCAACAATATCTCAAACGTGTAAAAATATTTAAACGCTTTCCAAATTGCATAGAAATATTTCAACATTTTTCAAATCGTGTGGAAATATTTAAAAGTTTTTCAAATCGCGTAGCTTAAAAATTACGTTTTTAAGTTACGTAAATCATTTTTCACCATAATTCCATTACGAAAAATATTTCTCAACCTTCAAAAATTCCCTTTCAACCTTTCTTAAAATAATATGACTACTCACATTATTTTCCACATTTTCTTACTCAAGAAAATCCCTTTCGCAATTTATTCCACAAATTCATCATTTCATAGAATTAAATCAATGTTTCTCATTTAAAATTTCCTAACGCACTCCAAAACCCAAAGGATGAGTTTTTCATTAGTAAATTTTAAATCACCATTATAATTTCCCATTTTTCTCAAATCAATTCCAAAATCAATTCTCTTCAAAATCAATTGAGGTTCAAACACTTTCAACCTCTCTTCTCTATTTACATATGAAAACTTCATTTCTCAAGTGATAAAACATTCTGATTCCCTTTCCAAAAATCCTTGTACTAAATCATTTTGTTCAAACACTTTGTTTCCACTTTGAAATCACTTTGTTTCATAAAACCAAAACTATTCCAATCTCCCAAACACCGTGGAGTCTTTGGACATTGAAGCCATCAAATACTTTTCCTTTTAAGTTGATATGGTTTTACACAAACAAAACCATTAAAAATTCTTTAACAAAATTGTGAGATTCATAGTCTTTGAAATCAAATCATTTGTTCATTTTCATTTTTCACTTTCTTTGCAAATCCTTAAAATCATCAACTCATTGCTCTTTTCATTTAAAACTCATGATTTGTAAAATACTTAGAATCTTTTGATTCAAAACATCCTTCAAAACCTGTGAACACTTATTCTTTGAAAACAAACCCTTTGTTTATTTTCCTTGCTTTTCTAAACATCTAATTTTACCATGTATGAAAATATTAATTTGTGAACACCTATTTTGAGATGTTGAGGCCGAAATCCTCATGGTCTTTGGAACCAAAAATTATTTTCCTTTCCAACAATTTTTATGGCATACATCACATATAATCAACATATATATCACAAGCATACCATAAAAGCAAATAAACATCATACTAAGCATGCAAACACAAATAAACCATGCAAAGCACATAAACAACATAAACACCCACAAATAATTACACAACCATGGATATGAATCCTCACATGGATTCAACATCCACCAAATACTAAACCATCTCTCACCACCATACTTGGTTGGTGAGATGAATCTCCCTCTTACCTCTTGAAGATCCTCAAAAGCTCCTTGTTTTGCTTCTTTTTCCAAGTCCTTCACCACCAAGGGATTCTCAAATACAAAACAAAACACACGTATAATTAATATATAAGACTTGAATAAGAAAACCATGGATTAGAATCATGGTTAGAACTTTGAAAATCAAAAGAAAAGTTAAGATTAATAAACTTCACCAATAAAGCTTCAATCTTTAGCTTGAAGAACAAGGTTGAAGATGAATGATTTAGAGAAAGTCTCCAACATGAAAGTTGCTTAGAATATCATGTAGATTCAAGATCTATGGTTGGATAAAATTAAAAGAGATTGGATGGTGATTTTAGGTGAATGGTCGAAATTCCTCTTGAAGTACAAAGATGGAGTTTTTGATTTTTGTGAAAGAAAGGTTTCTTAGACTTGGTTAAGGTAAGAATGAAGTGAAAACACTTAGTTTTCCTTCCTACCAATTTCGTAGAGCTCCTTGGAAAAATCCATAAAAATCATAAATAAATGTTACAATCAATAACAAGTAAAAGAATAGGTAAACTATGGTTCAAGCATGGCTTAGAAAATCAAAACTAAAAGATTGGGTGAAGAAATATGAACTTTACCATTTTTGATAGAAACTTAAAGCTTGGATTTGAAGCTCAAGAAGAATGATTTTGTGAAAACTCATAACTAGAGATGTTCTTAGAATGAGGTAAGGATTCAAGAAATAAGGTTGGATAAAATTTTTCAGTGATGGAGGGTTGTCTTGGGTGCTTGGCCGAAACATGCATGGAGAAAGAAGGAGAGAAAATATTTGATGAAGTCTTGGCTTTTTGGAGAAGACAAAGATGAATTATGATAACAATAATGTGGTCTTCAACTTTGCTAAACTTTTAAGCTCCTCCAAAACCGTCCCCCCCTCTTCATGCTTCTCCTTATGCATTCAATAAATGACCATAATAATTAGCCACCATTTTAAGCATTTCTAGCCATTGATTAATTCAATGGTTAGGATTAAGGTAGACTTTTGATTAGAAGACTTAATCTAGGCCATTAGATCTTTCTCCTTGAAATCCTAGCCATCAGATGCATCTCCAAAATGAAGGGTCAACATTACTCCTTCTTACTTTTAATCCAAGGGTCATAATTAGTCATAGCCATTTTAGAAGACCAAATCTCCACCATTGATTAAATCCACATCCAATGGTTATAAATGATCCATCTCCACCATTGATCAAATCCAAATCCAATGATCACAAATGGTCCTAGCCACTTTATAAGATCAAATCTCCACCCTTGATTTAAATCTAAATCCAACAGTTATAAATAATCCTAGCCATTTTCTTAGACTAATTCTACACCGTTGATTAAATCGACGGTTGATATCAAAGTCTTCAATATTAGACTCACTTCCTATTGGTCCTTCAAAAGAATTAAACTTGTTTCCTATTGGTCCGTCAAAAGTTGTCATAACCACTATTGTTGACTTAAGCAGTATAATTTCTATTTTTATCTGCTATAACCCCACGAAAGAATATATTTACTGTATTTTATCTTCCAATAATTAAATACAGTACAAAACACAGTACAATAAGATTTTAGAAACTGTTTCCAGATTTAGGTTTCGTAAGATCCCCAGTCTCCATCTAAACAGTACAAATTTTTCTATGCGTAGAAAATTTTTCACTTTGTGGGACCCACCTAGGCCCACATACAGCCCAAAAATAACCTGATAAATATAAAAATTTATAATTATCCACAAAAATCACAAATATTATAAAACGTATAAAAATCAAGTCAGATTGTTAAAAATAATTAACAATCCATAGAAATAAATACATAAAGATTTTTCCCCGGCCCGAAAATTAATATTTTCTTGACACGAAGTAAATCACTCAAAACGATCAAATATGTTGATGGAATACTCAAAATAATTTTACAGTACACGTAAATCACTAAACAGTAGAATTCTGTTAACTGTCAAAATTACTATCTAATGGATAGGGAATTTGGGGTGTTACAAGGGAGGCTTGGTTGGAGTTCATCTTCTTCATGGAAGGAGATTAAAGCATCAAATCCTCATCTATGAGCTTCCTTTCTCTTCTCCCTTTGCTTTTCTCTCTTCCCTCTATTCTGATCATGTATTTTTGTTGTATAAATTTGTGTTCAATGTTTAGCGAAGCTATATTTAGGAATTACTTTGAATCTTTGTATGGATATTAATGATTTTGTCTTACTTTGAGTTTATATTGATGTTTGGTTTTGTTCTTCCATACTTATGCTTAATGCTTGCTCTTATTTGGCCAACAATTACATGATCTTAGTGTTGCAAATGAACTAGACATAGGGATTTATGGATATGGATATGGATATGGTATGGTTAATGCATGTTTGATGAAGTCAATTAGCTTGGATGAATTGATTCGCCAACTGGATAGAAATATACCTTTTAGCCATGCATTGTGTGTGATTGAGAATAGATCATTCATGAGTGGATTTTGATTCTAACTAAGGAGTTAGATAAATGAAACTATGGTTGATTGGCATAGACATAGGCTTTTAACTAAATCAGATTCTCCAGCTAACTTAACAATTCATTAATGTTACTTATAAGGATTACATGTCATTAGTTGAAGTAGAAGGTGAAAAATGATTTCCTAAATCTCTAAACCATTATCTTTATTGCTTTGTAGACTTTAGATTTAGTTTCTATACTTTTCACCTATTTTATATGTTCTTGAATAGAATTTAGCTAAGCTATTGGTTGTTATTTAGTAATGGAAGCCATTTATCCTCATGGGAATGAACTTATACTTTGTATTTGTATTACTTGTATGACCAATGCACTTGCGGCTTAATAAAGGGACAAACAGTCACACACATAGAGCAGACTAAATTGGAGTAATTAGGATCCAAGTTGGACTTAGATTCAATTGTGGGCTAGACTCATAACATATGAGTCTAGGGTTGCACAACTTACCTTGTTGTTGCTCTCACTCACTTAAGGTAGTTAGCTATTATAAATAGCATTGCTAAGGGGCTGTCAATGCATGCATTAGAAACCCTGGCTACACTTGACAGAAACACTGAGTGAGAGAGTGACATGTTTCTTCTCTTCACTTCGCAGCTAGCACTGTGTGAGAAAGGCGTAACTCCTTTTTGCAAATGTTGGATGTTCGTGAGTCTATTCGTGTGGATACCACAGAGACATCGTCGCTGTTACGATGTTGGTAATTCACGCCACTTGTTTTGATCATGCTTCAAGAGGTAAACAATTTAAAAAAACTTGGATTATGGTTTTTTCTCATGGATCCTTGGTGGGAATTCTATTTTCCGTTGCATGATGTATCCACAATTCCCAACAGTATCCTCCTCAAACCTTCTCTTCTAGCCATGGTTTCTTCTTCCTCTAGGGCCAAACGTCCTCGCATGAAGACCGCTCCCTGCAATAACCTTCTCGATCTATGAAGGTTATCCTCTAGTCAGGAAGAACTAGGTCGTTTCATCACCCATTTTTGGGAGCACAACCTTGTGTAGCCCAAATACATGGATTTGAACTTCTTCCAGAATGAAGGCAGCTTTGACTTCCTTAACCTGCTGAACACTCAAGGCTTTCTTCGTCTTTGCTCCTATAAAGCTGATTTTTACCCTGATTTGGTAAAGATATTCTACAACAACATGAAGATTGAAGGACAGAACCTTCATTCAGACGTCTGTGATTATGATCACTCCTCAGGATTGGACTGCTCTATTCAAGATACAGGTTGCCAGCTACCCCCAAGCTTAAGATTTTGCTTGTCCCCAAGCAATAACTAAGACCAACTAAGAAATAGGATTATGAGACAATAATGAATGAGGAACCCGAGAAAACATCTAACCAAGCAATAGGCAAAGACAAACCAAGAATTAGAGAGGTAATCAAAATCAAGTCCAATTAGAGGCTAAAGTTCTCAGAAATCATGCTCCTCACTAAATTAGGATCACTCAACTAACACACTCAAAGTGTTTAAGGATGAAGACAATGCGCTCAATATTCCTCAAAGAAAATGCACTTCCATAAGCTTGATAAGAAACCAAATTTCCATTAATAATCAGCATGAATGCAAGAATCAAAAGGTCTTTCAAGGGATATAATGGGGCCATGGGAATGATGTCAGGAAGGATAAAGAAAGGAGGGTATGCACAAAGGGCTAACAACATTTTCAACAAGCACAAGAAACCTAATAGAACATACATGGAGCAAAGACAGTTTTCAATCAAGGCATAATTCCACATTTTCTCTCTTTCTTTTCAAGTTTTCATCTCAAGCTTTTCTTTTATTTTATTTTCCTTTTTCCTCATTTTTTTTTTAGAGGGGAGAGACCTCATTTTCAAAACACATGATTCCCAATACAACATTCAAACTCAGATTGCTCCATTCAATATTCTAAATGATCACCGACAATGTATCATCATAGGCATCAAGAAAACAATTATACAATAAGCTCAAAATGGGCAACTAGTGGATGAAAGTGTAACAAATTCAAGGCCGAGAAAAATACCTAAGATGCCTTAATCACATTCAAGCATGCAAATCAAGATTTTGCCTCAAAATGGTTTCAAATCAAGTTCTAGAGCACAAAATCAATGAGGAATGACCACTTAACACAAAGAATGGGATGAAAAATCATATAGTGAATAAATCCCATACAAGCTCAAAACTCACTTTTAGAGGTTCAAAAATCAATGAGAAGCATAAATTCAGAGAACATATGCTAATTATCAACTATCAAGAAATCACCTCCACTATCAATTAAAGACAATGCCTGTTGCCTACCACAAGAATCAATAAATTGGGTTCCAAATCAATTATCATCTCAAAATCCCCAAAAGAGAGGGGGACAAGGTTCAACCAAAAAGCAGAAATATAAGATGGTGTGAAAATGCAACAAGAAAATGCAATGCAAAATGAGATATGGGAATGCATGATAATGAAGATAAAAATAAAAATGAAAAATAAATACCCCCAAGCTTAGACCTTACATTGTCCCCAATGTAAAAATCTAAAACTATGGAAGGAATAAATGAAAAGAACTCACTGCGGTGGTGGAAAAAGGAGACGTGTAGCCATGAACTCGAACATCCGGTCTAAAACTCCATTTTTTTTTGTGGCCGACAGCTATATACATCCCCCTACAAAGGCTCCGAACTCAGGGAGGCACCAAAGCCGACTCAACAATAGCTAACTAAGAAACAAAAATAAAAAAAAATGTTAATTAATAAAAATAATAAAATAAAGGAAAAGAGATAGAATGTTGGGTTGCCTCCCAAGAAGCGCTAAGTTATAGTCATTAGCTTGACCGTGAGTTTGTTCTATGCTCGGTGATGTCAATAGAGTGGTACTCAGTCCCACTCCATCTTCATAGTGTTGCACTCTCTGGCCGTTTATTAGAAATGTCTTCTGGCCTTCTATCTTCACCTCAAGCACACCATAGGATAAGACTCGAACAATCTCATATGGTCCAGACCATTTCGACCAAAACTTACCTGGACAGAAATGTAGAAGCGAGTTATCAACAAGAACTTTATCCCCTGGTTTAAATTCACGCTTCTTGACACATTTGTCATCCCGCTTCTTTGGTCCTTTCTTGCAGGGCTTGACCTTCTCGAACTTGGAAGCAACCTTGGGCAAGGTCTCCTCTAATACAGCATGAGTCACAGATTCCTGCATATCTGAAAGTACAACTCTGTCCACATCATCAGTAGCATCTATGCGATTACATGAATTAGAGGAATTAAGATTTTTTTCAGAATTGAAAACATTAAAAACTACTTCCTCATTATTCAATCGCAAAGTCAATTTCCCTTCGTGGACATCAATAATTGCCCTTCCAGTGGCGAGGAATGGTCGCCCAAGTATGAGCGGCATTTTAGCATCTTCTTCCATGTCAAGCACAACAAAATCAACAAGTATAAAAAACTTACCCACTCTAATAGGAACATCTTCCAAGATGCCAACGGGGTACTGGACGGACCGATCCGCCAACTGGAGTGAAATAGTTGTGGGTTTCAGCTCACCCACCTCCAACTTCTTGCATATAGAAAGGGGCATAAGACTGACACTAGCCCCTAAGTCACACAGAGCTTTATCAAAATTTGTGTTACCAATCAAGCAAGGAATAGGGAAGCTACCTGGATCTTTTAGCTTAGGAGGCAATTTATTTTGAATTAAAGCACTACACTCCTCAGTTAAAGCTACGGTCTCATATTCATCAAGCTTTCTCTTATTAGACAAAATGTCCTTAAGAAACTTAGCATAGGTAGGCATTTGTTTCAACGCCTCAGTGAAGGGTACATTAATGTACAATTTCTTAAGGACCTCTAGGAACTTCCCAAATTGCATATCTAGCTTGGCCTTAGCCAATCTTTGAGGGAATGGCACTGGGGGTTGGTATGGTTCAGGGGGTACATACTTAGACATCTTTTCATTAATTTCCTCTTCCTCTAAGGGTTGTGTCTTAGTGTCTTTTTCCTCATTCCCCTCATCTTTGTCACTAACCTCCTTATCCTTGGGATCCTCTAGGTTCTTACCACTTCTCAAACTAACAGACATGCAGTGTTCATTACCTGGATTCATTTCAAGCTGACCAGGAAATTTACCTTGTTGCCTATGTGAAGTGCCTGCAAGTTGGGCAATCTGAGTTTCTAACAATTTATTATGAATGGCCAAATTTTCAACTTTAGATGACAACTCTCTAATGGCCTCAGTTACAACTTGCCCATGTTGCCTAAACTCCTCATTTTGCTTAGCTTGACTCTCAACAAAATTCTCAAGAAGAGACTCAAGTTTAGAGTTTTGTACCTGTTGGAGTCCAGAAGAGGGTTTACCACTACCTTGCCCTGCTTGGTGTTGACTATTCCGGTAGGAGAAGTTGGGATGTGACTTCCAATCGGAGTTGTAAGTTTGAGAATATGGATCATTCCTCCCCTTTTGGTTGAAGTCATGGAAATTGTGGCATGATTCCACTTGCTCCACTGGTGCACCTTGTGAGGAGCCAATTCCAACTTGGCATTCAACACCTATGTGTCCCTGTGCTCCACAAATCTCACAAAAACTGTTAGAGGCACCTATGGCATTTACATGAGCCTTTTCAAGCATGTCAAAACGTTTATTCAAAGAATCAAATTTTGACATAATTAAATCAACTCCGTCTACCTCAAACTTACCTCCCGAGAGTTTTCTCGAGTTATTACCTCTTTCATTTGCCCATTGGTGATGATTTGTGGCAACACTCTCAATGATCTCATAAGCTTCGCGCCGCCTTCTATTCATCAAAGCTCCACCACCAAGCGAGTCTAGAGACACCTTCGAAGAATATTCTAGCCCATTATAGAAGGTGTGGATGATCAACCATTTTTCTAACTCATGGTGTGGGCAGGCTTCCAGCAAAGCCTTATATCTATCCCAAGCTTCCGACAATGATTCACCATCTTTCTGAACAAAGCTTGTGATTTGGGTCCTCGATGAGCAGGTCTTGGATGGTGGAAAGAATTTGTTCAAGAAAGTTTGCTCCAATTGGTCCCAAGAAGTGATGGTCTCAAATGGGAATTGACCTCAACCAAGCCCTAGCTGTATCTCTCAATGATAATGGAAATAGGCGAAGGCGAATAGCATCAACAGAGGCACCTTCAATCTTGAGGGTCTCACAGAATTCCAAGAACATATCCACATGATCGTTTGGGTCCTCTGATGGCAATCCTCCAAACTGGTTCTGTCTTATCATGGTGAGTAAAGCAGGTAGTATGGTGAACTGTCTAGCTTCAATGTCTGGCCGAGCAATTCCAGAATGCAAACCCCGAGCATTAGGGGCTGCATACTCTTTAAGAGGTCTATTATCAGCAGGTGCAGCCATGACAAGCGTTGGCTCAAGTCTATCTCTTGCTTTTTGGCTTTGTTGTCTTCTCCTTCTGCGAAAGGTTCTTTCAATTTCAGGATCAGCTTCTTCAAGAGTCCCAAAACATCTAGTTCTTCGCATAAACAAGAGAATTACCTGTAGACACTCAAAGAGAAAACAAGAAAGTAGTAAAAAGGTTTAAAATAATTAAATTAAAAATTTAACTGATATTCAAGAAGAACACAGGTCCCGACGAAAGCCAAAAACTTGATTGGGGTGAAATCCGCAAGTGTACGGTTTCGTCGTCAAGTAATAAAAAGATCGAATCCACAGGGACTATGTCTATGAATACCAATTAATTAATTAATTCAATTAAATTAAACAAAAGGAATGTAATTGTGGAGTGATAAGAACGTAGTAACCAAACAGTTAAATAAATAAAAGTTAAAATGCAAGGTTGAGATCAAAAACAGAAATTGTTAAGGAAAAGATTTTAGATTCAAGAAAGCTTCCAGGATTGGGGTTAACCACAATGATACAAGACTCCTAATTAACAATCCTCTTATTAACACTTGAAATTCAATTGAAGGTGAATTACCCTAAATTAGTTAATGTTCCCTTTCAAGATACAAGAACCGTGCCCAATTAAACCAATTCCTACTCTCGTGGTAATTGAATCTAAATTGAACCCATTACGCTTTTTGGTAATTCATTAATCCTCGAAAGGCTAAACCTACTCTCGTGATTTAAACCTTAAGTTCAATTCTTATAGTTCCAACACCTAGGTTCACCTTTCGATGCGTCCTTAGATATCTAATGAGATGCAAATAAGTGGCCAGTAAATTCACATGAATAATCGCAATAAGGATTAAATCAACAACATTCAAGATTAATAAAAGGGGTAAACAATATCAATTAATCATCATCAATGTATCAAAGGGCATTGCCCAATCCTAGAAACAAAAGGAACTACTCAGACATGGAGAAGAAGAAACCAGAAATCAAGTTCCAAGAACATCCAAACCCTTAATCCTAGAGAGAAGAGAGGAAGATGAAGATCAAGAGCCTTCAATGTGCCTCTTTCCAAACCAAATTCGAACCCTAATGTTGTCTTCAGAACATCTATATATACCCCATGGGTTAAAACTGGTTCAAGCCCATCAGAAAAGAGAAAAACAGACTTAAAAATCTGACATGTACACCGAACCACGGCCGTGGTGGGTACCACGGCCAGGCCGTGGTCAGTTCTGGACTTAGAGTTCTCAACCAGACTCTCAACCACGGCCGTGGTGGCCACCACGGCCAGGCCGTGGTTGTCTCTGGACTTCCCTTTTGCTTTTTCACGTAGCTGCTCGATCCATGGTCGTGGTTCAGGCCACGGGCGGTGCCGTGGAACTCTCTCGGAATGAGCTTTTTGTCCCAAATTGCTACCCTTTAAGCTCCAACTTCAATTGTGCAAGCTTTCCATCCATTTCAAGGCCAATTAAGCACCAATCCTGCACAACAACACCAAAAACACCGCAGTTATCCGAACTAAAGGGAAAAACAAACAAAAAGGGAAACTAAAATGCCTAGAATGTATAAAAATGCATGCAAACACATGAACAAAATATGATGTTGTTTCACACACATCACCAGCACCCTCACTGAAGGAGAAGACAACCCACTCATTCAAGAATACGATAAAAATCATGCTATTGAGGATCTACCAAAGCCTGGCCTTGCCTTGCCAGAGAAAGGTGTTGAGGGAGGGGTATTGAAGAGTTAAGATAGGCTCTTGCATTATGCCTATGCCCACATTCTGGCTCCTCGAGGTGGGAACTACGCCTGCCTTACTGAAGATGACATCTTCATGCTCTGGCTTCTAAAGAAAGGTCACAGGGTCAACTTGCAAATCTTCATCATGAAACACATGATGAAGGCAAAGGGCAAGGAAAAATCTGACCTGCCTTATGGGTTAATCATCTTAGCCATCCTTAGGAGATATCCTCAGGTTTTGGAAACTGAGAGGGCCACAAAAGTGACCCATCATAATATTTTTGGTACCTACACTTTGCACAAGATGAAGATGGTCAAATCTGCTGAAAGCTGGGTATACCCAGATGAAGTTGAAGATGATGAACCTGAAGACCTTCCCGCTCCACTTGTTGTTATACCTCTTACACCTCCTGCTACCACTGCTCCAGTCACCTTGGAGAAAATCATGGCCACTTTGCACGATAACAGAGCCTATATGGAAAACACCTTTTCTATTTTATTTGATATAATAGAAGATGTTGAATGTGAATTGGCTGCTCTACGAGCTTTGCAGCCTGGCAGGACTCCTGACTCTCCTCTTCCACCACCAGATGCCTATTTTTAGGATTCTTAGATCTTAGGATCTCTGTTTTGGTCTTGTTTTGGCCTCATGTCTTTTATTTCCCTTGTACATGCTCCTTTTGATTAATGAATAAGATGGAATGATATAAGGGGGAGCTGTGCACATCTCTGATATAAGAAGGGAGAGCTGTGCACATCTCTGATATAAGAAGGGAAAGTTGTGCACATCTCTGATATAAATCACCTCTTATAAAAAAAAAGAGGGGGAGAATGTGATTGGCCTTGTGACTTTAAAGATTGGTTTTGATGATAACAAACATGAAGATGATGGGAAGACCAAGTCCAAGAACTTCAAGAATAGCTTTAGGACTTAGAGTTTTTTTTTTTTTTGTATAGAGTCTTTTTGGATATCTCATTGATTTTGCAAGAAATGATAAAAGTGATTTTAAACTAAAAATCCAAAATTAAAAATTGAGCTGAGAATTAATTAAAAGATTTTGATGTTTTTGAAAACCACCTAGGTAGTTTTCTAAAGTATTCACAAATGTTTTTCAACATGGTTATTCGAATAAAGGCCTTTTTATTCGAATAAACCAAGTTTAGAAATTTTGATTTTTTAATAGGGTTATTCGAATAACCCTAGAGTTATTCGAATAACATTTTCAAAATCCTTCTGCACGCCTCTATTTTCAAAAGTTCTATTCAAATAGCACATATGCTATTCGAATAGAGGGTTTTTAGAATGGCTTCTTTAAAATAAGCTATTCGAATAACCTTAAGTTATTCGAACAGACCTGCTTCTCAAAAAATGCTTTAAAACAGAGTTATTTGAATAACCCTCAGGTTATTCGAATAACACATATCAATTTTGGTTTTCACGAGGCTTTTCAAATTGGGTTATTCGAATAAAGCAATGGTTATTCGAATAACGTCGTGATCCAGTTTTAGAAAGAAACAGTCATATTCTTATTTATTATGTGATTTAATTGCACCCAATGTATATTTTCTTCAAAGCCCTATAAATAGACACCATGGGTTATCTTTGTAAGCTACCTAACTATTTGAATCAATCTTTGCTTGCTTTAACACGTGCTTTATAATTTTCTCATATTTTATGTGCTCTTTTCGCTAAAACTTTCAAATATCCTTAAAGAGCTTCTTAGAGCTTCAGTTTGTGATATTTACTCTTTGTGAGAGTTTCTATTCATCTATATTCTGCTTCTTTGTAACGAGGGTGAGGTATCCCTCAAGGTTTGTATAAGGGTGAGGTATCACTGAAAGTTGAGGATTTAACACAAGGGTAGAGTTTCCCTGCGTGTAAAAAGTACTCTAGTTTGTAACAGTAACAAGCACCTGTTCAAGCTTGTATTGATATGGAAAATCTCGGATAATTTTTTGAGGACTAGACGTACGCCACAAGTGGTTTGGTGGCTAAACCAGGATAAATATTATGTCTGCTCTTCTCATCTTAATCTCTTTGCTTCCTGCAAATTATTTATTATTGCTAACCTGTTTATTTTCTCTTTTTTTATTCATATCTTTTAAAGAATAGCTTCAACGAAATTTGTTTTCTAAGCTTTTGCGAAAAGTTTTTAAATACTCAATTCACCCCCTCTTGAGTACTGGAGTCACTCGGTAACATTAACATGCCTTAAGTTATGTTTTTTTAGCATTGTGTCTTGAAAGTGCCTTTTTGTATGCTAACATACTAGATATGTACACACTTTGTTTGGAATGACATGTTTTATGGTAATATCTTTGTTCTTGAGCTTGTGATCAATTCTCTTTGTTCAAATATAGAAATTCACATGCTCATAAGTAGTTCTAATCATTTCTCTTTGATGCTTAATTATCTTATATACTTACTTGGAGATTGGAAAGTTAAAAGTTAAATGTCTTCTTGTTTGAAATTGCATGATATGTTCAGATCTTGAAAATAAGAAGTAAATGATTCATTTTGTATCTTGAACTTGTCTTTGAACTTCAATGGTTTTTACAATAAAGTATATCGTGAAATGAATCATAAATGGTTTCAAAAGTTATTGGTCCATGGTTTTTCAATTCTTGCATTTCAATAGAGACTTTTTTGTTCTTGATTGGCATGTGTGCATACTAGAATTCATTACTTGATATTATATACCTTACGTGATCATTATTTGCCCCAAAATGCTTATATATGTTTGACGATGATCAAGTTTTTCTTAATAAACTTGAATCTTGCTTTGAAAATGATTAAACTATGCTTTTGGATTCAAGTGCATATGTCCTTCTTTTGTTCTTGTTAGAGCTAACATTGCATGGTTGATAATAGGATACATGCTTTACATTATATATCAACCTAAATTATGCTTGTAAATAGGCTTAAATTATATTTGATGCTAACCTATGCTTTAGAGAACTTTTAGAGTTAGCTTTGCAAGTCTCTCTATGTGCTTCAAATATAGCCATCAAATATTGAAATGTCAAGTATAAATGGATAAAGAGAAAAGTTAAATGAAGAGGGACATGAGGAGACTTTCGTCAAGTGCAATGGAATGGAATACTCAATGGAAGAAAGCTCGAACTCAAAGGACCAATAAACGAAGAACATTCTAAAGAAGCATCACTCTTTATCTAACTCAATAAGTATCTCTATCCCCAAGCTATTGTGGTATTTTATATGTTATGGATTGTATGATACTTGTTGATAAATTGACCTTAAATGATTAGATGATTTCTCTACATGAGAAGTATGCTTAGCATTGACAAAGTGCCTAATTGGATAATAACTTGCTAATTTTGTCATTGCATATAGGGTGGATAATGTTAGTTCTATACATGCTTTGATCCTAATAGCATATTTCATCAAGGTAATATATGAGTTAAAATATCGTGTCCCAAGAGATTGACAATTAGAAAGTGCTATTACTTAATCAATTTCCACAAGATCTTATCCAAGCAATCGAATTATGAGAGTGGTTTTTTTAATTAAAAATAACAATTTAAAATAAACAATTCAAAATAAACAAGACAAGAATGCACCAAAACTCAAGTGCACTAGAGAAAGATAAGAATGATTAAAGCCTAGGGGTCCCTATTCACCAGCTACTTCAATGAATATTTATAATTCATAGGCATCTATCAACGAATTGATTTTGTTAGCTAAAAACAAGCAAAAGATAAAAGCATATGTCTAGGACAATTACCCATGTGAGACCTATCTAATCCACTGTGTGTCCATATGAGTTAGCATCAGAATCACTCATTGAGATCAATTATCAAACACTTGCTATGCATGACCAATGGGTATGTGTCCATCCCATTAGCTAATCAACACACTCAACCCAAAAGAATGTAATTGAACATGCATCAACCATACCATATTTATGTGAATTAAAAGATGCAAACCCAAGTGCAGGTTATCTCAAGTATTAAATTTCTCGGGAGTTTGAGGTCGATCTATAGGAAATTGATGAAGAAAAATTCTTTGAAGTAAGGAAAAGATTTGTTACAATAATAAAGATAATAAAACTTATTCACAATTACTAAAAAAAACTTGCTTGGGATAGGAGACCCACTTTTGGTAATAAATTAAGGACAAGAATTTTATTTTATAGCTCAATTGAAATTCACGCACAACGGAGGTTCCAATCAGAAAATAAAACATTCAAAGTCCATTTAGAATTTTATACGTAGTTATATGATGGTTCCTTTAATTATTTACCAACACTTGTAAATGGGTCCGAGCATTCATTGTATCAACTACTTGTCTACAATGAATCAAGAACTCCATTTTACAAAAAAAGGGTTTCTAAATTGATTGGAAACAACATACAACACATATAATGACCACTTGATAATACATCATTAAAACACAAGAAAGAAATTAATCTAACCATAATTTATTACCAAAAGTTTCACCCTTTCACTCAAGCAAAATGAAAATTAGTTACTTATGAACAAGAAGAATGAAAGAGACAAGAAGAAAAAGATGAACATAACTTCAATTTAGAAGAAAAGAAAACTACAACAAGAGAAACAAATAACACCATAGCATGACCTTGAACTCTAAACCAAGATGCCAAAGATGATTAGCCAATGCTTCCTTTTATAGAGCTTAAGGAGTACAAAAATGACAATGAAGTTATTTAATGAGTGGGTAGATGATGGGTGGTTAAGTGGAAAATGACAACGAAGTTATTTAATGAGCTGATAGATGATGGGTGGATGAGTGGAAAATGACAATAGAGATATTTAATGAGTGGTTAGTGATAACTCCATAGAATGTAGTTATTTGTGCCCTATCTCTATGCATTATTGATGGCTTTGTCCTTGTTTGTATGCATTGTTGGAAGACTTTAACCCTACTTTCATGTGAAATTCATGTTGAGGCCTTCCTCTCTAATCTTGCTAAAATTCTTCCTAATCTTTAATCTGATTGAGCTTGATTACATTTGTATCTGACTAGTTGATTTCTTAATTGTAGGATGAGCCCAAAAGAACCTACTTGATGCAAGCAAAGGCCCTGCATTGGATGAGAAATCACAAGACAAGCTCCAGTACATTACATCAAGGCGTTGGAATGATTACGCCGCGGCATCATGCTCTCTGCCTCTGCACCCTGTCAACCCGAGGCTTTCACACCGTGACGTGAAGAAGTGAACGTCGTGGCGCTGGTGCCTTAATTTTTGCGGGTAGCGATGCGTGTTGTGTAACACTGCGAAATATGTGGGCCTATAAATACCTTTTGAACAGATTTCAGTCTCTCTCTCTTATTCTCTCTCTAGTGCTCTTTCCTCTTCTCTAAGAGAACTCTTATTTTACCCTTTTTGCTTTGTTCTCTCTAAGAACCAACAGCTAGATCTTCACTGTTGGGTCAAAGGAGAGTTGAAGGAGGCAAGATCGGAGGTCAACCCTTTCTTGGAGGAAGATTCAAGCTTCAAGGCTCAACGCATTGAGGCTTCTTCTTCTGTTTCTTCTTCTTCTCTCTCCCCCCTTTATCTTAAATATGGATTTTTGTATTACATTTTCGTATTCAATGAGTAGCTGGTTGTGTTTAGGGTATTCTTTGAATTTTTCTTTGAATATTGATTGATTTGTACTATTTTGATCATATATGAAAGATTTGGGTTTTGTTATATCATATTATGCTTAATGCTTTTATTTGTATGATCAACTTGTGGGTGATTTGTTGAAATATATTGAGCCTAGACATAGGACTTTAGGTTTTAGATCATTTGTATGATAAATGTATGTTCAATTTCATTCCAATGGCGGAATATGTTGATTCGTTAATAGGATAGACATATACCTATTAGTCATGCATAATCTTAGTTGAGAATTGATCTTAATGCTTGTTGTTTGCTCTAGTTCTCATGGACGCATAGCGAACTAGGTAAATAGCATAGGGTTAATCGTCCTAGACATAGGCTTTTAACTAAGTTAGTTTCTCAGGCTAACCTAATCTAATCGTTTATATTGCTTGAATGGACTGCATGTTATCAATTGAAGTAAGGGGTGAAAAAGGATTCCATATGTTCTCAACCTATCTCTATTTTTCTTTATGCATTGTAGTTTATTTAATCAACCCTTTTTCTAATTTCTGTTTGCTTGAATAGAACTAGTTAAGTTATAGGTCAATATTTAGCATTAGAAAGTAACCATACTCCTGGTGGGAGCGATCATTACTCATCATTTTTATTACTTGAGCGACCTATACACTTGCAGTTAGCAAAAGGAGTTACCCACCAATTCAAGGTTGGGTAGACCATTAACAAGTTTTTGGCGCCATTGTCGGGGAATAATGCTAATTTCTATATTACTAATATTGATATCGAACTTAGTTAGTTCTAATTCAAGTCTTTTCTTTTAACACATTTTTTATTTAATATTTCATTCTTTTGTGAATAAGGTACCATCAATGGCAGAAAATAATGATCATACGAGGCCTTTGAAGGAGTTTGTTAATCATTATATGGAAAACCTCCAATCAAGTATCAGACTGCCTCCCATCCGCACAAACAATTTTGAGATGAAACTGGCCATTATCCAAATGATTTAGACATTTGTACAATTTGGCGGTTTACTGAATGAAGATCTCAATGCATATTTATCAAACTTTATGGAGATCTGTGACACCTTCAGGCATAATGGAGTCTCACAAGATGTCATTCACCTCAGGCTCTTTCCCTTCTCTCTCAAAGTTCGAGCCAAGAATTGGTTACAATCTCTACCTGCGGGATCTATAACTACATGAGCAGATATGTGCGAAAAATTCCTCATCAAATACTTTTCTCTGGCTAAGACTACTGGGTTAGTGAATGACATCACTTCATTTACGCAATTAGAATCAGAATCCTTGTATGAAGCCTAGGAGAGGTACAAGGATCTGCTTATTAGGTGCCTAACCATGAAATTCCTCCATGGAACCAGATTTACTCCTTTCACAAAGGACAACTACCTCACCATCGTCCAATTGTGGATGCAGCTGCAAGTGGTTCATTATTAAGTAAATCTTTCAATGAAACATACTAACTATTGGAAGAACTGGCCGCCAACAGCTACCAATGGCCTTCAGCAAGAAACACTCAAAGGAAGGTAGCTAAAGTTCAAGACGTTGATGCATTCACATCTTTGTTTACTTAGGTGGCATCATTAGCAAACAAGTTCGACAGTTTGGGTACAATCCTAATCAAAGCCCTTTCGTGTTGTGTGACCAGTGTGGGAACAATCATACCAATGATAGTTGTCCTACTTTGGAGAGTGTTCAATATGCGGGAAACTATCGACCACCTCAGAATAACCCCTACTCACAGCAATATAATCATGGGTGGAGAAGCCACCCCAATTTTTCATGGAGGCATAGCCAAGGGCCAGCATCTTCATCTACTGGCAATGAGAGACCATCGTATCTTCTTGGTTTCTCATCGCAAGTAAGGCCACCTATGTAAGAAAGGAAGCCAACATTAAAAGACATGTTCATGCAATTCATAGTGAAAACTGATTCGTACATGACTAAAATCAATGCTCATCTGGCCAAAAATGATTCTCTTCTTCAGAGCCAAACGTCTTCAATCAGGGCTTTTGAAACTCAAGTGGGGCAGCTGACCAATGCAATGAACAATAGTTCCCCGGGGACGTCTTCATGTGATGATAGGGAGACCTCCCTCAAGCATGCTCCCCCAAGTTAAAGAAGCAGAAAAAGTCCTGCCTGGACTGTAAAAAAAGGCACCCTTTTAGATGTATCCACCTCGGTGTTTAATTCTTATGTTTTAAGTCTAGTATGTAGTGTGTTTGATTTTTAAAATTCATGCTATTTTGTTGTTGCATGCATGTGTTAAACTTGCTAGACAGTTTTTATAAGTGGTGGAGGCCTTATTGAAGCCAATTTAGATGTTGTGTGATGTCTGCTGTATAATTTTGCAGACAGACCTCTCACACCGCGGCAGTAGCTTTGTTACGCCGCGATGTTCTGGTCTCTACCCTATTAGGGTGTGGAGACAGAGAGCACAACATTGTGGCATGAGTTTGTGAAAGCTGCGACGTCCTGTTATCTATTTATAAAAAAAGATGAGAAAGGAAAATTGAACAGTCTGACGCACATCGCGGCGTTGGTTAATGAACGTTGCGACATTCTGCGCGTGTTTTGCTTAAATAAGTAACAGGGTTTGTGCCGCAATGCAAACCCTGCCTGCCTTCTTCTCTGCATTTTCTCTCTGATTTCTTTACTCACCCACTCTTCTAAAATCCCTCATATCTATTTTTGTGCATCCCATTTCCCCTTTCTTCTCCAGGCATGTGATTTTTTTTCCGTTTCACTTTTATTTTTGTATTTTATGTCTATTTTAATGATTGTTTAGTCTTAGGTTCGTTTTGGCTGGTTTTTAGCTTAGTTAGTAAGTATTTTGTTTTGTAAGAAGTGTGATTTTGTGGGCATTGAGTTGCATTGTGGGGTTGGGGCTGTTTTGGGCTATTCTGCGTCCTATCCCTTCGTGCACGTCATAGCGCTATATAGATTATGCCGCGATGTTCATATGAACTTCTTTTAATGTTGTAGCGTTTCAACTTCATGTTGCGACATTGGTTAAACATGCATGAATGCCGCGACGTAGCTAAGAATGCCGTGGTGCTGGGTGAATTCCTCTAAATGTCACAACGCTGGCATCAATGTCGCAGCGTTAGCCCCTATTTTTCTAGATTTTGAGTGTTTAAACTGTCTTATTAATTTCATTGCTCAATTCTGACCCTCTCATCTCTTTTTCAGGTATCTGTATTTGCTAAATGGGTCCTAAACGAGTTAGGCATGAGAGCAGTGAGCAGCCTAGGGAGCCTAGCAGCCTACTGAGGCGCAGGACTGTTACGGGACTTTGGTCTCAAAAACTGTGATTGTAGAAAGAGGCTTCAGTTTCAAGGACTCATTGCAGCCAGACATTGAGGCCACCATTCAGCACTTTCAGTGGGGGGAGTTCTCCAAACACCCCAACAAGGCCCCAGTATCCTTGGTTCGTGAATTCTATGCGAACTTGGCATTCATCCACCAAGAGTCCACTATTGTTGGTGTGCGGAGGTGTCGAGTCTTATTTTCTCCTGAGTCCATCAGAATTGCATTGTCCTTGCCCCCTCCTCTTGAGATTTGTGATTACCAGGAGTTCACCAGGTGGGAGCCCGTGGAGGGGATTAGTCTACAGGTCATCACCACTCGTATCTGCATTGCTAAGTCACAGCTGGTCGCCTAGACCATGTCTCAACAGGGCCGAGCATGCTACTTCTCATGTTCCTGCTTGGCCCCCGAGGTCACTCGTAACTAGGCTATCATGATTTATGCCATCCTGGAGCGGCGAACGATAGAGGTTATTGAGATTCTCTTCATGCAGTTACGAAGATCCGCTATGGAATTGCACAACCTTTTCTTTCCCTCCCTCATCCACTAACTCTGCCAGAGGCGCGGTGTGCCCACCGATCCACATGAGGAGCTCATCGACATCAGACAGCCTCTCAATGAGTACTTCATTAGGAGGGTTGGTGTAGCCCCACCTACAGCAGTTGTACCTCGTAGAGCCCTAAGGCGGGCTTAGAGAGTAGTCCTTGAGGCCCAGCTTCCCCAGGAGATGGATGATGCGCGCACAGAGTTTCGCCAGATTGTTGCCATGCAGGCCTACACTGTGGAGACCATCAGGTGGCTGGCAGAGCGCCTTCAAATCTCGACCCATGACTTCCCCATCCCACCATACCCTCATTTTGATGGAGAAGGCCCTTCTCATTAGCACCGACATCCAGCTATTCCAGATGATGACAGCGGAGGCGACACTGAGGTCCTTCCTAATGTGGATGATGATGAGTAGATTGACATATTCAGGGCAGTTTCCCTCATTATTATTGTTATTTTTTTATGCATGATATACCGTGCAGACACTATTACCCTCAGGTTTGTAGGGGTGTTTTAGTATTTTGTTATATACATTAACTTTTTATTAGTGTTAAAATATTATTAGTTTAATTTATTATTATTTTTGGTATTATTTTTTGTTTATTATATGGTTTGGTGCACATAATAGTTGATTTGCATGATTAATTCTTATGAAATTATTTGAATGCATAACATGACGCCATTTGCTAGTGTAATGATTACCCAATGATAATTAGGGATGCAAATTCACCTCAAATTTTTCTGTGAATCCCTATGTGTGGTTAATGATAACTCCATAGAATGTAGTTATTTATGCCCTATCTCTATGCATTACTGATGACTTTGTCCTTGTTTGTGTGCATTGTTGGAAGACTTCAACCCCATTTTCATGTGAAATCCATGTTGAGAGGTCTTCCTCTCTAATCTGGCTAAAATTCTTCCTAATATTTGATCTGATTGAGCTTGATTACATTTGTATCTGACTAGTTAATTTCTTAATTACAGGATGAGCCCAAAGAACCTACTTGATACAAGCAAAGGCCCTGCATTGGACGAGAAATCACAAGACAAGCTTCAGTACATTACGCCGAGGCGCTGGAATAATTACGCCGCGACGTCCTGCTCTCTTCCTGTGCACCCTATCAACCTGAGGCTTTCACGCCGCAGTGCGTATAAGTGAACACCGCGACATTGGTGCCCTAATTTTTGTGGGTCGCAGTGTGTGTTGTGTAACGTCACGGTGTGAAGAGCGAAATCTGTAGGACTATAAATACCTTTTGAATAGATTTCAGTCTCTCTCTCTTATTCTCTCTTTAGTTCTCTCTCCTCTTCTCTGAGATAACTCTTATTTTACCTTTTTGCTTTGTTCTCTTTGAGATCCAGCGACTAGATCTTCTTTGTTGGGTCAAAGGAGAGTTGAAGGAGGCAAGATCAGAGGTCAACTCTCTCTTTGAGGAAGATTCAAGCTTTAAGGCTCAATCCATTGAGGCTTCTTCTTCTTCTCTCTCTTCCATTTATCTTGAATATGGATTTTTGTATTACATTTTCGTATTCAATAAGTAGTTAGTTGTGTTTAAGGTATTCTTTGAATTTTCCTTTGAATATTAATTGAATTGTACTCCTTTGAACATATATGAAAGATTTGGGTTTTGTTCTATCATATTGTGCTTAATGCTCTTATTTTTTTTTATCAACTTAGGGGTGATTTGTTGAAATCCATTGAGCCTAGACATAGGACTTTAGGTTTTAGATCATTTGTATAATAGATGCATATTCAATTTCATTCCAATGGCAGAATAGGTTGATTCATTAATATGATAGACATATACCTATTAGTCATGCATAGTCTTAGTTGACAATCAATCTTAATGCTTGTTGTTTGCTCTGGTTCTCATGGACGCATTGTGAACTAGGTAAATAACATAAGGTTAATCGTCCTAGGCATAGGTTTTTGACTAAGTTAGTTTCTCAAGCTAACCTAATCTAATCGTTTGTATTACTTGAATGGATTGCATGCTATCAATTGAAGTATGGGGTGAAAAAAGATTCCCTATATTCTCAACTTATCTCTATTTTTCTTTATGCATTGTAGTTTATTTAATCAACCCATTTTCCAATTTTTGTTTGCTTGAATTCAACTAGTCAAGCTATAGGTCAATATTTAGCATCAGAAAGTAACCATATTCCTCGTGGGAGTGATCTCTACTCATCATTTTTATTACTTGAGTGACCCATGCACTTGCGATTAGCAAAAGGAGTTACCTACCAATTCAAGGTTGGGTAGACCATTAACAGGTAGATGATGGGTGGATGAGTGAAAAATGACAATGAAGTTATTTAATGAGTGGGTGGATAATTATTTAGTAGGTAGATGATTAATGAGTGGATGGATGATTATTAAGTGGATGGATGATTATCATGCTTGTCTCTCCACTTGTACCAACTAATTCAACTATCTTCACACGAATATAACTCTGTCAAAACGTCATTTTCTGGAAAAGTGGTCTGCATGAGAGTTGAAGGGTTTTGTCTTAGCTTTCCAATGCCACCAGATTCAACTTAATACAACTCCTATAGCCCAATTTATGGCTTAGTTAGTGTATACTGCTTGGGTTCTAGTGACAAAACCCATTTTCTGAATTCCAGGCCCAATTAGCTCCACCAAATGTCTGATTGAGACTTCGAGCTCTCATCAAAGTTGTAGAACTTTCTCTCAGATTTCCTACATGGTAAAATTCATAATTTCTAGATATCTAGAACTCAAGATATGGTCGAAATACAGAAATAGTGTAAAATCTCAATAATGCTGGAAAAGATCAATTAATCCTAATTTGAACCCAAACTTACAAAATATGACCAAGCTCAATCAATTAAGTATATGGAGAGTGTAAATGATTAAAAATGAGGGTTTATTAATGTATAAAATATGTGATTATCACATATCCACATTCACAGATTCCTATGTCTAGTTCATTTGGAACACTAAGATCATGCAATTGATGGTCAAACAATAACAAGCATTAAGCATATGTATGGAAGAACAAAACCAAATTCATTAAAAGAAACTCAACAAATTTTAAGATATTCAAATCCATAGCAAAATCCTATAGAGTCCCTAGATTAGAGTTTAGTTACACATCATGAAAGAAGAAAAAAAAACATATGGAATCCTAAAGCCCATCAAATTACAAATCAAGAGAGAAAAAGGGAAGAATGAACAAAAATGGAGAGAATCCAAGCTTGATCTTCCTTCCTTGATCTTGATTCTTCACTTGAATCACCTCTATTTTGAGTGGTTTTCTCCTCCTCTCACTTTCTCCAGGGAATTTGTTCTTGGTGAAAAATAGAACTCCTCAACATGCCATCAAAATTCAGATAAAGAGGGCTAAATTCGCGGACCTGGGCTTTTCCCACGCCTAGGCATGGCTTTTCCATGCCTAGGCGTGATAATGAAACATGTGTTGTTATTTGCCTACCACACCTAGGCACCACTTTCCCACGCCTAGGCATGGGTGTCTCTATCTGAAATTCCTGGAAACCGGAGAGTGCCACACCTAGGCGTGGGTTGTCAACTTTTCTCCCCTTCATGCATTCTTCCAAATTCAAGCCTCTCTTCACTTCTTCATCCCTTCCAAGGACCTTTTCATCTTGAATACATGTATCAAGACAATGTCAAAGTTCGTCAAACCATGATCAATCCAAATTCCTTAAATAAAATCCTCAAAGATTCAATTCTTAATCATTTGAATTAACAAGCTTAAATCATCAAAGTCATGCATGAATTGAACCTTTGGGCTTGAAAACTTGAGGATAACATACTTATATACATTCAAATTCAAGTGAAATAACTTCATTTCCTAAAGTTATCATACCCCCAAACCTAAAGATTTGCTAGTCCTCGAGCAAACTAAACCAATCAAGGGAAGAAGAAACACAATCCAATACAAAAATCATTTAAGGAAATTTAACTAGAGCATAGCCAACTTCTAATCATCATTCATACCCTCATAAATCACTTCTCAATGTAACATCCCGAAAAATATCTGTTTAAGTATAAATGATCATTTTATATTATTCTTGATTTTTAGGATTTTTTTTAGAATTTTTTCGGAAACGACGAATATTTTAATATATTTCACGTTTTGCGTGCATACTGAGCTGAGAATTGCTGAGGTCAGTGTAACGCTCTGGAAATTAATTATTTCACCACCAATAGTCATTTTCTAATATTTGTGATTTATGTAAATTTTTCTGAAATTTTTCGGAAACGATGAATATTTTAATATATTCTTCGTTTTGCACGAAACTTGAGCAGAGTCGGGAAACGGCTGTAATGCTTCAAAAATTGAAAAATTATATGACGAATAGTCGTTTTATAATATTTACAATTTTTGAGAATTTTCTAGGAATTTTTCGGAAACGTCGAATATTTTAGTATATTCTTCGTTTTGCGTGCGCACTGATCGGAACCGGAGAAACGCGATGTTTTCTCTGTGAACCTTGAACTATGGACATGTCGACGGGAGATCTTAATAAACCCGAGGCTTGACACAGTTTACGAGATTTCACAATTTTTGAGAAATCTTAACAGATAAAATAAATCAATAATGCGAAAAATTTATCTGTTAGATTAATAAAATACTGACTTCTATCAACTGTAACTATTATCCATTGGAAAATAGCATGTAATAAAAATCCTATCACATTATCCAAATGAAATTCACTTTATGTCTAATCAATCAACTTTAATTCAAATTTAATGTTAAATAATCAAAGCTTCTTTGAGAAAGCTTTGACCAAACAATGACCCAAATGCCCTTGGCTTCCCTTGGAAGCCAACTCTCCCCCTCTCTCTTCACGGCTGGAAGCATCCCATGGAGTGGGGAAATTGTTTCATTTCATTTATTCTTTTATCACATAATTTCTATAATTATCAAAACACTTTCTCTTTCTTCCTTCTTCTTCTTCTTCACTTTGGTTTTCTCTCCCTTCTCTCTACCCATCTCCACGGCCAGCCCCTCTTCTTCTCCCTCAACCATCACAAAAATTACATCTAAATACATTTCCTTAATCCTCTCACCATTCTAAGCATCTTTTCTTCTTGGAGTTTCTTGAAATTCCTCCATCCTCACCATTTTCTCCAAGCTCCAAACTTTGAGCTTTTTGGGTAAGTTTCATGACCATTCTTCCTTTCCTTTCATTTTCGTGGTTATGGTTGTTGGGTATCCATGCTTTATTTTTCAAGAATTGGTATTGATTTAACAAAGTCACCACTTTTGGGGTTCTTGGTGGGTGCAAATCCGAAATTACAAAGGAGATTTATTGGTGTTTCTCTTGATTTCTTCATTTGGGTAAGAGGAAGACACTCCTCCTCAACCTTTCTTAGCATCTAGGAACCTTGATTGTGTTGGTTGTGGAAAAACCCTAATGAGGGTTATTCTTTAATTTGATGATTGCTATGTTTAAATGTTGAAATTATGATAATTGTGACCTTGGATTGATTTGTTGTATATAATGGTATATTGGATTGGATTATGTGATTAGGAATGGAAGAAAAACATTTGAGAACCTTTCTTGGAGGGCCACGGTTTTAGGCTAGAATTTAGGTAGATTTGTGATTAAGTTATAACTAGCATAAGACTTAAATTGATCAATGGATAAAATGGAATTGAATGGAAGAAAAATTTGGAATGGAAATTCCTAGGGAGGCTAGGTTTTAGGCCAAGAAATTAGGGTTCTTGGTGAGCTAATTTAACAAGTGAACAATTAAATGAATTAAGAGAATGGCATGTAATGTGATGACTTGAAAAGATTTGGAAATGAAACCCTTGTGAGGCCACGGCCTCTAAGGCCTTTTGGGGCTTAATGTTGTGACTTTGGTAACTTGGAAGCATGATTAATTAGGTAATTAGAAACCTATGTAATGAGTTGGATAATAAATAAATCGGAAGAATTTAACATAATTAAAGATTATGTAAATTTTAAAGGACTACGAATATGATTGTCATAAAACTTAAGGTACTTCCAAGTGAGTGAAGAACAAGAGAGTGTGAGGTCTAAGAGCTTAAATAATTTACAAGTTGCGAGAAATTAAATTACCTTGGAAGATTTAATTAATTGTGCAAATTGGATTGGACATGAACCTTAAAAAGGGAAACAAATTCTAAGTTAGAATTCATAATGGACCTAAAAATGCACCAATTGATTTGATCCTTATGTTGTAAAGTTATGGGTCCATGTGAGTGATCATTTGTATATTGACGCTTATATTGGCCATTATGGCATATTATGGAATTGTATGAGATTGTGAATCATACATGTTCATGCATAGAGTCTTATGCATTGTGAATGTCCTTGTGGACTGTTGTAAGGCCAAGTTGCCTAAGAGATTGAACACACCTTTGTGCGGGTGCGAGTAGACTAGTGTAGGTCATGTTTGACCTTGGGGGCGTCGGGGTGCGGGTTCCTCACATGGACAGTTATGAGCTCCTCTGTGCCGTGGGGTAGACCGATGCAAACACACCGACGATCCGGATCGAGACACTGTCCTATATCGTGATCTAGCGTGGACTGTCTGTACAATGCCTGATATGCACGTGAAAATTATTGATGAATAGCACTTTGGCCGCGGCAGCCGAGTTACAGACATGTCTCCTGATCTTTCTCTCTGACTGTTTGTGTCTAGCTCCATGGAGTAGGAATTTGGGAAAGCATGCATGTGCATCATAAAATAATCTGTCATTGTAAATCATTATTTTTCCGTAAATGTGAATTGTCTGATCATTACTGTAATGAATGTCTGCCTGAAACTGTTTAATTGCTTACTGTTAGATTTACTGCTTATTATTTGGAAATGATGTTCTGAATTGCTATTTGGGCGCGTTGCGCCATTTTGTTTTACTATTGGATCTACTGTTTATTAATTGGCAATGCTGTCTGAGATTGCTATTTGGGCGCGTTGCGCCGTTTTGTTTCTGACTGCTATAATTGGTAATGATGGTAAGATGTCTTACCTCTTTCCTATATTTGTGCATTTCTGTTCTATATTTATATTTGATAAAAGATCGTGAGGAAGATAAAGAGGGACCACACCTTGGTTGATCAGCTTGAGCGTCTGGACAAGATTTCTTCAACTACGTAAGCGTGCAGCCGCGTGGAGGCATAGATGCCTGTCGTGTCCACTGGGACACTGTGCGTCATGTACATATGGGGT
The DNA here is from genome assembly GCA_029884605.1 of Ormosia emarginata. Classification (NCBI taxonomy): domain Eukaryota; kingdom Viridiplantae; phylum Streptophyta; class Magnoliopsida; order Fabales; family Fabaceae; genus Ormosia; species Ormosia emarginata. The sequence goes on along the minus strand of JAQQTP010000074.1, from coordinate 39,607,965 downwards.
TGCGGCTTTGTCTGCTGGTAGTACCCTTCCCTGGGTTACTACCTTTTTCCCCTTTAGTGTTTTTATTCCCGCTGTATTTTATTGGACTCTGTAATTATTATATTCTATGTCATCAATGATTTGTGTAAATTGTCTATAAAATATATATATAAGGAATATGATTTTATTTCAGTGGTTGTATTATGGGTTGAATATATTTATATTTCATTCGAGGCTCGTATTTTCTACTTATGCAGATTGTTAAAAATATATATATATGTAGACTCTTGAGAATTTAAATTACTGTTATCATGACTGTGACACACTTGGATTTAGTAATTGTGGTGTAATGACGATTACGCTCTGGTTGTTACACCAAGGGGTGTTACACTCAACCTCACAACAAGGTCTACACATGCAAGAAAATTTCAACTATCATGATTACCCTTGAATGCAATTTTTGTGCATGAATGATTTCCCAAATTTATGTGTTTAAGATCCTTTCCTAATCTTGAAGAACAAGTTGGATGAATTTATAAAATGCATATGCACTCTCATAAGAATGTCTTTCATCCCTTTCTCCACTAATGTAGGCAACACATAATCAAAGATCATAAGGGTCTTTTAAGCTTATAATGTGAGGCTAAGGGTAATGGTTAAGAAAGAAGGGGAAAGATTTAAAATCAAATATTAAACACATAATCACACATTTCCATTGAATCAAGTCAAGCATGCAAGATTCATAAAAGGATCCAATATGAAGAATCAATCCTCTTTATTCCATTTTTTTTCTTTTTTTAGAACATATATGTACTTGTTTATTTTCTTTGCAAAAGAGGGTTGCATTTTGTGCAGCAACTCACATTTTTCTTTTTCTCTTTTTTTTAGAAGAACAAAAATTGGTTCCAAATAGATCTTGGTTTCCTAGTACCATGCAAAATAATTTTGGCTCAAATCAGCAAAAATGTCCAATCATGCATTTAATAAGGGACATGTAATGAGGGTAAAAATATTTTTTCATAAGCAAGGGTGAAGGAGGTGGAAAAATGAGGTTTAAAGAAGGAAAAATTTAGGCCACACACATGCACACTAGGCTTTAAAGGGGAACTAGGGATATCATTCAATCAGGTTGGCTTGAATAGCTTAATCGGTCCAAAAAAGTGCCCTAGTCATTTCCTTGAAAATGCATCGCCTAGGATTTCACCTCGAAAGGGAATCAGAAAAGCCTCTAAGATGCAAATTGACTATACACATGCCTTTTGTAACACCCTAATACCGGTAACCTAGTATATTAGAATATACCTAGATAAGCAGTATTAGTTATGCTACTTCTAACTTAACATAACACTAATCCATATCATTTAAACAAATAATAATGGAGAGCCTTGCGGAAAACTAAAAGTTATACATATAACATCGCCACTAAAGGGCTCATTGTATACATAACTTCTTGTACAAACTAAAAGCATGTAGATAAATACAAGCTTTAAACTAGAAAGTATAAAAACTATCTTTGTCTTCATACTTCTTCTTCTTGCCTTTGGATGAACCTTCACCTGGATTTACATGGTAACAAACAGGGTGAGAAATCACATTTCTCAGTATAAGTATACCAAAGCCAGCAGTTTAAACATTCAAAATGAATAAACTCAATTGAACTAATACTTCCTGTATAAGAAGCAATTACATCTCTCTCTTTATGTAACGTTCTTTAGCAAACTATATTTCTGCTCTGATAACCGAAACCGTGATGAGATCAAACAACTGTCCATACAATCATTTGATATCATCGACCAGACAACCGCCCATACAGCTGTCACCGATAGCACAGAGTAACACATACACAACAATCACACAAATATATTCAAACCAAACAAAATATTACATAATACAATGATAGAATGATGTATGTTTATGCTCAAAGAAAAGTGTATGATAGTGTAGGTGCAATGTCATGAATACTCAACTAATCCCCCTAGGCGCAGAGGAATTCTGCCATGGTAACGTGTGACCCCTTATAGCCTACTTTTAGGAACGAAGTCTGTCACCACAACACCTGACCTCCTACACCCTAGGCGCAGAGGAATTCTACTATGACAATATGTGACCTTTTATAGCCTACTTTTAGGAATGAAGTTTGTTATCACAACACATGACCTCCTACATCCGTAGATCACTAAGTAATCTACCTTAACTAGGTGGATATCGCCACCAAAACTGAGTGGATGCCTCCACTACCTGCTCTCTAGGGATTAGCAAGCATATGTGAAATGTGATGTGTGTGTAAATGCGGAGTTATGCCCTAACTCTAACATAACCACCACATGCTCTCGTACTAAGTCTCTCTTGCATTACTAACTCCACCTCTTCTCTGTCGGAGCATTTCATGCACTACGACATTGAACTAATGCCAACTAAACTTAGTACACTGCTATCTTTGCATTACTAACTCTCTGTCACTCTTTGAGAGCTCTTCATGCACTATGGCATTCACCCTTACCAGCTAGGGTCTATGGTACTTAACTTTTGCCAACTCGGCACCTTGGCCCTTAACTCTTGCCACTTAGGCACTATGGCACTCTACTATTACCATCTCGTTTCTTAAATCTCTTATCACCTCTCTGGTGATCTCTGTGTAACTTTAAGTTGCTTAAGAAGCTAAGCTCTTGATCTCTAGCAATCCATGTCTAATGGATGCACTACTTTTCTTTTATCTTTCCTTGTATGCCACTAGGTTTTTCTCTCAATGAAATACCCTCTCTAGTGCCTCAACACACTCTACTAGGCATAACCAAAGGATTGTATTAACTAGGGATCTCAAAACATTCAAAAACAACATTTTGGAGCTTCAAGGTCTCACGCCGCAGCACAAAACTTTTCACGTCGCGGCACCCAACTCTTGGGTGAAATTTCTGGGCAGAAAACTGCCCCACTCTGCAGCATGCCATGATCCACGCCACGGCATGCTCACGCCTCAGGCGACGCCGCGACATGACATGCAGAACTCAGATTCTGCAGAATTCTGCGGAAGCCGTGCATTGTTCTATTCAACTTTTCTTAGCTTCCAATCATCAAAAATTGGTTCCTAGGTGATTTTTAGCTTCACCAACATCCTCTAAACGTGTTGTAACACCATTACAACCTACTAATTCTCATAATTTAGATCAAACACCAAAAATCACCCTCTTGGTTGTTCATGACCTAGGTTCAAACTCAAGAACCAACTAGCTCCAATCTCTGGATAAATCCATCTATCTTATTCTCATTAAGCTGAAAACATACTAACTTAGTCCTTGAAATCAAGAACCAAGCCCAAAAATATAGATTTGACTACTCAAACCCCTATTTCTATTCACAAAACCTATGTCTATTCAAGATGAAACAAAGGAATAGATGAATAGAAATCCCCTACCTTTTATCTTGGATGATCAATCTTCAAGCTCTATGCTTTTATCTTGATTTTCCCTTGATCTTCCCTTGATCTTCTTTCTTTTTCCCCCTTCCTTTCTCTCCTTTCTTCCTTCGGTTTCTCTCTTCTTTCTTTTCTCCTCTCTATTCTGTTTTCTGACTCTCTAATATCTCAACCGTGAGATATTAAACAAGGGAAGTCAAATATGACTTCTCTTGGATAAACACTAAAACTTCGATCTGCTAAGAACACTCAGATTCCACCAAATCTAGTATTCTAACCTCCAACAGATTCAAAATAAATCCTATGATTCATTAAAAATCCTGTTGTACTTTTTCTCTATTTTTCCATATCTGATTGGGTCAATCCGGTATTAAAATGCACAACCAGTATGCCTAAAAATACCAAATCAACTCCGAAAATTCTCAAACTTTGGCCACACCTTCCTTAGCTCAATAGTGACCTAGAAACAAATTATTTAGATCTGTTTCCCTTTGAATAGCAATTTATGCTATTTTCTGAGTCATTTTAGGCCACTTTCCACACTTTGTGTTGCAACAAAGTGCCTAAACTAACTCGGTTTGTCACCAAACTTGACTGACATGCTAAATAAGTAATATGTTACCTTTGTAACTAATTACAAGCCTAACATGATTTTTCGGGATGTTACACCTTTCATAAATTTTCTTCAATTATGCAATTCATTTATATTCCAAAATTCGCCACATATGCAACAGGGAAATACACTCATACATATTTATAGCAATAAGTGTAAGCACAAAATTTGAATTTTTACATGTGATTTCCTAAGCAATGAGGTATATATTTGATCCATACAATCATTGGATACTCAAATCAGAACTCTGGCATACAAACAAAATTCAACTTGCCTCCAATCACACTCATCATTTTAATGCATATTCTCAAGCAGCCCATTAATCCTAATCAAGCTCTCTCAGGTCCATCAAATAAACAACAAGAAAATAATCACCAATATCATTAAGCAATTAGAACATAAAAACTACTTCATCAAAATAAACTGTTCTAACACCAGTGTCAAAAGCAAAAGAATGAGAGGGGAATCAATATACATCACTAGAAAATAACTTAGCAAGAATCTCAAAAAAAAATTAATTTCCCCCAAAACCTAATATATGCAGTGTCCCACTGTATATAATAAGAAAGAATATACAAAAGAAAGTACGCACAGTGAAATGAAAGAAAATACAGGGAAAGAAAAATAAGGAAGAAAGGAACATGAAAGAAATAGGCCCCGGTGCCTCAAAATAAATTGGCCTCATCAAATAGGTCATCACCATCTGTGCTCATCTCCATATCATTAGCATGTGGTGGAGGTGGAGGTGCAACCGGTGGAAATACCGAGAAATCATCCATTTGATGTCCCTGACGCAAGGCTAGCCAGTGGATGCTCTGATAAATCACAGTCAGGCATTGATCTATAGAGGCTGCTCATGCAACATCAAATACTGGAACAGGCTATGGGACTGGTGCAGGGGCTAGTTGATGAGCTGCAACTAGTTGCAGGGCTAGGGTGTTCCTTCGTTTCTCTTGGGCAATCATGATGATTTACACTGCCCTCTTAATCATAGGGGTTTTCAGCTTCACGCGAACTTTAGTGTCCTTCCATGTCACCTTAGATTTATCACATAGCTCACATATGAGGAATGGAAAAAATAGGGATTTGAGCCTTGAAGTAATACATAACCGGATCTGATCATACAATATCTGAGTAGTGTCCACTTGTTGAAGATTGTAGATCACATACAGCATATAGACATGCTTAGGATAGATTTCCAACGTATGCTCGATGGGGAGCAAGCAAGAACACACAAAGTGGTTCCAAGGGAGTAGCTCATGGCGCAAACTCTCCTATTTGATGAATCTGATTGAATGATCTGCATTCGGTTGAACTTGAACAAGAAAGTCAAGATCACAAATATTAGCCATGACCTTGCTAAAAGGGGTGCCTCCCTGCTCTTCAAGTAGCTGCAATGCTTGGTATGCACACACCAGCGGAGAAGGGCCAAGGTCCATAACCTACCGAATGTGCTCAATAGAATAATCAATTGTCTTCCTTCTAACTTTGGTAGTGGTAGTAAAGTGCTTCTCAGCAAAGGCATTGGCATGGAACTCCTTAACCACTGCAGCTACTGGTTCCTCAGTGGGATGCTTGGCAAAAGTTTCCCAGTGGAAAGCAACAATGGTGCTTGATATGATTGGATAACGCGCCACATTCACATTATGAAACCCCCTCTTTGGAATGATGTTAATTTTTCTCAGATGCTGCCAAAAAAGGTCAAAGCTTTCCTGAGATGTAAATATAGCTAGGTCATAAACCGGGATATCATCATTGTCTTCTACATGACTTGGCCCAGCCTCAACAGTTTTGCACTGGCACTTTAACATGATTGGTGAATACCTAAAAAGAAGCTTGTTCTAGTTATGACCATGGAAAAAGACAAAGAAGAATAAGTTCCAACTCAATCATGCAAACCAATAATAACAAGTTCAGCATAAGTTAGAACCATTGAAAATGAAGCTTGTTCTATCTAAATACTCAAACCAATACCACCCCCAAATCTAGCTAGAAAATAGCATGCAAATAGATCTAACTCAGTCATGCAAAGCTCACAACCCCAAACTAATCATTGTCCATTCATAGCCCAACCCCTAAACTAAATCAATGACCCAAAAATGGCAACAGATCCCATAGAAAAACCAACAGGGTGACTTAAAAATAATCAAGACCTCAAGCATTATATCATGCATATATCAATAAATAAATCATTAGAAATCAACAGCAATCAATAGAAATTAATAAATCAACTGAACATACACATAATTAACAAATCAAAAATTAACAGGTCATTGTTCAGAATTATCATCCAGCGAGCAAACCCAACAGAAATCTAGAACACCAGAATAGAAATCAAGATTATAATTGATGCACAAAACAGAACATAAAGGCAAGAACTACTCAAATTTTAGTCATATATACCAGACTAAACACAAATCACGAACCACTTAACATTTCAGTCATGAAAATAGAACATATAATCAAAATAAAGCACATGATGAGACAAACCAACATTGAACTGAACACGTGCAACTATTAAGCACAAAAATATAGGTGCTGAAGAATGATAAATTAAAACAAAGAAGGTTGACCTTGGCTGAACTAAATAATTTAGAGCAGGGCACCAAAAGACCAATCACCAATACCAGGGATGAGGTGATGGTTGCTAGAGAGATAGAAAGATAAAGAAAAATTTAGGTGGAGTGGTACACGGGTTAAAGTTGGGTGTAAGTGGATGTGATGGAAAATGGGGGGTTTGAAATAGTGGAGAAGAAGATGGGGTTACGGGTTGGAGTGGTGAAGGAGGAGTTTGGGTTAGGAAGAAGGGAGAGAGGTTTGGATGGTGTGGCCATGGAAGAGTGAGTGGGGCACGAGTCTAGGTAATTGGAGTGGTGGGGTGGTCGATGAAGAAGGTGAAGCACAGTGGCGGGCTTAGGGGGGTTAGTGGGCTTGGCCATGAAGGTTGGATGGACAAATAGGAGTGGTGGTTTGAAGCAATGGAGAGGAGGTGAGATAGGGGAAATAGGAGATTAGGACTCGGTGCAGAGGGGAGAAATAGGAGAAATGGGTTCTTGTGTTTTGTGAAAAGGGGTAGCATTTTATGCAGCAGCCCCCATCATGCCTAGGCGTGATTTTTATGCGCCTAGGCACAGAGATTTTTTTTGAATTTTCAGATAAACCACACCTAGGCGTTGAATGGACACGCTTAGGCATGAAATTTGCAGCAAAAATGGCCTGATAAGGTCGAAACATCCACGCCTACGAGTGGAGAAGCCACGCCTAGGCGTGACTATCTCTGAAAAATTCACCCTGTTGAGGCTGAGACCTCCACGCCTAGGCGTGACCTTCTGGACTGCAAAATTATGAAGGAATAGCCATCAGACCCTATTTTCATAGCTCTAACACATCTTCCTCTCTCACAAACAGCTAAGAAACATATTTAACATTATGAAAAATTGGCAAGACATAAAAATTGAAACACACATTCTATAACACTATCAAAAACACATTCAAACCATAAAGAAAAACTCCTCAATTATGCATAAAATTGTCCTAAGGTAAGAGATAGAGTTAGAAAGTTGAGTTGCTTCCCAAAAAGCGCCTTATTTATAGTCTTGGTTGGACTTTGCAGGCTTCAAGATGGAGGGGTAAGGGAGAGTGAGGTTTTATGTCTCTCCACCTCACCACCTAAGTAAAACTTGAGTCGCTGGCCATTGACCTTAAACGTTGACTTTGAAACTGGATCTTCTAAGGTTACGACACCATAAGGAAACACTTCCACAATTAAAAATAGACCTGACCACCGAGATTTGAGCATGTCAGGAAATAGTTTCAGCCTTGAGTTGGATAAGAGAACATTCTGGCCTAGTGCAAAGCTTCTTGGAATAATATGCTTGTCATGCCACTTCTTCACCTTATTCTTGTATATCTTTGCATTTTCATATGCTTGTAAGTAGAATTCCTCTAGTGCATTTAGTTGCAATAATCTTTTCTCCCCACAAGCTTCAGAATCCTAATTCAATCTTTTAATGGCCCAGTAAGTGTGGTGCTCAAGTTCAACAGGAAGATGGCAAGCCTTGCCAAAGATCAGTTGATATGGAGACATGCCAAGAGGGGTTTTGTAAGCAATGCGATAAGCCTAGAGAACGTCATCCAACTTCTTAGACCAATCTTTCCTAGAAGGGCTTACAGTTTTTTCAAGAATCTGCTTCAATTCTCTATTAGAAACCTCTGCTTCGATACTTGATTGTGGATGGTAGGTTGTGGCTACCCTATGTGTCACCCCATACTTTGCAAGAAGAGCAGCAAAATACTTGTTGCAAAAATGTGATCCCCAATCACGAATAATGGATCTAGGGGTGCCAAACTGTGTGAAAATGTTCCTTTTTAAAAAATTGAAGACCACCTTTGAGTCACTAGTAGGTAGAGCACAAGCTTCCACCTACTTTGACACATAATCCACTGCTACAAGAATGTAACGGTTACCAAAAGATGAAACAAAGGGCCCCATAAAGTCTATTCCCCACACATCTAAGATTTCCACTTCCAAAATGGAGTTCAAGGGCATCTCATTCCTCTTTGAGATGTTTCTGGTCCTTTGACATCTATCACACTGAGTCACAAATGAGTGGGCATCTTGAAAAAGAGAAAGCCAATAAAAACCTAATTGCAACACCTTAGTCGATATTCATTCACCCCCATAGTGACCTCCATATGGTGAAACATAACATTGCTCGAGTATAGCACTAGTCTCCTCCTTAGGAATGCACCTTATAAGCACCTAATCAATGTTAGACCTTTTGTGTACTGTAAGTGCACGAGTCGTGAAAGTAATACAATGATGAGAAAGATCATTTTCACACAGATAATGAATAATATCTAATGCCAAATATTAACCAATAGCTTAATTAATTCTATTCAAGCACATATAAATTGAGAAAATTGTGTGTAGTCAAAATTAGGCTAAAAGGCAATAAACCGGGAGTAAAAGACAGTAACGAGAACATAGGGACTCCTTCTTCACTAACTACTTTATTTGGTATCAATGCTTATGCCTTGAAGCATATCAAATGAGTTTTTGATGATAACAAAGTCAAGATGAAGACCAAGATCAAAAGAGGTATATTAGATATAGGTCTTAGAATATCAATGTGAAATGCTCTCTAGGTATCTTAATTATATTCAAATGATTTTTCAAGATCTTTTTAAATCAACTTGAAATTCAAAGTTCATTTTTTTAAAAGAAATGTTGATTTCAATCTTGGATTTTGTAAAACATATGTTAATATCGTCAAATCCAAGTTTCTCTAAGGTAAGAATGGCCTACATACTCAATTGGGCTTGAAAAATGTGGTCACAGGCACATATGTTGTAATCGATTACAAACTAAATAGAAGCCTTGTAATCGATCACACTGAGGATGTAATTGATTATAAATCTAGCAGAGGCCATGTAATCGATTGCACAAGGCTGGTAATCGATTACATCTTGCTCAGAAAGCCAAGAACATATTCAAACAGCCATGTAATCAATTACATACATTGTGTAATCAATTACCAATGGTCTGACAGTGCCCAACGGCTATATTAAGTGCATTAAATGCAGGGCTTTAATGTCCCCAACGGCTCCTTTGATCTGGAAACTTATATATGCACATCTTGGGGCATCATTTGTGGCTAACTAACAACTGAGAAACATCTTTCAATCACTCAAATCTGTTAATCATCTTTAAATCATTTGTGCTCTATTTTTGTATATATTTGAGTTATTCTTGAAGTGCATTATAGGGCTTCAATTTGTGTAATCTACTATTGTGAGAGTTTCACCTTATATACACTTTGATTCTTTATGAAGAGGGTGAGGTATCCCTCTAGAGAAAAGGGTGAGGTATCCATTGTTTGTAAAAAGAGTGAGGTATCTCTCAAAGGTTGTAAAGGGTGAGGTATCCCTTGATTTGCAAAGAGGGTGAGGCATCCCTCAAAGGTTGTAGAGGGTGAGGCATCCCTCAAAGGTTGTAAAGGGTGAGGTATCTCTATTTTGAGGCTCAAGCACAAAGGTTGAGGCATCCCAAAGTGTGGTGAGTGCTCTAGTTTGTAAAGGTTGTCAAGCATCTGTTGAAGCTTGAAGATAGTGGAAAATCTCAGGTGATTACTTGAGGACTAAACGTAGGCCACAAGTGGATTGGTGGTTGAACCAGGATAAATCTTGTGTTTGATCTTCTAAACTCATCTCTTTACATTTGTGCATTTATTTTATATGCTTGCTTGAATGTTACTCATCTTGGCTTGTTTAATTTGTGAGTGAAGCATTTAATCTCATTTATCTATTCATTTCAATTAATCAACAGCTTCAACGATAATCAATAATTAAGTGTTTTGCGAAAGATTTGTGAACTTATTTTGTAAACTCAATTCACCCCCTTCTTGAGTATTGATGCCACTTGGTAACAAGTGGTTTTAGAGATAGACTCTTGTGTAAAGAGCTTTGCAGCTTCAAGAGAAAGTGATGGCCTTTTCAAGTGATTTTTCTGAAAGTTCTTCTCTTTATAGACCTCCATTTTTCAATGGGGATGGGTATGCTTATTGGAAAGAAAGAATTAAAATTTTTATTGAAGCTATTGACTTAGATGTGTGGGATGCTGTTAAAAATAGTCCTTTTGTCCCCACACAAGTTGTAAATGGTGTAAGAGTTAATACACTAAGAAGTGAATGAACCGATGATGATAAAAAGAAGGTGCAATACAACTTGAGAGCCAAAAATATCATTACCACAACTTTGGGGTATGATGAGTTCTTTAGAGTCTCAAATTATAAATCTGCCCAAGAAATATGGGACACTTTACAAGTTACCTATAACACCCTCCCTAGGGTAATCACATGTCTGACTCCCGACTCAAAATAAAAAAGAAGTTCACATAAAGTTTGAGTTATAAAAGATGGGTTTTAAAATTTCTTTCTTGTTGAAACATAAACTTACTAAAATTTATAAGTAATATGAAAAAATATATTGAAACAGATTCATATACAATATTGACACCAATTAATATTTAACAATTTAAAGAGAAATATAAAACTAACAGACTCTTTTTTTAACAGTAGCAAACCCTATGACGGGTCTTACTTAATAGCACGGTACAACACTAACAAGAAAACTTAACATACTTATTTTTTTTTGTCTCCCTCTTGATGCATCAGACATCTATTCCTTGTCAACACTGCACGCTATCGACTCTGGAATAGTCATTCTCTGATGTTGTCTCCAATCTCAGAATATTTTTCTCCAGTCATGTCTAAGAAACTCGTTCCATCTACTATATAATTTTTAATAATACAAACACAACAAAACAATATAACAAAGAGGTGAGATCACCTGCACCAGTACCAACATGGTAGCACAGAGATAACACAAACAACATATCAATTTAGAAGGAAAAATATTTGATGGTTTCAACGGTCAAGTACCACGGTTTTGAAGGTTTGTAATGCCTTGGTTTTATGAAACAAAGTGATTTTCAAAATGGAAAGACAATTTGGTTTAGTACAAGGAATTTGGAAAGGGAATCAAAGTGTTTTGTCACTTGAAAAATAGAAATTTCGTTTATGAAAGACAAAAAGAGGTTGAAAGTGTTTGAACCTCAATTTATTTTGAAGAGAATCGATTTTAGAATTGATTTGAGAAAAATGGAGAATATAATAGTGATTTGATATTTTCTAACGTGTAACTCATCCTGAGTTTTGGAGAGCGTTAGTAATTTTTAAAGTGAGAAACATTGATTTAATTCAATGGAATTGTGAATTTGTGGAATAAATTACGAAAAGGATTTTGTTGAGTAAGAAAATGTGGAAAATAATGTGAGTAGTCATATTATTTTGAAAAAGGTTGAAATGGAATTTTTGAAGGTTGAGAAATATTTTTCGTAATGGAATTATGGTGAAAAATGATTTACGTAACTTAAAAACGTGATTTTTAAGCTACGCGATTTGAAAAATGTTTAAATATTTCCATGCGATTTGAAAAATATTGAAATATTTCTACGCAATTTAGAAAGCGTTTAAATATTTTACGCGTTTGAGATATTGTGGAAAAATCGCTACACGATTTAAAAATGGTGGAATATTTTTACGTGATTGAGAAAACATTGAAAAAACACTACGTGATTTGAAAATGCAACAGAAATGTTGTAAAATTGTGAAAACGTAACAGAAATATTGTGCGATTGTGAAAACACGACGAAAGAGTTTTGTGACTATAAAAAAGCGATAATATGATTTCGCTGTTGAAAATACAGTATAATTACTGTTGGGCCAGTGTGTGGACCCTGATTATGAGATTATGAAATTAAACTAAGAACGGGCCAATGTGTGGACCCTGAATATGAAAATGATGAATTTTGCCTGTGATTAGCGTTGGTGCATTGAACATGCATTGGAAATGGTGAATTTTACCTGTGATTGGCATTGGTGCATTGAATATGCATTGGAAAAATATGCATTGTGGCATATAAGGAAATTGAACAAAATTGCATTGAGATATTCGTGCATTGAACAAAAATTTGATAGCTGGTGCTATTGTGACCCTTGTGGTTGAAGAGAGAATGTGAATTGATAGTAAGGTCTGTGATGGATCTTGGGGGCGTCAAGGCGCGGCGGTCGACCAGTGGATATCTGTCTATGGGCTAAGGTTGGACCATATGCCACATGGCAATGCGGTCCGTTGCAACGCATTGACGATACCCGACAATTACGATTCTTTTCGAAAGCTGGACAATTGTCTGTAGGCTAAGGCTGGGCATTGTCTGTGGGCTAATCTGGAAGATTGTCTTTGGGCTAAGGCTGACAATTAACAGAGCATTCTTCTCGAAATTATGAAAACCTCCATGGAGTTGTTTTTGAAAAATTGAGTCTTTGTGCACATGCATATTGGTATAAAAATTGAACTGTTGAATAATACTGGATGATGATAATGATAAATAATGTTGATGGCATTATTGTTATTATCATGTGGTTTGAATTGATGAATACTTGGATATTGTTGAGGACATCATCATGAATATTGAATGATATTTGAACTGATAAATAATTGGATGATGATAGTTAATTAATGTTGAGTGCATTATTGGAATTATGGTATGATATATCTGTATGATATGTTGTTTATGTTATCTCTATGCTACCATGTTGGTATTGGCGTAGGTGATCTCACCTCTTTGTTATGCTGCTTGGTTGGGCTTGTGTTGTTAAAATTATGTAATAGATGGGACGAGTTGTCTTAGACATGACAGGTAGCAAATATTCTGAGTTCAGAGACAACATCAGAGAATGACCATTCCAGATTCGATAGTGTGCAGTGTTGACAAGGTACAGATCTGATGCATTAAGATGGATACAAGAAGGAATAAGTATGTTAAGTTTTCTCTTTAGTATTATACCGTGCTATTAAGTAGGACCCATGATGGGGTTTGCTACTGTTAAAAAAAAGAGAGTCTGTTAGTTTTATATTTCTCTTTAAATTGTTAAATATTAATTAGTGTCAATATTGTATATTAATTAGGTTAAATATACTTTTCAGTATTACTTATAAATATCAGTAAGTTATGGTTCTGTAATAAGGAATTTTAAAACCCACCTTTTATAACTCAAACCTTTTATGAACTGATTTTCAGATTGGGAGTTGGTAGTCAGAAATATGATGCCTGAGGGGGGTGTCACACAAAAACAGTTAGAGAAGTTCGTTCCTTTTCAGGACATGCATGATTTTATCGAAGATTCATTAAGGACTTTAGCGCCATATCTAGACCATTATGCAATCTTCTGATAAAAGATGCACTATTTGTTAGACTCAAGAATGTCAAAAATCTTTTGAAAAATTAATTGGTCTTCTGACATCTGTTCCTATCATACAATCCCCTGACTGGTCTTTACCTTTTGAGTTGATGTGTGATGCTAGTGATTTTGTTGTTGGCGCTGTTTTAAGTCAAAGAAAGGAAGGTAAGCCTCATATGATTTGTTACGCAAGTAGAACTTTAAATAATGCACAAATGAATTACACCACTACTAAAAAAGAACTATTTGCTATAATTTTTGCATTGGACAAATTTTGAACTTATTTAATTAGTTCTTCTACTGTTGTTTTCACTGATCATGTTGATGTTAGATATTTAATGTCTAAGCAAGATGCTGAACCTTGATTGATACAGTAGATTTTGTTGCTTCAAGAATTCAACATCATAATAAAAGATAAGAAAGGAGCCAAAAATGTTGTTGCAGATCATTTGTCTAGACTTACAATAGGCTCATATTTTGATAGCACACTTATCAATGATTCTTTTCCTGATGAATTTTTATCTTCTTTCAATTTCATGCCTTGGTTTGCTAACATAGTCAATTTTCTTGTAACAGAAAAGATACCCCCTTAATGGTCACATCAACATAGAAAAAAGTTTGATTGAGGTGAAAAATTTTTATTAGGATGACCCAAATTTATTCAAATATTGTCCTGATCAAATCTTTCGGAAATGTGTACCCGACAGTAAGGTAGGTAGTGTCATTAAATTTTGTCACTCAGAAGCATGTGGAGGTCATTTTTCTTCAAAGAAAATAGCTGCGAAAATCTTGTAGTGTGGATTTTATTGGCCCATTTTATTTAAGGACAGCTATACCTTTTGCAAAAGTTGCGAAAATTGTCAGAAATTAGGTTCCATTTCTAAAAGAAATATGATGTCTCTGAACCCTACCCTTGTCATTGAAATTTTTTATTATTGGGGAATTGATTTCATGGAACCATTTCCATCCTCATTTGGATTTGTGTATATTTTGGTTGTAGTTGATTATGTCTCAAAATGGATTGAGGCGATTTCATGCTGACACAATGATCATAAGACTGTTCTTAAATTTTTAAAAGAAAGTGTCTTGAGTCGATTTGGAATCCCTCGAGCTATCATCAGTGATGGGGGAACACATTTTTGTAATAAACCATTTGAATCCTTAATGAAGAAATATTGTATTTCCCACAAAATTGTCACCCCTTATCATCCATAGACAAGTGGACAAGTAGAATTAGTAAATAGGGAGATTAAACAAATTTTGGAAAAAACAGTTAACCCAAATCGTAAAGATTGGTCTTTAAGACTAAACGATGCACTTTGGGCTTACCATACTACTTTCAAAAGATCTTTAAGCATGTCACCCTATCGATTAGTCTATGGAAAACCTTGCCACTTGCTTGTAGAATTGGAGCATAAAGCATTTTGGGCCATTAAAGCTTTCAATTTAAATCTTGATGATACTTACAGGTTACGTAAATTGCAAATAAATGAACTTGATGAATTAAGAAATGATGCATATGAAAACTCAAAAAGTTACAAGATAGAACAAAAGCTTTTCCTGACAAATCAATTTTGAGAAAATCTTTTGAAATTGGTCAAAAAGTTCTGCTTTATAATTCTCGTCTTCACTTATTCCCTGAAAATTTGAGATCTAGGTGGACTGACCATTTTATTTTCAAACATGTATATCCTTATGGGGCCATAGACATTGAGAATCCTCGGAATGGTAATGTGTTTAAGGTCAATGGACAAAGACTTAAACCATTTCTGGAAAATCAAGCTGCTGAGGTAGAATTCATTTCCCTTTCTAATCCTTATTATGAGAAAAAATTACTCTAATTTTGTGGCTTTATTTTGTGTTGTTGTTCTTTGTGTTCCTGGTTAAATGGCGGATAATGGTACTCCGTGACTCTCAAGTTGGTTTGTTTTTCAGTTTCCCAAAATAACTAATTCATTCTCCTTTAAAATGGATGTCATTCTTTCAAACCTGAGAAAACATTTTCCTTCTCTTCCTCAAAATGCTCTTACAAAAATTTACGAAATTAGATGTGAAAGATTGAGATTGTTAATGCACAAGGGTATGTTGGAAGATGTACGCTGGATAATCAAAGCAAAGGTCTAACTAGCAGGTGAGTATTCAATTTCATTTAACTCATACATGGTAGGTCTTGGTAGACATTCATATTCTAAAAGGAGAAGAGCAAAAAGGTTACAAGTCTGGCACAAATGTGTACGATGGAATTGTAACAAGCGATGTCATTCTTTGGGGATGGTTTCCACGAACAGAGAAGATAAAATTTTCTTCATTAAGAATGAACTGAGTAAAGAGTCATTAGATGATATCTTATTGACTCTTGATACGCATTCTTATGGATATGTGCATCGTGAACTTCTTAACTTATGGAATCTCTTCAAGGATAAACAAAAATGTTACAGTCTTGGGAATCTGACTCTAAGAGACCTTGTTTGCCAATTTATAAAAAAATTAGATGGAAAGCTTATCCTCGACTCATAGAAGGCATTTAAGTCGTTTCTGAACATGAAACCAGAGGCAGATGTGAGCCACATCCACAACAACATGTACATATTATCTTCTTCAAAAAAAAAAGAGAAAAGAAAAAAAAAAGAAAAGAAAGAAAAAAAAAAAAAAAAATTGAGGGCGAAACTTTTGTTGTACTTGGTCTTTAATTAGATTAGAAGCCCCAGACAGATGTCCGTCCTGTCATAGACTCAGGAGAAGACCTTCACACGCTGGTATGTAAATAAGATTCATGTGCTATGCTCAATAGAGAGTCACGTGCTACATTCCCAGTTCATGGAACCAAGGCTCTATAGTGCTGATGGACAGATAGAAGCGTCCCGTCTTTACAGTGAATGGAAACTATTAACTGAACCATATACTTACTTTAATTAGTAGGCCTCTATGGCGAGTTCTAACTAGCTGCGGTCAGGTACCATCTTCTTAGAATACAGGCCTTTAATTAGGTTTGCAGGAAGAAAGAGGTCTATTATTTCGTAAATAGGACGAAAAGGACTTAAAGGTTCTTGTTGTTAGTTTGGCAATCCTTGTGGAGTTCTTATGTTGTACCAGTGACACGCAACTCAAAGATATGCCACTACTGCACTCATAATGCGCAAAATAATGATACGCCATGAAAACTGTACATAAAGGTATGTCTTCATTTGTAATTATATTTTTTTATCTTTGTATGATTTTGTTGTATCTTGGTTTTGGACAGAGATCCTTTGAGTAGGGTCCTTCAAGGGTTTCTAAACTTCTTTACCCTGATGGTTTTCTTGAAGTTAAGAAAAACAAAACAAAAAACAAAACAAAAAAATAATAAAAATAAAAAAAGTTTCTTAATTTCAAACTTTACTGACAACAGCCAACATACCCTTATAGGTGCTATCATTACTTTTTTCATTCTTTTCCCTATTTAAACACTCCATTCTCTTTACTTTCCTCCAATTCATAATCATTCAGAAGGAAGATGAAATTATGGGACCTTTTGTTCGTATCCTTAAAAGTATCTGTGTTTTTTGTAGGTCTATGTATGGGAAGGGTTTAGAGTTTGTAAACACAACAAGCACTCTTGGTCAAACACTTGCTACGAGGAATATTCATGTTGTATATGGGGGAGGTTGCCATGGGTTAATGGGGGCTGTATCACTTGTTGCTTATATAGGAGGCAGTCAGGTTTTAGGTGTCATTCTTGGACCTTTAACTCAAAACAACATCACTGGAAAGACAATTGGAGAGGAACTTAAGGTATCATCTATGCTTGCACGAATGAAGACAATGCTTGACAACTCTGATGCATTCATTGCCTTACTAGGTGATTTTAGTACTTTGGAAGAAATTTTTCAAATTGTCTCTTGGGCCCAACTGAACATCCACCATAAACCCATTGGTTTGTTGAATGTTAATATTTTCTTTAATCTTTTGTTATTTTTTCTTGACAAAGCTGTGGAACAGAAATTTATCACACCTTCGGTAAGACAACTTCTTATCTCTGCTTCCACTATTAATGAGTTAACTGATAAATTAGAAGCTTTTGTTTATAAACCTGATCTAGCAATAGCTCAAATAGATTGGTCAACAGGAAGCAATGAGGGAAGCAGCATGCAAAGAAAGCCAGATCTGATACTTCATCTATAACTTTCCTTTACCTTTGATTTTATTTATCGTACTTTATTTCTGTTTAAATTTGAGTCAAATTTCTCCAACAGTACTATCTTCTATCCTTTACTCATCTATATTTTGACATTACGGACAATGTTGTGATCTAGTTAGGGGGGAGGATAGTTATCACAAAAAAATTAGGAAGTATGATATGATTGTTAGCAACTTACTAAACTAATTAAGGATGACAGAGTAAGGAGTAAATTTTGCCTTAGTGGTAATTTTATTCTTGAGATGTATCTTAGTTGAGGAAATAATTATTTTTGTGTAGAAGTAGCAAATGGATTCTTGGATCTTAGCATAAATTGTCTTTTTTCTTAAAAATCACATGCTTGGATATGAATGTTGAAATGTTAGATTGAGAATGACAGAAATATTCCTTGTGAGACTTTGAGCCTATTGACGAATGAATTGAATATTTGTACTATTCTCTTCTTTCTTGTATGATTTTCACTCATGGAATTGTTACTCTAGAACTTGCTTTGATTCTTTTTTAGGCTATATTTTCACATGCATACATAAACATGATTGAGACATTTTTCTTGAAATAGCTACTTTAACCAAATAGCCAAGAATGATTAGTGCACAAATAAGCAGCCTTGCTCAGCAACATATTGTCTCAATATGATATCAAGCTCTCTTATGACTTATTAGAAATTCTCTGATTCCTGCTAACGTAAGGCATTGGAAATGACCTATTTCCCCTTGCTTAAACCCTTTGAGCTTATTTGATCATTCCTTATTTCTAGCTCATTATGTGTCTTAAATGAAAAACCATGTTCTTACTCAACGTTAGGGAATAAGAGAGAATTGGTTTTATTAATGGATGAGTTATTGAACAAGTATGGGGGTGTGTGTGCAAAATGGTTGGTGAAAAAGGAAAGAGTGGCTAATTAAAAAAAATGTATG
Source organism: Ormosia emarginata (assembly GCA_029884605.1). Lineage (NCBI taxonomy): Eukaryota > Viridiplantae > Streptophyta > Magnoliopsida > Fabales > Fabaceae > Ormosia > Ormosia emarginata. The sequence continues at coordinate 39,589,064 of JAQQTP010000074.1, read as the reverse complement.
TGTATATTTATAAAAAAAAATGTGTAAAGAAGGGCCAACAAGGCAAAAAGGGAAGGGAAAAGAATATGTAAAGAGAATTTGTATTAGGTAGAGTTGGGATGAACTTTCATGCTTGTTAATTGAACTCAACTCTCACGCTCTTTTATTCTTTTTGGTTTTTAACTTGTCAAATCCATATTACCACCTTCCTTTACCTTGACCCCATTACAAACTTGAATATAAGTCCTCATGATTTATGTGTGCATGTATTCTGAGTAGTGGAGAAGTAGAAGATAAGCATGCTTATGGTAGTGCAATTTTTCATGAGTTGAATTGAGTGAAATACTTACCTTTTTAACGCTTGAAAGATTGAGAGTGAATCCTATGAGGATCTTTCATTCTTGATTCATTCTTTTTAACTGAAGTTTCCTTACTTGATGGTTTGAGATGTGAAGAAATGTTAACTCATTAATGCTTTGATCCCTTGAATTTCTGATTTCTCTTTTCTTGATTCATCAAATCTTTTAGAGTTTTTAGCTTTTGAGTCTGTGTCGTTTTTCTTTATTCCCTAGTTTTTATCTTATGTGTTTTGCCCGGGAGTGCAAAAGTTAAGTGTGGGAGAATTTGATAGTAATATATTTTATACATTTTACAACCCTCTCACTAGGCTTCTTAAGGTTCAGTTAGGCTTAATTAAGTTAGTTTTGTCATATTTTGTGAAATTGAGCTTAATTGGATTATTGAAGAAATTATTGCTTAAAATGTCATTAATTTGTGTGATTGCATTTTTCAGTAAACTGGCTATAATTTGAGTTACAAATATCCAATGGATGTGATCCTACTCGTGTTGGAAAACTAAGACAATTTTCTACAACTTTCATGAAGACATCAAGATCTGGAACATACGTTTGGATAACTCAAATTAGAATTGAAGCAAAATCTAGAGTTCTGAACCTGACATTTTGACCTCTGTGCACTCATTGGGCTATCTCTCAGGCTATAGGAGGTCTTTTGGAGTGAAACTAGTGCCATTTAAAAGTGAAGACCCATACATACAACTTTTATGAGAACACAAAAGCCAGATCGGACATTTTGAAGGTGATATTGGGCTTGGAAGTCAGAATAGATGAGTTATAGTTGGGCCTGGCCTATGTACAGTAATTAAGTCATATATCGGGTTGTAGGTGGTATTTTTGGCTAACACTAGCTGCTATGGAAAGCTAAGACAATTTTCTACAACTCTTATGAAGACCACTTGATGAGGAAATGACGCATGTCATAAGCTCATAATTGAAACATTTCAGAGACAAGAATCTCTGTAAATTCCATTCACTTATCTTCATCAAACAACTCCTTTGGCATTTACTAGTCATCATCAAACCACTTCATTGTCATTTTGTACTCCTTGAGCTCTATAAAAGGGAGCATTGGTTGATCATTTGATAATCTTAGCTTAGATTATGCTATTGTGTTATTTATTTCTCTTGTTGTAATTTTTTTATTCTAAGTTGAAGTTATGTTCATCTTTTTCTTCTTATCTCTTTCTATCTTCTTGTTCATGACTAACTAATTTTCATTTTGCTTGGGTGAAAGGGTGAAGCTTTTGGTAATAAATTAAGGTTTGGTTAATTTCTTTCTTGTGCTTAAATGATAGATTATCAAGTAGTCATTATATGTATTATATTTTGTTTCCGATCAATTTAGAAACCTTCCTTGTAAAGTGGAGATCTTGATTCATTGTAGACAAGAGGTTGACACAATGAATTCTTGAGCCCATTTATAAGTGATGGTGTTAGTGGATAATTAAAGGAATCATGATATAATTACATATATAATCTTAAATGAACTTTGAATGTTGTATTTTTCGATTGGAACCTGCATTATGTGTGGATTTCAATTGAGTTATAAAAAGAAATAATCTTGTCTTTAATTTATTACCATGAGTGGATCTCTTAGCCCAAGTAAATCCTTTTTCATTTGTGAACTACTTTTATCACCTTTATTATTGTGACAAATCTTTTCCTTACCTCAAAGAATTTTTCTTCATTAATTCCCTGTGGATCGACAAGTTACACAGTTTAAGTATCTTGGATCCATCATACAAAATGATGGAGAGATAGAAGGAGATGTAAACCATAGGATTCAAGCTGGATGGATGAAATGGAGGTGTGCTTTAGGAGTTATTTGTGATAGGAAAGTGCCTCTCAAGCTTAAGGGTAAATTTTACCGCACAAAGACTATAAGGCCCGCAATGTTGTATTTCGGTAAAAAGCCAACAAGAGCACAAGATCGTTGTCGCGGAGATTTAGGATGTTGCGTTGGATGAGTGGCCATACTAGACAAGATAGGATTAGGAATGAATGCATTAGAGAGAAAGTAGGGTAGCACCTTTGGGAGAATCTCGCCTTAGGTGGTTTAGACATGTAAGGAGAAGACCCTTAGAAGCCCCTTTTAGTAAAAGAGAGTAGATCGGATGGAGAATAGCCCAATAGTTAGAGGTAGAGGAAGACCAAGAAAGACTATAGGTGAAACGGTTAAAAAAGATCTAGATTTGAATGGCTTTTCTGAAGACTTGGTTCATGATAGGACACAATGGCGTCGTCTGATCCATGTAGCCGACCCCACCTAGTGGGAAAAGGCTTGGTTGTTGCTGTTGTTGTTGAATTCCCTGTGGATCGACCTCAGACTCTTGATAATTTACTACTTGAAACAACCTGCACTTGGGTTTGTAACTTTTAATTACCATCATAAAGTTTAAAATGATTCAACTTTTAAAAGGAGTGCAAAGAATCTCTATTCCCTCATGAAAACTTAAAGACTGGAAGTTGAAGTCACCTACAAAAACTTAAATAGTAAACTTTTGGTGATATCAATCTATTATCCTTATTTATGCTTTAAATTGAATATCATGTGTTATTTGAAGAAGTAGAGAGTTTTGTTATGCCTTAATAAGCCTAACATGATCATTGTATGCCCAAAATGCCTATATAAGTTTTTATGATGATCATATGTTTCTTGATAAAGTTGAATCATGCCTTAAAATGCTTTTGAAAATGTAATGTGCGCTTATAAAATTCTTTTTGAAATGGGAAGATGTTTTAAAATGGTTTTTGATTGATGGATTAAAAATAAGTATCTTTTGCCTTACTTTACTTTATGATAATGTGTTTACATGGTCTTGGCATACATATTTCACTGTATCCATCTTGTGCTTCAATAAGGGGGAGCCTAACTCATAAGTTTTTTATATCTCTTAGCTTACATCATTTTTTAATTACAAAAAGTGTTCTATTGTTATCATATGTTAAATGTTGATGTTCCAAAATATAACAAGTATTGCAAAAATAATCGTTTATATCTTGAAAGTATGTTTGTTTCATCTCTTTATTATTGAATTATATGTAGAATCAAATATGGGGAGATAGTTATGTTTTAAATAACTTGAAGAAGTTTTTGGTTTTGATGATCCTTGTAACACCTTCCGTAGGCGTCACATTTTTAAATAAAACATAAAACCAAATAAAATCATTTTATAAAAGCTTTGAATTCTAAAGGATGAATTTTAAAATTTCTTTTCGCGAAAATATAAACTTACCAAAAATTATAAGTAAAACAGAAATTAGATTGAATTAATTAATACACATATTATATATTCCACAAAATATTCAACAACAATTTAAAACATAACATTTACAGACTCAGAGAAACAGTAGCAAACCCAAAGAAGGGTACTACTAATAGCACGGTAACAACACTAACGAGAAAACCCAACCTACATGTTCCATTTCTCCACCAAACGCATCCTGTTGAAACTTGGAAGATTACTCCTCGACGTTGTCACCATCTTCAGAATATTGTCAGAATATGCTCCGCTTACTATACGAATTTAAATAATACAAACCAAACAAAACAACACAGTAAAGAGGTGAGATCCCCTTTCACCAATACCAGTACGGTAGCAAAGAATAATACGAATGACAAGGTCATTCCATACACACAGATAATACCAATATAGTCATGTTATCAATTTACAATTAATTTGAATAAGCATATATCATAATAAAATAAACTACAATAACATTACCAGGATAGATATAACAATTCATACAATATAAAATGCCATAACAGTAAATCATAACAATATAAAATAAATATTAAATGCAATAACAACATATAATATCACAGATAAAAGATAATAATGTACAGACAAAATACAACATATAAACATATAATATCACAGATAAAAGATCACAGATAAAAGATCACAGATAAAGAAATAATAATGTACAGCATATAAACATATGCAATAGGACTCAACCCTACTCCATGGAGCTAAACACATACAGATATCAGAGAGAATGACCCGCAAAATCTATTAGTACCACGGCTGCCCAACCAAACTATTGCGCTGTCTCACGTTGCGTCTATAGCCCCACGTCACATGGAACCCATTGTCCAAGGCGTGGTGTATTTCACGGTCTCACGTTGTGGCACTACAGGTAATGTACTATTAGACTTTACAAGATCTCGATTAAAAATAGTGCGTGTCGAGTCCATTAGTGTGTTGCCAATTACCACGGCCCAGAGGAGCAACCCTACTGTCTACAAATGGAATTTTGCACACTAATGTCTCCAAGTTCATTCAAATTGAACCACACTACGTTTATCGCACCAACAACACGAAGTTATTCACCTCGTCAATCAATTCACCAAAAATAGCATTAACTCAATGCATGATAAAAAATAAGAAATTATCAAAATACCCTCAATGGTATAAAAATATGCGTATTTATGCAAATGCCCTCATGGCATATAAAAATTGCCCTCATGGCTTGCCCTCATGGCAAAAATATACAGTAAGTCCCACTAGACAAATCTTTTCAAAGCCTGTACGGGTTCACCTCATAGCCCGACAAAAAAAATATACGATTCGGTCAATCCGCGTAGAAATTTTATCGCGTTTTCACAATTCCGTCATTGTTACAAACATTTTTAAATCGCGTAAATATATTTTACTGTTTTCAAAAATCGCGTAGAGTTTTTAATACGTTTTCTCAAAAGCGTAAGATTTTTAAATCATTTTCTTGTCCGAATTCCTTAAAAATCACTATTTAAATAAACAAAAATAATATTTAATACATTTAAATTACGTAGAATATTTTTCATACCGTATACTGTCTTTTGGATATCTTTTCTATCTTATTTGTCCGTTCTTAATAAAAATTGACAGTCTTATGCTTAGAAAATTTATAATAATGATTTTCTAATTTTTCTGTTAACAATTCCTTTTTATTTATTTTACAAACCATTTAATTAAACTTTTGAAAACTACTAACATGCTTCAAAATTATAAAATGAGCTATATGTTAGAAATTTACAAAAGTTACTGTATTTTCTTCTAACAATAAAATCATTAGTTTTAACTTCTTAAACTAAATTCTAATCAATTTATTTCTTCAAAACTCATTGTAATAAAATCCTTTTGGCATTTATTACTTAACCTTAGTTGAAAACAATTCTATAAATCACAAACATTTAAATTTGGTATATTGGCCGAAAATCATGCTATGCTTTGTAATTCATTCCTAATTATTTTCATACATTTAATCTCTTATAAAACTCTTGATCTAGTTTATTTTTATTAAATTATCTAGTCAATAGTTAGAAAATAAATTTGGATCAAAAGTATGTGGCATGTTGGCCAAATTTAACAAAGTCTTTGTATTTGATCTTTAAATTATTTTTTATCTTCTAAATCCATGTCAAATTTATTGTATTACCTAAATTCAGTAAATCATTGTTTTAGAAAATGGTTTGGAAATGATTTTAGAAATCATAATTGCTTGGCTTTGGCATGTTGGCCGAAATACATAATTTCATCCATTGATCCATAAATTCATTTTTCTTACTCTAAACAAATTAGTAACTTGTCAATTTTCCTAGGTTAATTAAATCACACTTTTAGAAAATTGATGAGAACATTTTGGTTCTCCTTTTTGCATTGAGGCCGTGAGCTTGGATTTGTGTTCTTTGGAACACTCATGCAAATCCTTGTATGTTATTTACATGCTACAATAATTATCATGCATATATGTACACATACCATATATTAAAGCAATCATAAAACACATACAACATATTAAAGCTATAGACATGCTTGCACACATAATCAATCACAATTAGGAAAAACAATAAACAATCAAGTGAATGAATCCTTATGGATTCTTCACTACAAACACATACATTCCTCACCACCAACACATGGTTGATGAGGGTAATCTCCCTCTTACCTCTTGAAGAACCTCCAAAGTTCCTTGTATGTCTCCTTCAAGTAAATTTTCTCCACCAAGAGCTTCTTGAAAAACAAAGAAAACATGCAATATTAATACCTAAGGCTCTAAACTAGAATAATCATGGATTAAAATCATGATTAGAACTTTGAAATGAATAGAAATATGAAAATTAAAGAATTCCACCTTCAAGGCTTCAAACTTGAATTTTGAAGATCAAGATAGAAAATGGATGATTTAAGCTTAGGTTTCAACTACATAGTATCTTGAGATGAAGTAAAGAAGCAAGATATAAGGTAGTTTAAAATTATAGAAGAGTGAGTGATGGAAAAGGGTGAGGAGGCCGTGAGGTTGGAGAAGAAAAGGAGAAGGAAATTTGAGAGCTTTTCTTGTTTAAGAGATAGGAAGAATGAAGAGTCACCAAAAGTGCTAGCCGTGGGAGTTAAATGGAGAGCCACCAAAAATTGACTAGCTTTATGAAATTGAAGTTAACTCATCACCTTTTATTATGCATGGCCGTAATGCATTGAGAGTAAGAATGAATTGAAGTGTTGAAATTGTTTTCTTAAAGCATGCATTGCCGTAAATGCACATAGAGACAAGCCACTAAAATTGACTTTATCTTACTTGGGTAATATGATGAAAGATAGTAAGAATTGAATGGTAATATTTTGCCTTCCAAAATTTAGCTTGGTCGTAGACTTCAACAAAGAAAAGCCATCAATATTGACTAGTCTTCCTTTTATTCAATTTGGCTTTCTACATGCATTTCACAAAGTCTTTCTATGTGAATCCACTTTGTGAATTGGCTATTAGAGCAAATTACTCTTCTCCTTCACCGTAGAATCAACTAATTTCAAGAAGTCCAAATATGTTTGATAGCTTGCTTTCTATTAGTTCTTAAAGAGTCAAACCATTATTCTTGACCAATTTCTATTGGTTGAATATTTACTAACTTGATTCCTATTGGTTGCTATTTTTGTTGACCAATTTCTATTGGTGCACACCGTATATTTTCTAATATACTTTAACCAATGAACAATAATTACTATTTATGAAGTCAGTATTTATTGTCTAATGGATAATAAAATATACCTAGATTTTTATCTTATACTAGCAGAGTAGCAATTATTATTGATCATTTTTCTACTGATTGCCCTTGATGAGTCATAAATCGAGTCATCAAAGAGAAATTTCTAGAACATGTGACTCACTACGATGAGTCAGTGTAGATATTTTCTAAAACGGGTGAGTCAGCATGGCGAGTCAGCGTACTGAGTCACCAATGGTGAGTCACAGTGCTGAGTCATCAATGATGAGTCACGGCGCTGAGTCAACATGGTGAGTCATCATAGAAGCTTCTGGAACAGGTGACTCACTACGGTGAGTCACAGGGCGAGTCACCGCTTCGAACCTTCCGAATCTGGCCGAGTCATGGTCATTGAGGTGTCATGCCACGTGTCGAGTTTCTATTGGCCCGTTGTGATGAGTCATCATCCACTAGATATTTTTCAAGAAAAATATCATCCAATAGATAATAAAACATACCCCAATTTTATTTGTCAGATAAAATCGTAAGAAAATAAAACTTCAAAAACTGACTCCGGTTTCGGGTTTAGTAAGCTCCCCCGGCTCCGGATAATAATAAAATTTTCTCGGTCCAGAAAATTTTAAATTTCCTGACTCGAAGCAAATCACATAAAACACCCAAATAAAATCACAGACAGTAATATAAAACAACAGTATCATACAAAAAAATTTAAAACAATACATTCGGGATGTAATGGTCATTTTCTTATTTTTCCCCACAACCGAGCAAATCACTCAAAACACTCAAATAAAATTACAGACAGTAAAATATATCTGTATATCACATAGAAAATTTAAAACAGTAAATTTGACAAAATTTTTATTTTACTGTCTCGAAGCAAATTACGCAAAACGACCAAATAAAATTAGAGCCTGTAAAATATACTTGTATTTCATGCAGAAAAACAAGAAACAGTAAAATCGGGATACAACGGTCATTCACCCAAAATTTGGGGTGTTACAATCCTACTCTTTTTGGCAACATGAGTTTTATCTATAGATAGTCAACAATTGGATATTTTAAAAATGTTCAAAAAGTTGTGAAGCATAAAAAAGGAGAAAAATATGATCTTGCCTTCCTAAGCATTTTTATTGATGTCAAATAGGGGGAGTGAGAATTGGAAAGAAAAATATGTTCTTATGCTTATTGTTTGATATGCTTATATTGCTTACTATATTTTTTCTTTAGTGATTTGTCATCATCAAAAAGGGGAGATTGTGAAAATAAGTTTGTCCTAATGATTTAATATGTTAAGTTTTTGATGAAGATAAATACAAGCCAAAAAGAATGATGCTTATTCTACATAGATGTCCTTAATAGATTATATGAAGATATTGAATTATGAGCTTAAACTAACTATGTTTTAAGTGAGCAATACTTTGAAGGATAGTCTGAATACCAAGAGTGAGTATTGCAACAAGAAAGAAAAAGATCTCAATTATGCTCAACTAAAGGAAAATGTGAATGCCTATTTCATGAAGGTTTTGATAACAAAGCTAAGTCAAAGACCAAGTCCAAAGGAAGATTAAAAGGTATAGCTTATAGGACTTAGGGTCTTTATGTAAGAAGCCTTCTGGATATCTCAAATATGTTTTCAAATATTTACAAATGGTTTTCACATGCTAAAATGCCCAACAAACAAGTTTTGAAAAATTAGTTATGGTGGTAATTCAAAACTATTAAAAATAGTCAAGTTTGAGTTTTTCAAAACAGACCATTGGTTACTCTTTTGACCATAAATTTCAAAATACTTTGAGTTTTGTTCTGAAATTCTTTTATTTGAAAATAAACTCAAAGATCTTTCTAATGAGTGGTCATTTGCTTTAAACAGATGAGAAATGAGAAAGTTATGACCATTTAAAGTCAGATTTCGAAACCATAGTGGTTTATTCAAATAACCACATATTTATTCGAATAAAAACACCTCAGAAAATGTTCCAAAACGTGTTTTTTGAAGATTTATTCGAATAATTGAAGGTTTATTTGAATAACAAGTTCCAGAAAACACTTCCTAGTGTGCTATAAGTGGGTTATTCGAATAAGACTATGCTTATTCGAATAACATGACCCAAAAAACACACAACGACTAGTTTCTATGCATTTAATGCGATATTAAATGATACCTAACGGCTATTTTCTCAAGAACACTATAAATACATGATTTTGAGTCATCTTTTATACATACTAAACTATTTGAAATAATTCTTTTATGCTTTGATTCGTATTTCGTATTTTTACTATTTCATGTGCTCTTTTCGCCAAAATTTGAGATATCCTAAAAGAGCTTCACAGTGCTTCAATTTATAATACATACTCTTGAGAGAGTTTCTTCCTTCTTTTACTCTTTGATTCTTTGTAACGAGGGTGTGGTATCTCTCAGAGAAATTGTAACAAGGGTGAAGTATCCCTCAGAGAAATTGTAAGGGTGAGGTATCCCTAAAAGTTAAGGCTCAAGCACAAGGCTGAGGTATCCCAAGGTGTGAGGAGAGCTCTAGTCTGTAATGGTAGCAAGCACCTGTTCAATCTTGCATTAATAGTGAAAAATCTTGGGTGGTTACTTGAGGACTGGACGTAGGCCACAAATGGTTAGTGGCTGAACTAAGATAAATCATTGTGTTTTAATTTCATATATTTGCTCGAATACTTTCTGTGTGGGTTGTTCATTTACAAGGGCATTTTTTTATCTTCTCTATTCATTCATTTTAATCGATAAATAGCTTCAAAGAAACTTGTTTTTCAAGTGTTAGATAAAAGTTTTCAAAGAATTTTTATCTCCTTTACATTTATGCTTTAAATATATATGTTTGAGTTGAATTTGACATTTAGCTTATTTACTTGATTTATCCCATAACTCAAGTTGTATTTGGATAATTTATAATAGTTGTATCTTTGTTAAATTTATTCCGCTGCATATGTTGATTGAAAATATGAAAATACATAATTTCTCAAAGTTAGTCTAGAAATCTGTAATCACCCAATTCACCGCACCTCTTGGGTGATGGTTGCCATGGCAAACATTTTTATCTTTTGTTTCTTTATTGTTTGCTTGATTAGTTTCTTAGGTAACGTAGATCATGATGAATTACTTGAATAATTGTCCATGAATCTTTGGAAATTCTTGTGTTTTGGAATGTTGGATTTGTGATTGAATGTATCATTTATATTCCTTGATGAGTATATGGAGTCATTACAAGAGTATGGGTGGATGAAAGACTTTGAAAATTGGTCATTCTGTGAGGTGTTCGTGTGGTTTTCTGAGTTGCTAAGTCATTGGAAAACATGGGGGTGTTTCAGAATGCACCCCATGTCCCTAGGAAGTTGAAGCTCCTAGTACTCACAAAGCAGTACAGGGGGGCGTGTCAAGTGACACAGGCCATGTCTCTATGACAGAAGCCCCTGTCCCTTCTAGAGGCAACACGGGGTGGGCCATGTCAAGTGACATGGCTCATGTTTTTATGGCATATGGGTTCCTATCCCTTCCAGAGGCCAACGCGGGGTGGGCCGTGTCAATTATGTTTTCGTGGTACAGAGGCCATGTCTCTTCCAGAGAATTACACGAGGAGGGTTGTGTCAAGTGACATAGCCCGTGTTCTTGTTATCAGCATCCCCTACCCTCTTCTACAGGATTACACAGGGTGGGCCGTGTCATATGACACAGCCCGTATTCGTGCACCAGACCCCCTAAAACCCTCCCTTAGGGCTTTAATTCCCCCAAATCATATCCCTCACTCCCTTGCGCAGCCCCTCTCCCTCACGGCCACCATTCCCTCACCCCTTTCACCATCTAAAAGCACCATACCCATTCCTCCTTTACCAACTTCCAAACACTATCCACATCCCTCCACCATTCCTAAACCCCACCTTCGAAAATCCAACATCCTCCTCAACCCCGTAAACCACCATTTCGCCCACCTCCACCATTCCCTCAAACTCGTAACCTCCTTCCCCGTAATACCCACCATCCCTATCCTTTCCCCTCTCCTATTCCTCGTAATACCCATTATTCACAACCCCAGATCCCCAAATCCATTGCGCAACAACACCACCACCACCCCTTCTACCCATTTCCACCATTTAAGCACCATTTACCATGCCTCCTCAGAAGTGTATGAAGATGCAAGCCAAGAAAGAGGTCCCACCTCCACCACCTCCACGTGCAAAATCTCCTCCACAGGTACCTATACATCCCATTAATAGGAAAGTGGTGGTTGCCACTAGGTTCTTAGATGTGGACACCTTAAAGGCTATTGGTCTATATGATGAGGTGTTTGTTTTGTTGGGAAGAATAGGCTGGGTCGAGTTTGAAAATTTGCGTAGCCCTACCTATACCGATTTGACTCAAGAATTTCTTGCCACATTTGACTGCAAGTTATACCCTCTAAGTAATCAAGCTAAGTGGCCTGGTGAGATTACATTTAAACTGTTAAGCTCACCCCATAGATTAGACATTCACCAGTTCAATGCTATTTTTGGTTTTCTCGTGGGGCATAATTGTCTTCCCCATGACTTTAATTTTGTGCATGTTTGGTCTGATTTATCTATTGATGATTCGGCTCGTTATGATCCCAAATCCTCTAAGGCCTCCAGACTTCATTCCTCTTCCCATAAATACCTCCAAAAGTGGTTAGCCAATACCATTTGTGCTAGGGGGAGAGCCAGGGAACCCTTAGTAGGCATGAGTTATTTTTTCTTCACTGTATGATCATTGGGGAACCTGTGAATGGGGGTATTAGTTGTTCAACCATTTAAACATGTCGAGTCTACTCGAGTCGGACGTATTTTACTTAGTGGTTATGTCACTGTAATTGCTGAGCATTGTGGCATTGATTTGGATATATTGGAGAAGGATCCAGTGAGGGGTCCCAGTGCTGTTGATGGGCCCATTCTGGTTGCCATGGGCTTGTGCGTACACCAAGATGGTTCCCTACGCTTGATTGGAGCAGATGGCGATGTTTTACCTTGGAGAACTCTAGCACCTGAGCCACATGAGCACAATGCTACCTCACCACCCTCGGAGTATGCTCCTCATTTTGATGCAGATGCAGGACCATCATCCACTTGAGCTGCCTCTCATGATAACGTCCTGGCACGTATTGATCGCCTGGAGTTATACAATGTCGCCCGATTCCAGAGATTAGATGACTGCTTCCAGAGATTTGATGACCGATTTCAGGCACCGGAGGACTCCACTGCTCAGAGGATGGATACCATTGATAGCAAATTAGATGCTTTGCTTCAGAGAATGTCTTTATTAGTCATGGCAACCATCACCCAAGAGGGGGTGAATTTGGTGATTACAAATTTTCAAAATAACTTTGAGAAATTATTTATTTTAATACTTTCAATCAACACTTGCAGCGGAATAAGCTTGACAAAGGTACAATTAATAGAGATTTCTCAAACACTACTTGGGCTATAGGATAAGTCAAGCAAATAAGCTATATATATCAAATTAAACTCAAGTATACATAATTAAGGCACAAATGCAAAGAGATAGAGTTAGAGAAAAACAAACACAAGGATTTATCCTGGTTCAGCCACCCCTTGTGACCTACGTCCAGTCCTCAAGCAAACCACTCAAGATTTTCCACTAAACTTCAAGCTTGAATGAGTGCTTGAAAACCTTTACACAATAGAGTACTCACCACACCTTGGGATACCTCACCCTTTGTGCTTGAGCCTCAAAACAGGGATACCTTACCCTTTTCACTAGAGGGATACCTCACCCCCTTTATAACCTTTGAAGGATACCTCACCTTCTTTACAACAAGCGATACCTCACCCTTTTCACTAGAGGGATACCTCACCCTCTTTACAACCTTTGAAGGATATCTCTCCTTCTTTACAACAAGGGATACCTCACCCTTTTTAACTCTAGAAGGATACCTCACCTTCTTTACAAATAAGGGATACCTCACCCTTTTTCTCTAGAGAGATACCTCACCCTCTTTACAGATTATACAAAGTGTTTGAATGATAGAAACTCTCTCAAAGAGTGAATAATACAAATTGAAGTACTATGGGTATCAAGAAATCACACTTTAAAGCTCAAAACAGAGTATATGATGAAAATGATAGAAAACTCGTATTTAATGCTCAAGGATGTTTTTCAGAATGTTTTCCAACTCTTAATCAATGTCCAATAGCTTTCATTTATAGCCCAAGAGACTTAAGAGCCATTGGAGGCTTGTGAAGGGCATTTAGTGCTCAATAGAGCCGTTGGGGAAAAGTTCAAAACGTGTCCATAATCTGTTATGGCAAAAGTCATAATCGGTTATGGCATGAAAGAAGAGTTTCCAACGTTTCTGGTTTGTAAAATAACCTGTTATGGGTTTACTTATATTCAAATATGAAGGAATTCATAACCTATTATGAAACACTCATAATCTGTTATGAGTTATGTCATATTCGAATATGGCCATTTAAAAAACAGGTTGTTACATTTGAGAAGCCAAAAACTCAATTAGAAAGAAGCCATATTCGGTTATGCATATTCCCATATTCGGTTATAGCATTCTGGTTTTGAAAGCTAATTTTAAATGGTCATAACTTCTTCATTTCTCATCCGTTTTAAACAAATGACCAGTCATTGGAAAGATATTTGAGTCTATTTTCATATGAAATAAGTTTCAGAACAAAACTCAAAATAGTTTGTAAGTTATGATCAAGAGAGTGACCAAAGGTCAGCTTTGTAAAACATAAACTTGATTATTTTTCATGGATTTGAACTACCACCAAGACTAGCTTTTCAAAACTTGTTTGTTGAGCATTTTAGCATGTAAAAACCATTTTTAAAGATTTGAAAACATATTTGAGCTTAGTGTGATTCCTATTTACTTTTACACAAGATCTAAGTCCTATAAGCTATTCTTGAAGATTCTTGGGACTTGATCATTGCACTTCCATTTCTTGTCCTTGTTTGTTATCATCAAAACCATTGCTTTAGCCAATGCCAATTACAGTCTTATCCCCTTCCCCCATCTTGATGTATTCCCTTGTTATTTTGGGATTCTAATTTGATTTTGATTGGATATTTTGACATTGTATTGTATCCTCTTTTGGACTATGAATGCTGATTACTGATTATGGATTCGAATTCTTAATGTACGCGCTTATGCACTATTGGTCTCATTGTGTTTATTTTCTCTGTTGCATGCATGCTTTGACATTAGGGACAATGCCTATTTTAAGTATGGGGGGGTAATGTTTCTAATTGCAATTTTGGTAAATATCTTTTCAATAGGTTTCAAAATGTTTTGAATAATGAGCAAAAGATCTAACATTTTTATTGAAAATTTGATGAGATTTTAAGCTTGAAGGAAGAACTTTCTTAATTTTAAATCTGACAAGTGAGGTCTTGAAAAATTTGAGGGGTTAATTCAAAAGTGATAAATTGAGACCTAGTGAGATTTTGGGCCCTGATGTGAATGACTAATATTAGGTCATCTTGGTTCTTTGTTGTGTGATTCTGCTCATAATTATGTATTCTTCAGAACTTGGCTTGACTCTCTTTTAAGTTGCATATGACCATTGCATATTTTTGAAATGACAAAGGTATTTCTTTCTAATAGCAACTAGCCAAATAGCCATCCTTGCATTTTTATCCATTGTTCACCCCCTTTGAGCCTAATTGACTTCTTATTCCTTTCTTTTTATCAAAGCTCAATACAAACCTATAAGCGAAAAACTATTATGCTACCCTACCTTATGGAGTAGAAGAGCTTAGTGATTGTGATAGGGAATTAATTTTGCATAAGTGTGGGGGAATTTAACAATGTGATGCAAGGTATATTCTGTTAAAAAAGAGAGCTCAAAAGTGAAAAAGAAAGAAATGAAAAGGAAAAGTTGATTGTTGATTGGAGAAAGGTAAGAAAAATGTAAAGGTACAAAAAGAAATTGGAGATTGAAGAATGTTGGGAAATTTTTACTAAAATGATTGAATATTTTTTCCTTTTGCTCTTTTATTTCCTATGGTCTAACTTCGTTTATCCTTGGTGTATCATACCTTAACCTTGACCCCATTACAGCCTAATTAAAGACCTTTTGATTTGTATGCATGTGGCCTAAGTGGTAGAGAAGTAGAGGCTTGCCAAGCCTATGGTGGGGCATATTTTCATGAGTAGGTTGAGAATAAACACAAGCCCAAAACACTTGAGTGAGAAAGTATATCAGTGAGGATTTATCATGTTGATTTAACCCTGATTTTTGATTGACTTAACTTGTTGATTTGGATTGTCGAGGGAGGAAATTCCTGATTGTTTAGATTATTTAAAGAGACTAAGATATGTAGGTCTTTGCTCATTATTCTGCACCTTCATTCTTATTAGGAAGCATGTTCTTGATTGTATATTTTTGCCCAAGAGTGCAACAAGCTAAGTGTGGGGGTATTTGATCTATTGATTGTTTCTATATCTTTAGTGCTTTATGTTTGACCTAATTGGACTTCATATGTACTTAATTGTCAACTCTTAGCTAAGTTTCTGGATATGAAGCTTAATCGGAGCTTTAGTGTGAAACTGCACTTAAAGTATGCTTATAAACACTCATAATGATATTGTATTTTTCAGGAGATCTTTGAATGTTTGAGTCCATTCGCTTCAAACCAAGCTCGTTATCCATTTGAGGATAGAGCCAAAGATTCAAGGAGATCAATATTGCCCTAGAAGCAATGATAGAAAAATATACGTGAAGAATCAAGGCTGAATATGAAGAAGTTAAGTGACATGGCCCGTGTCCCAAGACACCAGGGGGGCCGTGTCCTTCTCTGGTATCACAAGTTGGAGTCAATTCTGAGCGTACCTTATACACGGCCTGTGTCATCAGACACGGGGTAGGTCATGTCCCTCTCTACCTTCTAAACTTGCTTAAATTATGCTGACAGACTCAAACAAGGGGGGAGGGGGGCAGTGTCATCAGACACGACTCATGTCTTCATATCAGGAAATCAATTTGAAATTTGGACGAGGAGCTAAGTTTCAAAGTTATAAATAGAATTGCTTAGGGTTCAAAAGGGATTCTTCTGGACTACAAGCTGCCAAGGTACTGAGAGAGGAAGGTTCGATCAAAGATTGGAGATTCGGGTTCGAATTATCGGAGATCAACCAACCTAAATAATTGGAAACCAGTTTGATTTTCAGTTTTCTTTTGCAGTTGTGTTCTTGATGATGACTTTCTTTAGTTTTTCTTTTGAATTTGAATTTGCCATATGTGGCTAAGTTTTTAATTAGTTAAAGGAAGATGAAACCCTAGTCTTGATTATGTGAATCTTTCATATTCCTTTTTATTCAATATAGTTTTGTTTTTATTCATATATTTTTGTTCTTAATTCGGTATAAAGGTTTTTTATACTCTTTATTATTTTCGAAAGTAGTAAAACTAGGATTACTATGCGCAGTTGCGGTGATATGATTAGTGAAACATATGATTTGAGTAATTCAATCCTAGTGTGTGATTGGACCTTAATGTGATTGGTTTTCTAAATCATAATGCAATCATTAATTAGGTGTAAGAACGGTTGCTTTACAATTAACTAATGATTATGTCTTGATTTGAGCGGTGACTAAAGTAATCAAAACTTAAGGAAAATAGAGAATTAATCTCACAATCACATGAGAATATAATTGGTTATGTTGGTATCAAGGATATGTAGGTTAGCATGATCATATAAATCTAGTGGTGGATTTCATCGCTTAACCAATATCTTTTAATTGGTAATTCAAATTGTATTTACTGTTGTTGCTTTCAATTTAATTCCTTTTTATAGTTTTAACAAACAAACCTCATTTTTACTGTTTATTACTTTTTAGAGTTTAAATTAGGGTTCAGTTTTTAGTGTCAATTGAATTAATTCTCTGTGGATCGTCTCTTACTAACTACAACTGGTTGTAAGGTTTTTATATTTTTTGTGAAACTTGACAACTGATTTTGATATTAATTTTTAAATCATAATCTAGAGGACACCAAATATAGACTGTATTATGATTCTGGTCACGTTCTATAAATATCAGGCTAAGTCATCCTAATCAAGTATCTGTTATCTCACTGCATAAATCCTACTTGTACACTACCTAAGTTGAGCTTTGGAGTCCTTTTGCAGGTACTCACCTCATCGTACCACCGCTGCCACTGCTATACTACGGAGAAGTCCACCTTCAACTACCGTAACATACTTACTTCAAGTATTCCTCTGAATCCACTTCAGAACAAAATTCATATTTCTACTACAATTAATTTGTAAGGTTAAATCTAATGGATTAATCAACGATTTTCATCAAGTTTTTTGGCTTGTTGCAGGGGATGTGAATTTAACACCCACCAAATGTGCTACCCTCAAAAGCAAGACTAATGTCCAAAGGAGTGGTAGTTCTGGCAGGTTGCTACTTATGTGGATGGAGGAAGAGACGATCGATCATCTCACTCTAAAGTGATCGGGCACAATGAATATTTTGGCAAAAATAATTCCTGATGCTTTGATTCATGAAAACACGAACCCGTGTTGGTTGCTAAGGATAAGCAACCTAGTTGGCAAGCTTTGAACGCATTAGCTCGAGCTCCATGCGAAAAAAAAAAGATTATTTTTATATATAAAAAAATAAAAAAATAAATATATATATAAAATTAAAGAAAAATTACCTGATTAACCATATGCAGTGAGTGAAATGCAATCTGGCAAGGTAAGGGCGTAGGGCCCATAGACAGTCACAAATCCTAGCATCCATTGCTGTGCTCAACTTGGAGGCCTTCAAGGACGCGAGATCTCAACCAAATGCAGGGAGCACCGCCCAGCAAACCCACAAAAATGGGTTAAGCAATGCACGAACTTCCTTAAGGTAAACGTAGATGCAGCAGTTAATACGGCTACCCTAGCTTGTGGCATTGGTGTGATAGTGCAAGGTTGGAATGGTTCGTCTGTAGTAGCAAAAACTATTCTTAAAAGAGGTGTAATTGACGTACACAAAGGGGAGCATATGGCTGCAAAGGAGGGACTACTTTTTGCATGGGAATGGGGTGTGAGATGCGTTTTCTTGAAGGGAGACGCAAATAATGTGTATAGTAACATTCGAAATGGCAGTTCATATGTCTCCTATAATCGCACCATCTCAAGGGATATTAATTTGATAGCCTTTTGGTTTGATTGTTTTGATTGTGGTTTTGTCCCTAAACTATATAATAGAGTAGGGTGGCTGATTGCTTAGCTAAATTAGTTTTTTCTTGTAATCAAAAGGAGATGCTTGATGAACCACCAGATGACATTGTAAACCTTTTGGCTCATGATTTCTTTCTGTAATGCATTATCTTGGTTATCAAAAAGAAAAAATAAGAAAAATGAAGAAATAAACGAATTTACAAATTAGAAACACTCCAATGACTAATGTTTTCTCTCTCTCTGTTTTCTTTTTTTTTTAAAAAAAAAAACCGTATTACTAAGGCTTAAATTTAGATCTGGCTCAGGTGTTGGATTAATCACAAGCAAATTTGCAAAACAAAAAAGGGCTGAAATCTGGCCCGTTTTCACTTGAGCAGTTCCTTTAGTCTTACTTCCTGGCCCTTTTTCTTGCTAGATTCAAAGAGAAAAGTTGAACAATCTGAAAGATATACATCTCTGGATCATCACACATCAAACATATCAGTAAATTAATAAGCAAAATATTTGTCATTTCTGGTTCATTTCCTGGTGTTTGCTTCTCTGAGAGAAATAGTTTCATAAATAAATTAATCTGTTCTATACAATAATAAATTTATGTAAAGTTCAATCTTATAACTTTCAAAATTTTCTAATCAAGCAATAATACAAACACGACCTACCTTCTAATTTTCTCTTACTCTTTTAGGTTCTTTCTAACAAGTCTGGGGTGCTTTTGCCAAGGAGTTCTTAATTCTTGTTCTTTTGCCCCACAGTCACACATGCGCACACATTATATAAAAGCAAAACTTTTAGAATTTTTTTGGAATTGGACTTTTGTTGATCAGAATATTTGGTTTTACGAAATGAGTTGAATAGTTTCTAGAAGCCCATATGATTATGTGATCAAATATGGGTTTAGAAATCGTCATATGTATATCTTTATTGGGCTTTGACTTAATTGGTAAGTGTGTTGGATTATGGTGTAGGGCTTGGTAGGCTAAAATCCATGATGGGTGGAAAGTAAGTTATTGCTTTATATTTTAGAGGTCTGGATCTTCATTTCGTTTGTAACACTTCTGATTGCATAGTCTTTCCATCTAGATATCATTTATAAAAAGGGAGGTGGAGGGGATGATCGATCCTATTCTTGAAGTACGCAATTGGTATACCTTGTTTTCAAGCTTCTTAGAGGTAACCAATCACAACAATGTCTTCAAGAGGTATATACCACTAGATTTAATCTTGACTTATACAAAGTGTTCGAAATTCTGGTACAATCGAGTGGTGATTTATGAAATCTTACAAAGCTTTCTTCAACATCATATAGAGAAATTCTTGTAAAAATCTACTGCATCCAAAACTAATCAATAAAATATTGACACATCATTAATATACTAGTAAACATAATACTTGTTTAATAAGAATTAATGATGTGTTAATATTTTATTAGAAAAGTGCACCCAACTCAAGAATCTCTCCATTCGAGTATTATAGCTATATTGGTATATAAATAGAGTTTTTTATCCAAAAAATTCATTTATTTCTTCATTATTATGTTATTTTTTTTATTTTAAATACTTTCCAATCACTGGTATATAAATGGAAATTTTTATCTGAAAAAATTGTTTATTTATTAATTATATGTTAAATGTTTTTCATATTTTAAATATTTTCTAATTAAAATCTCTCTTATTACTTAAATATAATTTAATATGCTTTTATTCTAATATGATTTACATTAAAATAATAATATGTATAGATAGTTTTATTCATATTATAATCTCTTGTGTGTTGTAAGCTTCTTGGGTAATTTGTATAACATTTTAATTTTTAACTCTTCATTGTATTAAAAATCTATTAAAAAAATAAAAATTACTTGTACAACTAGAAACAATCACACATAAGTGAATTTATTAAGTTAATTCATTTGTTTGATCTTTGAGTTTAAGTTCAACAAGTAGTAGTGTTTTTCAGATTTTTTTTTTTAAAAAAAGATAAAACAAGTAGTACTGTTTTACCCTAAAAGAAAAAAAGCAGAAATATAGAGTGGTGTGTGGAATGCTTGTGAGGGAGGAGAGTAGGGCGGGATGTATAGAGGAGAAAATGCGGAATTTGGAAGATGATGGAATCTTGAAAGCAGATTTGTTTGTCACATATGGGAAGGGGACGAGAATGACCGTGCGTGCTACTTCAAAATGTTAACGCAGTGCAGCTAAGAGCCACCGAGTGTTGCTTTGAACGCTATCCCTGCGTGATGTATAGAATGCAAGCTATCATTGTATTTGGAATTTGGACGGAAACTAGGTATATCTAGGTCTTAGGTTTTGTTTGTTTCTTCTTTTGGTTTTTCTATGATGTGTGCAATTCATTCCGAATTCGACTTTGTTCTAGCTAGCTGGGAACCTTTAATTTGGACAATGACAACTTTTGGGGCACCGTCGAGTTGTTTTGTTTCTTCCTGCGCTAACTATTACCACTTAAATGTTTGTTAATTACACAAACATCTGTTTTATTTTATTTATGTTATTAAGGTAAGATAAGCTAAAGAAGGAACTGAATCCTTCTTCAAAGAAAAAAAAGGTTGGAACGTGTAATTGCTCTTAGTGGGAGTATATACTCTTGATGTAATTAAGCATAAATAAAACAATTCTCTTGACTTCATCAGTTTTTAAGAAGTCACAATAAATTATCTCTTCACAGACTTGCCAATTGTCAAAATAGCTTTATAAGCTTTGTTCGAGGTTTAGTAATCGGATATACTTGCGAGCAAGCTCAATCAAATCCTTTGCGTGGCTAAGGTGTTCCACTTGTCTTGATTAACCTTCATAATAGTACTTTTCCAAAAATCTACCGTTAAAAGTAAAGTAAGTTATTGTTGGGTTAGGGAAGTTTAAAATATCAAGAAGATCTTTCGTACGATGACACCAAATCTTGACTAAAACTCTTAAAACATTAAATTTATGAGTTTTTCTATTTATATGATTTTCACTTTTTCTATTTCCCATACAACCTAGCCATGTGCTCTTGTCAATTCTCCACAATACTGGTTGAGCCACACCCATTTTTCTATTAGAGTCATTATTTACCACTTTACTTGGACTTTAGTGATTCATAGTTCTTTTTCAAAGGAGGCAATAACCATGAGATTACCAACTAATCAACCATCATTTCTAATACTCATCCAAGCATAACCATTATACCGGAGAGATATTTTTCTATGAATTAAGCGAGAAATCACAATAGTAAGCTTAACTTCATATCTTGACCCAAAACTTTAAGACAATAAATTCAAGGATTTCATGGGTTCTTGCATTAATATGATTTGTTAATAGATATAGTTTCTCTATTAGTAACTGTTAGTTTGTTTCCTGTTACAGGTTAGTTAGTTAGTTTTTGCCTTGTTGTATTACTCTGTTAGCTTCGGGTAACAACTTTAATGCTCAACCCTGTTTTATAAATACATGGTTAATCAATGAGAATGATGTAATTCAGATTGCATATTGGTAACATGGTATCAGTTGCAAACCCGCTTCTCTCCTTCCTCTCCTTCCTCTCTGATCTCTGATTTTATTTTTTTCCTTCCCTTTCTTTAACCATTCTCTTTTTTGGTTCAATGGTTGCAGCTACGCCAGTGAACCCTCAAGATATTTCCAATGAATTCTATATCCACCTAAATGAAAACCCTTCTCTTGTTCTTGTTTCCCCAACACTCGATGGCCCCAATTATCATGGTTGGTCTCAGGCTATGAGCAGGGCTCTTGAAATGAAGAATAAATTTGGTTTTGTTGATGGCTCCATCAAGAAGCCTGATTCTAAAGATTCCTCTTTTGCTGCATGAAAGAGATGCAACACATTGGTTCTTTCTTGGCTACACCATTCCATGAACAATGAAATTGCATCCAGCATTTTTTACATTGATGAGGCTTCTGCAGCTTGGAAAGAACTTAAAGATTGGTTCTCCCAAGGTGATTTTGTAAGAATTTCTCAGTTGCATGCTGAGTTGTATTCTCTTAAGCAATCTGATTTGACTGTCACTACCTATTTTACAAAGTTAAGGATTTTATGGGATGAACTTTGCAATTTTTGTCCTATTGAACAAACATCTTGCTGCCAAATTAGCAAAACTGTATAAAAATACAGAGACAATGATTTGGTTTTGTGCTTCCTCCAAGGCCTGAATGACAACTATGCCACTGTTAGATCACAAATTCTTCTCATTGATCCTCTTCCTTCCCTAAACAAAGTGTTTTCTATGGTTATCCAACAAGAAAGGCAGTTGCAAATTAGCATTCTTCTTGATCCAACAGTTCTTGCAGCACCATCACAGCCTTCTCCCAGCATAAATCCTCAAGGAGGGGGTCGACCAAATAGCAAGAACCCCAATGCAAGATCTGGAATTCAGAGACATTGCACTCATTGCAACAAAAACAATCACACTGTGGAAACATGTTTCTTTAAACATGGATTTTCACCTGGATATAAACCAAAGAAATCTGTCAACAATGTTTCAACTTCCTCACATACTGAAGCCTCATCCTCTTCCACAATTTCTTTGCCGGGTATTACTCAAGAACAGCTTCAAGGCCTCTTAGCTCTCCTTCCTAAATCTTAGTCTACTGCTACAAATCATACTTCAAACCTTGTGAGCACATACACAATTTCAACAAATTCTCCATCAGGTATCTGTCATAGCCCCTGGATTTTAGATTCGGGGGCTACTAACCATATCTTTTCCTCATTGCATTTTTTTACAACTTATAAAGATCCTATATCTGTCTGTCTACCAAATGGTCAACATAAATTGCAAATATTTGGGGTACCTTCTTTGTCACAGATTCAATCATTTTACATGATGTGTTATACATTCCAAATTTCTCTTTTAACCTAATTTCTGTTGCAAAGCTTACCTTATCTATTTTATGTTTTATCTCTTTCTATAATGATCATTGTATTATTCAAGAGATGAATACGTTGAAGAGGATTGGCAAAGCTAAGGCCTGCAATGGACTCTATGTGTTGATAGTTTCCAAGCCAGCTTGCTCTCCTACACATGCTATTAATTCTGCTATTAACACTAAGGCCAGCATCACATCTACTAACCTTTGGCATTATCGATTAGGACACCATCTTCACAAATATTTCATCTTGTCAAACAAAAACATACTATTATAGATTCTGTTTTTCCACAATTATGTGATATATGTCAGCTTTCTAAGCAAAAAAAGACTACTTTTTTCTTTGAGTACAACTATTTCCAATTCTATGTTTGATCTTATCCATGTAGATATTTGGGGACCATATGTTGTCCCATCTCTTAATGGCCACAAATACTTCTTAACTATAGTTGATGATAAATCTAGATTCACATGGATTAGATTGATGAAATTAAAATTTGAAACAAGACAACACCTTATTGATTTTGTCACCTTAATAGAAACTCAATTTCACAAGAAAGTAAAGACAATCCAATCTGATAATTGGGAAGAATTTTTGTTTCACTCTTTCTATCAATCTAAGGGTATTGTCCATCAATTAAATTGTGTTAAGATTCCCCAACAGAATGGAGTGGCTGAAAGGAAGCATCAACATGTTCTTAATGTAGCTAGGGCCTTGCTTTTTCAATCTAACCTTCCAATTTCTTTTTGGTCTTATGCTATTTCACATGATGTGCACCTTATCAATATTCTTCCTTCTACAAAATTACATAAATTATCTCTATATTCTGTTTTGTAAAATAAAAATCCTGATTTATCCACTTTTAGAGTTTTTGGATCTTTATGTTTTGCATCAACTCTTACTACAAATAGAAATAAATTTGAACCTCGGGCTAGAAAATGCATATGTCTTGGTCATAAAGATGGTGTGAAGGGTTATATCTTATTTGACTTACATAATAGAGAAATTTTTCTATCTAGGAATGTAGTTTTTTATGAAACTATCTTTCCTTTCTCGAAATCTCAACAGTGCAATACTACTGATATTTTTTCCATTATTTGTCTCCCATCTTTTACTCCTTATTTTGAACTTTCTATTGACCCAATTAACACAACCTCTATTCAACCTAATCTTGATCTCAACAATCAAATTATTCCTACAACCTATGTATCCACTAGAACCAAAAGACCTCTTGATTATCTTAGAGATTACCACTATAATATTATTCACTCACAACAGGAACAACAATCCCCCTCGAGTATTAAATATCCTATATCTCAATATCTGTCATATGCTAATCTTTCTGCATCATACAAGCAGTTTGCTTTGTCTGTTTTAAACTTCACTGAACCAAAAACATACAACCAAGCTATCCAACATGCTTGTTGGAAATCTGCAATGGATCAAGAAATTTTAGCACTTGGACAAAATAAAACTTGGGTGCTGACTGATCTACCTAAAGGTAAGAAACTTATAGGCTGTAAATGGGTTTACTAAGTCAAACTAAAATCTAATGGTAGCATTGAAAGGTATAAAGCCCGCTTGGTGGCCAAAGACTATAGTCAACAAGAGGGCATTGATTATTTTGAAACTTTTTTCTCCTGTTGTGAAATTAACTATTGTTTGTTTAGTAATTGCTATGGCAGCTGCAAAGCATTGGTATTTACATCAATTGGATGTAAATAATGCTTTTTTTCATGGAAATCTACATGAGGAAGTCTACATGATTGTACCTCAATAATTTCATTCATCCAAATTGAATCAAGTCTACAAGCTACTTAAATCCTTATATGGACTTAAGGAAGTAAGTCGACAATGGAATGCAAAACTAACCTCTGCTCTTATTTCTCTTGGTTATACTCAATCTAAGGCTGATTACTCTCTCTTTGTTAAATCTTGTGATACTACCATTACTATATTACTTGTGTATGTTGATGATATAGTTTTGGCAGACAATGATCTTCATGAAATATAGAGAGTTAAATCCTTTCTAGATCAGTAATTATTGATTAAAGATTTGGGATCTCTTAAATTTTTCCTTAGTTTGGAAGTTGTTAGAACTAAAACGGGTATAACTCTCTCACAAAGAAAATATGCTCTTGAGTTGTTGGATGATGCAGGATTATTAGCATGTAAACCAGCTTCCACACCTATGCTGCCTAATTTGAAGCTGAAATCCAATGATGGTCAACTTTTTTCTGACCCAGCAGCCTTTCACAGACTTATTGGAAGGCTTTTATACCTCACCAATACTAGATCGGATTTGGTTTTTGCAGTCAATGAATGATCTGTCGATTATTTGTATATCTTGAGTGTCTTATGTTTGATCTAATTGGACTTCATATGTGTTTAATTGTTAATTTTTAGATACATTTCTGGATATGAAGTCTAATTGGATCTTTATTGTGAAATTATGCTTAAGTGTGTTTATAAGCACTCATAATTGCATTGTGTTTTTCAAGAGATCAATATCACCCCTAGAAGTAAAGAAAGAAGGTTGAATTGAAGAAAGTGAGTGACACGGCCCGTGTCACATGACACGGGGTGGGTCGTGTCCTTCTCTGGAATTTCAACATAGACCTGACCAACAACACGGCCCGTGTCATATGACACGGGGTAGGCCGTGTACTTCTCTGTCCTGACAAAAGGAGAACCAATTTTGAGCTCACTTAACAACACGGCCCGTGTCATATGACACGGGGTGGGCCATGTACTTCTCTGACTTGTATCCCACTTGAATTTGTGTTGACAGAACCTAACACGGGGTAGGTCGTGTCATACGACACGGCCCGTGTTGTCGCATCAGAACATTAGATACAAATTTTAATGATGTGTTAGGTCTCCAAAGTTATAGATAGGACTGCCTAGGGTCCTAAAAAGGGGTCTGGACTGGGAAACTGCCAAGAGGCTGAGGAGAAGACCAAGAACAAGGGAGAAGGAGATTAGATCGAAGATTTGAGTCTCGGGTTCGAGCAATTGGAGATCAATCATCCCCAATCTTTGGAAACTAGTTTGATCTTTAGTTTTCTTCTGCACTTCTATTCTTGACAATGTTGTTTTTCTGTTATTCTTTTAGTTTTGAATTTGCCATGTGTGGCTAGTTTTCTTATATGGTTAAGGGAAGATGAAACCCTAGTTTTGATTATGTGATTCTTGCATATTTCCTTATATCAATACAATTGTGTTTTTATTCATATGTTTCTGTTCTTAATTTAGTATAAAAGTTTTTATACTCTTTGCCAATTTCAAAAATGGTAAAACTAGGATTGCTATGCGCGGTTGCGGTGGTAAGACTAGTGAGGCATATGATCTAAGTAATTTAATCCCGGTGTGAGATTGGATCTTAGTGTGATTGATTTTCTAAATCTTAATACAATCAATAAGTAGGTGTAAAAGCGGTTTCTTTACAAATAATTATTGATTAGGGATTGATTTCGGTTGCTAAATTAACCAAAACTTAAGGAAAACAGAGAATTAATCTCACAATCACATAAAAACATAATTGACCATGTTGGTATAAAGGATATGTGGGTTAGCATAATCATATAAATCTAGTGGTGGATTCCATCTCTTAACCATTGTCTTTTAATTGATTGTCTAAATTATATTTACTGTCTTTGTTTTGGATTCAATTTCTGTTTTTAATTTCAATAAACAAAACCCCTGTTTTATTGTTTACTGTTTTTGAGTGTTTAAATTAGGATTCAAATTATAGTGTTAATTGAATTAGTTCTCTGTGGATCGACCCTTGCTAACTACAACTGGTTGCAAGGTTTTTATTTTTTGTGGAACTTGACAACTGATTTTCATTCTAAATTTTAATCACAATCCACACCACACCAATAAACTTAGTTAATATGTCTCTGCTCCCATGCACCTTTATTATGAGGCAGCCCTACGAATTCTAAGATATATAAAAGGTTCCCCAGGTATTGATTTATTTTTTCCATCCTCATCTAACCTATAATTATCTGCTTTCAGTGATTCAGACTGGGCATCTTGCTTGGATTCACGAAGATCAGTCACGGGTTTTTCAATCTTTCTTGGTCCAGCTTTCATTTCTTGGAAATCAAAGAAACAAGTCACCATCTCTCGTTCATCTTCTGAAGCTGAGTATGGGGCCCTTGCATCAACTACTACTGAGGTTCAATGGCCCATTTGCTTGTTGCATGATCTTCAACACATTTGTACTGATCCGGTTCCAATTTACTGCAACAACAAATATCTGCTATCCAAATAGCTTAGAATCTGACTTTCCACGAGCGCACGAAACATATCGAGATTGATTGTCATCTCGTTCGTGAGAAACCACAAAATGGTGTCATTCATCTTCTACCTATTTCTTCTGCCAGTCAAATTGCAGACATATACACTAAACCTCTCCATTCTATAACCTTTCATTCTTTGTTGTCCAAGCTGGGCATGATTAATATATATGCTCAGCTTGAGGGGGACTGTTAATAGATATAGTTTCTCTATTAGTAACTATTAGTTTGTTTTCTGTTACAGGTTAGTTAGTTAGTTTTTCCCTTGTTGTATTACTCTGTTAGCTTCGGGTAACAACTTTAATACTCAACCCCATTGTATAAATGCATGGATAATCAATGAGAATGATGTAATTCAGATTGCATATTGGTA
Organism: Ormosia emarginata; assembly: GCA_029884605.1. Classification (NCBI taxonomy): domain Eukaryota; kingdom Viridiplantae; phylum Streptophyta; class Magnoliopsida; order Fabales; family Fabaceae; genus Ormosia; species Ormosia emarginata. The sequence continues at coordinate 39,561,007 of JAQQTP010000074.1, read as the reverse complement.
ACATGATCCTCATTGCTTTTATTCCTTCTCAATGTGGGACATATTTTTATTTACATCTGAATTTCTAATGTCACTTTTGGTACATATAATGGTGATTCCAAGAATCGAAATGGAATAGGAATTAATGAAATGGAATAAGCTGCGCTGGAATAGAATTACCACACTGTCGGCAATTTGATGCATTCATAATGGAATAGATTTCCAAGCCATTCCATTGTTTGGTATATGGAATTAATGTGAAATGGAGAATAAAAAATTATTCAAATAACACAAGTACCCTTCCTGTTTATCTCACATAAGTAATATGAATTAATATTCTTATATTATTATGACATGTTTTTGAGAAAGAAAAAATATGCATATATATATATATATATATATATATATATATATATATAATTTTTTCCGTCAATAATTATTACTATAACTTGCGTGCATGATGAAAGGCACCAAACGGTTTATGTCCAGCATCTCACATTCTTCTTAATTGTATATTACATATTACTATATCAGTTTAGAATGGAGGGATTTTGTTCATGTGAAATTTATAATAAATCAATCTTTAGTCCTACATATATAATATAGAAAACTTAGCAAGATGAAGGGAATTGCAGGATTTCACAAAAGCAAGTAGAACGAGCCTGAATAGAGATAATGTACGTTGATACTGGCAGAATTGCCATAGTAGCACCCTTATGAACAAGTTGAGGAGCAAAATAAAACTTAGGATTTAAGTAGGTTAAATTTAATCAACGATAATTCTGGTGATTTTATTAAATAAAAAATAAATAGATAAATTAGAATAACAAATTTAAATATGATTAATCCCACCTCTTTGGGAGGGAATGTTGATTCTTAGTTCTATGGAATGGAGCATGAAATTGAATCACCATTCCAGACATTTTTTTTTTTTGCAAACAAACATGAGAATACTTATTCCATAGAATAGAACCCAAAACAGAATCATCATTCAGCGTACCAAACGGCACCTGAGAGTTATTGAATTGAATTACAAAGGTAAAATATACAGTCTTCATCATCAAAACTGAATAGCAATATTTTTTTTTTATTGTGATCAAGTTGTGTTTGAGTTAGCTTGCATGTATCACAATTAGTCCAATTCTCTGATCCAATTAAAAGTAAGCTAGTCACACTAGGATTTAGAGATTCATAAAAATATTTTTTACGGTCTAATTCTAAAAAATTGGCATAAATGAGATTCTAACCAATGATCATGAGCCTATCTTCATATCACATACCCATCTACTACTAAGTTAACTCCTTAGGTTAAACTAAATAGCAATATAGTAGAAAGTAAAGAGAGCTGTGAACCATGCATTAATAACGGAATTTTTGCTTTGTAAAATTTTTTTATACACTAACCATGGAGTTCAATATTTTACAAAAATATTTTTATATATTTTGTTTATGTTTCAAAGCTGTCTAGAGAGAGAAACTGAGTAAAGGACGGAAAGGGGTGGATTATGCGTGAGTATGGAGACTTATTATGACTTGAGTCTGCATCAAGTACTTCTTAACAAAGTTATGGCCTAGAAGGATAATTTTATTAAAAAAAAAAATTCTCTTATTTTTTTGCTAAAAAATACTTTGTAACCATTATATTATAGATTGATCAATAGTGTTACAATATAAAAATTCTATATAACGAGACGATATATTCAACTACGTTCTGAGCAGACATATGAGGTGGACTTCACTAGGAGTAAACTCCACATGTGAGTCTCACTCTTATATACACAAGATGCATTTATGTATAACAATGCTCATGTAAGTATGGTTTATGTACTTAATTCTTAGGAACTCGTTCTGCACTGAATAATTTGGAGCTACAACCCTGCTCCCCCAACAAATAGTATCAATATGATTTTGGCCCCTACGACTACAAGTGATGGGGCCAAACACGCTTGAACACCTCCGAATAAGAATAGCAATGATATACCTGTGATAGGCGATAAATACTAGTATAGATATGGTTTATATAAGTGGTGCAACTGTAAAGTGTAAACAAAATTATATTTTTTTCCTTAAAGTATTTTTTCATCTGATAAGTGAGAGATTAATCTTTTGAAATACAGTCAGACACTTAAGTCGAAACCTCTTCAAATAATATTTTTTTTATACATATAAATTTTAAAATTAAATTTAAAACCACATATTTAAAGGATTCAAATATCTTTCACTCAAATTAATACACATTATTATTGTAAAAAAAATGACACATTATTGTTTACAACTAAAGTAATTGTTTGGGATAAGTATTTATAAAGTTATTTAATGTAAAATGATAATATGTCAATATGTAATTAATTTAATCTGTACAATTTATGTAAATTAGATTTTTGCAAGAATTTATCGTGATAGGCTTCTTTAACTAGGAAAAGGCTGCACTTTTCAAATCGAAGTTTTGTTAGTGATCACGTTAAAAAAAAAATGTTAATGATCAGACAAGTTAGTTGACTAAGAAATAACAATAATTACAGCCCCACCAATGGTCACTCCCTGCTTTCGTCCTCAAGAAAATGAGAGCACAAGCAGAGTCAGAAAAGAGAGAAATACCAATGATCGATCGAAGCACTCGATAATAGAAAATGACCCTGCAAAATAATAAGGAAAAGGGAATTGCTAGAGAAAACTGGAACTTGACAAAAGTTTGAAAGATGCATTTTTATTTTTTATTTTTATTTTTTGCACTGGATCCCTTACAATTTGTGGTTGTAATTACATTGCTTCTACACCCGAGCGGTCTTTAGCATAACCCAAAAAAAAAAAGTTAACTAATGAATGCTTTTAACATACTAAATATGAAAAATAAAGATAAAAAGTATTATATAAAAAATATAATATTTATTATGAATTTTAAGAACATTTAATACTCTTTAAATTATTAGAAACATTTTATAAATAAATAATATTAAATACTATTCTTTTGGTACTTAATATTAAATTAAATGCTCTCTAGTAAGTAACAACACTGTCGGTATCAAGACACATAAAACAAGAAGCAGCAGTGAGTGAGTAGCAAGACATAGTACGCATCTACCAAGTGGGGAACATGTTATTCTAGAGAGGGAAATTAGCGAAAGAGGGCTTGATGGAATTGTCCTCTCAATATGAAAGCTGCCATGCTTCAAATAGCACCAACAAGGAAAATCATGACAAGCCATTTATGGAAGAAGAAAGAAATTCGGCGATGATGACCAACGTCGAAAACTTTTAAGATTGGGAGATTCCAGTATATTCCCTTCTTCATTGAGCCTTTTGCAATAAGACAATATATGCATCAAAATATATCGACATGAGTCATGCGGCTCGGGCCTCTGCCTCACATAGTCATTACGTTACGCAGTCATCGTCACAAGTGCGAAAATAATAATAACCTTTTGTACTCAGTTAAACCCATTTTGATTCATTGTCACATACAGCCCCAATTTTTCAGAGTCAATGTTTCTTAGGGTTAGGGATGAAAGGAAAAAAAAATATGAATAAAGGAATGTTTGATATATTTTCTGTTTTTATTTTTAGTTGATATATTTTTATTAATAATTATAAAATTATTATATATTTTTTTTATTTCATGTTTTCAAATTTTTATGAAAAAATCATAAAAATAAGATAATGTTATTTTATATCATTTTCTTTACAAAAAATTAAAAACAAAAAACAAATAAAAAAAATGTGACAATTTTGTAATTATTAATAAAAATATATTAACTTAAGAAGAAAATAAAAAACAAACTAAACGCCTTACTTATTTTCTTGTCAGTAGTTCGACAAGTTGCCTCTTATCATAAGTAAATGACAAACAAAAATTCCATTTTGTTTGTTCTATATTAAGCGTGAAATTGCGACAACTAACAATAGACTTTTTTTTTTTCAATGAACAACAACTAACAATAGTTTGGACGAATATACAGATGTAGTTGGTGTCATCACTCATTACCTATGAAGCATACGAATACGTGTCTGTGTTAAATATATGAAGACACATATATGATATGTGTGTCTTACATATCAGAATATATTTGATTAAAAAGAGTATTATTTTTAGTTTAGACATATTTCAAATACGTTTGGACAAATTTATGATATAACTTGGACACGATTCATTAATATTTTTTTTTAAAAGTAATTTCTATGACTAACGTTTAATTAGTAAGCCCGTAACTCACCCAAACCCAATCACATGATTGACGTCCCAAGTCACTATTTTCACATACGCGTATTTTAAGTTTTATCTTTTCACACATCACTATTAGACTTTTAAGTTTTATCTTTTCATACGTTACTATTTTCATCTTTTCCTTATACCTCTGTTCATACCAAACCATCCACTTCGTCGTTATCGAAGCTTGTCGCACACCAATATTCCCTTTAGTTAATTTTTTTTTGAATGCAAAATACTTGTACATAGTTAGTTCTATTAAGAGAAGTTAATTTAAGAGATATTTTAAAATATGTCAATAGAAATTATATTTCATATTTTTTAGGAGGGACTTACTATGTAGCAATTATTAAGCACATATGACATATATTAAGATATTGTAAATATCTAAGCTTATAGAAATAATATTAATGAATTATGAATATTTTTTCTTAAATTTTACAATATATATATATATATATATATATATATATATATATATATATATATATATATATATATATATATAGGCATATCTAGTGAGATGAATTTTTATTGTGAGAGGGTGAGATGAGTAAATCTTGATCATACAACTATACATGGATGATCAAGATTAAAAGTTACTTAAAAGTCATTGACTACTTAAAAAAGTAAAATATATTTATGTTCTAATCTTGACCATTTATGTAAGATCCAATGGTCAATATTTACTCTTATCACAATAAACACTCATCTTACCAAAATAAGATCATATATATATATATATATACACACACACACACACACAATTTTTTGAATTTAATGTGTCTCTATATCCGTATCATGTCTCGTATATGTGTCTGTGTTTCATAGCTCATTACTAATCAAATCTCTGACCTCAAATAAAAGCATTAGCTCTATGTTTCCTTCCATTTACAAAGATCTGATTTTGACACTGTTCATATTTTACCAGGTTGTTATGTACAATACAAGGAGCATATAGAAATTATAGACAAATTATATCTTTTTTTTTGTTTTTTTACTTTTTCTTTACTATTCTAATTTGAGATAAATTCTGGATGATTCATGTGAGAGGAACCGTGCAAACTTATGGAAGAAGAACGAACACTTATTAGTTACTAAAAAAAAATGTGCAAAAATGAACCAGGCTAAACTCTCAACCTTGGATACTTGCATCTGATTTTGAAACTGTTCATGTTTACCAGGTACAATACAAGGAGCACATAGAAATTATAGACAAATTATATCCCTCTTTTTTTTTTTTTTTGTACAATAATGAAGCAAGCTAAACTCTCAAACTTAGATACTTGAGGACACCTTTCACTCACTCACTCACTCTTCCTTATCTTCACTCTTTCTCACTTATGCTTCTTGGCTCTAGATGCCAACACTTCATGGCTATTTATATTCCCCCAAGGTTGGCTCACTATGATTCTAGATTTTGCTATACATTGCATTTGCTACATAATTCTAGATTTATCTATACATTGAAAAACAAATATGCTACCAAATGATTTCAAAACTCAAGAGGAGGATGGGTGAATTAAGTTTTTCAAAGCTTTTTGCAAACAAGTCTCTTTCGATTTTTGTTGAAGCTATTTTCTTATGTAGTGAATGAATTTATGACAATAAAAAGATCTCACACAAGTTTTCAAAGAAAATGAATGAGTAGAAGAAGAAGCAACAAGTATGCAAAGCAAATAAGCAAGCTTGAAAGTAAATAGATAAGGGTATACAAGAAGAATTTTATAAATTTGCTATCAAATTTAGCTACGACATTTTTTTGTAGTTAATCCATAGCTAATTAGTTACGGATTAGTTATGAAATAAGTTTCCCTAACTAAATTTCGAATGCTTAAAGAATTTTTTTTTATCAAGCAAATAGCTACAAAATAGCTATGTTTTAGTTACAAAATTTAGCTGCATAAATATTTTGTAACTAATCTATAGCTAATTAACTATGGGTTAACTATGAAATAAGTTTCCCTAGCTAAATTTCAAATGCATGCATAAAGAAAAAGATTTCATCAAACAAATAGCTACATAATAGCTACAATTTAGCTATGAAAATATTTTATAACTAATTCGTAGCTAATTAGTTATGGATTAGTTATGAAATAAGTTTCCCTAGCTAAATTTCGAATGCATGAAGAAAATTTTTTTGTCAAATAAATAGTTACAGAATAACTACGATTTAACTATGAAAATTTATGTAGCTAAATAAAATTTTGTAGCTAACTAAGTTAGCTAGGAATTATTTGGTAGTTAAAAATTTTTAGCTCAAAGTTAATTTGAGCTAGGAATTTAGCTAGGGAAAAGCTTAGAAATCCAAAGCTAATTACCAAATTTTTTTTATACATTAATTCATTTTTCCCTTAAAATTTTCATTCCCTCTCTCATTATTTCCCTAACTCAGTGATGTGCTGAAATTTAAATTCCATTCCCTCTCATTCTCTGCAACGTGAACCAACTCTATCCTAATTCTGATGCGAATAGGGATGGCAAAAATCCACGGAGTTTAGGGAACCCCGTAGGGACCGCCTCGAATGGTGCCCTGAATGCGGGGTTTTTCTCCTAGCGGGAATGCCCTAAACCCCATGCCATATTCGGGGACGGGGACAATACTCCCCGCCTCGCAAGGTTCCTGTTCCTGTTAAATTACTAAAATGTCCTTCATAATATATATATATATATATATATATATATATATATATATATATATATATATGTATTTTAGTAATTTCATCTTTATTAAATTTTATATTTATTTAAAATTAAAAATATAAAATTGCCAAATACTTAAGAGTTTGTGAGATGAGAAGATTCCTATCCCAGAATGATAACAAAAATCAAGATTTTTCTTTAATTAATTTTTCATTAATCACTAATTACATCAAATCAAATAATTATTTTAAAAAATAATTAATGTTAAAATTTTCACCTAATCTGCATACTTGTTCCTTTCCTTTGTCTTCTACAATACGACTGGTTAAAAGTTTAAACTTCAAACTCTGAAAAATCACAGCCCTAGAATCAAATTTAGATCACTTTCTTGATCTCTAATTCTACTCCCACCTCAGCAACCTTGGATCTCCACATCACCCATCTCTCTCTCTCTCTTCCTCTCTCTCATTCTATTGATGATTCTTCCTGCAATGCTCTCCCAGATTAATCCCATATTGCCACTTCTATTTTCCGCATAGAACTCACCAATTCCACATTCGATTTCATCTTTTTCCAATCCCAATCAAAAATCACAAAAAGAACACCCCTAATGTCTTCAATTCGATTCGACGGCACCAAACACTATTACACCACGAGCAGCCTCGTAGTCGGTTATGCCATCTTCTCAAGCCTCCTCGCCATTATAAACAAATATGCCACTGCCACCAATTGCACTCCGGTTACCCATTATAACAGGACCGCTCCGGTTGGACTCCGTCACCGCTCGCACCACCACTTGCGTCAACCACAACATCGTCCACTGCTATAGTGACCCAATCCCAAATGTGAGTTAGGGTTTATTTTTCGTCTTCTTCTCTCTGGATCTGCTACCATTTCATAAATGGTCCTTGTTACTTTACAAGACCAATTCTCCACCCTTGATTAATTCTTCATCCAATGATCATAAATGATCTTTGTCACTTTTTGAGACCAAATCTCTACCATTGATTAAATCCATATCCAATGGTTACAAATGGTCATAGCCACTTTACATGACCAATTCTATACCGTTGATTAAATCGACAGTTGATATCAAAGTCTTCCTTATTAAGCTTGTTTAGATTAAATCTCCACCATTGATTAAGTTAATGGTTGATATCCAAACCACCAATGTTGACTTAAGCAGTATAATATTTATTTTTATATGCTAAAACCCCACAAAATTATATTTACTGTATTTTTTTTATCATCCGATAAATTAAATACAGTACAAAACACAGTACAAGAAATTTTCTAAAACTGTTTCCGAATTCAGGTTTAGTAAGATCCCCTGTCTCCGTCTAAACAGTACAAATTTTTCAATGCGTAGAAAAATTTTTACTTTGCAGAACCCACCTGGGCCCACGTATGGCCATCTGTGCCCACATACACCCCCTGGGCCCACAAACAGTAAAAAATTTCATAATCATCCATAAAATCACAAAAATTAGAAAACACACAAATATCAAATCAGATTACGTAAAATAATTAAAACTTAACAGTAATAATTAAATTACATAAAATTTTTCCCAGCCCAAAAATTATTATTTTCCTGACATGGAGTAAATCACTCAAAACGATCAAATACGCTGACGGAATAAACAAAATAATTTTACAGTGCACAAAAATTACTAAACAGTAAAATTCTGTTAACTGTCAAAATTACTGTTTAAGAGATAGGAAATTTGGGGTGTTACATAGATGGTTTTTGGAAGTTCTATTTGCCACCAAGGTAAGTTGATTATAAAGTGTGCTCATCAACTTGTTTATGTAGAGAAGTTTTATCTTGCCACTATTAATGGCTTTCTTTGTCTAGAAATATTTCTTTTGTTATACACAAGGGTGTAACTATATTATGTAGTAGGGGACCATTCATCCCCAAAACTGAAAATATTGTGTAGAACTGAAAATGTTGTCCATATATATTGTATATATTCAGGTGAAAATTTTGCCAATAAAATATATGAGTCTTGCACCCTAAACTAAATTACCTAGTTCTGCCCTGGTCATACAGATAAAATCTTCTTATTGGTTCACCGCACCATACTCCTTTTTGTAGCAAGTTAGAAGTTTGCTATAATTAAGACAAAAATAGGTTATGTGTGCGTGTGTCTGTTTGAAAGCATATGCAAAATTTAAGAAGACTTCCCTACCTCCATAAGAAAAAGCGAAAGCATTTCTAGACTATTATCTGCTGAATTTGCTTTAACCTGCGGTTGAGCTTTTTTTTCTTGTCAGTGTTTCTTGGGGAGCATGCATAACCTTGAAGATTTAGCTTTCCCAATGGGTTCCTTTTTGTTGTTAAGGTGTCTGAAGTATCTTGTGGAATTTAGTTTTGAAGTTAACTTTGAAAGATTCCTGGTTAATTAACTTAGTGTTTCAAAAGTGTACTTTCAAACAACCTTGTTTTCCTCACTGATTTGGATGCCATGAGCACATAATAAGTTAATTTGGATTATTAATTTTATATTCATACAACATTGAAACAAACTTTTCCTTCACTTGATTATAATTACTCCTTAAATCTCATATCATATACTTGATGAAATTTTGTTGTGCAACATTTCATTTTCTTCTCTGGGTGCACACTTGATCGTTGTAGATGTCACCACTTTCTAACTGTGGACTTGGAGACCAATGGAAAATGCTGTCGAAATTAGTAATGCTTGCATGATACTACTGTTAGTTGGTTAGTTTTACCTAGCTGGTGAATTGGTAAGATTTAGAACATCCAGGATTCATTTTAACATGTTCTAACAATATTAGTTGTACATTGATAATAGCATTTTATGGATGTACAATGAATTAATAACTTGACCATAAATCTAGTGTATCTTTAGGAAATAAGGAGCCTCTTTCTGGTTTTTTTCTTTGAATATTGGGATTTTGATGTCCTAAATTGTCTTCAATTATCTTCTCTATTGTGAAGAATTATGTAGTTAGTTTTTTGATTAAGTTATCAATAATGCATTGTAGTGCCTTGTGCAGAGCAACAAAGGTCTATGCAACAAAACCCTAATTGTGTCATGAGTTTCATGTTGCTCCTATGTGACACATATTGTGCAACATGCCATTGTAGGTTGTGTTGCGTGCAGCTTGGGAAACATTCAAAATGGTAATAATAGTTTATTAAATTTCCCTCAAAACTTGGGGAAAATAAACTCGTTGTTGTTCCAACCCTTATAGAGCCTAAAACTAAAGGTTCTAGCCTCTATAAGGACACTCCCTAAGACCTAGAGACCTATGACACTTAAAGTTGTCTGTCCCTCTTTTCTCTTTATTCTTCTTCCTTTTTCTCCATTTTTCTCTTTTCTTTGCATGGGAAGGTTGGCCGTTGTTGGCTATAGATGTCTTTGCCTATAGGCTCCTTCTACTATGTTTTAAATCTTTAGATGTCTATTTTTTTTCTACGTCCAGTAACAACTATATAATAAATTTGTTTATTTTAAGTGGCAAAACAAATATATCACTGTTAATAACTTGAATATCTTACATAGCTCATTTGTGCTTCCAATTTGGCTTCCTAATAGGTAATATTAAATTTAGGATTATTGTTACAGTTGGTATAAGTTATGTTTTAAGTATGATTTAATTTTTTTTTATATACATTACTTGTCTTGTATTATTATTGTTTTTTGGATTACATTGAATATAAAAATACTTAAATAATATGCATAGTGCTTCAGTGATGCACTGTGTAGAAAATTGTGGAATGCGCTAGCCAATGATATCACTTGCTTTGCCCTTGTCTTTAGTTTGTGTTCATAATAGACAAGGATAACAATTGAGGATAGAACTTCCATTTGGTAGTTGACTTGCTCAATTACAAGTCCTACCTTTAGTCATTTTACATGTAAGATCACTACAAATAAGCTTTTTCTGTGCCAATCAGGAGAAAAAAAACGTTTGTTTTACATTTGTAGGGATTAGGGACATGTTTATTGATTTACAATCATACACTTTAAATTGAATAATTGATAAATTGAAGATAAAAAATACTCCAATATTTTTCCTACAAAAGTTTTCCAGTCATACACTTTAAATTTAATGTTATTTATTCCCTTATTTTCAGAGTACTTGAGATTGTCCTCATGTGTTGTATTATATGAGCTCATATCTAAAATAGTTAAATTTGTTGACTTCATGATTTTTGCTAACTTTTAGAGTACTTAGTGAACATTTCCTTAGTGAACCCTTGTGATGTGTGCATGAAATACATATATCTTGTGCTTGATTTGAGATGGATCTAGGTGTGCTTTGATGGATTTATGTTGGAATTTATGCCACATTTATTCTAATTATCCTCGGTATCTCATGATTAATTTATCTCTATGTTTGCAGGGCCAAAAGAGGTGTTTTGACATAGTTCAATGAAGCTTTGAATGGATTCATTGCAATGTAGTTGAGCTCAGAATTTATATGGCCAAGATTCGCAGAGTTTTTGACCTTTACGAGATAAAATGAGCATAACTTGAGCTACGAAGGTCGAAATGAGACGATTTCGGTGGCATTGGAAAGCTAAGAAAAATAGCTACAACTTTCATGAAGGTAGGAGGCATGGCCGTGTCTAATTTGGAAAATGCTTCTGTCATACTCACACAACCCTATCTAACTCAATTGAAGTTATGACTAGGAGGCACGACCATGTCTCTTGGTTACATGGTCGTGTCTCACTTAAAGTGCAGATACGTGATTTTTAAAGGACACAACTATGTCAAAGGGAGACACGGCTGTGTGAGGTCTCCTGGAGCAAAAAATAGGCAGTTTTGCGCCCAAACTATTATAAATAGAGCAAATCCCTAAACCTAAAGACAAACCTTTGTGACAGTAGACTTTGAGAGGCAGATCAGAAGAGAAAATTGCCATGAATCATTGGATGATGGCTACAAAGGGAGGATTCAATGCTTGAAGGCTTGAAGATCATAATCATCGTAAAAGGGGTTTTAATTTCTCTTTCCCTCTAGTTTTTCCCTTTCTTTGAGTTTTCTTTCCATGGATTTGTATTGTGATATAAGTTTGTTTGTATTGAAGATGAGTAGCTAAACTCATAGCTAGGGCTATGGGGGATTTTGTTTTCCTAATTATTTGGGTTTGATCTTGAATTTGATTAAGGTAATTTCTTTTAGGGTCTATTATATTGTTTGAATTCTTATCAAGACTTGATCACTTTTAGCATGTTTTAATTCATTGTTTGACCAATGACCATCCGCAACCAATGAGTGGACCTATATAATAAACCTAGGATTAGATTGGTGAATGACCAAACCTCAATTTATTTCTACCAATGAAATTGATGGTATGTTAGTTCATCTCTTGAATTGAAGCTTAATACATTCTTGATTAATTCAACTAAATGACCAAATAGGTGAATTAAATTAGGAATAAAATATTATTTCATCCATGACCATTGGGATTCAATAGCAAATAAAGGAATATTGGCAACAGAATTACCTTACATAATAAATGAGTAAAAATCTAATTAATTGGATTCAAGTGAACTTTGCACCCTAGTCTCTCTCTAATTGATTGTCTTTACATTGTTTGATTGTTCATTGTTTTTCTTAATTTGTTTTCTAATTTTAATTTAAATTCCTCTTATACTTTCGATTGTCTAAATAACTAAGAGTTTTACGAATCTAGTAATTATCATTTATTCGTCGCGGGATCTACTACTAGGACTCAAGTCCTATATTACTTTGCGATAGAGTGCACTTGCTCTTAGTGTATTTTATGTGTATCAAGTTTTTGGCACCGTTGTCGGAGAATAAGTTTGGTAATATTAGAAGTAAAAAACTCTAGTTAATTTAGACACACTTTTATTTTATTTTATTTTCTTTTTATTTATTATTTTTTTTACTTTTTTTACTTTAATTTGTCACTTTATCTCTTTATTTATATTTCTTGATTATGCTTACTTGATCTCAATTTCCTGATTTGACATTTGATCATGAAATTGAGAAAACAACTTGCAGGTTAAGGAAGTAATCTAACACTGAAGTTGTGACTAAAGAAGATATAAACAGCATGAAGAGACCAATAGTGGAGGTGAATCGTGAAGAACGAGCTACCCCAGCAAAGTGAACCATGCTTGAATATTCAATGCCCACGTTTAAAGGGTATGGAGGGAGTATTATAAAGCTAGTTGTGGCGGCTAACAAATTTGAGATCAAACCAGTATTGATCTCCATAATTCAGAATTCTGTTCAGTTTGGTGGATTTCCTTTGGATGATCCAAATAAGCATTTGGTCAGGTTCTTGCAATTGTGTGATACCATCAAGTACAATGGGGTGACAGATGATGCAATCCAATTGCGACTCTTTCCTTTCTCTCTTAGGGACAGAGCAAGTCAATGGTTAATGTCACTACCTAGGGGGTCCATCACTACGTGGGATTAGTTGACACAACAATTTTTAACTAAGTATTTTCCTCTTTCTAAATCTGCTAAGTTAAGGAATGACATATCATCTTTTGTGCAGTTTGACATGGACACTCTCTATGAAGCTTGGGAGCATTTTCAAGAGTTGCTAAGAAGATGTCCACATCATGGATTTCTCGTTTGGCAGCAGGTACAAACTTTTTACAATGGTTTGTCTCCTACAAATCGTTCACTCATTGATGCTGCTACGAGAGGTACAATATAGAGGAAAACACCTACTGAGAGCCAAGCACTGATTGAAGAAATGACGCTGAATAGTTATCAATGGCAAAATGAGCGTCAGGTTCTTAAGAAACAAGTATGTGTACATGTTGTTGATTCCTCTGCTGCTATTTTGAGTCAATTGGAAGCTTTGACAAAGAAGGTGAAGACTCTGATAGTAACAAACAATGCGGCCTCACCAATCATTTGTGAAGCATGTGGTGGACAGGGTCATACAAGTTCAAACTGTCAAGTTAGTAGTCCTTTTGATCTTGAGCCTAAAGCAGCAAATTTTGTTAGTAATTCCAACCAACAACAGTACAATCCATATTCAAATACGTACAATCCTGGTTGGAGAGACCATCCCAATTTCAAATGGAGAAATTGTTACCAAGTGGCTCCAGTGCTCAAGAGGGAGGATTAATTGAGTATTTAAAACTTTTCGCTAACGCTTATAAAATAAATTTTATTGAAGTTATTTCTTAAAAAGATATGAATGCAAAGAGATGATAGAAAGCCTTAAGAACATAAAATAAGCAAATAAGCAATAATAAATAAATTGCAATAAATAAAGAGATAAAGATGAGAAGAGCAGGCACAATATTTATCCCAGTTCAGCCACCAAACCATTTGTGACCTACGTCTAGTCCTCGAAACACAATTCGAGATTTTTTTTCATTATCAATACAAGCTTAAACAGGTGCTTGCAACTGTTACAAACAAGAGCACTTTTCACACACAGGGAAACTCTACCCTTGTGCTAAAGCCTCACTTTTTAGGGATACCTCACCCTTACACAAACCTTTGAGGGATGTCTCACCCTCGTTACAAAGTAGCAGAAAATAGATGAAGAGAAACTCTCACAAAGAGCAAATAATACAAATTGAAGTTCTAAGAAGCTCTTTTAAAATTATCTCAAAGTTTTGGCCAAAAAAACATAAAAAATATAAGAAAATTGTAAATCACGAGTTAAAGCAAGCAATGATTAATTCAGATAGTTAATGCAAGGTGACCCAAGGTCTTTATTTATAGAGTTCTCGAATGAAATAGCCGTTACAAGAAATTAATTACTGTAATTAATATGAAAATATTTGCATCTCTTCAAAAACAGAAGGTCACGAGTTTATTCGAATAACTATTGAGTTATTCAAATAACTCAACTTGAAAATCCTTCAGAAAACTAAAACTGATATGTGTTATTTGAATAGCCTGAGAGTTATTCGAATAACTCTTTTATAAAACATTTTCAATAAAACAGGTCTCTTCGAATAAGCTAATGGTTATTTGAATAGCTCATTTGATAGAAGCCATCTGAAACCATTCTATTCGAATAACAGAGGTGCTATTCGAATAGCACTTTGAAAAGCAGAAGCGCGCAGCAGGATTTTGAAAATGTTATTTGAATAACTCTAGGGTTATTCGAATAACCTTGTTAAAAATCATTTTTTCAAGACTTGGTTTATTCAAATAATGAGACCTTTATTCGAATAACCCTATTCAAAAATCATTTGTAAATGCTTTAGAAAGCTGCCCAGGTGGTTTTAAAACATCAAAACCTTTTAAGAATCATTTTTAAATCTTGGTTTTAATGGAAGAACAGGTTTAGATCTTTTCTTTTTAAAAGCAATGAGATATCCAACAAAAGCTTCGTACAAAAGACTCTAAATCCTAAAGCTAATCTTGAAGATCTTAGACTTGGTCTTCTCATTATCTTCATGTTTGTTATCATCAAAACTAATCTTCACTATTGCATAGTTAATCACATTCTCCCCCTTTTTGATGATGACAAACTAACATTGAGAAAAGTATTAGTTCAGATAAATTAGAATTCACAAAAATTAAATTAAGAGACTTACTCCCCCTCTTTTTCGTAAGAGGTTATTCAAATCAGAGATGTGTGCAGCTCCCCCTCATTTTTGGAATTACCTATCTTTTCTCAAATTTTACTAGTTATTTCTCTCCCCCTTTGGCATAATAAAAAGATATATGATGCAGATTAAAGGATGTAAACCTAAGTGCAGGTTGTTTCAAGTAATAAATTTTTCGGGAGTCCGAGGACGATCCATAGGAAATTGATGAAGAAAAATTATTTGAGGTAAGAAAAGGCTTTGTCACAACAATAAAGATAATAAAACTTATTTACAATTAAATTAAAGAACTTACTTGGGGTAGGAGATCCACTTTTGGTATTAAATTAAGGACAAGATTAATTCTTTTTATAACTCAATTGAAATCCACGCACAACGGAGGTTCCAATTGAAGAATAAAACATTCAAAGTCCATTTAGAATTATATACGTAGTTATATTATGGTTCATTTAATTATTTACTAACACCTACACTTGTAAATGTGTTCAAGCATTCATTGTGCCAATCCACTTATCTACAATGAATCAAGAACTCCACTTTACAAGGAGGGTAAACAAAATACAACACGTATAATGATTACTTGATAATATATCATTTAAGCATAAGAAAGAAATTAATCTAACCTTATTTTATTACCAAAAGCTTCACTCCTTCACCCAAGCAAGATGAAGATTTAGTTACCCATAAACAAGAAGAAAGAAAGAGAGTAGAAGAAAAAGATGAACATAATTTCAACTTGGAATAAAAGAAAATTACAACAAATAACACAATAGCATAATCTAAGCTAAGCCAAGATTACCCAAATGATCTGCCTATGGTCCCTTTTATAGAGGATTAGGGATACAAAATGACAAGAGAATTGATTAATGAGTGAGTAGATGAGTTGAAAATGCTAAAGAATTGTGAGCGAAAAATTATTGAAATTTCTTGTCTCCGAAATCATTCAATGATGAACTCATAAATAACATCAGAATGAAGCAAAGTGGTCTTCATTAAAGTTTCAGAAAATTGTCTCAGCTTTCCAATGCCACCAAAATCATCCAAAAATTCGTCCTATAGCCCAAGATATGACCTAATTACTGCATACTGTTTAGGCCCAATTTTAGCACCTCTGTTTTGACTTCCAGGCCTAATATGACCTCTAAGCTGTCCTATTGAGCTCTTTTGTTCTTCATGAAAGTTGTAGATATGAATCTTAACTTTCAGATGTCAAATTTTTAGCCTATTTCAGTTCCTTAAACTCTAATTATGTAATGATTACTGTACACTGTTCGGGTTACAGTCACAAAACTCATGTTCTGATTTCTAAGCCCAATTAACTCCACTAGATGTCTGATTTTTCCCTGGAGCTTTCATGAAAGTTTTAGAGCTCTCTTTTATCTTTCCTACAAAGTAAGATACATAATTATAAGACATCTAAAACTCAAGATATAGACGAAATACAGAAATAATGTAAGACCAAAATAGTGCTAAAAAAATCAATTAAGTCCAATTTGAGTCCAAACTTACAAAACATAACCAGACTTAATCAATTAAGTACATGGAGAGTGTAAATGACTAAAAATGAGGGTTTATTAATGTTACCAAGTGGCTTCCAGTACTCAAGAGAGGGGGTGAATTGAGTACAAAATTTTTCGCAAAACCTCTATTAATTAAAATATAATTATTGAAACTTATTCAATAAATGCGTAGAAGAAAAGATATGAAGAAAAGAAGTATTAAGAACAGCAGAAAAATAAAAGTGCAATAAAATAAAATAACGTAAAATAAAGAGATTGAGAAGAGAAGTAGGCACTATATTTATCCTGGTTCGATCACTAACTCACTTGTGATCTACGTCCAGTCCCCGAAACACAGTTCGAGATTTTTTACTATTCAATACAAGCTTAAAAACAGGTGCTTGCAACTTTTACACAATAGAGCACTTTTCACACACAGGGAAACTCTACCCTTGTGCTAAAGCCTCAGCCAATCAGGGATACCTCACTCTTATACAAACCTTAGAGGGATACCTCACCCTCAATACAAACCTTAGAGGGATACCTCACCCTCAATACAATATATTAGAGAAATAAATGAAGAAGAGAAACTCTCACTCAGAGTAAATTATACAAATTGAAGTGCTAATGGAGCTCTCACAGAAATATCTCAAAGTTTATTCGAAAATTGAGCGTAGAAAATTAATTCACAAGATAGAGCAATCAGAAAAATAATCAGAGTATTAGGTGGTTTTTGAGAGGACCCAAGGCTTCTATTTATAGAGAAAATTCGAAGAAACAGCCGTTGGGGGTAATTAATGCTTAATATTTCAAAAACTTGATTCCATATCAGAGTTCGTAAAACCGTGATTTATTCGAATAAATGAAATTCTATTCGAATAACACTGTTTTGTGAAGCTTTGTAAAGGGCCATCTGATATGGGTTATTCGAATGACTTTAAGTCTATTCGAATAACTCTTTTCGAAAGAGTTCTGGAAAATTGAGTTTATTCGAATAACTACTGAGTTTATTCGAATAACTACTGAGTTTATTCGAATAACTACTGAGTTTATTCGAATAACTCTTTTGAAAGAGCCTTTTTGGAGGTCCTGTTATTCGAATAAACACTTGGTTTATTCGAATAGCATATTAAGTGAAACAGAAGCTTTAAAACTACTATTCGAATAGCAAAAACCTTATTCGAATAATGCTGTTAAAAAACAGAAGCTCGTGAAAAAAGGTTTATTCGAATAGGATAAGCTTTATTTGAATAAATCTGATTTATTTCAAAAACACTTGATTAAACCAAACTTAATTTTTCTTTGAAAAAGAAACTGAGAGATATTTCGAGTGAGCTCCGTACAAAAAGATCCTAAGTCCTAAAGCTATTCTTATGCGATCTTGGACTTGGTCTTTCTATCATCTTCATTTTTGTCTTCACGTTTGTTATCATCAAAACAAAATCCTCAAAAGCATATGTCCAATTACATTCTCCCCCTTTTTGATGATGACAAACTATCAAAGAGAAAAGAAATTAGTACATAAAATTGGAATTCACAAGGAGGTATAAAAGCTTACTCTCTTCTTTAAATATGAGAAGAAACGTGTATCAGTGATGTGCGTAGCTCCCCCTTTCATTTTGAATCCAATTGCGTTTTAAGTTTACCTATCTTTTCTCAATTCAAAGTGTACCTGTCTTTTCTCAATTCAAATATTTCTCCCCCTTTTGTCATGAGCAAAAAGGAGGGTAAGATCCATAAACAATTATAGTCATAGAAAAGAGAAGTTATTGCAAAACACTCAGATAAATGCACTAGAGTAGACTGAAAAGCTCATATATTCATCAAAAAGATATGTAAATACAGGATCCCAAACCATAAATAGCTAAAGCAAAAAGTAACACCAGATCAATCAAGGATCCTAAGAGCTAAACAACTCCTAAAAGAATAAATCCGGAGGCGGTGATGGTGAAGCAGGAGCAGGAGTAGGAGCAGGTAAAGCAGCTCGTAAGGCAGCGACCTCACTTTCAACACTTATTCTATAAAAAAGAATAGAGAAGGTGTGTTCTATGTAGGCTCGGTTATCGTGTAAGGTGGCCATGATCTGCTCTAAGGTAACGGGGGCAGGATCAGCATCAAGTGCATCATCAGGTGCAACAGGGGCAGCAGGAGCATCAGCAGGTGCAACAGGGGCAGCAGGGGCGTCAGCAGGGTCAAACTCATCATCAGCAACTTCATCCGGGTACACCCAGCCTTCATCTGTTTGGATCATCTTCATTTTTCGAAGAGTGAAGGACCCAAATACGTTATGATGGGTTAAGGCAATGGCTCGCTCAGTCTCTAAGACCTGAGGGTACTTGCGAAGCAAGGTAGTGATGAGGATCCCATAAGGCAGGTCTGATTTTTCCTTACCCTTGGCACGCATCATGTGTTGCATAATAAACACTGGCCAGTTGATTTTATGACCTTTCTTCAAGATCCAAAGCATGAAGATGTCGTCTTCACTAAGATACGCATAGTTCCCGCCGCGGGGAGCCAAAATATGAGCAAAGGCGTAATACAGAAGCCTATCTTGGCTCTTTAGCATCCCATCTTTGAGCCCTCGGATAGGTAAAGCCAAACTAGGCTTCAACAGATCTTCAATGGCCTGAATCCTGTTGAACTCAGGGAAAGGGTTGTCGTCATCTTCGACCATGGTGCCAGTGAACTGTAAACCGAACAATGTCTGCCAGTCCTGCGGAATGATAACAATGTCTTGATCACAGACTTCGGTGAGGAGGTTCTGGCCATCAAAGGCTAGATTGCAGAAGAACATTTTCATTAGAGCAGGGTAGAGCGTATCCCGGTGGGAACAAAGCTGTAGAACCCCCTGGTTTTCCAAAAGAGACAGGAAGTCGAAGCCTCGATGCTGCTGAAAAAAAGGGAGATCAAGGTACTTGGGCTGAACGAGATTACGTTCCCAGAAGTGCGTAATGAAGCGGCCACGTAGCGCTTCGTTGGAGGAGAGCCTCCGCATGTCAAGGGGGTTGTTGCAGGGGGCAACCTTGGTGCGAGCACGCTTGTTGGAAGAGGAGGCCATGGTGTTTGAAGGTGTGGAAGATAGAAAGATGGTAGGGAGATGGTGAAGGGGAGTTGAGAGAGATGAAAGGACGAAGAAGATGAATAGAATATGGAAATGAAGACGGCTGGGCGCGCGGGTCAATTTAAAGGAAGCCCATGATTATTCGAATGACCTAGGGTTTATTCGAATGAACCTTGCGTAGGAACAGAAAGGATAGGGGCTTTGAACGAAGTTCCCTGACAGGTTTTATTCGAATAAAAGGAATGTTTATTCGAATAGAGCAACTGGGAAAGCCAAGCGTTTTGACGTTGAAAAGGTCTTATTCGAATAAGTTTAGGATTTATTCGAATAGATAGAAAGCAGTCTGTAAGGCTGATAAAACAGGGCTCTGGTTATTCGAATAGCCTTAGCGTTATTCGAATAGACAGAGGGCAGAGATTAAGACTGATAAACTAAGAATTCTGGTTATTCGAATAAAGAAATATTTATTCGAATAGACAGAGAGCACACTAACCACAGAAAGATATAGAAGCCAGTTTATTCGAATAAACTAAGTGTTATTCGAATAGAACTGATATCCAACACGTCATATGATAAGCTTTAAAGGACATTATTCGAATAGGCATCTGTTTATTCAAATAAACTAATAAAAGGGCATAGAAAGGCATACATTCAAAAAAAAGCAAGATAAAGCTATTATTCATGCGTTTTAAAGAATCAGGAGAGATAGAGACAATATAAAGCAGTAATGATTATGCAATCATATATTAGATTGATCAATTATGCCTAATTCTCCTCATCCATAGCTAATATCAAGTGTTCATCATCAAACGCTTCAATTATATCTTTTGGTTCAATTTAAGAAGCAAAAGCTAAGTGATTACAAACATTTCTAAGAGAATTATGAGTACTTACGCCTTTAGATACATCACCGATTATTTGATCAAGAGAATGATATCTTGAAGTTCGCCATTCTTTGGGAAGTTCAAAAGCTTGTGATTTCTCTTGTCTTTGTTTCTCTTCTTGCTCCTTGATCTCTTTTTCTTTGCTATTTAAATGTGTTTCTGCTAAAACTTCTGCAACATCATCAATAACAAGATCCGACTTTGCCGATTCCAATAATTTTTCCTTTATTGTTATCTCCATAAGTAACGTGTCCATGATTCTTGGGAATAAGCGTGGTGAATTTCGAGTCATCCCCGGTCATGTGCTTGGAGCAGTCACTATCGAGATACCAATTTGAGCTCCTGGCTTTCAAGCACACCTACAACACAACTTTAATTTTTAACCTTTGGTATCTAAATTTTCTTAGGTCCTTGAGTGTCAGTTTTGGGTATTGTATCCTTTGGAACCCAAACCATTTTTGTCACAATTTTTGTGTTAACCTCTTTTCTTGCATTACATGTTGAAGCACTATGACCTTTCTTTCCACAATAGAAGCATTTAATAAATGGGCTACTAGAAGTACTTGAATAAACAAAGAAATTTTTATAAGATTTATGCTGATTCTTTGGGTTATAACCAATTCCAGCTTTTTCAAAAACAACCCTTTGTTTTCCTAATATGATATTTAAATTATCTCTTCTGAGAGTAAATTTGGCAAAAGTGTTCTTTAAATCTTCAATTTCTTTTTCAAGTATATGACATGAAGAACAAGACGAAGAAGTAGAAGCATGTGAGGGATGAGATGAGCATGCATCAATAATTCCCAAAGTTTCATTTTCAATTTTTAATTCTTCAATCTCTTTATTTAAAATAAGAATTTGATTTTCTAGAGAAGAGATCTTTTTCTTAGAAGAAGAAATTTGTTTTGTGAGTTTTAAAGATTCGTCATGCAATTCTTCAAAGGCATCTTGTAACTCATCATAAGAAGGCATTAAAGTAGTATTAGAACTTACCTCATTTTCGCTTTCTTCTTCTTCTCCTTTGGCCATGAGACAAAGTTGAGCTTCTTCGCTATCTGAGCTGTCAGTTGAATCCATGTCGTTTTCATCCCATGCTATATATGCTTTCTTAGGCAACTCCTAAAACTTTGGTTGCCATGCCCGAGTGTCATGATCCTGAGTTATATAAAAAATAGTACAAATATCAACTACATCAGATGGATTACTGATAGAATCAAACTCAGAATTAATAAGAAAATTCTCAAAGGGATCAAAATCAAAGGTTGTAGAAACTCCCCTATCAATGATTGAGTCAATCATGTATGTCTGGTGACCCTCATCATTATCTTCTGGCTTAACAAGACTCTTTGTCACCTCAAGTTCCTTGGGTAACTCGATGTCACTACTATCTTGATTCTTTTCCACATCTTCTAGCTCATTCACACTCAAGGAGTTCATCAATCTAGACACTTGGCTCTTTATCTCCTTGCTTTCTTCAACAACCTTTCTATTCTTAATAGTTATCACTGACTTTACTTGATCTATTTGTTGGCTTTCTGAACTACTCTCATTTAGACTGTATTGACCCTTGGGATTCGGTTGAGGTTGAAAAGGAAATTTTCCTTTCTCATGAATGGTAAGTGTAGAAACAAATTTAGTAAAAGTGTCTTTTATGTCAATCATGGCTTGAGTGTTTTGGTTGTTAATGGCCTCTTGCTTTTTCATGAATGCATGCAATGTTCCTTCAAGGTTTTGTTCATATGGTGGGACATAAGGTGCATATCCTTGAGAATTTTGAGAGTCTTGTTGTGCCTAAGGAGGTGGTGGTTGCATAAATTGTGACTGATTATTATTCCTCCAGCTGAAGTTCGGGTGATTTCTCCATACCAGATTGTATGTATCTAAAAAAGAAGAAGTAAATGACTTTTTAAATTATTCATTGCATTTACTTGCTCATGTACAACTTCTTTAAAAACAGGAATCTTAGGACATTCATGTGTTGAGTATCCTAAGTCATCACAAATGTCACAAATTTTTTTATTTTGCACAGATTTGATTTCTTTTACTGTTCCTAATTCTATTGCTTCAATTTTTCTAGCCAAACTGGCAAACCTAGCATTTAGATCTTCCTCTTAACTTAGGTGATATTTTCCTTTATTAGCACTTGCAAGGTTAGATCTGTGAATGCTTATGTCTTGAAGCATATCGAATGAGTTTTTGATGATAACAAGGTCAAGATGAAGATCAAGACCAAAAGAAGAAGACCAAGATCAAAAGAAGAATATTAGATATAGGTCTTAGAACATCAATGTGAAATACTTTCAAGGTATCTGAATTATATTTAAATGGTTTTTCAAAGATCTCATAAATCAACTTGTTTTTCAAAGTTTATATTTTAAAGAAATGTTGATTTCAATCTTGGATTATGTTAAACATTTGTAAATCTTGTTTAGTCCAAGTTCCCTAATGTTAAAAATGGCCTGGAGACTTAATTGGCCTTGAAAAATGTGTTTAAAGTGCAAAGCAATTAATTACACATGTGTGATAATCGATTACAAGCTAAACAGAAGCCTTGTAATCGATTACATCAACCATGTAATCGATTACCAGAAAGTCAGAGGGTGTGTAATCGATTATACAAGGCTGGTAATCGATTACAACCTGTTGATAATCACATATTTTATTCATTAAGAAACCCTTATGTTTAGTCATTTACACTCTCCATATTCTCAATTGATTGAGTTTGGTATGATTTTGTGAGTTTAAGCTCAAATTGGTCCTAATTGAATATTTTTAGCATTATTGAGGTTTGACACTGTTTTTGTATTTTGGCCATAACTTGAGTTCCTAATATCTGATAAACATGAATTTTACCTTGTAGGAAAGCTAAGAGGAAGCTCTACAACTTTGATGGGAGCTCGAAGTCCCAAACAGATGTCTAAAGGACCTAAGTTTACATGGAAGTCAGAATACGGGTTCTGTCACTAGAATCCGAACGGTGTGCACTCATAAAATCATATCTCAAGATGTAATAATGGAGATGGGCTGACATTTGGATTGTTGATAGTCAAGATCCAAATAAACAACTTTCATGAAGAACACTTTTTGAAAAAATGAAGTCTAGTAGGTCAGTTTGAGCTTGCAAGTCGGAACAGAGGTGCTGAAGTTAGGTTTGAGCAACCTGCGGTATTTGGGACATATCTTGGGCTGAGGGAAGCCAAATTGGGCGAACCAGAGATGCATTTTATAGCCAAGACAAAGATCTACAACTTTCATGAAGAGTACTTTTCATGGATCTGAAGTATAGTGGGTCGTTTTTGGCTTCCAAGTCAGATACGAAATTTTCGTCCTCAACCACCCACTCATCCATCCACTCATCCACTCAACCACTCAACCACTCAACCACTCCACCCACTCATCCACTAATTCACCCACTCATCCATCCACTCACCCATTCATCTCCATAATTTCCCACTCACCAAAAGTCCTTTGGCATTTTCCACTAAACCAACCCACTCAACCATTCCACTCACTCATCCACTAAACCAACCCACTCAACCACTCCACTCAAACACTCCACTCACTCACCCACTCATCCACCCACTCCCCTTTGTCATTTTGTTACCCTAGACTTCTATAAAAGGCACCATTGGTTATCATGAATAAGTTGTATTCTCCTTCATTTCTCTCATAGTTTCTTCTTGTTTCTTCATAGTTTCTCATAGCTTTTGTATATTTTGATGCTCCCCTTCATGGTAATGGAGGGCTAAGCTACTTTCGGTCAATTTGGGACTCTTGAAGAGATTGTGGTTTGGATTCTTGAGACCTTGGTTATGTAATGTATTTGATTTATATTTGAATTCCTCTTCTCTTCTTCTTCTTCTTCTTAATCTTGAATGCATGAATGGTGATTCTGTTTATGTTTGATCTGATTTGATCTTGATTTAAGATTAAGATTTGTGATGAAACTTAGAACTGATTGATCTAAACTAATCACATGACTGAAGATTGAGATTTGTGATGAAGCTTGGAATTGATTGATCTAAACTAATCACGTAATTGAAGAGGTTAGGTTACTGATTGGTGCCTAGGTTAATTGAATTCGGTGCTTAAATTGACATATATCTACATGAATGGTGCGATTGCAGATTTGTGTTTATCACTTGTCAATTGAATTCTGGACGATTGTCTAGTGTGAATTCTGGATCTAATGCTGAGATCTCGGTTAAATCCAAGTTAACCATTCAAATGTGCTTCAAATGTTTGTTGAAAGGTTTATGATTGAATCCACCCAATCTCGGATAGATTTCTGAATTGACTGTTCTTCTAATTGTTATTTCTCTTTAAATCTTGTCACTGTGATCCTTGAACCATCAAAACCCCCCATTTTTTCTAACTTTCACTTGAATTGATCAAATTGCATCTACGATCCTTGAGGAGACGATCCAGTGTTGTTCACTATACTACAAGTTTAGGTAATAACTTCGGTTATAATTTTGACTGAGTTCGGCCCTCGTCACCTGCCCAGAAAGCCAAGAACACGTTCATGTAGCCATGTAATCGATTACCAAGAGTGTGTAATCGATTACCAACATTCTAACAATGCCCAACGACTATTTTCTTGGCATTTAATGTTGCCACAAAAGTCACCCAACGACTTTATTGATTTGGAAAGTTATAAATACACATCTTGGGGCATCATTTGTGGCTAACCAACAATTGAGAAACATCTTTCAATCACTATAATCCGAGAATCATCATTAAATCACTTGTGCTTTGTTTTTGTACATACTTGAGATATTCTTGAAGAGCTTTATAGGGCTTCAATTTGTGTAATCTACTCTTGTGAGAGTTTCATCTTGTAAACACTTTGATTCCTTATAAAGGGGGTGAGGTATCCTTCTAGAGAAAAGAGAGCGAGGTATCTCTCAAAGATTATAAAGGGTGAGGTATCCTTCAAAGGTTGTAAAGGGGGTCAGGTATCCCTCTAGTGAAAAGGGTGAGGTATCCCGATTTTGAGGCTCAAGCACAAAGGGTGAAGTATCCCAAGGTGTGGTGAGTGCTCTATTGTGTAAAGGTTTTCAACCATCCGTTCAAGCTTGAAGTTTAATGGAAAATCTCGAGTAGTTTGCTTGAGGACTGGACGTAGGTCACAAGGGGTGGCTGAACTAGGATAAATCCTTGTGTTTGTTCTTCTTAACTCTATCTCTTTACTTTGTGCTTTAATTATATATGCTTGAGTTGAGTTTAATATCTAGCTTTGCTTGAATACTTTTTATCTTGGGTTGTTTATTTGTAAGTGATTCATTTGATCGCATTTATCAATTCACTTCAATTAAATAATAGCTTCAACGAAAATTTGATAAACAAGTGCTTTGAGAAAGATTTGCGAAAATATTTCATAAACTCAATTCACCCCCCTCTTGAGTTTGAGGCCACTTGGTAATAAGTGGTATCAGAGCTAGGCTCTTGTGTAAAGAGCTTAGCAGCTTCAAGTGAAAGTGATGGTCTCTTCAAATAGTTTTTCTGAAAGTTCTTCTCTTTATAGACCTCCATTTTTCTATAGGGATGGGTATGCTTATTGGAAAGAAAGAATGAAAATTTTTATTGAAGCTATTGACTTAGATGTATGGGATGTTGTTGAAAATGGTCCTTTTGTCCCCACACAAGTTGTAAATGGTGTAAGAATTAATATACCAAGAAGTGAATGGACGAATGATGATAAAAAGAAGGTCCAATATAATTTGAGAGCCAAAAACATCATTACTACAACTTTGGGGTATAATGAGTTCTTTAGAGTCTCAAATTATAAATCTGCCCAAGAAATGTGGGACACCTTACAAGTAACTTATGAGAGTACTAGTAAAGTGAAAAGATTAAGGATAAATACTCTCACTCGTGAGTATGAACTTTTTAGAATGAACCAAGGTGAAAGCATTCAAGAAATACAAAAATGATTCACACATATTACAAATCATCTTGCTTCATTAGGAAAGACTTTTCCTAATGAAGATCTTATAAACAAAGTATTGAGATGTTTGAGCAGGCATTGGCAACCTAAAGTGACGGCTATTGCGGAGTCAAGAAATCTCTCAACCATGACCCTAGCCACACTTTTTGGCAAGTTTCAAGAACATGAATTGGAGTTGAATAGACTCAACCAATATGAGGAGCTTGATAAGAAAAAGAAGGGAATTTCTCTAAAGACCACCTCCTCTTTGATCAATGATAATGATGAAGATGATGGAGATTGCTTGGAAATTAGTGAAAAGAATCTTGGCCTACTAGTAAAGAAATTTTGAAGATTCTTCAAGAAGAATGAAGCTCAAAGAAGACCTCCCTTTCCCCAAAAGAATGTCTATCACTAAGGGGAAGGAACCTTATCCACTCCTAAATGCTATGAATATGGAGAATTAGGACACATGAAGATGGAGTGCCCAATCTATTAAAGGAAAGTGGAAAAGTATGAGAAGAGGTCCTCAAAGGAAAAGAAAGAAAGAATAGCCTACATACCTTGGGATGATAATGACATGGATTCAACCGATAGCTCAGATAATGAGAAAGTCAATCTATGTTTCATGGCTAGAGGAGAAGAGGAAGATGAAGATGACGTGGAGGTAACATCCTCAAATTTTGAATCAAATTCTTCCCCTTCCTATGATGAATTGCAAGAAGCATTTGAAGAATTGCATAATGAATCCATGAGACTTGCAAAACTCATTTCATTATCTAAGAAAACAATTTCCTTTTTTGAAAACAAAATCTCTATTTTAAACAAGGAAATTGAGGAACTTAAAATTGAGGTATCCTGGTTTTAAGACTCAAGCACAAAGGGTGAGGTATCCCAAGGTGTGGTGAGTGCTCTATTGTATAAAGGTTTTCAAGCACCCGTTCAAGCTTAAAGTTTAGTGGAAAATCTCGAGTGGTTTGCTTGAGGACTGGACGTAGGTCACAAGGGGTGGCTGAACCAAGATAAATCCTTGTGTTTGTTCTTCTCAACTCTATCTCTTTACTTTGTACTTTAATTATATATACTTGAGTTGAGTTTAATATCTAGCTTTGCTTGAATACTTTCTATCTAGGGTTGTTTATTTGTAAGTGATTCATTCGATCGCATTTATCTATTCACTTCAATTAAACAATAGCTTCAACAAAAATTTGATAAACAAGTGCATTGTAATAGATTTGTGAAAATATTTCATAAACTCAATTCACCCCCCTTTTAAGTTTGAAGCCACTTGGTAACAAGATCTAATTGAATTTTTAGAAATATTAGTACCATGCCAAGATTGAGAATTTTCAGCCAATTGGTTTAAATAGTCTAAAGCTTCATCAGGTTTTTTATCAAGAAACTCACCATTGCACAATATTTCCACAAATTGTTTGGTTTCAGGTGTTAAACTTTCATAAAACAAGCTTATAGTGCGCCATTTTTCAAGAGCATGATGTGGGCAAGAATTTAACAAATTTTTAAACCGTTCCCAACATTGAAAATATGCTTCATTTGAATTTTGAGAAAAATTTTGGATTTGTCTTTTCATAGCATTAGTTTTATGTGTTGGAAAAAATTTCTTTAAGAACTCACTTGTATTTCTTACCATATGCCAATTGATCTTGGTTTCAAAGTGTTAAGCTAAGTTTTTACTTGATCTTTTAAAGAAAAAGGAAACAATTTAAGCTTAACAATCTCTTCAGTGCAATTTTGGCCATTGAAAGCAATACATACTTCATCAAATTCTTTTAGATGTAAATATGAGCTTTCAGATTCTAAACCATGAAAATTAGGAAGTAAAGAAATCATACCTGACTTAAATCTAAAATTGTTGGCATTGAGTGGAAAGATAAAACATGATGAACTAGAATTTCGAGGTGGTTGCAAATATTCACGCATGGTTCGGAATAGTTGATTTTCATGTTCATCATGTACACTTTCATTTTCAGTCATTGTGTCAATTGTGTGTAATTGTGATTCAAACAAATCAATCAAATCAATAGATAAAGTACTAGGATTAATTTTAACTAAACGACCAGAATTTAAATTACGATACCAATTAAGCATAAATAAATGACTTAAAATAGAAAAAATAAGGTACAAGTCGGCAGTTTACACCAGCCATTAAATATTAACAAGGATGTGGTATAAACCAACCACCCAATAAATATTAACAAGTAAAAAGTTAGATAACTGATAAAGTAAAAAGTTAGATAACTGATAAATTAAAAAGTTAGATAATTAGAGAGTTAATAATTAGTAAGTTAGAAAGTGTAGAAAGTAAAATATAGAAAATAAAGTATAGAAAGTAAAGTGTAAAAAGTAAATTACAGAAAATAAATTTAAAATATGAAAACCGGAGAAAGGCAAAGCCCCACCAGAGCCGGCGAAAGAGAAGAGAAGAAGAAAGATTATTTCATTACGTTAGAAAGCAATAATAAATAACATAAATTAAAAAGTTAGAGAGCAAAAAGTAAATGACGTAAATTAAAAGTTAGAGAGCAGAAAATAAAAGTTTGTAAACATAAATAAATGATATAAATAAAAAATTAGAAAGTTAGTAGGTTAGCAAGTTAGTAAGTTAGATAGTTAGAAAGTTAGAGAGTTGGTAAAGAAACCGAAGGACCGGCAAGCCGATCTTTTGCTTCAGTGAGGGAGAAGAGAGAATAGATTTTATTAAAGAAAAATAACCTCAATAAATTAAAACTTCAAATCAAGTCCCCTGCAATGGCGCCAAAAGCTTGATGCGGATTAAAGGATGCAAACCCAAGTGCAGGTTGTCTCAAGTAATAAATTTCTCGAGAGTCCGAGGTCGATCCACAGGGAATTGATGAAGAAAAATTCTTCGAGGTAAGAGAAGGCTTTGTCACAACAATAAAGATAATAAAACTTATTTACAATTATATTAAAGAACTTGCTTGGGCTAGGAGATCCACTTTTGGTAATAAATTAAGGACAAGATTAATTTTTTTTAGAACTCAATTGAAATCCACGCACAACAGATGTTCCAATCAGAGAATAAAACATTCAAAGTTCATTTAGAATTATATACGTAGTTATATTATGGTTCATTTAATTATTTACCAACACCTATACTTGTAAATGGGTTCAAGCATTTACTGTGTCAATCCACTTGTCTACAATAAATCAAGAACTCCACTTTACAAGGAGGGTTTCTAAATTGATTTGAAACAAGATATAACACGTATAATGATCACTTGATAATATATCATTTAAGCACAAAAAAGAAATTAATCTAACTTTATTTTATTATTAAAAGCTTCACTCCTTCACCCAAGTAAGATGAAGATTTAGTTACCCATAAACAAGAAGAAAGAAAGAGAGTAGAAGAAAAAAATGAACATAATTTCAACTTAGAACAAAAGAAAATTACAACAAATAACACAATAGCATAATCTAAGTTAAGCCAAGATTACCTAAATGATCTGCCTATGGTCCCTTTTATAGAGGATTAGGGATATAAAATAACAAGGGAATTAATTAATGAGTGAGTGGATGAGTGGGTAGATGAGTGGAAAATGCCAAAAAACTTTTGTGAGTGGAAAATTATTGAAATTTCTTATCTCTGAAATCATTCAGTGATGAACTAATGGATAACATCAGAATGAAGCAAAGTGGTATTCATAAAAGTTCTAGGAAATTGTCTCAGCTTTCTAATGCCACCAAAATCATCTAAAAATTCATCCTACAACCCAAGATATGACCTAATTACTGCAGACTATTCAGGCCCAGTTTCATCACCTCTGTTTTGACTTCCAAACCCAATATGACCTCTAAGTTATCCGATTGAGCTCTTGTGTTTTGTATGAAAGTTGTAGATATGAGTCTTAACTTTCAGATGCCAAATTTTCAGCCCATTTCAGTTCCATAAACTCCAATTATGCAATGATTACTGCACACTATTCGGGTAACAGTCACAAAACTCGTGTTCTGACTTCCAAGCCCAATTAGCTCTATTAGATGTCCGATTTTTCCCTGGATCTTTTCATAAAAGTTGTAGAGCTCTCTCTTATATTTCTTACAAGGTAAAATATATAATTGTAAGACATCTAGAACTCAAGATATGACCGAAATACTGAAACAGTGTAAGACTAAAATAATGCTAAAAAAATAAATTAAGTCCAATTTGAGTCCAAACTTACAAAATATAACCAGGCTTAATCAATTAAGTACATGGAGAGTATAAATGACTAAAAATGAGTGTTTATTAATGCATAAAATATGTGATTATCAATATAACATATAATATATATTAAAGGCAGAGAAACATTGATATGATGAATACAAATAGATATCAAAACACTTATTTCATTAAGAATTGAATTGGCCAAAAAATACATATACAATTGCATAGGAAAAAAATAATCAGCCAAGACAAACAAAAGCAAACAAAATAAAACCTAGAAATAAGCATCCGGTGGAGGAGCAGGAGAGTCAGAAGCTCCTTAACTTAGTAATCTGTGTAGGGTAGCCTGCTCACGCTCTACACCTTCTATCCTATCGAACAAGATAGAGAAGGTGTTCTCCATATAAGCCATGTTATCTTACAAAGTGGCCATGATTTGATCCAAGGTAACTAAAGCAGGGGTAGTAGGAGGTGGATCAACAGGTGCATCAACAGGTGGAGCAGGAAGGTCTTCAAGTTCATCATCTTCAATTTCATTTGGGTACACCCTGATAATCACATATTTTATTCATTAAGAAACCCTTATGTTTAGTCATTTACACTCTCCATATTCTTAATTGATTGAGTTTGGTATGATTTTGTGAGTTTGAGCTCAAATTGGTCCTAATTGAATATTTCTAGCATTATTGAGATTTGACACTGTTTCTGTATTTTGGCCATAACTTGAGTTCCTAATATCTGATGAACATGAATTTTACCTTGTAGGAAAGCTAAGAGGAAGCTCTACAACTTTGATGAAGAGCTTGAAGTCTGATTCAGATGTCTAAGGGACCTAAGTTGACATGGAAGTCAGAATACGGGTTCTGTCAGTAGAATCCGAACAGTGTGCACTCAAAAAAATCATATCTCAAGATGTAATAATGGAGATGGGCTGAAATTTGGACATTGGATAGTCAAGATCCAAATAAACAACTTTCATGAAGAACACATTTTGAGAAAAAGAAGTCTAGTAGGTCATTTTGAGCTTGCAAGTCGGAACAGAGGTGCTGAAGTTGGGTTTGAGCAACCTACGGTATTTGGGACATATCTTGGGCTTAAGGAAGCCAAATTGGACGAAACAGCTATCCATTTTATAGCCAAGACAAGGATATACAACTTTCATGAAGAACACTTTTCGTGGTTCTGAAGTATAGTGGGTCGTTTTTGGCTTCCAAGTCAGACACGAAATTTTCGTCCTCAACCACCCACTCATCCATCCACTAATCCACTCATCCATCCACTAATCCACTCATCCACTCATCCACTCATCCACTAACTCACCCATTCATCCACTCATACACTAATCCAACCACTTAACCACTCCACCCACTCATCCACTAATCCATCCACTAATCCATCCACTCACCCATTCATGTCCATAATTTCCCACTCACCAAAAGTCCTTTGGCATTTTTTCACTAATTCAACCACTCAACCATTACACTCACTCATCCACTAAACCAATCCACTAAACCAACCCACTAATCCATTCACTCAAACACTCCACTCACTCATCCACTCATCCACCCACTTCCCTTTGTCATTTTGTTACCTTAGACTTCTATAAAAGGCACCATTTATCATGAACAACATGCAAATTCTCCTTCATTTCTCTCTAAGTTTCTTCTTGCTTCTTCATAGTTTCTCATAGTTTTGTATATTTTGATGCTCCCCTTCATGGTAATGGAGGGCTAAGCTACTTTGGGTCAATTTAGAACTCTTGAAGAGATTGTGGTTTGGATTCTTGAGACCTTGGTTATGTATTGTATTTGATTTGTAATTGAATTCCTCTTTCTTCTTCTTTTTCTTCTTCTTGATCTTGAATGCATGAATGGTGATTCTATTTATGTTGATCTGATTGATCTTGGTTTAAGATTGAGATTTGTGATGAAACTTAGAACTGATTGATCTAAACTAATCACATAAATGAAGATTGAGATTTGTGATGAAACTTAGAACTGATTGATCTAAATTAATCACGAATTGAAGAGGTTAGGTTACTTGATTTGTGCCTAAGTTAATTGAATTCGGACTTGAAATTAACATAGATTTTCATGAATGGTGCGATTCGATTTGTGTTTATCACTTGTTAATTGAATTCTAGGCGATCGTCTAGTATGAATTCTGGATTTGATGCGAGATCTCGGTTAGATCCAAATTAACAATTCAATTGCGCTTCAAGTGTTTTATGAAGGGTCTATGATTGAATCCACCCAATCTTGGATAGGTTTCTAAATTGACTACTCTTTAATTGTCATTTCTTCCGTTAATTTTGTTAAGTACGATCTTAAACTGTCAAACCCCCCTTTGCTAACTTTCACTTGATTTGATCAAATTGCATCTACGATCCTTGAGGAGACGATCCGGTGTTGTCACTGTGCTACAAGTTTAGGTAATAACTTCGATTATAATTTTGACTGAGTTCGGCGCTCGTCACACCCAGCCTTCAGACGTACTGATCATTTTCATTTTGTTCTGCGTGAAGGATCCAAAGACATGATGATGGGTCAACTTAGTTGCCCTCTCAGTCTCCAAGATCTTAGGGTATTTGCCCAAGAAGGCGGTAATGATAAATCCATAGTGCAAACCAGACTTTTCTTTTCCTTTAGCATTCATCATATGCTTCATGATGAAGACAGACCAGTTAATCTGGTAGCTTTTCTTCATAAGCCACATCATGAAGATGTTGTAATGCCCCTTTTCCTTTTCTCACGAAGAAGGAACATCATACCATAGTGAAGTGAACAACAAAATATAAATTGCGAAAAATAATAATTACTTTAAAACTCATAAACCCAGTTCATTTTATAGACGTAGAGGGTCCTTTCTAAATGACATTACATTTTTTTTTGTTGTTTGTTGTACTGAATTGTAATATTACCAAGTAGTGTCAAGAGAATTAACTTAAAGGTACTTTTGTAACGAATCAATAGTTAAAACGGTCATATTAAAAACTAACATAAAATAAACCATACATCCATACACAACTATATATATATATATATATATATATATATATATATATATATATATATATATATATATATATAGGGAGGATTAATTTACACCAGTGTAAGTTAATTTTCTCTTACACTCATTTTCAGCTGTTAGATCTATTTTTATCTAATGGTTACCTTTAATGAAATAATCTCAACCATTAGATAAAAGTGAAATTAACGATTAAAAGTGGGTGTAAGAGAAAAAACACTTACACTAGTGTAAACGGATCCCCTTCTTATATATATATATATATATATATATATATATATATATATATATATATATATATATATATATATATATATATATATATATATATATATATATATATATATATATATATATGCATCAGCCTGTTTAATTACATCATAACTTATACACAAAAAGCAAAAGATGTACTCACCCGAGATAATACAAATATACACCCATCAATTACAGCAAAACGCCAGGCTTCCCCAAAAAAAATAAACGGTTAGCCATCAGTAACCACCAATAGTATCAGCCCCTAAGACTGACGAGAAGGGATCGAAGCAGGGTCCTCCTCAGGGTTTTCCTCATCCGATGAAATAGCCATCAAGGCGACCGACTTTCGGACAGAAGGCCGAGCAGTGAAAAGAAAGGAATCATCTCGTGGGGTATAGTACATATCAGTCCACATATCCCTAACGGGTAGATAAAACTCTAAATGGACAAAAGCATTAAAATCGAAGATAAATGGGTCATAGCGACCCTAAGCTAGAGACACCGTCAGCTCCCCGTGATAAACACATCGATCAGTCTACACATTTATGTGCCAGCAATTGGGACCTCCATGGAAAGTAATCCTAGTATAACCCAAAAATTCGCGTGGGCGTGATGATATCCTCAGCAAGCTCTAGTCGTAGTAGGGACAGAAGCCGGGAAACTCAGGCGTTTCCTTTTCTTCACGAACGCCTTCTCAGAAGTACATAGATAGACAGGAATATAGAAATACAGAAAAAGGTGAGACACCTAACTTTCATTACCAATATAACAGTAAGAAAATAGAATGACGCTAGATGCCCTCATAACAACACAATTCATATATTCAATCACAATAATAATGAAATTGATAGTAAAAGCGGAACAACATTAAATCATAGTAAGAATTAACAATAACAGGCAAAAAGCAGTAATATCTCCAATAGTCAACAGTCCAAAAATCAGATAATTATTACAGTAGTAAGAATAGATATTTTCACAGCTATAATTGCTTATGCTCAATGAGTTATAAGACCGACAATGCACAATGCATATAGAACCAAGTTCCTACTCCATGGAGCTAGACACTAACTTTTTGGAGAGAATGATCAAGAAGTTATGCCAGTATCTCAATAGCCTTAAAAATAGTGTGCTACATCTCATAAAAATATTTGCGCAAATTGGCTTATACGTGGCACCTCAACAGTTGATCGTGATATAGGACAATGTCTCAGTCCAGATTGTCGGTGTGTTTGCATCGGTCTATCCCATGGCCCTAGTGGAGCTACCACTGTCTATTGTGAGACACTCGCACCTCGACGCCCCCAGGGTCAACCACTATGACCCTACGCTTAGTCTACTCGCACCCGCACATAGGTGTTATTCAATCTCCTAGGCATACATCGCCTTTCCAATAATGTCCAACGGACAACACATATGCATGATGACGCAATGTACATCATGTATGTTTATCAATGATACATTAATCATAAAGCATATCACAATGGCATATGATCATTTCTCAATATCAACATGTCATAATTTCATCAAGTACTTAGTCCCACATGGGGACTCACAATAACATAGAACCAATTCTCAACATTAACATATATACTTATGGTTCGTCAATTATCACAATTTCATATTATGGAATCCAACATTTCTAACATCTTAGATCTTAATCAATTATGAGAAGTTTAAGATAAATAACCTTTAAAAACCGTGGCTCTCTTGAGAGCTATCACTCAATTTAATTCTTCCATCTCATTATGGATTATCTATGTCTCTAAGTTCTTAATTCCCAAGGATGCACCAAAGCATCACTTGGACCCAAAATTTCCTTAAAAACTGTGGCCTCCCAAGGTCATCAAGGCTCCAAATTCCTTTTCATATTATGCATTAGTCACTTGATACCTAATCACTTAAATCTTAGTTCACACAAAATCAATCCAATCCCTTAAAATTCAAGGCCAAAACTGTGGCCCCACATTAGTTTAGGAAACCCTCAAATTTTCTATTTATTAATTTTTAACATTATCAAACATTCCAACACCCCCAATGCATTCCAAATCATCATTCAATCATCAACCTCAATCAAGAACACATAAACATACAAAATCATCAAACAAAGTAAGCATTCAAATATGGATTTCTCCATCAACAATCACACAAAGGTCTTCTCACCACCAATAATGGTTGAAGTGAATAGATCTCCCTCTTACCTAAAGGAAGAACACAAAAATGGCCTCATAGTTGCTTCTTGGTGGTTTCGATTTTGGGGTCCAAAAACCCTAGAAATTTCAAATACAAAGAATTAACACCAAGCTTAGAAAAAGATGGATCTTTGGTCTCCAATGAGACCATGGAACACGAAAATGAAGAGAAGGAAAAGAAAAAATGAAAACTTTACCTTAAAGTTTGAAGCTTGGTCTTGGAAGACAATGGAGGAGATGATGGATTTTGAAGAAACTTTCCAAATAGAAAGTGTAGATGATGTTGAGGGGAGTGTAGAAATGATATTGGTGAGGTGAGAAAGTGAAAGAAAATGGTCACTAATGGGCTGCCAAAACTGTGAGGGAAGGAGAAGAAGAAGAAAGAAGTTGGAGAGAAATGAAGATGAACTTGAAGAGAGAGAAAGTGTAGGATGAAATGAGAGATATTTTGATAAAATGTGTTAAGTATGGGAGCAAAATTTGCTCCCCTTAGGCATGCATTGCCGCGGCAATGGGAGGGAGAAAAGGGGGAAAATTGGCTTCCCCAATAAGCCAAGGGCACATGAGTCATTTGGTGGTGAAAGCTTCTCAAAGAAGCTTTGATTAAAATACAATATATTTGAATTAAAGTGGATTTGATTAGACATAAAGTGGATTAAATTAGGATAATGTGATAGAATTTTTAATACATACTATTATCCAATGGACGATTGTTACAGTTGACAGAAGTTAGTATTAATTGTCCGGCGGATAAAAATTATACAACAATTTATTATTTTATCAGATAAAATTTTTCAAAAAACGTGAAACCTCTTAAACGTTATCCAGTCTCAGGTTTTGTAAGATCCCCCGTTGATGTTTCCACAGATCAAGGTTCTCGGGAAAAATATCTCATTTTCTCAGCTCCGGTCAGCTTGCACGTAAAATGAGAAATAATATTAAAATATTTTACATTCTTAGAAAAATCCAAAAAATTTCTCAAAAATCACAAATATTATAAAATAAATATTTATAATAAAATAAATAAATTTTGGGATGTTACAACTCTCCCCATCAAATAAGAATTTCGACCTCGAAATTTTCATACCTTAGAATAAGTGTGTGTATTGCTCCTTCATCATAAGTGTGTGTATTGCTCCTTCATCTTGTCTTCTAGTTCCCACGTCGCATATCTAGTTGTTTCGTTCCAGATCACTTTCACCAATGGGATGTTCTTTACCCTTGTGGGGATGTCACATTTATGATGCAATGAAAGAAAGATAAATAAAATATTACCCAAGTTGTAAAACATTTGTTACATCAATAATATGGGTTATAAATTTTTTTTCCTTTTTATACAGGATATTACTAAAAAAAATAACACGGAACATAAAATAAACACACTGTCATCACACATAATATACATATGATTTTGTTTTAAGTAGTACAAATAATTTACAGCTATAAAATATTTAACAAAAACAGTAAAGAGTTAATATAATACATAACATCCAAAAAGTGCCCAAGTGCACATCCCAAATTCCTAACCCTCTGAAGGATCACTCTCAGATGACACTTCAGGTGATAGGTATCCAGGATGTCTCACAGCTCTACGGACAGGAGTCCGCACTATTGACACTATACTGATCTCACTGGGAATACGGAAAAGTCCTCCCCAGTGACGCCTCAAATCCAATAGCAGCTCCAGATGTAGATACAGAGTCGTGGTAAAAACAGGCTCAGTATCAAACTCTGCTCGTAGAGACAAAGTCAGACGTCCCACATAGACAACCGATCCTCGATCCTCGCGTAAACGCTAGGTCTCAAAGCCTCCGTGAAACTCCAGACTCACGAACCCAAGAAATCCTGGCAACGCCATCCTCCAAATCAATCTAGCGGGTATGGGTGATCAAAAGGTTCGCCCTCGTCAAACTGGTCACCCTGCTACTGTTCCTCCTCCTCCTCCTCCTCAGGATACACACTGTCTAGAGGGTGTTCCTCTTCCTCTTCCACACGTTCTTACATAAAATAAACAATACTATTGCATATACAAATACAAAGGTAAGACAATCTATATCATCACAAAACATGGTAAATAAGAAAACGCAAATACAACAGAGATAACAGTTCATACAATATATCATACCATGACATCATAAATAACAATATAATTAAATACAGAAACTCAATGCAACAGTAACACAACAATAATTCAACAGAGTCATAATATCAAAGATAAAAATATTACAATGTATGATACAAATGCAATATGACTCGTTCCTACTCCATGGAGCTAGACACAGATATTAGAGAGAATGACCCGCAAAGATCTATTAGTACCTCAGGCTGTCCAACCAAACTATTGCACTGTCTAATGTTGTGTTTATAGCCCACTATCCAAAACATCGTGTAGTAGCATACAGTCCAAACATCGTGTAACTACAGGCATTGTACTAAAATAGACTTTACAAGATCTCGATTAAGTATAGTGTGTGTCGAGATCACTAGTGTATTGCCAGTGACCACGGCCCAGAGGAGCGACCAACTGTCCACATATGGAATACTCCGCATACTAATGCCTCCAAGTCCATGCAAATGAACCACACTACGCTTATCACACCGACAACACGGTGTTATTCGCCTCGTCAATCAATTCACCAATTATCAACCAAATTGGTACAACTCAATGCATGAATAAAAATAATATTTACCAAAATACCCTTGGTCTCAAAACTATTCTCAATTTTACAAAAATGCCCTTAATGACACTATTACCCATATTTACGTAAATGCCCTCAATGGCAAGAATCTCAAATATACAGTACGTCCCACTTGACAGTACCTATATCTCAACACGTCCGAGTCCACCATTTTTGCCCAATAGTAAAATTCGCTGTTCCAATTAATCGCGTAGAAATTTTATCGCGTTTTCATAATTTCATCGTTTTTACAAATGTTTTTAAATCGCGTAAATATATTTTGCTGTTTTTAAAATCACATACTATTTTTAAATCGTTTTCTCAATCGCGTAAGATTTTTAAATCATTTTCTTAACCGAAAAGCTTTAAAATATCTCTTTTAAAACTACGTAAGCTATTTTCACTATTTTAAAGTTACATAGAATAATTTTTTTCCTTACATTATAAATATGTTATAAAATGTTCTCTTTTATTCGTCTGTTTTTAGTAAAATTTGACAGTATTTTGTCTAGAAAATTTACCAAAATTTGTATTTTCTATGTTTTTCTCTAAAAAAATTCGTTTATTTGATTTATTATTACTAAATCCACTTTAGTGATTGTTTCTATGCTTTAAAAGTTAAAAGCAAGTATTTTTCATAGTTTTTGTACATCTTGCTACTATATCACATCTCTAATAAAAAAAAATTGGTTTACTTCTTTAATTCTTGAAAATTTATTACAAATGCATTTTTTTTATATAAAACATCTATTCTACACTTAGAAAATAAATTTTGGATTGATTACACTTTTATTTGGGCATGTTGGTCGAATCCCATAAAATGTTGGCATTTGATCTTTGGATTTCTTCTTCTAAATTAATTTGTAGCTTGTCAATTTACCTAAGTCAATTAAATTTCTCTTTTGGAAAAATTGTTGAGAACATTTTGGTTCTCGTTTTTCATTGAGGCCGTGAGCCTTGGATTTATGTTCTTTGGAACACTCATGCAAACCTTGCAAATTATTCACATCCACTAATTATCCATGCATATACTAACACATACAATATATTCAAAGCTTGTAGACATGCATATCAATACAAATCACAAATAAAAAAGCTATTACAACAAACACACCAATGAATCCTTATGGATTCTACAATCACAAACAAATCCATTTTCTTATCACCACCCAAGGATGATAAGATTAAAGTCTTTCTCTTACCTTAAGTGAAGACAAACTCTTCTCCTTTCCTTCCTAGTGATTTCGGGTTCACCCTCCAAAATTACCTATCAAGCTTAAATAAATTCTACAAATTACTACCATAGAAGAAAAACATAAACCGTGTGTCAATCATGGCTTAAGTCTTTGGAAATAAGATTAGAAATGAAAAACAAGGATTTTCACCTTTAAGGAGAAATCTTCCAAGTTGTTTTCCAAGCTCAAGATGAATTTTTTGAAGAAATCTCTAACTAGAGATAGTCTTAGAATAATGTTTAGGTTTAGAAAAGTAAGGTAGATAGAATTTTAGGTGGATGGTTGATGATGGCTAGGGTTTGGCCGAATGGTGCACAAGGAAAGCTTCAATGGAGTTTTTGTTTTTGCAAGAGAGAAAGATGATAGAAAACTAACAACACTAACCCTTCTCTACTTATTGTAGCCGTAGAGTCACCTTAGGGAGGTGTCCACTTTGGTGGCTTCATCCAAGCCTTAAAACTCATCAAAGGCTAGGATAAATACTTGGTCTCCAAGCTTATTTCTTATTGGCCTAAACACACCTAGTCATGCTTATGACTATGCACTTCTTGGAGCTTCCTAAAGCTCTTGACCATGAGGCCCTCCAAACAAAGCAACTAAGTTTGCATTCCTTTTGATTATCTAGTTATACTTAGAAATATAATCTAATTACTCATCCAACTAGTTAGTTACTCAAACTAACTTAGTTAATTTGATATTTATAGATTTTTATTAATTTAGAAACCAACTAGATAGCTAACTATATTTCCATCATCTAGTTACTTAAAAAGTTTCTATACTAATTTAGTTAGGTTCTAATCCAACTAGGTTAGGTTTTCTAGTTTAATTCTAACTAGTCAAACCAATCTTATAGACTTGATTCCTATTGGTCCAAAACAAAATATCAAGTCACTAATGTTGACTATTTATTCTAAACGCGGGTCCCACAGACTCTTCCGGGTCCATGATTCGTTTTCGAAGCAGATTTCTACTGTTTTTGAGACAGTAGACATTGTACAATAAAATAATATTATAATAATATAAAATATTATTATTGCCCAGTTAAATCCTAAAAATTAAAAGATTAACAATCATATCATTCAGAATTGGGTTTAGTAAGCTCCCCCAACTCTGAATAATTAAAATAAGATTTCCCCAGTCCAAAAATTATTTTCCTGTCCCGGAGCAAATCACACAAAACATTCATATATGAACTCAAAACAATCAAATAAATTTTATATCATACAGAAAAATAGAAAACAACACAATCAAGACATAACTGTCATTTATCCTAAAGTTGGGGTGTTACATTCTTCCCTCTAAGTTGCTTCATTCTCCTATCCTCAATCCTCACAGGAGTTGTTTCATAAGTCAAGTTTTCCTTTAATTGTACTGAATCAGGTGCTATGACATGATCGGGGCTTGGGAAAAGTTTTCGAAGTTGTGACACATGGAAAACATTGTGGAAGTTTGAAAGAAAATGTGGTAAAGCTATTTGATAAGCAACGGGACCTACCCGACGAAGAGTTTGGTAAGGTCCAAGGAATTTAGGAGTGAGCTTACATGATTTGAGAACCCGATCGACCCTAGTCGTAGGCGTGACTTTCAAGAACACATGCTCTCTTTCCTTAAATTCAAGAGGTTTTCTCCTTTTGTCCGCATAACTCTTTTGTCGACTTTGAGCCATTCTCATCTTCTCTTGAATCATCTTGACTTTCTCAGACATCTGCTGTATGAGATCAGGTCCAATTGTGAGCCGTTCTCCATCTTGATACCAACATAAAGGTGTTCGGCATCTTCGCCCATATAAAGCCTCATAAGGTGCCATCCCTATACTTGAATGGTAACTGTTGTTGTAAGTAAACTCTATCAACGGTAAAATTTCATCCCAACTTCCAGTCTGTTCTATGGTACAAGCTCTCAACAGATCTTCCAATGATTGAATTGTCCTCCTAGATTGATTGTCAGTCTGAGGATGGTAAGCAGAACTCAGACGTAGCTTTGTCCCCATTGCTTCTTGAAGACTTTGCCAAAATTTCGAAGTAAATCTGGGATCTCTGTCAGAAATGATACTAGTAGGTACACCATGTAGTCTGACAATTTCAACGATGTAACACCCTTGTGGGGATGTCACATTTATGATGCAATAAAATAAAATCTACCTAAGTTATAAAACATTTGATACATAATTAATATGAATTATAAAATTTTTCTTTTTATACTGGATATCAATAAATAAAATAACATAGAACATAAAATAAAACAAACTATTATCACACTCTATAATATACATATGATTTTGTCTTAAGTTGTACAAATAATTTATAACTACAAATATTTAAATAAAACAGTAAAGAGTTAACATAACAGTACTAGAAATATAAAGTTCCCAAGTGCACATCAAAGATCCCTAACCCTCCGACGGATCACTCTCAAATCGATCATCAGATGATAAAAATCCAGGATATCTCATAGCTCTACGAACAGGAGTCTGTGCTGTCGATACAATACTGATCTCACTGGGTGTATGAAACAGTCCTCCCCAGTGACGTCTCAGCGCCAAAGGCATCTCCAAATGTAAATACAAAATAGTAGTAAAAACAGGCTCTCCATCAATCTCTCCACGCAAGGACACAGTCAGACGCCTCACGTAGACAACCGATCCTCTATCCTCTCGCAGTCGCCAGGCCTCCGAGCCTCCGTGAAACTCCAGTCTCACGAAACCTAAGAATCCAGGCAACGCCATAACTACAAGATCAATCTAGATGGTATGGATGATCTGTCGGCTCGCCCTCGTCAAACTGATCGTCCATCTGCTGATCCTCGAGATACAGAATCTCTAGAGGCTGTTCCTCTTCCTCCTCCTCAAACTCTTTACAGAAATAAAATAATAATATAGAAACACATACAAATAAAGAGGTAAGACAATCTACATCAATACCAGCATGGCACATAAGAAAATGACAATACAATAGATATCACAGTTTAATACAATAAAGCATACCATAACATCATAAATAATAACACAATTTAACACATCATATAATATCACAAATAATAATGTTATGATGCATGCCACAAATGCAAATGCATAACGACTCATTCCTACTCCATGGAGCTAGACACAGACATCAGAGAGAATGACCCGAAAAGAACTATCAGTACCTCAGGCTGCCCAACCAAACTATTACACTATCCAACGTCGTGTCTATAGCCCACAGTCCAACATTGTGTAGTTGTACACAGTCCAAACACGTCGTGCACTATAGGCATTGTACTAAACAGTCTCCCCAAGATCTCGATTAAGAATAGCGCGTGTCGAGATCATTAGTGTGTTGCTAGTTACCACGACCCAGAGGAGCGACCAATTATCCACATGTGCAATACTCCGCACACTAATGCCTCCAAGTCCACTCAATGAACCACACTACGCTTGTCACACCGACAACACGGTGTAATTCGTTTCGTCAATCAATCGCCAATATCAATCAAATTGGCACAACTCTTGATGCATGAA
The DNA here is from genome assembly GCA_029884605.1 of Ormosia emarginata. NCBI lineage: Eukaryota > Viridiplantae > Streptophyta > Magnoliopsida > Fabales > Fabaceae > Ormosia > Ormosia emarginata. The sequence continues at coordinate 39,517,194 of JAQQTP010000074.1, read as the reverse complement.
TATAATTACAAAAATACCCTTGGTCTCAAAATATTACCTTATTTACAAAAACACCCTCAATCTCAATATTCCAATATATAGTACTTCTCCACTTGACAGTACCATATCTCAACATGTCCGGGTCCACCACTTTGGCCCGACAGCAAAACTCACTGTTCCAATTAATCGCATAGAAATTTTATCACGTTTTCACAATCGCGTCACTTTTACAAACGTTTTTAAATCGCATAAATATATTTTGCTGTTTTTAAAATCGCATAGCATTTTTAAATCGTTTTCTCAATTGTGTAAGATTTTTAAATCGTTTTCTTAACCGTAAAGCTTAAAAATCATTATTTTAAATATGCGTAAGTTATTTTTAATACTTTTAAATTACGTAGAATATTTTCCTTACGTTATAAATTTTATTTTTGAAACGTTCTTTATTACTTGACCACTTTTAATCAATTTTGACAGTATCTTGTCTAGTAATTCTACTTAGTGATATTTTCTACATTTTCCCTAAAAAATTCTTTTATTTAGTTTATAATTACAAAATACACTTTGTAAATTGCTATCATACTTTAAAACTTAAAGGTAAGTATTTTTCAAAAGTTTTGTTTATTTCTCTTCTATACTATATTTCTAATAAAAATTTGTTTACTTATTTAGTTCTTGAAAATCCATTGCAAATGAATTCTTTTTAGGTTAAACCACTAGTCTACACTTAAAAAAAAAAAACAAATTTTGGATTGATTACACATTAAAAGGCATATTGGCCGAATTTAACAAAACCTTTGCATTTCATCTTTAATTCATTTTCCATCTTCTAAATCATTTTGGAATTCATTAATTTACCTAATTCCCTTAAATCCTTCCTTTAGAAAATGGTTGAGAACATTTTGGTTCTCTTTTTCATGGTGAAGCCGTGAGTTCCATGTTGTGTTCTTTGGAACACTCATGCAAACCTTACATGTTATTCACATCCTAATTAATAATCATGCATTTATAAACACATACAATATATTTTAAAGCTATAAACATACATGCAAATATAATCAATCACAAATAAGGAAAGCATTTAAACAACCACATAAATGAATCCTTATGGATTCTTCACACACATACAATCCATTTTCTCATCACCACACAAGGTTGATGAGATTAAATCTCCCTCTTACCTTAAAGGAAGACAACTCCTTCTAACTTTCCTTCCTATGAATTTCGTGTGGCTCTCCAAAGAAATCCTAGCAACCTTAAACATATTTTAAAGAGTTATAACCATAGGAGAAAAACATAAACCATGGATCAATCATGGCTTAGAACCTTAGAAATCAAGTTAGAAATGAAAAACAAGAATCTTCACCTTGTAGGAAAAATCTCCAAAGTGATTTTCCAAGCTCAAGATGAATTTTTTTGAAGAAATCTTCAACTAGAGATGTTCTTAGAATGTTATTTGGGTTTGAGAAATAAGGTTGGATAAAATTTTAGAAAGGTGGAGGTATGGTGTATGGGTGTTGGCCGAATGGCTCCTCAAAGAGAACAATAGTGATTTTTGTTCTTGGTGTTCTTGAAGAGAGAGAAGAGAGGTTTTTGTGATAGTAGAATGAAGATGAAATAAAGTGAAGAGCTCTCCAAAGCTCTACTTGGCCGTGAGCTTCATCAAGGGAGGTGGCCTCCTTTGTTGACTTCTCCTATCACTTAATAGCCTTAGATACGATCAATGGTTGATATCAAAGACTTTGGCTCCAAGCTTGTCTCTAATTGGTGTAGGAAATCTAGTCATGCAAGTGACTAAGCTCTTCGTAATGGTTCTTGAACATGCTTGGCCGAATGGCCCTAAAGAGAAGCAAACCAAGTTTGTACTTCATTTGGTTTTCTGGTTATACTTAGGTAAAATTGATTAGTTTATTTAGTTACTAACTTAACTATATAGTTACTTAGGTTAACTAGGTTTGTCTTGATATTTTGAGAACATTCTCTAACTAGGACTTAACTAGATAGCTAACTAGGTTTACTTCACTTAGTTACTACATAAGCTTTCTATACTAACTTAGTTAGGTTTTAAGCTAACTTGGTTAACCTTTCTAGTTTCATCTTAACAAGTCCAACCACTTTTGTGGACTTGAATCTTATTGGTCTAAAACCTTCAAGCCACTTTTGTTGACTACATTTCATTGGTTTAGAATTTAATCTTGCCAAAAACGTTGACTGGTTCACTAAACGTGGGTCCCACAGACTTTTCTGAGTCCATGGTCGTTTTGAAGCAGATTTCTACTATTTTAAGACAGTAGGTACTGTCAAATAAAATAATATTATAATAATATAAAATTATTTTATTGCACAGTTAAATCCTAAAAATTAAAAGATTAATATTCATATCACTCGAATTGGGTTTAGTAAGATCTCCTAGCTCTAAATAATTAAAATAAGATTTTCCCGACCCGAAAATTATTATTTTCTTGACTTGGAGTAAATCACACCAAACACTCAAATATAATCATAAAACAGTCAAATAAATTTTATAACATATAGAAAAACACAAAACAGTACTTTTAGGACAATACTGTCATTTATCCAAAAGTTAGGGTGTTACAACTCTCCCCCAGAAATAAAAATTTCGTCCCCAAAATTTATCGTACCTCGGAACAATTGAGGGTATTGCTCCCTCATCTTATCATCCAGCTCCCAAGTAGCATCTCCCGTTACATCATTCCATATTACCTTTACTAACTCAATCATCTTCCCTCAAAGTTGTTTCACTTTCCTGTCCTCTATCTTAACAGGAAATGTTTTGTACATCAAATTATCCTTCAGTTGCACTTCATCGGGCTGTATAACATGCATCAGATCGGGAATATATTTTCTCAATTGAGACACATGGAATACATTATGTAGATTGGATAGAAAAGGTGGTAAAGCTATCTGGTAGGCTACAGGACCTATCCGACGAAAAATCTGATAAGGTCCAATGAACTTAGGAGTGAGCTTCTTGGATTTAATAACCCTTCCAACACCAGTCGTAGGTGTTACTCTTAAGAACACATGCTCACCTTCCTCAAATTCAAGAGGTCGCCTTCGCTTATCCGCATAGCTCTTTTGTCTGCTTTGAGTCGTCCTCATCTTCTCTTGTATCATCTTCACTTTTTCCATAGTCTGTTGCACAAGATCTGGTCCAATGGTCATACTCTCTCCATCCTGATACCAACACAAAGGTGTTTGGTATCGTTGTCCATATAGTGCTTCATAGGGTGCCATCCCTATACTTGAGTGAAAACTATTGTTGTAGGTGAATTCTATCAAAGATAAAAATTCATCCCAACTCCCTTGTTTTTCTAACACACAAGCACGCAATAAATCTTCCAACGACTGTATCATTCTCTCCGTCTGACCATCAGTATGCAAATGATAAGCAGAACTCAATCGCAACTTAGTTCCCATGGCTTCTTACAAACTTCGCCAGAACCTTGACGTAAACCTCAGATCTCTGTTAGAAACTATACACGTAGGTACACCATGAAGCCTAACAATTTTGCTGATGTACATCTGGGTTAATCTTTCCAACGAATACTTAATATTGATCGGCAAGAAGTGTGCTGATTTCGTAAGCCTATCAACTATAACTCATATAATCATACCCTTTCCTCGTTCTTAGCAATCCGGTAACAAAATCCATTGAGATACAATCCCATTTCCATTCTGGAATAGCTAATGGTTGTAACATACCGGCAGGTCTTTGATGTTCCACTTTTACCTTCTGACAAACGAGACAAGACGCCACACGTTCCGCTACATCTCTTTTCATCCTTGGCCACCAAAACATCCGCTTTAAGTCTTGATACATCTTAGTCATTCTCGGATGCATACTCAAATCACTAGTATGAGCTTCATCCAAAATTGCTTTCTTAAGATCGGGATCATCAGGTATACAAATTCTTCCCTCAAATCTTAAGATTCCATCAGATCCTTCCTCCACCGTCGCCTTATGACCTTGCTTCAAAAATTCCTTTTCATTCTATAAAAACGAATCCTCATCCTGTTTGTCTCGAATCACATCTAGCAAGTCATTCAAAATCACAACTTTACCTAGATGAATCTTTCTAGGTACCAATTCCACTGACAACCATAGATCTCTGAATTTATTAATCAGCTCCTCCTCCTTTATCATCATTGTAGAAACATTGATCACCTTTTTGCTCAAGGCATCCGCCACTACATTCGCCTTTCCTGGATGATATTGAAGTTGAAAATCATAGTCCTTTAAGAATTCTAACCATCGCCTCTGCCTCATGTTCAATTCCTTTTGATCAAACAAGTATTTCAGACTCTTATGATCGCTAAAGACATTGAACATAACTCCATACAGAAAATGCCTCCATACTTTCAATGCAAAAACTACTGCGAATAGTTCCAAATTGTGCGTTGGGTAGTTCCTCTCATGAACCTTCAATTGTCTTGAAGCATAAGCCACCACATTCCTTTTTTGCATTAATATGCATCCTAACCCTTGATAAGAAGCGTCACAATACACCTCAAAAGATTTGTTAGGATCTGGCAAAATCAGCATCGGTGCAGTCGTCAATCTCTTCTTCAACTCTTGGAAACTTGCTTCACGTTCCTCCGTCCAATCAAAAGCTTGACTCTTCCCTGTGAGCTGCGTAAGCGGTCTAACTATCTTGGAAAAGCCTTCAATAAACCTCCTATAATATCCGGCCATTCCAACAAAACTTTAAACTTCCGTCATTCTCTTAGGCCTTTCCCACTACAAATGGTCTCCACCTTCGATAGGTCTACCGCAATACCTTCCTTAGAAATCACGTGACCTAGAAATTGAACTTCCTCTAACCAAAACTCACATTTGGCCAGCTTCGCATATAGCTTCTTTTCTTTCAAAATCTGGAGAATCATACTGAGATGTTCAACACGCTCTTCTTTAGATTGAGAATAGATCAGAATGTCATCGATAAAAACAATGACAAATCTGTCTAGATACAGACGAAAAATCCTATTCATATAGTCCATGAATATGGCAGGAGCATTCGTCACTCCGAACGGCATCACTGGATACTCATAAGGCCCATAACGAGTTCGAAAAGCTGTCTTAGGTACATCATCTACCTTGACACGGATCTGATGATAGCCTAATCGCAAATCTATCTTAGAGAAAACAACTGCTCCTTTCAACTGGTCCATCAAATCATCAATTCTTGGAAGTGGATACTTATTCTTTATAGTAACCTTGTTCAACTGACGATAGTCTACATAAAGACGAGAAGTTCCATCCTTCTTCTTGACTAAAAGCACTGGTGCTCGCCACGGTAAAACACTCGGTCGCATAAACTGTTTCTCCAACAGTTTCTCCAATTGCTTCTTTAACTCTACCAATTCCGCTAGTGACATCCGATACGGTGCAATCGAAAAAGGACCTGTTTTTGGTACTAAATCGATAGAGAACTCGATCTCCCTTTCCGGTGGCAACCTGGGTACATCATCAGGAAAAATCTCTAGAAATTCATTAACGACAGGAATAGCATTCACATCTTTCTCACTCTTGATGTCTAGAGAAGATAGTAACATATATGCCTGAGCTCTATCTCTCAACAAAGACTTTAACGGCAGTCAAAAATCCATAACTTTCTTCCTTAGGAACTATGGTTTTGTTTGCACACTCTATAGGGATATAGTTAGAAGATAACTAATCCATTCCTAATATTACATCTATCTCAACAAGCGGTAGACAAATTAAATTGAACGAAAACACACGATCCTTTATAATAATAGGACAATTCAAACATATCTTGGATGTAACAACAGGCTTAGCAGTTGGTGTAGAAACAATCAATTGAAAACTCAGAGAAGACACAGGTAGTTTCAATCGTTCCACACAATCATATGCAATAAATGAATGTGTTGCACCCGAATCATATAACACAGTCAGAAGATTACCGTCAATGGCACCTTCCCCCTGAATAAGATCCTCAGACTGAGAAGCTTCGTTTCCAATCATCGTATATACTCGCCCTCCAGATCACAGCTGAGTAGCACGAACATTACTCACAGCAGGCTTCCTCTCTGGCTGAGTACAATCCCTAGAAACATGTCCAGGTTGTCTGCAATTAAAATAGATCATTCCTCTGATTGAACAATCCTTAGATATATGCCCACTCTTTCCACACTTAAAACACCTTGGCGTAAACGCCACATTCTGTCCAGCTCTGTTACCACTAGAACTTCCCCCAACAAGTGGACGTTGAGGTTGACTCCTCGATGGTCTCGCATAAGGCTTGCGCTGAAATCGGCTGTTATTGTTGCCTCATCTTTGGAACCTAGTCGGTCCAAAGTTATGATTTCTGGGATCCCTTGACGGCTCTAACTCCTCGAGTCATCGACAAGTATCCATTAAGGCAGGAAATTCATTCATTCTCATAGGTAGCACTCCTCGCCTCAGTTCTACCCTTAGTCCTTCCTCAAACTTACGACACTTCCATGCCTCATCAGGTTGAATGTGACAGTACCTTGAGAACTGCGATAAGCTCTCAAACTTAGCAGCATACTCCCCAACAGTCATGTTACCCTGACACAAACCAAGAAATTCCATCTCCTTGGCATATGGAGCACTGGCAGGAAAATACTTCTCCAGAAATACCTCACTAAATACTTCCCACGTAATCTCAGTTCTTTCAGCTTGCAATAATCAGCAGGTTCCTCTCCACCAATTTTCGCCATCTCCTCTCAACATAAAGGTAGCATATGTCACCTTTCTATTGTCGGCGCATCCCATTCCTTCAAATACTCTTTCCAAGTATTGTATCCAAAGACTTGCCTTCTCAGGGTCAAACTCGCCTCTAAACTATGGTGGGTTATTGCGCCTAAACTCAGATAGATTTAGAGCATCAGCAGTTGCATCTTGCTATTGAGCTGCCCTCTGATTTTGTTGAGTAATCACTTCCGCCATTCACTGCATAGCCTCAGCAGCTACAATCATTGGGTTTACATTACGATTCATGTTCGCATGCGTCCCCCTTCCGCCAGACATCTCTTTCTTCAATCATAACAAAACAAAGTTAGATGTATCCTTTCGGAAATAAATCTCAGAGAATCACACAACACAAGCAAAAACAGACCCAACCATAACCCCGAAACACTCTAACTTGGACTCTGATACCAACTAATGTAACACCCTTGTGGGGATGTCACATTTATGATGCAATAAAATAAAATCTACCCAAGTTATAAAACATTTGATACATATTTAATATAAATTGTAAAATTTTTCCTTTTATACTGGATATCATTAAATAAAATAACACGAAACATAAAATAAAACAAACTATTATCACACTCCACAATATACATATGATTTTGTCGTAAGTTGTACAAATAATTTATAACTACAAATATTTAAATAAAATAGTAAAGAGTTAGCATAACAGTACTAGAAACATAAAGTGCCCAAGTGCACATCAAAGATCCCTAACCCTCCAACGGATCACTCTTAGATCGATCATCGGATAATAGAAATCCAGGATGTCTCGCAGCTCTATAGACAGGAGTCTGTGCTGTCGATACAATACTGATCTCACTGATGTATGAAACAGTCTTCCCCAGTGACGTCTCAGCGCCAAGGGCATCTCCAAATGTAAATACAAAATAGTAGTAAAAACAGGCTCCCCATCAAACTCTCCACGCCGGGACACAGTCAGACGCCCCACGTAGACAACCGATCCTCTATCCTCCCGCAGTCGCCAAACCTCCGAGCCTCTATGAAACTCCAGTCTCATGAAACCTAAGAATCCAGGCAATGCCATAACTACAACATCAATCTAGATGGTATGGATGATCTGTCGGCTCGCCCTCGTCAAACTGATCGTCCGTCTGCTGATCCTCGGGATATAGAATCTCTAGAGGCTGTTCCTCTTCCTCCACCTCAAACTCTTTATAAAAATAAAATAAAAATACAGAAACACATATAAATAAAGAGGTGAGGCAATCTACATCAATATCAGCATGGCAAATAAGAAAACGATAATACAACAGATATCACAGTTTAATACAATAAAGCATACCATAACATCATAAATAATAACACAATTTAACACAATAATGCATACCACAGTATAATAACACAATTTAACACATTATATAATATCACAAATAATAATGTTATGATGCATGCCACAAATGCAAATGCATAATGACTCATTCTTACTCCATGGAGCTAGACACAGACATCAGAGAGAATGACCTGAAAAAAACTATCAGTACCTCAGGCTGCCCAACCAAACTATTACACTATCCAACGTCGTGTCTATAGCCCACAGTCCAACATTGTGTAGTAGTACACAGTCCAAACACGTCGTGCACTACAGGCATTGTACTAAACAGTCTCCCCAAGATCTCGATTAAGAATAGCGCGTGTCGAGATCATTAGTGTGTTGCTAGTTACCACGACCCAGAGGAGCGACCAATTATCCACATGTGCAATACTCCGCACACTAATGCCTCCAAGTCCACTCAATGAACCACACTACGCTTGTCACATCGACAACACGGTGTAATTCGTTTCGTCAATCAATCGCCAATATCAATCAAATTGGCACAACTCTTGATGCATGAATATAATTACAAAAATACCCTTGGTCTCAAAATATTACCTTATTTACAAAAACACCCTCAATCTCAATATTCCAATATATAGTACTTCTCCACTTGACAGTACCATATCTCAACATGTCCGGGTCCACCACTTTGGCCCGACAAAGAAAACTCACTTCCAATTAATCGCATAGAAATTTTATCACGTTTTCACAATCGCGTCACTTTTACAAACGTTTTTAAATCGCATAAATATATTTTGCTGTTTTTAAAATCGCATAGCATTTTTAAATCGTTTTCTCAATTGTGTAAGATTTTTAAATCGTTTTCTTAACCGTAAAGCTTAAAAATCATTATTTTAAATATGCGTAAGTTATTTTTAATACTTTTAAATTACGTAGAATATTTTCCTTACGTTATAAATTTTATTTTTGAAACGTTCTTTATTACTTGACCACTTTTAATCAATTTTGACAGTATCTTGTCTAGTAATTCTACTTAGTGATATTTTCTACATTTTCCCTAAAAAATTCTTTTATTTAGTTTATAATTACAAAATACACTTTGTAAATTGCTATCATACTTTAAAACTTAAAGGTAAGTATTTTTCAAAAGTTTTGTTTATTTCTCTTCTATACTATATTTCTAATAAAAATTTGTTTACTTATTTAGTTCTTGAAAATCCATTGCAAATGAATTCTTTTTAGGTTAAACCACTAGTCTACACTTAAAAAAAAAAAACAAATTTTGGATTGATTACACATTAAAAGGCATATTGGCCGAATTTAACAAAACCTTTGCATTTCATCTTTAATTCATTTTCCATCTTCTAAATCATTTTGGAATTCATTAATTTACCTAATTCCCTTAAATCCTTCCTTTAGAAAATGGTTGAGAACATTTTGGTTCTCTTTTTCATGGTGAAGCCGTGAGCTCCATGTTGTGTTCTTTGGAACACTCATGCAAACCTTACATGTTATTCACATCCTAATTAATAATCATGCATTTATAAACACATACAATATATTTTAAAGCTATAAACATACATGCAAATATAATCAATCACAAATAAGGAAAGCATTTAAACAACCACATAAATGAATCCTTATGGATTCTTCACACACATACAATCCATTTTCTCATCACCACACAAGGTTGATGAGATTAAATCTCCCTCTTACCTTAAAGGAAGACAACTCCTTCTAACTCTCCTTCCTATGAATTTCGTGTGGCTCTCCAAAGAAATCCTAGCAACCTTAAACATATTTTAAAGAGTTATAACCATAGGAGAAAAACATAAACCATGGATCAATCATGGCTTAGAACCTTAGAAATCAAGTTAGAAATGAAAAACAAGAATCTTCACCTTGTAGGAAAAATCTCCAAAGTGATTTTCCAAGCTCAAGATGAATTTTTTTGAAGAAATCTCCAACTAGAGATGTTCTTAGAATGTTATTTGGGTTTGAGAAATAAGGTTGGATAAAATTTTAGAAGGGTGGAGGTATGGTGTATGGGTGTTGGCCGAATGGCTCCTCAAAGAGCAACAATAGTGATTTTTGTTCTTGGTGTTCTTGAAGAGAGAGAAGAGAGGTTTTTGTGATAGTAGAATGAAGATGAAATAAAGTGAAGAGCTCTCCAAAGCTCTACTTGGCCGTGAGCTTCATCAAGGGAGGTGGCCTCCTTTGTTGACTTCTCCTATCACTCAATAGCCTTAGATATGATCAATGGTTGATATCAAAGACTTTGGCTCCAAGCTTGTCTCTAATTGGTGTAGGAAATCTAGTCATGCAAGTGACTAAGCTCTTCTTAATGGTTCTTGAACATGCTTGGCCGAATGGCCCTAAAGAGAAGCAAACCAAGTTTGTACTTCATTTGGTTTTCTGGTTATACTTAGGTAAAATTGATTAGTTTATTTAGTTACTAACTTAACTATATAGTTACTTAGGTTAACTAGGTTTGTCTTGATATTTTGAGAACATTCTCTAACTAGGACTTAACTAGATAGCTAACTAGGTTTACTTCACTTAGTTACTACATAAGCTTTCTATACTAACTTAGTTAGGTTTTAAGCTAACTTGGTTAACCTTTCTAGTTTCATCTTAACAAGTCCAACCACTTTTGTGGACTTGAATCTTATTGGTCTAAAACCTTCAAGCCACTTTTGTTGACTACATTTCATTGGTTTAGAATTTAATCTTGCCAAAAACGTTGACTGGTTCACTAAACGTGGGTCCCACAGACTTTTCTGAGTCCATGGTCGTTTTGAAGCAGATTTCTACTATTTTAAGACAGTAGGTACTGTCAAATAAAATAATATTATAATAATATAAAATTATTTTATTGCACAGTTAAATCCTAAAAATTAAAAGATTAATATTCATATCACTCAGAATTGGGTTTAGTAAGATCTCCTAGCTCTAAATAATTAAAATAAGATTTTCCCGACCCGAAAATTATTATTTTCTTGACTTGGAGTAAATCACACCAAACACTCAAATATAATCACAAAACAGTCAAATAAATTTTATAACATACAGAAAAACACAAAACAGTACTTTTAGGACAATACTGTCATTTATCCAAAAGTTAGGGTGTTACAACCGATATACAACTGAGTCAACTTTGTAACACCCCGATGTAGGGCATCACATTTACGACAAATTAAAATAAAAACCTTCGCAAGTTATAAATCGTTTGATAATAAGTACATTACAAGTTGTAAAATTTTAGTTATGTATTCTAAGAAGATCAATAATCATCCTATATAAATCCAATCAACTTCCATTTTTGATTCAACCTTCGTCCTATGGCCATTTCTTCTTGCGGAAAACATCACTAAATAAAATAAAAACAGAACATGATATAAAATACATTATTACATACATACCATAATATCCATATGGTTTTGTTTAAGAAAATAATTAAAAATCAACTCATAAACTGTTTGACACAAAAAAGTGGATAACAGACTTGCCCAAGTCCAACAGACTAAGAAAACCCAAAAAAAAAAATACGATGTCTGAGACATAACCAACACAAAACAATCAAGCCAACCAGTAAGGATAGTCCAACGGCTCGCCTCCTTCGTGCTGGTCCTCGGGTTGCTGCTTCTCTCACGAAAAATTAAGAGGTTGATTCTCTTCATCGTCTTTACCGTACGTAGTAATAACACATAAATACATATAAAGAGGTGAGACAATCTGTCATCATTACCATCAGGCAGTATAGAAAATGATAAATACAAACAGATATGTCATCAAAACATGTTATTACAACATATATAACATTTCATAGAATATATCAGAATAATATAATATGCAGACTCATAATGCACATGTACACGACACAAACCTACTCCATGGAGCTAAACACAACCAATCGAGAGGAATGATCCGGAAGAACCTGTCATCAACTCGGCTGCCGTGGGCCACGTGCTACACAGTCAAATTCGTCGTGACTCGCATACTACACAGTCAAACTCATCGTGTACTACAGGCATTCTACAAGACAGTCCCCAACAAGATCGTGATTAAGAATAGTGCTTTGTCAAGATCACTAGTGTGTCATGCCCGGTACCACGGCCCAGAGGAGCTACCAACTGTCCACATGTGGAATTTTCGCACACCAATGCCTCCAAGTTCAATAAATGAACAACACTACGCCTATCGCACCCAAACAGAGGTGTAATTCATCCTCTTAGGTATAACTCGTCAATGACACCAAAAATAACATATTCCTCAATACATGGTGCAAGACTCAAAAATTCACATATATCATAATATCATCACATGGTCAAGTGCCATAACTCGACAGTACCATCCTTCAATATAATCGGGTCCAACCCAACATCATACTGCTATTATTTTCAATCACATAAATATTTTACCGCATTAGTTTTTTATCACGTAAATATTTTTCAACGTTTCCAAATCACATAGTTATTTTCCTATGTTTTTAAAATCATTTTCTCATTCGCGTAACATTTTTAAATCATTTTCTCAAGCACGTAATATTTTTAAATCATTTTCTCAATCGCGTAATTTAAACATCATTATTTTAAATAAGCGTAAAGTATTTCTACTTTTTTTTCACCGTATAAAATATTTCTTGACGTTCTAAATTAATTTTTGAAAACTTTCCGAAATTAAAAAAAATTCTTTTTAATAAAATACTTAGAGCCGTAAATAAATTTTAAAACGTATTCTCAATTATCATAATAAAATTACTAAATTGAGTTCTCATTAAATAAATCTTTTAAAACTACCTTTAAGAAAATATATATATTTTAATCTAAACACCAATTCTTGACTTGTTGGCCCAAAATTAATTTATTTTCCATAACCAAATATATAATCATTTCCTATCTCATTTTCCTTTGTAAAAATATTTAATCCAATTATTTGTTACTTAATCCTCTAAAATCTATACTTGAAAAATAATTTTAGATTAAAAGTATATTGAATGACATGTGACCGAAATTTATTATGTCTTCAACAAATCAAGCATTTGAAAACACATACATCAAAATCAATCATACAATAAAGTAAAACCATAAACATTTAAGTAAATGAATCCTCATGGATTCTTCACCACACACAATCCATTTTCATACTACCAAAATAGTTGATGAGATTAAATCTCCCTCTTACCTCTTGAAGACTATCTTTCTTGAAAGCTTCCTTAGAGAATTTTGTGTGGCTTCAAGAAAATACCTATCAAGCTTAAACAATTTACAAAATACAAAACTAAGCTTGAGAAAGAATAACCATGGATCAAACATGGCTTAGAAATTTAAAAACAAATTTAGAAATAGGAAACAAGAATTTTACCTAATAGGGTAGAAATTTCAACCTTGATTTCGAAGCTCAAGATGGTTAATTTTGAAGAAACTCACAACATGAAAGATGCTTGGAATGATGTTTACCTTTAGGAAATGAGGTTGGATAAAATTATTGAAGAGTGGAAGTGTGATTTGGGAGAGGTGGCCGAATGGCTCAAAAAATGGAGAAAAGATGAAGTTCTTCTTTGGGTTCTTGTGTTCTTGAAGAAAGAGAATGGAGAGAATAAATAAGAGTGATGGAAAATGAAGTGGAGAGGTCTCCTACACTATATATATAGCCATGTGGTGCATTGGAGGAGTGGGTGGAATGATTTGTGATAATTGCTTGGTGGAGCACTCAAGGAGACAAGGTGGTGCATGCTAGCTCACTAAAGTGTATGATTAAGTGTGATGGAATCAAAATGATAGCCCAAAAATCATGTGCATTGTCTTGGAGTTACATGGAGTGAATGGATGGAAATTCATTGAATATTTGAGTGGGAGACAAGGTAGTTGAAGGATGACTAAACTCCAAGTGATCATAAATGATAGAATGCATTATTATGCATTATTTGAAGAATCATTTACCTTCTTGATGGACATGGCCATGTGGCCTTGGTGGAATTCACCAACAAAAGAATCCTATTCCATGTTATAATGAAGTGCATGAGTTGTACGTGGGTCAAAGTGTTTTACCTCTTTAGTTTCTACATTAAACATACTAGGTCCACTAACATGATTATAGAATCTAGGTAAATAGAAAACTTAATTACTAGGGCTAGGTAATTAGGTTTATGATTTCACCTAAGGTAAGTAGATTTATAACCTTAACCTAAGGTAAATAGATTTATGACTTTACCTATGTCTATTTCTCTACGTAGATTTTAACCGGTAGTTAATTTCAAATTGACAAAAATTACTACGGTACTAATTTTTACTGTCTAAAATTTACTACGATAAAAATTAAATTTTTACTGTGGTTCAATAATAACGCGTATCTAAATAAATTGTCAAACAATGAAGATTTTTTAATACTGTTTCTGGTTTTGGGTTTAGTAAGATCCCCCGGCCCCACTGAATAGTTCAAAAATTCATCCGGCTTGGGAAAATTATTATTTTCCTGACTCAGAGTAATTCATACACAAAGATAAAAAACATTCACATAACAGTTAAAATAAATTTACAATACATAGAAATTACAAAACAGTACAGTTTAGTCGTTACTGTAATTTATCAAAAATTGGGGTGTTACAAACTTCTCCAATGGGTATCTCATGTTGATCGGCAAGAAATGTGTTGACTTCGTAAGTCGATCCATAATTACCCATATTGAATCATATCCTCTTCTGGTCTTTGGCAATCCGACAACAAAGTCCATAGCAATACTATCCTATTTCTATTCGGGAATAGTCAAGGGGTGTAACATTCCAGATGGTCTTTGATATTCAATCTTTGTTTTCTAGTAAACTAAACAAGAAGATATGCATCTAGCAATATCTCTTTTCATTCCATGCCACCAAAATATTTTTTTCAAATCTTGGTACATTTTGGTCATTTCAGAATGCATACTCAACTGACTCGTATGAGCATGTTCGGTTATATACTTCCTGAGTTCTTCATCTTTTGGCACACAGACTCTACCTTGGAATCTTAAAATTCCATCACTTCCTTCCTCTAATGTTGATATACCACCCTGCTTCATAAGTTCCCTTTCTTCTTGCAAGAATTTGTCAACCTTATGCTTTTCTTAGATATCTTCCATCAAATCATTCGAAATAGTGACCATATTCATGCAGATTTTTCCTGGCATTAATTTCATAAAAGACCATACGTCTCTGAATTGTTCTGTCAAATCCTTTTCTCTGATCATCATGGTAGAAACACTGATTATTTTCCTACTTAAGGCATCGACCATAATATTGGCCTTTCTAGGGTGATACTGAAGTTGGAAATCATAATCTTTCAGGAATTCCAACCACCTCCGCTGCCTCATGTTCAACTCTTTCTGGTCATACAAATACTTCAAGCTCTTGTGGTCACTGAAGACATTGAACGTTGCTCTATAGAGATAGTGTCTCCATATCTTCAAAGCAAATACAATAACAGTTAACTCCAAGTCATGCGTTGGGTAGTTCTTCTCATGCACTCGCAATTGTCTCGAGGCATAAGCCACCACTTTTTCGCTTTGCATAACCACACACCCTAATCCTTAGTATGAAGCGTCACAGTACACTTCAAATGGTTCATTTGGATTAGGCAGAACTAACACTGGTGAAGTAGTTAGTCTCTTTTTCAGCTCTTGAAAACTTCCTTTGCAGGCATCTGTCCATTCAAAAGCTTGATTCTTCCTCGTGAGTTGAGTGAGAGATTCGGCAATATTAGAAAATCCTTCAATGAACCTCCAGTAATATCCGGCTAATCCCATAAAGCTTTGGATTTCTGTCACCATCTTCGGCCTTTCCCATTGCAGAATAACTTCCACTTTCGATGGGTCTACAACAATTCTTTCCTTTGAAATCACATGGCCTAAGAATTTACCTTCATTCAACCAGAACTCACACTTTGACAATTTGGCGTGCAACTCTTTCTCCTTCAAAATCTGAAGAACTATATTGAGATATTCAACATGATCCTCCTAATTTTGGGAATAGATCAGGATGTCATCAATGAAGATAACGACAAACTGCTCCAAGTAAGGACGAAAGATTCTATTCATATAGTCCATGAATATAGCAGGTGCATTCGTCACTCCAAAAGGCATCACCAGGTACTCGTAGTGCCTATAACGAGTACGAAAAGCCATTTTGGGAATGTCTTCCACTTTTACTCTGATCTGATGGTAGCCTGATCGAAAATCGATCTTCGAAAACACTACCGCTCCTTTCAGTTGATCCATTAGGTCATCTATCCTTAGTAATGGATACTTATTCTTAATTGCGACTTTGTTTAACTGATGATAATCCACACATAATCTCGAAGTACCATCTTTCTTCTTAACTAGCAATACCGGTGCTCCCTAAGGTGATACATTAGGTCTAACGAATTGTTTCTCCAAAAGTTCTTCCAATCGCTTCTTGAGCTCAACTAGCTCTGCTGGCGACATTCTGTAAAGCGCTATGTGTAATTGGACATATGCTTTTGAGGATTTTGTTTTGATGATAACAAACGTGAAGACAAAAATGAAGATGATAGAAAGACCAAGTCCAAGATCGCATAAGAATAGCTTTAGGACTTAGGATCTTTTTGTACGGAGCTCACTTTAATATCTCTCTGTTTTGAAAGAAAAATAAAATTGTTTTTTAAAAAAGAAACTCAAGTGTTTTTGGAATGATTTATTCAAAATTGGGTTCTATTGTTTCACTCAAATAATCTTTATTCAAATAAAACTTCTCTAACTATTCGAATAAAATTCTTTCTCCAAGCCTCTACGTCATTCTCGATCCTCATTCGAATAAAGTTCTTGCTATTGAATAAATTCAATTGTTTCGGTTTCTAAAATGCCATTCGAATAATGTGTTTTAAAGTCTTTTTAAAATATATCTATTCGAATAAACCAAGTGTTTATTCGAATAACGGACCTTCGAAAGGTTTATCTCAAAGAGTTATTCGAATAACTAAGTAGTTATTCGAATAAACTCGAATTTTCGAAACTCTTTCTAAAAGAGTTATTCGAATAGACTTAAAGTAATTCGAATAACCCATATCAGATTGCTCTTTACAAAGCCTCATAAATAGTGTTATTCGAATAGAATTTCATTTATTCGAATAATCACGGTTTTTACGATTTCTGATATGGAAACGTGTTTTCAAATTTGTAAACATTTATTACTCCCAACGGCTGTTTCTTCGAATTTTCTCTATAAATAGAAGCCTTGGGTCCTCTCAAAAACCCCCAATACTCTGATTATTTTTCTGATTGCTCTATCTTGTGAAATTATTTTCTACGCTCAATTTTTGATTAAACTTTGAGATATTTCATGAGAGCTCCATTAGCACTTCAATTTGTATAATTTACTCTGAGTGAGAGTTTCTCTTCTTCTTTATCTATTTCTCGATATTCGTATTGAGGGTGAGGTATCCTCTAAGGTTTGTATTGAGGGTGAGGTATCCTCTAAGGTTTGTATAAGGGTGAGGTATCCTGCAGGTGAGGCTTTAGCACAAGGGTAGAGTTTCCTGTGTGTGAAAAGTGCTCTATTGTGTAAAGGTTGCAAGCACTGTTTTTCAAGCTTGTATTGAATAGTGAAAAATCTCGAATTGTGTTTCGGGGGATCGGACGTAGGCCACAAGTGGTTGGTGGTCGAACCAGGATAAATATCGTGCCTTTTTCTTTTCTACCCTTAATCTTTTATCTTTATGCACTTTATTTATTCTTGCAATTTAATTATTAATTGTTCTTCTTATCTTCATCTCATTCACGACTTTTAATAATTAAATTCAATATAATTTATTTGTTTAAGGCTTTTGCCAAAAATCCTTAATTACTCAATTCACCCCTCTCTTAGAAATCTTGAAGCCACTTGGGTAACAAGTGGTATCAGAGCTAGACTCTTGTATAAAGAGCTTAGCCGCTTCAAGAGTACATGGCTTCATCAAATGTTTTATCAGAAGCAACTTCCATAAATCGACCACCCTTTTTCAATGGGGATGGTTATGCATATTGGAAGGAAAGAATGAAAATCTTTATAGAGGCTATTGATCTAGATGTGTGGGATGCTGTCGAAAATGGCGCATTTATACCTACACACGTTGTCAATGGTGTAAAAACCGAGACACCTAGAAGTGATTGGTCTGATGTGGATAAAAGAAAAGTTCAATATAATTTAAAAGCCAAAAACATCATTACCACTTTTTTTGGGGTATGATGAGTTTTTTAAATTTCAAATTGCAAAACCGCTAAAGAAATGTGGGACACTTTACAAGTTACCCATGAGGGTACTAGTGAAGTTAAGAGGTTGAGAATCAATTCTCTAACTCGCGAATATGAATTGTTTAGAATGAACCAAGGAGAAAGCATTCAAGAAATGCAAAAGAGGTTCACCCACATTGTTAATCATCTTGCATCATTAGGAAAGAATTTTACTAACGAAGATTTGATTAACAAAGTGTTGAGATGTCTTATCAGGATTTGGCAACCCAAAGTAACAGCCATATCAGAATCGAGGGACTTGTCAACAATGTCTCTGGCTACCCTTTTTGGAAAGCTTCATGAACATGAACTAGAACTGAGCAGATTAAGTCAAAGCAAAGAAAACGATAAAAAGAAAAAGGGGATAGCGCTCAAAGCCACTTCCTCAACAATCGACAATGATGATGAAGAAGATGAAGAAAGCTCAGAAAACATTGAGGTAAACGAAGAAAATCTTAGTCTGTTAGTTAAAAAATTTGGTAAATTTCTCAGGAAAAAGGGAATGCAAAGAAGACCTCCCTTCCCTCCGAAGAAGACTTATTACACAGGCGAAGGAGCTTCATCAACTCCTACTTGCTATGAATGTGGCAAGCCTGGTCACATGAAAATGGAATGCCCAGTTTACCAAAAGAAGAAAGAGAGACTTGAGAAGAAGCCCTTCAAAGAAAGAAAAGGAAGAAAAGCCTATATAGCATGGGATGAAAACGACATGGATTCAACTGACAGCTCAGATAGCGAAGAAGCTCAACTTTGTCTCATGGCCAAAGGGGAAGAAGAAGAAGAAGAAGAAAGCGAAAATGAGGTAAGTTCTAACTCTACTTTACTGCCTTCTTATGATGAGTTACAAGATGCCTTTGAAGAACTGCATGACGAATCTTTAAAACTCACAAAACAAATTTCTTCTTCTAAGAAAAAAATCTCTTCTTTAGAAAATAAAATTCTTATTTTAAATAAAGAGATTGAAGAATTAAAAATTGAAAATGAAACTTTGGGAATTATTGACGCATGCTCATCTCATCCCTCACATGCTTCTACTTCGTATTCTTGTTCTTCATGTCATACACTTGAAAAAGAAATTGAAGATTTAAAGAACACTCTTGCCAAATTCACTCTCGGAAGAGACAATTTAAACATCATATTAGGAAAACAAAGGGTTGTTTTTGAAAAAGCTGGAATTGGTTATAACCCAAAGAATCAGCATAAATCTTATAAAAATTTCTTTGTTTATTCAAGTACTTCTAGTAGCCCATTTATTAAATGCTTCTATTGCGGAAAGAAAGGTCATAGTGCTTCAACATGTAATGCAAGAAAAGAGGTTAACACAAAAATTGGGACAAAAATGGTTTGGATTCCAAAGGGTACAATACCCAAAACTGACACTCAAGGACCCAAGAAAATTTGGGTACCAAAGGTTAAAAATTAAAGTTGTGTTGTAGGTGTGCTTGAAAGTCAGGAGCTCAAATTGGTATCTCGATAGTGACTACTCCAAGCACATGACCGGGGATGACTCAAAATTCACCACGTTTATTCTCAAAGAATGGCGAACTTCAAGATATCATTCTCTTGATCAAATAATCGGTGATGTATCTAAAGGCGTAAGTACTCGTAATTCTCTTAGAAATGCTTGCAATCACCTAGCTTTTGCTTCTCAAATTGAACCAAAAGATATAATTAAAGCGTTTGATGATGAACACTGGATATTAGCTATGCATGAGGAGAATTAGGCATAACTGATCAATCTAATATATGATTGCATAATCATTACTGCTTTATATTGTCTCTATCTCTCCTGATTCTTTAAAAAAAAAAAAACGCATGAATAATAGCTTTATCTTGCCTTTTTTTTCGTATGCCTTTCTATGCCCTTTTATTAGTTTATTTGAATAAACAGATGTCTATTCGAATAATGTCCTTTAAAGCTTATCATATGATTCGAATAGACTGGCTTCTATATCTTTCTGTGGTTTGTATGCTCTCTGTCTATTCGAATAAATATTTCTTTATTCGAATAACCAGAATTCTCAGTTTATCAGTCTTAATCTCTGCCCTCTGTCTATTCGAATAACGCTAAGGCTATTCGAATAACTGAGCTCTGTTTTATCGAACATGCTTTACGTCTATTCGAATAAATCCTAAACTTATTCGAATAATACCTTTTCAACATCAAAACGCTTGGCTTTCCCAGTTGCTCTATTCGAATAAACATTCCTTTTATTCGAATAAAACCTGTCAGGGAACTTCGTTCAAAGTCCCTATCCTTTCTGTTCCTACGCAAGGTTCATTCGAATAAACCCTAGGTCATTCGAATAATCACGGGCTTTCTTTAAATTGGCCCGCGCACCCAGCCGTCTTCATTTCCATATTCTATTCATCTTCTTCGTCCTTTCATCTCTCTCAACTCCCCTCCACCATCTCCCTACCATCTTTCTCTTCCACACCTTCAAACACCATGGCCTCCTCTTCCAACAAGCGTGCTCGCACCAAGGTTGCCCCCTGCAACAACCCCCTTGACATGCGGAGGCTCTCCTCCAACGAAGCGCAACATGGCCGCTTCATTACGCACTTCTGGGAACGTAATCTCGTTCAGCCCAAGTACCTTGATCTCCCTTTCTTTCAGCAGCATTGAGGCTTCGACTTCCTGTCTCTTTTGGAAAACCAAGGG
Source organism: Ormosia emarginata (assembly GCA_029884605.1). Classification (NCBI taxonomy): domain Eukaryota; kingdom Viridiplantae; phylum Streptophyta; class Magnoliopsida; order Fabales; family Fabaceae; genus Ormosia; species Ormosia emarginata. The sequence continues at coordinate 39,496,233 of JAQQTP010000074.1, read as the reverse complement.
GTTCTACAGCTTTGTTCCCACCGGGATACGATCTACCCTGCTCTAATGAAAATGTTCTTCTGCAATCTAGCCATTGATGGCCAGAACCTTCTCACTGAAGTCTGTGATCAAAACATTGTTATCACTCCGCAGGACTGGCAGACATTGTTCGATTTACAGTTTGCTAGCACCATGGTCGAAGATGACGACAACCCTTTCCCTGAGTTCAACAGGATTCAGGCCATTGAAGATCTGTTGAAGCCTGGTTTGGCTTTACCTATCCGAGGGCTTAAAGGTGGGATGCTAAAGAGCCAAGATAGGCTTCTGCATTACGCCTTTGCTCACATTTTGGCTCCCCGCGGCGGGAACTACGCGTATCTTAGTGAAGACGACATCTTCATGCTTTGGATCTTGAAGAAAGGTCATAAAATCAACTGGCCAGTGTTTATTATGCAACACATGATGCGTGCCAAGGGTAAGGAAAAATCAGACCTGCCTTATGGGATCTTCATCACTACCTTGCTTCGCAAGTACCCTCAGGTCTTGGAGACTGAGCGAGCCATTGCCTTAACCCATCACAACGTATTTGGGTCCTTCACTCTTCGAAAAATGAAGATGATCCAAACAGATGAAGGCCTGTACCCTGGATGAAGTTGCGATGATGAGTTTGACCCTGCCGACGCCCTGCTTGCCCTGTTGCATCTGGCCGATGCTCCTCTGTTGCACCGATGATGATGCACGATGCTTGATCCCGCCCCGTTACCTTAGAGCGAGATCATGGCCACCTTACACGATAACCGAGCCTACATGGAACACACCTTCTCTATTCTTTTTGATAGAATAGAAGGTGTTGAAAGTGAGTCGCCGCCTTACGAGTACCTTTACTCTCCTCGCTCCTGCTCTGCTCCCCTTCACCATCACCGCCTCCGGTTTATTCTCTTAGGAGTTGTTTAGCTCTTAGGATCCTTGATTGATCTAGTGTTACTTTTTGCTTTAGCTATTTATGGTTTGGGATCCTGTATTTACATCTCTTTTTGATTAATATATGAGCTTTTCAGTCTACTCTAGTGCATTTATCTAAGTGTTTTGCAATTATTTCTCTTTTCTATGACTATAATTGTTTATGGATCTTACCCTCCTTTTTGCTCATGACAAAAGGGGGAGAAATGTTTGAATTGAGAAAAGACAGGTACACTTTGAATTGAGAAAAGTCAGGTAAACTTAAAACGCAATTGGATTCAAAATGAAAGGGGGAGCTGCGCACATCACTGATACATGTTTCTTCTCATATTTAAAGAAGAGAGTAAGCTTTTATACCTCCCTGTGAATTCCAATTTTATGTACTAATTTCTTTTCTCTTTGATAGTTTGTCATCATCAAAAAGGGGGAGAACGTAATTGGACATATGCTTTTGAGGATTTTGTTTTGATGATAACAAACGTGAAGACAAAAATGAAGATGATAGAAAGACCAAGTCCAAGATCGCATAAGAATAGCTTTAGGACTTAGGATCTTTTTGTACGGAGCTCACTTTAATATCTCTCTGTTTTGAAAGAAAAATAAAATTGTTTTTTAAAAAAGAAACTCAAGTGTTTTTGGAATGATTTATTCAAAATTGGGTTCTATTGTTTCACTCAAATAATCAGTTTTATTCAAATAAAACTTACTCCATTCGAATAAAATTCTTTCTCCAAGCCTCTGTTTTTAATATCCTCATTCGAATAAAGTTCTTGCTATTCGAATAAATTCAATTGTTTCTAGTTTCTAAAATGCCATTCGAATAATATGTTTTAAAGTCTCTGTTTTAAAATATATGCTATTCGAATAAACCAAGTGTTTATTCGAATAACAGGACCTTCAGAAAGGTTTATCTCAAAGAGTTATTCGAATAACTAAGTAGTTATTCGAATAAACTCGCTTTTCCAGAACTCTTTCTAAAAGAGTTATTCGAATAGACTTAAAGTCATTCGAATAACCCATATCAAATTGCTCTTTACAAAGCCTCATAAACAGTGTTATTCGAATAGAATTTCATTTATTCGAATAATCACGGTTTTTACGATTTCTGATATGGAAACGTGTTTTCAAATTTGTAAACATTTATTACTCCCAACGGCTGTTTCTTCGAATTTTCTCTATAAATAGAAGCCTTGGGTCCTCTCAAAAACCCCCCAATACTCTGATTATTTTTCTGATTGCTCTATCTTGTGAAATTATTTTCTACGCTCAATTTTTGATTAAACTTTGAGATATTTCTGTGAGAGCTCCATTAGCACTTCAATTTGTATAATTTACTCTGAGTGAGAGTTTCTCTTCTTCTTTATCTATTTCTCTGATATTCTGTATTGAGGGTGAGGTATCCTTCTAAGGTTTGTATTGAGGGTGAGGTATCCCTCTAAGGTTTGTATAAGGGTGAGGTATCCTATGTACATGAGGCTTTAGCACAAGGGTAGAGTTTCCCTTGTGTGTGAAAAGTGCTCTATTGTGTAAAGGTTGCAAGCACTGTTTTCAAGCTTGTATTGAATAGTGAAAAATCTCGAACTGTGTTTCGGGGACTGGACGTAGGCCACAAGTGGTTGGTGGTCGAACCAGGATAAATATCGTGCCTGCTTTTCTACCCTTAATCTTTTATCTTTATGCACTTTATTTATTCTTGCAATTCATTTTCTGAAATTTTTCGAAAATGATGAATATTTTAATATATTTCTCATTTTGCGTGCATACTGAGCGGAGCCGAGAAGATGCAATATTTTCCTATGGCTGGTAAACTCTAAATTGTGGACATGTCGACGGGGGATCTTACTAAACCCGAGGCCGGGCATATTTACGAGGTTTGCATTTTTCGAGATTTTTACCCGATAAATTAAATTGCGGTACTGTAAAACCATCCGATGAATAATAAAATATTATTTTCATCATCTGTAACTCTTTTACACTGGGGGAAAAATAATACTGACAATGTAAATATTCATCTGTGTTAGTATGCTTAATTAGAAGGCAACCTTGCTTTCACTTTATCGTGAAACGTGCGAAGCCTCTCTTGTAAGCTTGGAGGAAGCTTCTAGGAAGCTTCCTTCCCTCTTTCCCCATGCAAAGGACACTCTTCCTTCTCTCTCTCCTCACTCACAGCTGCAGCCCATTTTGGGGGGAAAAGATTTGCTTTTCATTTAACTAATTACCTTTGAGTAATTTCAAAAGTTAACCTAAAGCACTTCTCTCTCTACCTTCATCTTTCTCCTTCATTAAAAATTTTTCTCCTCCTTCTCTCTAGGAGTGCTTCGGCCAGCAGTAGCCCTCCACCCTCATCCATCACAAAATTTTCAACCAACACCATTTTCTTAATCCTCTCCACCTCCTAAACACTTCTCTTGCTCGTGGCATCTTGAAAATCCACCATTTTCACCATCTTCTTCAAGCTTCAAGCTTAGGGTTTTTGGGTAAGTTTCTTGACTCTTCACTCCCTCTCTTCATTTTCATTTTCAAGGTCCTTTTTGTGACCATCTACACTTCATTTCTGAAGCCTTTGTGCTATTTTAACTAAGTTGAAATTTCTAGGGTTTTGGAGGTGCCCAATCCAAATTTGCAAGGAGCTCTTGGAGGTTCCTTTTGTTCTCTTCACTTTGGTAAGTGGAAGACACTCCTCCTCAACCTCTATTAGCATCTAGGAACCTTGTTTGTGGTTGATTTTGAGAAAACCCTAATGAGGGTTGTTCTTTGATTGTGTGATTAGTATGTTTGCATGTTGATGGTTCTTGGTTTGTGCTATTGGATTGATTGTTAATGTATATTGGTATTATGGAATGGATTGGAAGACATGAAATGGAAGAAATTAATGTGGGATTTTCCTTGGGTGGCTACGGTTTTGGGATTTAGAAGATGAGTTCTTTGTGAATAAATTTTAACAAGTGAATGACTTAATTAATCAAGTGTGTAATATAAAATCAATGGAATGGAAAAATTGAGAATTGAATCCTCTAGGGAGGCTATGGCCTCTAGGGCCTTTTGGGGCTTAATTATGCAATTTTAGGTAACCTTGGAACTTAGATAATTAAATGACTAAAACATGGGTAATAGGTTAGAAAATTAGCAAATTTGGAAGAATTACATACAATTGGAGATTCATAAATTTTAAAGGACCAAGAATGAAACTTGTCATAAAACTTTAGAAAACTTTATAAGAGCAAGAACAAGAGAGTGTGAAACTTTGAGATCTTAGAATAACCTTCTAAGTGTACGAGAATAAATTACATTAGAAAATTGAATTAATTGTGGAAACTCAATTGGTGAAGGATCTTGTAAGAGAGGTAAATCTTAAATGAGAAATCATAATGGACCTTAAAAATGTATTACCTTATTTAATTTAAACATTATGATGTTGTGGGTCCATGTGAGTGACCAATGATGTGTTGATGCTTACTTTGACCAATTATGGCATATTATGGAATGATATGTGATAATGACCATACATGTTCATGCATAGAGTCTTATGCATTGTGAATGTCCTGTGGATTATTGTAAGGCCAAGTTGCTTAGGAGATTGAACACACCTTAGTGCGGGTGCGAGTAGACTAGTGTAGGTCATGTTACGACCTTGGGGGTGTCGGGGTGCGGGTACCTCGCAATGGGCAGTTAGTAGCTCTCCTGTCTGTGGGGCAAATCGATGCAAACGCATCGACGATCCGGACCGAGACACTATCTTATATCGTGATCTAGCGTAGACCGTCTGTACAATGCCTGGATGTGCACGTGAAAACTGTTAAGTTATAACACTTTGGCCTCGGCAGTCGAGTTGCAGACGTGTCGCCTAATCTTTCTCTCCGACTGTTTATGTCTAACTCCATGGAGTAGGAAATCGAGTACTGTGTGCATATGCATCATGATGTGTCATACTGTCGGATATTTACTGCTTCACATGGATTTAAACTATTTATTTGCTCTTACAATGAATAACTGCTTGGAACTATTCACCTGCTTACTACTGTGATTACTGTCTATCGTTATTATAATACGTGTTTTGAGATGCTATCTGGACGCGTTGCGTTGTATTGGTTTCTGGCTGCTATAATTAGTAATGATGGTAGGATGTCTTACCTTTTTCCTGTATTTCTATTATTTGCTGCCTGTATGTGTATTATATTTATCGAAGACGACGGTAAGGAGGTTGAAGCTCCCGATTTCCCCAGCTTCTGGCCTGATCAAGACTAGCATCTACTGTGGAGCATGGAGGCACACATGCGCGGATTTCTGGGTGACGTGCGTCTGACCTTCCTTGGGGGGCCGGAGTGCTGGCACATTAACCTGAGTTCCGACCGTTGTGTCCATCTTGGTGACGTATCGATTTCTTTGGCCTGGAGACGTCATGAGGCGTCGATCCTTACCTGCTACATCAGCCTACGGTTAGAGTTTTATCTACCTATCCGAGGGATGTAGGGTGACTGTTACTACACCCCGCAGGAGGACTCTTTTGATTCCACTACTCAGGCTCCTGCCCGTGGCTCTGTGGCTCCTATGGAGGTTTCCTCGGATGAGGAGGACTCCGCTGAGGATCCTGACACGGTCCCTCCTCCTCTGAGGGACTGACATTGCTGGTAGCTACTGATGGCTGCCAATGTTTTATTTTGGGAGCCTGATGTTTTATTTTTGTTGGGCTGTATATTCTGATATCTTGGGAATGTATATGTATGATCCTTTGGGCGGGTATAGTTTTGCATTTTGGAAATTCCAGGCTTATATCTAAAACACAGTTGACATTTATATATATATATATATATATATATATATATATATATATCGATATGTGAGTTTTACTTTCACGTATTATGTTTTATTGTTATTCATATTTTATCACTCCGTTTTATTAATCAACAAACAAAAAAAAAAATATACTACCTTTTTACTCACGTACTAATGAATTGGACAAATTAATCTTAATTAAAATGAACCGGGTCTTAATTTCATAAAATTTCATTTTTCACATTTTTGTTTGGCAATGTGACGTTCCCTCCCAAAAAGGGGTGTTACACTCCTTCTTTCAAGAAAGCTTTCACTTGGTTGGTAGTCAAAAATCTAGAATTCTCATCCAAAGGAAAAACTATAGTTTTTCTAGAACAATCTAACAGGACATGGTTAGTAGATAACCAATCTATTCCTAAGATCACATCTAATTGAGATAGTGGCAAATAGATCAAATCAACAAAAAAGATTTGACCTTCAGCAATCAAGGGACAATCTAGACAGACTTTGGTAGTAACAACAGGTTTAGCAGTAAGAATTGAAATAGTCAAATCAAAAGGCAAAGAAGACACAGGTAAACCAAGCCTTTTCATACAGTCATAGGAAATGAAGGAATGAGTTGCACCAGAGTCATACATACAGTTAAAAGATTGCCTTCTATGACACCTTCCCCTTGTATAAGATCTTCAGATTTAGAGGCTTCAGCACCACTCAGGGTGTAAACTCTACCTCCAGCTTGTGGTTTCGCATTTCTAGCAGCATTGACTGAAGGTTCCGCCTTAGGTTGATTGCAATCACGAGAAACATGTCCAGGTTTCCCGCACCTGAAGCAGATAATTCCTTTAATAGTGCAGTCCCTCGTGTAGTGCTCCTTCCCGCACTTCATGCATCTTGGCGTGGACGCCGTAGTCTGACCAGTCCTTCCAAGACTTCCACTAGGACTTCCACCTTGCGGTCGTTGTTGCTGATTTCTAGGTGGTCTAGAATAAGGCTTTTTATGGTAATGATTAGCATTACTACTTCCTCCTCTTTGAGACCGAAAAGGTCCAAAGTTGCGATTTCTTGTGTCTCGCGCCTGGTCTAAGTCTTCCACCTAGTGACACATATCAAGCAGCCCCGAAAACTGGTTAATCTTCAAAGTGGTAACCGTTCTTTTCACATCGTGTCTTAGACCTTCCTCGAACTTTTGACATTTTCACGCTTCATTCGGTTGGTGTTGCAAGTAGGTTGAGAACCTCGACAAGCTCTCAAATTTAGCAGCATACTCACTTACAGTCATATTTCCTTGCCGCAAACTAAGAAACTCCATCTCCTTAGCATGTCTGGCACTTTCTGGGAAATATTTATTCAAGAATTTCTCCTTGAATATTGCCCAAGTAATTTCTCGACCTTCTGTCTCCAGCAATCTCAGTTCTCAAGTCCACCAATCTTCTGCGTCTCTAATCAGCATAAACGCAACATAAGTCACCTTCTTGTCGTTAGCACAATTCATACCTGTGAATATCTTCTCGAGTTCCTTGATCCAAAGACTAGCTTTCTCAGGATCAAATTCTCCCTTAAATTATGGAGGATTAGTGTGATGAAATTCTGCCAGATTCTGGGCATCAACAGTAGCCTCCAATTATTGTGCGATCTCTCTCTTGCTATTTAAACATTATGATATGCTTCAGACCATCTTCTGAATTGCCTCGATTGCAACAGTCATGATGTTGTGGGTCCATGTGAGTGACCAATGATGTGTTGATGCTTACTTTGACCAATTGTGGCAAATTATGGAATAGTATATGATAATGACCATACATGTTCATGCATAGAGTCTTATGCATTGTGAATGTCCTGTGGATTGTTGTAAGGCCAAGTTGCCTAGGAGATTGAACACACCTTAGTGCGGGTGCGAGTAGACTAGTTTAGGTCATGTTACGACCTTGGGGGTGTCGGGGTGTGGGTACCTCGCAATGGGCAGTTAGTAGCTCTCCTGTCCGTGGGGCAAATCGATGCAAACGCATAGACGATCCGGACCGAGACACTATCTTATATCGTGATCTAGCATAGACCGTCTGTACAATGCCTGGATGTGCACGTGAAAACTGTTGAGTTATAACACTTTGGCCTCGGTAGTCGAGTTGCAGACGTGTCGCCTAATCTTTCTCTCTGACTGTTTATGTCTAACTCCATGGAGTAGGAAATCGAGTACTGTGTGCATATGCATCATGATGTGTCATACTGTCGAATATTTACTGCTTCACATGGATTTAAACTATTTATTTGCTCTTACAATGAATAACTGCTTGGAACTATTCACCTGCTTACTATTGTGATTACTGTCTATCGTTATTATGATACGTGTTTTGAGATGCTATCTGGGCGCGTTGCGTTGTATTGGTTTCTGGATGCTATAATTGGTAATGATGGTAGGATGTCTTACCTTTTTCCTGTATTTCTATTATTTGCTGCCTGTATGTGTATTATATTTATCGAAGATGACGGTAAGGAGGTTGAAGCTCCCGATTTCCCCAGCTTCTGGCCTGATCAAGACTAGCATCTACTGTGGAGCATGGAGGCACACATGCGCGGATTTCTAGGTGACGTGTGTCTAACCTTCCTTGGGGGGCCGGAGTGCTGGCACATTAACCTGAGTTCCGACTGCTGTGTCCATCTTGGTGACGTATCGATTTCTTTGGCCTGGAGACGTCATGAGGCGTCGATCCTTACCTGCTACATCAGCCTACGGTTGCAGTTTTATCTACCTATCCGAGGGATGTGGGGTGACCGTTACTACACCCCGCGGGAAGACTCTTTTGATTCCACTACTCAGGCTCCTGCCCGTGGCTCTGTGGTTCCTATGGAGGTTTCCTCAGATGAGGAGGACCCCGCTGAGGATCCTGACACGGTCCCTCCTCCTCTGAGGGACTGACATTGCTGGTAGCTACTGATGGCTGCCAATGTTTTATTTTAGGAGCCTGATGTTTTATTTTTGTTGGGCTGTATATTCTGATATCTTGGGGATGCATATGTATGATCCTTTGGGTGGGTATAGTTTTGCATTTTGGAAATTCCAGGCTTATATCTAAAACACAGTTGGCATTTATATATATATATATATATATATATATATATATATATATATATATATATATATATATATATATATCGAGATGTGAGTTTTACTTTATGTATTATGTTTTATTGTTATTCATATTTTATCACTCCGTTTTATTAATCAACAAAAAAAAAAAATATACTACCTTTTTACTCACGTACTAATGAATTGGACAAATTAATCTTAATTAAAATGAACCGGGTCTTAATTTCACAAAATTTCATTTTTCACATTTTTGTTTGGCAATGTGACGTTCCCTCCCAAAAAGGGGGCGTTACACTCCTTCTTTCAAGAAAGCTTTCACTTGGTTGGCCGTCAAAAATCTAGAATTCTCATCCAAAGGAAAAACTATAGTTTTTCTAGAACAATCTAACAGGACATGGTTAGTAGATAACCAATCTATTCCTAAGATCACATCTAATTGAGATAGTGGCAAATAGATCAAATCAACAAAAAAGATTTGACTTTCAGCAATCAAGGGACAATCTAGACAGACTTTGGTAGTAACAACAGGTTTAGCAGTAGGAATTGATATAGTCAAATCAAAAGGCAAAGAAGACACAGGTAAACCAAGCCTTTTCATACAGTCATAGGAAATGAAGGAATGAGTTGCACCAGAGTCATACATACAGTTAAAAGATTACCTTCTATGACACCTTCCCCTTGTATAAGATCTTCAGATTTAGAGGCTTCAGCACCACTCAGGGTGTAAACTCTACCTCCAGCTTGTGGTTTCGCATTTCTAGCAGCATTGACTGAAGGTTCCGCCTTAGGTTGATTGCAATCACGAGAAACATGTCCAGGTTTCCCGCACCTGAAGCAGATAATTCCTTTAATAGTACAGTCCCTCGTGTAGTGCTCCTTCCCGCACTTCATGCATCTTGGCGTGGACGCCGTAGTCTGACCAGTCCTTCCAGGACTTCCACTAGGACTTCCACCTTGCGGTCGTTGTTGCTGATTTCTAGGTGGTCTAGAATAAGGCTTTTTCTGGTAACGATTAGCATTACTACTTCCTCCTCTTTGAGACCGAAAAGGTCCAAAGTTGCGGTTTCTTGTGTCCCGCGCCTGGTCTAAGTCTTCCACCTAGTGACACATATCAAGCAGCTCCGAAAACTGGTTAATCTTCAAAGTGGTAACCGTTCTTTTCACATCGTGTCTTAGACCTTCCTCGAACTTTTGACATTTTCACGCTTCGTTCGGTTGGTGTTGCAAGTAGGTTGAGAACCTCGACAAGCTCTCAAATTTAGCAGCATACTCACTTACAGTCATATTTCCTTGCCGCAAACTAAGAAACTCCATCTCCTTAGCATGTCTGGCACTTTCTGGGAAATATTTATCAAGAATTTCTCCTTGAATACTGCCCAAGTAATTTCTCGACCTTCTGTTTCCAGCAATCTCAGTTCTCAAGTCCACCAATCTTCTGCGTCTCTAATCAGCATAAACGCAACATAAGTCACCTTCTTGTCGTTAGCACAGTTCATACCTGTGAATATCTTCTCGAGTTCCTTGATCCAAAGACTAGCCTTCTCAGGATCAAATTCTCCCTTAAATTATGGAGGATTAGTGAGATGAAATTCTACCAGATTCTGGGCATCAACAGTAGCCTCCAATTATTGTGCAGTCCTCTCTTGCTATTGAGCTGTTTGCTGGTTTTGTTACAGTATTGCTTCAGCCATCTTCTGAATTGCCTCGATTGCAGCAGTCATATCTCCTCTCCGAGCCATAATTCTCTTTCAAGTCAAACTATACCAAACACAGAGGAAAGTCAGATGTATCCTTGTGGAATACCAAACACAGAGAATCACACAACGCAAACAAGATAGTCCGAAACCACATAACCCAAAAGAAAACTTAAACAGGGGCTCTGATACCAAGACAGTGTAACACCCCTTTTTCTTTTCTCACGAAGAAGGAACATCACACCATAGTGAAGTGAACAACGAAATATAAATTGCGAAAAATAATAATTACTTTAAAACTCATAACCCTGGTTCATTTTATAGACGTATAGGCTCCTTTCTCAATGACATTACATTTTTTTTTGTTGTTTGTTGTACTGAATTGTAATATTACCAAGTAGTGTCAAGAGAATTAACTTAAAGGTACTTTTCATAGCGAGTCAATAATTAAAATAGTCATATTAAAAACTGACATAAAATAAACCATACATCTACACATAATATATATATACATCTACACATATATATATATATATATATATATATATATATATATATATATCGATCTGTTTAATTATATCATAACTTATACACAAAAAGCAAAAGATGTACCCACCCGAGATGATACAAATATACACCCATCAAATACAGTAAAACGTCAGGCTTCCCTAAAAAAATAAACGGTTAGCCATCAGTAGCCACCAACAGTCAGCCCCTAAGACTGGCGAGAAGCGACCGAAGTAGGGTCCTCCTCAGGGTCTTCCTCATCCGATGAAATAGCCATCGGGGCGATTGAATTTCGGACAGGAGCCCGAGCAGTGGAAAGAAAGGAATCATCCTGTGGGGTATAGTACATATCAGCCAACATATCCCTAACGGGTAGATAAAACTCTAAATGGACAAAAGCATTAAAATCGAAGATAGGCGGGTCATAGCGACCCCAAGCTAGAGACACCGTCAGCTCCTCGTGATAAACACATTGATCCGTCTGCACATTTATGTGCCAGCAATCGGGACCTCCATGGAAGGTAATCCTAGTATAACCCAAAAATCCGCGTGGGTGTGACCACATCCTCAGCAAACTCTAGTCGTTGTAGGGCCAGAAGCCGGGAAACTCAGGCATTTCCTTTTCTTCACGAACGTCTTCACGAAAGTACATAGATAGATAAGAATATAGAAATACAAAAAGAGGTGAGACACCCAGCTTTCATTACCAATACGGCAATAAGAAAACAGAACGGCGCTGGACGTCCACATAACAACACAGTTCATATATTCAATCACAGTAATAATGAAATTGACAGTAAAACCGGAACAACATTAAATCATAGTAAGAATTAACAATAACAGGCAGATAATAGTAATATCTCCAACAGTCAATAGTCCAATGATCAGATAATTATTACTGTAGTAAGAATAAATATTTTCATAGCTATAATTGCTCATGCTCAATGAGTTATGAGACCGACAATGTACAATGTATATAGTCACCTCTGTTAATCCGAAATCAACTAGATAATCACCTAGCATTTTATCAATTCAAACAGAATCACAATCGCAATTCTTGATTAAGATTGATTTAGGAACAGATTTAGATTAACATAGATTATCAATCGATGATCTATTCTCCCTTAGATTCAGATTAATCAACCCTAATCTAACTTCAATTTCGAAATTCTAATCAGAATTCAATTGAAGAAGAAGAAGAGGGAAGAACACAACAAAATTTATAATTAAATAAGAGAACTCAAAATTCTAACCACCATCATTGAATTCCTTGGATTGATTGGAGCTTTAGCCTTCCATGGCCATTGCAAAAAATGCAGAGAAGAGAGTAAAACGAAAAATAGAGAAAAGAGAGAAAAAGGGTTTCTGTCAATCTGTTTGTAACTGAATCACAACCAAATCAAAAAGCTCCATTCGAAATCTGCCTCAACCTATTTGTAACTGAAAGTTCTTATGTAATTCCTAATCTACCCCTGACCCAAACTGTAGCCCTCTGAATAAGCTTTTCAGAGACATATCATTTGCCTTAATTGGGCTTAAATTGAGGGAGATAGGCCCAAATCATTGAGGAAAGGTCCAAGCATTGTGACAGCAACAGCATCCTGACTTTGAGGCCCAATTTCGCCTTGAATCCAGCTGAATTAGAAAAATTGCATTAGACACCAGATTGTAGATCTTCGTCTCAGCTTTCAGGGGACTCCAAGATCATCCAAATACGATATTTGTAGCCCAAGTTATGGCCTGTACAAGACAGAAAGGTCAAAATGAGTTAAAATCCGAAAATTAATGAAGTTTTTACAATTAAGCTCAATGAAGACCAATCATCTAAAACTCATCTACAAACATAATATTGGACACAATTAACATCAATTAGGCCAAATATGAAGCAATAATGAATGGCTCAAAATTGATTGATCAATATAGTACTAAGTTCCTACTCCATGGAGCTAGGCACTAACATTTCAGAGAGAATGATCAAGGAGTTATGCCAGTATCTCAATAGCCTTAAAAATAAAGTGCTACATCTCACAAAAATATTTGCGCATATTGGCTTATACGTGACACCTCAATAGTTGATCGCGATATAGGACAGCGTCTCCGTCCAGATCGTTGGTGTGTTTGCATCGGTCTATCCCACGGCCCCAGTGGAGCTACCATTGTCTATTGTGAGACACCCGCGCCCCGACGCCCCCAAGGTCAACCACTATGACCCTACGCTTAGTCTACTCGCACCCGCACATAGGTGTTATTCAACCTCCTAGGCATACATCGCCTTTCTAATAATGTCCAACGGATAACACATATGCATGACGACGTAATGTACATCATGTATGTTTATTAATGATACATTAATCATAAAGCATACCACAATGGCATATGATCATTTCTCAATATCAACATGTCATAATTTCATCAAGTACTTAGTCCCACATGGGGACTCATAATAACATAGAACCAATTCTTAACATTAACATATATACTTATGGTTCGTCAATTATCACAATTTCATGTTATGGAATCCAACATTTCCAACATCTTAGATCTTGATCAATTATGAGAAGTTTAGGTTAAATAACCCTTAGATATCGTGGCTTTCTTAAGAGCTATCACTCAATTTAATTCTTCCATCTTATTATGGATTATCTATGTCTCTAAGTTCTTAATTCCCAAGGATGCACCAAAGCATCACTTGGACCCAAAATTTCCTTAAAAATCGTGGCGGCCTAAGGTCATTAAGATTCCAAATTCCTTTTCATATTATGCATTAGTCACTTGATACCTAATCACTTAAATCTTAGTTCACACAAAATCAATCCAATCCCTTAAAATCCAAGGCCAAAACTGTGGCCTCGCATTAGTGTAGGAAACCCTCAAATTTTCTATTTATTAATTTTTAACATTATCAAACATTCCAACACCCCCAATGCATTCCAAATCATCATTCAATCATCAACCTCAATCAAGAACACATAAACATACAAAATCATCAAACAAAGTAAGCATTCAAATATGGATTTCTCCATCAACAATCACACAAAGGTCTTCTCACCACCAATAATGGTTGAAGTGAGTAGATCTCCCTCTTACCTAAAGGAAGAACACAAAAATGGCCTCCTAGTTGCTTCTTGATGGTTTTGGTTTTGGGGTCCAAAAACCCTAAAAATTTCAAACACAAAGAATTAACACCAAGCTTAGAAAAAGATGGATCTTTGGTCTCCAATGAGACCATGGAACATGAAAATGAAGAGAAGGAAAAGAAAAAATGGAAACTTTACCTTAAAGTTTGATGCTTGGTCTTGGAAGACAATGGAGGAGATGATGGATTGTGAAGAAACTTTCCAAATAGAAAGTGTAGAGGATATTGAGGGGAGTGTAGAAATGATATTGGTGAGGTGAGAAAGTGAAAGAAAATGGTCGCCAATGGGTTGCCAAAACGATGAGGGAAGGAGAAGAAGAAGAGAGAAGTTGGAGATGAAACTTGAAGAGAGAGAAAATGTAGGATGAAATGAGAGATATTTTGATAAAATGTGTTAAGTGTGGGAGCAAAATTTGCTCCCCTTGGGCATGCATTGCTGCGACAATGGGAGGGAGAGAAGGGAGAAAATTGGCTTCGCCAACAAGCCAAGGGCACATGAGTCATTTGGTAGTGAAAGCTTCTCAAAGAAGCTTTGATTAAAATACAATATATTTGAATTAAAGTGGATTTAATTAGACATAAAGTGGATTATATTAGGATAATGTGATAGGATTTTTAATACATACTATTATCCAATGGACAATTGTTACAGTTGATAGAAGTCAGTATTAATTTTCCAGCGAATACAAATTATACAGGAATTTATTATTTTATCAGATAAAATTTCTCAAAAAACATGAAACATCATAAATCGTGTCCAGTCTCGGGTTTAGTAAGATCTCCCGGTGACGTTTTCACAAATCAAGGTTCTCGAGAAAAATATCTTATTTTTCCGACTCTGTCAGCTTACACGTAAAATGATGAATAATATTAAAATATTTCGCATTCTCAGAAAAATCTAGAAAATTTTTCAAAAATCACAAATATTATAAAATGAATATTTATAATAAAATAGATAAATTTTGGGATGTTACAGATGTCATCTTCACTCAAGTAGGCATAGTTTCCTCCTCGAGGTGCCAGAATATGAGCATAGGCATAATGTAAGAGTCTATCTTGGCTCTTCATCATACCTCCCTTAACACCCTTCAATGGTAGAGCCAAACTTGGTTTCAGCATTTCTTCAATTTTTCTTGTACTCCTGGACAAGAGTACTGGTATCTTCATTAATGTTGCGACCAATGATCTGTAACCCAAACATCTGTTCCCAGTCTAGGGGTGTGATCACTATGTGTTGATCACAGACATCAGAGTGAAGGTCTTCCTTGTCAATCTTCAAAATGCAATAGAACATTTTTACAAGGCCCGGGTTGAGAACGATCTTGTGAGAAGGTTGAGAAAGTCAAACCCACTTTCTTTCTCGAAGAAGCCCAAGTCAAGATACTTCGATTGCACGAGATTGTACTCCCAAAAATGATTGATGAAGCGACCCAGCTCACTGTCACTCAAGGTGAGCCTTCGAAGGTCCAAAGGGTAATTGTAGGGGGTGTCTTGGTTCGTGTGCATTTGATACGAGAGGAAGAGGATGCCATTGATGAAGTAGGAACGTGGGGGAATAAAGGAAAAGGTGGAGAAAAATGGTGGTAAAAGAAGAGAAGAAAGATGAAAGGGAGAGGTGCTTCTAGAGAAAAACAGAGCAAGTAGAGAGAAACGCAAAAAATGAGCCAAAAAACGTGGTGTAGGTATAAATAGAGCTCGAGATTTATTCGAATAACTCCTATGTTATTTGAATAAAGGGTGTGGTATATTAAACGTCATGACCAGTTACGAGACCTCTATTCGAATAACTAATCAGTTATTCGAATACCTCTGAGAAGATAAAAGCCTTTGAGAAGACCTTATTCAAATAGGAAATGACTTATTCGAATAAGACAGATACTTAGCTGGAAATATCAGATATGGACATCAATTTATTCAAATGACTCTGATGTTATTTGAATAACACAGATAAGCAAAAATACAGAAGTAATAGCAGTTTCAGTTTATTCGAATAACAATTGTTTTATTCAAATGACACAGATATAAAACACAAAGACTATGATTGCTGGTTTCAGTTTATTTGAATAGATTGAGTTTTATTCGAATAAAACTGATATGTAACACATTTTTCTAAGCCACTGATTGAGTTTATTAGAATAACCACAAGTTTATTCAAATAAACTTATCAGAAATTCAACAGTAAACTCATTCAGAGATGAAATTTAAGAATGAGAAGCTTACCCAATGATAATGTACCTGCAAAATAAATTTTGGGATATCTCCGATGTTTAAGTTAGTAATAATTCAATAAATTAATAAATAATCATTAATTGTAAACATTATATGCAAGATTGATCCAAAATTCTAAGTTCTCTTCTTAAGTGAAAGAAGGTATCTTTAGGCAAAGGTTTTGTGAAAATATCAGTAAGTTGATTAGATGTTTTAACAAATTCTAATACACAATCACTTTTTTGAATATGATCTCTAATGAAATGATGCCTTATCTCAATGTACTTAGACTTAGAGTGAATAATTGGATTTTTGGTCAAATTGATTGCACTAATATTGTCACATCTTATAGGGATGTGATCTAACTGAAGTCCAAAGTCTAGAAGTTGTTGCTTCATCCATAGGGTTTGGGCACAACAACTTCCGGCTGCAACATATTCAACCTTAGTAATAGACAATGTCACACTATTTTGTTTCTTGTTATGCCAAAAAACTAGGGAATTACTAAGCAAGTGGCATGTCCCACTAGTGCTTTTCCTATCCAATTTGCATCCAACAAAATCAGATTCGGAATAACTAATAAGACTACAAGTGGCACCCTTGGGGTACCACAAGCCCATTTGTGAAGTGCCACCAAGATATTTCATAATTTGATTAACTACACTTAAGTGCGATTCTTTAGGATTAGCTTGGTATCTTACACACATACATACACTGAACATAATATCAGGTCTACTAGCAGTGAAATAAAGAAGGGATCCAATCATACCTCTGTACTTAGTGATTTCTATAGGATTACCTGCTTCATTCTTGTCCAAGTAACACGAGGTGCTCATTGGTGTGTCCATATGCTTCGAGTTGTTCATTCCAAATATTTTGAGAAGCTCTTTGCAATACTTGGATTGACTAATGAAGGTTCTATTCCTTGATTGCTTAATTTGAAGCCCAAGGAAGAAATTAAGCTCTCCCATCATGGATATCTCAAATTCACTTTGCATGATATTCGTAAATTCCTTACACAAAGTTTCGTTAGTTTCACCAAAGATAATATCATCTACATATACTTGTACAAGGAGTATGTCATGCTTTTTATTTTTAATGAAAAAGGTTGTATCGACTTTTCCTCTTGTAAAATCATTTTCTAAAAGAAACTTACTCAACCTTTCATACCAAGCTCTAGGAGCTTATTTTAAGCCATATAAAACCTTTTTCAGTTTGAAAACATGATTGGGTAGTTCATAAATTTCAAAACCTAGAGGTTGTTCAACGTATACCTCTTCTTGAATAAAACTATTTAAAAAAGCACTTTTAACATCCATTTGATATAATTTAAAATCCATGATGCAAGCTGATCTGTTAATAATTTCAGCTTTTAAATGTTCTTTGTTTGATCTAATTGGATTCCATATGTGCTTAATTATTGTCATTTAGCTAAGTTTCTGATTTGGAATTGTCTTTTGGATGTTTATTGTGAAACTATGCTTAAATGTGGTTATAAACACTCATAAACGTATTGTGATTTTCAGGAGATCTATGAGTGATGGAGCCCATTGGTGTTGAACTATTGAGAAGAAAGTTAAGAGACTTAAGGGAATCAGTATCAACCCCTAGAAGCAAAGGAAGAAGGGCATTCATGAAGAATCAAGGCTGGATTTGAAGAAAGTGATTAACACGGCCCGTGTCAAATGACACGGGGTAGGCCGTGTATTATTCTGACTTTGAAGACTGGAAGATTTTGGACAACACGGCCTGTGTCAAATGACACGGGGCAGGCCGTGTACTCCTCTGACTTTGGAATAGCTGGAGACCTGACATCAGAATCAGACACGGGTTGGGCCGTGTCATCAGCTCAGAAGTTTAATTTCGTGTTTTAATGCTAAATTAGGTTCCCAAACCTATAAATAGGGTTGCTTAGAGCCCTTAAACCCTATATGGACAGAGAGAGCCGTCAAGGAAACTGAGAGAAACAAAAAGACCAAGAAGGAGAAGGATTCGATTGAGGATTGAAGACTCGGATTTGAGCGATCAAAGATCAATCACTCTCAAGCCTTGGAAACTAGTTTGATCTTTAGTTTTTCTTTTCTTCTATTGTTCTGAACAATGTTTTTCTTCTGTTATTCTTGTGATTTTGATTTTGCCATGTGTGGCTAAACTCCTTGATTGGTTAAGGGAAGATGAAACTCTAGTTTTGATTATGTGAATCTTGCATACTTCTTTATATAAATACAATTATGTTTTTATTCATATGTTTTTATTCTTAAATCAATATAAAGGTTTTTATATTCTTGCCAAATTTCGAAAGTGGTAAAACTAGGATTGCTATGCGCGGTTGCGGTGGTAAAAACTAGTGAAACATATGATCTAAATAATTTAATCCCGGTGTGTGATTAGATCTTAGTGTGATTGGTTTTCTAATTCTTAATGCAATCATTAGGTAGGTGCAAGAGCGGTTGCTTTACAAATAACTAATGGTTAGGATTTGATTTGAGCGGTTGCTGAATTAAGTGAAACTTAAGGAAAACATGGGATTTATCTCACAATCACATAAGAACATAATTGATTATGTTGGTATAAAGAGTATGTAAGTTAGCATAATCATATAAATCTAGTGGTGGATTCCATCTCTTAACCAATACCTTTAACTTGATAATTCAATTTGTGTTGCTGTTTTGGTTTAAGTTTATTAGCATTTTAGTTTCAATTAACAAAACCCCCTTTTTACTTTTATTATTTATTTTTCATCAGAGATTAATTTAGGAATTAGATTAATAGTGTTAATTGAATTGGTTCTCTGTGGATCGACCCTTGCTTACTACAACTGGTTGCAAGGTTTTTGTATTTTTGGTGGAACTTGGCAACTAATCTTGATATTTAATTTTAATCACATTCCACACCACACTAAAATTTTGGCGCCGTTGCCGGGGAGCTAATTTTCCAATTGCGCTATTAATTTGTTTCCTATTTTTCTCTCTGTTTTTGTTTTAATTTTAATAGTTCCAGATATTCTTTTCAACTATCTTGCAGGTGTTCATGTCCGGTGAAGAGGTGAACGAGCAACTAAGAAACTTAAGGCGTTACTTTGAAGAAATCAGCTCGCAATTCACACCTGCTGACGTTGAAGCTGCCTGTCACATAGACCTTTCCAGTTCTGCGGCATCTGAGATATCTGAGCCACCTGAAGAAGTAGTGATGGCAGAAAATACAATAAGGATGTTGGGTGCTCCGGACTTAGACCAACAACCTCTGTGCATAGAAATTCCTGAGAATGAGGAGGCATTTGAGTTGAAATCTGGTCTAATCCATCTTTTGCCATCTTTCAATGGACTAGGCAGAGAAGATCCTAACAAGCATCTGAAGGAAATCTACGTTGTGTGTTCTAGCATGAAGCCTGCAGGAATTTCAGTGGAGCAGGTCAAGTTGAGAGCTTTTCCATTTTCCCTGAAGCATTCTGCAAAGGAGTGGCTGTACTACTTGCCACCCGGATCAATTCAGACATGGCAGGACATGGCTCGGGCTTTCCTAGACAGATATTTCCCTGCATCAAAAGCCGCAACCATCAAAAAAGAAATTTGCGGCATCCAACAAAGACATGGAGAATCACTTCATGAGTACTGGGAGAGATTCAAGAGATTGTGTGCTAGCTGCCCTCAGCATCAAATCAGTGATTAACTTCTGATACAATACTTCTATGAAGGTTTGCTAGTGATGGACCGCAACATGATTGATGCTGCCAGTGGAGGAGCCTTGGTTGATAAGACTCCTCGAGAAGCTAGAAACTTGATATCTAGAATGGCTGCAAATACCCAACAATTCTTCACTCGGAATGATACAGGGGTGAGAGTAGTTAAAGAGGCTGACACTACTAGTTTGCAGCATCAAATGACCCAGTTGACTGCCATGGTTCAGAAGCTGATGGACAATGGGAAAGCACCAGTACAGGCATGTGTGATTTGTTACTCTTCAGGACATCCCACTGATATGTGTCCCACTTTGCAAGAGGACACAAATGAAAAGGCCAAGGCAGTGGGGGGATTTCCTGCTTCATCCAAGAATTACAACTCCTACTCCAACACATATAATCCGGGGTGGAGAGATTATCCCAACTTTGGCTATGCGAAGCAGCCCCAAGCTCAAGCGCAACCTCAAGCCTATGGACCTCCAGAGTTTTAGCAAAGGCAAGCACCCTTTCCTCCAAGGCAACCATAAGTTTAGGCCCCTAGGCAACCTGAGCCTTCGTTGGAAGATCTAGTGAGGCAAATAGCCACCAGCAATATTCAGTTTCAGCAAGAAACAAGGGCCACTATCAGTACTTTGTAGAACCAAGTGGGACAGTTGGCTACTGAGATCAACAAGGTGCAGAGTCAGATTTCAGGGAAACTTCCCTCACAGCCAGAGGTAAACCCAAGAGAAAATGCTAGTGCTGTCACCTTGCGAAGTGGGAAGACACTTGATGGACCCGCATCTTCCCAAGTCACTGAAGATAAAGCTCAAAATCCTAAGGAAGTAGATGAGGAGGGGATCAATTCTAAGACCCCTAAGGTAAGTGTTTCTGACCCACTTCCTAAATATGTCACTAAGGCCCCTTTTTCGAGTAGGTTGGTTAAAAGTAAGAAAGAAGAAGCAGATAAAGAGATTTTAGAAACTTTTAGGAAAGTTGAAGTTAACATTCCTCTGTTAGATGTCATTAAGCAAGTGCCTAGATATGCTCAGTTCTTAAAAGAATTATGCACTAACAAAAGGAAGTTGAAAGGTAATGAACGGGTCCAAGTGGGAGCAAGTACTACAATATTTGTGGTACATTTGGGATAAGCTGAGGAGTGATTGCAAGTACTACATTTGGGATGACCCTTACCTTTGGAAGCATTGCGCGGATCAAGTGATTCGACGATGTATCCCGTATTCAGAGACACACTCTGTTCTCTCTTTTTGCCATACCTATGCCTGTGGAGGACATTTCGGCATGAAGAGGACAGCCAACAAATATTGGTCATGTGTCCCACTGGTTTGGCATGAAGAGGACAGCCAACAAATATTGGTCATGGCTTTAAGAAATGCTTGGAACATTTGACTTTGGTTTTAAAGAGATACATTGACACTAACCTTGTTTTAAATTGGAAAAAATGCCATTTCATGGTAGAAGAAGGTATTGTGTTAGGTCATGTAATCTCTGCTAGGGGCATTGAAGTTAATAAAGCTAAGGTAGAACTTGTGCGTTCATTACCCCTGCCCACCAGTGTGCGGGACATTCGTTCTTTTCTTGGTCATACAGGTTTCTATCGGCGCTTCATCAAAGACTTCTCCAAGATATCAGCACCTCTCTGCACACTTCTCCAAAAAGATGTACCATGCCAATTTAGTGCGAAGTGTATGAAGGCTTTCACCACACTTAAGGAGTTGATGACTGAGGCACCTATCATTAGGCCACCAAATTGGGAGCTTCCATTCGAGTTAATGTGTGATGTAAGTGACTTTGCGGTAGGGGCTGTCCTAGGACAGCGAGTTGATAGGGTTCCTTATGCTATTTACTATGCATCAAGGACCCTAAATGATGCTCAACTGAATTATTCCACAACTGAGAAAGAACTTCTTCTTGTTGTTTTTGCTTTAGAGAAATTTAGATCATATTTAATTAGTTCTAAAGTAATTGTTTTTTTTTACCATGCAACATTGAAGTACCTACTGGCAAAGAAGGAGGCAAAGCCCAGATTGCTCCGATGGATTCTGTTGTTCCAAGAGTTTGACTTGGAAATTAAAGACAAAAAGGGGAGCGAAAAATTGGTGGCAGACCATTTGAGCAGATTGGTGACTGAAGAGGAGGACATACCTATTCAAGAGAGTTTTCCGGATGAGCATTTAATGACTATCACAACCACTATTTTGTGGTATGCTGATATTGCCAATTACTTGGCCACCAAGGACTTTCCGGCAGGCCTGAACAAGGCACAACAAGATAAGCTGAGGAGTGATTGCAAGTACTACATTTGGGATGACCCTTACCTTTGGAAGCATTGCGCGGATCAAGTGATTCGACGATGTATCCCGTATTCAGAGACACACTCCGTTCTCTCTTTTTACCATACCTATGCCTGCGGAGGACATTTCGGCATGAAGAGGACAGCCAACAAATATTGGTCATGTGTCCCACTGATGGTCCTGCCTCTTCCCAAGTCACTGAAGACAAAGCTCAAAATCCTAAGGAAGTAGATGAGGAGGGGATCAATTCTAAGACCCCTAAGGTAAGTGTTTCTGACCCACTTCCTAAATATGTCACTAAGGCCCCTTTTTCGAGTAGGTTGGTTAAAAGTAAGAAAGAAGAAGCGGATAAAGAGATTTTAGAAACTTTTAGGAAAGTTGAAGTTAACATTCCTCTGTTAGATGTCATTAAGCAAGTGCCTAAATATGCTCAGTTCTTAAAAGAATTATGCACTAACAAAAGGAAGTTGAAAGGTAATGAACGGGTCCAAGTGGGAGCAAATGTCTCAGCTGTTTTTAATAAGAAACTCCCAACTAAATGTAAGGATCCTGGCACATTCACTATACCATGCACTATCGGTAATGCCAGGTTTGAGAGGGCCATGCTAGATTTAGGTGCATCCATTAATGTCATGCCCTTTTCTATTTATGCATCTTTACATCTAGGACCTTTAGAACCTACTGGAGTTATCATTCAACTGGCAGACAGGTCTAACGCATACCCTAAGGGGGTTGTTGAAGATGTTTTGGTGCAGGTAAATGAATTAGTGTTTCCAGCAGATTTCTATGTGTTGGACATGGAGGAGGATAAATCCCCCAACTCTGCCCCCATTCTGTTAGGGAGGCCATTCCTAAAGACTGCACGAACTAAAATTGATGTGCATTCGGGAACATTGACTATGGAATTTGATGGAGAGTTGATTAGATTCAACATCTTCGAGGCCATGAGATACCCAAGTGATGTGCACTCTGCTTATGTTATTGATTCTTTTGATGTTTTTGAATCTTTAATTTCTACTGTTCTTGAGTCTGATCAATTTGATGCCATTGATACAGTTATGACTCGCAGTTTAGATTTTCAGGATTCAAAAGAAGTGGTGGCAGCCTTGCATACACTCTCTTCCACCTCAGAAGGGCATGAGGTATCGTATGTTGAATTACCTTTTACCACTGATGTACCTAAACCTTCTGTTGTGCAGGCACCAGAGCTGGAATTGAAGGAATTGCCCTCCCATTTGAAATATATTTTTCTGGGTGAGAAGGAGACACTTCCGGTAATAATTGCTAAATCCCTCACCAAAGAGCAAGAGGAGAGCTTGATTTCTGTGTTGAAAGAACACAAGACAGCCATCGGGTGGACTATTGCGGATATCAAAGGTATTAGCCCCTCCATTTGCATGCATCGAATCTTAATGGAGGAGGGGGCTAAGCCAGTACGAGAACCACAAAGGAGATTGAATCCCCCGATGATGGAAGTTGTGAAGAAGGAGATACTGAGGCTCCTAAGTGTGGGGGTCATCTACCCCATTTCTGACAGCAAGTGGGTAAGCCCGGTCCAGGTAGTACCAAAGAAATCTGGCATTACTGTGGTACGAAATGCTGAGAATGAGCTTATTCCCACTAGATTACAAACAGGGTGGCGTGTTTGTATAGACTATAGAAAATTGAATGCTGCCACCAGAAAAGACCACTTCCCTTTACCCTTTATTGATCAAATGTTAGAGAGGTTAGCTGGTCATTCTCATTATTGTTTCTTAGATGGATTTTCAGGTTATAACCAGATTGCTATCGCTCCGGAAGATCAGGACAAGACCACTTTCACTTGTCCTTTTGGCACCTTTGCTTATAGGCAAATGCCTTTTGGACTTTGCAATGCGCCAGGGACTTTTCAGAGATGTATGGTGAGCTTTTTTTCTGATTACATAGAGAACATCATTGAGGTCTTCATGGATGACTTTAGTGTATTTGGGAATGGCTTTGAGAAATGCTTGGAACATTTGACTTTGGTTTTAAAGAGATGCATTGACACTAACCTTGTTTTAAATTGGAAAAAATGTCATTTCATGGTAGAAGAAGGTATTGTGTTAGGTCATGTAATCTCTGCTAGGGGCATTGAAGTTGATAAAGCTAAGGTAGAACTTGTGCGTTCATTACCCCCGCCCACCAGTGTGCGGGACATTCGTTCTTTTCTTGGTCATGCAGGTTTCTATCGGCGCTTCATCAAAGACTTCTCCAAGATATCAGCACCTCTCTGCACACTTCTCCAAAAAGATGTACCATGCCAATTTAATGCGAAGTGTATGAAGGCTTTCACCACGCTTAAGGAGTTGATGACTGAGGCACCTATCATTAGGCCACCAAATTGGGAGCTTCCATTCGAGTTAATGTGTGATGTAAGTGACTTTGCGGTAGGGGTTGTCCTAGGACAGCAAGTTGATAGGGTTCCTTATGCTATTTACTATGCATCAAGGACCCTAAATGATGCTCAACTGAATTATTCCACAACTGAGAAAGAACTTCTTGTTGTTGTTTTTGCTTTAGAGAAATTTAGATCATATTTAATTAGTTCTAAAGTAATTGTTTTTTTTTACCATGCAGCATTGAAGTACCTACTGGCAAAGAAGGAGGCGAAGCCCAGATTGCTCCGATGGATTCTATTGTTCCAAGAGTTTGACTTGGAAATTAAAGACAAAAAGGGGAGCGAAAAATTGGTGGCAGACCATTTGAGCAGATTGGTGACTGAAGAGGAGGACATACCTATTCAAGAGAGTTTTCCGGATGAGCATTTAATGACTATCACAACCACTATTTTGTGGTATGCTGATATTGCCAATTACTTGGCCACCAAGGACTTTCCGGCAGGCTTGAACAAGACACAACGAGATAAGTTGAGGAGTGATTGCAAGTACTACATTTGGGATGACCCTTACCTTTGGAAGCATTGCGCGGATCAATTGATTCGACGATGTATCCTGTATTCAGAGACACACTCCGTTCTCTCTTTTTGCCATACCTATGCCTGTGGAGGACATTTCGGCATGAAGAGGACAGCCAACAAAGTACTTGACAATAGTTTCTACTGGCCTACCATCTTTAAGGATGCTTATGATTTCTGTAAGTCATGTGACCGCTGTCAAAGAACAGGTAATATTGGTCCACGAAATCAAATACCTCAAACTCCAATAATCTTTGTGGAAATCTTTGATGTTTGGGGCATTGACTTTATGGGACCATTTCCTCCTTCTTTTGGTTTCTCCTATATTCTTTTAGCTGTAGATTATGTTTCAAAATGGGTGGAAGCTAAAGCCACTAAATCTGATGATTCTAAGACTGTTGTGGATTTTGTGAACTCCTTTATTTTTTTCAGGTTTGGCACTCCTAGAGCCATCATTAGTGACTAAGGGACACATTTTTGCAACAGAATCTTTGAAGCCCTTTTGAAGAAATATGGTATGGTGCACTGAACCTCTACTCCTTACCATCCTCAGACGAATGGCCAGACTGAGGTATCCAATCGGGAGATCAAGTCTATCCTTGAAAAAACTGTGAATCCCACGCGCAAGGATTGGAGTACTAGACTTGCTGATGCCTTGTGGGCTTATCGGACTGCATACAAGACCCCTATAGGCATGTCCCCATTCCGATTGGTTTATGGGAAGCCCTGTCACTTGCCAGTGGAGCTGGAACATCGATCTTACTGGGCTATCAAGCAAGTTAACTTGAACTTGGAAGGTGCTGGCAAGCAGAGAAAACTCCAAATTCAGGAGTTGGAAGAATTGAGGAATGAGGCCTTTGAGAGTGCCCTCATTTACAAGGCCAAAACCAAAGCATTTCATGATCACTTGATCTCTAGGAAAAGTTTCCACCAAGGCCAAAAAGTGTTACTGTACCAATCCAGACTCAAATTATTTCCAGGTAAGTTACGTTCTAAATGGATTGGCCTATTTGTAGTAACTACTGTTTTTCCTTCTGGTGTAGTGGAGATCATGAACGAGGCTTCTGGAAAGGCATTCAAGGTTAATGGGCACCGTCTCAAGCCTTACCATGAACTTCTGGAGAATGCAGAAGTTGAAGACATGCCTTTTCTCCATCTATCTAATGAAGAATACTGAGGAGCATCACAATGTCTGGCTGAGGACAATAAACCAAGCGCTTATTGGGAGGCAACCCAATCAGATTTCCTTTCTTTTCCCTTTCTGTTTTGTGTTGTTTAGTTTCTTAGTTTAGGTCATTTTCATGTGTTTCTTGCTTGATGATACCTGTCTCCTTGCCGGTATTTGTGTTTTGACTTGTTCAGTTTTAGTTTGATCGCTTGAGTTCATGGTTTGTTTACTGCATACAGTCTTGAAGAACAATTCAGAGTGTTTTTTTTGTAAGTCAGCAGATTACACGACCCGTGTCCTCATGGCAGCACCTCAATTCCTGCAGAAAAATACATGGGTTGGGCCGAGTCACATGACACGGCTTGTTTTTTCGAGGATAGCACGTTTGGTAATGATTCTAGAGAGATACACGGGTATAGCCGTGCCATATGACATGGCCCGTGTTGTCATATCCAACAAAACCCATGTTTTCCAGAGAGGTACACGGGTCTGGCCATGTCACATGACACGGCCTGTGTTATCTTGCGCAGCTAATCACTAAGACAGAGGAGTACACGGGGTGGGCCGTGTCATATGACACGGCCCGTGTACTCGTGGCAGCGCCCCACTTAAACCCTGATTTAGGGTTTTCTGCCCTAATTTCCCCAATTTCCCTTTTTTCTCTTCTTCTTCTCTGTGCAACCACCACCCTCTTCCCCTCCAATATCCTCTTACCCACCACCATTCACCACCATTATCACCTCCCCATCTCCTCACACGCAGCCCTCTCCATCATCTCCATCATTTTTCCTCTCTTTTCTATATTCCATATTCCACCTTCAACCCACCACCAAAATCTCTCATTGTTCTACCCTTTTCCACCAATTTCTCCACCCAGTTGCTTCTCCCTGCTTTCCCTTCCCTCGTTCACGATCTCATATTTTTTTTTCTTTGTCTTTATTTCTTCTGCTTCCTTCAGTGATGGGTCCTAAAAAGCGTGTCAAGACCACTGCTGCTTCCTGTTCACTCCATCCCCATCGTACCAGCTCTAGGCGTGCTCAGTCTCCATCACCCCCGCGTGAGCCCTCACCCCCTCAGGTGCCAGTCAACCCTATCGACAGAAAGGTAGTGGTTCCCACTCGTTTTTTAGATGTAGATACCCTTAGGGCTATAGGGTTATATGATGAGGTGTTTGCTCTATAAGGTAGAATTGGTTGGGTTGATTTTGCACTGTTACAGAAGCCTACTTTTGCTGCATTAACTAGGGAGTTTATTTCTAGTTTTAATCGTAAGCTTTATCCTCTGTCTGATCAGAACACGTGGCCTGGTGAAATCACCTTTAGGTTGCTAGGTAATTCTCATTCTGTTGATATTCATATGTTTAGAGCTGTTTTTGGTTTTCCTGAAGGGCACAATATGTTACACTGTGATTTTAATGCTGATCGTGTGTGGTCTACCCTCATTGTGCCTGGGTCTGATGACTATGATCCTAAGATGTCTAAAGCTTCTCGGCTTAGGTCTCCTGCCCATCGCTATATTCAGAAATGGTTAGCTAATACCTTTTGTGGTAGGGGGGAAAGTCAAGGGACAATTAGCCGTTCTGAGTTATTTTTCTTATACTGCATGCTTAAGGGAGTACCTGTTAATGGAGGGTATTGGCTCTGTAATCAGTTTCACCATGTAGGGACCACTCTAGCTGGCCGCATTGTGATAGGGGGTATGTGACTGCCATAGCTGATCACTTTGATTATTTGGATTTGTTGGAGGAGGCACCGGTTCAAGGTCCCAATGCTATTGATGGGGCCATTTTGGTGACTATGAAGCTCAGCACTCGTCTGAATGGTGCTCTCATCTTGCTTGGCGCTGATGGAGCTGCCTTGCTTAGGACTGATCCGGCCCCTGAGCCACATGAGGATTTTGCTGTCTCCCTTCCCCCAGAGTTTGCTAGTGATGCAGGCCCTTCCACTTAGCTAGCCGCAGCTTCTTATGCTGCTATTTTGGCCCGTATTGACTACTTGAAGCTGGACCATGCTGCTCGCTTCCAGCGCTTAGAGGATCGCTTTCAGGCTTTGGAGGTTGCGCGCGATCAGAGGATGGATGCCATTGATGGCAAACTTGATCTTTTGCTTTAGCGTTTTTCATATTCCCCTCCCCCATCTTGATGTATTTTCATTTTCTTTTGAGGTTGTGTCCTTCATTTTGCTGGCTTAATGGACATTGTTTTGGTGACTATTAATTACTCTTTTGTATTTGACTGAGTTTCATGATGCTAGAATCAATTTCTTTGTATATTCTTTGTTTATTTATTTGGATTCCTTTTATCTGTTGTGTATGCTTTGACATTGAGGACACTGTCTATTTTAGGTGTGGGGGGGGAATTTGGGGTTTGATCTTAATTGCATATCCGGTGCATGTCTTTCTAACTAGTTTTGAGAGTATGTTGAGCAATGAACAAGTGATTGATTTTTATTGGCGGTTTTTTTTAAGCCTAAAGGAGTTAACTTTCTTGCTTCTACATTTGCACAGAGAGGTTTTGAAAATTGAAAGGGTTTTGAGAATATGATAAAATTGGACCTAGTGAGTTTTTGGGCCTTGATGTGAATGACTAATTTTAAGTCATTTTTGTTCTTTGTTGTGCGATTCCACTTGTGATTATATGTTTTTCAGAACTTGATTTGACTCTCTTTTAAATTGCAAATGATCACTGCACATTTTTGAGATGAAAAAGGCATTTCTTTCTTTCAGCCACTGGCCAAATAGCTACCCTTGTATTTTGATCCATTGTTTCACCCCCTTTGAGCCTGAATGATATCCTTTCTTTTTATTATAGCCCAATACAAGCCTAATAGTGAAAAACCATTGCTACCCCTGCTTTAGGGAGTAGAAGAGCTTAATAATTATGTTGGGAATTGTGTTTGAATAAGTGTGGGGGTGATTACACTGTTTTGCCTTGATTTTAAAAAAAAAGGGCTCTCAAAAGAGAAAAGGAAGAAATGTGAAAAAAAAAAGATTGACAAGTTAGTTGATGAATAGAGAAAGTCAAGTAAAAGATGAAGATGGAATGAAAAATGCTGGGGTAATTGTGCAAAAGTGTTTGATTTTTTTTTTTATATTCCGCTTTGCTCTTCTATTTCTGATGGTCTAACTTTATTTATCCTCGATATATCTCACCTTGACCTTGACCCCATTACAACCTGATTAAAGACCTTTTGATCTTTGTGTGCATGTGATTTAGGTGGTGGAGAAGTAGAGGCTTGTCAAGCCTATGATAGGGCATGTTTTCATGAGTTGGTTGAGAGTAAATACAAGCCCAAAATACTTGAGTGAAAGAGAGTACATCAGTGAGGATTTATCATGTTGACTTAACCATGATATTGGATTGACTTGGCTTGCTGATTTGGATTGTTGAGAGAGGAAATTCCTGAATGCTTAGATTCCTTGAAAAGACTGATGTGTGTAGATCTTTGCTCATTATTCAGTACTTTTATTACTTTTTGGGAAGCATGTGCTTGATTTTATGTTTTGCCCAGGAGTGCAAAAGGTTAAGTGTGGGGGTATTTGATCTGTTAAAAATTTCAGCTCTTAAATGTTCTTTGTTTGAACTAATTGGATTCCATATGTGCTTAATTATTGTCAGTTAGCTAACTTTCTGATTTGGAATTGTCTTTGGGATGTTTATTGTGAAACTATGCTTAAATGTGGTTATAAACACTCATAAACGTATTGTGATTTTCAGGAGATCTATGAGTGATGGAGCCCATTGGTGTTGAACTATTGAGAAGAAAGTTAAGAGACTTAAGGGAATCAGTATCAACCCCTAGAAGCAAAGGAAGAAGGGCATTCATGAAGAATCAAGGCTGGATTTGAAGAAAATGATTAACATGGCCCGTGTCAAATGACACGGGGTAGGCCGTGTATTATTCTGACTTTGAAGACTGGAAGATTTTGGACAACACGGCCTGTGTCAAATGACACGGGGCAGGCCGTGTACTCCTCTGACTTTGGAATAGCTGGAGACCTGACATCAGAATCAGACACGGGTTGGGCCGTGTCATCGGCTCAGAAGTTTAATTTCGTGTTTTAATGCTAAATTAGGTTCCCAAACCTATAAATAGGGTTGCTTAGAGCCCTTAAACCCTATATGGACAGAGAGAGCCGTCAAGGAAACTAAGAGAAACAAAAAGACCAAGAAGGAGAAGGATTCGATTGAGGATTGAAGACTCGGATTTGAGCGATCAAAGATCAATCACTCTCAAGCCTTGGAAACTAGTTTGATCTTTAGTTTTTCTTTTCTTCTATTGTTCTGAACAATGTTTTTCTTCTGTTATTCTTGTGATTTTGATTTTGCCATGTGTGGCTAAACTCCTTGATTGGTTAAGGGAAGATGAAACTCTAGTTTTGATTATATGAATCTTGCATACTTCTTTATATAAATACAATTATGTTTTTATTCATATGTTTTTATTCTTAAATCAATATAAAGGTTTTTATATTCTTGCCAAATTTCGAAAGTGGTAAAACTAGGATTGCTATGCTTGCGGTTGCGGTGGTAAAAACTAGTGAAACATATGATCTAAATAATTTAATCCGGTGTGTGATTAGATCTTAGTGTGATTGGTTTTCTAATTCTTAATGCAATCATTAGGTAGGTGCAAGAGCGGTTGCTTTACAAATAACTAATGGTTAGGATTTGATTTGAGGGTTCTTGAATTAAGTGAAACTTAAGGAAAACATGGGATTTATCTCACAATCACATAAGAACATAATTGATTATGTTGGTATAAAGAGTATGTAAGTTAGCATAATCATATAAATCTAGTGGTGGATTCCATCTCTTAACCAATACCTTTAACTTGATAATTCAATTTGTGTTGCTGTTTTGGTTTAAGTTTATTAGCATTTTAGTTTCAATTAACAAAACCCCTTTTTACTTTTATTATTTATTTTTCATCAGAGATTAATTTAGGAATTAGATTAATAGTGTTAATTGAATTGGTTCTCTGTGGATCGACCCTTGCTTACTACAACTGGTTGCAAGGTTTTTGTATTTTTTGTGGAACTTGGCAACTAATCTTGATATTTAATTTTAATCACATTCCACACCACACTAAAATTTTGGCGCCGTTGCCGGGGAGCTAATTTTCCAATTGCGCTATTAATTTGTTTCCTATTTTTCTCTCTGTTTTTGTTTTAATTTTAATAGTTCCAGTTATTCTTTTCAACTATCTTGCAGGTGTTCATGTCCGGTGAAGAGGTGAACGAGCAACTAAGAAACTTAAGGAGTTACTTTGAAGAAATCAGCTCGCAATTCACACCTGCTGACGTTGAAGCTGCCTGTCACATAGACCTTTCCAGTTCTGCGGCATCTGAGATATCTGAGCCACCTGAAGAAGTAGTGATGGCAAAAAATACATTAAGGATGTTGGGTGCTTGAATGTCAGTTTTGGGTACAGTACCCTTAGGAATCCAAACCATCTTTGTCCTAATTTTTGTATTGATATTTTTCTTTGCATTGCATGTTGATGCACTGTGCATTTTCTTCCCACAATAAAAACATTTAATAAATGAGCTACTAGAATTGCTTGAATGAACAAAAAAAATCTTATAGGATTTTTGCTGATTTTTTGAGTTATAAGCTATCCCAGCTTTTTGAAAAACAACTCTTTGTTTTTCTAGCAAAATATTTAAATTATCTCTTCTAAAAGTGAATTTAGAAAGAGTGTTCTTTAAATCTTCAATTACTTTTTCAAGCATATGACATGAAGAATAAGATGAAAATGTAGAAGCATGTGAAGAACAAGTTACACATGCATCAATTAATCCTAATGTTTCATTTTTTTATTTTTAATTCTTCAATTTCTTATTTAAAATAAGAATTTGGTTTGCTAAAGAAGAAATTATTTTCTTAGATGAAGAAATTAATTTTGTGAGCCTTAGAGATTCATCATGTAGTTCCTCAAAGGCATCTTTAAGTTCATCATAAGAAGGTAATAAATTAGGATTAGAACTTACCTCATTGTCACTTTCTTCTTCTTCTACTCCTCACCTATCTATATTTTATGGCTAAAGGAGAAGAAGAACAAGAAAGCGACATTGAGGTAATTTCTAACTATGACTTCTCTCCTTCTTATGATGAACTACAAGAGGCCTTTGAAGAATTGCACGATGAATCACTAAGGCTCACTAAATTAGTCTATTCATCTAAGAAAATAATTTCTTCTTTAGAAAATCAAATTCTTATTTTAAATAAAGAAATTAAAAAATTAAAAATTAAAAATGAGACATTAGGATTAATTGATGAATGCACAACTTGTTCTTCACATGCTTCTACATCTTCATCTTATTCATCTTGTCATGTTCTTGAAAAAGAAATTGAAGACTTAAAGAACACCCTTTCTAAATTAACTTTTGGATGAGATAATTTAAATATTTTGTTAGGAAAACAAAGAGTTATTTTTCAAAAAGTCGAGTCAGGTTATAACCCAAAAAATCAGTAAAAATTTCTTTGTTCATTCTAGTACTTCAAGTAGTCCTTTTATTAAATGTTTTTATTGTGGGAAGAAATGACATAGTATATCCATATGTAATGCAAGGAAAAATATCAACACACAAATTGGAACTAAAATAGAATGGGTTCCTAAGGGTACAATACCAAGAACTAACACACAAGGACCCAAGAAAATTTGGGTACCAAAAGTTAATAATTAAATATGTGTTGTAGGTGTGCTTGAAGGCCAAAAGCTCAAACTGGTACCTCGATAGTGGATGCTCCAAGCACATGACCGGAGACAACTCCAAGTTCTCATTCCTTTTTACAAATACTCACGAACATGTAACCTATGGAGATAACAACAAAGGAAAGATTCTTGGAGTTGGCAAAGTCGGTAAAAATCCTAACTCTTCTATTGATAATGTATTGCTTATTGAAGGGCTTAAACACAACTTGCTTAATATTAGTCAATTATGCAATAAAGGAAATAGAGTAATATTTGATTCAAATTATAGCATAATTGAAGGAAAAGATGATAACCATGTTAAGTTTGTTAGTCATAGAGTTAATAATATATATATGATTAGCCTTGATGATATATCTTCAAGTGATGCAAAATGCCTTTGAAGTAAGGAAGATGATTCATGGTTATGACATAGAAGAATTGCACATATTCACTTGGATCACTTGAAAAAGTTGGTCTCTAAAGGGCTAGTAATTGGTCTACCTGAACTCAAATTTGAAACAAGATAAATTATGTGATGCATGTCAAAAGAGAAAATAAGTAAAAAATTCTTTTAAAGCTAAAAACATTGTTTCAACTATTGGACCTTTACAACTTTTGCATATGGATCATTTTGGACCATCTAGAGCTATGAGCTTTGGTAGGAATTACTATGCGTTAGTGATGGTGGATGATTTTTCTAGGTTCACATGGACTTTATTTCTTTCTCACAAAAATAATGCATTTCTAGTTTTTAAGAAACTTGCCAAAGTTATCCAAAATGAAAAAAGTTTTTTAATTACATCCATTAGAAGTGACCATGGTGGTAAGTTTGAAAATCATGATTTAGAAACCTTTTGTGATGAACATGACGTTGAGTATAATTTTTATGCCCCTATGACTCCACAACAAAATGGAGTTGTAGAAAGGAAAAATCGATCTTTAGAATAAATTACAAGAACTATATTACAAGAGGCCTTTGACGAATTGCACGATGAATCACTAAGGCTCACAAAATTAGTCTATTCATCTAAGAAAATAATTTCTTCTTTAGAAAATCAAATTCTTATTTTAAATAAAGAAATTGAAGAATTAAAAATTAAAAATGAGACATTAGGATTAATTGATGCATGAGCAACTTGTTCTTCACATGCTTGTACATCTTCATCTTGTTCATCTTGTCCTGTTCTTGAAAAAGAAATTGAAGACTTAAAGAACACCCTTTCTAAATTCACTTTTGGAAGAGATAATTTAAATATTTTGTTAGGAAAACAAAGAGTTACTTTTCAAAAAGTCAGGATTGGTTATAACCCCAAAAACCAGTAAAAATTTTATAAAAATTTCTTTGTTCATTCTAGTACTTCAAGTAGTCCTTTTATTAAATGTTTTTATTGTGGGAAGAAATGACATAGTACATCAATATGTAATGCAAGGAAAAATATCAACAAAAAAATTGGAACTAAAATGGAATGGGTTCCTAAGGGTACAATACCAAGAACTAACACATAAGGACCCAAGAAAATTTGGGTACCAAAAGTTAATCATTAAATATGTGTTGTAGGTGTGCTTGAAGGCCAAAAGCTCAAACTGGTACCTCGATAGTGGATGCTCCAAGCACATGAGCGGAGACAACTCCAAGTTCTCATTCCTTGTTCCAAAAACTCACGAACATGTAACCTATAGAGATAACAATAAAGGAAAGATTCTTGGAGTTGGCAAAGTCGGTAAAAATCCTAACTCTTCTATTGATAATGTATTGCTTATTGAAGGGCTTAAACACAACTTGCTTAGTATTAGTCAATTATGCAATAAAGGAAATAGAGTAATATTTGATTCAAATTATTGCGTAATTGAAGGAAAAGATGATAACCCCGTTAAGTTTGTTGGCCATAGAGTTAATAATATATATATGATTAGCCTTGATGATATATCTTCAAGTGATGCAAAATGCCTTTAAAGTAAGGAAGATGATTCATGGTTATGACATAGAAGAATTGCACACATTCACATGGATCACTTGAAAAAGTTGGTCTCTAAAGGGCTAGTAATTGGTCTACCTGAACTCAAATTTGAAAAAAGATAAATTATGTGATGCATGTCAAAAGGGAAAACAAGTACAAAATTCTTTTAAAGCTAAAAACATTGTTTCAACTACTGGACCTTTACAACTTTTGCACATGGATCTTTTTGGACCATCTAGAGCTATGAGCTTTGGTAGGAATTACTATGCATTAGTGATGGTGGATGATTTTTCTAGGTTCACATGGACTTTATTTCTTTCTCACAAAAATAATGCATTTCTAGTTTTTAAGAAACTTGCCAAAGTTATCCAAAATGAAAAAGGTTTTTTAATTACATCCATTAGAAGTGACCATGGTGGTGAGTTTGAAAATCATGATTTTGAAATCATTTGTGACGAACATGACGTTGAGTATAATTTTTCTGCCCCTATGACTCCATAACAAAATGGAGTTGTAGAAAGGAAAAATCGATCTTTAGAATAAATGACAAGAACTATACTACAAGAGGCCTTTCAAGAATTACACGATGAATCACTAAGGCTCACTAAATTAGTCTATTCATCTAAGAAAATAATTTCTTCTTTAGAAAATCAAATTCTAATTTTAAATAAAGAAATTGAAGAATTAAAAATTAACAATGAGACATTAGGATTAATTGATGCATGCACAACTTGTTCTTCACATGCTTTTACATCTTCATCTTGTTCATCTTGTCATGTTCTTGAAAAAGAAATTGAAGACTTAAAGAACACCCTTTCTAAATTCACTTTTGGAAGAGATAATTTAAATATTTTGTTAGGAAAACAAAGAGTTACTTTTCAAAAAGTCGGGATAGGTTATAACCCAAAAAATCAGTAAAAATTTTATAAAAATTTCTTTGTTCATTCTAGTACTTCAAGTAGTCCTTTTATTAAATGTTTTTATTGTGGGAAGAAATGACATAGTACATCAATATGTAATGCAAGGAAAAATATCAACACAAAAATTAGAACTAAAATGGAATGGGTTCCTAAGGGTACAATACCAAGAACTAACATACAAGGACCCAAGAAAATTTGGGTACCAAAAGTTAATCATTAAATATGTGTTGTAGGTGTGCTTGAAAGCCAAAAGCTCAAACTGGTACCTCGATAGTGGATGCTCCAAGCACATGACCGGAGACAACTCCTAGTTCTCATTCCTTGTTCCAAAAACTCACGAACATGTAACCTATGGAGATAACAACAAAGGAAAGATTCTGGGAGTTGGCAAAGTCGGTAAAGATCCTAACTCTTCTATTGATAATGTATTGCTTATTGAAGGGCTTAACCACAACTTGCTTAGTATTAGTCAATTATGCAATAAAGGAAATAGAGCAATATTTGATTCAAATTATTGCATAATTGAAGGAAAAGATGATAACCATGTTAAGTTTGTTGGTCATAGAGTTAATAATATATATATGATTAGCCTTGATGATATATCTTCAAGTGATGCAAAATGCCTTTGAAGTAAGGAAGATGATTCATGGTTATGACATAGAAGAATTGCACACATTCACATGGATCACTTGAAAAAGTTGGTTTCTAAAGGGCAAGTAATTGGTCTACCTGAACTCAAATTTGAAAAAAGATAAATTATGTGATGCATGTCAAATGGGAAAACAAGTAAAAATTTCTTTTAAAGCTAAAAACATTGTTTCAACAACTAGACCTTTACAACTTTTGCACATGGATCTTTTTGGACCATCAAGAGCTATGAGCTTTGGTAGGAATTACTATGCATTAGTGATGGTGAATGATTTTTCTAGGTTCACATGGACTTTATTTCTTTCTCACAAAAATAATGCATTTCTAGTTTTTAAGAAACTTGCCAAAGTTATCCAAAATGAAAAAGGTTTTTTAATTACATCCATTAGAAGTGACCATGGTGGTGAGTTTGAAAATCATGATTTTGAAACCTTTTGTGATGAACATGACGTTGAGTATAATTTTTATGCCCCGATGACTCCACAACAAAATGGAGTTGTAGAAAGGAAAAATCGATCTTTAGAATAAATGACAAGAACTATAATACAAGAGGCCTTTGAAGAATTGCACGATGAATCACTAAGGCTCTCTAAATTAGTCTATTCATCTAAGAAAATAATTTCTTCTTTAGAAAATCAAATTCTTATTTTAAAAAAAGAAATTGAAGAATTAAAATTTAAAAATGAGACATTAGGATTAATTGATGCATGCACAACTTGTTCTTCACATGCTTTTACATCTTCATCTTGTTCATCTTGTCATGTTCTTGAAAAAGAAATTCAAGACTTAAAGAACACCCTTTCTAAATTAACTTTTGGAAGAGATAATTTAAATATTTTGTTAAGAAAACAAAGAGTTACTTTTCAAAAAGTCGGGATAGGATATAACCCCAAAAATCAGTAAAAATTTTATAAAAATTTCTTAGTTCATTCTAGTACTTCAAGTAGTCCTTTTATTAAATGTTTTTATTGTGGGAAGAAATGACATAGTACATCAATATGTAATGCAAGGAAAAATATCAACACAAAAATTAGAACTAAAATGGAATGGGTTCCTAAGGGTACAATACCAAGAACTAACACACAAGGACCCAAGAAAATTTGGGTACCAAAAGTTAATCATTAAATATGTGTTGTAGGTGTGCTTGAAGGCCAAAAGCTCAAACTGGTACCTCGATAGTGGATGCTCCAAGCACATGACCGGAGACAACTCCAAGTTCTCATTCCTTGTTCCAAAAACTCATGAACATGTAACCTATGGAGATAACAACAAAGGAAAGATTCTTGGAGTTGGCAAAGTAGGTAAAATTCCTAACTTTTCTATTGATAATGTATTGCTTATTGAAGGGCTTAAACACAACTTGCTTAGTATTAGTCAATTATGCAATAAAGGAAATAGAGTAATATTTGATTCAAATTATAGCATAATTGAAGGAAAAGATGATAACCATGTTAAGTTTGTTGATCATAGAGTTAATAATATATATATGATTAGCCTTGATGATATATCTTCAAGTGATGCAAAATGCCTTTGAAGTAAGGAAGATGATTCATGGTTATGACATTGAAAAATTGCACACATTCACATGGATCACTTGAAAAGTTAGTCTCTAAAGGGCAAGTAATTGGTCTACCTGAACTCAAATTTGAAAAAGGATAAATTATGTGATGCATGTCAAAAGGGAAAACAAGTAAAAATTTCTTTTAAAGCTAAAAACATTGTTTCAACAACTAGACCTTTACAACTTTTGCACATGGATCTTTTTGGACCATCAAGAGCTATGAGCTTTGGTAGGAATTACTATGCATTAGTGATGGTGGATGATTTTTCTTGGTTCACATGGCCTTTATTTCTTTCTCACAAAAATAATGCATTTCTAGTTTTTAAGAAACTTGCCAAAGTTATCCAAAATGAAAAAGGTTTTTTAATTACATCCATTAGAAGTGACCATGGTGGTGAGTTTGAAAATCATGATTTTGAAACCTTTTGTGATGAACATGACGTTGAGTATAATTTTTATGCCCCTATGACTCCACAACAAAATGGAGTTGTAGAAAGGAAAAATCGATCTTTAGAATAAATGACAAGAACTATACTCAATGAGCAACACTTCCTAAGTATTTTTGAGCTGATGCGGTAAGTACCACTTGTTACGTAATGAATTGGGCCCTTATAAGGCCAATTTTAAAGAAAACCTCATATAAATTATACAAAGGAAGGAAGCCTAGTGCTTCACATTTTCATGTTTTTGGATATAAATGTTTTGTTTTAAATAATGGAAAGGATAACTTTGGAAAGTTTGATGCTAAGTCTGATGAAGGTATATTTCTAAGTTATTCATATCATAGTAAGGCTTTTAGAATATATAATAAAAGAACTATGACCATTGAAGAGTCCATTCATGTTGCATTTGATGAAACTAACTCAAATGAACCGAGAAAAGATTTTGTTGTTGATGATGTTGCAGAGGCTTTGGCAAAAACACAATTGGACAACAAGGAAAAAGAAAAAAGGAAGCAAGAAGAAAGTCAAGAGGATCCCCCAAATCGAGATGATTCACAAGTCATGGACCTTCCCAAAGAATGGTGAACCTCAACATACCATCCACTTGACCAAGTAATAGGTGATGTATCCAAAGGTGTAAGTACTCGAAACTCAATTATAAATTCATGTAACCATATGACTTTTGTTTCTCAAATTGAACCTAAAGACATAAATGAAGCCTTTAACAATGAAAATTGGATCTTGGCCATGCAAGAAGAGCTAAACCAATTTGAAAGAAGTCAAGTTTGGAAATTGGATCCAAGGCCCAATGATCATCCAATTATAGGTACTAAATGGGTCTTTAGGAACAAGCTTGATGAAGTTGGCCTAATAATAAGAAATAAAGTTAGGCTTGTAGCAAAAGGATATAATCAAGAAGAAGGTATAGACTATGAAGAAACATATGTGCCTGTAGCTAGATTAGAAGCTATTATAATGTTACTTGCTTTTGCTTGCATCATGAATTTTAAATTATATCAAATGGATATTAAAAGTGCTTTTCCATATGGCTTTATTAAGAGGAGGTATACGTTGAACAACTTCCAGGTTTTGAAAATCATGAACTACCCAACCATGTTTTCAAACTAAAAAAGGCCTTATATGGCTTAAAACAGGCTCCTAGAGCTTGGTATGAAAAGTTGAGTAATTTCTTTTAGAAAATGATTTTACAAGAGGAAATGTTGATACAACCCTTTTTTATTAAAAATAAAAAGTATGACATACTCCTTGTACAAGTATATGTACATGATATTATCTTTGGTTCCACTAACGAAACTCTGTGTAAGGAATTTGCTAATATCATGCAAAGCCAATTTGAGATGTCCATGATGAGAGAGCTCAATTTTTTCCTTGGGCTTCAAATCAAGCAAACAAGGAATGGAACCTTCATTAGCCAATCCAAGTATTGTAAAGAGCTTATCAAGAGATTTGGAATCGATAACTCGAAGTATATGGACACACCAATGAGCACCTCATGTTACTTGGACAAGGATGAAACAGGTAATCCTGTAGAAATCATTAAGTACAGAGGTATGATTGGATCACTTCTTTATCTCACTTCTAGTAGATCGGATATCATGTTTAGCATATGCATGTGTGCTAGATACCAAGTTAATCCCAAAGAATCGCACTTATGTGTAGTAAAATGAATTATGAAATATCTTAGTAGCACTTCACAAGTGGGGTTGTGGTACCCCAAAGGTGCCACTTGTAGTCTTATTGGTTATTCCAACTCCGATTTTGTTAGATACAAATTGGATAGGAAAAGCACTAGTGAGACATGTCATTTGCTTAACAATTCTTCAATTTCTTGACATAGTAGGAAATAAAATAGTGTAGCATTATCTACCGCTGAGGCTGAATATGTTGCCACTAGAAGTTATTGTGCCCAAATCTTACGGATGAAGCAACAACTTCTAGACTTTGGACTTCAGGTAGATCACATTCCTATAAGATGTGACAATACTAGTGCAACCAATTTAACCAAAAACCACATTATGCACTCTAAGTCTAAGCACATTGAGATAAGGCATCATTTCATAAATGATCATGTTCAAAAAGGTGATTATGTATTAGAATTTGTTAAAACAACTAATCAACTTACTGATATTTTCATAAAGCCTTCGCCTAAAGATACTTTCCTTTACTTAAGAAGAGAACTTGGAATTTTGGATCAATCTTGCATATAATGTTTATATTTAATGATTTATTATTGATTTATTGTGAATGCTTATGCCTTGAAGCATATTAAATGAATTTTTGATGATAACAAAGTCAAGATGAAGATCGAGATCAAAAGAAGAAGACTAAGATCAAAAGAGCTATATTAGATATAGGTCTTAGAATATCAATGTGAAATGCTCTCAAGGTATCTCAATTATCTTCAAATGGTTTTTCAAGATCTTTTTAAATCAACTTGAAATTCAAAGTTCATATTTTAAAGAAATGTTGATTTCAATCTTGGATTTTGTAAATCATATGTAAAACTTGTCAAATCCAAGTTTCTATAAGTAAGAATTGGCCAAAATACTTAATTAGGCTTGCAAAATGTGTTCAAAGGGCAAGGTAATCAATGACAAGCTAAACAGAGGCCTTGTAATCGATTACATTGAGCCTGTAATCGATTACAATCATGACAGAAGCCTTGTAATCGATTACACTGAGGTTGTAATCAATTACAACTCTGATAGAGGCAATGTAATCGATTACAGAAGGCTGGTAATTGATTACATCTTGCCTAGAAAGCCAAGAAAACATTCAAACAACCATGTAATCGATGATAGGCATTTTGTAATTGATTATAACTAGTCTAACATTGCCCAACGACTATATTAAGTGCATTACATGATGGGCATTAAAGCCCTCAATGGCTCTATTGATCAAAAACTCTATATATACTTAAGTTGGGGCATCATTAATGGCTAACCGTCAACTTGAAACTTACTTCTATCATTCTAATCCGAGAATCAATCACAAAAACCCTTATTGCTCTGTTTTTGTATAATCACTTGAGATATTCTTGAGAAGCATTATTAGGACTTCAGTTTGTATTAATTACTCTTATGAGAGTTTCATTCTATCAATCTTGATTGTTCTGTAAAAGAGGGTGAGGTATCCCTCCAAATTGTAAAGGGTGAGGCATCCCTTGTTTAAAGAGGCTCAAGTACAAAGGGTGAGGTATCCCAAGGTGTTGAGTGCTCCAGTTTGTAAAAGTTGTCAAGCACCTATTGAAGCTTGAAGATATAGTAGAAAATCTCGAGTGGTTGCTTGAGGATTAGACGTAGGTCACAAGTGGATTGGTGGCTGAACCAGGATAAACCGTCGTGTTTGATTCTCTAAACCCTTCTCTTTATATTTGTGATTGGCTTATTTGCTTGCTTGAATATTTCTCTCTTGGTTAGTTCATTGGTGAGCAATATCTTTCTATCTTATATATTTATTCATTTCTATCAATAAATAGCTTCAACAAAAATTGGTAATCAAGAGTTTTACGAAGGATTTACAAAAAGTTTTTATAAACTTAATTCACATCCCCTCTTAAGTTTTGAAGCCACTTAGTAACAAGTGGTATCAAAGCTAGACTCTTGTATAAAGAGCTTAGCAGCTTCAAGAGAAAAGATGGCTTCAAATGATTATTCTAACGAAGGTTCCTCTATAAATAGACCTCCCTTTTTCAATGAGAATGGTTATGTCTATTAGAAAGAAATGATGAAATTTTTTATTGAAGCTATTAATTTAGATGTGTGGGACGCCGTTGAAAATGGTGCTTTTGTTCCTACACATACTGTTGATGGTGTAAGAACTAATACACCAAGAAGTGAATAGACCGATGAGGACAAAAAGAACGTTCAATACAATTTGAGAGCCAAGAACATCATCACCATATCCTTGGGGTATGATGAATTCTTTAGGGTGTCAAATTATAAGACCGCTAAAGAAATATGGGATACTCTATAAGTTACCCATAAGGGTACTAGTGAAGTAAAATGATTAAGAATAAATACTCTCACTCATGAATATGAATTGTTTAGATTGAATCAAGGAGAAAGCATTCAAGAAATGCAAAAGAGATTCACATACATTGTAAATCATCTTATTTCTTTGGGAAAGACTTTTCCAAATGAAGATCTTATTAACAAAGTTTTGAGATGTTTAAGCAAGAATTAGCAACCCAAAGTAATAACTATTGCGGAATCAAGGGATTTATCAACAATGTCTCTAGCCACTCTCTTTGGAAAGCTCCAAGAACATGAGTTGTAGCTTAATAGGCTCAATCAAAGTGAGAAGCATGACAAAAAGAAAAAGGAGATTGCTCTAAAAGCCACTTCATCTACAATTGAAGATGATGACAAAGTTGATGAAGAAAGAGTAGGAAACTTTGAGATAAATGAAGAAAATCTTAGTCTTCTAGTGAGAAAGTTTGGAAGATTTCTTAAGAAGAAAAGAATTCAAAGAAGGCCACATTTCCCTCCTAAGAAGACCTATCATAAAGGGGAATGAACCATATCAATTCGAACATGTTATGAATGCGGTAAACTGGGACATATGAAGATAGAATGTCTCATATATCTTAAGAAGACAGAGAAGTTTGAAAAGAGACCTTCTAAAAAAAAGAAAGGAAGAAGGGCTTACATAGCTTGGGAGGACAATGATATGGATTCCACCGATAGCTTGAAAAAATGAGAAAGCCCATCTATGTTTCATGGCTCAATGAGAAGAAGAAGAGGAGAGTGACACCGAGGTAACTTCTTTTAATCTAGATCCTTCACCCTCATATAGTGAATTACAAGATGCTTTTCAAGAATTGCATGATGAATCCTTGAGACTTACAAAAATGGTTTTATCCTCCAACAAAACAATCTCCTTATTAATAAACAAAGTTTCCATTTTAAACAAGGAGATTAATGAACTCAAAATTGAGAATGAGACTCTAGGACTTATTAATGCTAACTCATCTTACATAACTTGTTCCACACATGACAATGCATCCATTCA
This sequence comes from Ormosia emarginata, assembly GCA_029884605.1. NCBI lineage: Eukaryota > Viridiplantae > Streptophyta > Magnoliopsida > Fabales > Fabaceae > Ormosia > Ormosia emarginata. The sequence goes on along the minus strand of JAQQTP010000074.1, from coordinate 39,452,556 downwards.
ATTACCTTGCTCATCATGTGAATCATTGAAAAGGAGGTTGAAGATTTGAAAAATACCTTTGCGAAATTTACCCTTGGAAGGGACAATTTGAATGTGTTACTAGGGAAACAAAGATGTGTTTTTCAAAAGGCCGATTTGGGGTATAATCCCAATAACCAACAAAAATCTTTCAAGAATTTCTTTGATTCCTCAAGTAAATCAAGTAGTCCCTTTATCAAATGCTTTCATTGTGGGAAGAAAGGGCATAGTGCATCTACATATAATGCTAAATAGAACATAAACACCAAGGTTGGAACTAAAATGGTTTGGGTTCCTAAGGGCACCTTGCCTAACTTTAACACATAAGAGCCTAAGACAATTTGGGTACCAAAGGTTAAAACGTGAATGTGTGTTATAGGTGTGTTTAAAGACCAAAAGTTCAAGTTAGTATCTTGATAGTGGATGCTCCAAACACATGACGGGTGATGGCTCCAAGTTCTCCTTTCTTGTACCAAAGAAGCATGGTCATGTCACATATCGGGATAATAATAAAGGAAGGATCCTTGGTGTTAGAAAAGTTAGTAAGGATTCTTCAACTTCAATTGATAATGTCTTGTATGTGGAAGGACTCAAACATAACTTGCTAAGCATTAGTCAATTATGTGATAAAGGTAATATAGTTATATTTGATTCTAATTATTGCATAATTAAAAGTAAGGATAACAAGCAAGTTAAATTTGTTGGTCATAGATTAAATAAGATATATATGATTAACCTTGATGATATTACCTCTCAAAATGCAAGATGTCTAATGAGTAAAGATAGTGATTCATGGCTATAGCATAGGAGAATTGCTCACATTCATATAGATCACCTAAACAAACTTGTTTCTAAGGATTTGGTGATTAGTCTTCCAAAGCTCAAATTTGAGAAAAATAAAATTTGTGATGCATGTCAAAAGGGTAAATAAGTAAAGGTTTCTTTCAAAGCTAAAAATATTATTTCCTCTACTAAACCTTTACAACTTTTGCATATGGATCTTTTTGGACCATTAAGAACTATGAGCTTTGGGGGTAACTACTATGCTTTTGTGATTATGGATGATTACTCTAGATTTATATAGATACTTTTCCTTGCTCATAAGAATGATTCCTTTCATGTATTTAGAAAATTTGCAAAGGTTATTCAAAATGAAAAGAATTGTAGCATTGTATCCATAAGAAGTGATCATGTTGAGGAATTTGAAAATCATGAATTTGAAATGTTTTGTAATGAAAATGACATTGAGCATAATTTTTCTGCTCCTAGAACTCCATAACAAAATAGAGTCGTTAAAAGGAAAAATTGATCCTTAGAAGAGTTAGGAAGAACTATGCTCAATGAGACAAGCCTTCCTAAGTATTTTTGGGTGGATGCAGTTAGTATTGCTTGCTATGTTATGAATAGGGTTCTAATAAGGCCAATTTTAAAGAAAACCTCCTATGAACTATACAAAGGAAGGAAACCAAACATTTCTGACTTTCATGTCTTTGGTTGCAAATGCTTTATTTTAAACAATGGAAAAGATAACCTAGGCAAGTTTGATGCTAAATCCGATGAGGGAATATTTCTTGGTTATTCACTTAGTAGTAAATCCTTTCGAATTTACAATAAGAGAACTATGACTGTTAAAGAATCAATACATGTTGCTTGTGATGAAACTAACCCAAATGAGCCGAGAAAGGAGTTTGTTGATGATGTTGTAGAAATCTTAGCAAGAATACACTTGGAGAATCAAGAGAAAGTGCCTAAGAAGCAAGCAGAGAGACCCCTTGATCCCTCAAGGCAAGAGGATTAAGAAATTATGGACCTACCCAATGAATGGAGAACATCAAGATATCATCCTTTTGACAAGGTGATAGGTGATGTATCAAAAAGGGTAATTACTCAAAACTCTCTTAGAAATGTATGCAACCATATGGCCTTTGTCTCTCAAGTTGAACCTAAAGACATAAATGAGGCCATTGATGATGAACATTGGATCTTGGCCATGCAAGATGAACTAAATCAATTTGAGAGAAATCAAGTTTGGGAATTAGTTCCAAGTCCCAATGATCATCCTATAACTAGCACCAAATGGGTCTTTAGGAGCAAACTTAATGAAACAGGTCTAATAATAAGAAACAAAGCTAGGCTTATTGCTAAAGATTATAATCAAGAAGAAGGAATAAATTATGAGGAAACATATGCTCCCGTAGCTAGATTAGAAGCCATTAGAATGCTACTTGCATATGCATGCATCATGGATTTTGTAACATCCCGAAAAAACATATTAGACTTTTATATGTATAACTTTTAGTTTTTCGCAAGGCTCTCCATTATTATTTGTTTAAATGATATGGATTAGTACAATGTTAAGTTAGAAGTAGCATAACTAATACTGCTTATCCAGGTATATTTTGATATACTAGGTTATCGGTATTAGGGTGTTACATTATGGTATCAGAGCAGTTCCTCCTGTTGAGCTGGGGTATGGACTGACTAGGCTTAGACACATTTAGTGTTTTTCCGCTAAGTGCGAGGCATTTCTTGTCTCATATGTTTAATGTGATGCTTTAATTGCATGGTTTGTTTTGAGTTGGTAGTTATTAGCTACTGTTACACGATTACATGATATTGAGACTGCAGCTCAATATTAATTGTGTCGGTGTGTGCAGGAAGCTATGGCACCAAAGAAGCGAACCAGAGCATCAGGGAATATAGCTTGATGATCACATATTTTATACATTAATAAACCCTCATTTTTAGTCATTTACACTCTCTATGTACTTAATTGATTAAGCCTAATTATGTTTTGTAAGTTTGGACTCAAATTGGACTTAATTGATTTTTTCAAAGACTATTTTGGTCTTATGCTTTTTTACGTATTTCGGCCATATCTTGAGTTCTAAATGTCTGATAATTATGACTTTTACCTTGTAGGAAAGATAAGAGAGAGATCTACAACTTTGATGAGAGCTCAAAGTCTCAATCAGACATCTAGTAGAGCTAATTGGGCTTGGAAGACAGAACACGAGTTTTGTGTCTGAAACCTAAATAGTGTACAGTAATTAGAGCATAACTCGGGCTGCAAGAATTATGTTGGGCTGAAATTTGGACATTTGAAAGTTAAGACCTAGATCTAAAACTTTCATGTTGAACACAAAACTTGATTTGGGCTCCTTGATGGTGATATTGGGTCTGAAAGTCAAAACAGAGGTGCTGAAACTGGGCCTGAACAGTTTGTAGTAATTGGGCCATATCTTGGGTTGTAGGACGAATTTTTGGGTGAGTCCAGAGCCATTGGAAAGCTTAGACAATTTCCTAGAACTTTTATGAAGACCATTTGGCTCGAAAATGACGAAATCAATGACTTAAGTAATGAATGATTTTGGAGACAAGAAATCTCAATGATTTTTCACTCTTATCCTCACCATTTGGCATTCTCCACTCATTCATCCACTCATCCCACCTACCCCTAATCACCCCCTTTGTCATTTTGTATCCCTAATCCTCTATAAAAGGCACCATTGGCTGACTATTTGGGGCACTTGGTGTTAGGCTTAGTTTGTACAAGTTAAGGTTATGTTTGTTTATTGTTTTCCTTTGTTGTAATTTTCTCTTGTTCTAAATTGAAGTCATGTTCATCTTTCTCTTCTTCTCTCTTTCTTTCTTCTTATCCATGAGTAACTAAATCTTCATCTTGCTTGGGTGAAAGAGTGAAGCTCTTGGTAATGAAATAAGGTTAGATTATTTTATTTCTTGTGCTTAAATGATATATTATTAAATGAACATTATATATGTTATATTTTGTTTCCAATCAATTTAGAAACCTTCTTTGTTAATGGAGATCTTGATTTATTGTAGACAATAGGATTGGCACAGTGAATGCTTGAACTCATTTACAAATGTTGGTAGATAATCAAAGGAATCATAATATGATTACATATATAATTGAACTTTGAATGTTATATTTTTCGATTGGAACCTCCGTTGTGTGTGGATTTCAATTGAGTTAAAAAGAGAAATAATCTTACCTTTAATTTATTACCAAGAGTGGATCTCCTAACCCAAGCAAGCCCTTAAATTCATTTGTGAACTTATTTTATTACTTTTGGTGTTGTGACAAATCCTCTTCTTACCTCAATTAATTTTTTCTTCATCAATTCCCTGTGGATCGACCTCAGACTCCCGAAAAATTTACTACTTGAGACAACCTGCACTTGGGTTTGTATCCTTTAATCCTGCAGTCACAACTCCTGAAGATCCCAACATGGCCGATGCGGTGGTGGCTATGACCAATGTGACGACAAGGATGTTAGAGAGATTGGAAACCAATCAACCTGTACAACCTGTGCAGCAAGAACCAGTCGGAAGGAATCAGAACTTCCAAGACTTGGTAGCGTTAAGACAGATGAATCCTCCACTTTTTAATGGTGAGTTTGACCCAGTGAAAGCAAAAGGATGGTTAAATAAGATAGAAAGGATTCTTCAAGTGATGGCCTGCACTGATGAGCAGAAAGTTTCTTTTGCTTCTTTTATGCTGAAGGGAGAGGCAGAGTACTGGTGGAAGAGTACCACAAGAGTGATGGCAGTTGCTGGAACTCAGATGACCTGGGAAATGTTTAAAATAACTTTCTTGGGAAAGTATTTTCCTCAAACTTTGTGAGATGCAAAGGAGGTGGAATTTATAAGGTTAGAACAGGGGAGTATGTCAGTGGGCCAGTATGAGGCCAAGTTTAAGCAGCTATCAAAGTTTTCATATCATTTCAGACATGACCCGAATGAGAACTGGAGATGTGTGAAATTTGAGTCCGGTCTGAGAGCTGATATCAGAGATGTGGTAGAGCCCTTGGAGATCAGAGATTTTTCTTCTTTGGTCAACAAGTGTAAAATAATATAGAAACGTGAGAGGAGACCTATAGTGAGCCAAGAGTCTCAAGTTTCTCAGAAAAGGAAGCATAGTGAGTCAAAGTTCACAAAGGTGAAAAAGATAGATCAGAGCAGGTGGAGTTTAAGAAGGGTCAATGCCCTAAGTATGAAAGGCAGCATGGTGATAGACCTTGTTTAGCAGGTCAGTCAGTGTGCTATAAGTGTGGACAGCCAGGGCATTTTGCCAGGGAGTGTTTGAAAAAGGAAGAAGAGGTTCAGCCCGATAGTAGACTCACAACTCCGGGAAGGGTTTACATCGTGCAAGGCAAGGAGACAACGCAACCTAAGGATTCAGAGAAAGGTAAGTGTTTGGTTTTGTTTCTTCAAGGTTTGGTTGTATTTGTTTTAAAGTGTGAGTTGCATGTGACTTCTTGCATGAGGTAAACCAAATTTTGGGGACAAAATTTTAAAAAAGAGGGGAGAATGTAACATCCCGAAAAAACATATTAGACTTTTATATGTATAACTTTTAGTTTTCCGCAAGGCTCTCCATTATTATTTGTTTAAATGATATGGATTAGTACAATATTAAGTTAGAAGTAGCATAACTAATACTGCTTATATTTAATGTTATGCTTGAATTGCATGTTTTGCTTTGAGTTGGTGGTTATTAGTTACCGTTACACGATTACATGATATTGAGACTGCAGCTCAATATTAATTGTGTCGGTGTGTGCAGGAAGCTATGGCACCAAAGAAGCGAACCAGAGCAGCAGGGAACACAACTCCTGAAGATCCCAACATGGCTGATGCGGTGGTGGTTATGACCAATATGATGACAAGGATGTTAGAGAGGTTGGAAGCCAATCAACCTGTACAGCCTGTGCAGCAAGAACTAGTCGGAAGGAATCAGAACTTTCAGCACTTGGCAGTGTTCAGACAGATGAACCCTCCACCTTTTAATGGTGAGTTTGACCCAGTGAAAGCAGAAGGGTGGTTAAATGAGATAGAAAGGATTCTTTAAGTGATGGTCTGCACTGATGAGCAGAAAGTTTCTTTTGCTTCTTTTATGTTGAAGGGAGAGGCAGAGTACTGGTGGAAGAGTACCACAAGAGTGATGGCAGTTGCTGGAACTCAGATGACTTGGGAAATGTTTAAAACAACTTTCTTGGGAAAGTATTTTCCGCAAACTTTGCGTGATGCAAAGGAGGTGGAATTTATGAGGTTAGAACATGGGAGTATGTCAGTGGGCCAGTATGAGGCCAAGTTTGAGCAACTATCAAAGTTTTCATATCATTTCAGACATGACCCAAATGAGAACTGGAGATGTGTGAAATTCGAGTTTGGTCTGAGAGCTGATATCAGAGATGTGGTATAGCCCTTGGAGATCAGAGATTTTTCTTCTTTGGTCAACAAGTGTAGAATAATAGAGAAACGTGAGAAAAGACCTACAGTGGGCCAAGAGTCTCAAGGTTCTCAGAAAAGCAAGCATAGTGAGTCAAAGTTCACAAAAGGTGAAAAAGGTAGATCAGAGCAGGTGGAGTTTAAGAAGGGTCAATGCCCTAAGTGTGGAAGGCAGCATGGTGATAGACCTTGCTTAGCAGGTCAGTCAATGTGCTATAAGTGTGGACAGCCAGGGCATTTTTCCAGGGAGTGTTTGAAAAAGGAAGAAGAGGTTCAGCCCGATAGTAGACCCACAGCTCCGGGAAGGGTTTACATCGTGCAAGGTAAGGAGACAACGCAACCTAAGGATTCAGAGAAAGGTAAGTGTTTGGTTTTGTTTCTTCAAGGTTTGGTTGTACTTGTTTTAAAGTGTAAGTTGCATGTGACTTCTTGCATGAGGTAAACCAAATTTTGGGGACAAAATTTTAAAAAGGAGGGGAGAATGTAACATCTCGGAAAAACATATCAGACTTTTATGTGTACAAAGGTAGCATATAAGTTGTTTGATATGTCAGTGAAGATTTGTGACAAACAGAGTTAGTTTAGGTACTTTGCTGCAACACAGAGTGTGGAAAGTGGCCTATAATGACTCAGTAAATAGCATAAATTGCTATTTGAAGGGAAACAAGTTTAGATAATTTGTTTCTAGGTCACAAATAAGTTAAATAAGGTGTGGTTAAAGTTTCAAGAGAATCAGAGTTAGTTTGGTATTTTTAGGCATACTGGTTATGCATTTTAATACCGAATGACAAGCAGCAGATATAGAAAATGATGAGAATTATGAAACAATAATTTAGATGAATCGTATGATTTATTCTAAAGTTATTAGAAGCTGGAAAACTTGAATTAGCATAATTTGGGTGTCCTTAGCAGATATAAGTTTCAGTGTAAAAACTTAAGTTAATCTTATCTCTTAATTCCATCCATGTCCCACCCTCTGTATCTCTCTTCTCTCTCGGCAGAATGAAGAAAAATAGAGAAAGAAAGAAAAGAAAGAAAAAGGAGAAAGGAGAAAAGGGGAAGAAGGGAAGAAGGAGAGGAAGAAGATCAAGGATTAAACTTCAAGATCAAGAGTCTTCAAGAGGTAAGGGGTTTTTCTACTCATCTTTTCCCTTAATTCTCATTTGATGGGGTTAGGGATTTTGAGTAGAAATAAGGGTTTGGATGGCCAAATCCTAATTCTTAGCTTGGTTCTTGATTCCAAGAACTAGGTTAGGATAGTTTAAGCTTAGAGAATGCTAGATAGCTATTTATGGCTCAAGGACAACCATTAGAATCCATAGGAAATGGATTTGGAAAATGGTTGGGGTTAGGTGATTTTGGACCTAGATCTATGCCCTAAGAGAATTTATAGGTTGTAAAAGAGTCACAACAAGTTTAAGGGCCTAGATTAATGTTAAAAATCACTTAGAATCCATGAGGAGAGGTTTGGAAATTGGTTTTTCAACCAAATATGCAGAATTCGCATTCTGCAGAATTTTCTGCAAAATGGTCACGCCTAGGCGTGATATTTCCAAGCCTAAGTGTGGGTTGATCAGTTTTCAGTCCTGCGAGACAGAGAGAACCACACCTAGGCGTGGTAAAACTAAGCCTAGGTGTGGACAGGGCAATATTCAGACATCTTGCATTTTTTGTTGTAAAACTTGAGTTATAGATATCAGAATGACTTGATTTCGGAGCCATTTGAAAACTAAGACATAAGACTTCAAGTGGTATAAATTTTCGAATCTTTGAAGTTAGGATGTACCTCTGGTGCATTTATGGAAATTAGCCTTTTAAAGGGTCCAGAGCAGATTTCATCAAAGATGTTATTTTGATGATTTGAAATCCCTAGTTGTTAAGATCCTTTGTTTATGCTTTGTAAAGATTGTTGAGACACTTGAGAGGTTATTTCTTTGAGAGAAAGACCTAGTGGCATACAAAGGGAGATACAAGAAAAGTGAGTGCATCCATTAGACATGGATTGCCAGAGATCAAGAGTTTAGCTTCTTAAGCAACTTAAAGTTGCAGAGATGTCACAAGAGAGGTGATAAGAGATTTAAGAAGCGAGATGGCATTAGTAGAGTGCCATAGTGCCTAAGTGGCAAAAGTTAAGGGCCAAGGTGCCAAGATGGAAATAGTGGAGTGCCATAGTGCCTAAGTGACATGAGTTAAGAGTCAAGGTGCCGAGTTGGCAAAAGTTAAGTACCATAGACCCTAGCTGGCAAGGGTGAATGCCATAGTGCATGAAGAGCTCTCAAAGAGTAAAAGAGAGTTAGTAATGCAAGGACAACAGTGTACTAAGTCTAATTGGCATTGGTTTAATGTCGTAGTGCATGAAATGCTCCCACAGAGGAGAGGTGGAGTTAGTAATGCAAGATGGACTTAGTACGAGAGCATGTGGTGGTTATGTTAGAGTTAGGGCATAACTCCGCATTACACACACTTCACATTTCACATATGCTTGCTATTCCTAGAGAGCAGATGGTGGAGGCTTCAACTCAGTTTATGGTAGGTTATAGGAGGTTACATGATATGATTGCGGACTCCTCCCTACTTGGTAGGTTATAGGAGGTTACTTGTTATCATATCGATTCCCTCCCTACCTAAGGGTGTAGGAGGTCATGTGTTGTGATGACAGACTTCGTTCCTAAAAGTAGGCTATAAGGGGTCACACGTTATCATGGCAGAATTCCTCTGCGCCTAGGGGAATAGTTAAGTATTCATGACATTGCACCAACACTATCATACACTTTTCTTTGAGCATAAACATACATTATTTCATCATTGCATTATGTAATATTTTGTTTGGTTTGAATATATTTGTGTGATTGTTGTATATATGTTACTCTATGCCTTCGGTGACAACTGTATGGGCGGTTGTCTGGCCGATGATTTCAAACGATTGTATGGGCAGTTGTTTGATATCATCGTGGTTTCGATTATCAGAGTAGGAATATAGTTTGCTAAAGAACATTACATAAAGAGAGAGTTGTAATTGTTTCTTATACAGGAAATATTAGTTCAGTTGGGTTTATTCATTTTGAATGTTTAAACTGCTGGTTTTGGTATACTTATACTGAGAAATGTGATTTCTCACCCCGTTCGTTGCCATGTAAATCCAGGTGGAAGTTCATCCAAAGGCAAAAAGTAGAAGTATGAAGACAAAGATAGTTTTTATACTTTCTAGTTTAAAGCTTGTATTTATCTACGTGCTTTTAGTTTGTACAAGAAGTTATGTATACAATGAGCCCTTTTGTGGCGATGTTATATGTATAACTTTTAGTTTTCCGCAAGGCTCTCCATTATTATTTGTTTAAATGATATGGATTAGTATAATGTTAAGTTAGAAGTAGCATAACTAATACTGGTTATCCAGGTATATTTTGATATACTAGGTTATCAGTATTAGGGTGTTACATTATGGTATCAGAGATACTAAGTAGCATAACTAATACTGCTTATCCAGGTATATTTGGATATACTAGGTTATCGGTATTAGGGTGTTACATTTTGATAATACTGCTTCTCTAGTTCATTCTGTTGAGCCTGGGTATGGACTGACTAAGCTTAAGCAAGTTTAGTGTTTTTCGCTATGAGCTATGCATTTCTCATCTCACATGCTAGATGTGAGGATAGGATTGCATGAGTTACCTTAGTTTGGTTTGTCATTGGCTACTGTGCCATGGTTACATGATATTGAGACTGCAGCTCAATATGTGTTGTATCTGTGTGTACAGGAAACTATGACACTAGGGAAGCGAATTAGAGAAGTAAGGAACCCAGTTCCAGAGGGTCCTAGTTTGGTAGAAGTGTTAATGGCAATGGCAAAAGCTATGAGGGAGCAAGTTGCTATTGTTAGCAGGATTCTCGAGAGGATTGAAGCGGATCTATCTCAACAGTTAGTTTCTTCAGCATCAGTTGAGGAACAGTTAAGTGAAAGGGAGAACTAAGCGAAAAGTTCTCTAAAAAGGAAAAAGGACAAGTGTTGAAGCCAATGAGTGTTTCTTGGTTTCAGTTTCTACCAGATAGAGGAAAGCATATTCAAGTGAGAACGAGGAACAAAAGTGCACCGGTTGTGGAAGGAAGCATGGTTTCAAACCTTGCATAGTAAGGCAAGTAGTGTGCTATAATTGTAGACAACCAGGGCATTTTGCCAGGGAGTGTTCGAAAAAGGAAGAAGAGGTTCCGCCCGATAGTAGACCTATAGCTCCGGGAAGGGTTTACATCGTGCAAGGCAAGGAGAAAACGCAGCCTAAGGATTCAGAGAAAGGTAAGTGTTTGGTTTTGTTTCTTCAAGGTTTGGTTGTACTTGTTTTAAAGTGTGAGTTGCACGTGACTTCTTGCATGAGGTAAACCAAATTTTGGGGACAAAATTTTAAAAAAGAGGAGAGAATGTAACATCCCGAAAAAATATATTAGACTTTTATATGTGTACAAAGGTAGCATATAAGTTGTTTGATATATCAGTGAAGATTTGTGACAAACAAAGTTAGTTTAGGTACTTTGCTACAACACAGAGTGTGGAAAGTAGCCTATAATGACTCAGTAAATAGCATAAATTGCTATTTGAAGTGAAACAAGTTTAGATAATTTGTTTCTAGGTCACAAATAAGTTAAATAAGGTGTGGTTAAAGTTTCAAGAGAATTAGAGTCAGTTTGGTATTTTTAGGCATACTGGTTGTACATTTTAATACCAAATAACTCGCAGCAGATATAGAAATTGATGAGAATTATGAAACAATAATTTAGATGAATCGTATGATTTATTCTAAAGTTGTTGGAAGCTAGAAAACTAGAATTAGCATAATTCGAGTGTCCTTAGCAGATATAAGTTTCAGTGTAAAAACTTAAGTTAATCTTTTCTCTTAATTCCATCCATGTCCCACCCTCTATATCTCTCTTCTCTCTCGGCAGAATGAAGAAAAATAGAGAAAGAAAGAAAAGAAAGAAAAGGGAGAAAGGAGAAAGGGGAAGAAGGGAAGAAGGAGAGGAAGAAGATCAAGGATTAAACTTCAAGATCAAGAGTCTTCAAGAGGTAAGGGGTTTTCTACTCATCTTTTCCCTTTAATTCTCATTTGATGGGGTTAGGGATTTTGAGTAGAAATAAGGGTTTGGATGGCCAAATCCTAATTCTTAGCTTGGTTCTTGATTCCAAGAACTAGGTTAGGATAGTTTAAGCTTAGAGAATGCTAGATAGCTATTTATGGCTCAAGGACAACCATTAGAATCCATAGGAAATGGATTTGGAAAATGGTTGGGGTTAGGTGATTTTGGACCTAGATCTATGCCCTAAGAGAACTTATAGGTTGTAAAAGAGTCACAATAAGTTTAAGGGCCTAGATTAATGTTAAAAATCACTTAGAATCCATGAGGAAAGGTTTGAAAATTGGTTTTTCAACCAATTATGCAGAATTCGCATTCTACATAATTTTCTACATAATGGTCATGCCTAGGCGTGATATTTCCAAGCCTAGGTGTGGGTTGATCAGTTTTCAGCCCTGCAAGACAGAGAGAACCACCCCTAAGCGTGGTAAAACCAAGCCTAGGCGTGGACAGGGCAACATTCAGACAACTTGCATTGTTTGTTGCATAACTTGAGTTGTAGATATCAGAATGACCTGATTCTAGAGCCATTTGAAAGCTAAGACATAAGGCTATTTGCCTATAAAATTTTAGAATCATTAAAGTTAGGATGTAACTCTGGTGCATTTATGAAAATTAGTCATTTTAAAGGGTCCAGAGCATATTTCATCAAAGATGTTATTTTGATGATTTGAAATCCCTAGTTGTTAAGATCCTTTGTTTATGCTTAGTAAAGATTATTGAGACACTTGAGAGGTTATTTTTTTGAGAGAAAGACCTAGTGGCATACAAAGGGAGATACAAGAAAAGTGAGTGAATCCATTAGACATGAATTGCCAGAGATCAATAGTTTAGCTTCTTAAGCAACTTAAAGTTGCAGAGATGTCACAAGAGAGGTGATAAGAGATTTAAGAAGCGAGATGGCATTAGTAGAGTGCCATAGTGCCTAAGTGGCAAAAGTTAAGGGCCAAGGTGCCAAGATGGCAATAGTGGAGTGCTATAGTGCCTAAGTGGCAAGAGTTAAGAGCCAAGGTGCTTTAAGTGGCAAAAGTTAAGTACCATAGACCCTAGCTGGCAAGGGTGAATGCCATAGTGCATGAAGAGCTCTCAAAGAGTGAAAGAGAGTTAGTAATGCAAGGACAACAGTGTACTAAGTCTAGTTGGCATTGGTTTAATGTCGTAGTGCATGAAATGCTCCCACAGAGAAGAGGTGGAGTTAGTAATGCAAGATGGACTTAGTACGAGAGCATGTGGTGGTTATGTTAGAGTTAGGGCATAACTCTGCATTACACACACTTCACATTTCACATATGCTTGCTATTCCTAGAGAGCAGATGGTGGAGGCATCCACTCAGTTTATGGTAGGTTATAGGAGGTTACATGATATGATTGCAGACTCCCTCCCTACTTGGTAGGTTATAGGAGGTTACTTGTTATCATATCAGATTCCCTCTCTACCTAGGGGTGTAGGAGGTCATGTGTTGTGATGACAGACTTCGTTCCTAAAAGTAGGCTATAAGGGGTCACACGTTATCATGGCAGAATTCCTCTGCGCCTAGGAGAATAGTTAAGTATTCATGACATTGCACCAACACTATCATACACTTTTCTTTGAGCATAAACATACATCATTTCATCATTGCATTATGTAATATTTTGTTTGGTTTGAATATATCTGTGTGATTGTTGTATATATGTTACTCTATGCCTTCGGTGACAGCTGTATGGGCGGTTGTCTGGCCGATGATTTCAAATGATTGTATGGGCAGTTGTTTGATATCATCATGGTTTCGGTTATCAGAGTAGGAATATAGTTTGCTAAAGAACATTACATAAAGAGAGAGTTGTAATTGTTTCTTATACAGGAAATATTAGTTCAGTTGGGTTTATTCATTTTGAATGTTTAAACTGCTGGTTTTGGTATACTTATACTGAGAAATGTGATTTCTCACCCCGTTGTTGCCATGTAAATCCCGGTGGATGTTCATCCAAAGGCAAGAAGAAGAAGTATGAAGATAAAGATAGTTTTTATACTTTCTAGTTTAAAGCTTGTATTTATCTACGTGCTTTTAGTTTGTACAAGAAGTTATGTATACAATGACCCTTTTGTGGCGATGTTATATGTATAACTTTTAGTTTTCCGCAAGGCTCTCCATTACTATTTGTTTAAATGATATGGATTAGTATAATGTTAAGTTAGAAGTAGCATAACTAATACTGCTTATCCAGGTATATTTTGATATACTAGGTTATCGGTATTAGGGTGTTACATTATTGGTATCAGAGCCTAATACCGATAACCTAGTATATCAAAATATACCTAAATCCTAACCATTGATCTAATCAATGGCTTAAATGGCTTCAAATAATGGCTAATAAAATTTGTCACACTTTAAAGAAGCAAGAGAAGGGGGGACGATTTTGTGCTTGTCTTAGGTGTTAAAGGAGGTTTGATGACCATTATTGGTGGTCTTGGTCAATGGTGCATCATTATTGATCATTATTGATCAATTTGCACTCAAGGAGAATGCATTGGAGGGGGGGCTACGGTTTTGTGAAGCTTTAGGACATAGGAAAGTTTGAAGACTATATTATTGATATCCTTGCTTTCCTTTGTCTTCTCTAAAACCAATAACTCATCAAGCTTTTCTCTCCACTTTCTTTTCATGGAGGTTTCGGCCAAGCACTCCAAGAACACCTTCCATCACTCAAAAATTTCATACAACCTAGTTTCTTGAATCCTTACCTTATTCTAAACAACTTTCATGTTGGAGACTTTCTCTAAATCATTCATCTTCAAGGACTTTCTTCAAGATCCATGTTATGGAGTATTTATGGTGAAGTGTAAGGAAACTTCATTTCTTCTCTTCTTTTTCATGATCTAAACCATGTTTGATCCATGGTTCCTCTTAATCAAGCTTAGTATACTAATTTTTATGTATTTTGTTTTGTATTTGAGAAGCCCTTGGTGGTGAAGAACTTGGAAAGAGAAGCAAAACAAGGAGCTTTTGAGGATCTTCAAGAGGTAAGAGGGAGAACCATCTCACCAACCAAGTATGATGGTGAGAGATGGTCTTATATTTGGTGGATGGTGAATCCATGTGAGGATTCATATCCATGGTCTTGTAATTTATTTGTGGTTGTTTATGTGTTTTGATTATTTGCCTATGCTTGATATGCTTTGCATGATTTTATGGCTTTGATGGTATGCTTATAATATGCATGATAAGTATATCGCATGCTTGTGGAATTTATGATAGAATATGTATGTGTATGCCATGATGTGTTGATGGAAAGGAAATTAATTTTTGGCTCCAATGGCCAAGGAAGGGCTACGGTTTTGATGCCCTTGATTAGGGTTCATGTTGAAATTTTTCAAGAACAAGAGAATTAATTTTTGGGTCCCTAGAACCTTGAGAATTTCGGTCAAGACACCTCAACATAAGTGTTTACAAATTAATATTTTCATGGAAGAATAAAATTGGATTGATTAGAAAAGCATGGAAAATAAACAAAGGTTTATTTTTCAAAGAGTACATGAACAACGTTTTAGAAGGATTTTTATTGATTTATTTTGTGTAAAATGTTTCTAAGTGTTTTACTAAATATGAGTTTTAAATGAAAATAGCAACGTTGATTTTAAGGATTTGCAAAGAAAGTGAAAAAAAATTTGTAAAGAAAGTAAAAATGAATTTGAACAAATGGGTTTGGTTTTTATGACCATCGGTATTTTGGTTTTGAAAACAAAGATTTTAATGGTTTTGTTTGTGTGAAAACAGAAATGATAAATAATTGAGTTAGAAAGAAAAATGTTTGATGGCTTCAATGGCCAAATACCCTACGATTTTGAAAAATTGGTTATGCCTAAATTTTTATGGAACAAAGTGATATTTTATAAAATGAAGTGTTTTGTCACTCGAAAGATTTGACAGTTTTCAATGAACACGTTCACAATTTTTGTAAAGGATTTTTAATGGTTTTGTTTGTGTAAAACCATATTGACTTAGAAGGAAAAATGTTTTGATGATTTCAATAGTCATGTCCACGTTTTCGAGGACTTGTATTTCCTTGATTTTTATGAAAACAAAGTGGAAATATAATTGATTTGGTATAAAGAATTTTGGAAAGGGAATTAGAGCATTTTATCACTTGAGATAATAGAAATTTTCGTAACGGAAAACAAAGAGAGGTTGAAAACGTTTGAATTTCAATTTATTTTGAAGAAGATTGATTTTGGAAATGATTTGGGAAAAATGGTGAATATAATAGTGTTTTGAAAATTTACTAACGTATAACTTATTTTCAAGTTTTGAAATACGTTAGAAAATATTAAATTTTGAAACGTTGATTTATATCAATGGAAAAGTGATTTTTGTGGATTATATTTTGGAAAAGGATTTTTTGAGTAAAGAAATGTGGAAAAATATTTTCTGGAGTAAGAAAATGTGAAAAATGAAATACAAAGTCATATTATTTTCAGAAAAGTTAAAAAGGAATTTTTGAAGGTTAAGAAATATTTTTTGTAATGAAATTGTGGTGAAAAATGTTTTACGTATCTTAAAAATGTGATTTTTAAGCTACGCAATTTGAAAAATGTGTTGAAAATGATATTGATTTATTCAAGTCCAAAATAATGTTTGGAATATTGAGGAATATTTTACGTGATTGTAAAATGTTGAAAAATATTTTACGTATCTTAAAAACGATTTGAAATACAGTAAAATATTTCTATGCGATTTGGAATACGTTAAAATATTTCTACGCGATTTGAATTACATTTAAATATTTTACGTAATTTGAACTACTGTTGAAAAATCAATATGTGATTTAAAAGTGATAGAATATTTTTACGTGATTGTGAAAATGACAGAAAATCGTTATGTGATTTAAAAAGTATTTTAAATATTTTGAGAATAATGGAAAATGATTTATGCGACTTAAAAGAATGATTTTTAAGATACGCGATTTTAAAACAGTAAAAAAATACTATGCGATTTGAGAAACATATATTTTTACGCGATTAAGAAAAACGTTAAAAAAATTAGTACGTGGTTTAAAAGTGCAACAGAAGAGTTGCGGTATTTTGAAAACGTAACAGAAATGTTACGAAATTTTGTAAACGTAACAGTAGTGTTACGGTATTGTGAAAACGTAATAAAAACGTTTTAGAATTTTAAAAACATAGCAAAAGTGCTACGGTATTGTGAAAATGTAAAAGAAGTGTTATGGTATTGTGAAAATATAACAGAAATGTTTTTGAATTGTGAAAACGTAACAGAAATGTTACGCGATTGTGAAAATACGGCAAAAGTGTTTTATGACTATAAAAACATGATAACATGATGATTGCTGCCAAAACAGTGCATGAACACTGTATAAGAAAATGACAAATTTTGCCTGTGATTGGTATTTGGTGCATTTTACATGCATTGGAAAGATATGCCTGTGATTGGCATTGGTGCATTATACATGCATTGGAAAAATATGCGTTGAGGCATATGATTACATTGAACAAATGAAATTGAAAAGATTTGGCCCTTGTAATGTAACATCCCGGAAAAACATATTACACTTTTATATGTATAACTTTTAGTTTTCCGCAAGGCTTTCCATTATTATTTGTTTAAATGATATGGATTAGTACAATGTTAAGTTAGAAGTAGCATAACTAATACTGCTTATCCAGGTATATTTTGATATACTAAGTTATCGGTATTAGGGTGTTACAGATTTCAAGCTTTACCAAATGGATGTTAAAAGTGCATTTTTGAATGGTTTTATACAAGAAGAAGTATATGTGGAACAACCTCCCGATTTTGAAAACTTTGAACTATTCAACCATGTTTTTAAATTGAAAAAGGCCTTGTATGGCTTAAAACAAGCTCCTAAAGCTTGGTATGAAAGGTTGAGCAAGTTCTTTTTGGAAAAGGAATTCTCTAGAGGAAAGGTTAACACCATTCTTTTCTTTAAGCATAGAAAGCATGATATACTTCTTGTTCAAATATATGTTGATGATATCATATTTAGTGCCACCAATGAGTGTCTTTGCAAAGAGTTTGCTAACATTATACAAAGTGAGTTTGAGATGTCTATAATGGGTGAGCTCAACTTCTTCCTTGGTTTTCAAATCAAGCAAACAAGGGATGAGACTTTCATAAGTCAATCTAAGTATTGCAAGGAGTTGCTCAAAAAGTTTGGAATGGAAAATTGCAAGCACATGGCTACCTTAATGGGCACCTCTTGTTGTTTGGACAAGGATGAATGAGGTAAATCTATAAAAATCTTAAAATATAGATGTATGATTGGCTCACTCCTTTATCTTACTAGGCCGGATATCATGTTTAGTGTATGTATGTGTGCTAGATTTCAAGCAAATCCTAAAGAATCTCACATTTGTGCTGTAAAAAGAATTATGAAATATCTAGTAGGCACTTCACAAATGGGTTTGTGTTACCCTAAAGGTGTCTCATGTAGCCTGATTGGTTATTCCAATTCTGATTTTGCTGGATGCAGAATGGATAGGAAGAGTACTAGTGGGACATGCCACTTGCTTGAAAGCTCACTAGTTTCTTGGCAAAGTAAGAAACAAAATAGTGTGGCATTGTCTACAACTGAAGCTGAATATGTTACAGTTGGGAGTTGTAGTGCTTAAGTCCTTTGGATGAAGCAATAACTTTTAGACTATGATCTTGAGCTTGATCACATCCCTATAAGGTGTGATAACACTAGTGCAATCAATTTGTTTAAAAATCATATCTTGCACTCAAGAACAAAGCATATAAAAATAAGATATCATTTCATAAGAGTTCATGTGCAAAAAGGTGATTGCTTGCTTGAGTTTGTTGAAACCACTAAACAACTAATTGATATCTTCACTAAGCCATTGAATAAAGAAGCATTCATTTATATAATAAATGAATTTGGCATATTGAATCAATCATGCATCTAACTTATTTTTCTGCATAATTTGCCATTTTGTTGCATAATTCATCATTTTGCTGCATAATCTATTATAAGTTAGTCATCTGCTGCATAAAGTCACATATTTGCTACATAACTTAGTTAGTTGCTGCATAAATTAGTCATTTGCTACATAAACCCATAATTTGCTGCATAATATGTTATATTTCTGCACAATTATCTTGTTATTTATCATTTTTTGAATCTAATACTGACTTGAGCGTTAGAGGTTCCCCCAAAGTTTGTTTTGCAAGTACTCCATCATGACTAAGTCCTCCAAGAAGCTCAAATTCACCAATCTTGTCAAAATGGCTTAATCCTTGGTAAAAGTAGTGATTTTGCAAAAACTTGTATTTTGGATCAAGAACTGATCAGTTTTTATGCTTACATGATGCTTGGAATTGATTTGGGATGTTTTGGAACTAATTTGAAAGCTTTAAAATTGGTCCTTTACTATTTAAGGTGCAAAAACTGAGTTTAGTAAGCTTGTAATCGATTACAAGAGCCTTGTAATTGATTACCAAGGCTCTGCCAAGCATTACAAACAAAGTCAGAATGCTTGTAATCGATTACACATACCATGTAATTGATTGCAGCCATTCCAGAAAGCTTGTAATCGATTACAACCATATTGTAATCAATTATAGGAAACCTAGAATGCTTGTAATCCATTACAACCCCAATGTAATCGATTACAAAGGGGTTTTAAAAGGCAAAACGTGTAGGATAGTCATTTTTTTTCTGTAAACAAGCTTTCTCTCTTATCCCTTACGAAACCCATCACCCCTAACCTCCAATTTCTCCCTCATCTCTTAACCAAATCACCTCATTCCACCACCATTCAACTTGTTTTTATCCCCTCTACAAAACCCCCAACCTAATTTCATAAAAAACATCCAAAATCATCAACCCACCTCTTCTCACCTACGTTTTCTCTCTATGAGACCTAACACACGAAACCCACCACTCTCTCACCACTTTTCCACCACCAACCTCCATGAAATCACATTCTCCCCTCCTTCCTTACATCCTTTCTCACCCATTTCGACTCTAATGGTTGAATCCTCCAGGCGCACCAAGAAGCCAAGAACAGAGGCCTCCATAGGCACTTCCTCCACCGCTCCTCCACTCACAATTCCTAGGTTGGACCTCAGTCAACACTTCCACACCACCAAGAGAGCAGAACACTTCAGGAAAAACTTTCAATTGAGAAAGATTATTTTGCCAAGGTATCTCCCTAAGGACTTTTGCTCTAGTGAATCTTTAGAGAGCTTTAGGATCATTTAGCGACTAGATTTGCTTGAGTTTTTGAGTATAATGAAGGACATATATCCTGATATGGTTAAGGTCTTATATGTGAACTTAAAGTATGAGGATGTATGCTTAGTCTCTGAGGTAAAAAAGAAATAAATACAGGTTAATAGAGATTTATGGTATAGGCTGACTAAAGTATCATATGATGGTGCAATTTTTTGTGGAAATGATAATGTTTGAGGAGATTATTATGAATGTAAGGCTAGTCTAACATCTTTGCTAAGGACTAGTTATGTTATTCCAAGGAATAAGAGAGTAATGACCACTGGTTTGACGATGGAAAATAGGGTATTACATTACCTTGTGGCCAGGGGATTGGTCCTTAGGGGAGGAAACTATTCCCAAGTGTTAGGAGATGATGTGGTAGTATTATGGGCCATGAACCTAGATAGGCCAATAAACTGGGGTCACTATGTTATTCAGCATATGTTAGCAGCCAAAAAGAAAAACCATCCCCTGCCTATGCTATGCTTGTTACAACAATTCTAGAGCATATTCATATTCCTCTGGCTGGGGAAGCCATGGATACTAGCTCCAAGGGTCCTCAATCTATTGGATTGCACACTCTCCAAAAGCTTTAGTTGAGGAAGATTGACAAAAGATAGTACTATTTTCTTCATGGCAGTGACGATAATATTCCTCATGAGGCTGAGGATGATCATGAAGAAGGCCAGCAGCCTGCTCCAACTCTAACTACCTTGGACCTCCTGCTTCAAGAGATGTGTAACTTGTCAACCACAGTGGAAGTCAGGATGGATCACCTTGAGCAGAAGGTAAATCATCTTGAACTGAGGATGGATTACTCTGATCAGGAGTTAGCCTCTATCCGATTTTTTTGGAAGGACCCGGATATGTACCAAGGAGAGCTGTTGGTGCTCCCACCACCTCTACTGTCCCTCCTACTCCCCTCTCCTTTGCTGGTTCTTCTGGTGCTCATCCTGATAATGATGAGGAGATCCTTGGCTTTGAGGACGATCTTTCTACGGACGATGATGATATGGATCTTGCTGATGTGGCAACAGATGCTGACAGTGATAGCGAGGCGACTCAGTGACCTTGGGGCTTAGTCATGATATTTTTAATCTTCATTGTATATACTATCTAACCCTATAGCATTGTTATAGTTGTAAATAACTATTGGATCCTTTTGTTATTGATGATTATAAAATCCAATATACTGCTTCTCATATGCATTTGTTACTATGTTGATACCTAATATTGATCTGGCTGGTTATACTCTACTTGTTAAGACTGTTTATACTATGATTGCAAACTGCCTGGGCTAAAATAATTATATCCTGTTGTTTCTTGTTGTTTTTAATTTTGGGGTAATCATGAAATGTTGCTGAAATGCTGCTAAAATTTTGGTTGAATGTTTTTTTTTATAATGCCAATAGGGGAGAGATTAGTGATTTCATAAGTACGGGGGAGCTTGCTTTGAGCTTTTGCATAAAAATTTATTAACCTTATCTCGTGCATACATTACGGGGAAGAGTTGCGCTTAAATCTCTGATAAATAAATGCAAATGTTTCTCTTCTTTTCAATGTTCATTTTGCCATCATAAAAAAAGGGGAGAATGTGAATGCTTATGTCTTGAAGCATATCAAATGAATTTTTATATTAACAAAGTCAAGATGAAGATCAAGATCAAAAGAAGAAAACCAAGATCAAAAGAGGTATATTAGATATAGGTCTTAGAATATCAATATGAAATGCTCTCAAGGTATCTCAATTATCTTCAAATGGTTTTTCAAGATCTTTTTAAATCAACTTGAAATTCAAAGTCCATATTTTAAAGAAATGTTGATTTCAATCTTGGATTTTGTAAATCATATGTAAAACTTGTCAAATCCAAGTTTCTATAAGTAAGAATTGGCCAAAATACTTAATTAGGCTTGCAAAATGTGTTCAAAGGGCAAGGTAATCAATTACATATGTGTTGTAATCGATTACAAGCTAAATAGAGGCCTTGTAATCGATTACATTAAGCATGTAATCGATTACATTGAGCATGTACTCGATTACAAGCATGGCATAAGACTTGTAATCTAAGCCTTGTAATCGATTACACTGAGGCTGTAATCGATTACAAGTCTGGTAGAGGCCATGTAATCGATTACAATCGATTACATCATGCCCAGAAAGCTAAGAACACATTCAAACAGCCATATAATCGATTATAGGCATTATGACTTCGATTATAACTGGTTTGACATTGCCCAACGACTATATTAAGTGCATTAAATGCTGGGCATTAAAGCCCCCAACGACTCTATTAATCAAAAAATCTATATATACTTAAGTTAGGGCATCATTAATGGCTAACCATCAACTTGAAACTTACTTCTATCATTCTAATTCGAGAATCAATCGCAAAAATCCTTATTGCTTTGTTTTTGTATAATCACTTGAGATATTCTTGAGGAGCATTATTAGGACTTCAATTTGTATTAATTACTCTTGTGAGAGTTTCATTCTATCAATCTTGATTGTTCTGTAAAAGAGGGTGAGATATCCTTCCAAATTGTAAAGGGTGAGACATCCTTTGTTTAAAGAGGCTCAAGTTCAAAGGGGGAGGTATCCTATGGTGTTGAGTGCTCCAATTTGTAAAGATTGTCAAGCACCTATTGAAGCTTGAAGATATAGTAGAAAATCTTAAGTGGTTGCTTGAGGACTGGATATAGGTCACAAGTGGATTGGTGGCTGAACCAGGATAAACCATTGTGTTTGATTCTCCAAACCCTTCTCTTTACATTGTGCATTGATTTATTTGCTTGCTTGAATATTTCTTTCTTGGTTGGTTCATTGGTGAGCAATATCTTTCTACCTTATCCATTCATTCATTTCTATCAATAAATAGTTTCAACAAAAAATGGTAATCAAGAGTTTTTCGAAAGATTTACAAAAAGTTGTTATAAACTCAATTCGCCCCCTTCTTGAGTTTTGATGCCACTTGATAACATTTATCACTCTTGAATTATTACTGACTTGAACGTCAGAGATATCCCATAATTTGTTTTGCAGGTACTATTTCATTGGGTAAGTTTCTTCTCTCAAAATTTATCCTGAATTTTGTTTACTGATGTTTTCCTGACCATTTTATTCAAATAGACTAGTGGCTATTCAAATAACAAAAGTCAGTAGTTCCAAAATCTATGATTCTTCTCTGTTTTATTCGAATAAACCTATGGCTATTCAAATAACAAGAGTCAGTAGCTTACATTCTTATGTTTTTTAGTTGTTCTATTCGAATAATGTCAATTTTATTCGAATAAAATTGGTTGTTCTCTGTTTGTTACATTTGCTTTATTTGAATAAGTGCCCACTTATTTGAATAATGTCCTTTTAACATAGGCCTATTCTTTTTGGATTTATTCGATTAACATGAAGGTTATCTGAATAAACCTTGGCAGAAAGCTTAAGCCTACAACTTTGGCTATTCGAATAACTTAATAGTTATTTGAATAACGTCTGGCAGAATGCCATGACTTTTGGGTATCCACTCATTTATTCGAATAACCTTAAAAGTTATTCGAATAACGTCTTACAGAAATTCTTGTCTGCTGAGCTACCATGCATTTATTCGAATAATATAGGTGTTATTCGAATAAACACGGGCTTTTATATAATCCCACAACGCGTGCCTATCACTCATTTTCTCCTCACTCTATTTTTTTTCTCTTCACCAGATTCTCCTCTCCACATTTGTCTCTCTTTCTCTCATTTCCATTGCCACTCCTAACCCCTCCACGTTGCTTCTCCACTATCACTAACCACCATGGCCTCCTCCTCATCCCAACCAAAACGTGCCTGCACCAAAATAGTTCAAGTCAACAACACATTGGATTTATGAAGACTGTCTTCCAACAATGAAGATTTGGGTCACTTCCGGACTCATTTATGGGGAAGAAAGCTTGTGCAACCCAAGTATATCGATCTACCTTTCTTTGAAAAAGAAGGCGACTTCAAATTTCTGGATACTCTGAATCACCAAGAAGTGCTCAAGCTCTACACTCACAAGTCAGTCATTTATCCCGATCTTACAAAAATTTTATATTGCAACCTACGGAAAAATGGTCAGGACCTTCACTCAGAGGTCAGCAATTAGTAAATTCACATCACTCCCCAAGATTGGGTTCATCTGTTTGGTCCGCCAGCCACTGGTCCCAACATCGAAAAGGATAATGGTCCTTATGTTAAGGAGTACAACAAGATACTTGCCATTGAAGGCCTTTTGAAACCTGGCCTGGAGTTACCTCAGAAGGGTGTCAAAGGAGGGATGTTGAAGAGTCAAGACAAGCTCTTACACTATATCTATGCCCACATATTGGCTCCCAGAGGAGGCAACTATGCCTATGTGAGTGAGGATGACATCTTTATGTTGTGGATTCTGAAGAAAGGTTACAAGATCAACTGACCTAACTTCATCATGAAGCATCTTTTTAGGCAAAGGGTAAGGAAAAATCTGAGCTACCTTACGGCTTAATCATCTCTGTCTTTCTTAGCAAGTACCCTCAGATTCTGGAAACTGCATGGGCCACTGAGTTAACTCATCATAACATCTTTGGTTCCTTCACTCTGCACAAAATAAAGATGATCAATACTTTTGAAGGCTGGGTGTATCTAGATGAAGTGGAAGATGAAGAGGAAGAACCACAAGGCGAACCTACTGCCCCTGCTGCTACTGCTCCTGTTGATGGTCCAGTCACTCTAGATCAGATCGTGGTAGCTTTGGAGGACAATGGGGCTTATATCGAGAACACCTTCTCTATTCTGTTTGACAGGATAGAAGGTGTCGAGCGTGAGTAGGCTGCCCTACACACATTGCTGACTCCCAGAGCACCTAACTCCCTTCCTCCTCCATTGTATGCTTATTTTTAGGCTTCACTTTTTATTTTTTATTTTTTGGCTTGCTTTTGTATTTGCTGATTATTTCCTAAATTGTACATGTATTTTGGCCAATTTAAATTATTAATGAAATGATTGTTTTGCTGAATTCCATATTACTCTGCAATCATATGACTGTTTCTCTGCCTTTAATATATATTATTTGCTTCTATCTTTTTTATAATGCCAAAGGGGGAGAAAACTAATCGGTAAAACTTGAGAAAAGATAGATAAACTAAAACAAATTATTGGATTCCAAAAATAAGGGGGAGCTGCGCACATCACTTATATAAATCACTTCTTAAGAAAAAAAGGGGGAGTAAGTCTCTCAAATTTAACTTTGTGAATTCCAATTTATCTGACCTAATGCTTTTCTCAATGTTACTTTGTCTTCATCAAAAAGGGAGAGAATGTGATTGGCTATAAGTCATTGAAGACTAGTTTTGATAATAACAAACATGAAGATGATGGGAAGACCAAGTCCATGCTATTCAAGAATAGTTTTAGGACTTAGAATCTTGTTGTACAAAGCCTTCTGGATATCTCATTAGTCTTTGAAAGAAAAAATTCTAAACATCTTTTCCAAATAAATCCAATTATTTCAAAATGGTTTTTGAAATTAATTAAAAGTTAGTTGGGTTTTAAGAAGCAAATTGGCAGGTTTTGAAACTGTTTAAGAAATGTTCTTTAACATCATTATTCGAATAACTTCCTCCTTATTCGAATAAACCAATCTCAAATGATTGGCTTTTATAAAAGCTTATTTGAATAACTTTGTAGTTATTCGAATAGTAGCTTCATTATCCTTGCGCGCTTCTGTTTTTGTTGTTTTATTCGAATAGTTTCCATGCTATTCGAATAAGGAGCTCTTCATAAATGTTTTGTAAAATGAACTATTCGAATAAACTCTATGTTATTCGAATAGACCCATTTTAGAGAAAATGTTTTATAAAAAAGTTATTTGAATAACCCATATCAGTACTAGTTTTCATGAGGCTTTTCAAAACGTGTTATTCGAATAACATAAAGGTTATTCGAATAAACATAGGTTACAGATTTAGAAAGAAATGACCATATTTGCATTTATTGATTGATTTAATTGCTCCCAACGACTATGTTCTTTGAAGCTCTATAAATAGAGACCTTGGGTCATCTTTGAAAGCTGCCTAGCTATCTAAATCAATCTTTGCTTGCTTTAACACATGATTTATAATTTTTACATATTTCATGTGCTCTTTTCGCCAAAACTTTGAGATATCCTTAAAGAGCTTCTTAGTGAGAGTTTCTCTTCTTCTATATTCTGCTTTATTGTATAGAGGGTGAGGCATCCCTCAAAGGTTTGTGTAAGGGTGAGGTATCCCCAAACGTTGAGGCTTTAGCACAAGGGTAAAGTTTTTTTGCGTGTGAAAAGTGCTCTAATTTGTAATGGTAACAAGCACCTGTTCAAGCTTGCATTGATAGTGAAAAATCTCAGATAGTTTTTCGAGGACTAGACGTAGGCCACAAGTGGTTTGGTGGCTGAACTAAGATAAATATTGCGTCTGCTCTTCTCTTCCTAATCTCTTTATTTACTGCAATTTATTTATTATTGTTTACCTATGTATTTTATATGTTTAATACTCTTTATCCTCTCTTTGCATTCACACCTTTTAAGAAATAGCTTCAACAAAATTTGTTTTATAAGCTTTTGTTAAAAGTTTTTAAATACTCAATTCACCCCCCTCTTGAGTACTGGAGCCACTTGGTAACAATTTTTGTTTTTCTTTTAGATGCTACTCATTTGTTTTGAAAAAGATATTGTGATTTTCATATTCTGTTGCAGCGCTGACTCTTGTGCTTCTTCTCTATAATACCCCGAAAATTAGTATTTTATTTGTTTTGGTCGATTCTGAATTATTTTGAATAATCCGACTCAACTTCTGTGAATTTTATGATTTATGTGATTTTTAAGAATTTTTGAGAGTTTTTGCGTTTTTGATTATTTTAATATTAATTTGGGCGGTATGTATATAAGCCTTCGTATTTTATTTCTTTCTCTTAATCCCTAATTATTTTTACTAATCTGATTTGATTTTCATAAGTTTCATAATTATTATAATTTTTGTGAATTTTTATGATATTTTAGATATTTTGAATATTTTAATATATTTTAGATATTTTAAGATATTTTGAATATTTTATTATATTTTAGATATTTTGAGATATTTTTAGGATATTTTAAGATATTTTGAGATATTTTGAATATTATATTATATTTTTGATATTTTGATATATTTTGAAAATTTAATATATTTATGATATTTTGGGTCAGTATGTGTGGAAATTTGAGAAGGCGGGCTTAAAAAAAAAAAAATTTATTGGCCAGAAAGCTTTGTATTGTTGATTCGGAGCCGGGGGAACTTACTAAATTCGAAACCGGAAACAGTTTTTGAAGTTTTATTTTCCTGTGATTTTATCTGACAAATAAAATCGGGGTATGTTTTATTATTCATTGGAAGATATTTTTCTTGAAAAATATCTAGTGGATGATTCTAGACGCAAGCCTAGTCACTCACTCTAGAATGTTCTAGATGATGACTCATTGTTGGTGACTCACCTAGGTGACTAGCCTAGTGACTCACATGTTCCAGGCTGTTCTAGAAGATGCATCGTCAGCGCGCCTAGTCATCGAATGCTTTACACATGGACCAATGAGGAGCTGGTCAATATTGGTGGTTGTGACTCATCGCTAAGGACCAATGGAAGCTCAACACGTGGCGTGACACCTCAACACCTATGACTCAGTAGATTCTAGAAGGTTCTAGAAGCGGTGACTCGCCCTGTGACTTACCGTAGTGAGTCACCTGCTCCAGAAGCTTCTCTGACGACTCACCATGCTGACTCAGCATCATGACTCACCATTAGTGACTCAGCACGCTGACTCGCCATTAGTGACTCAGCACGCTGACTCGCCATGCTGACTCACCTATTCTAGAAAATATCTACGCTGACTCATCATGCTGACTCATCGTAGTGAGTCACATGTTCTAGAAACTTCTCTTTGATGACTTGCTCTGTGACTCATTAAGGGCAATCAGTAGAAAATGATCAACAATAGTTGCTACCCAACTGAAGTGAGAGAGAAATCTATGTATATTTTATTACTCATTGGACAATAGATATTGACTTTATAAACAGTAATTATTGTTCATTGGTTAAAGTATACTAGAAATCATACAGTGTACACCAATAGAAATTGGTCAACAAAAATAGCAACCAATAGGAATCAAGTTAGTAAATATTCAACCAATAAAAATTGGTCAAGAATGATGGCTTGACTCTTTAAGGACCAATAGGAAACAAGTTATTAAACAAATTTGAACTTCTAGAAATTTGTTGGTTCTACGGTGAAGGAGGAGAGCAAATTGCTCTAAATAGCCAATTCACTTTGTGAAATTCACGTAGGAAGCCTAAAGTGAACAAAATGAAGACTAGTCAATATTGATTGCTTTTCTTTGTTGCATTCCACGGCAAAGCAACCTTTTGTGAAACAAATATTACAATTCAATTCTTACCATCTTTCATCAATTAACCAAGTAAGACAAAGTCAATTTTGGTGACTTCTCTTCATGTGCATTTACGGCAATGCATGCTTTAGGAAGACAATTTCAACACTTCAATTCATTCTTACTCTCAAAGTGATTTACGGCCATGCATTACAAAAAGGAAATAAAGTTAATTTCAATTTCATAAAGCTAGTTAACTTTGGTGGCTCTCCATTTGGTTTCCATGACTATGCACATTCGGTGAAGGAAAGTGTTTTACAATTAGCCATCTCAATTTATATTCATTCTTCCTATCTCTTAAGAAAAACTCTCAAATTTTCTTTCTCCTTTTCTTCTTCAACCTCACGGCCTCCACCTCCAACCCATCATTCACTCTTTTATAATTCTAAACTACCTTATATCTTGCTTCCTTACTTCATCTCAAGATACTTTGTAGTTGAAACCTAAGTTTGAATTATCCATTTTCTATCTTGTTCTTCAAAACTCAAGTTTGAAGCCTTGAAGGTAGGGTTCTTTAATCTTCATGTTTCTATCCATCTCAAAGTTCTAATCATAATTTTAATCCATGATTATTTTAGTTTAGAGCCTTAGGTATTAATATTGCATGTTTTCTTTGATTTTCAAGAAACTCTTGGTGGAGAAAGTTTACTTGAAGGAGGCATACGAGGAGCTTTGGTGGTTTCTTCAAGAGGTAAGAGGGAGATTACCCTCATCAGCCATGTATTGGTGGTGAGGAATGAATGTGTTTGTAGTGAAGAATCCATAAGGATTCATTCACTTGGTTGTTTATTATTTTTCCTAATTGTGTTTGATTTTGTGTGTAAGCATGTCTATAGTTTTAGAATATGTAGTATGTGTTTTATGATTGCTTTAATATTTTGTATGTGTTTTATGATTGCTTTAATATATGGTATGTGTACATAGATGCATGATAATTATTGTAACATGTAAATAACATATAAGGATTTGCATGAGTGTTCCAAAGAACACCAAAGGGGCTCACGGCCTCAATAAGAAAAAGAGGACCAAAATGTTCTCAACTATTTTCTAAAACAATGGTTTAATGAATTTAGGTAATACAATGAATTTGACATTGATTTAGAAGATGGAAAATGATCCAAAGATCAAATGCAAGGATTTTGGGGAATTCAACCAATATGTCATATAATATATATTTAATTTCTAAAATTATTTTCCAAGGTAGATCAAGTAGTTAATTACAAAAGAATTTGATTTCAATAAATCTTTGGGAAATAAAATGGAAGAACTTAGTTTTAGAAATTAAAGTTAGAGGAATTTTACTATAAATACGAAATACAGTGAACATTTGAAGAATGCTAACATAGAGCTCACTTTGTGTTTTGAAGCGCGTTAGTAGTTTTCAAAAGTGTAATTAAATGGTTGTAATATAAATAAAAGAATTTTTAACAGAAAACCTAGAAAACCATTATTATAGATTTTCTAAGCAAAAATATTGTCAATTTTTGTTAAAAATAAACAAATAAGATAGAAAAGATATCCAATATAATGTATACGGTATGAAAAATATTCTACGTAGTTCAAATGTATTAAATATTATTTTTGTTTATTTGAATAGTGATTTTTAAGGAATTCGGACAAGAAAATGATTTAAAAAGCTTACGCGATTGAGAAAACGTTTGAAAAACTCTACGCGATTTCAAAAACAGCAAAATATATTTACGCGATTTAAAATGTTTGTAAAAACGACGAAATTGTGAAAATACGATAAAATTTCTACGTGATTAATTGGAACAACAAATTTTTACTGTCGGGCCAAAGTGGTGGACCCGGACATGTTGAGATATAGATACTGTCAAGTGGGACGTACTGTATATTTGAGATTTTTGCCATTGAGGGCATATTTGAGATTTTTGCCATTGAGGGCAAGCCATTGAGGGCATTTTTGTAAATATAGATATTTAATACCATTGAGGGTATTCTGGTAATTTTTATCATGTATTTGTGCCAATTTGGTTGATAATTGGTGATTTGATTGACGAGATGAATAACATCGTGTTGTCGGTGTGATAAGCGTAGTGTGGTTCAATTTGAATGAACTTGGAGGCATTAGTGTGCGGATTATTCCATTTGTGGACAGTTGGTCGCTCCTCTGGGCCGTGGTAACTGGTAACACACTAATGAACTCGACACGCACTATACTTAATCGAGATCTTGTAAAGTCTAAAAGTACATTGCCTGTAGTGACACGACGTTAGACAGTGTGCTACACCACGCCATGTGACTGTAGGCTATAGACGCAACGTGAGACCGCGGAATAGTTTGGTTGGGCAGCCGTGGTACTAATAAATTTTATGGATCATTCTCTCTGATGTCTGTGTTTTTAACTCCATGGAGTAGGAATGAGTCTGTGTATATTGACATATCTTGTCTGCATTTTAGTGTGGTCATTTATATTCACTGTTGAGATATTATGTATGTTGTGACTATATGATTTAATTGTATCCATTATTTCATCTATCACGGTAATGTTATTGCTATTCATTTTATTATAACATGTGTTTATTGGAATTATTTGTAAATTGATAACATGACTATATTTGTGATATCTGTGTGTATGGAATGACTTTGTCATTCGTATCTTTCTTTGCTACCGTACTGGTATTGATGAAAGGGGATCTCACCTCTTTACTGTATTGTTTTGTTGTGTTTGTTTTATTTAAATTCGTATAGAAGTCAAAGCAAGTGTCTTAGACCCATTGGAGGCAATGTTCTGAAGTTGGTGACGGCATCGAGGAGTGATCTTCCAGTTTTTAACGTGATGCAGTTGGTGGAGAAATGAGGCATGTATGTTGGGTTTTTCTCGTTAGTGTTGTTACCGTGCTATTAGTAGTACCCATCATTGGGTTGGCTACTGTTTCTCTGAGTCTGTAAATTTTATAATTTAAATTGTTATTGAAAATGTTGTGGTATATTTAATATGTGTATTAATCAGTTCAATCTAATTTCTGTTTTACCTATAATTTTTGGTAAGTTTATATTTCCATGAAAAGAAATTTTAAAATCCATCTTTTAGAACTCAAAGCTTTTATAAAATGATCTTCAAGTTTTAAGTTTTTAGTATAAAATGTGATACCCTATGGAGGGTGTTACATTCTCTGCTTGACATTGTCTAACTTTTCATTAGGTTGTATTGCTATTTTCTTTACCCCTTAATTTCTTTTTCTTCCACACTGAGGACAATGTTTATCTTAAGTGTGTGTGTGGGGAGGTACTCTTGTGAAAAACAAAAAAAATTGCAAACTGATGAACACTTGAGTATTACTGGTAATTAAACAGGAATTGTGTGTTGATTTCTTGATTTATTCTGAGCTGATAATGATATGTTTAAAAGGAAAATCCATTGATCATGAGCTAATATTATGTGAAGCAATCTTGTTTAATGAAGTAAAGTGAAATTTAGCATCTTAGTTGAAAATTAGTCATGTTTGCTTGCTTTTGTTTTCTTTATCAACTTAGCCAAAAAATGAGTTTTGAGCTTTAATGATTGGATTTTTCATAAATAAAATCTTATTTTTCTTTTGAACTAAGTTTTCTCTTGATTAATGTGCGCTAGAACTTGCTATAATATCTTGTTGAGACTTTAATGATTCACATACATACTTGAACATGATTAAGGCAATTAAGCTTAATTCTTTCTTAACTTTCATAGTTGCATTGATAAAATAATCCCTTAATTGTCCCATTTGAGCCTGGAATTGATTTTTTTAAATACTCAATTGAATAATCAGGTTGAGTTCTATGGAACATCTGATGTGTTAATTGAAAAGTCATAAAGGGTTGTTGTTGTTTTTAAGGGTAAAAATAAAAAAATAAAAAAAACAATGAAAGAAAAGAAAAAAAATGGCAAAGGAAAAAAAAAGAAAAAGAGAAAAGAATTGTTGGTGAAGAATAATGAGAATATTAGGTTGAAAGTGAGAATTTGTTATATCTTTGTGCATTATGCTCTATTTATCATCTTTTCAACCTGATTCTGTTTTGTATTAATTTATTCATGAACATTCTTTACCCTTATTTATCTTTTTCTTACCTTTCTTTATATCCTTGGCCCCGTTACAACCAAAGGAAGTCCTTTTGATTCTTGTGTTGTATATGAACTTGAAAATGGAGATGAGATTGATAACCAAGCTTATCGTATTACATTTTTCAGGAGAAATTTGAGTGATCTCTTTGTCCTTAAACACTTGAGCGATGGAAAGATGAGTGATCTCAATTGGTTGGTAAGAAAAAAAGATGCAAGCTAGAACCAGGCCTCTAATTGTTTTAAGTGCTAAATGATCTTGCTGGATTGGATTTGATTACTGAACTTGAACTTGAAATTTTTTTTTAGGTTGTGGAATTTCCCTTGATTTATGTTTCTTGATGTTAAGTTTAATCTTGTTTTTGATTACTATTCGTTTCTTGAGGACAAGGAAAGCTCAAGTGTGGGGAGTTAATGTGTGGATAAAATACGCACATCTTGTGCTTGATTTGAGATGGATTTAAGTGTGCTTTGATGGATTTATGTTGGAATTTATGCCACATTTGGTATCTCATGATTAGTCTTCTCTATGTTTTTAGGTCTAAAAGATGTGTTTTGACATGGTTCTATGAAGCTTTGGATGGATTCATTGTAATGGAGTTGAACTTGGAATTTATATGTTCAAGATTCGCGGAGTTTTAGACCTTTGCGCGATAAAATGAGCATAACTTGAGCTATGGAGGTCAAAACGAGGTGATTCGTGGCATTGGAAAACTAAGAAAAAGAGCTAAAACTTTCATGAAGGTAGCAGACATGGCCATGTCTCTTTGTCACACAGTCATTGATAACTCTATGAAATGTAGTTATTTGTGCCCTGTATCTATGCTTTCATTGGTTGCTTAAGTCCTCATTTTATGCAAATTTAGAAGATTTTGTACTTATATTTATTATATTCAATTTTGATACCTTTCATATCTGATATTGAGTAAATGGTGCTTATTTTGTTATTGATTAAGTGGATTTGCAATTGTTAATGATTTGGTGATTTCTATATTATAGGTAGGGCACCAAACAAGTTGATATATGGAGCATTTGAGCTAAAACTAGAAGAGGAAGCCAAAGAAGCATTTTGGCAGCTGACGCCGCGGCGTGGGCATGTTAATGTGCAGCATGGTGAATCCCTTGTATCCAGACAGAGAGTTACGAAATTTGAACGCCACAGCGTGGTACATTAATGTCGCGACGTGGTGACCTAAATTGAAACACACCGCGATGTAGGCATGTTAATATTCTGGCGTGACTCTATTTTCTGGGCCTATAAATACAATTTTAACAGATTTTACGAAGAGAGTTTTTGATGTTTTAGAGAAGCTGTGGTTTGAACTTCATTTATGAGCAGATTGGAGGCCTAGGGAGCCAAGGTTGGAGGCCATCTTCCTTATGGAGGATGATTCAAGCATAGAAGATCACATCCATGAGCTTCCTTCCTTCTCCCTTAGTTTTCTTCTCTTTCCTTCCTTTGAGCACTGATTTTGTGTATATTTTCGTATTTGATGATTAACTGAGTTGTATTTAGGGATTACTTTGAATCTTTGTATGAATATTGATGTTTATGTATTACTTTGAGTATATATTGATGTTTGGTTATGTTCAGTCATATAAATCTTAATGCTCTTGATAGTTTGATCAGCTGTTATGTGATTTGTTGAAATCTGATGAACCTAGACATATGAATTTGGATTTGAGATCATATGTATGGTTGATGCATGTTCGATGAGTTCAATTGGCTTGGATAAGTTAATTCACAAATGGGATAGAAATATACCTCTTAGTCATACATAGCGTGTGTTTGAGAATAGATCGTTCATTAGTAGATTTCACTCTGGTTCTCATGAAAGCATAATGAGCTAGGTGAAGGAAGCTAGGGTTAACTGACCTAGACAT
The DNA here is from genome assembly GCA_029884605.1 of Ormosia emarginata. NCBI lineage: Eukaryota > Viridiplantae > Streptophyta > Magnoliopsida > Fabales > Fabaceae > Ormosia > Ormosia emarginata. The sequence continues at coordinate 39,418,529 of JAQQTP010000074.1, read as the reverse complement.
AGACTTTTAACTAAAGTAGATTCTCAAGCTAACTTAACTATTCATTAATGTTGCTTATAAGGATTGCGTAGCATTAATTGAAGTATATGGTGAAGAAGGATTCCTTAAATCTCTAAACCATTATCTTTACTTTCATTTATCACTTTTATGTCTTTAGATTAGTTTTATAGCACTTTCCCCTATTTTATATGTTCTTGAATAGAATTTAGATAAGCTATTGGTTGATACTTAGCATTGGAAGCCAATTATCCTCGGGGGAACGATACCGTGCTCTTTCACTTTATTACTTGTTCGATCCATGCACTTGCGGCCTTAAAAATGGGATAACAAGTTTTTAGCGCCGTTGCCGGGGATATTAGTTTATTTCCGTATAATTTAGACTTATTCCTTGGCATCATTATCGAGGATAACAATTTAATTCTATATTGCTAATATTGATAATGAGTTTATTTAGTTCTAATTCAAGTTGTATAGTTCTTTTTTATTTAAGTTTTATTCTTTGTATATAGGTACAATAAGTGGAGGATGAGCTTTATTCGAGGCCTTGAAGGAGCTCTAGAACCCCCAATGGAGAACCTCACTTAGGCAAAAGAAGGCCTATCATCCGATCCATCCATTTTGGGATCAAACTGGCCATACTCTAAGGAGATGCATACTGAAGTGCAGTTTGGTAGTTTGCCTTATGAAAGTCCTGTCAGGACTATAACTCAGACCTTTCTTGGGAGGGAATCCAAGTTTTTATATTTTTGTTAATTAGTATGTGGTTGTTAAGTTTTGAATTATATATAGGTTAATATGCTTGATTTTTGTAGTTGTGTTACTTTTTATAGTCTTAGTAAGTTTTAAGTTATATATATATGTCAGTATGTAGGATTTTTGTAATTTTGTAGTTAGTATGTTTGATTGTTGTAAGTTTAGTTAGTTTTATTGTTTATGTTTAGTTTTAAGCCATACATAGGTTAATATGTTGATTTTGTAGTTTTGATAGTTTTTAGTTGTATATTTTATGTTTTAGCTATTTGGACAAGTTTTAGAGGTGTTGGGGACCTCTATGGACAAAATTGTGCAGCAAAACTAAGTTTGCTGCAGACTTCTGCAGGCTGACCTCTCACGCCGCGTCGTAAGTCTGTTTCACACTGCGGCGTGATAGTTATTTTGTGTGCAACAAGCCAGAATCCAGAGAGCTCAGCGTCGCAGCATGGAAAGTTCAATGCTGCGGCGTGCCCTTTAAACTTGTTATAAAAAAAGTGACATGATCTGGATGTTGCGGAAAGCACCCATTTTGACCAAATGCCGCGACATGGTTGCTGTGTGCCGCGACGTGTCATCCTGTAATGTATATAATGTACATAGTTTATTTTAAGTGCTTTTAAATATTTATAGTATGCTCAACTCTCATATTTCAGTATTGTAATAGGCCCAGCTACCCTACCATGGAGAGTAAGGACACTATTTCACTTCAGTTTGGGGGAGTATCATTACATGTTTTGTTATTATAATATTGAGTTTGTATAACATGTGTTGATATTTTAAGTATGCAGTAATGATAGTCACAATGTTATCATCATTATATGCTGAGTTTGACTATTACTGATGGGTTTTTGAGGAAATTTTTTCAATTTTTAATGCATGATTGGATTGATGCTAGTGTGGAATTAGTTGTCCAATGACATAAATGGTTGCAATTTGATTACTTTTAGCAAAATCATATGTGATCAGTAGCATGTGAAACAATTTAGTCACTTTTTATGTATGATTTACATCCTACTTAGATGTAAGTGTAACTTTGAAAATGATAAGAGTGCATGTTTAGAGAAAGTTTATGAATGTGTATGTAGAGATTTCGATTATCCTAGAAATTATTTTTAAACTCTCTTGAGGAGAAATCCTAGATTGTGCATGACTGAGGAAATGATTAGGACATTGTTTGGACCGATTGAGCCTTTTCAAGCTTACCATGATATGATGATATCTCTAGGTCCCATTTTGAAGCCTGTTGATTATTTGGCCTTATATGTTTTTCAACCATTGTGTTCGTTAACTTGTTAACTGTTCTAATGCATGTGAAAGCATTTCATTTTCTTCCTACCATTAATGTTTGTTGAGTACATCATGTGTTATTTCTTGAAGTGAGTTCAGTCATTAAGGGTATGAATTTATATTCAATACAAAATGAGCCTGAAGGAACCAGATGCAAAATTGAAGAAAAAGTATTGCTTTGTAAAAAAAATGAAAAAAAAAGAAAAAGAAAGAGAAAAACAAGCAAAGCATAAGAAGTGAAAAGTATAAAAAACATTGAATGGTTCTGGCGAGTTTTATTCTTTCACTGTTGATTACCCTGATAGTATCACTTGATGGCTCAAGTCTTGAAATAACATATTTATGTTTCTCAATGTTTGTTTTATATTCTTTCCCTTATTTTCATATGCCCATTACCATGGCCTGACATTACAAGCTGTTAAAGACCCTTTTGATCCTCAGTTATATGTGATTTACATTAATGGAGAAAGAGTTTAGGATCAATTTTATAGATTACATGATTCATATGCATATATGCTTACAAACTTATCTAGATGTGTATGATTTGAATAGGAGAAGTTTATCTTGTATGATTGTGGAAAATATGATTTGCATCAAAAGAAACTTAGATTGTTAACATGTTTAGGATTGCGTATGTGTGGAGTTGATTGTGAGATTTTAGCATTCATTGAGGACTGATGCAATCATTCTACACTGGTTATGATTAAGAGAAAATTGAAATTGAAAGCTGCCGAATACATGTGAAGTATAAATTGTTAAAGTAAGTTTACTTAGTCATACTTTGTTTTGCTCGAGGATTAGCAAAAGTCTAGGTTTAGGGGTGTGATAACTCTATGAAGTGTAGTTATTGGTACCCCATATTTGTACTTAATTGATTGCTTAAGTCCTTATTATGATGCATATTTAGAAGGTTTTGTTCTTATATTTGTTATATTCAATTCTGATACCTTTTTTATATGATATTGAGCAAATGATGCTTATTTTGTTATTAATTAAATGGATTTGCAATTGTTAAAGATTTGGTGATTTCTCTATTATAGGTAGGGCTCCAAACAAGTTGATATATGGAGCATTTGAGCCAAAACTAGAAGAGGAAGCCAAAGAAGCATTCTGGCAGCTGACGCCGCGGCATTGTAACACCCCAACTTTTGGGTAAAAGATCGTTGTGTCCCTATTTTACTGTTTCTTGTTTTTCTGTATGAAATACAAAAAAATAATACTGTTTGTTATTTTATTTGGTCGTTTTACATAATTTGTTTCGATACAGTAAAATAAAAATTTTATCAAATTACTGTTTTAAATTTTTCTGTGTAATATACAGCTATATAATACTGCTGGATATTTTATTTGAACGTTTTGGATGATTAGCTACATTGTAGGAAAAAAAAGGGAAAATGACCATTACGTCCCGAATGTGCTGTTTTTGATGTTTTTGCTGTTTTTAATTGTTTTCTACGACGATACTGATGCTCAATATTACTTGTCTGTGATTTTATATGGACTTTTTGTGTGATTTGCTCGGGGTTGGAAAATAATATTTTTCCTGACCGAAAAATCTGTTTTTAATTATTCGAGGCGGGGATCTTACTAAACCCATTCTGAATGAGCCTAAAATTAATCTTTTAATTTTTAGGATTTAATCACAAATAAAATAATTTTATATTATTATAATATTATTTTATTAGTCAAGATAAAATAAGTGACAACGGACCCGTAAATATTTTGCGGGACCCATGTTTAGTTATCAAGTGCTGTACACGTGGACCAATGAGGAGCTGGTCAAAATTGGTGGCTATGACTCATCGCAACGGGCCAATAGGACGATGACATGTGGCATGACACCTCAGCATCATGACTCAGCAGCTTCTAGAAGGTTCCAGAAGTGGTGACTCAGCCTGCGACTCACCATGATGACTCGCCAGTTCCAGAAACTTCTCCGATGACTCAAAGATGTCGACTCGCCATCTTGACCACGATGATGCAATGATGCGGCCAGTGACTCAGCTGATGACTCGCCATGCTGACTCATCTGCTCTAGAAAATATCTATGTTGACTCGCCATGTTGACTCACCCATTCTAGAAAATTCCACGATGACTCATCATACTGACTCATCGTAGTGAGTCACATATTCTAGAAATTTCTCTTTGATGACTCGCTTTATGACTCATCAAGGGCAATCAGTAGAAAAATGATCAATAATAATTTCTACTCTGCTAGTATAAGATAAAAATCTATGTATATTTTATCACCCATTAGACAATAGACATTGACTTTATAAGCAAATTATTGTTCATTGCTTATGATATACCAAAAAAAATATATCCTAAGCCTTCATCTTTTTTTTTTCCCGGAGTCTATAAATAGGAGAGCCTTAGCTCATTTTCAATTTTGGCAAGAAGCTCTCACCCCTTTTCTCTCCATGTGCTCCACGGCCATGGCTCCCAAATGGAGACAACCTTCATCCATTCATCTTATTTACTCTCCTACACATCTTTTTCTCCAAAGAACCAAGATCAAACAACCAAAATTCTCTCCTTTTCTCTCCCCCTTGGATTCGGCCAAATCACCAAGAACCATTCTCCAAACTTCAATAAATCCTACCAATATCATTTCTTGAATCCTTTTATCAAACCAAGACACTTTCATGTTAGGAATTTCTCAAGATTCCTTCATCTTCATCTTCCTATCAAGCAAAAACCACAAAAGCTCATATCTCTCCCTTTCTTCAAGCTCACGGCCAACCCCTCAAAAGTCACCTTCCAAGCTTCAATAATTCTAAACAACCATAGATCTTGAATCTCCATGCAATTCTAAGGAACTTTCATGTTGGAGATTTTCCCTAAATCATCCATCTTCATTTTCGTTCTTCAAAGCTCAAGTTTGAAGCCTTGAAGGTGGAAGTCTTTAATTTTCATGTTTTTATCCATTTCAAAGTTTTAATCATGATTTTAATCCATGATTATTCTAGTTTAGAGCCTTAGGTATTAATATTGTATGTTTTCTTTGTTTTCAAGGAGCTTTTGGTGGAGGAAGCTTGCTTGAAGGAGACATACAATGGACTTGGGGGTTTCTACAAGAGGTAAGAGGGAGATTACCCTCATCAACCATGTGTTGGTGGTGAGGAATGTTTGTGTTTGTGATGAAGAATCCATAAGGATTCATTCACTTGATTGTTTATAGTTTTTCCTAATTGTGATTGATTATGTGTGTAAGCATGTTTATAGCTTTAATAATTTTTGGTATGTGTTTATGATTGCTTTGATATATTACATGTGTTAATATATTGCATGTGTTTATAGAAGTATGGTAATTATTCTAGAATGTAAATAGCATGTGAAAAATTGCATGAGTGTTCCAAAAAACACAACACCAAGGTTTACGGCCTTAATATAAAAAGAGGACCAAAATGTTCTCATCAATTTTCTAAATGTGGAATTTAATTAACCTAGGAAAATTGACAAGTTACAAATTGATTTAAAGTAAGAAAAATGAATTTATAGATCCAAGAATGAAATTAGGTATTTCGGCCAACATGCCTAAGTTAAATGTTTTGATTTCTAAAACCATTTTCTAAAACAATGATTTAATGAATTTGACATTGATTTAAAAGATGAAAAATAATTTAAAGATCAAATGCAAAGACTTTGTTAAATTTGGCCAACATGCCACATACTTTTAATCCAAATTTATTTTCTAATTATGGACTAGATAATTTAATAAAAATAAATTAGATCAAGAATTTTATAAGAGATTAAATGTATGGAAATAATTAGGAATGAATTATAAAGCATAGAATGATTTTTGGCCAAAATGCCAAATTTAAATCTTTTTCATTTATAGAATTGTTTTCAACTAAGTTTAAGTAATAAATGCCAAAAGGATTTTATTACAATGAGTTTTGAAGAAATAAATTGATTAGAATTAAGTTTAAGAAGTTTAAGCTAATGATTTTTACTGTTAGAAGAAATACAGTAGCTTTGTAAAATTTCTAACGTATAGCTCACCTTATGTTTTGAAGCACGTTAGTAATTTTCAAAAGTGTAATTTATTGGTTGTAATAAAAATAAAAAGGATTTTTGACAGTAAACCTAGAAAATCATTATTATAATTTTTCTAAACATAATCTTGTCAATTTATATTAAAAACGGACAAATAAGATAGAAAAAAAAAGTCCAAAAGACAAGATACGGTATGAAAAATATTCTACGTAGTTTAAATGTATTAAATATTATTTCTGTTTGTTTTAAACAAAGTGTTTTTAAGGAATTCGGACAAGAAAATGATTTAAAAATCTTACGCGATTGAGAAAACGTATTAAAAACTCTACGCGATTTTAAAAACAAGAAAAATAAATTTACGCGATTTAAAAACATTTATAAAAACGACGAGATTGTGAAAACGCGATAAAATTTCTACGCGATTGACCGTTCTTGTATTTATTTTGTCTTTGTCGGGAAAATGTGAACCCGTCATGTGCTTTTGAGGATTTTTCGCTGTCGGAAAAATGTGAACCCGTCATGAGCTTTCTATTTTTCTGCCATTGAGGGCATATTATTATCTTGAGGGTATCTTCGTAATTTCATATTTTTGGAATTATGTGTTGAGTTTATGCCAAATTTTTGGTGGATTGGTTGACGAGACGAATCACATCGTATTGTTGGTGCGATAAGCGTAGTCTGGTTCGATTTTGAATGGACTTGGAGGCATTAGTGTGCATAAATCCATATGTGGACAGTTGGTTGCTCTTCTGGGCCGTGGTGAATGACAACACACTAGTGGACTCGACACACACTATACTTAATCGAGATCTTGTAAAGTCTAATAGTACATTGCCTGTAGTGCCACAACGTGAGACCGTGAACTACACCACGCCTTGGACAAGGAGTTCCATGTGACGTGGGGCTATAGACGCAACGTGTGACAGCGCAATAGTTTGGTTGGGCAGCCGTGGTACTAATAGATTTTGAGGATCATTCGCTCTCTGATGTCTGTTTGTTTTTTTAGCTCCATGGAGTAGGATTGTGTCATATTGCACATGTATCTGTGTTATTATTTATTATATTTTTATCTGTGATCTTTTATCTGTGATCTTTTATCTGTGATATTATATGTTTATATGTTGTATTTTGTCTGTACATGGTTATCTTTTATTTGTGATATTATATGTTGTTGTTATCTTTAATCTTCCTTTTATGTTGTTATGATTTACTGTTATGGTATTTTATATTGTATGAATTGTTATATCTATCCTGGTAATGTTATTGTAGTTTATTTTATTATGATATATGCTTATTCAAATTAATTGTAAATTGATAACATGACTATATTGGTATTATCTGTGTGTATGGAATGACCTTGTCATTCGTATTATTCTTTGCTACCGTACTGGTATTGGTGAAAGGGGATCTCACCTCTTTACTGTATTGCTTGTTGTGTTTGTATTGTTAAATTCGTATAGTAGATGAAGGAAGTTTCTTAGACCTACTGGAGGCTATGTTCTGAAGATGGTGACGGCGTCAAGGTGTAATCTTCCGAGTTTCAACAGGATGCAGTTTGGTGGAGAAATTGAACATGTAGGTCGGGTTTTCTCGTTAGTGTTGTTACCGTGCTATTAGTAGTACCCGTCTTTGGGTTTTCTACTGTTTCTCTGAGTCTGTAAATGTTATGTTTTAATTTGTTGTTGGATATTTTGTAACATATATAATATGTGTATTAATTAATTCAATCTAATTTCTGTTTTACTTATAATTTTTGGTAAGTTTATATTTCCGCAAAAAGATATTTTAAAATTTATCTTTTAAAACTCAAAGCTTTTATAAAATGAGTTCATTTGGTTTTATGTTTTATTTAAAATGTGACGCTCTATGGAGGGTGTTACAGGCATGGGCATCTTAATGTCGCGGCGTGGTGAATCCCCTGCATCCAGATAGAGAGCTACAAAATTTGAACGTTGCGGCATGGCACATTAATGTCACAATGTGTTGACCTAAATTGAAATGCGCCACGTCGTAGGCATGATAATGCTATGGCATGACTTTATTTTCTGGGCCTATAAATATGATTTTAACATATTTAACAAAAAGAGTTTTTGAGGTTTTAGAGAAGCTGCAGCTGGAACTTCATTTCTAGGCAGATTGGAGGCCTAGTGTTACTTCTTTTTGTGTACCGTAAGTGCACGGGTCGCACAAGTAATAAAAAATGATGAGTAGGATCATCCTCATAGGGACTATGGTAATTTCCAAAGCTAAAAAATAATTTACAGCTTAATTAATTCTATTCAAGCAAACGTAAAGTGAGAAATGGGTTGATAAATAAATTACAAAAAACTAAGAAAAGCAAAGATAGAATGAGAACCTAGAGAATCCTTTTTCACTCCTTATTTCAACTGATAACATGCATTCCTTATAAGCATACAAACGATTAGATTAGGTTAGTATGAGAAACTAGCTTAGTTAAAAGCCTATGTCTAGGACGATTAACCTTATGCCATTTACCTAGATCACTATGCGTCCATGAGAACTAGAGCAAACAACAAGCATTAAGATCGATTCTCAACTAAGACTATGCACGACTAATAGGTATATGTCTATCTTATTAACAAATCAACTCACTCCAACATTGGAATGAAATCGAACATGCATCTACCATACAAATGATCTAAAACCTAAAGTCCTATGTCTAGGCTCAATAGATTTCATCAAATAACCTAAATACTGATCAAACAGGCAAGAGCATTAAACGCAATACGATAGATCAAAACTCAAATCATTCATATAAACTCAAAAGAGAACAAATCCATCAATAATCAAAAAGAGATTCAAAGAATACACTAAACATAGCTAGCTACTCAATGAATATGAAAATATGATACAAAAATCTATATTCTAGATAAATGGGAGAGGGAGAAATGAAGAAACAGGGGAATAAGCCCTAATGGTTTGAATCTTGAAACTTGAATCTCCTTCAAAGACAAAGATACCCTCAGATCTTGGATCCTTCAATCCTCTTTCAACCATGAAATGCTGCCTAGCTGCTGATTCTCCAATGGGCAAGAGCCCCAAAATGTACTAAGAGAAACAAAAGAGAGAAAAATAAGATAAACCTATGAGAACTTAAAAAAAAAAAGAAGTCCCCGCAAAAATATGCATAAAATGTATTTATAGGCCCAGAGATTTCGCATCTCACGCCGCAGCGTGACACAATACATGTCGCGGTGCGTAGAAATTAGGGCACAAGTGCTGCAATGTTCACATCCTTGCGCTGCGGCGTGATAGCCTCGGGTTATCAGGGTGCATTGGCAGAGAGCAGAACGCCGCGATGTGCAGTTCCTTGTGCCGCGACGTGATGTCCTGGAGCTTGTCTTGTGATTTCTTTTCCATTGCAGGGTCTTGGCTTGCTTTAAGTTAGTTCTTTTGGGCTTATCTTGCACTTGAGAAATCAACTCATCAAATACAAATGTAATCTAGCTCAAACTAATCAAAGATTAGGAATAGTTAAAGCAAGATTAGGGAGGAAGACTTCAACATGAATTTTACATGAAAAAGAGGCTAAAGCCTTCCTACATTGCCTTACAGCAAGGACAAAGCAACCAATAATGCATAGAGATAAGGTATAAATAACTACATTCCATGGAGTTATCACACCCCCAAACTTAAGATTTTGCTAGTCCTCGAGTAAAACAAAGTCAAACTACATTTGTAAAGACAAAGTCTACTCACACTAGTGAATGATGATTGCATTAAACATCAAAGAATACACATGCCTCAAAATCTAGTCCAGACATACACAATCCTCATCATATGAACAATCAAGTTTCAAATCATGCACAAGCAACTGTCCACAACATGCAAGTAAAACCTCTACAATTCAAATCATACTCAACCAGATGAGTTTATGAACAGACACATGGGTATAAGTCAAAAGAATCCACAAGATTGTAAAGCAACTCTCTCTCTACTAATGTAAATCACACATAATTGAGGATCAAAAGGGTCTTTATCAACTTGTAATGTAAGGCCATGGTTATGGGGTAAAGAAGAAAGGGGAAAGGGTAACACACAAACATTGAGAACAAGAGTATGCAATTTCAAAATGTGAGAACTAGTGAAAATAACGGGGTATTCAACAGTGAAAGATTAAAACTTGCCAGAACCATGCAATGCTTCTTCATTTTTAACTTTTCTTCTTTCTTTGTTTGCTTTGCTTTTCTCTCTTCTCTTTTTCTTTCTTTTACTTTTACAAAGCAATTTCTTTTTCTTTTATTGCAATTGGTTCCTTCAGGTTCATTTTTATGTTGAAAATATTAATACCCCTAATCACTGAACTCACTTCAAGAAACAACATATCATGCACTCAACAAACATTGATAGTAGGAAGAAAATGCAATGCTTTCATATGCAATAGAATGGTTAACAGGTGAATGAACACAATGGTAGTGAAAAACAAATAAGGCCAAACAATTAACATGCTTCAAAGGGGACCGATGGATATCATCATTAAAGGGTAAGCTTGAAAGGCTCAAATGGTCCAAAGAATGCCCTAATCATCTCCTCAATCATGCACAACCTAGGATTTCACTTAAAGAGAGATGCAAAACAATTTCAGAGATACAAGACATATCCACATATACTAACTATAAGCTTTCTCTAGAAAAGCACTCAAATTCAATCCGAAGCTAAATAAGCATAGGAATGGAAAACTTATCATGCATAAAAAGAATCAAGATTGATCGGCATGCTTCTAAGATCGCATAGGGATTCACAGAAAAATTTGAGATGAATTTGCATCCCTAATTATCATTGGGCAATCACTACACTAGCTAATGGCATCATGTTATGTATTCAAATAATTTCACAAGAATCAATCATGCAGATCAACCATTATGTGCACCGACTCATATAATAAAAAAAAAAAAATATAACACAAATACTAATAAATATACTAAAGAAATGAAAATAAAAAGTCAATATATAAATCAAAATACCAAGACACCCCCCAAACCTGGGAGAAACAGTGTCCTCGCTGTACTATACATTAACAAAATAAACAACAATAAAATAATGGAGATTGCCCTATATATGTCAATCTACTCAACACCATCTACATCAGGAAGGACTTCAGTGTCTCCGCCATTGTCATTATCTAGAACAATGGGCTCTTGGTGCTGATGCGAAGGGCCAGCTCCGTCGAATGGAGGGAAGGGCTGCTGCTACTCTTGGTGATATAGGCCCGCATCATCAAAGGGTGGGTATAGTGGAATAGGGAAGTCATAGGTGGAGATCTGAAGACGCTTTGCCAACCATCGGATGCTCTCCACTATGTGTGCCTGCATGGCGGCAATCTGGTGAAGCTCCGCACGTACTGCATCCACCTCCTAAGGAGGCTGGGGCTTTGGGGCAGCTCTCTGAGCTCTCTTGGGGGCTCGACGAGGCACTACGACATTTGGAGGAGCTGCACCAACCCTCCCGATGAAGTACTCATCAAGAGGCTGTTTAACCTCGGAAAGCTCCTCATGGGGGCCAATGGGCGCACCCCTCCTCAAGCATAGTCTATGAATAAGGGAGGGAAAGAAAAGGCTCCATGGCTCCATGGCCGCCCTCCGCAGTTGCTTGTATAAAATAACAGTGACATCGATCGAGCACTGCAGTAGGATGGCATATATCAAGATGGCTTTGTCGTGTGTGACCTCCGATAAGTTTGTTGGAAGGCAGGATCCTGGTACTGATGAAATGATACCAGACCTGGCCTTCAGGGTCAAGTAGGAACAAGGGAAGAAACAAGGACGCCCCTGCTGAGACATGGTCCAGATGATCGACTGTGACTCAGTTGTGCAAATGTGAGTGGTGACATCCTGGAGGTTAATCCCCTGCACAAGCTCCCATCTCGTGAACTCCTGAAAATCACATATCTCAGGAGGATGAGGCAAGGATAATGTAGCTTTGATGGTCTCTGGAGAAAACGAGACACGGCGCCTCCGTACTCCTACAGTGGCGGACTCCTGATGGATAAAGGCTAGGTTCGCGTAGAACTACGAACCAATGGAATAGGAGCCCTGTCGGGGTGTTTAGCAAACTCCCCCCATTGGTAGTGCCGAATAGTGGCCTTAATGTCAGCTTATAGAGAGTTCTTGAAACTAAAGCCCCTCTCAACAATCACCTTCTTTGCGATAAGAGTCCCGTAGCGGTCTTGCGCCTTAGCAGACGAGAATCTGGAGTGGTCAAAGACACGGGGAGGAGATGCCTCCCTGGGCTGCTTGCCGGTCTCGTGCTTAACTTGTTTAGGACCCATGTGTAAATATAAAGACCTGAAAATGAGATGAGAGGGTCAGAACTGAGTAATCACTATGAATACGACAATTAAAAGCATTCAATTTTCTGAAAACATAAAGCAGGCTCCGCGGCATTGATTCCAGCGCTGCGACACTCAAAGAGTTCATACAGTGTTGTGGCGTGCATGTATACGTCGCGACATTCAATCAGCTCATACCAACGCCGCGGTATTTTCTTGCCACGCTGTGGCATTCAAGGGAAATTCAAACATACATCGCGGTATAAACAAGCCACATTGTGGCATTCATGAACATTCAGAACTCAACCCGCAGCCCATAACAATCCCAACCCCAAAATGTAAAGTATTAAGCAACCAAAGATAAGCATAAGCTAAGCAAAATGCTTAAAACTAACTTAAAATCTAACTACAAAGAACCTAAAACTGGAAAAATACAAAAACATAGAAAGAAGAATGAAAATATAATAAAAGAAAATAAAATGAAGAAGAAATACATACCTTGAGATTGAGATGGATGAAGGGGATGCAAAGGGAATGCACGAAAATGCAAGAAATAAAAAATTATGGGAGAATGGGTGTGGGGGGTTTAAGAGAAAATGTAGAGAAGGGAGCTGAAGGGTTTACATTGCGGCACAAACCCTACTACTTATTTAAGCAAATAACGCACATGGCGTCATGAACAAATGCTGTGGCGCGCGTCTGCGAAGCAGACTTTTCAATTTTCCATTTTAATTTTTTTAAAAAGATGGGGCGCCGCGGCATGCACAATATCACGCCGCGGCGTTGTGTTCTCTGGCCCAAAACCCTGATAAGATAGCGCTTAGAACGTCACGATGTGCCACATTGAGTGCTGCGGCGTGAGAGGTCTGTCTGCAGAATTCTGCAGCAAACGTCACACAACACCTAAAAATGCCTCTTTGAGGCCTCAACCACTTATAAAAACCGTCTAGCAGATTAAACCCTTGCATGGAACAACAAAATAACATGAATTACCAACATTAAACATACTACATACTAGACTTTAAAACTTAAGAAATTAATGCAACAAGGTAGATACATCTAAAAAGGTGCCTTTTTATAGTTCAAGCAGGATTTTTTCTGCTTCTTTAACTCTGGGGAACCTGTTTAAAAGAGGCTTCCTTGTCATCACTTGAAGAAGTTCCCAAGGGCCTATTGTTTATGGCATTGGCAAGCTGCCCTACTTGAGTCTCAAGAGCCTTGATTGAAGATATTAGCTCTGAAGAATAGAATCATTTTTGGCCAAATGAGCATCGATTTTGGTCATGTATGAATCATATTTGACCATAAATTGCATGAACATGTCCTCCAATGCTGGTTTCCTATCTTGCATAGGTGGCCTTGTTTGCGATGAGAAACCAGGAGGATATGGTGGTCTCTCATTGCTAGTAGATGAAGATGCTTGCCCTTGATTGTCCCTCCATGAGAAATTGGGGTGGTTTCTCCACCTAGGATTATATTGCTGCGAGTATGGGTTGTTCTTAGGTGGACGATAGTTTCCCGTATACTGAACACTCTCCAAAGTAGATGAGTAACTATCGTTGGTATGCTTATTCCCACACCTGTCATACAACACGAATGGGCTTTGTTGAGGGCTTGCACTTAAACTGTCGAACTTGCTTGCCAATGATGCCACCTGAGCTGACAAAGATGTAAGTGCATCAACATCATGAACCCTAGCTACCTTCCATTGAGTGTTTCTTACTGAAGGCCATTGGTAGCTGTTGGCAGCCAGTTCTTCTAACAGTTGGTGTGCTTCATCAAATGATTTACTCAATAATGAACCACTTGCAGCCGCATCCACAATTAGACGGTGAAGAGGTAGTAATCTTTTGTGAAAGGAGTAAATCTGGCATCAAGGAGGAATTTCATGGTGAGGGCACCTTCTCAAAAGGTCCTTGTACCTCTCCCAGGCTTCATACAAGGACTCAAATTCAGATTGCGTGAATGAAGTGATGTCATTCACTAATCCAACAGTCTTGGCAGGAGGAAAGTACTTGTTCAGAAATTTTGGCACACTTCATCCCAAGTAGTTATAGATCCTGCAAGTAGAGACTGCAACCAACTCTTGGCTCGATCCCTGAGAGAGAAAGGGAAGAGCCTGAGATGAATTGCATCTTTTGAGACACCAGTGTGCTTGAAGGTGTCACAGATCTCCAGAAAGCTTGTCAAATGAGCATTGGGATCTTCATTTTGCAAACCTCCAAATTGGACAGATGTTTGAATCATTTAGAAAATGGCCGATTTGATTTTAAAATTATTGGTGTGGATGGGAGGCCGTCTGATACTTGATTAGATATTTCCCATTTGCGGATTAGCAAATTCCCTCAGAGGCCTCGTATGATCATTATTTTCTACCATTAATGGTACCTTAGTCACAAAAGAATGAAATATTAAATCAAAATGTAATAAAAGGAAAGACTTGAACTAGGACTAACAAAGCACGAAATCAATATTAACAATATAGAAACTAGTGTAGGTCCCCGGCAACGGTGCCAAAAACTTGTTACTCTTTGTGTATCACAAGTGCACGGGTCACACAAGTAATAAAAAATGATGAGTAGGATCGTCTCCACAAGGATTATGGTAATTTCCAAAGCTAAAAATTAATTTATAGGTTAATTAATTCTATTCAAGCAAACTAAAGTGAGAAATAAGTTGGTAAATAAATTAAAAAACACTAAGAAAAGCAAAGATAGAATGAGAACCTAGAGAATCCTTTTTCACCCCCTATTTCAACTGATAACATGCACTCCTTATAAGCGTACAAACGATTAGGTTAGGTTAGTCTGAGAAACTGGCTTAGTTAAAAGCCTATGTCTAGGATGATTAACCCTATGCCATTTACCTAGATCACTATGCGTCCATGAGAACTAGAGCAAACAACAAGCATTAAGATCGATTCTCTACTAAGACTATGCACGACTAATAGGTATATGTCTATCCTATTAACAAATCAACCCACTCCACTATTGGAATGAAATCAAACATGCATCTACCATACAAATGATTTAAAACCTAAAGTCCTATGTCTAGGCTCAATAGATTTCATTAAATCACCTAAATACTGATCAAACAAGTAAGAGCATTAAGCGCAATACGATAAAACAAAACCCAAATCATTCATATAAACTCAAAAGAGAACAAATCCATCAATAATCAAAAAGAGATTCAAAGAATACACTAAACACAACTAGCTACTTAATGAATATGAAAATGTGATACAAAAATCTATATTCTAGATAAATAGGAGAGGGAGAAATGAAGAAACAGAGGAATAAGCTCCAATGGTTTGAATCTTGAAACCTGAATCTCCTTCAAAGATGAAGATGCCCTCAGATCTTGGATCCTTCAATCTTCTTTCAACCCTGAAATGCCGCCTAGTTGCTGATTCTCTAATGGGCAAAAGCCCCAAAATGTACTAAGAGAGACGAAAGTGAGAAAAATAAAATAAACCTATGAGAACTTAAAAAAAAAAAGAAGTCCCCACAGAAATCTACATAAAATGTATTTATAGGCCCACAAATTTCGTAACTCAAGCCGCGGTGTGACACAATACATGCTGTGACGCCCAAAAATTAGGGCACGAGCGCTGCGACGTTCACATCCTTGCGCCGCGGCGTGATAGCCTCAGATTATAAGGGTGCATTGGCAGAGAGCAGAACGCCATGATGTGTAGTTCCTTGTGTTGCGGCGTGATGTCCTGGAGTGTGTCTTGTGATTTCTTTTCCAATGCAGGGCGTTGGCTTGCTTTAAGTTAGTTCTTTTGGGCTTATCCTGCACTTGAGAAATCAACTAGTCAAATACAAATATAATCTAGCTCAAACCAATCAAAGATTAGGAATAGTTAAAGCAAGATTAGGGAGGAAAACTTTAACATGAATTTTACATAAAAAAGGGCTAAAGCCTTCCAACATTGCCTTACAACAAGGACAAAGTAAATAATAATGCATAGAGATAGGGCATATATAACTACATTCCATGGAGTTATCACCTAGGGAGCCAAGGTTGGAGGCCATCTTCCTTATGGAGGATGCTTCAAGCATAGAAGATCACATCCAAGAGCTTTCTTCCTTCTCCCTTAGTTTTCTTCTCTTTCCTTATTCTTTGAGCACTGATTTTGTGTATATTTTCGTATTCGATGATTAACTGAGTTGTATTTAGGGATTACTCTAAATCTTTGTATGAATATTGATGTTTATGTATTACTTTGAGTATATATTGATGTTTGGTTATGTTCAGTCATATAGATCTTAATGCTCTTGATAGTTTGATCAGCTGTTAAGTGATTTGTTGAAATCTGATGAACCTAAACATATGAATTTGGATTTGAGATCATATGTATGGTTGATGCATGATCGATGAGTTCAATTAGCTTGGATAAGTTAATTCGCAAATGGGATAGAAATATACCTCTTAGCCATATATAGCGTGTGTTTGAGAATAGATCGTTCATTAGTAGATTTCACTCTGGTTCTCATGAAAGCATAGTGAGCTAGGTGAAGGAAGCCAGGGTTAACTGACCTAGACATAGACTTTTAACTAAAGTAGATTCTCAAGCTAACTTAACTATTCATTAATGTTGCTTATAAGGATTGCATAGCATTAATTGAAGTATATGGTGAAGAAAAATTCCTTAAATCCCTAAACCATTATCTTTACTTTCATTTATCACTTTTATGTCTTTAGATTAGTTTTATAGCACTTTTCCCTATTTTATATGTTCTTGAATAGAATTTAGATAAGCTATTGGTTGATACTTAGCATTGGAAACCAATTATCCTCGGGGGAACGATACCCTACTCTTTCACTTTATTACTTGTTCGATCCGTGCACTTGCGGCCTTAAAAAAAGGACAACAACTGTGTCTAATTTGGAAAACACTTATGCCAAGCTCACACGACCCTGTCTAACTCAATTGCAGCTTCTGACTAGGAGACATGGTCGTGTCTTTTGATCACACAATCGTGTCTAGCTTAAAGTGAAGATACATGATTTTTAAAAGACACAACCTTGTCAAAGGGAAACACGGCCGTGTGAGGTCTCCTGGAGCAAAAAATAGGTAATTTTGGCCCCAAACTAATATAAATAGAGAAAATCCCTAAACATAAAGATAGACCGTTGTGACGGTAGACTTTGAAAGGCAAATCAAAAGAAAGAATTGCTACGAATCCTTGGAGGACGACTATGAATGGAGGATTCAATTCTTGAAGCTTGAAGATCATAATCATCGTAAAAAGGGTTTTGATTTCTCTTTCCCTCTAGTTTTCCCCTTTCTTTGGGTTTTCTTTCCATGGATTTGTATTGTGATATAGGTTTGTTTGTATTGAACATGAGTAGCTAAATCCATAGCTAGAGATATGGGGAATCTTGTTTTCCTAATTATTTGGGTTTGATCTCGAATTTGATTAAGGTAATTTTTTTTAGGATTTGGCAAGAGAATGTAATATCCAATACATTCTCTTGTTTTTAGGACTTGCCATGTAAGGTAATTCTCTTGCCAATACTCCCTTATTTGCTATTGAATGTCAATGGTCATGGATAAACAATATCCAAATAGGAGAATTAAATTAAGAATATAATATTATTTATCCCTGACCATTGACATTCAATAGCAAATAAAGGAGTATTGGCAAGAGAATTACCTTACATAATAAATGAGTGAAAATCTAATTAATTGGATTCAAGTGAACCTTGCGCCCTAGTTTCTCTCTAATTGATTTATTTACATTGTTTGATTGTTCATTGTTTTTCTTAATTTGTTTTCTAATTTAAATTTAAATTCCTCTTACATTTTCAATTGTCTAAATAACCAAGAGTTTTAAAAATCTAGTAATTATCACTTATTCCTCGTAGGATCGATAACTGGGACCTAAGTCCTATATTATTTTTTGATAGAGTACACTTGCTCTTTGTGTATTTTACGCGTATCACCTTGTATTTTTGAAAAATGTGAACGTTCTTTATTGAATCCAAGAATTAGCAATGCTTTGAAGTAAAATAGGTAGCTTTAATTTCACACCTAAATACATGTATGTCATTACTCTTTGCTTCAAATTCAAGTAGGAAATGAAGTTTTTCTACTACTTGAGCATTAAATGGAACAAATAACTCATGGTATTTCTTTTTTGACTAAGATGTTTCAATTGTATTCACATTTTATTATATATTATAATAGATGTTGATTGCAAGAGGCAGAGTTGAATCGTCTAGCCCCTTTCAGAGATTTGTATAGTTGTGTTCATAAGAGAAAAAATGGAGAATATGTTACTCAGTGCTCGAAGAACTTCATTGCAATTGGAGAAGATCATGAAGTTGATGATGATAGGGCTAACTTAGATTGATTAATTGTGCTTATTGATGATGATGATGATGGGACTAACTTGTATTGATTAGCTATGCTTTGTTTGTAGAACATGTTTTGAACTTACTAATGCAATTATGATATTTGTTGCTTTGCACAACTTATTTGTTGGGTTTTTTTGTTTGGATTGAAATATTTATATAGGTATAATTTTAAAATATACTAATTATCATTTTAAAATTAATCCAGGTTAGCTTCAGAATAGCTACAGAATTGCTAGGGATTTAGCAACACAATAGCTAGGAAACAACTACTCAATTGCTAGGGATTTAGCAATACTAATAACTAGGAAATAGCTATCGAATTGCTAGCGATTTAGCAACACAATAGCTATAGATTTGCTACAAACTTGCTACGGATTGTTAAAAATTAGCTACAAAATTAGCTACAAATATTTCGTAGCTAATTAGCTATGAAAATTTAAAAATTAGCTAAGGAAATTTTTGGTAGCTAATTAGCGAATAGAATTTGACTATGAACTAATCCGTAGCTATTTTGTAGCTAAATTGATTAGCTACGGATTGATCCGTAACTAATCTATTAATTTCTAGCAGTTATAAAGAATAGTGCAAACAAGATTTATACTGGTTCAATCACCCTTGTGATCTACATCCAATCCCTAATATCATCCACCCAGGAGTTTCCACTATTCTTTAAGCATCAATAGGTTCTTGAGAAACCCTTATAAGCTTTGGGCCTTTCTTACACTTCTAAGACCATTCATCCTTATATGTAGAAGCCTCTTTGATTCCTAGAGGGATCTTTCATCCTCACAAATGTTTATATAACTTGAAGCACTATGATACTCTCAAAGATATCTCAAGAAGGCTTTAAAATAGAGCAAGTGAGTAAAAAAAATTAAAACTCAGATTAAATGCTTGGGAGTAGGTTGTAAGATGTTCAAAAGATAACATTAAGTGTCCCAAGCCTTGTATTTATATCCCATCAAGGAAATATAGCTGTTAGGAAGAGTTGGTGGAACATTTAATGAACCAAAAACTAGTCGTTGCTGGTTTTAGAAATGTGGTAATCAATTACAATGTTTTGGTAATTGATTACTATGCTTTAGAACGTGTTATGGGCTCTTTAAGATACTTGGTAATTAATTACCAAGTGTGGTAATTGATTGTTATGCTTTTGTTATGTTGAAAATGAGTTTTAGAAGGTTCGTAATGGATTATGAACTAGTCGTAATCAATTACGAGCTCGCAATGGATTACAAAACCTCGTAATGGATTACTAATAGCTGGTAATTGATTACCAACTGCTAGTAATGGATTACAGGGCTCTTGTAATAGATTACAATTATTCTAAATCTAACTTTTGAGCACAAACAAGCTTTGTAATGATTTCTAACAAACAAAACTTGAATTTTTCAAGAACTTAAACAAGATTTTCATAACCCAAGCTCAAAACATGACTTTGTGCAAAACAACTAGATTTTTCAAAACCAATAACCGCCAACTTAAGGATCACATAATGAGTTTTTCAAAATCAATTTGAGCCTATTGAGATATCAAAGAGCACTTCTCACAAATAAGATCTTAAGTCCTACAAATCTATTAACTTGAAGCTTCCCTTGGACTTGATCTTTATCATTGTTTTCTTATCATCAAAACCTTCATAAAATAAGCATGCACAAAATATGATCTAATTATTTTAGGTTGTCTAGGTAACCTTGGATCTCTCATTCATAAATGGTAGATGTGTTGAGAAAATCCATTCACCACCAAACACATCTAGATACTAATTCTAATTTTTCAATTCTCCCCTCATTACTAGTTCTTCTTGTCCTAAGTTGTTTTTGAAATTTTAAAGGTCTGTTGAGAGGTTTAATCCATCACGAGTTAATAAGATTTCATAGAATGTAATGATTTTAACTAATTTAATCGCCATGAGAATGAGGTTGATTTAGTTTTAACACATTTTTAGTACCTTAAGAAAGGACTTTAAACAATTTAGGATAGATCTCCTTCAAAAACATAATTAATCATTAAAAATAAAGGAGAATTGATATTCATCATAGTGGGTAATTGTGTGGATTCCTAATCCTAGGGCTTTGATACAAGGCTAAACTTTTTTTTCTTTATTCTTGTTAGTTATTTTGTTGCTTTTTAATTACTTTCAATATATTTTATATCGTGATTTTCATTTGCCTAAATAATTAAAATTGTCTTAGTTTGATAGTCACATGATATCATGGGAGTGATACTTAGTCATCACTTTATTACTTGTTGATGACTTGTGCACTTGTAAATTTTGCGCTTGGTGCCGTTGTTAGGGATTGGTTTCAAATCAATAAGAATGGTAATTTGATTAGTTTAGGCATTTTGTTTTTCTTTTAAGTTTCTTGTACTTTCATTATTTTTCTTTTCAGGTACTATGCCTTGTTTATGCAAGTTGATGAAGGAGATGCATTATGTAACACCTTGGAAAAACATGTTAGGCTTGTATATGGATACAGAAGTAGCCTAATACTTGCTTAACATATCAGTTAAGTTTTGTGATTTTCTGAGCATATTTAGGCACTTTGCTGCAACGCTATATATGGAAAATAGTTGTTTTTTGCTACAGAAGTGGCTTAAATTGCTTAGTTAGTAGAAATAAAAGCAGAGAGTTTATTTCTAGGTCATAAATGTTTGAACTGTGCTACAGTTAAAGTTTGAGATTAATCAGAGTTAGTTTGGTATTTTTAAGCATACTGGTTGTGTGTTTTAATACCAGATTGACTGCCAGCAGATATGAAAAAGTAAGGAAATGGTGAAAACAGATTTTTAAGGAATCATATGAATTATTTTAAGTCTGTTAGAAGTTAGAGAATTGGATTTGGTGAAATCTTAGTGTTCTTAACAGATCGAAGTTTTAGTGCTTATCTAAGAGAAGCCAAATTTGACTTCTCTTTATAAGTGATTCACGACTGGGAGAAGGAAGGGCAGAAAACTGAAGAAAGAAAAGAGAAAGGAAAGAGGAAGAAGAGAAAGAGGAAAGAAAGAAGAACAAAAGGAGAAAGAGGAAGGAGTAACTGGAGCAAGGGAGAATCCAAGAGCTTAGATCCATCCTTGGCTTCATCTTCAAGACCTTGAGGTAGGGGGAACCTTGTTTGTGACACTTTCTTTTCATCTTCTTCATCTTATCCATGGGGTGGTATCATGAGGGGAATGGATTTTTAGTGTTGTTCTTTGATGTTTTATGCTTGGATCTTGTTGTGGAACTTGAGAATAGCATGCTTTCAAGTTGTTTGATGCTTGATGATGAGTTTTTATTACTTAGACACCTTTGTTTTCCATTTGTGATGAAAATGAGGTTTTGGGGTTTAAATGGTTGATTAAATCTATGATTTATGGTTTTGAGTGAAATCAAAGTGAAGTAAGAGTTGCTATGTGTAAATGGACCTTATGGAAGGTTGAAAATCCCTTGGATGTGAGGTTTGAGTGATTGAAAGAGGGTTTTGTTCCAATGGAATAGTAACCCATTTTTGCAGAATTCTACAAAAGTTTCTGTCGTAGGGTCATGCCTAGGCGTCATTGAACCGTGCCTAAGCGTGGGTGAGACAGAGAGTATCATACCTAGGCGTGATAGAACCATGCCTAGGCATATTTTCCTGGAAGTTACAGGGTTGTTGCCCCTGCCACCATCACGCCTAGGCATGGATGGGTGGCGCCTAGGCGTGACTTCCTGACTTGGAAGAGAGTTCAAATGTGATGCAATAGAGCCTATGATAGGTGTAGTTTCTTCTTTTATGCTTCTTAATGAGTATTGTGGCTCTAATAGGAGTATCTAATGAAGTGTGAATGTGATGAATCAAAGTGATTTGCAATGCTAGTTATGAGAGGTAATTAGACATGGAGTTATATATTGTGATATTAAGAAAATGAGTTTCCCTAGGTGTTGGAATCACTCATGAGTACTCTTTTAAGATTGTTGAAGCACTTTTAGAAGTATTTGGAGGAAATGTTTGTGAAATGACTTCAGATGCATGTAAATCAATTATGGAACTAATTATAGGAAGTAATTAGTAATTGTATTGCATGTGATGTTTGTGAAACATTTTGAGGTGAGCAATATTCTCTTAATGTTGTTTGAATCATATTGAGGTGAGTCATATCCTCTCTATGTTATTGAGTAAGGAGGTGAGTAATATCATCTCTAGGTTTGTTGAGTAGCGAACGTGAGTAATATCCTTACTACTGGTGTGATGTTAATTAAGGAGAATAATTATACGTGATTATATACATGATTGTATGTTGTGCCTTTATTGAAAGGTTAGAGCCCAATAGATGAGGGTAATCTATATTAGGCAAGATGGATGGTATAATTCCTATTATAGTGATTTGAGGATGGACTTCCTCTTTGATGTTGAGACCTCATAGTTGATGGATTTCACTACCCAGAGTGTTGATTTCTGGATGGATTTCCAGTGCTTGTTCAAGACTTGGGATGGACTTCCTTCGTTTTGTTCAGGATTCATGCATTCATGACATTACCATGGACTTGGTTTCATAACATTACTCATTTTGTACTTAGGATTTGCATAAATATAAACACTAGACATAATTTGGCATAGCATGACAATTATGTGGGCAGTTGCTATCATGACATGAACTCATAACATTGCAATTGTATTGGCAATTGCATGTCTTTGAGATGGAGATGTTGTTATTGTGTACTTCTGTGGTTGAAGTGTTAGTTTGGTAATTGTAAATTCTTTATGAATGTATAAACTACTAGTTTTGGAATACTTCTGCTGAGATGTGATTTCTCACCACGATTGTATTGCCATGTAAATCCAGGTATGTGTTCTCCAAAAAGAGAAGCAAGAGCTTGGAGTGCTTAGCTTAGTGTAGCTAGGTAGTTTCTTTTGATATGATATATGTATTGTATTTATGAGAAATACATTTGTTGTGTAATATTTATATATTCATTTGTGGCTCATATTTTCTATATAATGTAGTTATGTTATATTAGAAATTGCATAACTGTGAAGTAGCAGGTTTGAATCTAATGACCATGGTAATATACTATGGTTATTAAATTTGAGATATTACACATTAGGTATACCAATGTTAAAATCATTTTTTTCATAGAGAAGTTAGACAACTTCAAGCCTCATAGAAACCCATATTCAAAGCATATAATTATGGTTGGAGGAAGGGGGAATCAATAAATTCAAAGACACAAACCTAATACTTGACCACCACCGAGCTTGCAATAATGAGGTACTAATACTCAATTGCTATATTGATAACTCCATATAATGTATTTATTTATGCCTTATAACTGTACTTTATAGAAAGCTTAGTCCTTGTTATTACTCATATATGGAAGATTTTAGACTTATATTCATCGAATTCAATTTTTATATCTTCCTATAAGATATTGAGAAAATCTTGCATATTCTTTAAGTGATTGAGTACATTTATTACTGTTATTAAATTGGTGATTTCTCTAATGCAGGAAGGGCTCCAAACAAGCAGATTTGTGTGAAGATTTGGACCAACATTAGATGAGAAAGCCAATGGTGTAATTCAGCAACTCACGTCTCAACGCAAAGATGTTCATGTCGTGGTGTGGTGCATTCAACTTGCTACATACTAAAATCCGAGACTAGCAAGCTGTGGTGCAAAGGAGTTCATGCTGCAACGTGTTGACCTAAAATAAACGCGTGCCATGACGTAAGGTCTATCATATCGTGGCATGAAACTAAAATGTTGCCATATAAATATTGATTTAAGGCAATGCAGTAAGGGAACTTTTTGGAAAATAAAACACAGTTGCTAGGGTTTAATATTTGGGTTGAAAGGAAGCCAAATGAAGCAAAATTGGAGGCCATCTTCTTTAAAGAGGAAGATTCAAGCATCAAAGGATCAACAATCATTGAGCTTCCCTTTCATTATTTTTACTTTCGTTCTTCCATTGTCATGAACATGATTATTTGTGATAGATTTTCATATGTCATGTGTAGCTAAGCTGTATTTAGGGATTTCTTTGGATCCCTCTATGAATATTGGTTGATTTTGTAACCTCTTGAGTTAACAATGATGATTTGGGATTATTTAATCATATTTCTCTTAATGCTCTTGATTGTTTGGCCACCATTTAATGTGATTTGATTAAATCTATTGAACTAGACATAGGGATTTAGATTTGAGATCATAGATATAATTGATGCATGTTTAATTTCATTCTAATGGTAGGGTGAGTTAATTAGCTAATGGGATAGAAATATACCTCTTGGCCATGCAAGACAAGTGTTGAGAATAATCCTTAATGAGTGAAGTTTACACTAGCTCTCATGGAAACGTAGTGAACTAGACAAATGAAACATAGTTGATTGAGCTAGATATAGGCTTTTAACTAAGTTAGTTTCTCAAGCTAACAAAATCCTTTTCATTTATGTTTCTTAAGAGGATTACACATTACTAATTGAAGTAGAGGATGAAGAAGGATTTCCTATTCTTTAATCAATATCTTTTATTCTCGATTTATGGCATTTAAGTCTTTTACATCATAGTTAACTTATACAAATCTTTCCCTATTTGAATATTCTTGAATAGAAGTAATTAGGCTATTGGTTGATAATTAGCATTAGATTTAAATCGTATCCTCGTGGGAACGATATCCTACTTGTCACAATATTACTTGCGCGACCCGTGCACTTGCGGTACACAAAGGGTCAAACAAGTTTTTGGCACCATTGTCGGGGACGCGACTTAATTTCTATATACCTAATATTAACAACGAGCTTATTTAGTTCTAGTTCAAGTTTCTTTTTGTTCATTTTAATTTAAGTTTTCATTCTTTATCAGTTTTAGGTACTACTGAAATGGAGGATGATCATAACCACACGAGGCCTTTGCGGGAGTTCGCAACTCCCTAAATGGAGAATTTATAATCAAGTATAAGACGACCTCCCATCCATGCTAACAATTTCGAGATCAAACCAACCATAATTCAAATGATATAAACTTCTGT
Organism: Ormosia emarginata; assembly: GCA_029884605.1. Lineage (NCBI taxonomy): Eukaryota > Viridiplantae > Streptophyta > Magnoliopsida > Fabales > Fabaceae > Ormosia > Ormosia emarginata. The sequence goes on along the minus strand of JAQQTP010000074.1, from coordinate 39,392,846 downwards.
GTAGTTTGGCGGTTTGTCGAGTGAAGATCCCAATGCTCACTTATCTAATTTTCTGGAGATTTGTGATACATTCAAGCATAATGGAGTCTCCGAAAGATGCCATTTACCTATGACTCTTCCATTTTCTCTTAGAGATAGAGTCAAGAGTTAGTTACAATCTCTACCTACAGGATCAATAGTTACTTGGACCGATGTCTATAACAAATTTTTGAATAAATATTTCCCACAAGCCAAGATTGCTGAAATGGTGAATGACATCACTTTATTAACCCAATCTGAATTTGAGTCCTTGTATGAAGCTTGGGATAAGTACAAGGATCTTCTTCGTAGGTGTCCCCATCATGAAATACCTCCTTGACACTAGGTCTATTCTTTTCATAAGGGCTTGTTGCTGCATCACCATACCATTGTGGATTAAGCAAATCTTTTGAAGATGTATTTCAATTGTTGGAGGAATTGGCAGCGAATAGCTACCAATGGCCTTCTGCGAGAAACACTCCAAGGAATGTGGCTGGAGTACATGATATTGATGCAATTACTTCATTTTCAACTCAAGTTACAACAACTGCAAACAAGCTAGATAGTTTGTGAGCAAGCCCTCATCAAAGCCTATTTGTGCTGTGTGACAAGTGTGGTGATAATCATGCAAGCGATAGATGCCCTTCCATCTCTGAAAGTACGTAATATGTTGGGAACTATCGCCTATAGCAGAACAACCTCTACTCAAAATCAGTACAATCTAGGATGGAGAAACCATCCTAACTTCTCATTGAGGGATAATTAAAGGGCATCCTCTTTATTTGCTGGAAATGAGAGACCAAATTATCCTCCTAGTTTCTCTTTACAATCAAGACAACCCATGCAAGAGAAAAAAAACCATCTCTAGAGGACATGTTTATGCAATTGATGGTCAAGACAAATTCATATATGGCCAAGACATATGCTCATTTGGCCAAGAATGATTAAATGATTCAAAGCCAAACAACTTCAATGAGAGCATTGGAGACACAGGTAGGGTTGTTCGCAAATGCTATAAACAATAGGGTCCCAGGGACTTTTCCAAGTTACATTGTCAATAATCGCAAAGGTGCCTCTAATAAACATTGCAAGGCCATATCATTCAAGAGTGAGAAAGACATAGAAGGGAATCCCAAGATAAACTGCTTGAAGAAGATGTTGAGGTAACAAAAAATGAGGAGGTTGTAAGCAAAGAGGTTGAGAAGAATGAGGAAACTGCCAAGAAAAAGGTTGAGGATAAGAAGAATGAGGACAAACCTTATACACAACCTGTACCTTTCCCCAACAGACTAGTTAAGCAAAAACAGGATGCTCAATTCCAAAAGTTTTTGAAAATTTTCAAGAAACTTCACATTAACATACCATTTGCTGAGGCTTTAGAACAAATGCCAAGTTACATGAAGTTTATGAAAGACATCTTGTCCAAGAAGAGATGGCTTGGGGATTATGAGACAGCGACGCTTACAGAGGAATGTAATGCCATCTTACAAAATAAGCTACCCGCAAGTTGAAAGACACATGAAGCTTCACTATTCCATGCACAATTGATAGTCAATTTTTTGGTAAAGCTTTGTGCGACTCGGGGGCGAGCATAAACTTGATGCCTCTATCCATCTTCCAACGACTAGGTTTGGGGGAGGTAAAGCTAACTTCAGTTACTTTGCAACTAGCTGACCAAATGCTCACTTATCCGAAGGGGGTCATTGAGGATGTATTGGTCAAAGTAGACAAGTTTATCTTCCTAACAGATTTCACTAACCTTGACATGGAGGAGGACAACAATGTACCATTGATCCTTGGGAGGCCCTTCTTAGCTACCGGTAAGACTATGATTGATGTGCAAAAAGGTGAGTTTACTATGCAAGTCAATGATGAGAAGGTAACCTTTAACATTTATAAAGCCATGAAATTTCTAAATGATCATGAAGAATGTTCTTACATTGGTATGATTGATCAATTAGTCAATAATGCATTTCAAGCTAGTTTTACTGATGATTCTCTTGCTTTATCTTTGACATCTAATGATGAGCATATAGATAGGGATGATGTTATGGAATGTATTAAGCTATTTGACTCCTCTGCTAAGTATTTCAGGAAGCCAAGCATTGAACCATTGTATATATCTTTTGACAAGCCCATTTTTCAACCTTCCATAGTCACTCCACCCAAGTTAGAACTCAAGTCATTGCCTGATCACTTGCAGTATTCATACTTGGGGGAATCATCTACATTGCCTATTATCCCTCTTCATTTTTATCAGAAGAGAAGGAATCCAAGTTATTGAGAGTACTCAGGGAGTACAAGAAAGCTTTAGGGTGAACTATTGTAGATATCAGAGGCATTAGTCTTACAATTTGCATGTATAAAATCTTGTTAGAAGTTGATGCCAAGCCAACCATTAAATATCAAAGGCATCTCAACTCCATTATGAAAGAGGTGGTCAAGAAAGAGATCATCAAGTGGTTAGATGGGAGCATCATATATCCAATCTCTAATAGTAAATGGGTGAGCCCTGTTCAATGTGTGCCTAAAAAGGGTCGAATGATAGTTATTGCTAATGAGAATAATGACTTGATTCCCACCAGGACAGTCACAGGGTGGCACATTAACATTGTAACTAGAAATGATCATTTTCCATTGCCATTTTTCAATCAAATGCCGGATGGGCTAGTAGGTCATGCATTTTGCAGTTTCCTTAATGGATATTCAGGTACAATCAGATTGTTATTGCCCCTAAGATCAAGAGAAAACCATTTTCACATGCCCCTATGATACTTATGCTTTTAGAAGAATGTCTTTTGGTTTGTGAAATACACTGGCAACCTTTCAGAGATGTATGATGGCTATCTTTACCAACATGGTAAAAAAATGTTTAGAGATTTTCATGGATGACTTTTCAGTCTTTGGTGATTCTTTTGACGATTATCTTAATAATTTGGCTCTTGTGCTGCAAAGGTGTGAGGAGGCGAATTTGGTGCTTAATTAGGAGAAATGTCACTTTATGGTCCAAGAAGGCACAATACTTAGTCATAGAGTGTCACATAAAGGAATGGAGGTAGATAGAGCCAAGATTGAGGTTATTGAGAAAATCCCACCACCAATTTTGGTAAAAGGAGTCCAGAGATTCCTGAGGCACTCGGGATTTTACCGGAGGTTCATAAAAGAATTTCCCAAGCTCACCAAACCACTTTGCAACTTGTTGGAAAAGGATGTGTGCATTTCAAGTTTGATGAGCAATGTATGGAAGCCTTTGTGGAGTTGAAGAAAAGGCTGGTCTCAGCACCAATTATCACAACTCTTGATTGGACCCTACTATTTGAACTGATGTGTGATGCTAGTGATTATGCAATTGGAGCGATATTGGGCTAAAGAAAGAACAAGATCTTTCACTCTATTTATTTTACAAGTTGAACACTGACAGATGCACAATTGAACTATACAACTATGGAAAAAGAACTCCATGTAGTTGTCTTTGCATTCGACAAGTTCCAGGCATATTTGCTTAGAGCTAAAGTCATAGTCTTCACAGATCACTCAGTGATCAAGTATTTAGTAAGCAAAAAGGATTCTAAGCCGAGGTTGATTCGCTAGATTTTGTTGCTACAAGAGTTTGACCTAGAGATTAGAGATCGAAAGGGTGCTGAAAACCTAGTGACAGACCATCTTTCTAGGTTGGAAAATGAGGATTATCAACATGATCCAACTTTGATCTATGAGATTTTTCCAGATGAACAATTATTTGTTGCAAGTGTTAGCTCAGATCCATGGTATGTTGATTATGTCAACTATATTGTGAGAGGTATCCTACCACCAGATCTGAATCATATCAAAGGAAAAAAATTCATGCATGATGTTCTGTTTTATTTATGGGATGAGCCTTATCTCTTTAGGCAATGTGATGACCATTTGATCAGAAGATGTGTGCCTTTTGAAGAGGCTGAGGTTATCCTCTAGCAGTGTCATGCTTCAGCCTATGGTGGCCATTTTAGTAGAGAAAGAACAATCGCTAAGGTTTTGCAAGTGGGATTTTGTTGGCTATATTTGTTTAAAGATGTTGTTTCTTTAGTGGCCAGATGTAACAGATGCCAAAGAACATGTAACATCTCTAAACAAAATGAAATGCCACTAAACATCATGTTGGAAGTTGAGTTGTTTGATGTATGAGGGATAGAATTTATGGGGCCATTCATACCGTCCTTTGGCCAACTATATATCTTGGTGGCAATTGATCATGTCTCCAAGTGGGTTGAAGCAGTAGCCTTGCCCACGAACGACTCTAAGGTGGTGGTGCAATTTCTCAAAAAGCACATTTTTACCCGCTTTGGCACCCCAAGAGCTATTATAAGTAATAAAGGTTCTCACTTTTGTAACAAGCGTTTTCAAGAGTTCTAAAGAAAGTATGGAGTCTCTCACAGGGTTGCCACAACATATCACTCACAAACAAGTGGGCAAGCTGAAATTTCCAATAGTGAGCTTAAGAGAATCTTAGAGAAAATTGTATGTCCTTCCAGAAAGGATTGGTCTAAGAGGTTGGAAGATGCTTTATGGGCTTATTGCACCACATTCAAAACTCCTATTGGCATGTCTCCTTACAACATTATGTTTGGAAAAGCTTGTCACTTGCTTGTTGAATTGGAACACCATGCATATTGGGCTATCAAAAAGCTCAATTTTGATCTTCAAGCTGTTGGGAATTGCGGATCAAAAGTCTCGTAGCGGAATAATAGAATTCCCTCTCAAGATCCATGCGAAAAAGTCCATAATCCGAGTTTTTTTTTTAAATTACCTCTTGAAGCGTGATAATCACAAGCGAGGTGAATCACCAACGCCGTAATAGTGATGATTTCTCTGCGGTATTCACACGAACAGACTTGCAAAAGGGAGTCACGCCTCTATTTTCATAGTGCTAGCTGCGAAGAGAGGAGAAGAAGACCTCACTATCTCTCACTCACTTTCTGTAGGTGCGGCTAGGGTTGTGTTGTAACCTAGTAGCAGCCCCCTTAGCAGTAGTATTTATAATAGTGGCTGCTTTAAGTGAGTGTGAGTAGTAGCAAGGTAAGCTATGCAACCTTAAACCCATCTGTCATGAGTTAAGCCTACAATTGAATCCGAGTCCAACTTGGATCCTTATTGCTCCAATCTAGTCTGTTCTAAGTGTGCGACCCTGCAGGTTCTCATGATGTTGGTAGTAATATTAAAATCTCATTTTAATATTACAAATAGTAAGCAGTATCTAGCAACACATCACTGCTACCCAAGTAATGAGAATGTCAGTGATTTGACATAACCTATCCGTGACCAATGTTTTCGTGTAGTTTAGTTCCTTTGTCCAGATATCCAGATTGAACACAAGGCATGGAACGTGTCACCCTTATTTAGTTCAATCTTCAGTTTCCTAATTCCCGAGTAGACATAATAATAACAAATGAGATCAATATCTCATACTGACTCATTTGAGCATGGCCATGTATTTCGTAGTCTCACTCAATCAGGGGGCCCGAAGATATCACTCTTGTTATGTCGGAGGGACAAATCCCATCTGGGTCACTCGCATCCCTCCACATGTATCACGGTATGTCTAATAACTAACTTTATAATCATCTTGTTACAGATGACTGACGAGCGCCGAACTCAGTCAAAATTATAACCGAAGTTATTACCTAAGCTTGTAGCATAGTGACAACACCGGATCATTTCCATGAGGATTGTAGATGCAATTTAATCAAATCAAGTAAAAGTTAGCAAAGGGGGGTTTGATAGTTTAAGATCGCACTTAACAAAATTAAAGGAAGAAATGATAAATAAAGAGTAGTCAATTTAGAAACCTATCCAAGATTGGGTGGATTCAATCATAGACCCTTCATAAAACACTTGAAGCGCAATTGAATTGTTAATTTGGATCTAACCGAGATCTCTCGCATCAAATCCAGAATTCATACTAGACGATCGTCTAGAATTCAATTAACAAGTGATAAACACAAATCCACAATCGCACCATTCATGAAAATCTATGTTAATTTCAAGTACCGAATTCAATTAACTTAGGCACAAATTAGTAACCTAACCTCTTCAATTCTGTGATTAATTTAGATCAATCAGTTCTAAGTTTCATCACAAATCTCAATCTTCATTTATGTGATTAGTTTAGATCAATTAGTTCTAAGTTTCATCACAAATCTCAATCTTAAACCAAGATCAAATCAGATCAACATAAATAGAATCACCATGCATGCATTCAAGATCAAGAAGAAGAAGAAAAAAGAAGAAAGAAGAAGAAAAGAGGAATTCAATTACAAATCAAATACAATGCATAACCAAGGTCTCAAGAATCCAAACCACAATCTCTTCAAGAGTTCTAAATTGACCCAAAGTAGCTTAGCCCTCCATTACCATGAAGGGGAGCATCAAAATATACAAAACTATGAGAAACTATGAAGAAGCAAGAAGAAACTTAGAGAGAAATGAAGGAGAATACATACATGTTGTTCATGATAAATGGTGCCTTTTATAGAAGTCTAAGGTAACAAAATGACAAAGGGAAGTGGGTGGATGAGTGGATGAGTGAGTAGAGTGTTTGAGTGGATGGATTAGTGGGTTGGTTTAGTGGATTGGTTTAGTGGATGAGTGAGTGGAATGGTTGAGTGGTTGAATTAGTGAAAAATGCCAAAGGACTTTTGGTGAGTGGGAAATTATGGACATGAATGGGTGAGTGGATGGATTAGTGGATGGATTAGTGGATGAGTGGGTGGAGTGGTTAAGTGGTTGGATTAGTGTATGAGTGGATGAATGGGTGAGTTAGTGGATGAGTGGATGAGTGGATGAGTGGATTAGTGGATGGATGAGTGGATTAGTGGATGGATGAGTGGGTGGTTGAGGACGAAAATTTCGTGTCTGACTTGGAAGCCAAAAACGACCCACTATACTTCAGAACCACGAAAAGTGTTCTTCATGAAAGTTGTAGATCCTTGTCTTGGCTATAAAATGGATAGCTGGTTCGTCCAATTTGGCTTCCTTAAGCCCAAGATATGTCCCAAATACCGTAGGTTGCTCAAACCCAACTTCAGCACCTCTGTTCCGACTTGCAAGCTCAAAATGACCTAATAGAATTCTTTTTCTCAAAATGTGTTCTTCATGAAAGTTGTTTATTTGGATCTTGACTATCCACTGTCCAAATTTCAGCCCATCTCCATTATTACATCTTGAGATATGATTTTATGAGTGCACACTGTTCGGATTCTACTGACAGAACCCGTATTCTGACTTCCATGTAAACTTAGGTCCCTTAGACATCTGAATCGGACTTCGAGCTCTTCATCAAAGTTGTAGAGCTTCCTCTTAGCTTTCCTACAAGATAAAATTCATGTTCATCAGATATTAGGAACTCAAGTTATGGCCAAAATAAAGAAATAGTGTCAAATCTCAATAATGCTGGAAATATTCAATTAGGACCAATTTGAGCTCAAACTCACAAAATCATACCAAACTCAATCAATTAAGAATATGGAGAGTGTAAATGACTAAACATAAGGGTTTCTTAATGAATAAAATATGTGATTATCAAATTCTCCCACACTTAGCTTTTTGCACTCCTGGGCAAAACTCAAAACCAAAATTTTACAATCAAGAAGAACAACCAAAGGTTCAAGGGATCAAAACATTCATGAGTTAACAATTCTCCACATCTCAAACCAACAAGCAAGGTATCTTCAACATGGATCGAGAATGATAGATCTTCACAAGATTCCCTCTCAATCTCTCAAGTGTTTAAAAGGTAGGTATTTCACTCAATTCAACCCATGAAAATTGCACTACCATAAGCTTGCTTATCTTCTACTTCTCCACTACTCAAAACACATGCACACACAAATCATGAGGACTTTATTCAAGGTTGTAGTGAGGTCAAGGTAACAGGAGAGGATAAAATGGATATGAGAAGATAAATATCAAAGAGAATAAAAGCAAATGAGAGCTGAGTTCAAATAACAAGCATAAAAGTTCATCCCAACTCTAGTGTATATTCCTTTACATATTCATTTCCTAATCCTTTTCTTTTTTTAAACACTTGGTTTTTATTTTTCCTTTATTTTTTCCTTTTTTATATATATATATGAACATAACTATATACATACATTTTTTTTCTTTTTGGACACTCTTTTCTTTTTCAACAACCATTTTGTACACACACCCCCACACTTGTTCAAAAACTCATCCATTAACCAAGCTAATGTTCTTTTATTCCCTAAGGTAAAGTAAGAACACGATTTCTCATTTAAGGCACATAATGAGCTAGAAACAAGGAATGGTCAAATAAGCTCAAAGGGGTTAAGCAAAGGAAAATATACAAGGTTGGCGGGAATCGAGAAATTTTCAAGAAGTCAAAAGAGTGCTTGATATCATATTGAAAACAAGGTTGGCTATTTGGTTAAACTAGCTAATTAAGAAAGAAGGCCTCAATCATGTTTATGCATGCAAGTGAAATGTAGCCTCAAAAAGAATCAAAGCAAGTTCTAGAGTGGTCATTAACATGAGTGAAAATCACACAAGAAAGAAGAGAATGACATAAATGTTAAATCCATCCATTAGGCTCAAAATCTCACAAGGTATGCATCCATCAAACTCAATTCATCAATTCAATCATCCATCTCCAAGCATATCAGTTCAAGAAGGGAGAAAAGTTATTCAATCATGCAATGATCCCTTTTTTGTGTTTTTTTTTTAACAACCAAAAGAAACATGCTAAAATCTCTCCCCCACACTTAATATAAACATTGTCCTCAATGTGAAAGTGATAAATAAAACGGAAAGAAAAGAGCAACACAACCTGATGAGGGTGAGATAATGGCAAGCAGAAAAGATGCGTAAGAATCAAAGCTGCAACAGAACCTGAAAACTCACAAAACAAATGAGTAAAATGTAAAACCAAAATAACATGACTGGAATAATATAAAATTAAAGAGGAAATGCAGGTCTTTTAGAGTCAGATTCCCAAGACTGTAACACTTCTGTTCATCTCTGAAGAGATTCCATAATTAAGAAGTTCATGATGTACCAGGCCACAAGAATGCGTCTCAAGAGTCAATAAGGTATAACTTACTGACTCCTTACTCAGCCATTTAAGGTGAAGTATGTTTTTATCTTCTTAGATTGCTAAAACCATCCCCAAAGATCTTGAAAACAAATCTAGTTGGGTTGCCTCCCAATAAGCGCTTGTTTAACGTCATTAGCTCGACGTTGGGACACTTCTTAGTGATCTTTATAATGTGGATGGTAAAAGCCCATGACTTTCACTTCCACATTTTTCGGCTTGAGATGGTGTCCATTGGTCTTATTAAGTGAGGTTGGTGAAAAGACTCCACCAGGATCCCATTGGTTGAAACGTGATGACCAAGTTATGGTTGACACAACATGATAGCATTCACTAGGGTCCCATTAGTTGAAGTGTAATGACCAAGTTAAGCTTGCAGCATGAGGGCTCCCATTGGGGTCCCATTGGTCTTTCTTAATTTCCTTGACTTCACCAATGGCATGCAACACGTGTAATTTGGCAATTCTGCTTTCATTGATTATATTAGACCATGACCCAAAGACAAAATCCACTTCAGTAGTTACTGTCATATGCTACCTTTCCTCCTTCTTTGAAAATTCCTCAATGGCCTTCAACTCCACCTCCCTATGTGTTGTAGACTCTGCAACTGCATTGCTGATAGACCCTTCAATATCATTAGATGCTGCATAAACAGAATCATCAACTTTCAAATATGCAGAAATTTCAGCACACATAACACATTCTATATCACCGTCACAATCAGTACATGAGTTGCAATTGATAGAATCATTAAAACCAATAAAATCAGGAAATTCAACACACAACTCATCATGAGTTTCCTCAACTAAATCTGCAGGTAAATCAATATGACAATTAGAATGCAGGGAGTTGGGAATTGTTTGGGAAGAGAGTTGGTCTGACTCTTGACTTCTCAGTTCATTAATAGTGGTTATCATCTGCTCAATTTGGGTTGTTAAATCCTGAATAGTGGCAGTGAAATTCTGCTGGAACTCAATTTGGGTTTTCATCAAGTCCTCCCATGAAGGCTCAAGTTTTGTGGTTGATGGACTTGTTATCTGTTGGAATGGCTGCTCATATTGAAATGATTGTTGCTGTAGTGATGCCGCATTGCCATATCCCAGATCCGGATAGTATTCCCAGCTAGGGTTGTATGTGTTGAAGAAGGGGTCATAACTTTGTTGTTGCTGCTGGAACTGTGGTTCATCAGGAAAATAACCAGCTGCTGCAACAAATTGATCTGGAAAAACAGAACTACCATACTGAAGTGTAGGGCATGCATATGTGGGGTGAGATGAACAAAAACAAATGTTACGCACAAGTGTAGCTTCCTGCACAGGTAATTGTTGTCTCACTACTATATGTCTTACCAAAGAAGTCAACTCCTCAAGTTTTGACTCCATTATGCATGGTCCATTGTTAGAAAAGTTAATAAAAAGCAAAGGTTAGTAAAAACACTTAAAATGAAAAGATTACACTTACTAATCCCCGCAATTGGCCAAAATTTTGACGAGCGCCGAACTCAGTCAAAATTATAACCGAAGTTATTACCTAAGCTTGTAGCATAGTGACAACACCGAATCATCTCCATGAGGATTGTAGATGCAATTTAATCAAATCAAGTAAAAGTTAGCAAAGGGGGGTTTGATAGTTTAAGATCGCACTTAACAAAATTAAAGGAAGAAATGATAAATAAAGAGTAGTCAATTTAGAAACCTATCCAAGATTGGGTGGATTCAATCATAGACCCTTCATAAAACACTTGAAGCGCAATTGAATTGTTAATTTGGATCTAACCGAGATCTCTGCATCAAATCCAGAATTCATACTAGACGATCGTCTAGAATTCAATTAACAAGTGATAAACACAAATCCGCAATCGCACCATTCATGAAAATCTATGTTAATTTCAAGTACCGAATTCAATTAACTTAGGCACAAATTAGTAACCTAACCTCTTCAATTACTCGTGATTAATTTAGATCAATCAGTTCTAAGTTTCATCACAAATCTCAATCTTCATTTATGTGATTAGTTTAGATCAATTAGTTCTAAGTTTCATCACAAATCTCAATCTTAAACCAAGATCAAATCAGATCAACATAAATAGAATCACCATGCATGCATTCAAGATCAAGAAGAAGAAGAAAGAAGAAGAAGGAAGAAGAAAAGAGGAATTCAATTACAAATCAAATACAATGCATAACCAAGGTCTCAAGAATCCAAACCACAATCTCTTCAAGAGTTCTAAATTGACCCAAAGTAGCTTAGCCCTCCATTACCATGAAGGGGAGCATCAAAATATACAAAACTATGAGAAACTATGAAGAAGCAAGAAGAAACTTAGAGAGAAATGAAGGAGAATACATGTTGTTCATGATAAATGGTGCCTTTTATAGAAGTCTAAGGTAACAAAATGACAAAGGGAAGTGGGTGGATGAGTGGATGAGTGAGTGGAGTGTTTGAGTGGATGGATTAGTGGGTTGATTTAGTGGATTGGTTTAGTGGATGAGTGAGTGGAATGGTTGAGTGGTTGAATTAGTGAAAAATGTCAAAGGACTTTTGGTGAGTGGGAAATTATGGACATGAATGGGTGAGTGGATGGATTAGTGGATGGATTAGTGGATGAGTGGGTGGAGTGGTTAAGTGGTTGGATTAGTGTATGAGTGGATGAATGGGTGAGTTAGTGGATGAGTGGATGAGTGGATGAGTGGATTAGTGGATGGATGAGTGGGTGGTTGAGGACGAAAATTTCGTGTCTGACTTGGAAGCCAAAAACGACCCACTATACTTCAGAACAACGAAAAGTGTTCTTCATGAAAGTTGTATATCCTTGTCTTGGCTATAAAATGGATAGATGGTTCGTCCAATTTGGATTCCTTAAGCCCAAGATATGTCCCAAATACCGTAGCTTGCTCAAACCCAACTTCAGCACCTCTGTTCCGACTTGCAAGCTCAAAATGACCTACTAGACTTATTTTTCTCAAAATGTGTTCTTCATGAAAGTTGTTTATTTGGATCTTGACTATCTACTGTCCAAATTTCAGCCCATCTCCATTATTACATCTTGAGATATGATTTTATGAGTGCACACTGTTCGGATTCTACTGATAGAACCCGTATTCTGACTTCCATGTAAACTTAGGTCCCTTAGACATCTGAATCGGACTTTGAGCTCTTCATCAAAGTTGTAGAGCTTCCTCTTAGCTTTCCTATAAGGTAAAATTCATGTTCATCAGATATTAGGAACTCAAGTTATGGCCAAAATACAGAAACAGTGTCAAATCTCAATAATGCTGGAAATATTCAATTAGGACCAATTTGAGCTCAAACTCACAAAATCATACCAAACTCAATCAATTAAGAATATGGAGAGTGTAAATGACTAAACATAAGGGTTTCTTAATGAATAAAATATGTGATTATCAATGACGTTTGATGGCATTAAAACACACAACTCCTCATGTAGGAATCGTAGTGATTTCAGGTCAAAGGACCACATATACCATTATCATTATGAGAATCGCTTATGACACTCACGTAACGATCCACGTAGTGTTCTCATGGCGGGTCTGTCCAATACATCATTACTCTAATATGTATCCATGTGTAGACTTGATATCTCATATCCATGACCTGTGAGATGTGGTCATCAGTCTACGCACGTACTAGTCTTATTGCATTATCGTTGTCCTATTTGACAATAATACTTGACTAGGGACATTTTAAGAATAGTGCTTTATCCAATAGGATCTCACGATCAAGTCATCCACTTGATGTCCTATGGTATCAAACTTACTAATTAAGGACTTTATTATGTCTACCAAAAATAACACAATAAATGAAATGCCTCATATATCAAAAAATAGCATAATATAATGTATGTAAATACAGATAAAATGTATTGGCCTCTAGGGAATACACCAACAATCTCCCACTAGCACTAGAGCCAATCAGGCATATTTCTAATGCCTAAAGACCTAGTGTGACCCTCATGCTTCTGCTGTGCAAGAGGCTTCGTCAGTGGATCAGCAATGTTATCATCTGTCGGTACTTTGCATATCTTCACATCTCCTCTATCGATGATTTCTCGAATGAGATGGAAGCGCCTAAGTATATGTTTAGATCGCTGGTGAGATCTGGGCTCCTTAGCTTGTGCAATGGCTCCATTATTATCACAATAGAGGTCCACTGGGTCCACAATGCTAGGAACTACACCAAGCTCAATAATGAACTTTCTAATCCAAACGGCCTCCTTTGCTGCATTGGAGGCAGCAATATACTCAGCCTCTGTGGTAGAATCAGCGACTGTCTCCTGCTTTGAACTCTTCCAGCTCACAGTCCCACCATTCAGGCAATAAACAAAACCCGATTGCGATCTGGAGTCGTCCTTATCGGTTTGGAAGCTAGCATCAGTGTAACCCTTTACAACTAGTTCCTCCTCAGCTCCATATACCAAGAACGAATCCTTAGTCCTTCTTAAGTACTTAAGGATGTTCTTGACAGCACTCTAGTGACTCTCACCGGGATCAGACTGGTACCTGCTCGTCATGCTCAAAGCATACGAGATATCTGGTCGAGTACATAACATGGTATACATGATAGATCCAATTGCAGATGCATATAAAATCTTACTCATGTGATCCCTCTCATTCTGGGTGGAAGGGGATTGAGCCTTAGATAGGCTTATACCATGTGACATAGGCAAGAGTCCTTTCTTGGATTCATGCATGTTAAATCGTCTTAACACTTTGTCTATGTATGTACTCTGACTTAGGCCAAGCAATCTCTGCGATCTATCTCTATAGATCCTTATACCTAATACATAGGTGGCTTCGCCTAAGTCCTTCATAGAAAAGCACTTCCCTAACCAAGTCTTTACAGACTGTAGGGTAGGGATGTCATTTCCAATTAGTAGTATGTCATCTACATACAATACTAAAAAGACAACTGTGCTCCCACTAACCTTCTTGTAGACACAAGATTCTTCTTCATTCTTGATGAAACCAAACTGTTTGATTGTATCATCAAAACGAAGATTCCAGCTTCTGGAAGCTTGCTTCAATCCATAAATAGATCGTTGTAACTTGCACACCTTTCTAGCATCCTGTGGAGTGGCAAAACCCTCAAGTTGTGTCATGTACACATCCTCGAGAAGATTTCCATTAAGGAAAGTAGTTTTGACATCCATTTACCAGATTTCATAATCATGGTATGCTGCAATAGCAAGCAAGATCTGAACGGATTTAAGCATCGCAACTGGAGAAAAAGTTTCATCATAGTCTATACCATGAATTTGCTTGAAACATTTAGCAACTAATTGCGCCTTAAAGGTATGCACATTACCATCCATGTCGGTTTTCTTCTTAAAAACCCACTTGCACCCAATGGGTTTTACCCCTTCAGGTGGGTCAACCAAGGTCCATACCTAGTTGGCATACATGGATTCCATTTCAGATCTCATGGCCTCAAGCCATTTTTTAGATTCCAGGCCAATAATGGCTTCCTGGTAAGTCACAGGCTCATGTTGATCCATGAGCAATACGTCACCTTGTTGAGTCATGAGAAATCCATATGTCTCTGGTTGACGACGTATCCTGTTAGACCTACGCAGGTCTTGTGCTACTAGAGCAGATTGTGGTTCCACAACGACTTGTGGAGGCTGCTTTATTTCCACCATTGGTTCGTTGCTACTCTGTGAACTTTGAATTTCTTCAAGTTCTACTTTCCTCCCACTGATTCCTTTGGAGATAAACTCTTTTTCTAGGAATACAGCAGTCCGTGCGATAAACACTTTGCCCTCGGTAGGATTATAGAAATAGTATCTCTTGGTTTCCTTAGGATACCCCACAAAGAAGCATTTATCTAATTTTGGGCCAAGCTTGTCAGAAACTTGACGTTTCACATAAGCTTTGCAACCCCAAATCTTCATAAAAGATATACTGGGTCATCTCCCAGTCCACATCTCATATGGTGTCTGTTGAACTATCTTAGATGGAACACGATTAAGTGTGAAAGCTGCTGTTAACAGAGCATGTCCCCAGAAGAAGCCTGGAAGGTCTGCATGACTCATCATGGATCGGACCATGTCCAACAAGGTCTGGTTCCTCCTTTCAGAAACACCATTCCATTGCGGTGTTCCAGGAGGAGTGAGTTGAGATATTATCCCACACTCTTTCAGATGATCATCAAACTGTTGGCTTAAGTATTCACCTCCTCGATCTGATCGAAGGATTTTAATACTCTTGCCAAGTTAGTTTTGTACTTCATTCTTGAACTCTTTGAACTTTTCAAAGGATTCTGATTTGTGCTTCATAAGATATACAAATCCATATCTACTGAAATCATCAGTAAATGTAATGAAATACTAAAAATCGCCTCTAGCTAGTGTGTTTAGTGGCCCACATATATCACTATGTATAAGGCCTAAAAGATCACTAGCCCTTTCACCTTGTCCAGTGAATGGGGCCTTAGTCATCTTTCCTAATAAACAAGATTCATATGTCTCATATGATTCGTAATCAAACGAGTCCAAGAATCCATCTTTATGGAGTTTGGAAATGTGGTTCTCATTTATGTGGCCCAAACGACAATGCCAAAGATAAGTCAGGTTCATATCATTTGACTTGAACCTCTTTGTATTTACGTTATAAATGGGCGTTTCGAGATCAAGGACATAAAGTCCATTACTCAAATGTGCACTACCATAGAAAATATCATTAATATAAATAGAACAACATTTGTTATTTATTATAAAAGTAAAACCTTTCTTGTCCAAACAAGAAACAGAAATGATATTCCTGCTAATAGCAGGCACAAAATAACAATTATTCAATTCAATTACAAGCCCAAATGGGGCAAAGCTAATAAATAAGTCCCTACGGCTAATGCAAAGAACCTTTGCTCTATTTCCTACTCGTAGGTCGACTTCGCCCTTAGTCAATGGTCTACTGCTCTTTAGATCCTGCACATTTACACAAATGTGAGATCCACATCCAGTATCTAATACCCATGATGCAGGAGTAGATAAATTGACTTCTATAACAAAATATCTGAAGTGGAAGTCTCACTTCCCTTCTTCTTCTTGAGCTCCTCTAGGTACTTGGCACAGTTCCTCTTCCAATGTCTGGTCTGACCGCAATGGAAACATGTACCTTCCTTAGCCACTCCACCCACAGGTTTCAAGCTAGAAGTGCTAGGCTTGGACTTTTCCTTGCCCTTGCCCTTACCCTTCCACTTGTCCTGGGGCTTTTTCTCAAGCTTCTTGCCCTTATTCTTATGGACCATCATTATGGCCTTTCCTTTGCCTTTGTTTATGTTCGCTCAACTCAATAGCTTCTCAACATGCTTAGCATATTGTCTCCCCTAGTTAAGATTTGTCAATTTCATTCATGTTGTAGTTCATGACAAATTGACTAAAACTCTCCCAAGAACGATTGCGACTAAGTCAGTGGCCAACTCTTGGCCCATAGGAAAACCGAGTCTCTCAAGGTTTTCAATGTACCCAATCATCTTGAGTACATGAGTACCAACAGGGCTTCCCTCTACCAGCTTGCACTGAAAGAGTGCTTTGGAGACCTCATATCTCTCATGTCTAGCCTGCTCTTGATAAAGCTTTTTAAGGCGTACGATCATATCGTAGGCTTCCATGTTCTCGTGTTGCTTTTGGAGCTCAGAGTTCATGGTGGCTAGCATTAGACATCCAATGTCCAAGGCATCATCTTGATGCTTCTTATAAGCATCTCTTTCAGTTGTAGGGGCATTAGCAGCAGGTGGCTCAAGAATAGGCTGTTCTAAAACATACAGCTTTTTCTCTTGCTTAAGGACAATCCTCAAGTTCCTGTACCAGTCTAAGAAATTTGTCCCAGACAACATGTCCTTCTCAAGGACCGATCGCAATGATAAGTTACTTGATGTGTTTGTTACCATGGTAATCTATCAACAGAAATATACAAAATATAAGTATTATGCTATAAACATATTTAACAAGGTCTTTTAATTAAATACACCTCCCATTATTTTATTCAAATCAATGACCCTCAGCATTGACTCGGAAAATCCCATTGAAAGATTTCCTAGTGGGCCAAGATCCATATTTCACCTAGTTTTGAGTCAGCTTTGGCTGATCGCCCAAAATTTAGTTATTTAGGTAGGAAACTCTTTCCAATTATATCACATGCAACTCTTGGATAGTTGGGTGAATAACACTTATTCTAATCCATCTAATGGACTAAAGCCCAACTTCATGCCTTTAAGCCTTCAATCCTATTGAAATGGCCTAGTTAGGTCAAACCCAATGGTTGACATTTGGATATTACTATTATCCTATTGCATCTTACTAATATAGATAAAGGCACCCTACTTTGGCAGACCTACACTTGATCGATATTAGTCTTGACGAGTGTCACGCATTGGAAGGCATCACATAATGACTTAATATTTTCTTTGAGGGAATTTTATTATTAGATCTCACCATTTATTAAACTTGTTTAACATATGATCAATCAATTTTGAGCCATTCATTATTGCTTCATATTTGGCCTAATTGATGATTAATTATGTCCAATATTATGTTTGTAGATGAGTTTTAGATGATTGGTCTTCATTGAGCTTAATTGTAAAAACTTCATTAATTTTCGGATTTTAACTCATTTTGACCTTTCTGTCTTGTACAGGCCATAACTTGGGCTACAAATATCGTATTTGGATGATCTTGGAGTCCCCTGAAAGCTGAGATGAAGATCTACAATCTGGTGTCTAATGCAATTTTTCTAATTCAGCTGGATTCAAGGCGAAATTGGGCCTCAAAGTCAGGATGCTGTTGCTGTCACAATGCTTGGACCTTTCCTCAATGATTTGGGCCTATCTCTCTCAATTTAAGCCCAATTAAGGCAAATGATATGTCTCTGAAAAGCTTATTCAGAGGGCTACAGTTTGGGCTAGGGGTAGATTAGGAATTACAGAAGAACTTTCAGTTACAAATAGGTTTAGGCAGATTTCGAATTCAGCTTTTTGGTTGTGATTCAGTTTTAACAGATTGATAAAACCCCTTTCTCTTTTCATCTTCTCTCTATTTTTCGTTTTACTCTCTTCTCTGCAATTTTCGTGATGGCCATGGAAGGCTAAAGCTCCAATCAATCCAAGGAATTCAATGATGGTGGTTAGAATTTTGAGTTCTCTTGTTTGATTATAAATTCATTGTGTTCTTCCTTTCTCCTTCTTCAATTGAATTCGATTGGAATTTCTAAATTGAAGTTAGTATTAGGGTTGATTAATCTGAATCTAAGGGAGAATAGATCATCGATTGATAATCTATGTTAATCTAAATTTGTTCCTAAATCAATCTTAATCAAGAATTGCGATTGTGATTCTCTTTGAATTGATAAATTGCTTTGGGTGATTATCTAGTTGATTTCGGATTAACAGAGGTGTAAACAAATGTGACAATTCTCTTGAACAATGATTGATTCTGCCACTTGAATTGAAGACCTTGGATTGGTGTTTCCTTAATTGAATTTTCTCAATTTAAATTGTTTTCTATTAATTGCATGAACAAAACCCCTACTTATTGATAATTTCTAATATGCTTGAGAAATCCGAATTGGTCCTTGGGAGATGACCTAGGTTATGCATTATGCTACATTCCATGAATCCTAGTCTATTTTGAGGCGAGTGCGACATCGCTGATCAAAATTTGGCGCCGCTTACAAGGGATCTATTTTCGGTTTCTTAAGTTTATTAGGAGTTCCTATTTTCGTGATCAACTTTGCTGAAAGTCCTTAAGTGCATTTTGCTATTTTTTCTGCTAATGTCCTGATTCTGCTACTGATCTTGCTGCATTCTGGTTGCTGAATTTTGCTTCATTCTGGTATTGAGCATTACACCGCCATCGTTCCATTGGCTACATAATTCACTTCACTTCACCGCACTTCACCGGCATGTCAGAGATTTCATTTCATTTCATTTCTTCTGCATAATTCCTGCAGATTCTGCTGACTCGGTTGTGATGCACAAATCTTGTCTGCTTTGTTGTTCCATTGTGTTTTTCCACCGCAATATATCATTGATCAATTCTGGTATAAATCGTGCTCTCCATTCTGGAGTTCATTGGATTTTTCGTTTTCACCGCTCCATTGGATTCATTCTTGTTCCATTGAGTTTTTTGCCGCAATTGATGAGTCCCGTGCATGTGCATTGCTTCACTCAACACAGCTTGATACTTCATTGCACAAATAACACATTCATTTGCTTTGCAAAAAAATCTGCATAATCTAATTGAGTGATAGCCCGATTTTCGCACATGAATTAACTTAGGATCATGTTCCATTGGTTTCCTTGCACCACATTCAAATTTTGCATGTAATCTTGCTGCATTTGACCATCCATATACTTCATTATTGATAATTGGAAGTTTTGATTTTTATTTTTGAGTTTCACCTCCACTTTCACTTTTGAGTTTCACTTTGCTCTCATTTTTGTGAATCCAAAAAGGCACTAGTAGACAGGAATTGTACTTGCGATGGAGTCTTGACCTGAAACTTGGCCGCCAAGGGTAAACCATCATTCTAAGCAAAGCGATCCTAAAAGGATCATTCCTGCATAATTTGGCCAAATTCCATCGTTTGGTAAGGGTTTTGAGCAAATTTAGGTGAGACAATGGTATTTTTGTAATTTTTGGGTGACCAAACATGCTCAGAATGAGCTGAAAATTGGTGGGTTGAAGGAAAATGGCCTTCTCCACAAGGCTCACGGCTATGCCGTGAGCAACACCCTCTCCTGCCCTAATTCCTTCATTTAGGCCACTTTTTCATTTTTTGAAGATTTTTCATTGCATTTTTGAGTTCCATTTTAGTGTAGTTTTAAGTGTGTGGTGGTCCCATATTTTTTAAAAATCATTTGGTAGGTCAAATAGATTTATTTTGGTGTATTTCTAGTGTTGGATACTCCATTTTGCTGTTTTGCTAGTTTTGAGTTTTGCATGTTATATGACTAGGTCCAATCCTGGTTCTTTGCATCAATTTGATCCTGAGATAGATAGGACTTTTCATACCTTGCATAGGTTCAATAGAGTTGATTCTCAGAATCGCCGAGCATATAGGAAGTAGAGGTTCTTCACTTAGTTACCATACTAGTGATTCTCGCTATTTCGATCCATCTTTCAATTCTCGATTCTCAAATCATACCGAGATTATGGATAACAGAACCTTGAAGGAGCTAGCCGCTCCCGATGTTACATACCGCCTTTTATGCATTCAATATCCTGATGTTGATGTTCCATTTGAACTTAAATCTGGATTGATTCATTTGTTGCCTAAGTTCAGTGGTCATGCAGAGAAGATCCTCATAAGCACCTCAAGGAGTTCCACATTGTGTGTTCTACCATGAAGCCTCAAGGCATTTCAGAGGATCATATCAAACTTAGAGCATTCCCTTTCTCATTACAAGATGCTGCTAAGGATTGGCTGTACTACCTGCATCCGAGATCTGTGAATAGTTGGAATGATCTTAAGAGGCTGTTTTTGGAGAAATTCTTTCCTGCATCAAGGGCTGCCTCAATCCGAAAAGAGATATGTGGCATCATGCAGTTTGACAGAGAACCATTGTCTGAATACTTGGGAAAGATTCAAGAAGATGTGTGCTAGTCTTTTAGTTCCTCACCATCGATTAGTGATCGCCTACTAATCCAAGTATTTTTATGAAGGTTTGCTTCCCCATGGATAGGAGCATGATTGATGTCGCTAGTGGAGGAGCATTGGTAGACAAGACTCCTGTGGTGCAAGGGCACCGATTGAGAATATGGCCACTAACTCCCAACACTTGGTACCGTAAGTAACTCGGGCATTAAGTAGAGGTGTCCACGAAATCGAGGCAACTTATGCTTTTTCAGATCACGGGAAATTGGAAAGCAAAATTGATGACCTTGCTTCCTTGGTGAGGCAATTGGGCGTGACTCAACATCAACAACCCGTTTAGAGGCTCCCCCGCCAGTGTGTGGCATTTGTATTTCTCAACGATCATTCCACGATTCTCGTCCTACACCGCAAGAGGTTGATACGATGGCACCCCCCCGTGCCTATGCAGAAACATCTACAATAATAGGCCTCAAGAAGAACAACAACAGAGTTATGATCTGTCTTCCAACGTATATAACCCAGGTGGAGAAATCATCCAAATCGAGGTGGGGAATAACTCTACACGGCTTTACTCAATTTAGGCGGCAATTTCTTCCTTCCAAAGAAGAAGAATTAGACCAAATCCACTACAGACCCGGCGGACCATACCATATGACCTTTCATGCAAGCAAGAAAATAATGCCCCTCCTCCTAAATCCGAGCCAACCTTGGAGGAATTGATGAAACAGATGGCGTGAACAACCCGCAAGCTTCCAACTTGCAGAGGACGAAGCTACCATTCAAATTTGGAGAATCGATTGGACAACTTGCAAGTTCTATGAACCAATTACCATCCCCAAGATTCGATAAGCTTCCCGCACAAACCGTGGTGAATCCAAGAAATGTGAGTGCAATCACTCTAAGATCTGGTAAGACCAAGTTGAAGAATTAGATAAGGAGAAGCAAGCCATACCGTAAATTCCATGTAGCAAAGAAGATCGAAAACCGATCCTGCTCCCATTCCCGTAGTTGCCGCCGAGCCCATCCCACTACCATTCCCTCGAGAGTTGTGCAGGCACTTAAGAAGACTCATGAGACCGATACATATAGGGAGATCTTGGAGACATTTAGGAAGGTTGAGGTGAACATTCCTCTCATTGAAGCAATCAAGCAAATTCCAAGATATGCCAAGTTTCTTAAGGATTTGTGTACTCATAGAAGGAGACTCAAGGGAAATGAGAAGATCGCACATGGGAAGAAATGTGTCCGCACTTATTCAAATTTCTACAATGCCTCAAAAATGCAAGGATCCAGAATTTTTACTATTTCATGCACCATAGGCGTAGCAAATTCGAAAATGCCATGTTGGATTTAGGTGCTTCAATCAATGTTATGCCTATGTCCGTGTTTCAATCTCTTGCCCTTGGACCTCTACGAATACGAGTCATCATTCGGTTGGCAAATAGGAGTAATGCATACCCCGCCGGACTCATTGAGGATGTTCTTGTTAGAGTTAATGACTTGATCTTCCCCCTTCAGACTTCTACATTCTCGGATATGGATGGAGAATCCGAATCTGTAGAGCCCCCATCATTCTTGGGAGACCATTCCTCAAAACCGCTTCAACCAAAATTGATGTCCATGCGGTGCACTCTTTCCATGGAGTTTGGAGATAATGTGGTTCGATTTAATATCTTGGATGCCATGAAGCACCCCATGGAAGAACATTCGGTCTTCCATATAGATTTGTTGGCCGATATAGTTAATGATAGCTTTTCTCGAGCTCTTTCTTTGAAGATCTTCCATTCTTTTCGATTTTGTTGATACCTACACATGTGATGCTTGTACTTGCTTACAAATGTGTAGTGTTTGTGCTTTGAGATTGCATCTTGTTTACATGGTGATTTTGATACTGATTGTGTGGAGTCCGAATGCAGGTTAAATGGTGTTGCAAATGAAAATTTGAGGAAGTCGAATGTAGCGCTTTGATTACAACAAATACCTCGACTCGAGATTTCGTTGAATTTCGGTGTAAACACACAGCTACTTCCACCAGAGAATACTCCCATCCGTAGTGCAGCCACCTACACTTGGAGCTTAAGCCACTCCCGAGCACCTTAAGTATGCATACCTAGAGGAGGATCGAAGCTTCCGCTATCATTTCCACCGCCCTCCATGCCGACCAGGGAAGAGAAGGCTGCTGCAAACCGAGGAAGCATAAGAAAGCTATTGGGTGGACCTTGGCCGACCTTCCCGGCATTAGTCCTTCTATGTGCATGCACAGGATACTACTTGAGGATGGTGCTAAACCGGTGAGACAACGACGGGCGACTCAACCCCTTGATCCCGGATGTGGTGAAGAAAGAGGTGACCAAGCTTTTGCAAGCGTGCATCATCTATCCTATCTCGATATAGTGCTTGGGTTAGTCCGTTCAAGTGGTTCCAAAAAAAAAATCAGAATCACGGAGTGAAGAATGATCAAGATGAGCCGATTCCTACTAGAGTGCGAGTAGGCCGGAGAGTTTGTATCGACATAAAGCGACCGAACCAAGCGACAAGGAAGGACCATTTTCCTCTCCCTTTATCGATCGGATGCTTGAGCGCCCATGCCGGAAAGTCTTTCTATTGCTTTCTTGATGGCTTTTCTGGATACTTCCAGGATCCATATAGCACCGAGAGGACCGGGAGAAGACCACCTTCACTTGCCCTTTTGGCACTTTTGCCTACAGGAGGATGCCTTTCGGCTTGTGCAATGCTCCTGGTACCTTCCAAAGTGATGCATGGTGAGTATCTTTACAGATTTTTTAGAGGATTGCATTGAGGTGTTTATGGATGATTTTACTGTTTATGGTTCCTCTTTTGATGCATGCTTGGACAGTTTGGATAGAGTTTTGCATAGGTGCATTGAGACTAACCTTGTTCTTAATTATGAAAAATGTCATTTTATGGTAGAACAAGGCATAGTCTTAGGTCATATCATCTCTCAGAAGGGTATAGAAGTAGATCCTGCTAAAATTAATGTTATTTCCCACTTACCTTACCCTCTTGCGTGCGAGAGGTTCGTTCTTTTCTTGGCCATGCAGGTTTCTACAGGCGGTTCATTAAAGACTTTAGCAAAAAGGTCCTTCCACTGTCCAACTTGTTGCAGAAAGAAGTTGTTTTTGATTTTGATGACAGGTGCAGAGAGGCTTTTGATTGCCTCAAAGGAGCTTTGACCACCACTCCCATCATTCAGCCACCAGAGTGGACACTACCTTTTGAACTTATGTGTGACGCATCTAACTATGCATTGGGGGCTATCCTTGCACAGAGAGTTGGCAGACAACCTCATGTCATTTCATATGCTTCTCGGACTTTAGATGCTGCACAGGCTAACTATACTACCACTGAGAAAGAGTTGCTTGCTATTGTATTTGCACTTGATAAGTTTAGATCATATCTACTTGGCTCTAGAGTGGTTGTCTTTACTGATCATGCAGCATTAAAATTCTTGTTGAAAAAGGCAGAATCGAAGCCGAGATTGATTAGATGGATGCTGCTTCTCCAGGAGTTTGATTTGGAGATTAGAGATAGGAGTGGCACAGAGAATTTGGTGGCGGATCATTTGAGCAGAATAGAAGGAGTTGTTGACCCTTCTCCCATCAGAGATGACTTCCCAGATGAGCAGCTCATGCAGCTGCATGATACCACACTTTCTCCTTGGTTTGCTGATCTAGTTAATTTCATAGTTGCATCTGTTTTTCCTCCTCATGCATCTAGATCACAGCAAGCTAAACTTAGGAGTGATGCTAAATATTATGTGTGGGATGATCCATATTTGTGGAAATTTTGTAGTGACCAGTGATTCACAGATGCATACCGACCATGAGATCCAGTCAGTTCTTCACTTTCATGCCTCTCCGAGGAGGACACTTTGGACCACAACGACTAGGAAGGTCTTGGATTCTGGATTCTATTGGCCTACCATTTTCGTGGATGCATATCGGGTTTTCGGATCTTGTGAGCGGTGCCAAAGAGCAGGAGTGGCCATTACTCGGAGACGGGAGATGCCCCACATTTTGCCATTCTGTTTTGCGAGGTTTTTGATGTTTGGGGTATCGATTTTATGGGCCCTTTCCCTGTTTCTTTTGGTTTTTCATATATTGTACTTGCAGCTTGATTATGTTTCTAAGTGGGTGGAAGCTAAGGCCACCAGGACTAATGATGCTCGAGTTGTTGTGGATTTTGTCGTCTAATATATTTTGCAGGTTTGGAGTGCCCCAGAGCTATCATTAGTGACCAAGGGACTCATTTCTAGAACCTGACTTTGGATGGTTTGTTTCGGAAGTATGGGGTTGTACATAGAGTGTCTCTCTTACCTCTTGCATATCATCCCCAAACTAATGGGCGAGAGCAGAGATTTCTAACGCAGAGAGATCAAGCAGATTCTGGAGAAGATGGTGCAAAATAGGAAGGATTGGAGCCACCTATTAGAAGATGCTCTTTGGGCTCATCGTACCGCTTACAAGACACCTATAGGGATGTCTCCTTTCGAGTTGTCTTTGGTAAACCATGTCACCTTCCTTGGAGATAGAGCATCGTGCATACTAGGGCAGTGAAGAGTTGTAACTTAGCATTTGACCAAGCAAGTTCAGAGAGGAAGCTTCAATTGCAACAGCTGGAAGAACTTCGCTTAGAAGCTTATGAGAATTCCAAGATCTATAAGGAAAAGACCAAGCATTTCCATGATAAGATGATTTCTAGAAAGGAGTTCTCCATTGGCCAAAAGGTGCTTTTGTTCAACTCTCGCCTTAAACTCATGCCCTGTAAGTCCTCAGAAATTAACTGTAACATGAAAGTGTCTTGAGTTCTAGGTGGGATGGTCCTTTTGTTGTCACTAGCATCTTTCCTTATGGTGCGGTGGAGATTTCGAATGAAGCCACCAACAAGAGTTTCAAGGTTAATGGCCACCGTCTTAAGCCCTTTCTTGAGAGCCCCACAAGCCCCGCAAGCCCAAAGATCTGTAGAGGAGCTCTCCTTGGGAAAGCCCACCTTTCCCCAAGTGCAAATTTTCCCACCATGATGAGGGTGTTCTCTTCCCTTACTCTTTTCATTACACATGTCTTCTTGTCTTTTGCTTTGTGTTTCATTGAGGACAATGTATGATTTAAGTGTGGGGGAGGGAATTTCTGCTATTTTTCTTTTTCTTTTGCTCTGATTTTTTTGTTTTCTGAATAGAATTTTTATTTCTTTGATTTTTCTTTTTTCGCTTGCTTTGATAATTCTGTTTTAATTCTATTTTTTTGTTTCCATTTTGATATTTTGCATGCCTTTCATTGAATATCTTGGTTTGTACAGGTTGTGAATCATTTCATCATTCTTAGTTAGAGGTTTCATGACATGATGTGAATACTTTTCTTGCATTTTTGGTTTAGCAAGCTGGCATTGAGAATTAAAGTGTTGCATCAATTGTGATAGGCTTGTCCTTGGTGAGATTTTGGACCTTATACATGGATGGATTGCATTATGCCATTCTCTTTTCTTTCTTGTGTGATTTCACTCATGATTGTTAGTGCTCTAGAACTTGACTTGATTCTTTTGAAGCTTCTTGTTCACATGCATGTATTGAGATGATTGAGGCCTTCTTTCTTTGTTTAGCTACTTTGGCCAAAAAAGCCAACCTTGCATCATTTTCCTTTGATTACCCCCTCGAGCCTAATTGCCTATTCTTTGCTTTAGCTCATTTTATGCCTTTGTGAAAAACCATGATTTTACCGTACCTTAGGGAATGGGAGAGCATTGGTTTATTTCATTTGAGGAGCTCTTTTGCCTTGTGGGCAGTTGATAGTTTGAGTGGTGTGGTTATACAAATTGATGTGTATGTATGCAAGGTTATTATTATTTAAAAAAAAAAAGTCAAATAAAAAAGAAGAAAAAGAAGAAAAAAAAAAAGTTTAAAAAAAAAAAAAAAAGGGTTCAAGAAAGGTTGTAAAAGCAAAAGGAAAGGTGATAAAGGTGATCAAAATAAGAGAATGTGCATTACTTGTCATTTGAGTTCCTCATCATTGCTCTTTTATTCTCTTGGGTGCTTAACTTGTCATATCCATATTGTTCCTTCCTTACCTTGGCCCCATTACAACCTTGAATAAAGTCCTTTTGATCTTTATTTGCATGTGTTTCAAGTGGTGGAAATTAGAGACTTGTCAAGCTTATGGTAGTACTTGCTTTCATGGGTGCCTTGAGTGTAAATACAATCCTAAACACTTGAGAGTAGAGTATGCCTAGTGAGGATCTTATCACTTTTGGTTCATCATTTGATTCGAGTTGTCTTCTTGCTTGCTTGAGATGTTGAGAGATATATTCATGTTTGTCTTGATTCCTTGATACTTTGGATGTTTGAATCTTGATCACTACCTTGCATTCTTGCAATTCATTGGAAGGCATGTTGCTTTTGTGGTTCAAATTTTGAATGTTGCCCAGGAGTGCAAAGGTTCAAGTGTGGGGGATTTTGATCAATCAATTTTGAGCCATTCATTATTGCTTCATATTTGGCCTAATTGATGATTAATTATGTCCAATATTATGTTTGTAGATGAGTTTTAGATGATTGGTCTTCATTGAGCTTAATTGTAAAAACTTCATTAATTTTCGGATTTTAACTCATTTTGACCTTTCTGTCTTGTACAGGCCATAACTTGGGCTACAAATATCGTATTTGGATGATCTTGGAGTCCCCTGAAAGCTGAGATGAAGATCTACAATCTGGTGTCTAATGCAATTTTTCTAATTCAGCTGGATTCAAGGCGAAATTGGGCCTCAAAGTCAGGATGCTGTTGTTGTCACAATGCTTGGACCTTTCCTCAATGATTTGGGCCTATCTCTCTCAATTTAAGCCCAATTAAGGCAAATGATATGTCTCTGAAAAGCTTATTCAGAGGGCTACAGTTTGGGCTAGGGGTAGATTAGGAATTACAGAAGAACTTTCAGTTACAAATAGGTTTAGGCAGATTTCGAATTCAGCTTTTTGGTTGTGATTCAGTTTTAACAGATTGAGCGTAAAACCCTTTCTCTTTTCATCTTCTCTCTATTTTTCGTTTTACTCTCTTCTCTGCAATTTTCGTGATGGCCATGGAAGGCTAAAGCTCCAATCAATCCAAGGAATTCAATGATGGTGGTTAGAATTTTGAGTTCTCTTGTTTGATTATAAATTTCATTTGTGTTCTTCCTCTTCTCCTTCTTCAATTGAATTCAAGGTTGGAATTTCGAAATTGAAGTTAGTATTAGGGTTGATTAATCTGAATCTAAGGGAGAATAGATCATCGATTGATAATCTATGTTAATCTAAATTTGTTCCTAAATCAATCTTAATCAAGAATTGCGATTGTGATTCTTTTGAATTGATAAATTCTTTGGGTGATTATCTAGTTGATTTCGGATTAACGAGGTGTAAACAACAGTAAATTCTCTTGAACAATGATTGATTCTGCCACTTGAATTGAAGACCTTGGATTGGTGTTTCCTTAATTGAATTTTCTCAATTTAAATTCGTTTTACTAATATTGCAATGAACAAAACCCCTACTTATTGATAATTTCTAATATGCTTGAGAAATCCGAATTGGTCCTTGGGAGATGACCTAGGTTATGCATTATGCTACATTCCATGAATCCTAGTCTATTTTGAGGCGAGTGCGACATCGCTGATCAACATACCATAAACATCATCCATGCAACTCATACATATAAAGCATATAATAAATGTGACATGGTTATGGCCTCTAAGAGAGTAGCAATAATTAATGCCAGCTTCACCAAGCGTCTCCACCAACGTCCTTACTTGATGTCGTCTCCTTGTCTCCACATGAAGATTACATTATAGAAACCTCTTTTACATTCGAGGGGAGTTAGATGAGAAGAGAATATACAATCAGAATGTAGAGAGAAAGGCACGACACGCAGGTCGTATTTAAAATAACCAAAATAGTATAAAATAAAGACTAAGGCCATAACCATGCATCATGCATCTCTAAGAATACATAAACACAAAGCAATAACACATTATTATTTTTGTGAATTATAAAAATAGTTTTGAATATTGCACTTTCGAATATCACACACCACGAAATGGGGTTCGGGGCAGCGCCCCGATGGGGATCTCGCTGGTTACTTGAACAAAAATTCGAGTCGGACCCCTTCTGCGTCTATGACGGCTAGGGCAACAACACTTGAACCCTAAGGCCCGCAAACACATGAACGCTTCATGTGCCACAGGGGTTCCTCCCAAAATAATATCATCACCTATCCAGAAACAAGGTTTCCAGAATGCGTGAAGACATGAACACTTCATGTCATGAGGAAGCTTCATAGCCGCCGCAAAACAGAAATAAGGTTTCCAAAACCTTGTGTCGTGCTGCTGTGTATATCACACTCATACAGAAAATATGCAGAAACAGAAAGCATTCAAAACAATTTTCGCAGAATAATACATATCACACATATATATATACCAGATAAACGCAAAAACAGAAAGCATTCAAAACTATTTTCATTCATACATATCACACATATATATAAGAAAAACGCAGAAATATATGAATATCTTCATGGTTTCAGAAACATCAACATGTTTCGTAAACAACAAATAAAACAGAACACGGTTTCATACATCATTATTTCGATTTTAGAAAAAAAAAACATATAAAGATCATATCTTTTATCAAAAGAAAGCAACGAATCATGTTATCGCATATAACAAGAAAAGCAGAAAACCGAATCATGGTTTCGCAAGTGGCTCTGATACCACTGTTGGGAATTGCGGATCAAAAGTCTCGCAGCGGAATAATAGAATTCCCTCTCAGGATCCATACGAAAAGGTCCATAATCCGAGTTTTTTTTTTAAATTACCTCTTGAAGTGTGATAATCACAAGCGAGGTGAATCACCATCACCGTAATAGTGACGATGTCTCTGCGGTATCCACATGAACAAACTGGCAAAAGGGAGTCACGCCTCTGTTCTCGTAGTGCTAGCTGCGAAGAGAGGAGAAGAAGACCTCACTTTCTCTCACTCACTTTCTGTAGGTGCGGCTAGGGTTGTGTTGTAACCTAGTAACAGCCCCCTTAGCAGTACTATTTATAATAGTGGCTGCCTTAAGTGAGTGTGAGTAGTAGCAAGGTAAGCTGTGTAACTTGATAATCATATATTTTATACATTAATAAACCCTCATTATTAGTCATTTACACTCTTCATGTACTTAATTGATTGAATTTGATTATGTTTTGTAAGTTTGAACTCGAATCGGACTTAATTGATTTTTTCAGCATTATTTGGGTCTTACACTATTTCTGTATTTTAGCCATATCTTGAGTTCTAAATGTCTGATAATTATGAATTTTACCTTGTAGGAAAGATAAGAGAGAGCTCTACAACTTTGATGAAGAGCTCAAAGACAATTTCAGACATCTAGTGGAGCTAATTGGGCATGGAAATCAGAATACGGGTTTTGTGACTGGAACCCGAACAGTGTGTAGTAACCAGAACATAATTCGAGTTTGGGTTTATAAAATGGGCTGAAAATTTGTAATCTGAAAGTTAAGACCCATATGTACAACTTTCATGACAAACACAAAACTTGATTCGGGCTCCTTGATGGTGATATTGGGTCTGAAAGTCAAAACAGAGGTGCTGAAACTGGTCCTGAACAGTCTGTAGTAATTGAGTCATATCTTGGGCTGTAGGACGATTTTTTGGGTGCTTCCACAGCCATTGGAAAGTTTAGACAATTTCCTAGAACTTTCATGAAGACCACTTGGCTTGGAAATGACGAAATCAATGAGTTCAGCAATAAATAATTTTGGAGACAAGGAAGCTCACCTACTAATCTCACCTACTAATCTCACCTACTCATCCACCTACTAATTCCACCTACTAATTCCACCTACTAATCTCACCTACTCATCCACCTACTACTCCTAATCCTCTATAAAAGGCTGGATGTGGAGAGCTCTAAGAGACACTTGGTGTTAGAGATAGCTTTTCATAGTTCTTGTATATTTTTCCTTCATTGTAATGGAGAGCTAAGTCACTTCTAGTCAATTTAGGACTCTTGAAGAGATTGTGGTTTGGATTCTTGAGACCTTGGTTTATGTAATGTATTTGATTTATATTTGGATTCTTCTTCTCTTCTTCTTCTTCTGTTTTCTTGATCTTGAATGCATGAATGGTGATTCTGTTTATATTTATTTTAAGATTAAGTATTGTGATTAAACTTAGAGCTGATTAATCTGAATTAATCACATAACTGAAGATTGAGATTTGTGATGAAACTTAGAACTGATTGATCTAAACTAATCATGTAATTGAAGAGGTTAGGTTACTGATTTGTGCCTAGGTTAATTGAATTCGGTGCTTAAATTGACATATATTTGCATGAATGGTGCGATTGCGATTTGTGTTTATCACTTGTCAATTGAATTACGACGATTGTCTAGTATGAATTCTCGGATCGATGCGAGATCTCGGTTAGATCCAAGTTAATCATTCAAATGTATTTCGGTGTTTGTTGAAAGGTCTATGATTGAATCCACCCAATCTCGGATAGATTTACGAATTGATTGTTCTTTTAATTGTTATTTTTCTTCAGATCTTGTCATTGTAATCCTTGAACAATCAAAACCCCCCCTTTCTAACTTAACTTAATTTGATAAAATTTCATTTACGATCCTTGAGGAGACGATCCGGTGTTGTTTACTATACTGCAAACTTAGTTAATAACTTCGGTTATAATTTTGACTGAGTTCAGCGCTCGTCAAAATTTTGGCGCTGTTGCCGGGGATCCGTAAGTGTGATATGAACTTTTTAAGTTATCATCTAACTCTTTCTTTTTCTTTTCTTTCATTATCATTTTGTTGCATTCTGTTGCATTTTAAGGATACAATGGACCGTGCATAATGGAGTCAAAACTTGAGGAATTAACTTCTTTGGTAAGACATATAGTAGTAAGACAACAATTACCTGTGCAGGAAGCTACACTTGTGTGTAACATTTGTTTTTGTTCATCTCACCCCACATATGCATGCCCTACACTTTAGTATGCTAGTTCTGTTTTTCCAGATCAATTTGTTGTAGCAGCTGGTTATTTTTCTTATGAACCACAGTTCCAGCAGCAGCAACAAAGTTATAATCCCTTCTTCAACACATACAACCCTGGCTGGAGAGACTATTCGGATCTGGGACATGGTAATGCGGCATCACAACAGCAGCAATCATTACAATATGAGCAGTCATTCCAACAGATAACAAGTCCAGCAGCCACAAAACTTGAGCCATCATGGAAGGACTTGATGAACCAAATGGCCACCAACAATAATCAGTTCCAACAGATAACAAGTCCAACAACCACAAAACTTGAGCCTTCATTAGAGGACTTGATGAAAACCCAAATTGAGTTCCAACAGAATTTCACTGCTACTATTCAGGATTTAACAACCCAAATTGAGCAGTTGACAACCACTGTTAATGAACTGAGAAGTCAAGAGTCAAACTAACTCTCTTCCTAAACAATTCCCAACTCCCTGCATTCTAATTGTCATATTGATTTACCTGCAGATTTAGTTAAGGAAACTCATGATGAGTTGTGTGTTGAATTTCCTGATTTGATTGATTTTAATGATTCTATCAATTGCAACTCATGTACTGATTGTGACGGTGATATAAAATGTGTTATGTGTGCTGAGATTTCTGCATATTTGAAAGCTGATGATTCTGTTAATGCAGCATCTAATGATATTGAAGGGTCTATCAACAATGCAGTTGCAGAATCTGAAACACATAGAGAGGTGGAGTTGAAGGTCATTGAGGAATTTTCAAAGAAGGAGGAAAGACAGCATATGACAGTAACTACTAAGTGGATTTTGTTTTTGAGCCATGGTCCAATATAATTAATGAAAGCAGAATTACCAAATTACACGTGTTGCATGCCATTGGTGAAGTCAAGGAAATTAAGAAAGACCAATGGGACCCCAATGGGAGCCCTCATGCTGCAAGCTTAACTTGGTCATTACACTTCAACCAATGGGACCCTAGTAAAAGCTATCATGTTGTGTCAACCATAACTTGGTCATCACGTTTCAACCAATGGGATCCTGGTGGAGTCTTTTCACCAACCTCACTTAATAAGACCAATGGACACCATCTCAAACCGAAAAATGTGGAAGTGAAAGTGATGGGCTTTTATCATCCACATTATAAAGATCACTAAGAAGTGTCCCAACGTCGAGCTAACGACATTAAACAAGCGCTTATTGGGAGGCAACCCAACTAGATTTGTTTTCAAGATCTTTGGGGATGGTTTTCGCAATCTGAGAAGATAAAAACATACTTCACTTTGAATGGCTGAGTAAGGAGTCAGTAAGTGATACCTTATTGACTCTTGAGACGCATTCTTGTGGCCTGGTACATCATGAACTTCTTAATTGTGGAATCTCTTCAGAGATGAATAGAAGTGTTATAGTCTTGGGAATCTGACTCTAAAAGACCTGCATTTCCTCTTTAATTTTATATTATTCCAGTCATGTTATTTTGGTTTTACATTTTACTCTTTTGTTTTGTGAGTTTTCAGGTTCTGTTGCAGCTTTGATTCTTGCGCATCTTTTCTGCTTGCCATTATCTCGCCCCTCATCAGGTTGTGTTGCTCTTTTCTTTCCGTTTTATTTATCACTTTCACATTGAGGACAATGTTTATATTAAGTATGGGGAGAGATTTTAGCATGTTTCTTTTTTGTTAAAAAAAAAAAATAAAAAAAGGGGTTCATTGCATGATTGAATAACTTTTCTTCCTTCTTGAACTGATATGCTTGGTGATGGATGATTGAACTAATGAATTGAGTTTGATGGATGCATACCTTGTGAGATTTTGAGCCTAATGGATGGATTCAACATTTATTCTATTCTCTTTTTTCTTGTGTGATTTTCGCTCATGTTAATGACCACTCTAGAACTTGCTTTGATTCTTTTTGAGGCTACATTTCACTTGCATGCATGAACATGATTGAGGCCCTCTTTCTTAATTAGCTAGTTTAACCAAATAGCCAACCTTGTTTTCAATATGATATCAAGCACTCTTTTGACTTTTTGAAAATTCTCTGATTCCTGCCAACCTTGTATATTTTCCTTTGCTTAACCCCTTTGAGCTTATTTGACCATTCCTTGTTTCTATCTCATTATGTGCCTTAAATGAAAAATCGTGTTCCTACTTTATCTTAGGGAATAAAAGAACATTAGCTTGGTTAATGGATGAGTTTTTGAACAAGTGTGGGGGTGTGTGTACAAAATGGTTGTTGAAAAAGGAAAGAGTGCAAAAAAAAAAAAAAAAAAAAAAAAAATAAAAAAAATAAAAAATAATAAAAAAAATAGAAAAAAAAAAAAAGGATTGGGAAATGAATATGTAAAGGGATATACATTAGAGTTGGGATGAACTTTTATGCTTGTTATTTGAACTCACTCTCATTTGCTTTTATTCTCTTTGGTATTTATCCTCTCATATCCATTTTATCCTCTTCTGTTTCCTTGACCTCACTACAACCTTAAATAAAGTCCTCATGATTTGTGTGTGCATGTGTTTTGAGTAGTGGAGAAGTAGAAGATAAGCAAGCTTATGGTAGTGCAATTTTCATGGGTTGAATTGAGTGAAATACCTACCTTTTAAACACTTGAGA
Source organism: Ormosia emarginata (assembly GCA_029884605.1). Classification (NCBI taxonomy): domain Eukaryota; kingdom Viridiplantae; phylum Streptophyta; class Magnoliopsida; order Fabales; family Fabaceae; genus Ormosia; species Ormosia emarginata. The sequence goes on along the minus strand of JAQQTP010000074.1, from coordinate 39,358,460 downwards.
GATTAAGAGGGAATCTTGTGAGGATCTATCATTCTTAATTCATTCTTTTCAACGGAAGTTTCCTTGCTTGTTGGTTTGAGATGTAAAGAAATGTTACCTCATTTATGCTTTGATCCCTTGAATTTCTCGTTGCTCTTCTTGCTTCATTCAGTCCTTTAAAGTTTTTAGCTTTTAAGTTTGTTTCGTTTGTCTTTGTCTTCTAACTTTAGTTTTATATGTTTTGCCCAAGAGTGCAAAAAGCTAAGTGTGGGAAAATCTGATAATCATATATTTTATACATTAATAAACCCTCATTATTAGTCATTTACACTCTTCATGCACTTAATTGATTGAATTTGATTATGTTTTGTAAGTTTGAACTCGAATCGGACTTAATTGATTTTTTCAGCATTATTTGGGTCTTACACTATTTCTGTATTTTGGCCATATCTTGAGTTCTAAATGTCTGATAATTATGAATTTTACCTTGTAGGAAAGATAAGAAAGAGCTCTACAACTTTGATGAAGAGCTCAAAGACAATTTCAGACATCTAGTGGAGCTAATTGGGCATGGAAATCAGAATACGGGTTTTGTGACTGGAACCCGAACAGTGTGTAGTAACCAGAACATAATTCGAGTTTGGGTTTATAAAATGGGCTGAAAATTTTTAATCTGAAAGTTAAGACCCATATGTACAACTTTCATGACAAACACAAAACTTGATTCGGGCTCCTTGATGGTGATATTGGGTCTGAAAGTCAAAACAGAGGTGCTGAAACTGGTCCTGAACAGTCTGTAGTAATTGAGTCATATCTTGGGCTGTAGGACGATTTTTTGGGTGCTTCCACAGCCATTGGAAAGCTTAGACAATTTCCTAGAACTTTCATGAAGACCACTTGGCTTGGAAATGACGAAATCAATGAGTTCAGCAATAAATAATTTCGGAGACAAGGAAGCTCACCTACTAATCTCACCTACTCATCCACCTACTAATTCCACCTACTAATTCCACCTACTAATCTCACCTACTCATCCACATACTACTCCTAATCCTCTATAAAAGGCTAGATGTGGAGAGCTCTAAGAGACACTTGGTGTTAGAGATAGCTTTTCATAGTTCCTGTATATTTTTCCTTCATTGTAATGGAGAGCTAAGTCACTTCTAGTCAATTTGGGACTCTTGAAGAGATTGTGGTTTGGATTCTTGAGACCTTGGTTTATGTAATGTATTTGATTTATATTTGGATTCTTCTTCTCTTCTTCTTCTTCTGTTTTCTTGATCTTGAATGCATGAATGGTGATTTTGTTTATGTTTATTTTAAGATTAAGTATTGTGATTAAACTTAGAGCTGATTGATCTGAATTAATCACATAACTGAAGATTGAGATTTGTGATGAACTTAGAACTGATTGATCTAAACTAATCATGTAATTGAAGAGGTTAGGTTACTGATTTGTGCCTAGGTTAATTGAATTCGGTGCTTAAATTGACATATATTTACATGAATGGTGCGATTGCAGATTTGTGTTTATCACTTGTCAATTGAATTCTGGACGATTGTCTAGTATGAATTCTGGATCTGATGCAGAGATCTCGGTTAGATCCAAGTTAATCATTCAAATGTATTTCAGGTGTTTGTTGAAAGGTCTATGATTGAATCCACCCAATCTCGGATAGATTTCTGAATTGACTGTTCTTTTAATTGTTATTTTTCTTCAGATCTTGTCATTGTAATCCTTGAACAATCAAAACCCCCCTTTCTAACTTAACTTAATTTGATAAAATTGCATTTACGATCCTTGAGGAGACGATCCGGTGTTGTTCACTATACTGCAAACTTAGTTAATAACTTCGGTTATAATTTTGACTGAGTTTGGCGCTCGTCACAACCCTAAACCCATCTGTCATGAGTTAGGCCCATAATTGAATCCGAGTCCAACTTGGATCCTTATTGCTCCAATCTAGTCTGTTCTAAGTGTGCGACCCTGTAAGTTTCTCATGATGTTGGTAGTAATATTAAAATCTCATTTTAATATTATAAATAGTGAGCGGTATCTAGCAACACATCACTGCTACCCAAGTAATGAGAATGTCAGTGATTTGACATAACCTATCCGTGACCAATGTTTCCGTGTAGTTTAGTCCCTTTGTCCAGATATCCAGATTGAAGACAAGGCATGAAACGTGTCACCCTTGTTTAGTTCAATCTTCAGTTTCTGGATTCCCGAGTAGACATAGTAATAACAAATGAGATCAATATCTCATACTGACTCATTTAAGCATGGCCATGCATTTCGTAGTCTCACTCAATCAGGGGGCCCGAAGATATCATTTAAGCAAGCTTATCACGGTATGTCTAATAACCAACTTTATAATCATCTTGTTACAGATGACGTTTGATGGCATTAAAACACACAACTCCTCATGTAGGAATCGTAGTGATTTCAGGTCAAAGGACCACATACACCATTATCACTATGAGAATCGCTTATGACACTCACGTAACGATCCACGTAGCGTTCTCATGGCGGGTCTATCCAATACATCATTACTCTAATATGTATCCATGTGTAGACTTGATATCTCATATCCATGACCTGTGAGATGTGGTCATCAGTCTACGCACGTACTAGTCTCAATGCATTATCGTTGTCCTATTTGACAATAATACTTGACTAGGGACATTTTAAGAATAGTGCTCTATCCAATAGGATCTCACGATCAAGTCATCCACTTGATGTCCTATGGTATCAAACTTACTATTCTAAGGACTTTATTATGTCTACCAAAAATAACACAATAAATGAAATGCCTCATATATCAAAAAATAGCATAATATAATGTATGTAAATACAGACAAAATGTATTGGCCTCTAGGGCATACACCAACACAAGCCGCGGGTGAGAAAAGACTTCTCTAGTTAAATGAATTGGATGAATTTCGCCTTCAAGCTTATGAGAATGCCAAGCGTTATAAGGAAAGGGTCAAGAGATGTCATGATAAATATATTGTTGATAAGAGATTTGCGCCAGGACAAGTCTTGCTGTACAACTCCATGCTCAGATTATTTCCTGGAAAGTTGAAATCAAGATGGTCGGGCCCCTTTGTGGTGATTAAAGTGTTCCTTCATGGAGCTATTGAGATTGCTCCACCGAATTCATCATTAAGCTTTAAGGTCAATGGCTAGTGCCTAAAACCTTATCATGGAGAAGAGATTGAAAGGAGGAAGACCTTCCTCACATTAGCAGATCCATGAGGAAATGAAGACCAAGTCCTGCCGGGACTATAACTAAGGCCCTTCTTGGGAGGGAACCCAAGTGTTTAATCTTTTTATTTAAGTCTTGTATATGTAATACTTTGATTTTGTGGTTTTGTTATATTTTGGTTATACATACTATAATTTAACCATTTAGACAAATTTTGCAGGTGTTGGAGATGTCTAGGAAGTAGAAATTGCAGCAGAATGGAGTTTGTTGCAAAATTTTGAAGATAGACTCCTCACGCCATGGCGTACGCCTTGTCACCCCCCTGCACACTAGCCTCTAGCATCTCAGGGCCAAAAACCCGAGGGCTACACATTACAGCACGCCATATGTGCACGTCGCAGCTTGCTTATTCAATTAAAAAAATTTAAAAAAGGAAGGAATTTTGAAATCATGCCACGACATAACCATATGCATGTCGCGACGTTCTGCCCTATAGTGAAATGTGTGTTTCACTACAATGAGCACCGCAACGCAGGAATGTGCATGTCGTGGCATGCTAGGGCATAATGGGTAATATGCAGCAACGTTTTGCTTTTCCCCTATTTCTCTCCTAGTTTCTCTGTTTTTCCTCTGTTTCTCTCTTGTTTTTCCTATTTCCCTACCCTTTCATCTACATTCCTACACTTCTTTTCCAAGTATGTAGTGATTTAATGTAGTTTATTTTGTTATTTTGCCTTTATTTATATTTTATGTTGCTTTTTATTATATTTTGTTATGTTGTTGTTTGTCGGATTTGTTTTATTGTTAGGGTACGAGGGTTTATGTTTTTGGGTGGCAAACTATTTAAATTTTTGCATTGAATGCATATCGTGACTAAGAGATCTGCGACAAGAGTAGTGAACAAATATAAGATAAAAAAATGGACTCGGCACCAATTTTATTTGAATTTGGAAAAATTAGAAAAACTTTTTTAGAAAATTATCTTAGAAACCAAATTGGATTTAGGAGTCGGTTATGTATAGGGAAGGGTGGAAACTTAATCCCATAACACTCCTAACACATTTGTCCTAAGACGGTACATTAAAAAGCTATTCGAATAGAGGCTTTACTCAAATTGTTTTTCTTAATTGAGTTATTCGAATAAAGTGGTTTTTCAGAAAGTCTTTTGAAAGGAGTTATTCAAATAACGTTTATAAGTATCAGTTTTCTGAAGGCATTTTGAGTTGAGTTATTCAAATAACTCAATAGTTATTCGAATAAACTTATGACTCTTTTTTTTGAAATGATACGAGCTTTACATATTAATTATAGTAATTAATGTCTTCAATGACAATTTTGTTGGAAAGCTCTATAAATAGAGACCTTGGGTCACCTTTGCAAGCTGCCTAACAATATGAATTATTTTTGCTTGTGTTAAAATGTGATTTACAATTTTCTCTCTTATTTCTTGTTCTCTTTTCGCCAAAACTTTGAGATATCCTTAAAGAGCTCTATTAGTGCTTCAATTTATATTACTTGCTCTTTGTGAGAGTTTCTTTTCATTTATTTCTGTTGTATTTCTGAGAGGGTGAGGTATCCCTCAAAGGCTTTGTAACAAGGGTGAGATATCCCTTGAAGGTTTGTGTAAGGGTGAGGTATCCCTGACAGTTTGAGGCTTTAGCACAAGGGTAGAGTTTCCTTGTGTGTGAAAAGTGCTCTTAATTGTAACGGTTGTAAGCACCTATTTAAGCTTGTATTGAATAGTGAAAAATCTCTAATTGTATTTCGAGGACTAGACGTAGGCTATAAGTGGTTGGTGGTCGAACCAGGATAAATATCGTGTCTGCTTTTCTTATCCTTATTGTTTTATTTTCCTGCAATTTATTTATTAGTTGTTTTTCTTTCTCTTCCTTTTAATTCACGCCTTTTAATATTTTATTTTAGCATATTTAATTTGTTTATGCTTTTGCAAAAAGTTTTAATACTCAATTCACCTCCTCTCTTGAGTACAGGAAGCCACTTGGTAACAAGTGGTATCAGAGCTAGACTCTTGTATAAAGAGCTTAACCGCTTCAAGAGAACATAGCTTCCTCAAATGGCTTTTCAAAGGGATCTTCCATAAACCGACCACCTTTTTCAATGGGGATGGTTACGCATATTGGAAGGAAAGAATGAAAATCTTCATCGAAGCTATTGATCTAGATGTGTGGGATGCTGTCGAAAACGGTGCATTTATACCTACACGGGTGGTCGATGGTGTAAAAACTAAGACACCTAGAAGTGATTGGTCTGATGAAGATAAAAGAAAAGTTCATTATAATTTGAAAGCTGAAAACATCATTACCACTACCTTGGGGTATGATGAATTTTTCAGAATTTCAAATTACAAAACTGCTAAAGAGATGTGGGATACTTTACAAGTTACCCATGAGGGTACTAGTGAAGTTAAGAGGTCGATAATTAATTCTATTACTCGTGAATATGAATTATTCATAATGAACCAAGGAGAAAGCATTCAGGAAATGTAAAAGAGGTTCACCCATATCGTAAATCATCTTGCATCATTAGGAAAGAATTTTTCTAATGAAGATTTAATTAACAAAGTGCTAAGATGTTTGAGCAGGGTTTGACAACCCAAGGTGACAGCCATATCAGAATCAAGGGACTTGTCGACAATGACATTAGCTACCCTCTTTGGAAAACTCCATGAACACGAACTGGAGCTAAACAGACTAAGCCAAAGTGAAGAAAATGATAAGAAGAAAAAAAAGGCATAGCTCTTAAAGCCACCGCCTCAGCAATTGATGATGATGATGATAAGGATGGAAAAAGCATGGAGAATCTTGAGCTAAATGAAGAAAACCTTAGCCTTATGGTTAAGAAATTTGGTAAGTTTCTCAGAAAGAAGGGTAACCAAAGAAGACCAACTTTTCCTCCAAAGAAAACTCATCACAAGGAAGGAACATCTTCAACTCCAACCTGCTACGAATGTGGAAAATCGGGTCACATCAAAATGGAGTGCCCAATTTACCAAAAGAAGATAGAGAAATTTGAAAAGAAACCCTTCAAGGAAAGAATGGGAAGAAGAGCCTACATAGCATGGGATGACAACGACAAGGACTCAATTGATAGTTTAGATAGCAAGGAAGCCCATCTGTGTCTTATGGCCAAAGGAGAAGAAGAAGAAGAAAATGACAATGAGGTAAATTCGGATTTATTGCCTTCTTATAATGAATTACAAGATGCCTTTGAAGAACTACATGATGAATCACTAAGGCTCACTAAATTAATCTCTTTTTCTTAGAAAACAATTTCTTTTCTAGAAAATCAAATTCTTATTTTAAATAAAGAAATTGAAGAATTAAAAATTAAAAATGAAACTTTGGAAATTATTGATGCATGCACAACTCATTCTTCACATGCTTTTACATCTTTATCTTGTTCTTCATGTCATTTGCTTGAAAAAGAAATTGAAGATTTAAAGAACACTCTTGCTAAATTCACTCTCAAAAGAGATAATTTAAATATCTTATTAGGAAAATAAATAGTTGTTTTTCAAAAGGCTGGAATAGGATATAATCCAAAAAATCAGCACAAATCCTATAAAAATTTCTTTGTTTATTCAACCACTTCTAGTAGCCCATTTATGAAATGCTTTTATTGTGGGAAGAAAGGACACAATGCATCAACATGCAATGCAAGGAAAAATGTTAACACAAAGATTGGGACAAAAATGGTTTGGGTTCCAAAGGGTACTATACCCAAAACTAATGTTCAAAGACCCAAGAAAATTTAGGTACCAAAAGTTAAAAATTAAATTTGTGTTGTAGATGTGTTTGAAGATAAAGAGCTCAAATTGGTACCTCGACAGTGGATGCTCCAAGCACATGACTGGAGACAACTCAAAATTCTCATTCCTTGTTCCCAAAACTCATGGACATGTAACCTATAGAGATAACAACAAAGGAAAGATTATTGGAGTTGGCAAAGTCAGAGCTTGTTGTTGATGATGTTGCAGAAGCTTTGGCAAAATCACATTTAGATAACAAGGAAGAAAGAAAACAAGAAAAGGACCCCCCAAATCAAGAAGAGTCATAAGTCATGGACCTTCCTAAAGAATGAAGGACATCAAGACACCACCCTCTTGACTCCGTGATAGGTGATATCTCAAAAGGGGTAATTACTAGAAATTATCTTAGAAATGCATGTAACCACTTAGTCTTTGTTTCTCAAATTGAACCTAAGGATATAATTGAAGCTTTTGATGATGAACATTGGATCTTAGCTATGCAAAAGGAATTAAATCAATTTGAAAGAAACCAAATCTGGGAATTAGCTCCTAGGCCTAATGATCATCCTATAATTGACACTAATTGGGTTTTTAGGAACAAACTTCATGAAAATGACTTGATAACAAGAAATAAAGCTAGATTAGTTGCAAAAGGTTATAATCAAGAAGAAGGAATAGATTATGAAGAAACCTATGCACCTATAGTTAGATTAGAAGCCATTAGAATGTTACTTGCATATGCTTGCATCATAAATTTCAAGTTATATCAAATGAATGTTAAAAGTGATTTTCTAAATAGTTTTATTCAAGAGGAGGTATATGTTGAACAACCTCCTGGTTTTGAAAATCACGAACTACCCAACCATGTTTTTAAACTCAAAAAGGCCTTATAAGGCTTAAAACAAGTTCCTAGAGCTTGGTATGAAAGGTTGAGTAAGTTTCTTTTAGAAAATAGTTTTTCAAGAGGAAAAGTTGATACTACCATTTTTATTAAAAACAAAAAGCATAATATTCTCCTTGTACAAGTATATGTGGATGATATTATCTTTGGTGTTACTAATGAATCCCTTTGCAATGATTTTGCTAAGTCAATGCAGAATGAGTTTGAAATGTCAATGATGGGAGAACTTAATTTCTTCCTTAGGCTTCAAATTAGACAAACAAAAGAAGGGACATTCATAAGTCAAACCAAATACTGCAAGGAACTGCTCAAAAAGTTCAAAATGAACAACGCTAAGTACATGGCTACACAAATGGGCACTTCTTGCTATTTGGATAAAGATAAAGGAGGTAATCCATAGAAATAACAAAATACAGATATATGATTGGATGTTTTCTTTATCTTACTACTAGTAGGCCAGATATTATGTTTAGTGTTTGTATGTATGCTAGATATCAAGCTAACCCTAAGGAATCTCATCTAAGTGCTGTTAAAAGAATAATGAAATACCTAGTAGGCACTTCACAAATGGGTTTGTGGTACCTTAAGGGTGCCTCATGTAGCCTAATAGGATATTTTGATTCTGATTTTGTGGGATGCAAAATGGATAAGAAGAGTACTAGTGGGATATGCCACTTGCTTAGTAGCTCTTTAGCTTCTTGGCATAGCAAGAAACAAAACAGTGTGGTTTTGTCTACCGCTGAGGCTGAATATATTGTAGCCGGAAGTTGTTGTGCTCAAATCCTGTGGATGAAGCAACAACTTCTAGACTATGGTCTTCAGCTTGATTATATCCCGATAAGATGTGACAACACTAGTACAATAAATCTCTCTAAGAATCCCATTTTGTATTCTAGAACAAAGCATATAGAGGTAAGACATCATTTTATCAGAGATCATGTACAAAAAGGAGATTGCATTCTTGAATTTGTTGAAACATCTAAGCAACTTGCAGATATTTTCACTAAACCCCTAGTAAAAGAAACATTCTTTTATATTAGAGGAGAATTAGGCATAATTGATCAATCCAACATATAATTGCTTGTATTTTTTGCTTAATTATGGATTTATCTTTCTTGAATTATTACTGACTTGAGTGTTAGAGATATCCCAAATCTTGTTTTGCAGGTACTTTATCCTTGGGTAAGTTTTTCTCTCTTAAATTCTATCTCTAGACGTGTTTCCTTTTGTTTTCTCATAGGATTATTTGAATAAACCTATAGCTATTTGAATAAACTGATGTCAGGTGCTCAAAAATTGTGTTGTGCATTAGTGTTATTTGAATAACATTTCATTTATTCAAATAAACTGACATCAAGCAACTACAATTCCTTTATTTTGAATATGTATTGTTCGAATAAACTAAAGCTTATTTGAATAAACTAAAGCTTATTAGAATAAACTGACCTCCATGTCAGTTCTCTATCTGTTTTAGTTTCAGCTTTACTTGAATAAAGCATAGCCTATTCGAATAAACTGCAGCTTGTTTGTGCAGTTCTTTATGCTTCCTATTTGCCCTATTCGAATAACTCATAAGTTATTCGAATAAATTCTTTCTAAAGCCACAACGCTTGGTCTTCCTCATAGCTTCATTCAAATAGATCCCAAGCTATTCGAATAAACCCTAAACAGAAATACCTGAACCTTTGATCTTCCATGCATGTTTATTCGAATAAAGCTTATGCTATTCGAATAAACTCTGGCTTTCTATTTAAAGCCCACAGCGCAAAAAACATTTCCTCTCATTCTCGTCTTCACTCTCTGTTTTCATCTTTCTCTCTCTCTATTTGCTAACGCTGCCACCATCTCCTTCACATTTGTTACACCTTCACCCTCCTTGCATCCATGGCTTCCTCCTCCTCCTCCTCCAGAGCAAAACAACCCTGCATGAAGAATACCCCTTGCAACAACCCTTTGGACATGTGCAGGCTCTCCTCCAACCAAGAGCAATGCGGTCATTTCATCACTCATTTCTAGGAATGCAACCTTATGCAACCCAAGTATCTTGATCTCCCTTTCTTTCAATGCGCGGTTTCGATTTTCTAAACATTCTGCAGAATCAAGGCATTTTCAGGCTCTGTTCTCACCAGGTTGTCCTCTACCCTGCCCTGATAAAGATGTTTTATTGCAACTTGGTGATCGTTGGTCAGGAACTCCCCTCTGAAGTCTGTGATCAACATATGATCTTCACGCCTCAAGACTAGGAAGCGTTCTTTGGTCTTTAATTCAATGGCACCCCTTTTGAAGAAAACAACCCTCTTCTCTAAGAATTCAATAAAAATCGAGCTACAGATCTGTTGAAACCTGGGCTAGCCTTGCCAGACAAAGGTGTTAAAGGAGGTATGCTAAAAAGCCAAGACAGGCTTTTGCATTGCACTTTTGCTCATATTTTGGCCCCTCGAGGCGGGAACTACGCTTATCTAAGTTAAGATGATATCTTCATGCTCTAGGTTTTGAAGAAAGGCCACCAGATAAATTGGCCAATCTTCATCATGAAGCATATGATGAAGGCAAAAGGCAAAGAAAAGTCTGATTTGCCTTATGGAATTCTCATCACGACCCTTCTCAGCAAATATCCACAGGTTCTGGAAACAGAACGCGCAGTCACACTGACTCACCACAACATTTTTAGCTCTTACACTCTGCGAAAAATGAAGATGATCAAGACTGATGAAGGCTGGGTGTACCCCAATGAAGTTGGCGATAATGAGATTGACCCAGAAAACCTTCATCCTGTTGTTGCTACTGCTGATGCTCTTGTTGATCCCATTCCTGCTCCTACTCTTGTTCCTGTTACAAATGAGTAGCTCATGGCTACTCTGTTGGATAACAGAGCTTACATGGAGAACACTTTCACCATTCTTTTTGACAGAATCGAAGGTGTTGAGCGTGAACAAGTTGCTCTTCGAGCTCTGCTATCTAGCCAAGCCCCTGCCTCTCCACCTCTGCCCCTAGATGTATATTTCTAGGAGCTTTTAGATCTTAGGATCTCTGTTTTTCTATTGCTTTGGCCCCCTATTTTATTCATTGTACTTGAACCATTTTGATTAATGGATAATGATGTTATTGTTAGCATATTTCTGTATGAGCTTTATTTTGCCTTATTCCTTTATTTATCACTGCACTATTATGACTAGGACTTACCCCCGCTTTTTGTTTATGACAAAAGGGGGAAAAATTTTGAGTTTAATTGAGAGACAGGTAAAATTAACAAGAGAAATTGGATTCCAAAAGTAAGGGGGAGCAGCGCACATCTTTGATATAGATACGTCACCTCTTATAAAAAAAGAGGGGGAGTAAGCTTTTAATACCTCTTTGTGAATTCCAATTATATGCACTAACTCTTTGCTCAGTTATAGTTTGTCATCATCAAAAAAGGGGAGAATGTGATTGAATATATGAAGATTGCTTTTGATGATAACAAACATGAAGACAAATGAAGATCAAGTCCAAGGCTCTCAAGAATAGTTAGTAGGACTTAGAATTCTTATGTAAGAAGCTCTCTTGGTATCTCATTATTTTTTGCAAGAAAAGAAAACGATTTTCTAATTCCTCAAATAGCTCAAAACTGATTTCAAACAAATAAAGGTTAACTTATTCGAATAAACCAGACCAACAGATTATGTTTTTAACAGAGTTATTCAAATAACTCTTTAGTTATTCGAATAATGGTTTTAAATTTTTGGCTACACGCTTCTGTTACTCAAAGAGCTATTCGAATAATATGTTTTCTGGATGCGTTCTTTCAATTGAGCCATTCAAATAGCACTATTGCTATTCAAATAGAGGCTTTACTCAAATTGTTTTTCTTAACTGAGTTATTCGAATAACATATCAGTTATTCGAATAAAATTGGTTTTTCGGAAACTCTTTTGAAAGGAGTTATTCAAATAACTCCTATGTTATTCGAATAACGTTTATAAGTATCAGTTTTTTGAAGGCATTTTGAGTTGAGTTATTCGAATAACTAAATAGTTATTCGAGTAAACTCGTGACTCTATTTTTGAAATGATACGAGCTTTTCATATTAATTACGGTAATTAATGTCTTCAATGACAATTTTGTTGGAAAGCTCTATAAATAGAGACCTTGGGTAACCTTTGCAAGCTTCCTAACAGTCTGAATTATTTTTTCTTGTGTTAAAACGTGATTTACAATTTTCTCTCTTATTTCCTGTGCTCTTTTCACCAAAACTTTGAGATATCGTTAAAGAGCTCTATTAGTGCTTCAATTTGTATTACTTGCTCTTTGTGAGAGTTTCTCTTCATCTATTTTCTGTTGTATTTCTGAGAGGGTGAGGTATCCCTCAAAGGCTTTGTAACAAGGGTAAGGTATCCCTTGAAGGTTTGTGTAAGGGTGAGGTATCTCTGATAGTTTGAGGCTTTAGCACAAGGGTAGAGTTTCCCTGTGTGTGAAAAGTGCTCTTGATTGTAACTATTGCAAGCACTTATTTAAGCTTGTATTGAATATTGAAAAATCTCGAATGGTGTTTCGAAGATTGGACGTAGGCTACAAGTGGTTGGTGGTCGAACCAGGATAAATATTGTATCTACTTTTCTTATCCCTATTCTTTTATTTTCTTGTAATTTATTTATTAGCTATTTTTCTTTCTCTTCCTTTAATTCACGCCTTTTAATATTTTATTTTAGCATATTTAATTTGTTTATACTTTTGTAAAAAGTTTTAATGCTCAATTCACCTCCCTCTTGAGTATTAGAAGCCACTTGGTAACAAGAGAAAGGTGTTACCCCAGTGCTCGATCGTATATTGGTATAATACGCGTGCAACACATAGGGTAACATTTCATATCAATCTTTGTAGTTCACTACCATCTTAGCTATAATGTTCTTAACATTCTTATTTGCTACTTCAACTACACCATTCATTTGAGTCCTATAAGGAGTTGAATTATCTTGCTTGATTTTGAAATTTTCACTAAAACTTCTAAATCTTAACACCATTGAGATTGGTAGCATTGTATGTGATTATCCTTTCTGGAATTCCATATCTACAGACAATATCTTTTTTGCGGAACTTCAAAAATACTTTCTAAGTGACATTGGCATACAAGGAAGCTTCCACCCACTTGGTGAAATAGTCAATTACCACTAAAATAAAGTGATGACTAATGAAAGCTTTAAGGTTGATGGGCCTGATGACTTCTATTCCTCACATCGAGAAAGGCTACAGGGATACCAAGTTGTGCAAGGGGAATGAAGGTGCATTGACTCAATCTACATATATATGACATTTTTGACACTTTCAAACATATTTTTATGCAGTCTGTTTCCATGGTGGAACAATAATAACCACTTCTTAGAATTTTTCGTGCTATCATATGACCATTAGCATGAGTTCCACAGTTTCTTTCATGGACTTCAATCATGATTATATGAGCTTCATGAGCATCCACACATCTAAGCAAGGTGCCATCATGACTCCTTTTGTACAAAATGTAACATCCCAAATTTCCTAAATAGTTGACAGTAATTTTGACAGTTAACAGAATTCTACTATTTAGTAATTTCTGTGTACTGTAAAATTATTTTGAGTATTCCGTCAGCGTATTTGATCGTTTGTGTGATTTACTCCGTGTCAGGAAAATAATAATTTTTGAGCCGGGGAAAATTTTACGTAATTTAATTATTACTGTTAAGTCTTGATTATTTTACGTAATTTGATTTGATATTTGTGAATTTTCTAATATTTGTGATTTTGTGTGTGATTATGAAATTTTTATATTACTCTTATTATTTTAGCGTTATCCGTGGGCTGTCTGTGGGCCCAATTAGGTCATATGTGGGCCCCGCATGGGTCTAGAAAAGTAAAATTTTTCTACGCATAGAAAAATTTGTACTGTTTAGATGGAGACGGGGAATCTTACTAAACCTGAATCCAGAAACAGTTTCTAAAATTTTATTTTACTATGTTTTGTACTGTATTTAATTATCGGGCGATAAAATACAGTAAATATATTCTTTCGTGGGGTTATAGCAGATAAAAATAGAAATTATACTGCTTAAGTCAACAATAGTAGTTATGACAACTTTTGACGGACCAATAGGAAACAAGTTTAATTCTTTTGACGGACCAATAGGAAGCAAGTCTAATATTGAAGACTTTGATATCAACGTCGATTTAATCAACGGTGTAGGATTAGTGTAAGAAAATGACTATGACCATTTATAACCGTTGGATTTAGATTTAAATCAAGACTGGAGATTTGATCTTATAAAGTGACTAGGACCATTTGTGATCGTTGGATTTGGATTTAATCAACGGTGGAGATGGATCATTTATAACCGTTGGATTTGGATTTAATCAATGGTGGAGATTTGGTCTTCTAAAATGGTTATGACTAATTATGACCCTTGGACTAAAAGTAAGAAAGAGTAATCTTGACCCTTTATTTTTTAGATGCATCTAATGGCTAGGATTTCAAGGAGAAAGATCTAATGGACTAGATTAAGTCTTCTAATCAAAACTCTACCTTAATCCTAACCATTGATCTAATCAATGGCTTAAATGGCTCTAAATGGTGGCTAGAAAAGATGACAACTTTATGAATGCATAATGCATGGAGGGGGGACGGTTTTGTGTTTGTTTTAGGAGTTAAAGGAAAGTTTGAAGACCATTATTAGTGGTCTTGGTCAATTATGCATCATTATTGATCATTTTGCACTCAAGGAGAATGCATGAAGAGGGGGGGACAATTTTTGTGCTTGTTTAGGAGCTAAAGCAAAGTTGAAGACCATTATTAGTTGTCTTGGTCACTTATTGATCATTCTTGATCATTTCCTTCAAGCAAGCTCTTCAAAAAAATTTCTCTCCTTCTCCTCCAAGCTAGCTCACGGCCATAACCTTCAAATCTACCCTCCATCACTCAAAAATTTTATCCAACCTTATTTCTTGAATCCTTACCTTATTCTAAGAACATCTCTAGTTATGAGTTTTCACAAAATCATTCATCTTGAGCTTCAAATCCAAGCTTCAAGTTTCTATCAAAAAGGGTAAAGTTCATATTTCTTCACCCAATCTTTTAGTTTTGATTTTCTAAGCCATGCTTAAACTATGGTTTACCTATTCTTTTACTTGTTATTGATTTTAATATTTGTTTATGATTTTTAGGGATTTTTCCATGGAGCTCTACGAAATTGGTAGGAAGTAAAACTAAGTGTTTTCACTTCATTCTTTATCTTAACCAAGTCTAAGAAGCCTTTCTTTCACAAAAATCAAAAACTCCAACCTTGTTCTTCAAGAGGAATTTCGGCTATACCACCCAAAATCACCATCTAATCTCTTTTAATTTCATCCAACCATAGATCTTGAATCTACATGATTTTCTAAGCAACTTTCATGTTGGAGACTTTCTCTAAATCATCCATCTTCAACTTTGTTCTTCAGGCTAAAGATTGAAGCTTTATTGGTGAAGTTTATTAATCTTCACTTTTCTTTTGATTTTCAAGGTTCTAAGCCATGTTTGATCCATGGTTTATCTTGTTCAAGCTTGATTTACTAATAAATATATGTTTTGTTTTGTATTTAAAAAGCCCTTGGTGGTGAAGGACTTGGAAAAAAAAGCAAAACAAGGAGCTTTTGAGGATCTTCAAGAGGTAAGAGGGAGATTCATCTCACCAACCAAGTATGGTGGTGAGAGATGGTTGTGTATTTGATGGATAGTGAATCCATGTGAGAATTCATATCCATGGTCATGTAATTATTTGTGGGTGTTTATGTGTTTATGTGGTTTATATGCTTAGCATGGTTTATTTGTGCTTGCATGCTTAGTATGATGTTTATTTGCTTTTATGGTATGCTTATGATATATATGTTGATTATATGTGATGTATGCCATAAAAATTGTTGGAAAAGAAAATAATTTTTGATTCCAAAGACCATGAGGATTTCAGCCTCAACACCTCAAAATAGGTGTTCATAAATTAATATTTTCATGAATGATAAAATCGAATGTTTAGAAAAGTAAGGAAAATAAACAAAGGGTTTGTTTTCAAAGAATAAGTGTTCACGGGTTTTGAAGGATGTTTTAAATCAAAAGATTTTAAGTATTTTACAAATCATGAGTTTTCAATGAAAAGAGCAATGAGTTGATGATTTTAAGGATTTGCAAAGAAAGTGAAAAATGAAAATGAACAAATGATTTGATTTTAAAGACCATGAGTCTCACAGTTTTGTTAAAGAATTTTTAATGTTTTGTTTATGTAAAACCATATCAACTTAAAAGGAAAAGTATTTGATGGCTTCAATGGCCAAAGACTCCACGGTGTTTGGGAGATTGTAATAGTTTTGGTTTTATGAAACAAAGTGGTTTCAAAGTGGAAACAAAGTGTTTGAACAAAGTGTTTTAGTACAAGGATTAAAGAAAATGGAAACAAGGTGTTTTGTTACTTTTAAGATGGAATTTTGTTTATGAAAGATAAAAAGAGGTTGAAAGTGTTTGAACCTCAAATTATTTTGAAGAAAATTGATTTTAGAATTGATTTAAGAAAAATAGAGAATATAAGAGTGATTTGATATTTTCTAAACGTGTAACTCATCCTTTGGGTTTTGGAGAGCGTTTGTAATTTTTACAGTAATAAACATTGATTTAATTCAATGGAATTATGAATTTGTGGAATTTGTTGCAAAAAGAATTTTCTTGAGTAAGAAAATGTGGAAATAATGTGAGTAGTCATATTATTTTGAGAAAGGTTGAAATGGAGTTTTTGAAGGTTGAGAAATATTTTTCGTAGTGAAATTATGGTGAAAAATGATTTACGTCACTTAAAAATGTGATTGTTAAGCTACGCAATTTGAAAAACGTTCAAATATTTCCATGCAATTTGAGGAATATTAAAATATTTCTACGCAATTTAAAAAGCGTTTAAATATTTTACGCATTTGAGATATTGTGGAAAAATCGCTACGCGATTTAAAAATGGTGGAATATTTTTACGTGATTGATGAAAACGTTGAAAAATCAATACGTAATTTGAAAACGTAACAGAAGTGTTGCGGAATTGTGAAAACGTAACAGAAATGTTGCGCGATTGTGAAAACACGATGAAAGTGTTTTGTGACTATAAAAATGCGATAATATGATTTCGCTGTTGAAAATACAATATGATTACTGTTGGGCCAGTGTGTGGACCCTGATTATGAGATTATGAAATTAAACTGAGAATGGGCCAATGTGTGGACCCTGAATATGAAATGATGAATTTTGCCTGTGATTGGCATTGATGCATTGAACATGCATTGGAAATGGTGAATTTTGCCTGTGATTGGCATTGGTGCATTTTATATGCATGAACTAGTGTATGGACACTGTATGAGAAAATGATAAATTTTGCCTATGATTGGCATTGGTGCATTGAACATGCATTGGAAAGGTCCGATGGACTGTATGAGGCTATTTGCCTAGGAGAGACGTACACCTCTTGAGTGGGTGCGATATGCGTAGTGTAAGTCACTTGTTGACCTTGGGGGTATCGGGGTGCGGGTTGCTTACATGGGTGGTTGGTCGCGCTTCTTCTCGTAGGTTAGACCGATGCAACGCACCGATGATCCTAACCGAGATACTATTCTTAATCGAGATCTCGTAAAGACTATCGTGTATATGCTAGATGTGCAAAAATCAAAATGAGGATTATAGCACTTGGTCTGAGGCATTTTGGTACAGACAGATCTTTCGGATCAACTTCTCCGAACTGAGTATTAGCTCCATGGAGTAGGACATTGAGTCTATGTATGCATGCATGAAACTGAGCATTTATATCTATGTGATATATTAATTGAGAAATATTGGCTATGATAATTGTTCTATTAAGAAATACTGGATGATGATGATGATAAATAATGTTGATGCCATTATTGTTATTATCGTATGATTTGAATTGATGAATATTTGGATATTGTTGAGGACATCATCGTGAATATTGAATGATATTTGAACTGATAAATAATTGGATGATGATAGTTGATTAATGTTGAGTACATTATTGGAATTATGGTATGATATATCTGTATGATATGCTGTTTGTGTTATCTCTATGCTACCATGTTGGTATTGGCGTAGGTGATCTTACCTCTTTGTTATATTATTTCGCTGTGTTTGTATTATTAAAATTAAATAGTAGATGGAACGAATTGTCTTAGGCATGACGGGTGGTAGATATTCTGAGATTGGTGACAACATGGAGGAGTGGTCATTCAGGACTCGTTGGTGTGCAGTGTTGACAAGGAACAGATGTCTGAGGCATCAAGATGGATACAAGAAGGAATAAGTATGTTAAGTTTTACCGTTAGTGTTGTACCGTGCTATTAAGTAGGACCCGTCATAGGGTTTGCTACTGTTAAAAAAAGAGAGTTTGTTAGTTTTATATTTCTCTTTAAATTGTTAAATATTAATTGGTGTCAATATTGTATATTAATTAGTTGAAATATATTTTCAGTAATACTTATGGATTTCAGTAAGTTTATGTTTCTGTAATAAGAAATTTTAAAACTCACTTTTTATAACTCAAATATTTTATGAACTTCTTTACAGATTATGAATTGGGAGTCAGAAATGTGATACCCTGAGGAGGGTGTTACACAAAACTTACCCGTTAAAAAAAAAGCCATTGCCAATTGAAAGATAGCCTTCTTATTCACTTCATTTGCCCCAGTTGAGTACTTTTTATGTTGAAAGTACTGCTTGATATCATGATATTAAGGTTTACCATCTAGCTCGCCATCCACATTGACACAATACGCAAGTTCACTGTGTATCTTTACTTGGATGGGTTGGACATTATTGTCGATATCCAACTTGGTCATTACAGCTAAAGTGACCAAGGCATCTGCAAACTGATTTTTGTCTCGAGTCAAATGAGAGAAGGTTACCCCCTCAAACTTCTCAATTAACCGGGTCATATACTTCTGATAAGGCACTAACTTTGGGTCTTTGGTTTGCCATTCACCATTCACCTGATAATTGATGAGTGTTGCATCTCTAAATACTTTTAGCTACTTGATCCCCAAGTCAATTGCAACTTGTAAACTACTAGCACAAGCCTCATATTTCGCAGCATTATTAGTGCATTCAAAATCCAGCTTAATAGCAACTGGGTATTGCTTTCCAGCTGGTGAAACAACCATGACTCCTATGCCACTACCATACATGTTGTCTGTTCCATCAAAATACATCTTCTAAACGGGCTCATCTTCACCTTCTTCTTCTCCTTCTATTGTCAATATTTCTCCATCAAGGAACTTAGATGTTACTAGTTGTCCACTCTCAAAAGGGTTTTCAGCTAAATGATCAGCAATTGCACTTCCTTTGATAGATTTTTGAGTCATGTACTTGATGTCAAATTCTGATAACATCACTTGCCATTTTGAAACCCTTAATGATACATGAGGGCTTTCAAATATGTATTTCAGAGGGTCCATTCGGGAGATCAACTAAGTGGTGTAATACAGCATATACTACCTTAGCCATTTTGAGGTCTATACTAGAGCACAATAAGTCTTCTCAATAGCCATGTAATGGGCTTCATAATCATTAAACTTATTACTCAGAAAATAAGTTACTTGCTCCTTCTTTCTTGATTCATCATGTTGCCCTAGTATTGCTCCTATCAAGGTTGGCAGTATTGTTAAGTGCAATATCAAAGGATAACCTAATGTAGAAGGCACCAAAATAGGAGGATTCATTAAATAAGTCTTTATCTTGTCAAAAGCTCCTTGACATTCCTCATCCCATTGACCCGGCTGATGCTCCTTTAACAACTTGAATATAGGCTCACAAGTGTTGGTCAAGTTAGCAATGAATCTAGCAATGTGGTTAAGTCTCCTGAGAAAACTTATCACTTCACGCTCTGTCTTAGGAGCAGACATCTCCTGTATTGCTTTCACCTTATTCAAATCCACCTTTATTCTTTATCTAGTAACGATGAACTCGAGTAGTTTTCTAGTAGATGCTCCAAAAACACATTTAGCAGGATTCAACCTCAGCTTATACTTTCTGAGTCTTTTATAAACAACTTACGCAAAACCTCCACATGACTTTGCCCTTCTCTAGACTTGGGGGCTATATCATCCACGTGCACCTCAATCTCCTTGTGCATCATGTCACCAAACAATGCAACCATAGCACGTTGGTAAGTAGCTCCAGCATTCTTTAATCCAAACGGCAACACTATATAGCAAAACATTCCCCAAGGAGTGATGAAAATGGTTTTTTCTTTGTCATTGACATCTATGGGGATTTGATTGTTCCTTGAGTATCCATACATAAATGAAAACCTTTGATTCTTAGAACTGTTATCAACCAGAACATCGATATGATGGAGTGGGAAATCATCCTTTAGACTAGACTTATTTAGATCCTTGTAGTCCACACACATTATGACTTTTTCGTCCTTCTTAGGTACAGGCATAATATTGGCCACCCAATCTAGGTGCCTTGACACTTCTACAAATCCTGCTTCTAGCTACTTAGTTACCTCCTCCTTGATCTTTAGGGATATGTCAGGATGCATCCTCCTTAACTTCTATTTCTATGCCTCAACATTCGAGTAAAGTGGGATTTTATGTGATGCTATCTTCGGATCTAATCCAGGCATATCTCGATAAGACCAAGAAGACATCCATATACTCTTTGAATAGTGTAATCATTTCTTCATGCTTGGGGTTTTACACCATTTTCAACTCTTTTTTCTCTTCCTCTATCTCCATGTTGATCATCTTTGCTACCTCACCATTTAAGTCAAATCCCTTCTCTGAATACTCTAGTAATTTTGCAAATTTTTCAACGACTTCTCCCTCTTCACCAGGCCTAGGGTCTTCTTCATCAAACATCGCAGGGGAATCAATCAATGAGTTTTCAAGGTCCTTTTCATGAGGCGAACTTTCTACAAGACTCAAATCCTTGGAAAGTAATTTGTGTGGAGTTAGAAAGACAAAGTATAGTAGGAATGACAAAGCAAGAACAATATATTATACAAAAATGTAAAAAGAAAACTGATAAATGCAAAAGGACAAGTCAAAGGTGTAACGAGGAGGAATGCTGAATATTCATGCAAATTCATTTAATTAATGTCTCAAATAATATAAGGACAAGGATAAAGCCAATGCTTCCCTATTCCCCCACACTTGTTCATGAGCTCATCCAAGGATAAGGTCAATGCTCTTTTATTCCCTAAGGTAAAGGGACAATATGGTTTTTCACTAAGGGTATGTAATGAGCTAAGAATAACAAAGAATAGGAAAATAAGCTCAAGGGGGTTAATTAAGGGAAAATATGTAAGGTTGGCTATTTGGATAAAGTAGCTAATGCATGGAAAGAATGTCTCAATCATATTCATGTTTGCATGTGAAAATATAACCTAAAAAAGAATTAAAGTAAGTTTTAAAGTGATCAAAATCCATGAGTGAAAATCACATGAGAAGGAAGAGAATGACATAAGTACTAAATCCATTCATCAATAAGCTCAAATTCTCACAAGGTATAAGTCTGTTAAACTTAATTTACTAATTCAATTTCCATTACCAAACAAGTCAAGTGTAATATGAAAGACAATTCATTCACTTATGTCACGAACCTCTAATCCTCAATTTGTCCAAACTCATAACTTCCACATATCTCAAGAGCCATAGGAAAGCAATTAAAAATTAAAAACAAGAAGCACACAATTTTTTTATTCAAAAACATCAAAACAAAATTTAAAAACAAAACAAAAAAAGAATTAAAAAATAGAAAAATAGAAAATAGAATTGATAGAAAAATAAATAGACAGAAAAATAGAAAACTAAATTAAAAGTAGAATAATTGAAACAAAAAATAAACAAGTAAAACAGAAACAAATAATTAAAATAGAAAATAAAATCAAACACAAAAAATAAAAATATAAACAGAAAATAAAATGCAAATACCTCCCTCACACTTAAATTCTACATTGTCCTTAATGTAAAGCTCAAAAGAAAACAATATCCCTCAATTAATCAAGGACAAGTAAAATAAAAAAGAGAGAAAGAGAAGAAATATCCTTATTAAGAGAGTTAGTGTTGTGAATTTTTCGTAAGCGCACAGATCATACAAGTAGTAAAATAAGATCGTTCCTAAGAGGATCGATTGACTACTAACTCTTACAGTAATTTTTTATTGTTTAAACGAATAAAAACAATAGTGAAAGCTATATTAAAATTAAGATGAAAAGCAAAACAATAAAGTAAACAATTGAAACTAGAAAAGATGATATTTAACAAAGATTTAAAGGCCTAGGACTCAGAATCCACTACACTACCCCCTATGATAAATTGTAATCCTATCTTTGTTAATGTTCAATTATGTTCTTGAAGGTGATCTGTCCTAAATTATTTAAAGCCCAATTTCTTGGCACTAAAAATGTGTTAAAACATCATAAATCTCATTCTCATGGCAATTAATCTAAGTTCCAACCCATTAAGATTCATAACAATCATTTAACCCTCGAAGGATTTAAGCTTATGTCTAAGTCTCAATTCCTAAGTTCAATTCTTGGATTATCAAGCAATTAGATTTCATCTTTCGATCCTTCACCTAAAGCCTAAGATCATATAAATATAGCGTGTAACATATCACAAGCATTAAGCATACCAAGAATGAATCAAGAACAATAATTTCATTAACAAAGAATCAAATTAACAATTCATAATAGAAAAATAGAGAGTTTCATCATAATCCTAGAAAAGGGGCTTAGCAGCTCATGGCAATTGTAACACAAACAAGAACAAGGATTAAAGAAACAACCACGAATGATAAACAAAAAGAAAAGATGGGAAGATGGAGATGGAGATGGAGAAAAGAACTTCAATGGTTGATCTTCAAAGAGTCTTGCTCTTGCCTTCAAAGCCTTCACCTCAAATCCTTGCGCCTCTCCTCTCAAAACTTACCATCACATAAGTCTCTAGCCAAAAGTCTCTTTAGGATTGGTGTTTTTGCCCAATTTATAATGATTTGGGGGCAAAACTTTTTTTTTTCACGTTAGGAGGACAAACATGGTGGTGTCTCCCTTTGACATGGCCGTGTGAGCTTAAAAAACAATATAATTTTGATGTAGAGGGGAGACATGGCCATGTGACCAAGAGACACAGCCATGTCTCCAAGTCAGAAGCTTCATTGAAGTTAGACAGGGTCATGTGAGCTTGACAGAAGCGTTTTCTAAGTTAGACATGACCGTGTTTAACTCCTCAATTGCTTTGATGTTGAAATTTGGATAAGTGGTCTTCATGAAAGTTGTAGCTCTTTTTCTTAGCTTTCCAATACCACTAGAATCACCTCCTTTTGACCTTTATAGCTCAATCGCGCAAAGGTTAAAAACTCTACGAATCTTGGCTATATAAATTATGAGCTCAACTCCATTGCAATGAATCCATCCAAAGCTTCATATAGCCATTCAAGACATCTCTTTTGGACCTAAAAACATAAAGAAAGATCAATCATGAGATACCAAAGATTATTAGATTAAATATGGCATAAATTCTAACATAAATCAATCAAAGCACACATAAATCCACCTCAAATCAAGCACAAAATGTGTGTATTTTATCCACACATCAAATTTCCCCACACTTGAACATTGCTTGTCCTCAACCAAAGAGTATGAATCAAAATCAAGATTAAATTGAACATCAAGGAACATGAATCAAGGGAAATTCTATAGTTTAAAAGTTTAATGAATGCTCAGTAATCAAATCTAATCAAATAAGATAGTCTAGCACTTGATACAATTAGAAACTTAAGTCTAGCTTGCTCCTCTTCTCTCTACCAAATAATTAAGCTCACTCACCTTTCCATCTTTCAAGTGTTTAAGGGCAAAGAGATCACTAAAATTTCTCTTAACAAATGCATGACCATAAGCTTGATTATCAATCTCATCTCCACTTTCAAGTTCACATACATAACAAGAATTAAAAGGACTTCCATTGGTTGTAATGAGACCAAGGATACAATAAATGACAGGAAAAAGATGAATAAAGGTAAAGAATGTTTATAGATAAAGCTATACAAAGCAGAATCAAGTTGAAAAGATGATTAATAAAGCATAATACATAAGGTCATTCTCACTTTCAACCAAATTATTGTCACAATTCTTCACCAACAAACCCTTTTTATTTCTTTTTCCTTTTCATCATTTCATTCTGTTTTTTTTTTTTATCATCCCTTGAGGATAAAAATAATTTTTTATGACTTCTCAATTACCACATCAGCTACTCAAAAGGAATTCAACCTGATTAATCAATAAGGTATCCAAGAAAATCAATTTTAGGCTCAAATGGGGCAACTAAGGGATTATTTATTAATACAACTCTGTAACTCGTGAAAGAATTAAGCCTAAGTGCCTTAATCATGTTCAACTATGTATGTGAATCAATAAAATCTCAACAGGATATCAAATCAAGTTCTAGCACACATAAATCAAGAGAAAGTTCACTCAGAAGAAGAATAGGATTTTGTGTATAATAAATACAATCATTAAGGGCTCAAATATCACTTTCTAGCTTAAATTAGTAAAGAGAATAAATTGCAAGCAAACATGACTAATTTCCTAAATAAAATGCTAAATTTGTCAACATTCAATTGAAAAAATTGCCTTGCACAAAATCAGTTCATGAGTAGTGGATTTCCTTTTTTCAAACATAATTTCTATCAGCTTAGAAATAATCAAGAAATCAACACACAATTCCTACTTGATTTGATGCAATACTGAAGTGTTCATTGACTCAGAGTAATCAAAAGGATACCCCCCCACACTTAAAATCAACATTGTCCTCAATGTTGAAAAAATGATAAAAATAATAGAACAAAAGACAATGAAACTTCCCTGAAAATGGAAATGCAAGATCACAAAGGTGGTGGGAGAGGTGCAGCCGAAGGAAAGGCGTGTAGCCATGCACTCGAACATCTGAAAAACAAGAAAAACAAAAGCAAAAACTAAAAAACAAATGCAAGAACTAAATGCAAAAATAAAGAAACTAAAGGAAAGAGAAGAAAAATCTTTTTGGCGGCCGACAACTATATACATCCCCTACAAAGGCTCCGAACTTAGAGAGACACCTAAGTCGACTCAACAATAGCTAATTACAAAATAAAAATAGAAAAATGATAATAAAATAAGTAATAACAAAATGAGAACAAAATAAAAAATAAGAGAGTAAAGAAAAGGAGAGAAAATTTGGGTTACCTCCCAAAAAGCGCTAAGTTATAGTCATTAGCTTGACTATGGGTTGATTCCATGCTTAGGTGATGTCAATGGAATGGTGCTCAATCCCCACTCCTTTTCCATAATGTTTCACTCTCTGGCCATTAATCAAGAATGTCTTTTGGCCTTCTTTCTTCACCTCAAGTACTCCATACGATAAGACTTACACAATCTCATATGGTCTAGACTTCTTTGACCATAATTTACTAGGACAGAAACATAGAAGTGAGTTATTGACAAGAACTTTATCTCTAAGCTTGAACCCACACTACTTATTACCCATGTCATGCTACTTCTTTTATCTCTTCTTGTAGAGCAAGTATTCTCAAAATCGGTGACAACCTTGGGCAAGGTCTCCTCTAATATATCATCAGTCACAAATTCTCATAGATATGAAAGCACAGGACTATCCGTAATATCAGGAGCATCTATGTAATTACATGAATCAAAGGAACTAGGATTTTTGACATAATCAAAAACATGAAAAACCACTTCCTCATCATTTAATCGCAAGCTCAACTTCCCTTGATGGACATCAATAATGGCTTTGCCAGTGGCAAGGAATGGATGCCCAAGTATGATTGGGATTTGAACATCTACTTTCATCTCAAGCACAACAAAATCGACTAGCATGTATAACTTTCTAACCTTCACTGGTACATTCTCTAATATGCCAATAGGATGTTTGATTGACCTATCTTCCAATTGAAGAGAGATGGTGGTTGGTTTGAGCTGCCCAATATTAAGTTTCTTATAAACAAAACATAGCATTAAACTCACATTTTCCGAAGATCACACAAGGCCTTGTTAATATTCATGTTCCTAATTGAGCATGGAATTGAAAAGCTATCTGAATCATTAAGCTTAGGAGGAAGCTTATTCTGAATGATAGCACTACATTTTTCAGTCAAAGCAATGGTTTCATAGTCCTCAAGCTTCTTTTTATTAGAAAGAATCTCTTTCAAGAACTTAGCATAAGAGGGCATTTGGGAGAGAACTTCCTTAAAAGGAATATTAATGTAAAGCTTCTGAAGTACCTCCAAAAATTTTCCAAATTGATGATCAAGCTTCACTCTTTGATACCTTTGAGGGAAGGGTAAAGGTGGAACATATGCTTCTGGAGGAACATGTTTTTTAATGCTTTCTGCATCTCTTTCTTTATCATTGCTCTTCTCATGCTTCTCTACCTCTTCATGGGTTTCTTTTTCTTCAAGCTTTTCTTCCATTGTGGGGCTTTCAAGTTGCTTACCACTCCTCAATGAGATTGCTAGAACTTACTCCCTCACATTAATTTCTAGTTGACTTGGTATTCACCCCTGGATTATGTTGAACAAGCTTGTTTGTTGGGCTATTTGAGTTTCAAGCATCTTAGAGTGAGTGGCCATTTGATCTAGGTGATTATGAATTTGCTTGATGGACTCCCTTTGTTGTTACACTTGAGCTTGAATGACTTGATTCTGCTCCTTTTTTGTATCTTTAAAAGTCTTAATAAGAGCTTCTAAATTAGACTTTGCATCTTGAGAAGATTATTGAGGTTGTTGGAATTTGGGTGTTGATCTATTGTTGGATGGAGCCACTCTATTTTGCTGGCTACCATAGGAGAAATTAGGATGGTTTCTCTATCCTGGATTATACGTGTTGGAGAAGGGGTTACCTTGGGCCTTAAAATTGTTGTTTTGCACATAACTCACTTGCTCCAATGACGGGTCTTGAGAATAAGTCTCCACCGCATTGCATTCTGAAGTTAAATGCCCTCCTCCTCATGTTTCACAAGCTTTACTAGGAGTAGTGATAGCATTGACATTCAGCTTCTCAAGTGATTTGGTCAAGGTGTCAAACTTGACATCAAACTGGGTATTCAACATGGTAATGACATCAAGCTCTATTATCCCGACTTATTTCTTTGAAGTCAATCTCTCACCTAGCCACAAATAAATGTTTGAAGTGTTGGTGTATGCCCTAGAGGCCAATACATTTTATCTTTATTTACATACATTGTATTATGCTATTTTTAATATATGACGTATTTTATTTATTGTGTTCTTTTTTATAAACATAATAACGTCCTTATAATAGTACGTTTGATACCATAGGACATCAAGAGGATGACTTGAACGTGAGATTCTATTGGATAAAATACTATTCTTAAATGTCCATAGTCAAGTATTATTGTTAATTAGGACAACAATAATGCATTGAGACTAGTATGTGTGTAGACTGATGACCACATCTCACGGGTCATGGATATGAGATATCAAGTTTTCACATAGATACTTATTAGAGTAATGTTGTATTGGACAGACCCGCCATGAGAACGCTATGTGGATCGTTACGTGAGTGTCATAAGCGATTCTCATAGTGATAATGGTGTATGTGGTCCTTTGACCTGAAATCACTACGATTCCTACATGAAGAGTTGTGTGTTTTAATGCCATCAAACATCATCTGTAACAAGATGATTATAAAGTTAGTTATTAGACATACCGTGATTCATTAGAGGGATGTGAGTGACCTAGATGGGATTTGTCCCTCCTACATAATAGGAGTGATATCTTCGGGCCCCCTGATTGAGTGACACTACGAAATGCATGGCCATATTCAAATGAGTCAATATGAGATATTGATCTCATTTGTTATTACTATGTCTACCCGAGAATCAGGAAACTAAAGATTGAACTAAACAAGGGTGACACGTTCCATGCCTTGTATTCAATCCAGATATCTGGACAAAGGGACTAAACTACACGGAAACATTAGTCACGGATAAGTTATGTCAAATCACTAACATTCTCATTACTTGGGTAGCAACGATGTGTTACTAGATACCGCTTACTGTTTGTAATATTAAAATGAGATTTTAATATTACTACTAACGTCATGAGAACCTGCAGGGTCGCACACTTAGAGCAGACTAAATTGGAGCAATAAGGATCCAAGTTAGACTCGGATTCAATTGTGGGCCTAACTCATAACAGATGAGTCTAAGATTACACAACTTACGTTGCTACTGCTCATACTCACTTAAGGCAGTCACTATTATAAATAGTACTGCTAATTGGACTACTAGGAATGCATTATAGAATCCTAGCCATAGCTATAGAAAGTGAGTCAGAGAGTGACAGGTTTCCTTTTCTTCCCTTTGCAGCTTGCACTGTTGTAGAGAGGTCAGACTCCAACACTGCAGACGTTGGATGTTTTGCAAGTCTGTTCATGTGGATACTGCAAAAACATCGTCGCTATTATGGTGTTGGTGATTTAGGTCGCTTGTGTTTATCACGCTTCAAGAGGTAAACATTTTAAAACATTTTAAAACTCGGATTATGGCTTTTTGGCATGGATCCAGTGAGGAAATTTTTATTATTCTGCTGTGTGATGTATCCGCAATTCCCAACAGTGGTATTAGAGAGTCTTGCGAAACCATGATTCAATTTTTCTGCTCTTCTTGTTATATGAAATAACATGATTTGTTGCTTTCTTTTCGGAAAAGATATGATCTTTATATGTTATTTCTGAAATCGAAAGAATGCTTTACAAAAACGTGTTTTGTTGATTTGTTGTTCACAAAACATGTTGATGTTTTTGAAACCATGAAGATGTTCATATGATCATGTGAAAACCATTTTAAATGCTTTCTATTTCTCCGTTTTTTTTATATGATTCTATGAAAATTGTTTTGAATGCTTTCTATTTCTGCATTTTGTTGGTATATATGCGATATATACATAGCAACGCGGCGCAAGGTTTTGGAAGCCTTGGTTGCCTTCATAGAACAACAGAGAGGCAAGGGTTCTCAAATCCTTATTTCTGCACAGAGGCATAGTGCAAGGTTTTGGAAACTATGTCTTCACGCATTCTGGAAACCCTGTTTCTGGATAGGTGATGGCACCTGTAAGGAACCCGTGCGGCACATGAAGTGTTCATGTGTTTGCGGGCCTTAGGGTTCAAGTGTTGTTGCCCTAGCCGTCACAGAGGTGAAAGAGGTCCAACTCAATTTTTTGTTCAAGAAACCAGTGGTATATGCGGCACTCCTGTCGGGGGTTGCCCCGAATCCCATTGCATGGCGTGTGATATTCGAAAGCACGATATTCAAAATCGTTTTTATAACTCACAAAATAATAATGTGTTATTGCTTTGTGTTTATGTGTACTTAGTGATGCATGGTGCATGGTTATGGCCTTAGTCCTCTTTTTATGCTATTTTGGTTATTTTAAATACGACCTGCGTGTTGTGTTTTTCTCTATACTTTCTTATTGTACATTCTCTTCTCACCTAACTCCCCTCGAATGTGACAGAGGTTTCTATATAATGTAATCTTGATGTGGAGGCAAGAAGATGACATCAAGTGAGGATGCTGGTGGGAGACGCTTGGTGAAGCTGGCTTAGTTAATGCCACTCTCTTAGGGGCCATAACCATGTCACATTTACTATATGCTTTATATGTATGAGATGCATGGATGATGTTTATGATATGTTAAACAAGTTTAATAAATGGTGAGATCTAATAATAAAAATTCCCTCAAAGTAAATATTAAGTCATTATGTGATGCCTTCCAATGCGTGGCACTCGTCAAGACTAGTATCGATCAAGTGTAGGTCTGCCAAAGCAGGATGCCTTTATCTATATTAGTAAGACGCGATGAGATAATGGTAATATCCAATTGCCAACCATTGGGTCTGACTTAACTAGGCCATTTCAATAGGATTGAAGGCTTAGAGGCATGGTGTTAGGCTTTAGTCCATTAGATAGATTAGAATAAGTGTTATTCACCCAACTATCCAAGAGTTGCATGTGATGTAATTGGAAAGAGTTTCCTACCTAAATAACTGAATTTTGGGTGATCAGCCAAAGCTGACTTAAAGCTAGGTGAAATATAGATCTTAGCCAACTAGGAAATCTTTCGATGGGATTTTTCGAGTCAATGCTAAGGGTTATTGATTTGAATAAAATAGTGGGAGGCATATTTAATTAAAGACCTTGTTAAATATGTTTATGACATGATACTTATATTTTGCATATTTCTGTTGATAGATTACCATGGCAACAAACACTTCAAGTAACTTATCCTTGTGATCAGTCCATGAGAAGGACAAGTTGTCTGGAACAAATTTCCTAGACTGGTATAGGAACTTGAGGATTGTCCTCAAGCAAGAGAAAAAGTTGTATGTTTTAGAACAGCCTAATCTTGAGCCACTTGCTACTAATGCCCCTAGAGCTGAAAGTGATGCTTATAAGAAGCATCAAGATGATGCCTTGGACGTCGGATGTCTAATGCTAGCCACCATGAACTCTGAGCTCCAAAAGTAACACGAGAACATGGATGCCTGCGATATGAACATACACCTCAAAAAGTTGCATCAAGAGCAAGTTAGACATGAGAGATACGAGGTTTCTAAAGCACTGTTTCAGTGCAAGTTGGTAGAAGGAAGCCCTGTTGGTGCTCATGTACTCAAGATGATTGGGTACATTGAAAACCTAGAGAGACTTGGTTTTCCTTTGGGCCAAGAGTTGGCCACTGACTTAGTCTTATAATCGTTGTTAGAAAGTTTTAGTCAATTTGTCATGAACTACAACATGAATGAAATTGACAAATCACTACCAGAGCTGCTAAGCATATTGAGAACTGCTGAGCAGAACATAAACAAAGGCAAAGGAAAGATCATAATGATGGCCCAAAAGAATAAGGGCAAGAAACAACAGAAAAAGCAAAAGGACAAGTGGAAGGGCAAGGGCAAGGATAAGTCCAAGCCCACTACTTCTAGCTTGAAACTAGTGGGTGGAGTGGCTAAGGAAGGTACATGCTTCCACTGTGGTCAGATCCGGACATTGGAAAAGGAACTATGCCAAGTACCTGGAGGAGCTCAAGAAGAAGAAGGGAAGTGAGACTTCAACTTCAGGTATTTTTGTTATAGAAGTCAATTTATCTACTTCTGCATCATGAGTATTAGATACTGGATGTGGATCTCACATATGTGTAAATGTGCAGGATCTAAAGAGCTGTAGACCATTGAGTAAAGGCAAAGTAGACCTACGAGTGGGAAATAGAGCAAAGGATGCTGCATTAGCCGTAGGGACTTACTTATTATCTATGCCCACTGGGCTTCTAATAGAGTTAGAGAACTGCTATTTTGTGCCTGCTAAATATCATTTCTGTTTCTTGTTTAGACAAGATAGACTTTACTTTTATTATAAAGGACAAATGTTGTTTCATTTATATGAATGATATTTTTTATGGCAATGCACAATTGAGTAATGGACTTTATGTCCTTGATCTCGAAATGCCCGTCTATAGCATAAATACAAAGAGCTAGTGATCTTTTAGGCTTTATACATAGTGATGTATGTGGGCCACTAAACATACTAGCTAGAGGCGGTTTTCAATATTTCATTACATTTACTGATGATTTTAGTAGATATGGATTTGTATATCTTATGAAGCACAAATCAAAATCCTTTGAAAAGTTCAAAGAGTTCAAGAATGAAGTACAAAACTAACTTGGCAAGAGTATTAAAATCCTTCGATTAGATTGAGGAGGTGAATACTTAAGCCAACAGTTTAATGATCATCTGAAAGAGAGTGGGATAATATCTCAACTCACTCCTCCTGGAACACCACAATGGAGTGGTGTTTCTGAAAGGAGGAACCGGACCTTGTTGGACATGGTCCAATCCATGATGAGTCATGCAGACCTTCCAGGCTTCTTCTGGGACATGCTCTGTTAACAACAGCTTTCACACTTAACCGTGTTCCATCTAAAACAGTTCAACAGACACCATAGGAGATATGGACTGGGAGACGACCCAATATGTCTTTTATGAAGATTTGGGGTTGCGAAGCTTATGTGTAACGTCAAGTTTTTGATAAGCTTGGCCCTAAATCAGATAAATGCTTCTTTGTGGGGTATCCCAAGGAAACCAAGCGATACTATTTATATAAACCTACCAAGGGCAAAGTATTTGTCGCACAGACTACTGTATTCCTAGAAAAGGAGTTTATCTCCAAAGGAACCAGTGGGGGGAAAGTAGAACTTGAAGAAATTCAAAGTTTACAGAGTAGCAGCGAACCAATGGTGGAAATAAAGCAACCTCCACAAGTCATTGTGGAACCTCAATCTGCTCTAGTAGCACAAGACCCGCGTAGGTCTAACAGGATACGTCATCAACCAGAGAGATATGGATTTCTCATGATCCAGTAAGGTGACGTATTACTCATGGATCAAGATGAGCCTGTGACTTTCTAAGAAGCCATTATTGACCCAGAATCTGAAAAATGGCTTGAGGCCATGAGATCTGAAATGGAATCCATGTATGCCAACCAAGTATGGACCTTGGTTGACCCACCTGAAGGGGTAAAACCCATTGGGTGCAAGTGGGTTTTCAATAAGAAAACTAACATGGATTGTAATGTGCATACCTTTAAGGCACGATTGGTGGCTAATGGTTTTAAGCACCTTCCACCCAAGATGAGAGGGATCGCATGAGTAAGATTCCATATGCATCTGCAATTGGATCTATCATGTATGCCATGTAATGTACTCTACCAGACATCTCGTATGCTTTGAGCATGATGAGCAGGTACTAGTCTGATCCCGGTGAGAGTCACTGGAGTATTGTCAAGAACATCCTTAAGTACCTGAGAAGGACTAAGGATTCGTTCTTGGTATATGGAGCAGAGAAGAAACTAGTTATGAAGGGTTACACTGATGCTAACTTCCAAACTGATAAGGACAACTCTAGATCGCAATCGAGTTTTGTTTATTGCCTGAATGGTGGGGCTATAAGCTGGAAGAGTTCAAAGCAGGAGAGAGTCGCCGATTCTACCACAGAGGCTAAGTATATTGCTGCCTCCAATGCAGCAAAGGAGGCCGTTTGGATTAGGAAGTTCATTATTGAGCTTAGTGTAGCTCCTAGTATTGTGGACCCAGTGGACCTCTATTGTGATAATAATGGAGCCATTGCACAAGTTAAGGAGCCCAAATCTCACCAGCGATCTAAACATATATTTAGGCGCTTCCATCTCATTCGAGAGATCATCGATAGAGGAGATGTGAAGATATGTAGAGTACCAACAGATGATAACATTGCTGATCCACTGACGAAGCCTCTTGCACAGTAGAAGCATGAGGGTCACACTAGGTCTTTAGGCATTAGATACATGCCTGATTGGCTCTAGTGCAAGTGGGAGATTGTTGGTGTATGCCCTAGAGGCCAATACATTTTGTCTTTATTTACATACATTGTATTATGCTATTTTTAATATATAACGTATTTCATTGATTGTGTTCTTTTTTGATAAACATAATAAAGTCCTTAGAATAATAGGTTTGATACCATAGGACATTAAGTGGATGACTTGATCGTGAGATCCTATTGGATAAAATACTATTCTTAAATGTCCCTAGTCAAGTATTATTGTTAATTAGGATAATAATAATGCACTGAGACTAGTATGCGCGTAGACTGATGACCGCATCTCACGGGTCATGGATATGAGATATCAAGTCTTCACATGGATATATATTAGAGTAATAATGTATTTGACAGACCCGCCATGAGAACGGTACATGGATCGTTATATGAGTGTCATAAGCGATTCTCATAGTGATAATGGTGTATGTGGTCCTTTGACCTGAAATCACTATGATTCCTACATGAGGAGTTGTGTGTCTTAATAACATCAAACGTCATCTGTAACAAGATGATTATAAAGTTGGTTATTAGATATACCACGATTCATGTGGAGGGATATGAGTGACCTAGATGGGATTTGTCCCTCCTACATAACAGAAGTGATATCTTCGGGGACCCTGATTAAGTGAGACTACGAAATGCATGGCCATGCTCAAATGAGTCAATATAAGATATTGATCTCATTTGTTATTACTATGTCTACCCGAGAATCAGGAAACTAAACATTGAACTAAACAAGGGTGACACGTTCCATGTCTTGTGTTCAATCTAGATATATGGACAAAGGGACTAAACTACATGGAAACATTGGTCACGGATAAGTTATGTAAAATCACTGACATTCTCATTACTTGGGTAGCAGCGATGTGTTGCTAGATACCACTCACTATTTGTAATATTAAAATGAGATTTTAATATTACTACTAATGTCATGAGAACCTGTAGGGTCGCACACTTAGAACAGACTAAATTGGAGCAATAAGGATCCAAGTTGGACTCGAATTCAATTGTGGGCCTAACTTATAATAGATGAGTCTAGGGTTGCACAACTTACCTTGCTACAAATCACACTCACTTAAGGTAGTCACTATTATAAATAGTACTGCTAAGGGGGCTGCTAGGAATACATTACAGAACCTTAGTTGTACCTATAGAAAGTGAGTTAGAGAGTGACAGGTTTCCTTCTCTTCTCTTCACAACTAGCACTGTTGTAGAGAGGTCAGACTATAAGACTGCAGACGTTGGACATTTTGCAAGTCTGGTCGTGTGGATACCGCAAAGACATCATCGCTATTATGGTGTTGGTGATTCACGTCGCTTGTGTTTATCACGCTTCAAGAGGTAAACGTTTTAAAACATTTTAAAACTCAGATTATGACTTTTTTGCATGGATCCTGTGAGGGAATTTTTATTATTCCGTTGCGTGATGTATCCGCAATTCCCAACACGAAGCCACTTCATTGATCAAAATCTTTGCCTCGATCGAAGTCTTGGCCATCAAAGCACCGCCAGCTGCGGCTTCAAAAGCTGCCTTTGTAGAGAAAGTCAACCCAGCATATAATGTTTGGATGACAACAAAATCTTGTAGGCCATGATGTGGATTCTGACGAATGAGATCATTATACCTCTCCCATGCTTCAAAAAGAGATCTATCTTCCTTTTGAGAGAAGGTAGTGATGTCTTGGTAGAGTTTGGTTGTCTTTCCAATTAGGTAATACTTATCCAAGAAAGCCTGCTCCATCAAGTTCTAGGTGGGGAGTGAATTTGGGGTCTTTGAGTGAATTCACTTCTTCGCTTTCCCCCTAAGAGAAAAAGGAAAAAGTTTTATCTGTATAGCATCCGTTGAAACCCCATTAATCTATATAGTGTCACATAACTCCAATAACTCATCCAAATGTTGATTTGAGTCTTTCGTTGATGACTCGTTGAATTGTAATTGTTGGACCATTTGGATCAATGATGTCTTGATCTCGAAGTTGTTGGCCTCTATCCGTGGTCTAACAATGGAAGACTGATAAGTATTAGCATTGGGAGTTCCATAATCCCTTAGCCTTCTCTTTGGATTAGCGACTTGGTTAGTGTTGTCCCCCATGTTGTCTTCCTCAAATCCCTGTATTCTTCTTTCTCTTCTAATATTACGAAGCTTCTTCTCGATCTCAAGATCAACGAGGATAATAAAATTTCCTTGACTCCTCGTTCTGTGCATGAGAAAGAAATAACACCTGAAAATTCAAAGAAAAATAAAAGAAAGTTAAAATAAAATAAGATTAAAAAATAGAAATAAAATAAAATAAAAATTGCTTAAATTAACCAAATTGCCGCTCGTGTTAATATCAACACAAATCCCCGGCAACGGTGTCAAAAACTTCTTGTGAATTTTTCACAAGTGCACAGATCGTACAAGTAGCAAAATAAGATCGTTCCCACAAGGATTGGTTGACTACTAACTCTTACTGTAATTTTTGATTGTTTAAGCGAATAAAAGCAATAGTGAAAACTATATTAAAATTAAGATGAAAAACAAAGCAATAAAGTAAATAATTGAAACTAGAATAGATGAGATTTAACAAAGATTTAAAGGTTTAGGACTCGGAATCTACTACACTACCCTCTATGATAAATTGTAATCCTGTCTTTATTAATGTTCAATTATGTTCTTGAAGGCGATTTGTCCTAAATTATTTAAAGCTCAATTTCCTGGCATAAAAAACGTGCTAAAACTCCATCTATCCATTCTCATGGCAATTAATCTAAGTTCCAACCCATTAAGATTCATGACAATCATTTAACCCTTGAAGGATTTAAGCCTATGTCTAGGTCTTAATTCTTGGATTAACAAGCAATTAGATTTTATCTTTCGATCCTTCACCTAAAACCTAAGATCATGTAAATATGGCATGCAACATATCACAATCATTAAGCACAAGATGTGTGTATTTTATCCACACATCAGGTAGATGCAGACACTTCCACCAGGATCCTATTTGGTAAAAGCATAATGACCGAATTATGCTTGAAGCATGAGAGCTTCCACCAGAGTCCCATTGGCCCTCCTTAATTCCCTTGGGATTCACCCAAGTGCTATCACCGAGATCCCAGGCTTTCTTATGCTCTCTCAAAATTTGTAGCAATCTCTCCTCCTGTTTTGCAAGGAGGTTCTTGGCTATGATCATAGGAAGCTGCTCATCATCTGCCAAGAATGTATACTTCAGGTGCTCAAGTACCGGCTTTAGCTTCAATTTCGATGGCTGCACTACAAAAGGTAATAATTTTGCTACCTGAACCTCTGCATATATATCACATGTTGTACAATCTGCTAACACAGGAACAAATTCATCATATCCCAAAAATACAAAAATTTTAGAACACACAGAACACAACTTATCACCATCACAACTAGCACACAAATCACCACACATAGAGTCACCAAAATCAGCAATCTCAAGAAACTCCTCACACAAATCAGCATATGAATTATCAACCAAATCATCAATTAAATCAATATGAAAGACAAAATTTTCTTCCATGGGATGTTTCATAGCATCAAGAATATTAAACCTTACTAAAAGGACTCAAAACCGACTTAAAACACGAAAACACAAAGCAATGGTAAAAATCACACAAAAATTCAAAAGAAACTATATCTACAAATTTTAAAAAAATTATGGGACCACCACAGGGTGAAAACTAGGGCCCTTGATTGCCCTGATCTATTCTTCCATTTTCTCCATCCACTCTTCCTTCATCTCGTTTTCCTCTATTGTGACATTGCTATTCCTAGAGTGAGGCATTATTACTTGACCCGGAATGGACACATGAGGTTATTCCCAGGTAGGGCTAGCATAACCAGGAATTTCAATATGAGCACCTTCCAAGGTGCGATACCCCTCCCCAATAGGCATGACTATCAATGTTATTTGATATGGTTGCTCATGGATCCCTACAGTGATGCCTGAGGTTACAGTCAAGAATGTCAAGGCGGTTATTGGTGGCACACTTATGTAATGTCCTAGGATAAATATCTAGATATATCTAGAATATATCAAGATAAACAATACTAGCTACGTCACTTACTACATAACTAACTACTAAAATATCTATAACAATCATGCAAGTCATTATAGAAAGCCTTGAGAGAATACAATATATATATATATATATATATATATATATATATATATATATATATATATATATATATATATATATATACAACCTTAGCCACAACAGGGCTTATTATAATACATGCCTTTGAATATAACTACAACGCAAATATAAACAATATACATAAGCTTTATCTAAACAAGAAACAAGTAAAACTATACTATACTAGTTCTTCTGTTTCTTGAACTTCTTATTCAATGATGATCCTTGACCTTCTTCTACCATGAAAACACTAAAAGGGGTGAGAATATAAAAATTCTCAGTAATAAACATATATTTCATGGCATAACAACTATGTAAACTGCATACATAATTAAACTAAACTCAACATTATACGATTGCCCATACAACTGTATAACATTATCTATAATTACTATCATAGGAGTTTCCTCCACTATAACTGATAACTGTATAATACTTAGTAGTATAGCTAAAATGATAGCCTACATACCGTTAATATAAGTAACTGCCTGTTCAATCGCTTATGTCAACAGCAACAGACAATTGCCCATACCACTGAACTTTAACTGCAAAGCTAACAATTTAACCCTACCTCTACTTATTCATTCCAAGAAACTCTGGTTCCACGAACTCTTGCTAAGGTAGAGAGTGAACTTATCACATCTTGGTCCTACCTGAGGCAAAGGAAAACTATAATCCTCACTAATAGTAAACTTGCTCATAGACTCAACTCATCCTTGTGAAAGAGTCTATATTAACTAATGCATCATTTTGACCCAACTTATGGAGTCAAATAAGCACTTCTCTGATTCTTGCATACTTAACTTTGTTGGAGTATGCCCTAGAGGCCGATACATTTTGTCTGTATTTATATACATTGTATTATTCTATTTTTTAATATATGAGGCATTTCATTTATTGTGTTCTTTTTGATAAACATAATAAAGTCCTTAGAATAGTAAATTTGATGCCGTATGACATCAAGTGGATGACTTGATCGTGAGATCCTATTGGATAAAATACTATTCTTAAATGTCGCTGGTCAAGTATTATTGTTAATTAGGACAACAAGAATGCATTTAGACTAGTATGTGCGTAGACTGATGGACATATCTCATGGGTCATAGGTATGAGATATCAAGTCTTCACATCGGTACATATTAGAGTAATAATGTACTGGACAGACCCGCCATGAGAATGATACATAGATTGTTACGTGAGTGTTATAAGTGATTCTCATAGTGACAATGGTGTATATGGTCCTTTGACCTGAAATCACTACGATTCCTATATAAGGAGTTGTGTGTTTTAATAGCGTCAAGCGCATATGTAACAAGGTGATTATAAAGTCGGTTATTGGATATACCGCGGATCATGCGGAGGGATGTGAGTGGTCTAGATGGGATTTGTCCCTCCTACATAACATGAGCGATATCTTCGGGCCCCTTGATTGAGTGAGACTGCGAAATGTATGGCCATGCTCAAATAAGTCGATATGAGATATCTATCTCATTTGTTGTTATTAAGTCTACTCGAGTATCAGGAAATGAAGGATTGAATTATACAAGGGTGGCGCATTCCATGCTTTGTGTTCAATTTAGATATCTAGACAAAGGGACTAAACTACACAGAAACATTGGTCATAAAAGGTTATGTCAAACCACCGACATTCTCATTATTTGGGTGGTAGTGATGTGTTGCTAAATACCACTCACTGCTTGTAATATTAAAATGGGATTTTAATATTACTGCCAACGTTATGAGAACCTGCAAGGTCGCACACATAGAGCAGATTAAATTGGAGTAATTAGGATCCAAGTTGGACTTGGATTCAATTGTGGGCCGGACTCATAACAGATGAGTCTAAGGTTGCACAACTTAACTTGCTTCTACTTTCACTCACTTAAGACAGTCAACTATTATAAATATCACTACTAAGGGGTTGTCATCGGATGCATTAAAAACCCTAGCCGCACTAGACAGAAACAGTGAGTGAAAGAGTGATAGGTTTCTTCTCTTTTCTTCGTAGCTAGCACTATGTGAGAGAGGCGAGACTCCTATTTGCGGATGTTAGATGTTCGTGAGTCTGTTCATATGGATACCACAAAGACATCATTGCTATTACAATGTTGGTGATTCACGTCATTTGTTTTGATCACGCTTCAAGAGGTAAACATTTTAAAAACTTGGATTATGACTTTTTTGCATGAATCTTTGGTGGGAATTCTATTTTCCACTGCGTGGTGTATCTGCAATTCCCAATAGTAGTATTAGAGCCACTTATGAAACCAAGATTCAGTTTTTTTGGTCTTCTTGTTGTATGAAATAACATGATTCATTGCTTTCTTTTTGTAAAAGATATGATCTTTATGTGTTATTTTTGAAACCGTATGAAGCCTTTGAAAAAATGGATTCTGTTTGATGTGTTGTATGTGAAACAATGATGATGTTTTCGAAACAATGAATTTGTTATGTATGTATGTTTTTTGTAACACCCATTGTAGATTATCACATTTAAGACTAATCCTAATATAACTTACCCAAGTTATAAAAGAATTAATCTTGTAAAATACTAATTTTAAAATTTCGTTTGCGGAATAACCATAATTAAATAAAAACATTTAAACATAACACGTTGTTGAAAGTAAACTTGCCATACCTATGTATATAATGAAACATTGTTTGCAAATAATTTATATAATTACACACTCAAGCCCAAAAGTTATGTTATACATTACACATGACGAAAATATAAAATACTTAAGCTTAACCTTCCTAAACCAAACTAAGGATCCGGGTCCTCAGCAGGATCCTCCTCCTCTTCCTCGATGTCATCTTTAAAGAAACCCGGCAGATATAACAAGCGCCTTGCGGGTGTCCTAGCTGATGATACCATCAAATCCTCCTATGGGGTATAAAAACTACCACCTCAAAGTTCATGAATAGGCATCGTAAACTCGAGACGCACTAGAGCATTTTGCATCAATACAGGAGTTCCACCTCTAGTACCACTGAGGTTAAGAGTTAAGTCCCCGGTATACACAAACCTCTCATTCCCATAGTTAAACGTCCACACGTCAGTTCCCCTGTGGGACTTTACGGTAACAAAACCTAGAACTTGACATGTCACCGCCATTAAAACAAATACAACAAAAGATACGCTACTGGTGGTAAATAGAATTACCAGTTCCTTCGTCCCCTTAATCTTCAATAAACATATACAATAAAACAAATACAATACAACAAAGAGGTGAGATCCCCTACATCAATACCAATGAGGCAGTATAGAAAATGACACTAAATAATATAGATATAATATTTCTCGCATACAATCATATTATCACATCACAGATAATTTATTAAATAGCACAATAATCATGACAATATGCTGACTCATTATGCATATGTACCAAGACCAATTCCTACTCCATGGAGCTAACACAATTTCAGAGAGAAAGATAGGGAGTACATGTCTGTATATCATTAGTCTCAACTCATGTGCCAATATATCAAATCATGGTATGCAATATGATTAATACAAGACACTCTCAACAAATCACGAAAAGAGTAGTAACTCCGTCAAGACCGTTGATGTGTTTGCACAGGATATCATGGCACAAAGGTGTAACTACGCGATATGACTTTCCAACTGAAAAGAGTAGTAACTCTATGCCTTAACCAACTGGCCACATATGACTTTCCACACCCTAACGTCTCCAAGATCATTGAAGATCGTAACTACGCGATTCTCACTCGTATGAAGGTGTAATTTCCATCTCCTAGGCACACTTGCCTTAACCAAATGCATTGACACGTTTTTCTATGCATGATGCATGATCCAAAACACATACCAATCTCATTCATACAAAATTTCACATACACACATCATTTCTTAGCGGTATCACTTTTTGATATAACTGGGCCCACCATTATCGTCCGATAGCAAACTGCTATTATTTCTGATTGCATAAATATATTATCGCATTTTTGAAATCGCGTAACATTTTTTTATGTTTTCAAATCGCATAAATATTTTCCAACGTTTTTGAAATCACAAAAATATTTTTAAATGTTTTCTCAATCATGTAGCGATTTTAAATCATTTTCTCAATCGCATAACTTAAAAATCACTATTTTTAACTCGCGTAAGGTATTTCTAGCATTTTTCACCTACGTAAAATATTTCGTGACTTTCTAAACTTCATTTATAAAATTCTCTATATAATTTAGGAAATTTGGCATTATTTAAGATATTATCCTACTAAAATCCTTAACGTAATACTTTCCACTATTTCTTTACAGAAATTTGTCTTTCTTGATTTACTTAAATATTACAGCTTAAAATTTTCTAACGCGCTTCAAAACCCAAAGGGTGAGCTATACGTTAGCCAATTTCAAGTTTTTACCTTTTATTCGTTGTTATAGCTTTAATATGCTAATTTAATTCCAAACATTAAATCTATTTTCCTTTTTCTACTAAATATTCATTAAATTAAATTCTTGTTAACTAATTACCAAAATCTACTCTTAGTAAAATAATCTTGGATTTATAATACCACACTTTGGCATGTTAGCCAAAAATTCATTTATACATCATAAATCATGATTAATCATTTTTCATCATAAAATCCTTTACAAAATCTTTAATCCAATTTCTTATCATTAAATTCTTTAATCCATAACTTAAGAAATAATTTGAAACATCTTGTTTTCTTGGTGATGTTCAAAATCGTGAGCCTCCATAGGTTCTTTGGAACCCTCATAAAACTTTTTATCATATGAATCACATCCTACTTAATACAATAAATTAACATGCTTCAAAAATCATATGATCAAGCACAAAATCAAAGCAATAAACATACCAACCAAAATAATCACAAACAAAGTAAACTATAAACCATGCAAGTGAATAAATCCTTATGGATTTTTCACTACAAACAAATCACTTTCTCACTACCAACACATGGTTGATGAGGTTAATCTCCCTCTCACCTCAAAGATGACAAAATCCTCCAAGTGCTCCCTCCAAGAATTTCGTGTAGCCCTCCAAAGGAAACCTTAACAAACTTAAACCAACACAAGTCATAAACTAAGCTTTATAAAGAGAAACCATGGAT
The DNA here is from genome assembly GCA_029884605.1 of Ormosia emarginata. Classification (NCBI taxonomy): domain Eukaryota; kingdom Viridiplantae; phylum Streptophyta; class Magnoliopsida; order Fabales; family Fabaceae; genus Ormosia; species Ormosia emarginata. The sequence goes on along the minus strand of JAQQTP010000074.1, from coordinate 39,315,908 downwards.
CAATCATGGCTTAGAAACTCAAGAATCAAACTTTGAACTAAGAAACAAAGTTCTTACCTTTAGGAATAGAAAACTTTACTTGATTTTCAAGAGAGTAGATGGAAGAACTAGACTTTGTTCACAACTTGAAAGATGTTTAGAATGATGTTTGGGTTTAGGAAATCAACTTGGATGAAATTATAGAAGGTTGGAGGTTTGTGCTTGGTGTGCTAGCCATGAGCTTCACAAATGGAGAGAGTAGAGTTCTTTGTTGTATTTTTGAGAGAAAGAGAAAAGATAGGAAACTTAAGACTTCAAAGTGAGATGAAATGAAAATAAACACCCTATTTCTCTATGCATTGCCATGAAAGAGTGTTGGAAAGGAGAGTGAAATATCATGCAATCACTTATGACTCTTCACATGGCCTAGGTCACTAAAATGTCATGCAATGGTCACCTAGGTTTCTATTGGCTTAAGGTAAGTGAAACACCTAATTCTAGATGTTTTGAGAAGCCTCCTAGCCGTGGAGCTCCAAGGAAGAACAAACCAAGTTTCTAATTCCATTACATCTTAACTAGATTAAGCTAACTTAGTTAGATTTCCTAGTTCCATTACTAATTATCTAGTTACACTTGAATGACTAACCATTCTTCTAGAAGACTCTAGAAAACTCTTGTAACTAGAAACTCTAATGAGTAGCAAACTAAGTTTGCTTCACTTAGTTACCTCCTAGGCTTATACTAACTTAGTTTAAGTAATCTAGTTACATTTAGTTACAAAACTAACTAGCTTAGTCATTTTCGTTAACCATTTCCTATTGGTTCTCATTAAGCTTTAATTTTTCTAATTAGTTCATAAAATAAATCATTAAGCCTTTTTCTACAAACTATTACATAATGGACAATAGTTATAGAAATTATTACCCAATGGACAAAACATACTATTCACAAGTTAGTATATTTTTGTCCGCTAAATAAAATACAGAATATTTTTATTTCACAAATAAATTCTAAAAATTAAAAGATTGTGACACATATCCCTCGGATTTGGGTTTAGTAAGATCCCCCAGCTCTGAATAAATCAGTAAAGATTTTCCTCGACCTAAAAATTATTATTTTCCTGGCTTGAAGTTGGTGTGTGAAATCTGCAAGTTTACGGTTTCGTCGTCAAGTAATAACAAGATTGAATCCACAGGGACTGTGTCTATGAATACTAATTAATTAATTAATTCAATTAAATTAAACAAAGGGGTAAAATTATTGAGAGATAAGAATGTAGTAAGCAAACAATTAAATAAATAAATTTTAAAGTGCAAAGTTGAGATAAAAAATAGCAAGTTGTTAGGAAAGGTTTTCAGATTCAAGAAATCTTCCAGGATTGAGGATAACCACAATGACATAAGACAATTCCTAATTGACAACCCTGTTATTAAAATTGAAATTCAATTGAAGGTGAATTAACCTAAATTAGTTAATGTTCTTTCTCAAGATACAAGAACCATGCCCAATTAAACCAATTCCTACTCTCGTGGTAATTGAATTTAAATTAAACTCATTACGCTTTATGGTAATTCATTAAATCCTTGAAAGGCTAAACCTACTCTCGTGATTTAGACCTTAAGTTCAATTCTTATGGTTCCAATAATTAGGTTCACCTCTCAGTACGTCCCTAAATGTCTATGAGATGCAAATATGTGACCAACAAATTCACATGAATAAGCGCAATAAGGATTGGATTAAAGAATATTCAAGATTAATAAAAGGGGTAAACAAAGTCAATTAATCATCATCAATGTATCAAAGGGCATTGCCCAATCCTAGAAACAAAAGAAACTACTCAAACATGGAGAAGAAGAAACAAGAAATCAAATTCAAGAACATCCAAACCTGTAATCCAAGAGAGAAGAGAGGAGAAAGATGAAGATCAAGAGCCTCCCAATGTGCCTCCTTCCAAATCAAATTGGAACCCTAATATTGTATTCAGAACATCTATAAATACCCTAGGGATTTTCTTTGGTCTCAGCCCATAAAAAGAAATAAAAACAAAACTTAAAAATCTGTCTCATACTGCAATCCACGGTCGTGGATCATTCCACGGCCAGGCCGTGGAACTCTCTGGAAATTTTCTTTTGCTGCTTCATGCAGCTGTTTGATCCATGGCCGTGGGGAATTCCACAGGCAGACCGTGGAACTCTCTAGAGTGAGTTTTTTGCGCCAATTTGCTATTTGTAAAGCTCCAACTTCAATCGTGCAAGCTTTCCATCCATTTCAAGACCAATTCAGCACCAATCCTACACAACAACACCAAAAACACCATAGCTATCCGAACTAGGGGGAAAAACAAATAAAAAGGGAAACTAAAATGCCTAAAATGCCTAAAAATACATGTAAAACAAGAACAAAATATAACGTTGTTTCACACTCATCAAATCCCCCCAAGCTTAAGATTTTGCTTGTCCCCAAGCAATAACTAATGCCAAACCAAGAAGTGGGATCAAAAGATAATAATGAATGAGGAACCCGAGAAAACATCCAACCAAGCAATAGGCAAAGGCAAACCAAGAATTAGAGAGGTAATCAAAATCAAGTCCAATTAGAGCTAAGTTCTCAGAAATCATGCATCCTCACTAAATTAGGTTCACTCTACTAACCACACTCAAAGTGTTTAAGGGTGAAGACAATGAGCTCAAGATTCCTCAAAGAAAATACACTTCCATAAGCTTGATAAGAAACCAAATTTTCACTAATAATCAGCATACATGCAAAAATTAAAAGGTCGTTCAAGGGTTATAATGGGGCCATGTGAATGATGTTTGGTAGGGTAAAGAAAGGAAGGTATGCACAAAGGGCTAACAAAATTTTAAACAAGCACAAGAAATCTAATAGAACATAAATGGAGCAAAGGCATTTTCATCAAGAGCATAACTCCGCATTTTCTTCCTTTCTTTTCTTTCTTTTCAAGCTTTCATCTCATGCTTTTCTTTTATTTTCTTTTCCTTTTCCCCTTAATTTAATTTTTTTTATTTAACATAGGAGAGAGACTTCATTTTCAAAAACATATGATTTCCAATACAACATTCAAACCCAATTTGCTCTATTCAATATTCTAAATGATCACCGACAATGTATCATCATAGGCATCAAGAAAAACAATTATGCAATAGGCTCAAAATAGGTAACTAGTGGATGAAAGTGTAACAATTACTTCAGAAGGCCAAAAAAATACCTAAGATGCCTTAATCACATTCAAGCATGCAAACAAAAATTTTGCCTCAAAATGGTTTCAAATCAAGTTCTAGAGCACAAAATCAATAAGGAATTATCACTCAACACAAAGAATGGGAGCAAAAATCATATAGTGCATAAATCCCATACAGGCTCAAAACTCACATTTAGAGGTTCAAAAATCAATGAGAAGTATAAATTCAGAGAACATATGCTAATTATCAACTATCAAGAAATCGCCTCCACTATCAATTAAAACAATGCCTGTTGCCTACCACAAGAATCAACAAATTGGGTTCCAAATCAATACCGTCTCAAAACCCTCAAAAGAGAGGGGCACAAGGTTCAACCAAAAAGTCAAGAGATATGATGGTGTGAAAATGCAATAAGAAGATGCAATGCAATATGAGAAATGAGAATGCATGAGACTAATGATCTACAATGAAAATAAAAATGAAAATACCCCCAAGCTTAGAACTTACATTGTCCCCAATGTAAAAATCTATAACTGGAGAAGGAATAAAAGAAAAGAACTCACTACGATGGTGGGAAAGAGTGCTTACTTCCTTTTTTTTAGGCCCCCCTAAATTCCACGGTCATGGTTAATCCACGACCAGGCCGTGGATCTCTCTGACTTTTATATTTTTCTTCTGATCTTTAATCCATGGCCATGGAATTTTCCATGGCTTGGGTGTGGAACTTTCTGACTTCATGCTCCTACTAATTTGAGCTTCAAAAAAGGTTCAACCTAGACAAGATCCATGTGATAAAGAGCAAACCAGTAATCCGACGCACAAAAATCAAAAGGAAAAGAAGAAATAAAAAGGAAAAACAAATAAACTTAGGTTGCCTCCTAAGAAGCGCTAAGTTATAGTCATTAGCTTGACTATGAGTTAGTTCTATGCTCAGGTGATGTCAATGAAGTGGTACTCAGTCCCCACTCCTTTTTCATAGTGTTGCACTCTCTGGCCATTTATCATGAATGTCTTATGGCCTTCTGTCTTCACCTCAAGCACACCGTAGGATAAGACTCAAACAATCTCATATGGTCCTGACCATTTTGACCATAACTTACTAGGAAAGAAACATAGAAGTGTGTTATCAACAAGAACTTTATCCCCAAGCTTAAACGCACGCTGCGTGATTCACTCGTCATTCTACTTCTTTGGTCCCTTCTTGTAGGGCTTGGCCTTCTCGAACTTGGTAGCAGCCTTGGGCAAGGTCTCCTCTAACATAGCATTAGTCATAAATTCCTGCATATCTGAAAGCACAATATTGTTCACAACATCAGTAGCATCTATGCGATTACATGAATTAAAGGAATTAGGGTTTTTTTTTCAGAATTGAAAATATTAAAAACTACTTCCTCATTGTTTAATCGCAAAGTCAATTTCCCTTCGTGGACATCAATAATTGCCCTTCCAGTGGTGATGAATGGTCAGCCAAGTATGATTGGCATTTTAGCATCTGCTTCCACGTCAAGCACAACAAAATCAACAGGTATGAAAAACTTATCCACTCTAATAGGAACATCCTCTAAGATGCCTACGGAGTATTTGACAGATCGATCCGCCAATTGAAGAGAGATAGTTGTGGGTTTTAGTTCACCCACCTCTAATTTCTTGCACACAGAAAAGGGCATAAGACTAACACTAGCCCCCAAATCACACAAAGCTTTATCAAAACTAGTGTTACCAATCAAACAAGGAATAGAGAAGCTACCTAGATCTTTTAGCGTAGGAGGCAATTTATTTTGAATTAAAGCTCTACACTCCTCAGTTAAAACTATTGTCTCATATTTCTCAAGCTTTCTCTTATTAGACAAAATGTCCTTAAGAAATTTGGCATAGGTAGCCATTTGTTACAATGCCTCAGTGAAGGGTACATTAATGTACAATTTCTTAAGGACCTCTAGGAACTTCCCAAATTGTCTATCTAGCTTAGCCTTAGCCAATCTTTGAGGGAAGGGCATTGGGGATTGGTATGGTTCAGTGGGTACATACTTAGACACCTTCTCATTAGTTTCCTCTTCCTCTAAGGGTTGTGTCGTAGTGTCTTTTTCCTCATTCCCCTTATCTTTGGCACTTTTCCCTTTACCCTTGGGATCCTCTAATTTCTTACCACTTCTCAAATTCACAGCATTACACTGTTCATTACCTGGATTTATTTCAGGTTAACCAAGGAACTTACCCTGTTGCCTATATGAAGTGGCTGCTTGTTGGGCAATCTGAGTTTCCAACATCTTATTATGAATTACCAAATTGTCAACCTTAGCTGACAACTCTCTAATGGCCTCAGTCACAACTTGCCCATGTTACCTAAACTCCTCATTTTGCTTAGATTGACTCTCAACAAAATTCTCAAGAAGAGACTCAAGTCTAGATTTTTGTACCTGTTGGAAACCAGAAGAGGGTTTAGCATTACCTTGCCTAGCTTGGTGTTGACTATTCTAGTAGAAGAAGTTAGGATGTGACCTCCAACCGGGGTTGTAAGTTTGAGAATATCGATCATTTCTCAATGCAATTTGATTAAGTTAAGTTAGAAAAGGGGGTTTTGATGGTTCAAGGATCACGGTGACAAGATTTAAAGAGAAATAACAATTAGAAGAACAGTCAATTCAAAATCTATCCGAGATTGGGTGGATTCAATCATAAACCTTTCAACAAACACTTGAAACACATTTGAATGGTTAACTTGGATCTAACCGAGATCTCAGCATCAGACCCAGAATTCATACTAGACAATCGTCCAGAATTCAATTGACAAGTGATAAACACAAATCTGCAATCGCACCATTCATGTAGATATATGTCAATTTAAGCATCGAATTCAATTAACCTAGGCACCAATCAGTAACCTAACCTCTTCAATTACGTGATTAGTTTAGATCAATCAGTTCTAAGTTTCATCACAAATCTCAATCTTCAGTCATGTGATTAGTTTAGATCAATCAGTTCTAAGTTTCATCACAAATCTTAATCTTAAATCAAGATCAAATCAGATCAAACATGAACAGAATCACCATTCATGTATTCAAGATCAAGAAAACAGAAGAAGAAGAAGAAGAAGAGAAGAATTCAAATATAAATCAAATACATTACATAACCAAGGTCTCAAGAATCCAAACCACAATCTCTTCAAGAGTCCCAAATTGACTAGAAGTAACTTAGCTCTCCATTACAATGAAAGAAATCATTAAAAGATACAAGAAATATGAAAAACTATGAAGAAAAACTGAAGGAAGGAAGGAATGGAGGAGTGGAGGAGAGGAGGAAAGGAGGAGAAGCACCCTCCCAAACTAAGACTAACACCCTCCTTAAATATATGAATGCAAAGCTCCTATAATACAATACATATTGTCATCCTCCACCTACTCCATTATTAAAGTGGTTCAACCACCTTCTCCATTATGTCCACTAACTCCATCATTAAAGTGGTTCAACCACCAACTCCATCATTAAAGCATGTTCAACCACCAACTCCATCATTAAAGCATGTTCAACCACCAACTCCATCATGTCCACCAACTCCATTATTAAAGTATGTTCAACCACCCACTCCATCATGTCCACCAACTCCATTATTAAAGCATGTTCAACCACCAACTCCATCATTAAAGCATGTCTCCCACTTTCTCCAATATGTCCACCTACTCCATCATGTCCACCAACTCTATCATTAAAGTGGTTCAACCACTTTTGCTAATAATTCTTCCACCTAATTTCCACTTTTCTGCCTTCTCTTTAGTCTAGATTTCTGTCACAACTTCAAATTAAGCTTAATCCCATCAGATAGCCTTTGAAATAAGCTTTCCAAGGAGTGCTCATATGCTTAATTTGGGCTTGAAATGAGTGAGATATGCCCAAAATGGTGAAGGTATGTCCAGAAATTCGTAACAGCACCGCTGGACCAACTTCAAGGCTATTTTTGACCACTTAAATGCCCAAATCTTCCAATTTGACATTTCACAAAACTTGTAGATCTTTTTCTCATCTTTCCTAGCATATAAAGAACATAAAAATCAGAGATCTACAACTCAAGTTATGGCCAAAATACTCAACCAATGTAAATATGCATTAAAATCCGAAAATTAATGATTAAATTGCTTTAAAGCCCAATTCATCCCAATGATTAAAATAGGTGCTAAGATCACTTAATTACAACCTGGACATTATTAATAAGGTAATTATGTAGATAATTAATACGTTAAAAACCATAATTATCAACACCCCCACACTTGAATTTTTGCTTGTCCTCAAGCAAAGAATAGGAATCAACAAAGAAGATCAAACTTAACTTCCGAAACATGAATCAAGGGAATTTCAAAATTAAAAAGTTCAAGTTCAAGCAATCAAATCCAATCAGTCAGGATCATTCAACAATTTAAACAATAAGATGCTTTAGCCTAGCTTGCAACTATTTTCTTCACCAAACATATGAGATCACTCAACTTTTCCATCTCTCAAGTGTTTAAGGACAAAGAGATCACTCAAATTTCTCATGAAAAATGCAAAACCATAGGCTTGCCAATCAATCTCATCTCCACTTTCAAGTTCACATACATAGCAAGAATCAAAAGGACTTCATCTGGTTGTAACAGGGCCAAGGGTAACAACGAAAGATAGGAAAAATGGTGAATAAGGTAAAGAACTATCAATACAAAGCAGAATCAGGTCGAAAAGATAACTCATGATGCTCAAGGATTTAAACAATTTTCAATTTCAACCCAATATTTTCATTATTCTTCACCAATAATTCTTTTCTCTCTTTTTTTTTTTAATTTTTTTTTTTTTTTTTTTTTCAATTTTTTTTTAATATATATATATACCCCCTTGAAGATAAAACAACAACTTTCAAGACTTCGATCAACACATCCGATGCTCCAAAGAATTCAACTTTGATTATTCAATTGGATATTCAAAGAAATCAAATTCAAGCTCAAATGGGGCAACTAAGATGCTAAATTTATCAATACAACTCTGAAAGTCAAGAAAGAATAAAGCCTAATTGCCTCAATCATATTCAAGTATGTATGTGAATCATTAAAGTTTCAACAAGGTATCAAAGCAAGTTCTAGCGCACATCAATCAAGAGAAAATTCACTCCAGAAGGAAATAGAATCAGTAAAGCTCAAAACTCACTTTCTGGTTAAGTTGATAAAGAAAACAGAAACAAGCAGACATGACTAATTTCCAACAAAGATGCTGAATTTCACTTTTCTTAATTGAACAAGATTGCTTCACACAAAATAGTCTCATGATCAATGAATTCCCCTGTCAAACATATTTCTATTAGCTCAGAATAAATCAAGCAATTAACACACAATTCCAGCTCAATTTCCAACATTACTCAAGTGTTCATTAGTTGTGATTTTTTTTTTAACAGAGTACATTACCACTCCCCCACACTTAATATAAACATTGTCCTCAATGTGAAAGAGAGATAAATAAGGGTAAAGAAAAGAGCAACACAACCTGATGAGGAGTGAGTCAACGCCAAGCGTAAGAAAAAGAAACACACATCAATGCCACATCAGACCTTGAAAAATCCCAACACCTGAGTAGCATTTAAAACAAAAATAACAAAAACAACTAAAAGATGAAAAATGAGGGTCTTTTAAAGTCAGATTCCCAAGACTGTAACACTTATGTTCATCTCTGAAGAGATTCCACAATTAAGAAGTTCATGATGTACCAGGTCACAAGAATGCGTCTCAAGAGTCAATAAGGTATAACCTACTGACTCCTTACTCAGCCATTCAAAGTGAAGTATGTTTTTATCTTCTCAGTTTGCAGAAACCATCCTCAAATTGTAACATGAAGGCAGATCTGGTTGGGTTGCCTCCCAATGAGCGCTTGGTTTAATGTCTTCAGCCTGACATTGTGATTCTCTTGTGTTATTCATAATGCGGATGGAGAAGGTTCATTTCCTCCACTTCTGCATTCTCTGGAAGTTCATGATACGGTTTAAGACGGTGTCCATTGACAATGAAAGCTTTAGTAGCATTCTGACCAATAACCTGCACAGCACCAGAAGGGAAAACCTTAGTAACAACAAATGGTCCATCCCATCTAGACCTTAATTTGCCAGGTATGAGTCTGAGGCGGGAGTTGTAGAGGAGAACTTTTTGACCAATCTCAAATGCTTTTCTCAAAATCATTCTATCATGGAAGGCTTTGGTCTTCTCTTTATAAATCTTGGAGCTCTCATAAGCCTCCAGTCGAATCTCCTCCAATTCTTGCAATTGTAACTTTCTCTCTATGCCCGCTTGGTCTAGATCCATGTTACATCTTTTCACTACCCAAAAGGCACGGTGCTCAATTTCGACCGAAAGATGGCATGCTTTTCCAAAAATAATCCGATAAGGAGACATCCCAATCGGTGTCTTATAGGAAGTTCGGTAAGCCCATAAAGCATCCTCAAGCCTTTTGCTCCAGTCCTTTCTGTTTGACTGGACTGTCTTTTGAAGGATCTGCTTGATTTCTCTGTTATAGACTTCAACTTGCCCATTGGTTTGGGGGTGGTAAGGTGTAGAAACCTTGTGCAGGACTCCATACTTTTTCATCAAAGCTTCCATGCTCCGATTGCAAAAATGTGAACCCTGATCACTAATGATGGCCCTCGGGACTCCAAACCTACGAGAAAATCGTGATCTAACAAAATCTACAACAACTTTAGATTCATCAATCCGAGTAGCCTTAGCTTCTACCCACTTTGAGACGTAATCCACAACAAGTAGAATGTAAACAAAACCAAATGATACAGGAAAAGGACCCATAAAATCAATACCCCATATACATCAAATATCTCACGAGAACAACAAAGGTTCTTTGGGCATCTCATTCCTATGAGAAATATTTCTGTTCTTTGGCATTGTTCACAAGATTTACAAAATACATAGGTATCATGAAATAGAGTGGGCCAATATAATCCAGAGTCCAAAATTTTCCTAGCAGTCCGTTGGGGTCCAAAATGGCCGCCACATGAAAGTGTATGACAAAAGCTAAGAATAGAATGAAACTCATTATCAGGTGCACATCTCCTAATGACTTGGTCAGTACAAAATCTCTACAAATAAGGGTCATCCCACACATAATATTTTGACTCACTTTTCAGTTTATCAATTTGTGCCTTAGTAAAATGTGCAGGTAGTGCTCTAGCAACCAAGAAATTAACTAAGTCTGCAAACCAAGGAATGTTACCTTGCAGCTTGAAAAGCTGCTCATCAGGGAAAACATTGTGGATGAGAGGAGAATCCGCCTCTCTCATAATTCGACTTAGGTGATCAGCCACCAGGTTCTCTGCTCCACTCTTATCACGAATCTCAATATCAAACTCTTGGAGTAGCAAAATCCACCTAATCAACTAGGGCTTTGCATCGGGCTTCTTCAGGAGAAACTTCAAAGCTGCATGATCTGAAAACACAACCACTCTAGAACCAAGCAGATATGAGCGAAATTTATCTAAAGCGAAAACAATTGCTAAAAGTTCCTTTTCGGTTGTGGTGTAGTTGGCTTGTGCAAAGATCTAAAGTCCTCGAAGCATAGGAGATGACATGAGGTACTTTGCCGACTCTCTGTGCAAGGACAACTCCCAATGCATAATTAGAGGCATCACACATGAGCTCAAATGGGAGTGTCCAATCCGGTGGCTGGATGATAGGTGTACTTGGTCAATGCTTGCTTCAGGTGATTGAAGGCATCCTGACACTTCGGTCAAAGTGGAACTCTACATCTTTTTGCATAAGTTGGATAGTGGAAGGACAATTTTGCTGAAATCCTTTATGAACCGCCTATAGAAACCTGCATGACCAAGGAAAGAGCGAACCTCCCACACACATGTGGGGTAAGATAAGGCATGAAATAACATCTATTTTCGCAGATCTACCTCAATACCCTTGCTAGATATTACATGTCCTAAAACTATACCTTGTTCTACCATGAAATGACATTTCTCAAAATTCAGAACAAGGTTAGTTTCAATGCATCTATGTAAAACTTGAGCCAGACTATCCAGATATACATCAAAGGAAGAGCCATAGACAGTAAAATCATCCATAAACACATCCATGCAATTCTCTAAAAAGTCGAAAAATATACTTACCATACACCTTTGAAAGGTGCCGGAGCATTACACACGGACCAAAGGGCATCCTCCTGTATGCAAATGTGCCAAATGGACAAGTGAAAGTAGTCTTTTCTTGGTCTTCTGGGGCTATATGAATCTGAAAATAGCCCGAATATCCATCCAGAAACAATAATGCGACTTGCCGCTAGCCTCTCAACATCGATCAATGAAAGGTAGCGAAAATGATCTTTTCTGGTAGCCTGGTTAAGCCGCCTATAATCAATGCAAACCCGCCAACTGTTCTGAACTCTTGTGGGTAGAAGTTCATTATTCTTATTCTCAACTGTTGTGACCGCAAATTTCTTGGGAACAACCTGCATGGGGCTTACCCATTTACTGTCTGATATGGGATAAATACAGCTTGAAGTAGCTTGGTCACTTCCTTCTTCACCACATCTAGAATCAAGGGGTTCAGTCTCCTTTGGGGTTGCCTTACTGGTTTCGTATCCTCCTCCAATAAAATCCTGTGCATGCATGTGGAGGGACTAATACCAGGAAGATTTGCAAGTGTCCATCTGATGGCTTGCTTATTCTGCCTCAAAACCTGCAGCAATTTTTCTTCTTGCTCAGGTTACAGATTCTTAGCAACAATCACTGGCAGCTTCTCACCATCTCCTAAATATGCATATTTAAAATGGTCTGCAAAGTCTTCAACTCTAAGGATGGGGGTTGTACAATGGAAGGCAAAAGCTATTTGAAACAACTAATTCAAGCAACATTAAATTCAGTACAGTTCTGACTTCTATTTTCACATGCGGTATCATTCAAGTTAGCAGTTGCATCATCACTCATACCAGCATAAATCTCAGCACATGCAGCACATGGCTCAACATCACAAGCAACACATGTATCACAAGAAACAGAATCCAGAAAGTCAGCAATATCAGGGAATTCAGCATATAAATCAGCATAAACATCATCAACCAAAGATCTCAATCACATCAATATGGAAAATAGAATGCTCCTCTGGGGATGTCTCATGGCATCAAAAATGTTAAACTGTACCAAATCATCGCCAAACTCCATAGAAAGGGTGCCAACATGTACATCTATCTTGGTCTTGGCAGTCTTGAGGAATAGTCTGCCTAGAATCAATGGAGCATGGTTTGCTGAAGACTCATCTTCCATGTCCAAGACGTAGAAGTCCGCTGGAAAAATTAACTCATTCACCCGAACTAACACATCTTCCAGCACTCCTGCTGGATGAGCAGTGGTCCTATTCGCCAACTGAATCACGATACCAACAAGTTGCAAAGTGCCAATGTTCAAGGACTTATAAACTGACATAGGCATGACATTGATTGAAGCACCCAAATCTAGCATTGCATGTTCAAATCTGGAGTTGCCTATCGTGCAAGGAATTGTGAAAGTTCCAGGATCTTTGCATTTCTGTGGCATGCTTGGCAGAATCATTGCAGAAACATTTCTGCCCATGCTAATCTTCTCATTTCCCTTCAACCTTCTCTTATGAGTGCACAGCTCCTTGAGAAATTTGGCATACTTAGGAATTTGCTTGATTGCATCCAGGAGGGGAATATTGATTTCCACCTTTCTGAATGTCTCTATGACTTCTTTTTCCATTTCTGCTTGCATTGTCTGCTTGGACTGTGTGACCCTTTTTGGAAAAGGTAGTGGAATGGTCACATCTGAATTCTCTGCAATTTTCTTCTGTGTCACGGATTTCTGGACTAAGTTATCCACTTCTTGTTGTTTCTGGTCACTCTCTAGTTGTTGCATTGGTGACTCTGGTTGTGGTGATCTAGGGCCATCAACTTTTCTGCCACTTCTCAAAGAAATGGCACTTACATTGCCTCTTGGGTTATTGACTGTTTGAGAAGGCAATTGGCTTGACCCTTGACTTTTCAGCTCACTTACAGTAGTTGCCAACTGCCCAATCTGAGTCTGTAAATTCTGAATGGTGGCAGTGACATTCTGCTGAAACTGAATGTTATTTGTGGCCATCTGTTTCATCAAATCTTCGAATGATGACTCGGTTGGAGTGGCTTGAATGGACTTTTTGCTTGCAGTTGTTCTTTGTCTCGAATGTAGGTGGTTGGTATTTGTTGCTTGGACTTGCACTTGGTATCTAAATTGTTGTTCTTCTTTGTTGGTGGAGTTGTTGTTCCTGACCAGAATTCCGTATCTCAGGTTGGGATGGTCCTTCCAACCAGGGTTATAAGTACTAGAAAATGGATCATATCTTGGTTCTTCTTGTGACTGCTGATATTGGGGTCTACCAGGAAAAATACTAGTTGCTGCAACACATTGATCTAGATAAACAGATCCATCATCCTGAAGTGTGGGGCATGCATCAGTAGGATGAGATGAACAAGAACAAATTCCACACACAGTAGCAACCATCTGTATAGGTGGTTGCTGACCTATTGCTATTTGTCTCACCAAAGTCGTCAATTCATCCAATCTGTGTTCCATTCTCTGTTGGTCTACGTGAGACACTTGAACCTCATTAACTCCTCTTGTTGAGGTAATGATCCGTGAGCCGAATTGTTGAGTATTGGCTGCCATGTTCGCTATCAGATCTCTTGCTGCAGCAGGAGTCTTGTCTACTAAGGCTCCTCCAGAGGCAGCATCTATCATGCTTCTGTCATTTGGTAGCAAGCCCTCATAGAAATATTGAATCAAGAGTTGTTCACTGATTTGGTGGTGAGGACAACTCGAACACAACTTCTTGAATCTCTCCCAGTACTCATGCAAAGTCTCGCCTGACATCTGTCTGATGCCACATATGTCCTTCCTGATTGCAGCAGCTCTGGAGGCAGGAAAGAATCTCTCCAAGAACAACATTTTCATGTTATTCCAACTTGTAACTGAACCTGGTGAAAGATAGAACAGCCAATCCTTGGCTGCATCGGCAAGTGAAAAAGGGAATGCCCTCAGCTTGATGTGTTCCTCAGGGATGCCTTGTGGTCTCATGGTTGAGCACACGACATGGAACTCCTTTAGGTGTTTATGAGGGTCTTCACCTGCATGACCATGAAACTTGGGCAACAAGTGTATCAATCCAGATTTCAATTCAAAATCAGCATTAAGATCAGGGTATTGAATACACAAAGATTGATAAGTAACATCAGGAGCAGCAAGTTCCTTAAGGGTCCTATTTTGCATATTATCAGCCATGGGTTCAAAATTACGCAAGATCTCAAGTTCAATCTCAAGTATCTCAGGTTCACGTTCAATTTCAAGATCGAATTAGGTTCGAAACAACACTTGCACTTAACCTACGAGTTCTAATTAATCTATGCAAGGTCTATCAATTTCAGGATCAATATCAAGCAAGTTATCAAGATTAGACCTAGTCATGCATCATGGAAAGCACATAAAACACAAAAATTAACAAACAAGCAAAATACACTAGACACTCTAAAAATCTACAAAAATAAATCTAATTAATTGTTTAAGCATAAATAAATAACTTAAAATAAATGATAAAAATAATGTACAAGTTGACAAGATATGAGCAACCGACCATTAAATATTAGCAAAGATGTGGTAGAAACCAACCACCAAGTAAAAATTAATAGTAAAAAGTTAGCAAGTGATAAATTAAAAAAATTAGTAAGTTAGAGACAAAAAGTAAATTGCATAAAATAAAGTGCAAAAAGTAAATACGAAAAATTAAATTACAAAAATAAAATACAGAAAATTAAATACAAAAAATAAAGTGCAGAAAGTAAATTTAAAAGATGAAAACCGAGAAATCAGCAAGCCGATTTTTTGCTCTCAGCGAAAAAGGAAAGGAGAAGAAATATTATTTTACTATGTTAGTGGGCATAAATAAATGACGAAAATTAAAAAGTTAGTAAGTTAGTAAGTTAAAAAAAAGAGTAGAGAAAGAAAAAGGAAATAGAAAGAGTTAGTATGGTCACTTAAAATGATCAGATCACACTTACGTTGTCCCCGGCAACGGCGCCAGAATTTTGACGAGCGTCGAACTCAGTCAAAATTATAACCGAAGTTATTACCTAAACTTGTAGTATAGTGAACAACACCGGATTGTCTCCTCAAGGATCGTAAATGCAATTTGATTAAGTTAAGTTAGAAAAGGGGGGTTTTGATGGTTCAAGGATCACAGTGACAAGATTTAAAGAGAAATAACAATTAGAAGAACAGTCAATTCAGAAATCTATCCGAGATTGGGTGGATTCAATCATAAACCTTTCAACAAACACTTGAAACACATTTGAATGGTTAACTTGGATCTAACCGAGATCTCAGCATCAGACCCAGAATTCATACTAGACAATCGTCCAGAATTCAATTGACAAGTGATAAACACAAATCTGCAATCGCACCATTCATGTAGATATATGTCAATTTAAGCATCGAATTCAATTAACCTAGGCACCAATCAGTAACCTAACCTCTTCAATTACATGATTAGTTTAGATCAATCAGTTCTAAGTTTCATCACAAATCTCAATCTTCAATCATGTGATTAGTTTAGATCAATTAGTTCTAAGTTTCATCACAAATCTTAATCTTAAATCAAGATCAAATCAGATCAAACATGAACAGAATCATCATTCATGTATTCAAGATCAAGAAAACAGAAGAAGAAGAAGAAGAAGAATTCAAATATAAATCAAATACATTACATAACCAAGGTCTCAAGAATCCAAACCAATCTCTTCAAGAGTCCCAAATTGACTAGAAGTAACTTAGCTCTCCATTACAATGAAAGAAATCATTAAAAGATACAAGAAATATGAAAAACTATGAAGAAAAACTGAAGGAAGGAAGGAATGGAGGAGTGGAGGAGAGGAGGAAAGGAGGAGAAGCCCCCTCCCAAACTAAGACTAACACCCTCCTTAAATATATGAATGCAAAGCTCCTATAATACAATACATATTGTCATCCTCCACCTACTCCATTATTAAAGTGGTTCAACCACCTTCTCCATTATGTCCACCAACTCCATCATTAAAGTGGTTCAACCACCAACTCCATCATTAAAGCATGTTCAACCACCAACTCCATCATGTCCACCAACTCCATTATTAAAGTATGTTCAACCACCAACTCCATCATGTCCACCAACTCCATTATTAAAGTGGTTCAACCACCAACTCCATCATGTCCACCAACTCTATTGTTAAAGCATGTTCAACCACCAACTCCATCATTAAAGCATGTCTCCCACCTTCTCCATTATGTCCACCTACTCCATCATGTCCACCAACTCCATCATTAAAGTGGTTCAACCACTTTTGCTAATAATTCTTCCACCTAATTTCCACTTTTCTGCCTTCTCTTTAGTCTGGATTTCTGTCACAACTTCAAATTAAGCTTAATCCCATCAGATAGCCTTTGAAATAAGCTTTCCAAGGAGTGCTCATATGCTTAATTTGGGCTTGAAATGAGTGAGATATGCCCAAAATGGTGAAGGTATGTCCAGAAATTCGTAACAGCACCACTGGACCAACTTCAAGGCTGTTTTTGACCACTTAAATGCCCGAATCTTCCAATTTGACATTTCACAAAACTTGTAGATCTTTTTCTCATCTTTCCTAGCATATAAAGAACATAAAAATCAGAGATCTACAACTCAAGTTATGGCCAAAATACTCAACCAATGTAAATATGCATTAAAATCCGAAAATTAATGATTAAATTGCTTTAAAGCCCAATTCATCCCAATGATTAAAATAGGTGATAATTAATATGTTAAAAATCATAATTATCAATTAACACCTGGACATTATTAATAAGGTAATTATGTGGATAATTCATTAAGGGTCTCACAAAATTCCAAGAACATATCCACATGATCATTCGGGTCCTCTGATGGCAATCCTCCAAACTGGTTCTGCCTTATCATAGAAAGTAAGGCAAGAGGTATGGTGAAGTGTCTAGCTTCAATGTCTGGCCGAGCAATTCCTGAAAGCAAACCCCAAGCATTAGGGGCTGCAAACTCTTTAAGCGGTTTATTATTCGCAGGTGCAGCCATGACAAGCATTGGCTCAAGTGTTTCTCTCGCTCTTTGCCCTTGTTGTCTTCTCCTTCTACGAAAAGTTCTTTCAATTTCAGGATCTACTTCAATAGGAGTCTTGGAACGTCTAGTACTTCGCATAAACAAGAGAAATTACCTGTAGAGAGTCAAAAAGAGAACAAGAAAGTAGTAAAAATGTTTAAAATAATCAAATTAAAAATTAAACTAATATTCAAGAAAAACACAGTCCCCGGCAACGGGGCTAAAAACTTGGTGTGTGAAATCCGTAAGTGTACGATTTCGTTGTCAAGTAATAAAAAGATCGAATCCACAGGGACTGTGTCTATGAATACTAATTAATTAATTAATTCAATTAAATTAAACAAAGGAGGTTAAATTATTGAGAGATAAGAATGTAGTAACCAAGCAATTAAATAAATAAATATTAAAGTGCAAAGTTGAGATAAAAAACAGCAAGTTGTTAGGAAAGGTTTTCAGATTCAATAATGCTTCCAACATTGGGGATAACCACAATGATACAGGACAATTCCTAATTGATAACCCTTTTATTAAAATTGAAATTCAATTGAAGGTGAATTACCCTGAATAGTTAATGTTCTTTCTCAAGAGACAAGAACCGTGCCCATTTAAACAAATTCTTACTCTCGTGGTAATTGAATTTAAATTAAACCCATTACGCTTTATGATAATTCATTAAATCCTCGAAAGGCTAAACTTACTCTCGTGATATAGACCTTAAGTTCAATTCTTATGGTTCTAACACTTAGGTTCACCTCTCAGTACGCCCCTAAATGTCTATGAGAAGCAAATATATGGCCAGCAAATTCACATGAATAAGCGCAATAATGATTGAATCAAAGAACATTCAAGATTAATAAAAGGGGTAAACAAAGTCAATTAATCATCATCAATGTATCAAAGGGAATTGCCCAATCCTAGAAATAAAAGAAACTACTCAGACATGGAGAAGAAGAAACAAGAAATCAAATTCAAGAACATCCAAACCTGTAATCCAAGAGAGAAGAGAGGAGAAAGATCAAGATCAAGAGCCTCCTAATGTGCCTCCTTCCAAACCAAATTGGAACCCTAATATTGTATTCAGAACATCTATAAATACCCTAGGGGTTTTCTTTGGTCTCAGCCCATAAAAAGAATAAAAAACAAAACTTAAAAATATGTCTCGTACTGTGATCCATGGCCGTGGAATGATCCACGGCCAAGCCGTGGAACTCTCTGGAAATTTTCTTTTACTTCTTCACGTAGCTACTCGATCCATGGCCATGGGAAATTCTACAGGCAGGCCGTGGAACTCTTTGGGGCGAGCTTTTTGCCCCAAGTTGCTATCCGTAAAGCTCCAACTTCAATCGTGCAAGCTTTCCATCCATTTCAAGACCAATTCAGCACCAATCCTACACAACAACACCAAAAACATTGCAGTTATCCGAACTAAGGGGAAAAACAAATAAAAAGGGAAACTAAAATGCCTAAAATGCCTAAAAATGCATGCAAAACAAGAACAAAATATGATATTATTTCACACACATCAGGAGTAAATCACTCACAACGATCAAAAACAGTCATAATACAGTCAAAATAAATTTACAGCACACACAAATCATAAAACAATACAACTCAGCCATTACTATAAAATATTGAATTTTGGGGTGTTACATTTTTGCGATGTTTTCTGGTATATATGTGATATGTACAGCGTTTTAAACAACATTGTTTCTGGATGACATTCTGGAATCCTGGTTATGGAAGCATCAAGCGTTGTTATCAAGGAAACCTCATTTTGGATAACGTTTTGGACATCGGCATAAGCATTATGGAATCCTTGTTTTTGGTTTGTGACGGCATCAAGTGTTGATGTCAGGAAAACTCTGGATAGCAGCGCGGTGCAATGGTTTAGGAAACCTTGTTCTTGGTTTGTGGTGCAAAGGTTCACCACAACATGAAGTGTTCATGTCCTCACGCATTCTGGAAACCCTGTTTCTGGATAGGTGATGGTGGCCATGAAATATTCATATGACAACAACATGAGGGTTCAGATGTTGTTTGCCTAGCCATCACGAATGTGAAAGGGGTCCAACTTAGTTTTTTGTTCAAGAAACCTGTGGCGGTATCTGAATGAAAAATTTTGGACTGGGGCGCTGCCCCTGCACCTCGCAAGGGAGGACCACCCCTTGACCTCAGCCACATACTAGGATGCGACACTCCCGTCGAGGTGCTGCCCAGAACCCCGTGCTATCTCTGCATAGCGCATCTTTTCTGAGGTGCAAAATTCAAATCCGTTTTTATAACTCACAAAATAATAATGTGTTATTGCTTTGTGTTTTTGCGTAATTTGTGTTGCATGGTGCATGGTTATGGCCTTAGTCCTCCCTTTATGTTATTATGGTTATTTTAAAATACGACATGCGTGTTGTGCCTTTCTCTCTACATTCGATTATACATTCTCTTCTCACCTAACTCCCCTCGAATGTAAAAGAGGTTTCTATATAATGTAATCTTGATGTGGAGGTATGAAGGCGACATCAAATGAGGACATTGGTGGGAGACGCTTGTGAAGCTGGTTCGCTCCCTCGTTTTAGTTTATGGTTCTCTCTTAGGAGCCATAACTATGTTACATTTATTATATGCTTTATATATATGAGATGTGTGGATGATGTTTATGGTATGATAAATGGCTTAATAAATGGTAAGATCTAATAATAATAAAAATGTCCTCAAAAGCAAATATTAAGTCATTATGTGATGTTTTCCAATGTGTGGCACTCGTCTAGACTAGTATCGATTAAGTGTAGGTCTGCCAAAGCAGGATGCCTTTATCTTTATTAGTAAGACGCGATGGGATAAGGGTAATATCCAACTGCCAACCATTAGCTCTAACTTAACTAGGCCATTTCAATAGGATTGAAGGCTTAGAGGCATGGAGTTAGGCTTTAGTCCATTGGATGGATTAGAATAAGTGTTATTCACCCAACTATCCAAGAGTTGCATGTGATGTAATTGAAAAGAGTTTCCTACCTAAATAATCAAATTTTGGGTGATCAGCCAAAGCTGACTCAAAGCTAGGTAAAATATGGATCTTTGCCCACTAGAAAATCTTACGATGGGATTTTCTGAGTCAATGTTAAGGGTCATTAATTTGAATAAAATAGTGGGAGGCATATTTAATTAAAGACTTTGTTAAATATGTTTATGGTATGATACTTATATTTTGCATATTTATGTTGATAGATTACCATGACAACAAACACTTCAAGTAACTTATCATTGCGATCAATCCTTAAGAAGGACAAGTTGTTTGGGACAAATTTTCTAAACTAGTATAGGAACTTGAGGATTGTCCTCAAGTAAGAGAAAAAGCTATATGTTCTAGAACAACCTGCTACTAATGCCCCTAAAGTTCAAAGAGATGCTTATAAGAAGCATCAAGATGACGCCTTAGATGTTAGATGTCTAATGCTAGCCACCATGAACTTTGAGCTTCAAAAGCAACATGAGAACATGGATGCCAATGATATGATCGTACACCTCAAAAAGCTGTATCAAGAACAAGCTAGACATGAGAGATACGAGGTCTCTAAATCATTGTTTTAGTGTAAGCTGGTAGAAGGAAGCATTGTTGGTGCTCATGTACCCAAGATGATTGGGTACATTGAAAACCTAGAGAGAATTGGTTTCTCTTTGGGCCAAGAGTTGACCACTGACTTAGTCCTACAATTGTTGCCAAAAAGTTTTAGTCAATTTGTCATGAACTACAACATAAATGAAATTGACAAATTACTACTAGAGCTACTAAGCATGTTGAGAACTACTGAGCAGAATAGAAACAAAGGCAAAGGAAAGGCCATAATGATGGTCTAAAAGAATAAGGGCAAGAAATAGCAGAAAAAGCCTAAGGACAAGTGGAAGGGTAAGGGCAAGGATAAGTCCAAGCCCAGCACTTCTGTCTTAAAACTAGTGGGTGGAGTGGCTAAGGAAGGTACGTGCTTCCACTGTGGTCAGACCAAACATTGGAAGAGGAACTATGCCAAGTATCTAGAGGAGCTCAAGAAGAAGAAGGGAAGTGAGACTTCCACTTCAGGCATTTTTTTTATAGAAGTCAATTTATCTACTTCTGCATCATAGGTATTAGATACTAGATGTGGATCTCACATTTGTGTAAATGTGCAGGATCTAAAGAATAGTAGACCGTTGACTAAGGGTGAAGTTGACCTACGAGTTGGAAATGGAGCAAAGGTTGCTGCATTAGCCGTAGGGACTTATCTTTTATCTTTGTCCACTGGGATTGTAAAAGAGTTAGAGAACTGCTATTTTATGCCCGCCATAAGCAGGAATATCATTTCTATTTCTTGTTTGGACAAGAAAAGCTTTACTTTCATTATAAAGGACGAATGTTGTTCCATTTATTTGAATGATATTTTTTATGGTAGTGCACAATTGAGTAATGGACTTTATGTCCTTGATCTCGAAATATCCGTCTATAACATAAATACAAAGAGGTTTAAATCAAATGATATGAACCCAACTTATCTCTGGCATTATCGTTTGAGCCACATAAATGAGAAACACATCTCTAAACTTCATAAAGATGGATTCTTAGACTCATTTGATTTTGAATCATATGAGATATGTGAATCTTGCTTATTGGGAAAGATGACAAAGGCCCCATTCATTGGACAAGGTGAAAGGGCTAGTGATCTTTTGGGCCTTATACATAGTGATGTATGTGGACCCCTAAACATACTGGCTAGAGGTGGTTTTCAGTACTTCATTACATTTACTGATGATTTCAGTAGATATAGATTTGTATACCTTATGAAGCAAAAATCAGAATCCTTTGAAAAGTTCAAGAAGTTCAAGAATGAAGTACAAAACCAACTTGGCAAGAGTATTAAAGTCCTTCGATCATATCAAGGTGGTGAATACTTAAGTCAATAGTTTGATGATCATTTGAAAGAGTGTGAGATAATATCTCAACTCACTCCTCTAGGAACACCACAATGGAATGGTGTCTCTGAAAGGAGGAACCAGACCTTGTTGGATATGGTCCAATCCATGATAAGTCATGCAGACCTTCTAGGCTTCTTCTGGGGACATACTCTGTTAACAATAGCTATCACACTTAACAGTGTTTCATCTATAAAGGTTCAAAAGGCACCATATGAGATATAGACTAGGAGACGACCCAGTATGTCTTTCACGAAGATTTGGGTTGCAAAGCTTATGTCAAATGTCAAGTTTCTGATAAACTTGGGCCCAAATCAGATAAATACTTCATTATGGGGTATCATAAAGAAAGTAAGGGATATTATTTCTATAATCCTACCAAGGGCAAATTGTTTGTCGCACAGACTACTGCATTCCTAGAAAAGAAGTTTATCTCCAAAGGAATCAATGGAAAAAAAGTAGAACTTGAAGAAATTCAAGGCTCACAGAGTAGCAACGAAGTGATGGTGGAAATAGAGCAGCATCCACAAAGTGTTGTGGAACAACAGCCTGCTCTAGTAGCACAAGACCTGCGTAGGTCTAACAGGATACATCATCAACAAGAGAGATATGGATTTCTCATGACCTAACAAGGTGATGTACTACTCATGGATCAAGATGAGCCTGTGACTTACCAAGAAGCCATTATTGGCCCAAAATCTGAGAAATAGCTTGAGGCCATGAGATCTGAAATGGAATCCCTATATGCCAACCAAGTATGGACCTTGGTTGACCCACCTGAAGGGGTAAAACCCATTAGGTGCAAGTGGGTTTTCAAGAAGAAAATCGACATAGATGGTAATGTGCATACCTTTAAGGCGCGATTGGTGGCTAAAGGTTTCAAGCAAATTCATGGTGTAGACTATGATGAGATTTTTTCCCCAGTTGCGATGCTTAAATCCGTTTGGATCTTGCTTGCTATTACAGTATACCATGATTATAAAATCTAGAAAATAGATGTCAAAACTGCTTTTGTTAATGGAAATCTTCTCGAGGATGTGTGTAACACCCTTGTGGGGATGTCACATTTATGAATGCAATAAAATAAAATCTACCCAAGTTACAAAATGTTTGATACATAGATTAATATGAGTTGTAAAATTTTTCCTTTTATACTTGATATCATTAAATAAAATATCACAGAACATAAAATAAAGCAAACTATTATCATACTCTATAATATACATATAATTTTGTCTTAAGTTATACAAATAATTTATAACTACAAATATTTAAATAAAACAGTAAAGAGTTAATATAATACAAAACATAGACATGCCCAAGTACACATCAAAGATTTCTAACCCTCCGAAGGATCACTCTCAGAGGAAACCTCGGGTGATAGAAATCCAGGATGTCTCACAGCTCGACGGACAAGAGTCCGTACTGTCGACATTATACTGATCTCACTAGGTTTATGAAAAAGTCCTCCCCAATGACGTCTCAGCTCTAAAGGCATCTCTAAATGTAAATATAAAGTAGTAGTAAAAACAGGCTCCGCATCAAACTCTCCACGCAGGGACACAGTCAAACGTCCCAAGTAGATCATTGATCCTCGATCCTCGCACATTCGCCAGGCCTCCGAGCCCCCATGAAACTCAAGTCTCACGAAACCAAGAAATCTAGGCAATGTCATAACCACAAGATCAATCTAAATGGTATGGGTGGTCCAACGGCTCGCCGTCCTCGCACTGCTCACTCGGCTGATAGTCCTCGGGATACTGAATATCAAGAGACTGTTCCTCTTCCTCCTCCTCAAACTCTTTACAGAAATAAAATAATAATGCAAAAACACATACAAATAAAGAGGTGAGATGACCTACATCATTACTAACATGACAATAAAGAAAACGACAATACAACAAATATCACAGTTTAATACAATAATACATAATACAGTATCATGAAATAATAACTCAATTTAACATAATAATACATACTACAGTATCATAAACAATAATACAATTCGACATGCCATACACAATATCACAAATAATAACGTTATGATTCATGCTACAATGCAAGTGTATATGACTCATTTCCTACTCCATGGAGCTAGACACAAACATCAGAGAGAATGACCTAGAAGAACTATCAGTACCTCAGGCTGCCCAACCAAACTATTGCACTGTCCAATGTTATGTCTATAGCCCACAGTCCAAAACATCGTGTAGTAGCACACAGTCCAAATACGTCGTGTACTACAGGCATTGTACTAAACAGTCTCCACAAGATCTCGATTAAGAATAGTGGGTGTCGAGATCATTAGTGTGTTGCCAGTTACCACGACCCAGAGGAGCGACCAACTGTCCACATGTGAAATACTCCGCACACTGACGCCTCTAAGTCCAATCAATGAACCACACTACGCTTATCACACTGACAACACAGTGTAATTCGTCTCGTCAATCAATTGCCAATATCAACCAAATTAGCACAACTCTTGATGCATGAATATAATTACAAAATTACCCTTAGTTTAAAAATATTACCATATTTACAAAAATGCTCTCAATCTCAAAATTTCAATATATAGTACGTCTCCACTTGACAGTACCATATCTCAACATGTCCGGGTCCACCACTTTGGTCTGACAGCAAAACTCACTATTCCAATTAATCACGTAGAAATTTTATCGCATTTTCACAATCGCGTCACTTTTACAAATGTTTTTAAATTGCGTAAATATATTTTGCTATTTTTAAAATCGTGTAGTGTTTTTAAATCGTTTTCTCAATTGCGTAAGATTTTTAAATCATTTTCTTAACCGTAAAGCTTTAAAATCATTATTTTAAAACTGCATAAGCTATTTCTAGTACTTTTAAGTTATGTAGAATATTGCTTACGTTATAGATATATTATAAAACGTTCTCTTTTATTTGTTTGTTTCTAATAAATTTTTGACAGCATTTTGTCTAGAAAATCTATTAAAAATGTGTTTTCTATGTTTTTCCTTTAAAAATTCCTTTGTTTAGTTTATAACTACAAAATACACTTTGAAAATTGTCATTATACTTTAAAACTCAAAGGTAAGTATTTTTCAAGAGTTTTTGTTTATTTCTCTTCTATACCATGTTTCTAATAAAAATTTGTTTACTTATTTAGTTCTTGAAAATCCATTACAAATGAAATCTTTTTAGGTTAAACAACTAGTTTACACTTAGAAAACAAATTTTGGATTGATTACACATTAAAAAAAGCATGTTGGCCAAATTTAACAAAATCTTGGCATTTGATCTTTGGATCATTTTCTATCTTCTAAGTCATTTTGGAATTCATTAATTTACCTAATTCCATTAAATCTTTCTTTTAGAAAATGGTTGAGAACATTTTGGTTCTCTTTTTCTTGGTGAACCGTGAGCTCCATGTTGTGTTCTTTGGAACACTCATGCAATCCTTACATGTTATTTACATCCTAATTAATAATCATGCATTTATAAACACATGCAATATATTTTAAAGCTATAGGCATGCATACAAACAATATCAAACACAAATAGGAAAGCATTTAAACAACCAAACAAGTGAATCCTTATGGATTCTCCACACACATACAATCCATTTTCTCATCACCACACAAGGTTGATGAGATCAAATCTCCCTCTTACCTTTAAGGAAGACAACTCCTTCTAACCCTTCCTAGTTGATTTCATGTGGTCCTCCAAAGAAACCTAACATGCTCAAATAAATTTTTAAGAGTTATAACTATAGGAGAAAAATACAAACCATGGATCAATCATGGATTAGAACCTTAGAAATCATGTTAGAAATAAGAAACACGAAGTTTCACCTTGTAGGAAAAATCTCCAAAGTGATTTTCCAAGCTCAAGATGAATTTTTTTGAAGAAACGTCCAACTAGAGATGTTCTTAGAATAGTGTTTAGATTTGAGAAATAAGATTGGATTAAAATTTAGAAGGTTGGATGGTGGTATATGGGTGTTAGCCGAATGGCTCCTCAAAGGAACAACAATGGTTATTTTTGTTCTTGAAGAGAGAAAGTGTAAGCTTTTAGTGATAGCAAAGATGAAGAATGAATTGAAGAGCCCTCCAAAGCTCTACTTGGCCGTGAGCTTCACCAAAGGAGGTGGCCTCCTTTGTTGACTCCTCCTATTGTAACACCCGGGACTGCCTGCAAGATTGACGAGTGTCTCCACAAATCAACACAAGTCTTTTCAGTGTATTTTGTCCTCACTCACACGCATCCTAGGAAACTTCCCAGGAGGTCACCCATCCCACAATTGCTCCAGGTCAAGCACGCTTAACAATGGAGTTCTTATGTTCTAGGCTCCCGAAAAAAAGTTGCAACTTGTTGATATGACTATGCCTAATCAATTCCTTTAAGCCATCCTCAACTATGCAGTCCCATACCTGCACAGTCTCTAAATCTCTCTCATTCCGGTGCGTATTCAGTTCATTCATGGGACCCTTCGCCTAGAAGCATGCCAGGAGCCGCTCTTTGTACGCGCTTCTCATGCACTGACGTCCACTCCCCGCCCTCATCAATCCCGGGACACCACATGCCCACCATCTTCCGCCTGGTTCGTCCCCGAACCACACCATACTGGGAGAGGTCCCATCTCTGATACCATCTGTAATATCCCGAGACTGCCTACAGGATTGACGAGTGTCTCCACAAACCAACACGAGTCTTTTCAGTGTGCTTTGTCCTCACTCACACGCATCCTAGGAAACTTCCCAAGAGGTCACCCATCCCACAATTGCTCCAGGTCAAGCACGCTTAATAATGGATCCATTTACTCGCTTTCTCAGGATCAACCTCGCCTCTAAACTGCGGCGGATTGTTACTCCTAAATTCAGATAAATTTAGGGCATCAGCAGTAGCATCTTGTTGTTGAGCTGCTCTCAGGTTCTGCTGAGTAATTACTTTAGCCATTCGCTGCATAGCTTCAGCAGTCGCAATCATTGGATCCACTACACGATTTACGTTTGCACGTCCTCCTCCACGTCTACCCGACATCTTCTTTCTTCAAACATAACAAAGCAAAGTTAGATACATCCTTTCGGAAGTAAATCACAGAGAACCACACAGCACAAACAAAAATAGACCCAACCACAACCCCAAAAGACTCTAACTTGGGCTCGATACTAACTAATGTAACACCCTTGTCGGGATGTCACATTTATAAATAAATAAAAGAAAAAAAAATATAAATCTACCCAAGTTGTAAAACATTTATTACATCATAATACGGGTTGTAAAAATTCTTTCTGATCTACAAAATATTGTTAAATAAAATAACGCGGAAACACAAAATAAACAAACTAACATTACACATAATATACATATGGTTTTAATTAAAAGTTATACAAATAATTTACAACTATAATTGTTTAAACTAAAACAGTAAACAAAGCAGTAAAATTCAATATATACAAACGCAAACACGCCCAAGTACACATCATGTATATCTAACCCTCTGAAGGATCACTCTCAGATGAAACTTCAGGTGATAAATATCCTGGATGCCTCGACCCTCTACGGACACGGGTCCGTGCAGTCGACACACTGCTAATCTCACTAGGCGCATTAAACATACCGCCCCAGTAACGCCTAAGAGATAGCAGCAACTCCACATGTAAGTACAATGTAGTGGAAAAGATCAGTACTCCATCAAACTCAGTACAGATAGTCACAGTCAGACGCCCCACATACGTAACTGAGTCTCTGTCCTCTCGCAGTCTCCAGGCTTCAGAGCCTTCGTGAAACTCAAGTCGCACGAATCTAAAGAATCCTGGTAGAGTCATCCTCCCACAATCAATCCAATGGATATGGATGATCGGATGGTTCTTGATCGTCGAACTGATCCTCGGCTTGCTGCTCTTCCTCCTCCTCAGGATACACACACTCAAGAGGTTGTTTCTCTTCCTCAAACTCTTTACCACATAAATTTAAAATATGGAAACACATACAATGAAGAGGTAAGACAATCTATATCATCACAAACATGGTAAATAAGAAAACGACAATACAATTAGATATACAGTTCATACAATATAGAATGCCATAACAACATAAACATAAATACAGTATAACACAGAACAATATAAACATAAATACGATAAACATAGATATAATATAAGAATTAAATATATATTATATCACAGATAAAAATATAATAATGTACAACACAGATACATATGCAATATGACACGATCCTACTCCATGGAGCTAAACACATACAGACATCAGAGAGAATGACCCGCAAAATCTATTAGTACCACGGCTGCCCAACTAAATTATTGCGCTGTCACACGTTGCGTCTATAGCCCACAGTCAGCTGGCTTGGTGTAGTTCACTGTCAAACGTTGTGTCCCTACAGGCAATGTACTATTAGACTTTACAAGATCTCGATTAAGTATAGTGCGTGTCGAGTCCATTAGTGTGTTGCCAGTTACCACGGCCCAGAGGAGCGACCAACTGTCCACAAATGGAATGATTCGCACACTAATGTCTCCAAGTCCATAATGGAATGAACCACACTACTCTTATCGCACTGACAACACAGTGTGATTCACCTCGTCAATCAATCCACCAAAATTGGCATTAACTCAATGCATGATCAAAAATAAAAATTACTAAAATACCCTCAATGGTATAAATATGTGTATTTACGCAAATGCCCTTAATGGCACATATTTACAAAAATGCCCTCAATGGCACAAACTCATATATATACAGTAAGTCCGACCAGACAAATACTATTTCACAACCTGTCCGGGTCCACCACTTTGGCCCAACAGTAAAAGTTACTGTTTTTGTCAATCGCGTAGAAATTTTATCGCGTTTTCACAATTTCGTCATTTTTACAAACGTTTTTAAATCGCGTAAATATATTTTACTGTTTTCAAAATCGCATAGGGTTTTTAATACGTTTTCTCAATCGTGTAATTTTTTTAAATTATTTTCTTGTCCAAATTCCTTACAAATCACTATTTAAATAAACAGAAATAATTTTTTTATACGTTTTGAACTATGTAGAGTATTTTTCATACCGTATACTGTATATTGGATATCTTTTCTATCTTATTTGTCCGTTTTTAATAAAAATTGACAGTATTTTTTGCTTAGAAAATCTATATCAATGGTTTTCTAATTTTTCTCTTAAAAATTCTTTTTATTTATATGACAAACCATGTAATTAAACTTTTGAAAACTACTAACATGCTTCAAAATATAAAATGAGCTATATGTTAGAAATTTACAAAAGCTCTTTGTATTTTTCTTCTAACAAGAAAATCATTAGTTTTAACTTCTTCAACTCAATCTTAATCCTTTTATTTTCTCAAAACTCATTGCAATAAAATTCCTTTTTGTATATATTGCTTCTTTTTGATTAAAAATGGTTTGGAAATGATTTTAGAAATCATAAATACTTGGCTTTGGCATGTTGGCCGAAATACATAAAATTGACATTTAATCTTTAAATTTGTTTTTCTTGTTCTAAAACAATTTATATCTTATCAATTCCCCTAAGTTAATTAAATCACACTTTTGGAAAATTGATGAGAACATTTTGGTTCTCCTTTGATGTTGAGGCCGTGAGCCTTCATTGGTGTTCTTTGGAACACTCATGCAATCCTTGACATGTTATTCACATCCTTTCTAGGGTTTCGGTTTTCACCCCTCCAAGACACCTATCAAGCTTAAACAAATTTCTACAAGTTATTAACATGAAAGAAAGCTTAAACCATGGATCAATCATGGCTTAGAACTTTGAAAAAGAATTTAGAAATGAAAAACAAAGATTTTCACCTTCTAGGTAAAATCTTCCAAGTAGGTTTTCAAGCCCAAGATGTTGGATTTTGCAAAAACTCTCAACTAGAGATGTTCTTAGAATTGTGTTTAGGTTTTGAAAAGTAGGTGGGATAAAATTTTGGGTGGTTGGATGGTGAACTAGGGTTCTTGGCCGAATGGTGCTTCAAGATAGCATCAATGGAGTTTGGTATTTTTGGAAGAGAGAGAAGAGAGAAAATGTTAGAGAATTAAGTGATAATTACCCTCCAAAGAGCCATATGGCCGTAGACTTCAATGACAAGGAGGTGTCCCCTTGGTTGGCTCCATCCAAGCCTTAGAAATGATCAATGGTGAGGATTAAAACTTGATCACCAAGCTTAGCTCTCATTAGCTAATCCAAGCCTAGTCATTAAGCCTTGTCACTAAGCCTTGTCACTAATTAAGCCTAGTCATTAAGTCTTGTCACTAGCTCTTAAAATATCTCACCACTAATGATGTTTAATTAAGCTACTAATCCCATTAAGCTTCTAAACATATTTAACTTAATTAAAGTACCAATAAATTAATTAAATTCTAATCCATCTTAATTAAATTCATCAAATCCTAAACTAATTAGTCTAATCACTTTTATTAACCATTTCTTATTGATTTAGAAATTATTCTAATCCAAAAACATTAACTGTTTCACTAAACGTGGGTCCCGCAAGACTTTTCTGGGTCTACTGTCATTTAATTATACTGGCCAATAAAATAATATTACAATAATATAAAATTATTTTATTTTACAGTTAAATCCTAAAAATTCAAAAATTAATAACAATATCATTCAAAATTGGGTTTAGTAAGATCCCCCAGCTCCGAATAATTAAAACAATATTTCTCCGGCCCAGAAAAATATTATTTTCCTGTCCCGGAGCAAATCACACAAAAAGTTTAAATAAAAACACAGACAGTAAAATAAAACAGCATTTCATACAGAAAAACAACAAACAGTACAAAAAGGACATAACGGTCATTTGTCCTAAAGTTGAAAAAATATCAAACAGTACATTCGGGATATAAAAGTCTTTTTTGTAAAGTTTAGGGTGTTACAACTCTCCCCAATAAATAAAAATTTCGTCCTCGAAATTTGTTATTTATCAAAACAATTGAGGATATTGCTCCCTCATCTTGTCCTCTAGCTCCCAGGTAGCATCACCTGTCACATCATTCCATACGACCTTCACTAACTTGATCATCTTCCCTCGAAGCTGCTTTACTTTTCTGTCCTCTATTCTAACAGGTAAAGTCTCATAAGTCAGATTCTCCTTCAGCTGCACTTTGTCCGGTTGTATAACATGCGTCGAATCCGGAACATACTTCCTTAATTGGGATACATGAAATACATCATGCAGATTGGATAGAAAAGGCGGCAAAGTAATCTGATACGCTACAGGACCTATTCGACGGATAATCTGATACGGTCCAATGAACTTAGGAGTAAGCTTCTTAGATTTAATAACTCTTCCAACACCGGTCGTAAGAGTCACTCTTAAAAACACATGCTCACCCTCCTCAAATTCAAGTGGTCGCCTTCATTTATCAACATAACTCTTTTGTCTGCTTTGCATCGTCTTCATCTTCTCTTGTATCATCTTTACCTTCTCCGTAGTCTGTAGTACAAGATCTGGTCCAATACTCATACTTTCCCCATCTTGATACCAACACAACGGTGTTCGACAACGCCTTCCATACAACGCCTCATAGGGTGCCATCCCTATGCTTGAGTGAAAACTATTGTTGTAGGTGAATTCTATTAAAGATAAAAATTCATCCCAACTTCCTCGTTGCTCCAAAACACAAGCACGCAATAGATCTTCCAAAGACTGTATAGTTCCCTCTGTTTGACCATCAGTCTGCGGATAATAAGCTGAACTCAACCACAACTTAGTTCCCATTGCTTCTTGTAAACTTCGCCAGAACCTTGACATAAACCTCGGATCTCTATCAAAAACTATACATGTAGGCACACCATGCAGTCTAACAATCTCACTAATGTATAACTGGGTTAATCTTTCCAATGAATACTTAATATTAATTGGCAAGAAATGAGCCGACTTCGTAAGCCTATCGACTATAACCCATATCGAATTATGACCTTTCCTCGTCTTCGGCAATCCAGTAACGAAATCCATTGAGATATTATCCCACTTCCACTCTGGAATAGCTAACGGTTGCAACATACCAGTTGGTCTCTGATGTTCCACTTTTGCCTTCTGACAAACCAGATAAGACGCCACACGTTCTGCTACGTCTCTTTTCATTCTTGGCCACCAAAACAACTTCTTCAAGTCTTGGTACATCTTGGTCATTCCCGGATGCAAACTTAAATCACTAGTATGAGCTTTATCTAGGATCCCCTTCTTCAGCTCAGAATCATCAAGCATACAAATTCTTCCTTTGAACCTTAAAATTCCATCTGCTCCTTCCTCTACCGTCGACTTATGACCTTGCTTTAACAATTCCCTCTCATTTTGTAAAAACGCATCTTCCTTTTGTTTATCTCGGACTACATCAAGAAATTCATTTATGATCACGACCTTACATAGGCGAACTCTTCCAGGCAGAAACTCCACTGACAACCATAAATCTCGGAATTTGTTAATCAATTCTTCCTCCTTTATCATCATTGCCGAAACACTAAACACCTTTCTACTTAAGGCATCAGCTACCACATTAGCTTTTCCTGGATGGTACTGGAGTTGAAAATCATAATCCTTTAAGAATTCCAACCATCGCCTTTGCCTCATATTCAATTCTTTCTGATCAAACAAGTACTTTAGACTCTTGTGATCACTAAAGACATTGAACATCGCCCCATACAGAAAATGCCTCCACATCTTCAGAGCAAAAACCACTGCGGCCAATTCCAAATCATGTGTTGGATAGTTCCTCTCATGAACCTTCAACTGTCGAGAAGCATACGCCACAACATTACGATTTTGCATTAATACGCATCCTAACCCTTGGTAAGAAGCGTCACAATACACATCAAAAGTTCCCTTAGAATCCAGTAAAATTAACACTGGTGCAGTTGTTAACCTCTTCTTCAATTCTTAGAAACTGGCTTCACGTTCTTCCGTCCACTTAAAAACTTGAGTTTTCCTCGTGAGCTGCGTAAGCGGTCCAGCAATCTTAGAAAAACCCTCGATAAACCTCCGGTAATATCCAGCAAGTCCAACAAAACTTCGAACTTCCGTCACCGTCTTAGGTCTTTCCCATTGTAAAACAGTCTCCACTTTCGATGGGTCTACCGCAATACCTTCTTTGGAAATCACGTGACCGAGAAATTGGACTTCCTCCAACCAGAACTCACACTTCTCCAATTTTGCATACAACTGCTTTTCCTTCGAAATCTGAAGAACAATACCGAGATGTTCTGCATGCTCTTCCTTAGATTGAGAATAGATCAGAATGTCATAGATAAAAACAACGACAAATCTGTCTAAATAGGAACGAAAAATCCTGTTCATATAGTCCATGAATATGGCAGGAGCATTCGTCACCCCGAATGGCATTACTTGATACTCGTAATGTCCATAACGGGTTCGAAAAGCTGTTTAGGTACATCTTCCCCCTTAACACGAATCTGGTGATAACCTGGTCTCAGATCTATTTTGGAAAATACTACTGCTCTCTTTAACTGATCTATTAAATCGTCAATTCTAGGAAGCGGATATTTATTCTTAATAGTCACCTTGTTCAGCTGACGATAATCCACACAAAGTCGAGAAGTTCCGTCTTTCTTCTTGACCAAAAGCACTGGCGCTCCCCATGGTGAAACACTAGGACGCACAAACTGTTTCTCCAACAATTCCACCAACTGTCCTTTCAGCTCCACCAACTCTGCTGGCGACATACGGTACGGTGCAATTGAGATAGGACCTGTTCCTGGTACTAAATCAATTGAAAACTCGATCTCCCTCTCAGGTGGCAAACCAGGTACATCATCAAGAAAATCTCTGGAAACTCATTGACAATAGGAATAGTACTCACATCTTTCTCATTCTTGACTTCTAGAGAAGACAATACCATATATCCCTGTGCTCTCTCTCTCAACAACGACTTGACTTTAACAGTAGTCAAGAATCCAGACTCTTCTTCCTTAGGAAAAACTATGGTTTTGCTTGCACAGTCTATTAGGATATGGTTAGAAGATAACCAATCCATCCCTAAGATTACATCTATCTCAACAAGAGGCAAACAAATCAAGTTGACCGAAAACATACGGTCCTTGATAACAACAGGACAATCCAAACATATCTTAGATGTAACTATAGGTTTAGCAGTTGGCGTAGATACACTCAATTTAACATTCAGAGAAGACACAGGAAACTTCAATCTTTCCACACAATCATATGCAATAAATGAATATGTTGCACTAGAGTCATATAACACAGTCAGAAGATTACCTTCAATGACTCCTTCTCCCTGAATAAGGTCATCTGACTTAGAAACTTCTGTTCCCGTCATAGTATATACTCGTCCTCCTGACCTCGGTTGAGTACCTCCTGACTTTTGCTGATTAGCACGAACATAACGAACAACAGGTTTTCTTTCCGGCTGAGTACAATCCTTAGACATGTGCCTACGCTGTTTACAGTTAAAGCAAACTGTCCCTTTGATTGTGCACTCCAGAGAGATATGGCCTTTCCTTTCGCACTTAAAACATGTTGGTGTAAACGCCACTCTCTGCCCAGCTCCACTACCACTTGCACTTCCCCAAACTGGTGATCGTTGAGGTTGATTCCCTGGTGGTCTAGAATACGGCTAACGCTGAAATCGATTGGTATTACCGCTACCACCTCTCTGAAATCTTGTTGGTCCAAAATTATGATTCCTCTGATCCCGCGACGGCTCTAATTCCTCGAGTCGTGCACACGCATCAACTAAAGAATGAAACTGATTCATTCCCAAGGATAGCACTCCTCGTGTCAGTTCCACTCTCAACCCTGCCTCAAACTTCCGACATCTCCACACGTCATTCGGTCGTGTCTAAGCATAATCTGAGAACTGAGACAGGCTCTCAAATTTAGTAGCATACTCATTCACAGTCATATTACCCTGACGTAAACCAAGAAATTCCATCTCCTTGGCATGTCTAGCACTCGCAGGAAAATACTTTTCCAGAAATGCATTAGAAAATACCTCCCACGTAATTTCTGTTCCTTCAGTCTGCAATAATCGGCGGGTTCCTCTCTACCAATGTTTTCCGTCTCCCCTTAACATAAAGGTTGCATACGTTACCTTCTTCTCATCGGAGCATCTCATTCCTTCAAAGATTCTCTCCAAGTCTTGTATCCATTGACTCGCTTTCTCAGGATCAACCTCGCCTCTAAACTACGGCGGATTGTTACTCCTAAATTCAGATAAATTTAGGGCATCAGTAGTAGCATCTTGTTGTTGAGCTACTCTAAGGTTCTGCTAAGTAATTACTTCAGCCATTCGCTGCATAGCTTCAGCAGTCGCAATCATTGGATCCACTGCACGATTTACGTTTGCACGTCCTCCTCCATGTCTACCCGACATCTTCTTTCTTCAAACATAACAAAGCAAAGTTAGATACATCCTTTCGGAAGTAAATAGCAGAGAACCACACAGCACAAACAAAAACAGACCCAACCACAACCCCAAAAGACTCTAACTTGGGCTCTGATACCAACTAATGTAACACCCTTGTGGGGATATCACATTTATAAATAAATAAAAGAAAAAAAATAAATCTACCCAAGTTGTAAAACATTTGTTACATCATAATACGGGTTGTAAAAATTCTTCCTGATCTACAGAATATTGTTAAATAAAATAACGCGAAACACAAAATAAACAAACTAACATTACACATAATATACATATGGTTTTAATTATAAGTTATACAAATAATTTATAACTATAATTGTTTAAACTAAAACAAGAAACAAAGCAAGAAAAGTCAATATATACAAACGCAGACGCGCCCAAGTACACATCATGTATATCTAACCCGAAGGATCACTCTCTAGATGAAACTTCAGTGATAAATATCCGGGATGCCTCGACCCTCTGCGGACACGGGTCCGTGCGGTCGACACGCTTGCTAATCTCACTAGGCGCATCAAACATACCGCCCCAGTAACGCCTAAGAGATAGCGGCAACTCCACATGTAAGTACAACGTAGTGGAAAAGATCGGTACTCCATCAAACTCAGTACGGATAGTCACAGTCAGACGCCCCACATACGTAACTGAGTCTCTGTCCTCTCGCAATCTCCAGGCTTCAGAGCCTCCGTGAAACTCAAGTTGCACGAATCCAAGAATCCTGGTAGCGTCATCCTCCCACAATCAATCCAATGGATATGG
This sequence comes from Ormosia emarginata, assembly GCA_029884605.1. Lineage (NCBI taxonomy): Eukaryota > Viridiplantae > Streptophyta > Magnoliopsida > Fabales > Fabaceae > Ormosia > Ormosia emarginata. Next base: position 39,279,472 of record JAQQTP010000074.1, on the reverse strand, counting down.
ATGATCAGATGGTGCTTGATCGTCGTACTGATCATCGGCTTGTTGCTCTTCCTCCTCCTCAGGATACACACACTCAAGAGGTTGTTCCTCTTCCTCAAACTCTTTACCACATAAATTTAAAATACAGAAACACATACAATAAAGAGGTAAGACAATCTATATCATCACAAACATAGTAAATAAGAAAATGACAATACAATCAGATATACAATTCATACAATAAAGAATGCCATAACAACATAAACATAAATACAGTATAACACAGAATAATATAAATATAAATACAGTATAACATAGATATAATATAAGAATTAAATATATATGATATCACAGATAAAAATATAATAATGTACAACACAAATACATATGCAATATGACACGATCCTACTCCATGGAGCTAAACACATACAGACATAAGAGAGAATGACCCGCAAAATCTATTAGTACCACGGCTGCCCAACCAAACTATTGTGCTGTCACACGTTGCGTCTATAGCCCATAGTCACATGGCATGGTGTAGTTCACTGTCAAACGTTGTGTCACTACAGGCAATGTACTATTAGACTTTACAAGATCTCGATTAAGTATAGTGCGTGTCGAGTCCATTAGTGTGTTGCCAGTTACCACGGCTCAGAGGAGCGACCAACTGTCCACAAATGGAATAATCCGCACACTAATGTCTCCAAGTCCATAATGGAATGAACCACACTACTCTTATCGCACTAACAACACAGTATGATTCACCTCGTCAATCAATCCACCAAAATTGGCGTTAACTCAATGCATGATCAAAAATAAAAATTATCAAAATACCCTCAATGGTATAAATATGTGTATTTACGCAAATGCCCTCAATGGCACATATTTATGAAAATGCCCTCAATGGCACAAACTCATATATATACAGTAAGTCCGACCAGACAAATACTATTTCACAACCTGTCCGGGTCCACCACTTTGGCCCAACAGTAAAAGTTACTGTTTTTGTCAATCGCATAGAAATTTTATCGCGTTTTCACAATTTCGTCATTTTTACAAACGTTTTTAAATCGCGTAAATATATTTTACTGTTTTCAAAATCGCATAGGGTTTTTAATACGTTTTCTCAATCGCGTAATTTTTTTAAATTATTTTCTTGTCCAAATTCCTTACAAATCACTATTTAAATAAACAGAAATAATTTTTTTATACGTTTTGAACTATGTAGAGTTATTTTCATACGGTATACTGTATATTGGATATCTTTTCTATCTTATTTGTCCGTTTTTAATAAAAATTGACAGTATTTTGCTTAGAAAATCTATATCAATGGTTTTCTAATTTTTCTCTTAAAAATTCCTTTTTATTTATATGACAAACCATGTAATTAAACTTTTGAAAACTACTAACATGCTTCAAAATATAAAATGAGCTATATGTTAGAAATTTACAAAAGCTACTGTATTTTTCTTCTAACAGTAAAATCATTAGTTTTAACTTCTTCAACTCAATCTTAATCCTTTTATTTTCTCAAAACTCATTGTAATAAAATTCTTTTTTGTATATATTGCTTCTTTTTGATTAAAAATGGTTTGGAAATGATTTTAGAAATCATAAATACTTGGCTTTGGCATGTTGGCCGAAATACATAAAATTGACATTTAATCTTTCAATTTGTTTTTCTTGTTCTAAAACAATTTATATCTTATCAATTCCCCTAAGTTAATTAAATCACACTTTTGGAAAATTGATGAGAACATTTTGGTTCTCCTTTGATGTTGAGGTCGTGAGCCTTCATTGGTGTTCTTTGGAACACTCATGCAATCCTTGACATGTTATTCACATCCTTTCTAGGGTTTCGATTTTCACCCCTCCAAGACACCTATCAAGCTTAAACAAATTTCTACAAGTTATTAACATGAAAGAAAGCTTAAACCATGGATCAATCATGACTTAGAACTTTGAAAAAGAATTTAGAAATGAAAAACAAAGATTTTCACCTTCTAGGTAAAATCTTCCAAGTAGGTTTTCAAGCCCAAGATGTTGGATTTTGCAAAAACTCTCAACTAGAGATGTTCTTAGAATTGTGTTTAGGTTTAGAAAAGTAAGTGGGATAAAATTTTGGGTGGTTGGATGGTGAACTAGGGTTCTTGGCCGAATGGTGCTTCAAGATAGCATCAATGGAGTTTGGTATTTTTGGAAGAGAGAGAAGAGAGAAAATGTTAGAGAATTAAGTGATAATTACCCTCCAAAGAGCCATATGGCCGTAGACTTCAATGACAAGGAGGTGTCCCCTTGGTTGGCTCCATCCAAGCCTTAAAAATGATCAATGGTGAGGATTAAAACTTGATCACCAAGCTTAGCTCTCATTGGCTAATCCAAGCCTAGTCATTAAGCCTTGTCACTAAGCCTTGTCACTAATTAAGCCTAGTCATTAAGTCTTGTCACTAGCTCTTAAAATATCTCACCACTAATGATGTTTAATTAAGCTACTAATCTCATTAAGCTTCTAAACATATTTAACTTAATTAAAGTACCAATAACTTAATTAAATTCTAATCCATCTTAATTAAATTCATCAAATCCTAAACTAATTAGTATAATCACTTTTATTAACCATTTCTTATTGATTTAGAAATTATTATAATCCAAAAACATTAACTATTTCACTAAACGTGGGTCCCGCAAGACTTTTCTAGGTCCACTGTCATTTAATTATACTGGCCAATAAAATAATATTATAATAATATAAAATTATTTTATTTTACGCTTAAATCCTAAAAATTCAAAAATTAATAACAAAAGATTCATTCGAATTGGGTTTAGTAAGATCCCCAAATCGAATAATTAAAACAAGATTTCCCGGCCGAAAAATATTATTTTCCTGTCCCGGAGCAAATCACACAAAAAGTTCAAATAAAATCACAGACAGTAAAATAAAATAGCATTTCATATAGAAAAACAACAAACAGTACAAAAAGGACTTAACGGTCATTTATCCTAAAGTTGAAAAACATCAAACAGTACATTCGGGATATAAAAGTCATTTTTCATAAAGTTTGGGGTGTTACTCCTATCACCTAATGGCCTTAGAATTGATCAAGGGTTGGATATCAGCTTTGCCTCCAAGCTTGTCTCTAATTGGTGTAGGAAATCTAGTCATGCAAGTGACTAAGCTCTTCTTGATGGTTCTTGAATGCTCTTGGCCGAATGGCCCTAAGGAGAAGCAAGCTAAGTTTGTGCTTCATTTGGTTTTCTAGTTACACTTAGGTGAAATTGATTAGTTTGTTTAATTACTAGCTTAACTATATAGTTACTTCGGTTAACTAAGTTTGTTTTGATATTTTGAGAACATTCTCTAACTAAAGCTTAAGTAGATAGCTAACTAGGTTACTTCATTTAGTTACTAAACAAGCTTCCTATGCTAACTTAGTTAGGTTTTAAGCTAACTTGGTTAATCTTTCTAGTTTGATCTTAACAAGTCCAACCATTTTTGTGGACTTGATTTCTATTGGTCCAAACTTTTCAAACCTACATCGTTGACTTGTTCCTATTGGCTTAGAATTTAGTCTAGCTAGAAACGTTGACTGCTTCTCTCTAAATGCGGGTCCCACAAACTTTTCTGGGTCTGTGATCATTTTGGAGTAGATTTCTACTATTTTTGAGATAGTAGGTACTGTCAAATAAAATAATATTATAATAATATAAAATTATTTTATTGCACAGTTAAATCCTAAAAATTAAAAGATTAACATTCGTATCACTCGGAATTGGGTTTAGTAAGACCCCCCAGTTCTGAATAATTAAAATAAGATTTTTTCGGCCCGAAAATTATATTTTCCTGACTCAGAGTAAATCACACAAAACACTCATATACGAACACGAAACAGTCAAATTAATTTTATAACATACAGAAAAACATAAACAGTACAATTAGGACAAAATGATCATTTATCTAAAAGTTGGGATATTACAATGTGTACATAACACAACCTGAGGGTTTTGCCACTCTAGAAGATGCTGGAAATGTGTGCAAGTTGCAACGATCTATTTATGGATTGAAGCAAGCTTCTAGAAGCTGGAATCTTCGTTTTGATGATACAATAAAACAGTTTGGTTTCATCAAGAATGAAGAAGAATCTTGTGTCTACAAGAAGGTTAGTAGGAGCACAGTTGTTTTTTTGGTATTATATGTAGAGACTTGGTTAGGGAAGTGCTTTTCTATGAAGGACTTGGGCAAAGCCACCTACATGTTAGGTATCAGGATCTATAGAGATAGATCACAAAGACTGCTTGGTCTAAGTTAGAGTACATACATACACAAAGTGTTAAAACGATTTAACATGCATGAATCCAAGAAAAGACTCTTGCCTATGTTGCATGGTGTAAGCCTATCTAAGGCTCAATTCCTTACCACCCAAGATGAGAGGGATCGCATGATCAAGATTCCATATGTATCAGCAATTGGATCTATCATGTATGCCATGTTTCGTACTCAACCAGATATCTCGTATGCTTTGAGCATGACGAGCAGGTACCAATCTGATCTTGGTGAAAGTCACTAGAGTGTTGTCAAGAACATCCTTAAGTACTTGAGAAGACTAAGGATTCGTTCTTGGTATATGGAGTCGAGGAGGAGCTAGTTGTAAAGGGTTACACTGATGCTAGCTTCCAAACCGATAAGGACGACTCCAGATCGCAACTGGGTCATGTTTTTTGCCTAAATGGTGGGGCTTTGAGCTGGAAGAGTTCAAAGTAAGAGACAGTCATCGATTCTACCACAGAGGCTGAGAATATTGTTGCCTCCAATGCAACAAAGGAGGCCGTTTGGATTAGGAAGTTCATTTTTGAACTTGGCGCTATTCCTAGCATTGTGGACCCAGTAGACCTCTATTGTGATAATAATAGAGCCATTGCACAAGATAAGGAGCCTAGATCTCACTAGCGATCCAAACATATACTTAGGCGCTTCCATCTCATTCGAGAGATCATCAATAAAAGAGATGTGAAGATATGCAGAGTACTAACAGATGATAACATTGCTGATCCACTGACGAAGCCTCTAGGACAACAGAAGCATGAGGGTCACATTAGGTCTTTAGGCATTAGACATATGCCTGATTGGCTCTAGTGCAAGTGGGAGATTGTTGGTGTATGCCCTAGAGGCCGATACATTTTGTCTGTATTTACATACATTGTATTATGTTATTATTTAATATATAAGGCATTTCATTTATTGTGTTCTTTTTTATAAACATATTAAAGTCCTTAGAATAGTAAGTTTGATGCCATAGGATATCAAGTGGATGACTTGATTGTGAGATCTTATTGAATAAAACACTATTCTTAAATATCCCTAATCAAGTATTACTGTTAATTAGGACAATAATAATGCATTGAGATTAGTATGTGCATAGACTGATGGCCACATCTCACGGGTCATGGGTATGAGATATTAAGTCTTCACATTGGTACATATTAGAGTAATAATGTACTAGACAGACCCACCATGAGAACACTACATGGATCATTACGTGAGTGTCATAAGCGATTCTCATAGTGACAATGGTGTATGTGGTCTTTTGACCTGAAATCACTACGATTCCTACATGAAGAGTTTGATAACTCCATAAAATGTAGTTATTAGCGTCCCATATTGGTGGTACATTGATCCTTTAGTGCTTGTTCTTAGACATGATTGGAATACTTTTCCTTCACTTTGAATTTAAATTCATGTTAATGTCCTCCTTTCCAATCTTACCAAAATCCTGTCTATTCTTTATAGATTAAGTAGATTTACACTTATGATTAATTAAGCGACTTCTCTATTACATGATAGACTCTAAACTGATAAAATGAAGCAAGTTAACACCTTGCATTGGAGGAGGAAGCTTAGCATGCATTCCAGCTTATCATGCCACGACGCAAGGTTTAGTACACCACGGCATCTCGCTCTCTGCCTGCTGCACATACTAAAGACAGAGGTTAGAGCGCCATGACGCAAAGGATGTCACGCCGCTGCGCACGTTTGTTAGCACTGGTTTCACTTAACCACATAGGCATTCACGCTATGGCGCAACAATGGTCACGCCGCGATGCGAGTTTGCGGGCTTTGTCTATTTATACTGTTTCATCATATATTTTGAGGAGAGTTAGGTATGAGACAAGACAAAACAGAGAGAAGACCAGTTTTCGTCATTTTTGAGGGCTTGGATGAGATTTAGAAGGAAAAACATCTTTATCCAAGGAGGATCAAGCCTCCCAAGACCTCATTATAGAGTTTTTCCTCTTTCCTCTTTCTAGGCCATGAGTAGGAAATCTCTCTTGAGATTTTCGGATTCCATGGGTAGCTAAGTTGTTTTTAGGGATTCTTTTGGATCCTTCTATGTACATTAGTGACTTTGTAACCTTTTAAGTTTATAATGATATTTGGTTTTGTTCATCTATGTTTCTCTTAATGTCCATAGATGTTTGGCCATCATTTATTGTGATTTGATAAAATCTTTTGAATTAGACATAGAAATCTAGATTTTAGATCATGGATATGGATGATGCATATTTAATTTCATTCTAACGGTGGGATGAATTAATTTGTTAATAGGGTAGACATATACCTATTAGCTATGTATAGCCATTGTTAAGACTCAACCGTAATGCATGTTGTTTGCTCTAGCTCTTATGGACACATAGTGGGCTAGATAAATGACATAGGGTTAAATGACGTAGGCATAGGTTTTTAACTAATGTAGCTTCTTAGGCTAACAAAACTAGTATCATTGTTTCTTAAAACGTTGCAAGTTGCCAAGTTAAGTAGTTGGTGAAGGAGTCCCTATACTCTCGTTACTGTCTTTTACTTCTAGTTTATTGCCTTTTAGCCCTAATTTTGGCTACACAAACTTTTCCCAATTTATATGTACTTGAATAGAATTCGTTAAGTTATTGGTTAATAGTTGGCATTAAATATTATCCATTATCCTTGTGGAGACGATCTTTCTCATTATTATATTACTTTCGCAACTGATTCACTTGCGGTACACAAAAGGTCATAACAAGTTTTTGGCACCGTTATCAGGGATAATGACTAATTTTTTATTTTTTCCAATATTGACAATGAATTTAATTAGTTTTGATTCAAGTTTTCTTTTACTTCATTTTAATCCAAGTTGCATTCTTTCATTTTTTTAGGTACCAATACCATGGCTAGCAACAATGATCATACGAGACCCTTGAGAGAGTTTGCAACTCCTCAAATGGAAAAATTGTAATCAAGCATAAGGCGGCCTCCTATTCGAGCCATCAACTTTGAAATTAAACTAGCCATCATTCAAATGATCCAGATGTCGGTGCAATTTGGTGGGTTACCAAGTAAAGATCCAAATGCCCACTTGACAATTTTTCTAGAGATTTGTGACACATTTAAGCATAATGGAGTCTCGGAAGATGCCATTTAGCTAAGGCTTTTTCCTTTTTCTCTCAGAGAAAGAGCCAAGAATTGGTTACATTCTCTACCACTTAGATCCATAAGCACTTGGAGTGTTGCATGTGGCAAATTCCTGAACAAATATTGCCCACCTGCTAAGACCGCGGAGATGGTGAATGACATTACTTTGTTCACTCAATTTGAATCTAAAATCTTAATGAAGCATGGGAAAGGTACAAGGATCTTTTTAGAAGGTGCCCTTATCATGAGATTCCTCCATGGAATCAAATCTATTTCTTCCATAAAGGGTTGTTGCCTCACCACCATCCACTAGTGGACGCAGATGCGGGTGGTTCATTGCTTGGTAAATCCTTTGATGAGGCATTCTAACTACTTGAAGATTTGGGCGCAAATAGCTACCAGTGGCCTTCCAAAAGAAATACTCCAAAGAAGGTAGCTGGAGTGCATGATATTGATGCAATTACCTCACTTTCTGCTTAAGTGGCTGCAATTGCTTACAAGTTAGATAGTTTGGGAGCAAGTCCTCATTTGAGCGCTTTTGTGCTTTGTGATCGATGTGGTGATAATCATGCTACTGATAGGTGCCCTTCCATCTTGGAGAGTGCACAATATGCTGGGAACTATCGACCATCACAAAACAATCCTTATTTGCATCAGTATAATCTAGGGTGGAGAAATCATCTAGATCCCTCATGGAGAGTCAATCAAAGTGCATCATCTTCATCAGCTAGTAATGAACAACAACCATATCCTCCTGGTTCCTCTTTACAGTCAAGATCTCCTATGCAAGACACGAAATCTACTCTTGAAGACATGTTCATGCAGTTCATGGTCAAATTCGATTCTTATATATCAAAAACTGATGCTCATTTGGCCAAGAACGATGCAATAATTCAAAGCCAAATGATTTCAATGAGAGCTCTGGAGACCCAAGTGGGTCAGTTAGCGAATACTATAAACAGTACGCCCCTGGGTCTCTTCTAAGTGACATAATTAGTAATCCAAGAGGTGATCACAAGGATTCACCATCCTGTAGTGCTATTACCCTTAGAAGTGGAAAAGATATCGAAGGGAATCCCAAGACCAAACTGCTTGTGAATGATGCTGATGTGACACAATATGAGGAGATTGTATATATGGAAGACCAAAGGAAGAAGGATGAGGAAAAGAAGAAGTATATCAAACCTCATACATTACTTCTATCTTTCCCCAACAGATTAGCTAAACAAAAGATGGATGCCCAATTCCAGAAATTTCTGGAAGTCTTCAAGAAGCTTCACATAAATATCCCATTTGCAGAAGCATTAGAACAAATGCCAAGTTATGTAAAGTTCATGAAGGACATCTTATTCGAGAAGAGAAGGCTGGGAGACTATGAAATATGGCACTCACAGAAGAATGCAGTGCTATCTTGCAAAACAAGCTACCTCTAAAGTTAAAAGATTTGGGCAGCTTTACTGTACCATGCACAATTAGAAGACACTTTAATAGTAGAGCTTTGTGTGATTTAGAGACGAGTATTAATTTGATGCCTCTCTCAATCTTCCAACGGTTGGAATTAGGTGAAGTGAAACCAGCCTCTGTGACCTTGCAATTAGTTGACAGGACTCTTATGTACCCGAAAGGAATCATTAAGGATGTTTTGGTAAAGGTGGACAAGCTAATTTTCCCTGCTGACTTTGTCATCCTGGATATGGAGGAGGACCACAATGTGCCATTAATTCTAGGGAGGCCTTTCTTGGCAACTGGTAAGACCATGATAGATGTACACAAAGGTGAACTTACCATGCAAGTGAATGATGAGAAGGTAACTTTTAACATTTACAAGGCCATTAAATTTCCTGATGATCAAGAAGAATGTTCCTATGTTGGAATGATTGATCAAGTAGTAAATGATGCATTTCATACTAGTTTTCCTGATGATTCCCTAGCTTTAACTTTGACATATCATGATGAGCTTGTAGATAGGGATGATATTAGAGAATGTATTAAACTGCTTGACTCTTCTGCTAAGTTTTACAAGAAACCAAGTTTTGAGCCATTACAAATCTCTTTTGATAAGCCGATTCTGCAACCTTCTATCATCTCTCCACCCAAGTTGGAGCTTAAACCATTACTTGATCACTTGAAATATTCCTACTTGGGAGAATCATTCACATTGCCAATCATCATTTCCCCACTTTTATCAGAAGAATAAGAGTCCAAGTTGTTAAGAGTGCTAAGACAGTTTAAGAAGGTGCTAGGATAGACTATTGCAGACATTAAAGGCATTAGTCCTACCATCTGCATGCACAAAATTCTGCTGGAAAATGACACCAAACTAATCATTGAGTACCAAAGGCGTCTGAACCCCATTATGAAGGAAGTGATAAAAAAGAGATCATCAAGTGGTTAGACGGGGGAATCATATACCCAATCTCTAATAGTACCTGGGTAAGCCTTGTTCAGTGTGTGCCTAAAAAGGGTGGCATGATAGTTGTTGCCAATGAAAACAATAACTTGATTCCTCCTAAAAGTAACCAGAAAGGATCACTTCCCTCTACCATTCATTGATCAAATGCTAGACAGGTTGGCAGGGCGTGCTTTCTATTGCTTTTTGAATGGATACTCGGGGTACAATTAGAAGATGATATCTCTGAAATATGTTCTTTGCTTGATTGTACACAGGCAATGGAGTACAAGGGATGGAAACCAAGATTTGAAGAGTTAAAACCCATGAATGATAATGCCCATGAAGAAGTAACCACACTAGAACTAAAGCCATTACCTGCTGGGTTGAAGTACATATTTTTTGGAGAAAAGCAAAACTTTCCAGTGGTAATTTCCTCGTCTCTTACTGAAGAATAAGAAAGTTTGTTAACAGAAGTACTTAAAAGACATAAAAATGCAATTGGATGGACATTAAAGGACATAAAAGACATTAATCCATTGATTTGTACACATAGAATACATTTAGAGGATAATGCTAAAACTTCTTAACAACTTCAAAGAAGATTAAATCCACACATGAAAGAGGTAGTTAGAGCTGAAGTCCTTAAATTACTTGATGTTAGAATTATCTATCCTATCTCTGATAGTCAATGGGTAAGTCCTACACAAGTTGTGCCTAAGAAATCTGGAATAACAGTGGTTGAAAATGATAAGGGAGAATTAATACCTACGCGAGTCTCATCTAGTTGGCGTATGTGTATTGATTTTAGAAAATTAAATACTGCTACTAGGAAAGATCATTTTCCCTTGCCATTTCTTGATCAAATTCTGGAAAGGGTAGCAGGACATCCATACTACTGTTTTCTTGATGGTTTTTCAGGTTATAATCAAATACCAATTGCATTGGAAGAACAAGAAAAGACCACTTTTACATGTCCCTTTGGTACTTTTGCATATACAAGAATGCCTTTTGGCCTTTGTAATGCTCCGGCAACATTTCAAAGATGCATGTTAAGCATTTTTAGTGACATGATTGAGCATTATTTAGAGGTTTTCATGGATGATTTGACAGTTTTTGGAAATTGTCTTGATAATTTAGAAAAAGTTCTCAAAAGATGCGAAGAAAAAGGATTTGTGCTAAACTAGGAAAAATGTCATTACATGGTTACCTCAGGAATAGTGTTAGGTCATGTGATTTCTTCTAAAGGAATTGAAGTTGATAAGGCCAAAGTTGAATTAATTGCTCATTTGCCTTCCCCAAAAACAGTCAGAGAAGTTTGTTCCTTTTTAGGACATGTAGGATTTTACAGAAGATTCATTAAGGACTTTAGTACCATATCTAGACCATTATGTAATCTTCTGTTAAAAGATGCACCATTTGATTGGACTCAAGGATGTCAAAAATCTTTTGAAAAATTAATTGGTCTTCTGACATCTGCTCCTATCATGCAATCTCCTGACTGGTCTTTACCTTTTGAGTTAATGTGTGATGCTAGTGATTTTGCTGTGGGTGTTGTTTTAGGCCAAAGAAAGGAAGGTAAGCCTCATGTGATTTGTTACGCAAGTAGAACTTTAAACAGTGCACAAATGAATTACACCATTGCTGAAAAAGAACTACTTGCTATAATTTTTGCACTGGACAAATTTCAATCTTACTTAATTGGCTCTTCTATTGTGATTTTCACCGATCATTCTACTGTTAGATATTTGATGCCTAAGCAGGATGCCAAACCAAGATTGATACGGTGGATCGTGTTGCTTCAAGAATTCAACATCACAATAAAAGATAAGAAAGGAGCCGAAAATATTGTCGCTGATTATTTGTCCAGACTTACAATAGGCTCACCTTTTGATAGCACACCTATCAATGATTCTTTTCCTGATGAATTTTTATTTTCTGTCAATTCCATGCCTTGGTTTGCTAACATAATCAACTTTCTTGTAACAGGAAAGATGCCGCCTCAATGGGCGCACCAAGATAGAAGGAAATTTTTTATAGAGGTGAAAAATTTTTGTTGGGATAACCCATACTTGTTCAAATATTATGCTGATCAAATCTTTCAGAGATGTGTGCCCGACAGTGAGGTAGGTAGTGTCATTAAATTTTGTCACTCGAAAGCATCTGGAGGTCACTTCTCTTCAAAGAAAACAGCTGCGAAAATCTTGCAGTATGGATTCTATTGGCCCACTTTATTTAAGGACTGCTATACTTTTTGCAAAAGTTGTGAAAATTGTCAAAAGTTGGGCTCAATTTCAAAAAGAAACATGATGCCTCTGAACCCCATCCTTGTCATTGAAATTTTTTATTGTTGGGGAATTGATTTCATGGGTCCATTTCCATCTTCATTTGGATTTGTGTATATCTTAGTTGCAGTTGATTATGTTTCAAAATGGATTGAGGCGATTCCATGCCGACACAATGATCATAAAATTGTTCTCAAATTTTTAAAAGAAAATATCTTGTGTCGATTTGGAATCCCTCGAGCTATCATAAGTGATGAGGGAACACATTTTTTCAATAAACCATTTGAATCTTTAATGAAGAAATATGGTATTACACACAAAATTGCCACCCCTTATCACCCTCAGACAAGTGGACAAGTTGAATTGGCAAATAGGGAGATTAAACAAATTTTAGAAAAAATGGTTAACCCAAATCGTAAAGATTGATCTTTAAGACTAAACGATGCACTTTGGGCTTACCGTACTGCTTTCAAAACATCTTTGGGCATGTCACCCTATCGGTTAGTCTATGAAAAACCTTGTCACTTGCCTGTAGAATTGGAACATAAAGCATTTTGGGTCATTAAAGCTTTCAATCTAAATCTTGATGATGCTTGCAAGATACGCAAATTGCAATTGAATGAACTTTAGGAATTGAGAAATGATGCATATGAGAACTCAAAGATTTATAAAGCCAGAACAAAAGCTTTTCATGATAAGACAATTTTCAGAAAATCTTTTGAAATTAGTCAAAAAGTTCTGCTTTATAATTCTCGCCTGCACCTATTCCCTGGAAAATTGAGATCTAGGTGGAGTGGTCCTTTTGTTGTCAAACACGTGCATCCTCATGGAGCCGTAGATATTGAGAATCCTAGGAATGGTAATGTGTTTAAAGTTAATGGACAAAGGCTCAAACAATTTCTGAAAAAACCAAGTTGATGAGTTCTTTGTGTTGCCGGTTAAGTGGCGGATACGGTATTCCGTGACTCTCAAGTCAATTTTTTTCAGTTTCCCAAAATAACTGAATCCTTCTTCTCCTTTAAAATGGATGCCATTCTTTCAAACCTGAGAAAACATTTTCCTTCTCTCCCTCAAAATGCTCTGAAAAAAATTTACGAAGTTCGATGTAAAAGATTGAGACTGTTAATGCACAAAGATATGCCAGAAGATGTACCCTGGATAATTGAAGCAAAGGTCCGACTAGCAGGTGAGTCTTCAATTTCATTTGACTCATACATGCCAGGTCTTGGAAGAAGTTCGTATTCTAAAAGGAGAAGAGCAAAAATGTTACAAGTCTATTACAAATGTGGACGATGGAATTGTAACATGCAATGTCGTTCTTTGGGGATGGTTTTCGCAAATAGATTCTTCATTAAGAATGGACTGAGTAAGGAGTGTAACATCCCGAAAATTCATAATTTCAGGATAAATGATCATTTTACAATATTTGGGATTTTTAGGAATTTTTCTGGATTTTTCTGAGGACGCAGAATATTTTAATATTATTTCTCGTTATGCGTGCACATTGGGCAGAATTGGCAAAACGACTGTAACGCTCCCAAAGTTGGAAAATTTTATTACGAATAGTCATTTTCTAATATTTGTAATTTATGTGAAAACTTTCAGAATTTTTCAGAAACGACGAATATTTTATTATATTCTTCGTTTTGCGTGTGCACTGAGTCGAGCCGGGAAAATGAAATATTTTTCCTGATAACCTTGATCTGTGGAAACGTCGACGGGGGATCTTACTAAACCCGAGGCTGGACACGGTTTACAAAGTTTCACGTCTTTCAATAAATTTTAACAAATGAAATAATAAAACATTGCGAAGAATTAATCTGTCAGATAAATTAATACTGACTTAGGTCGACCGTAACTGCTGTCCAATAAATAATAACATGTAATAAAAATCTTATCACACTGTTTAAAATTTACCTTGTGTTAAGCCCCTTTAGCCTTATTTTCAAAAATAAAAGTTAAATTAATTCAAAAACTTATTTGGGAAACTTCTAGGAAGCTTCCTCCCATTTCACTTTTCTCTCTCTTCCCTCCCCACTCTTCTTACACGGCAGATGGCATTGAAAGCCCATAATCACATTTTCATTTTATCTCTTCTTCTCCTCCTTCTCTTCTTCTTCTTCTTCTCTTCTTCTCTTTCTTTTCTTTCTTCTTCTTCTTCTCTTCTTCTTCTTCTTCTTCTTCTTTTTTTTCTTTTCTTCCTCTTCCTCCACCGTACACCCTCACCATCTCCCCCTCTTTTCATTTCTTGCTTCACCACTTCCATATCTAGCCTTCTTCCATCATTCCATGACCATTTTCCTTGTGGCCATTCTTGGTTCTTCTTCTTCTTCTTCTTCCATTTTTCACCATTGAAGCTAAAGCTTGGAGCTTTTAAGGTAAAGTCTTCAACTTTCTTCTATCTTCTTCTCATTTTCGTTTTATTGGTCACTTATGTGGCCAAGGAGTCATTTTTCTATGATTGGAGTGAACACATTGGGGATTTCTCACCCTAGGGTTTTTCTTGAAGGGGAAAAATGAAGATCAAGAGCAAAAAGGGGAAAACATTCTTGTGATTGTCTTCATTTAGGTAAGAGGTAGATGATCCTCTTCAACCAATCTTGGTAGTAAGGAAATGTCTTGTGTATTGTGTTGATGAGGGAATCCATGTTGGATTTCCCTCTTTATTATGTTGTGTCATTTCCATGATATTGTAGTTGTTTGATTGGTATAAATGTATGGATGTATATTGTGTGCTTTGATGATCATGAACATATATATTGTTATTTTGTATTTAGAGGACATGAATCATGCTTTGGATTGTGGAAAATAAATGAGAAACTATGATAAAGGATGGGCCGGGCTCTGCAGAAACGAATTCGCAGAACCCCGTTAATGCACTAGCGCCCGGGTGCGCCGTGCATGAGCGCCTAGGCACTCCATGCCCGAAAGTTTTCCCCGTGACGCGGCCCGGTTAGCGCTCGGGCGCTTCGTGGTCAGCGTCCAGGTGCTCCACCAGCGCTCAGGCACTACAGAGATGGCGCCTAGGCGCCCAGAACAGAACCAACTAGGTAACTGTGAGATAAAGCTAAGTAATTGGAGATGTAAATGTTAATGTTGGAATTTGAGATGGAGAGCTTTAAGGGTTATTTAACTCAATTTGAAGCCACGGTTTTAGATGGAAATTATAAGGAATTGCAATGAACTTAGTGAACTAAAACTTAAGTAGGAGATATCAAGAAATCAATGCATAAAATGGGAAAAATTGATGTTAGTAGTGGACTTTAGGAAGCCACGATTTTGATCATGGATTTTAGGAATTGGATTAATCCCATGTAAAATAAAAACTAAGTGATTGGTATCAAGAGACTTGAGCATAACGCGAGATGGAAACTTACTTAGTGATGGATTCTTGTAAGAATGGAAAATCTTGAATAAGAACGCATAATGGACCCTAAAAGTATATTACCTTATTTGATTTCAATATTATGATATTGTGGGTCCATATGAGTGACCAATGTTGTATTAATGCATATTTGAGCCAATTGTGGCATATTATGGAATAGTATGTGATGTTGATCATACATATTCATGCATAGAGTCTTATGCATTGTGAATGTCCTTGTGGACTGTTGTAAGGCCAAGTTGCTGAGGAGATTGAACACACCTTAGTGCGGGTGCGAGTAGACAAGTGTGGGTTATGTTATGACCTTGGGGGCGTCGGGGTGCGGATCCCTCACATGGACAGTTTAGAGCTCCTCTGTGCCGTGGGGCAAACCGATGCAAACACACCGACGATCCGGACTTGACACTGTCCTATATCATGATCTAGTGTAGAAAGTCTATACAATGCCATGATTGTGCACGAGAAAATTTATTGATAGCACTGGCCTCGGCAGCCAAGTTACAGACATGTCTCCTGATCTTTCTCTCCACTTGTTTGAGTCTAGCTCCATGGAGTAGGAATTGGGAAAGCATGCATTGTGCATCGTTCATTATTGGTCTTATAAATTGTTGAGCATGAACACCTGTGAATGTGAAGATAACTGTTGTGCTTTTGTAAATGGTTATCTGATTATTGTGCTGATTCTTGGAAAAACTATTATGATCTGCCTGCTATTGCCTATTGTTGTTCTACCTTTACTATAAATATCACTGTTATTATTGACTCTGATTATTGCTTAGAATTGAATTGCTTTTATTATAATTTTCGTTGTTGCTATTGATAAATATATGAACTGTATCGCTCGGTGGGTGCTTTGCGTCGTGCTATTTTCTAGCTGCCAATAGTGGTAATGAAAGACGGGTGTCTCACCTCTTTCCTATATTTCTGTATTGCTATTTTATATTCATATTTGACAAAAGGCCGGGAAGAGGATGATGGGGAATCACACCTTGCCGATGGGGTTGGGAACCTGGCAAGATTTCTTCGATTTCGTAGGAGTGCAGCTGCGTGGAGGCATTGATGCCTGTTGTGTCAACTGGGACGCCGAGTGTCATATGCATATGGGGTTGCGGCCTTGTCTGCTGGTAGTACCCATCCCTGGGTTATTACTTCTCCCCTTTTACATTTTTATTCCTGTTGTATTTTATTTGACTCTGTAATTATTACATTCTATGTTATCAGTGCTTTGTGTAAATTGACTATAAAATATATATAAGGAATATGATTCTATTTTGTGGTTGTATTGTGGGTTGAATATATTTATATTTCATTCGAGGCTCGTATTTTCTACTTATGCATATTGCCAAATATATATATATATATATATATATATATATATATAGACTCTCGAGAATTGAATGATCATTATCATGAATTGATTTATAACTGTGTATATATATATATATATATATATATATATATATATATATAGACTCCTGAGAATTGAATGACTGTTATCATGATTGTGACACACTTGGATTTAGTAACTGTGGTGTAATGACGATTGTGCCGCGGTTGTTAGATCTAGGTGCGTTACAAGGAGTCATTAGATGATATCTTATTGACTCTTGAGACGCGTTCTTATGGATTGATGCAGCGTGAAATTCTTAATTTGTGGAATCTCTTCAAGGATGAAGAAAAACGCTACAGTCTTGGGAATCTGACTCTAAAAGACCTTGTTTGCCAATTTATAAGAAAATTGGATGGGAAACTTATCCTCGACTCATAGAAGGCATTTAAGTCGTTACTGGACGTTAAACCAGAGGCAGATGTGAGCCATATCCACAACGATTTGTACATATCATCTTCTTCTTCTTCATGTAATCTTTAAAAAAAAAAGAAAAAAAGAAAAAAAAAGAAAAAAAAAGAGAAAAAAAAAAATATTTGAACAAGGGCGATCCGGAAGGAGTACCATGGCTTTAATTAGTTGTGGAGCCCCAGCCTTTGGCTGACCCGTCTTTGACTCGGGTGGACCTTTGCACGCTGGTCTTTAAAAAAAAAAGTTTGTGAGTGTCTACTGCACTGGTGATACGCAGTATAAAGATATGCCACTACTGCACTCATGACGCGCAGTATAAAGATACGCCATAAAAGCTGTACATACAGGTATGTCATCAGTTGCTATTATATCTCTTTTATCTTTGCATGATTTTGCTTTATTTTGGTTTTGGATAGACGATCCTTTGAGCAGGGCCCTTCAGGGGTTTCTAGACTTCTTTACCCTGATGGTTTTCCTGAAGTCACCAAAAAAAAAATTCATTTGCCTTTGATCTTTGATCCTGACCCAGCAATAACTCAGATAGATTGGTCAGCAGGAGGCAGTGAGGGAAACAAGATGAAAAAGGAGCCAGATTTGACACTTCGTTTAAAGCTTTCCTTTACTTTGGATTTATCATACTTTGTTTTTGTTTAAATTTGTGTCAGTTTTCTCCAACAGGTAATATCTTCTATCCTTTACTCATCTATATTTTAACATTGAGGACAATGTTGTGCTCTAGTTGGGGGGGAAGGATAGTTGACCCCAAAAAAAAATTTTTTTTGGGAAGTATGATATGATTGTCATAGACTTACTAAACTAATTAGTGATGGCAGAGTAAGGAGTAATTTTACTTCTGAGGCGCATCTTAATTGGTGGCAGAGTAAGGAGTTTTTTTTAGGAAGTAATTAATTAGTATTGATTTGTGGAAGTAACAAAGTTTTTGTCTTTTGATTTCCTTTGAAAGATTCAAGCGAATGCACTCTCACATCCTTGGAAGCAATTGAAATTCAAGAATCATAGCATGATTGAATAAATTATCTTCTTTCTTAAATTTCACATGCTTGGTTATGGATGTTGAATTAGTGGATAGAGAATGATAGAAATATGCCTTGTGAGATTTTGAGCCTATTGATGAATAGATTGAATATTTGTACCATTCTCTTCTTTCTTGTGTGATTTTCACTCATGGAATTGTTACTTTAGAACTTGCTTTGATTCTTTTTGAGGCTACATTTTCACATGCATACATTAATATGATTGAGGCATTTTAAAATAGCTACTTTGACCAAATAGCCATCCTTGTATATTTTCCATTGTGTAACCCCTTTGAACTTGTTTGACCATTCCTTGTTTTTAGCTCATCTCATCCTTCAAAAAAAAAACATGTTTTTACCCAACCTTAGGGAATAAGAGAGCATTGACCTTATTCTTGAACAAGTGCGGGGGTGTGTGTGCAAAATGATCCAAAAAAAAATTTTTTGAACACCGTTGCAATCAAAGGATTATCAGAATAAAGGTGGATGCTTGGAAACAACAGGAAGAAAAGGAGAATGTTCAAGTCTAACAATGAATTCAATTCACCAATTTGGGATTGATCTTCAACAAAACATTAGTGATTGTCCTTTATGATGAATGTTCTCAAACATTTTCTCCACTCTAACTGTACCATAATGCTCTTTTATTCTCTTCGGTATTTATCTTTTCATATCCATATTATCCCTTCTCGTTTACCATGACCCCATTACAACCTTGAATAAAGTCCTCTTGATTTTTGTATGCATGTGTTTTGAGTAGCAGAGAAGTAGAGGATAAGTAAGCTTATGGTAGTGCAATTGCTCATGGGTTGAATAGAGTGAAATACTTACCTTTTAAACACTTGAGAGATTGAGAGTGAATTCTGTGAGGATCTATCATTCTTGATTCATTCTTTTCAACTGAAGTTTCCTTGCTTGTTGGTTTGAGATGTGAAGAAATGTTACCTCATTAATGCTTTGATCCCTTGAATTTCGTATTGCTCTTCTTGCTTCATCAAGTCTTTTAGAGTTTTTAGCTTTTGAGTCTGTGTCATTTTTCTTTGTCTCCTAACTTTGGTCTTATGTGTTTTGCCCAGGAGTGCAAAAAGTTAAGTGTGGGGGAATTTGATGATCACATATTTTATACATTAATAAACCCTCATTTTTAATCATTTACACTCTCTATGTACTTAATTGATTAAGTCTAGTTATGTTTTATAAGTTTGGACTCAAATTGGACTTAATTGATTTTTTCAGCACTATTTTGGTCTTATGCTATTTCTATATTTCGGCCATATCTTGAGTTCTAAATGTCTGATAATTATGAATTTTATCTTGTAGGAAACATAAGAGAGAGTTCTACAACTTTGATGAAGAGCTCAAAGTCTTAATCAGACATCTAGTAGAGCTAATTGGGCTTGGAAGACAGAACACGAGTTTTGTGTCTGAAACCTGAACAGTGTACAGTAATCAGAGCATAACTCGGGCTGCAAGAATTATCTTGGGCTGAAATTTGGACATTTGAAAGTTAAGACCCAGATCTAAAACTTTTATGTTGAACACAAAACTTGATTCAGGCTCCTTGATGGTGATATTAGGTCTGAAAGTCAAAACAGAGGTGCTGAAACTAGGCCTGAATAGTTTGTAGTAATTGAGTCATATCTTGGGTTGTAGGACGAATTTTTGGGTGATTCCTGAGCCATTGGAAAGCTTAGACAATTTCCTAGAACTTTCATGAAGACCACTTGGCTCGAAAATGACGAAATCAATGACTTAAGCAATGAATGATTTCGGAGACAAGAAATCTCAATGATTTTTCACTCTTATCCTCACCATTTGGCATTCTCCACTCATTCATCCACTCATCCCACCTACCCCTAATCAGCCCCTTTGTCATTTTGTATCCCTAATCCTCTGTAAAAGGCACCATTGGCTAACCATTTAGGACACTTGGTGTTAGGCTTAGTTTGTACAAGTTAAGGTTATGCTTGTTTATTGTTTTCCTTTGTTGTAATTTTCTCTTGTTCTAAATTGAAGTCATGTTCATCTTTCTCTTCTTCTCTCTTTCTTTCTTCTTAACCATGAGTAACTAAATCTTCATCTTGCTTGGGTGAAAGAGTGAAGCTCTTGGTAATGAAATAAGGTTAGATTATTTTATTTCTTGTGCTTAAATGATATATTATTAAATGAACATTATATGTGTTGTATTTTGTTTCCAATCAATTTAGAAACCTTCTTTGTTAATGGAGATCTTGATTTATTGTAGACAATAGGATTGGCACAGTGAATGCTTGAACTCATTTATAAATGTTGGTAGATAATCAAAGGAATCATAATATGATTACATATATAATTAAACTTTGAATGTTATATTTTTCGATTGGAACCTCCGTTGTGTGTGGATTTCAATTGAGTTAAAAAAAGAAATAATCTTACCTTTAATTTATTACCAAGAGTGGATCTCCTAACCCAAGCAAGCCCTTAAATTCATTTGTGAACTTGTTTTAATACTTTTGGTATTGTGACAAATCCTCTTCTTACCTCAATTAATTTTTCTTCATCAATTCCCTGTGGATCGACCTCTGACTCTCGAGAAATTTACTACTTGAGACAACCTGCACTTGGATTTGCATCCTTAAATCCTGCAGTCAGCGCCTCCTTGACAGCTTGACATCAACACTTGATGTAGCTGTCGCAAAACAGGAACAAGGTTTCAAAAACCCCTGCACTATGCTGCTTATGCAGAAACAAGGATTTCATACCCTTACTGCCGCAAACCAAGAACAAGGTTTCCTAAACCCTTGCCCCGCGCATCAAGAACAAGGATTCCATAACCCTTGCTCTGCGCCGCTGTGCATACCAGAAAGCTTCGCAAAAACATATATCTCAATACAAGATGGTTTTCGTAAAACATATGAACAACTTCATGGTTTTTGAAAACAACATCACAGTTTTGCATACAACATATAAAACAGAATATGTTTTCGCAAAGAATTTCATTCAATTTGTGAAATAACATATTAAAGATCATATCTTTTTCTAAAAAATAGAACAACGATCATGTTATCTCCTACAAAACGAAAACAAAAAAACTGAATCATGATTTTGCAAGTGGCTCTGATACCACTGTTGGGAATCGCATATACATCACGCAGTGGAAAACAAATTTTCCACCAAGGATCCATGCGAAAAAGCCATATTCCGAGTTTTAAAATTGTTTACCTCTTAAAGCGTGATCAAAACAAGTGGCGTGAATCACTAACACCGTAAGAGTGACGATGTCTCTGCGGTATCCACACGAACAGTCTCACGAATGTCCAATGTATAGAAATAGAAGTCATGCCTTTCTCACACAATGCTAGCTGCGAAGAAAAGAGAAGAAACCTATCACTGTCTCACTCACTGTTTCTGTCAAGTGCGGCTAGGGTTTGTAACGTATGCATTGATAGCACCTTAGCAGTGCTATTTATAATAGCTGCTACCTTATGTGAGTGAGAGCAACGACAAGGTAAGTTGTGTAACCCTAGGCTCATCTGTTATGAGTTCAGCCCGTAATTGAATCCAAGTCCAACTTTGATCCTAATTATTCCAATTTAGTCTGTTCTATATGTGTGACCTTGCAGGTTCTCATATCATTGGCAGTAATATTAAAATCCCATTTTAATATTACAAGCAATGAGCAGTATCTAGCAACACATCGCTTCCACCTAAGTAATGAGAATGTCAGTGATTTGACATAACTTTTTTGTAATCAATGTTTCCGTGTAGTTTAGTCCCTTTGTCTAGATATTTAGATTGAACACAAGGCATGGAATGTGTCACTCTTGTATAGTTCAATCCTTCATTTCCTGATACCCGAGTAAACTTAATAATAACAAATGAGATCGATATCTCATATCTACTCATTTGAGCATGTTCAAGCATTTTGTGTAACACCCTCCCTAGGGTATCACATGTCTGACTCCCGACTCAAAATCTGTAAAGAAGTTCACACAAGGTTTGAGTTATAAAAAGAAGGGTTTTAAAATTTCTTTCTTTACTGAAACATAAACTTATTGAAATTCATAAGTATTACTGAAAATATATTTAAACTGATTAATATACAATATTGACACCAATTAATATTTCACAATTTAAAGAGAAATATAAAATTAACAGACTCTTTTTTTTTTCAACAGTAGCAAACCCCATGACGGGTCCTACTTAATAGCACGGTATAACACTAACGTTAAAACTTAACATACTTATTCTGTTGTGTATCCATCTTGATGCATCAGACATCTGTTCCTTTGTCAACACTGCACACCTTCGAGTCCTGAATGTCCACTCCTTATTGTTGTCACCAATCTCAGAGTATCCATCGCCCGTTATGTCTAAGACAACTCGATCTTTCTATTATTTGATTTTGACAGTACAGACACAGCAAAACAACATAACAAAGAGGTGAGATCACCTACGCCAATACCAACATGGCAGCACAAAGATAACACAGGCAGCAATATCATACAGGGATATCATATCAAACTTCCAATAATATATTCAATATTAATCAACTATCATCATCAAATCATTTATCAATTCAATTATCATGAACAACAATTACGAAAATGTCCTAATTATCATCATCATCATCCAAGTATTCAAAACAATTATCATAGCCAATATTCCTCAATTAATATATCACACAGATATAAATGTTCAGATTATGCATGTACACAAGACTCGATTTCCTACTCCATGGAGCTAAAACTCAAGTCGGAGAAATGATCGAAAAGATCTGTCGGTACCACATGCCTCAGACCACGTGCTATAATCCTCATTTTGATTTTGCACATCTAGCATATACACGACAGTCTTTATCAGATCTTGATTAAGAATAGTGTCTCGGTCAGGATCATCGGTGTGTTGCATCGGTCTAACCTACGGGAAGAAGCGCGACTAACCACCCGTGTAGGCAACCCGCACCCCGATGCCCCCAAGGTCAACAAGTGACCTACACTACGCATATCGCACCCACTCAAGAGGTGTGTTTCTCCTAGGCAATCAGTCATATCTAGTCCTCATCGGACCATTCCAATGCATGTATAATGCACCAAATCCAATCATAGACAAATATGTCATTTTCTCACAAACAGTGTATGGACACTGGTTCAACAGTAATCATACTGTACTTTCAACAACGAAAACCATGTTATCACATTTTCATAGTTATAAAACACTTTGGTCGTATTTTCACAAAATTGCGCAACATTTCCGTTACGTTTTTACAATTCCAAAACGTTTCTGTTACATTTTCAAAATATCGTAACACTTCTGTTACGTTTTTAAAATACCACAACACTTCTATTGTATTTTCAAAATACCGTAACACTTTTGTTACGTTTTTAAAATTCCAAAACGTTTTTATTACGTTTTTACAATATCGTAACACTACTGTTACGTTTACAAAATTTCGTAACATTTCTGTTACGTTTTCAAAATGTTGTAACTCTTCTGTTGCACTTTTAAACCACGTACTAATTTTTAACGTTTTTCTCAATCGCGTAAAAACATACGTTTCTCAAATCGCATAGTATTTTTTCACTGTTTCAAAATCGCGTAACTTAAAAATCATTCTTTTACGTCACGTAAATCATTTTCTATCATTCTCAAAATATTTAAAATACTTTCCAAATCTCATAACAATGTTCTATCATTTTCACAATCACGTAAAAATATTCTATCACTATTCAAATCACGTAGTGATTTTTTAACAATATTTCAATCAGTAAAATATTTAAACACTTTTCAAATCGTGTAGAAATATTTAAACATTTTTCAAATCGCGTAGAAATATTTTACTATATTTCAAATTATTTTTAAGATACGTAAAATATTTTTCAACATTTTTCAATCACATAAAATATTCCTTATATTCCAAACATTATTTTGGACTTAAATAAATCAATATCATTTTTAACACATTGTTCAAAATTGCGTAGCTTAAAAATCACGTTTTTAAGATACGTAAAACATTTTTCATCACAATTTCATTACAGAAAATACTTCTTAACCTTCAAAAATTCCTTTTCAACTTTTCTCAAAATAATATAACTTTATATTTTATTTAATATATTTTCTTACTCAAGAAAATATTTTTCCACAGTTCTTTACTCAAGAAATTCTTTTTCAAAATATACTTCACAAAAATCACTTTTCCATTGATGTAAATCAACGTTTCAAAACTTAACATTTTCTAACGTATTTCAAAACTTGAAAATAAGTTATACGTTAGTAAATTTTCAAAACACCATTATATTCTCCATTTTTCCCAAATCAATTCTAAAATCAATTCTTTTCAAAACAAATTAAGATTCAAACCCTTGCAACTTTTCTTTTTCATTTTCATATGAAATTTCATTTCTCAAGTGATAAAATACTTTCATTCCCTTTCCAAAATCCTTATACTAAAACATTTTGTTCAAACATTTTGTTTCCACTTTAAAATTATTTTGTTTCATAAAACCGAAATTATTCCAACCTCCAAAAATTGTAGAGTCTTTGGCCATTGAAGCCATCAAATATTTTTCCTTCTAAATTGATATGGTTTTACACAAACAAAACCATTAAAAATTCTTTGTTTTCAAAACCGTGTGATTCATGGTCATAAAAACCAAACTCATTTGTTCAAATTCATTTTCACTTTCTTTGTAAATCCTTAAAATCAACGTTTGTCCGTTTCATTCAAAACTCATATTTAGAAAAATACTTAACATCTTTTTACACAAAATAAATCAATAAAAATTCCTCCAACAATCATATTCTTGTTCTCTTGAAAAACAAATCCTTTGTTTATTTTCCATACTCTTCAAATCATCCATTTTCATCTTTCATGAAAATATTAATTTGTGAACACCTATCTTGAGGTGTCTTGTTCGAAATCCACCATGTTCTAAGTATTCAAAAATCAATTCTTTTGTTCTTGAAAATTTTCAACATGAACCCTAATCAAGGGCATCAAAACCGTAGCTCTTCCTTGGCTATTGGAGCCAAAAATCAATTTCCTTTCCACCATCAAGTCATGGCATATACATATATATTTCATCATAAATAATATAAGCATACCATCAAAGCCATAAAAGCATGTATAGCATATCAAGCATATCATCAAAGCTATAAAATCATGCAAAGCATATCAAGCATAGAAAATTAATCAAAGCTCATAAACACCCACAAATTAATTACATGACCATGGATATGAATCCTCACATGGATTCCACATCCATCAAATAAAATACCATCTCTCACCACCATGCTTGGTTGGTAAGATGGATCTTCCTCTTACCTCTTGAAGATCCTCAAAAACTTCTTGTTTTGCTTCTTTTTCCAAGTCCTTCATCACCAAGAGCTTCTCAAATACAAAACAAAATACATAGAAATTAGTATACTAAGCTTGATTAAGAGGAACCATGGATCAAACATGGTTTAGATCATGAAAAAGAGAGAAGAAAATGAAGTTTCCTTATACTTCACCTCAAAAACCCAATAACTTTGATCTTGAAGAAAGTCCTTGAAGATGAATGATTTAGAAGAAGTTTTCAACATGAAAGTTGCTTAGAATATCATGGAGATTCAAGATCTAAGGTTGGATGAAATTAAAAGAGATTGGATGGTGATTTTAGGGTAGATAACCGAATGATATCTCTTGAAGAACAAAGATGAAATTTTTGATTTTTGATAGAAACTTGAAGCTTGAATTTGAAGATCAAGATGAATGATTTTGGAAAAACTCATAACTAGAGATGTTCTTAGAATGATGTTTAGGTTTGGAGAATCAAAACTAAAAGATTAGAAGAGGAAACATGAAATTTACCATTTTTGGTAGAATCTTGAAGCTTGGATTTTGAAGTACTAGATGTTGGATTTTGAAGAAACCTTCAACATGAAAGTTGTTTAGAATAAGGTAAGGATTCAAGAAACTAGGTTGGATGAAATTAAAGAGTGATGGAGAACATATTTGGGTGCCATGGCCGAAACCCACCATGAAAAAGAAGGAGAGAAAGTTTTGCTAAGAACTTTGGCTTTTTGGAGGAGACAAGGAAGAGTTATGATAGCAATAATGTGGTCTTCAATTTTTCTTATGTCCTAAAGTTCCACAAAACCGTAGCCCCCCTCCAAAGCTTCTTCAAAAAATCAATAATGATGAAACATTGATCAAGACATTCCAACAATGACATAAAGCATCATTTAATGGATTGAAAATTGTTTTTCTTTGTCTTCTAACAAGCCAAAACCGTCACCTTCCTCTTCATAATGCATTCAAAATGTGACAATTTTCAAGCCACCATTATTTGTGCATTCTTAGCCATTGATTAATTCAATGGTTAGGATTTAGGTAGATTTTTAATTTTAGAAGACTAAATCTAGGCCATTGGATTTTTCTCCTTTAAATTCTAGCCCTTAGATGTGTCTCCAAAATTAAGGGTCAAGATTGCTTCTTCAAACTTTAAATTCAAGGGTCCTAATTAGTCTTTGCTACTTTAGAAGACTAAATCTCTACCATTAATTAAATCTTCATCCAATGGTCATAAATGGTCCTTGTTACTTCACAAGACCAATTCTCCACCCTTGATTTAATCTAAATCCAATGGTTATAAATGGTCTTTGTCATTTTTCAAGACCAATTCTACACCTTTGATTGCATCTATGGTTGATATCAAAGCCTTCCTAACTAAGCTTATTCTCACACCATTGATTAAATCAATGGTTATTATCCAAGGCTTCTTTATTAAGTTTGTTTCTTAACCTTTGATTAAATCAATGGTTAATATTCAAACTAAGTATTCTCATCCAAGGGTATAAATCAAGTCAAGCTCTCTTTGTTGACTACGCAAAGATAATATTTATTCTTGTATCCTACAAATAATATTTTTACTTGTATTTTTATCATCCGATAATTAAATACAGTACAAAACACAGTACAATAAAATTTTCTAAAACTGTTTATGGATTCAGGTTTAGTAAGATCCCTTGTCTCCGTCTAAACAGTACAAATTTTTCTATGCGTAGAAAATTTTTTGCTTTGCGGGACCCACCTGGGCCCACGTATGGCTACCTGGGCCCACATACACCCCCTGGGCCCACAATCAGTAAAAAAATTTCATAATCATCCACAAAAATCATAAAAATTATAAAATGCACAAATATCAATTCAGATTACGTAAATTAATTACCTAACGGTAAAAATTAAATTACGTAAAGTTTTCCCCGGCCCAAAAATTTTTATTTTCTTGACGCGGAGTAAATCACTCAAAACGATCAAATACGCTGACGGAATAATCAAATTAATTTTACAGCGCTCAGAAATCACTAAACAATGAAATTCTGTTAACTGTCAAAATTACTGTTTAAGAGATACGAAAATTTGGGGTGTTACATTTTGCAGTCTCACTCAATCAAGGGCCCCGAAGATATCACTCATGTTATGTAGGAGGGACAAATCCCATCTACGTCACTCACATCCCTCAATATGATTCGCGGTATGTCCAATAACCGACTTTATAATCACCTTATTACAGATGATGTTTGACGACATTAAAGCACAACTTCTCATGTAAGAATCGTAGTGATTTCAGGTCAAAGGACTATATACACCATTCTCACTATGAGAACCGCTTATGACACTCACGTAACGATGCATGTAGCATTCTCATGGTGGGTCTGTAAGAAGTGAAAAAGGTTTTTGCATTACATCCATAAGAAGTGACCATGGTGGTGAGTTTGAAAACTATAAGTTTGAAACCTTTTGTGATGAATATAGCATTGAGCATAATTTTTCGACCCCTAGAACGCCGTAACAAAATGGAGTTGTAGAAAGGAAAAATTGATCTTTAGAAGAAATTGTGAGAACTATGCTTAATGAGGCTGCACTTCCTAAGCATTTTTGGGCGGTGCGGTAAGTACCGCTTGTTATGTAATGAATACAGCCTTAATAAGGACAATTTTAAAGAAAAACCCTATGAGTTATACAAAGAAAGGAAGCCAAATGTATCATATTTTTATGTTTTTGGATGTAAATGTTTTGTTTTAAATAATGGAAAGGATAACTTAGGAAAGTTCAATGCTAAGTCTGATGAACATATATTTCTTAGCTATTCTAATCATAGTAAGGCTTCTAGAATTTATAACAAAAGAACTATGACCATTGAAGAGTCCAATCATGTTGATTTTGATGAAACTAACCCAAATGAATTAAGAAATGATATTGTTGATGATGTTGTAGAAACTTTAGCAAGAACATTCTTGGACAACAAACAGAAAGAAGGAAAGAAGCAAGAGGATAGTCAAGAGGATTCATAAACCATGGACCCTGCTAAGGAGTGGAGGACATCAAGATATCATCCTCTTGACAAATTGATAGGTGATATGTCTAAAGGGCTAACTACTTGAAACTCAATTAATGCATGTAACCATGTGGCTTTTGTTTCACAAATTAAGCTTAAAGACATAAATAAATCCTTTGACGATGAACATTGGATCTTGGCCATGCAAGAGGAGTTAAACTAATTTGAAAGAAATTAAGTTTGGAAATTGGTTCCAAGGCCCAATGATCATTCAAGAATAGGCACCAAATGGGTCTTTAGGAACAAGCTCGACAAAACAGGCTTAATAATTAGAAATAAAAATAAGCCTATAGCTAAAAGGTATAATCAAGAAGAAGGTATAGATTATGAAGAAACTTATGCACTTGTAGCTAGATTAAGGGCCTTTAGAATGTTATTTGCATATGTATGCATCATGGATTTCAAATTATATCAAATGAATGTTAAAAGTTTTTTTCCAAATGGTTTCACTTAAGAAGAGGTGTATGTTGAACAACCTCTAGGTTTTGAAGATCATGAACAATCCAACAATGTTTTTAAACTGAAAAAGAACTTGTATGGCTTAAAACAAGCTCCTAGAGCTTGGTATGAAATGTTGAGTAAGTTCCTTTTAGAAAAATGTTTTACAAGAGAAAAGGTTGATATAACCATCTTTATTAAAAGTAAAATGTATGACATTCTTCTTGTGCAAATATATATTGATGACATAATTTTTAGTGCTACTAATGAGTACCTTTGTAAGGAGTTTGTTAACATTATGCAAAGTGAATTTGAGATGTCCATGATGGGTGAGCTCAACTTCTTACTTAGACTCCAAATTAAGCAAACAAGGAATGGGACGTTCATAAGCCAATTCAAGTATTGCAAGAAGCTGCTCAAAAAATTTGGAATGGACAATACTAAGTATATGGATACACCAATGAGCACCTCTTGTTACTTGGACAAAGATGAAGGAGTTAACTATGTAGAAATTACTAAGCACTGAGGTATCAATGTTTCTCTCCTCTATCTTGCTTCTAGTAGGCCATATATTATATTAGCATGTGCATGTGTGCTGCATACTAAGCAAATCCTAAAGAGTCACACTCATAAGTGCAATAAAAAGAATAATGAAGTATTTAATGTGTGTTTGGTTCAACTGTGAAAACTTTGATTATTTCAATAATCGATTATAATCGATTATTGTATAAAAGCTTTTTGTTATAATCGATTATAATCGATTTATTTTTATGTTTGGATATGTTAGCTGAAAAGTGATTTTAAATTAATCTATTTCGTTTGGTTAATATAAAAAAGAATCACTTTTATGCATTAAATTACCAAAATAGGTATAGAATGATTAAAAAAGTTATTTGATTGAGGACAAAATGGTATTTACATATCAAAATGTAAGAAATAATCTATAAGCTAGAATCATAAGCTTCAATTTTCAGCATTATAAAAATTAGCTTAAAAAAGCTTTTATTTTACATTGAATTTCGTGTAAAAGCTGAAGCTAATTTTACCAAACATAATTAAACACTGTTGAAACAACTTTTTTCTAAAAAAAAAAAGTAATTTAAGCTAATTTAAGTTTTACCAAACATGCACTTAATTGACACTTCACAAGTGGGTGTGTGGTACCCTAAAGTAAAGCTACCTCGTACAGTCTTATTAGTTATTCCAATTCTGATTTTGTGGAATACAAATTTGATAGGAAAAACACTAGTGAGACGTGCTACTTGCTTGGAAGCACTTTAGTTTCTTGACATAGCAAGAAACAAAATAGTGTGGCATTGTCTATTGTTGAGGCTGAATATGTTGTAGCCGGAAGTTGTTGTACTCAAATCCGTTGGATGAAGCAATAACTTCTAGACTTTGGACTTCAGCTTGATCACATTCCTATAAGATGTGATAATACTAGCGTAATCAGTTTGTCTAAAAACCTCGTTTTGCACTCTAGGACTAAGCACATTGAGATAAGGCATCACTTTATAAAGGATCATGTACAAAAAGGAGATTGTATATTAGAATATGTTGAAACAACTAATCAACTTGCAGATATCTTCAGAAAACCCCTGCCTAAAGCGACTTTCTTTCATATAAGAAGAAAACTAGGAATTTTGGATCAATCATACATTTAAAGTACCATATTTTTTGCTATATTCTGCATAATTGTTGTATAATATCTTCTTGCTTTAATTATTTCTTGAATCCAATACTGACTTAAGTGTTGGAGGCTCCCCTAAGTTTGTTTTGCAGGTAACCCATCATGACTAAGTCTTCTAACTAGTTCAAGATATTAGCGGCACAATAATCAAGAATGAATCATTGAAAAATGATAAATCTCACTTGCATTAGTTTGATCTTTAATGAATGTGGTGATTTTGTAAGAACAAATGTTTTGGATCAAAATCTAGAAAGATTTTTTGGCTTGCAAGATGTTTGGAATTAATTTGAAAGGATTTGGAAGGGTTTTGAAGGTTTGAAGACCAGTTCTCTATTGTTTGAAGTGAGGAAACCAAGTTTAGAATGTATATAATCGATTACAACACCATTGTAATTGATTACAAAGTTCCCAGAATGTTTGTAATATATTACAGCCTCCTTGTAATCGATTATAGTGTTTTCAGACAGTATGTAATCAATTGCAGTACCTACCTAATCGATTACATCAAGGATTTAAAGGGTCCTGGAGGCACGAGGAAGCCATTTTTACCCTCCCTTCAAGCTTTCTCTCTCTAAAAACCAATGACCTACCTCACAATTTTCACTATCTATCTCTCATTTCCTCACCAAATGCACCATTCCACCTTCAAATTAATCGAAATCTTCACCTCTACAAGACCCCTAACTATTTCCTATAAAAAACACTCCAAATCACCCAAAAATTCATCCTCACCATACCTCTCTCTTTAGACCCATGACTTAAATTCCTAAATTCCTCCATTTTCTCACCATTTTCCACAAATTCTTACCACTAAACACTTATAAAAACCCTTCTTTCCGCTTTCCCTCCACTCTTTTCACCTTATTTTACATATATGGTTGAATCGTCATGAAGAACAAAGAAGCCATAAACAGGGGTGCTTGTTGGGATGTCTTCTCAAGCTCCCCCACTCACCGTTTCAGGCTTGGACCTCTCCACCCACTTCAGAACCACCAAGAAAGCTGAGCTCTTTTATCAAAAATTCCAGCTTCGGAAAATAATCCAACCCAGGTATCTCGCTATAGGTTTTTGCTCTAGCGAGCCATTGAATTGATTAACTTTCTGAACATTAGGAAGAATATTTACCCAGATTTAGTTAAGGTATTTTATGCAAATTTGAAGTATGAAAATGCTTGCCTGATGTCTGAAGTGAAGAAGAAATATATAGTTATTACTCACAATATTTGGTATAGGCTCACTGGTCTCACATTCGATGGTACAAATTTTTCTGGTGCTATTAATGTGTGGGGAGATGATTATGATTATAAAACTGCCTTGAACTCTGTACTGAGAAGTGGATATAGGCTAAGATAGAGGGTTTTGGCCACTGGGCTTACCATGGAGAATAGAGTACTCCATTATATCTTAGCTAGGGCTTTAATTTCCAGGGGAAACAACTACTCTCAAGTTCTAAAAGATGATGTTCTCACCATGTGGGTGATGAATACTGACAGATCTATCAACTGGGCATACTATGTCATCCAGAATATGTTAAATGCTAAAAAAGGTAACCATCCCCTGCCTTACGCCATGCTCATCATAGCTATCTTAGAGCATTTCCATATTCTTTTGTCTATGGAGCCAAAGGATGAGAGTTCTGATGGATCAGAGTCCATTGGTGAGCATATTCTGACAAAGCTCCAACTGAAGAAAATTGATGATCGATGGTATTACTTACATCATGGGGTGGATGGTTATATACCCCGAGGAGACGATAAGGATGCAACACCAAAGGATGCTCCAGCAGAGGCTTCCATAGAGCTTCTGCTCCACAAGTTACACAGCCAATGCACTCACATTAGTGATCAATTCAGTGAGATCAGAACCTCTATCCATTGCCTAGAGGAGAGGGCACTGCACACATATTAGGAGGTAGCTGCTCTACGAGCTATGATGCAACATGGCTAGATGTATAAGGTTATAAGGCCTATTGCACCTCTTCCACCTACACCTAAGGCTGCTACTGAGGAGCATGAACATGGTGATCCTACTGTTGTTGTCGCTATTGAGGAGCATCCTAATGCTGATGATGAAGAAGAGGAGGATCTTGATATTGATGATGAGGAGGAGGAGGATCTTGATACTGATGATGATGAGGAGGACCTTGATCTTGATGAGGTTCTTGCTGATCATGAGGATCTTGATGACGAGGATGATAGGGAGGATACAAAGTGACGATAGGGCTTAGTCATGATCATATGTATCGTATTATATTTTGTCTCACTCGTTACTTTTTTACTATGATTATTGTATAACTTTGATATTTATTTTTGAGCTCTCAATTCTTAATATCTATGCACTAATTATATGAGTTGTTGATTATTCATTTCGTACAATATTAGTTTCACTGTTGATTATATTTATGTGATTCTCATTAATTCACTTTGGTATGATATTTATGCCAAATACTAATGTCTTTTTGATAATGCTAAAGAGGGAGAAATATAACTTGTATGAGTAAGGGGGTTTTACATGCAAATTCTTCTTAATAATATTTGTTTTACCTCATGCATAAATTATGGGGGAGAGTTGGCTTAAATCTCTAATATATATATATATATATATATATATATATATATATATATATATATATATATATATATATATATATATACTCTTTCCCTATGTTAGTTTGTCATCATAAAAAAGATGGAGAATGAGAATGTTTATGTCATGAAGAGCATGAAGTTTTTTATCAAAACAAAGCCTAGACGAAGACCAAGTCCAAAGGAGGTATATTTGGTATTGTTTATAGGACTTAAAGTCTTTATGTAAGAAGCTCTCAATATATCTCAACATGTTTTTGAAAGGTTCTTTTTAAAATCAACTCTAATTTGACGGAGTGTGTTTTAAGAAATGTTGTTTTGATCTTGGATAATGAAAAATTAAGTTTACATCTTGAAAATCCAAGTTTTCTAAGTTGAAAATGTTTATCGAGCTAAATTGGGCAAAAAAATGGGTTCAAGGATGATTGTAATCTTATCCAAAGACTTAGTAATCAATGAACAACTTCTTAGGAAGCTGGTAATCGATTACCAAGGCTTGGTAATCGATTACAGCCATGCGAGAATCCATTTTTTAAAAGTCAGAGGCCTTACAATCGATTACACAAGTCATATAATCGATTATAACTTTAGCAGAGGCTTGGTAATCAATGACATGAGGCTTGTAATCAATTACATCCTACCTAGAAAACCCAGAATGTGTTCTAAGAGCCATGTAATCGATTACAAGGTTCATGTAATTGATTACCACGAGCCTGAAAGTCAGCAACGACTATTTTCTTGGCATTTAATGTGGTAATAAATTACCCCTAATGGCTCTTTTGGATAAAACACTTTAAAAACACTTTGTTGGTTCATCTTTTAACAACACCCAATAACCTGAAGCACACCTCTTTGCTTTAATTCGTGAATTAATCCTTTCAAACATTATGTGCTCCATTTTTGTGATTTCTTGAGATATTCTCAACTTCATAGGGCTTCTATTTGTATTACATACTCTTGTGAGAGTATCCATCTTTTTTACACTTTGATTCTTTGTAACGAGTGTGAGGTATCCCTCAGAGAATTTATAAGGGTGATGTATCCTTGAAAATTGAGGCTCAAGCACGATGGTGAAGTATCTCATGGTGCGAAGAGTGCTCTAGTTTGTAACTGTGGAAAACATATGTTCAAGCTTGCATTGATAGTGAAAAATCTTGAGTGGTTACTTGAGGACTGGACGCAGGTCACAAGTGATTAGTGGTCGAACCATAATAACCATTGTGTTTGATTATCTATACTCAAACTCCTCTATATTGTGTTTTAATTTCATATATTTGCTCAAATCATTTTCAATTTGGTTGTTCTTTTGCAAGTATAGCATTCTATCTTCTCATTTCATTCACTTCAATTGATAAATAGCTTCAAAGAAAATTATTTTTCAAGTGTTTGAAAAAAGTTTTCTAAGAGTTTTATCTACTCAATTCACCCCCCTCTTGAGTATTAAAGCCACTTGGTAACACAATAAACTTAGCTAAGAATCCTATTCAACAGTTAAGGGCAATGAATATTGAGATTAGACACTATTTTATAAGAGATTATATTCAGATAGGTGTTTTAATTAAAATTTATGGACACAATTCATTAGTGGACTGATATTTTAACAAAACCACTTTATGAAGATCATTTTTGGTTTATTAAAGAAAATATTAATGTGTTTAGATCAAGGCTTTGAATTTGATATTGAATGGTTTGTGCTTAGTTATGGTTTCTTAGACCATATGCATTAGTTCTCTTAGCTTTATAAAGCTCTTATATTAATCCATCAAAAACCTTATACACTATCATCATAAGGTTATTTCAAATAGTCAGAAAGCTAAGTTGCCTTTCTCCTCAGTAAATACAAAAGTTACCATTAGAATTGTTTCTCTCTCATATTTGAACTCCAATGATCATTTTTCTCTTTCCTAGTAATGGGTACTTTTACCATTTATCTATCTTTCTTTGCTATAAATACTGAATGACTCCAACACTTAACCACTTTCACTCTAATCTCTCTCAACCGTTTTTAACTGCTATCTCAACTCACCAAATCTCTCTTGCTCTTTGTCATTAACTTCTTAAAACCTTCTAAACTTCTTCTTCTATCCACAATCCTAAATGACTAAGTTTGATGCATTAAAAAAGTATCACAAGCCTACACGAAGTTCATCGAGGCAAGCCTCCCTTGAAAGCAAAACAAAGAAAGATATGTCCCCTCAATCTAAGAAAAGAAAGATTTTTAAGCACCAATGCCAAAATCTAAGCCCCCTAAAGAAATGAAGATAGACTCTATGAGTTCAGATCAAGAGGAAGAATAATTGTTGTTCATTAAACAAAGCGAGAAAGAACTCAATGTTACCAAAGTTCACGAAGAAATTTATCGTAACTGGAAGACAAATTTCTCTAGATGAAATGGCTCAGCATGTGATAAATGTACGAGACCTAATACAATTTTAGAAATTGGAGAAATTCTTTGACATTTCTAAATGTGTCTAGCCAAGGATTGCTTAAGCATTATTTATTGCTTCTTGACTTTTTGATAATCCAACAAGAATCGTGAGCAATCTATTTGAGGAAGATGTCCTAGTGACCATTGAGATACTAGAGAAGGTCACTAGTGTCAAGCATCGAGGAATTTAAGTCTTTGACAATTTAGGGTGAATTTATAACCATAACTTGACTCTAGAAGGTGTTCTAATAGAGATATCTGAGGTCTCTGACGCTAATTTTTTATTCTTTAACAAGCTAAAGAACAAAGCCTAATTCCTGCACATTTTTTTGATCCACTACGTACTCATATGGGCTAGAGGCATTGATCGTGTGACAGATGTTGACATTATAGCCCTATACCATCTCATGGCTAAGAGAAGGATAAGTCTCCCTTTTCTTATCTTTGAGTATATGGTTTCTACAATGGATCGCAAGAAGAAAGGGATTGTATGTCTTCCCTACAGCATGCTTCTTACAAGGATTTTTAGATACGATGGAATGAACCTATCAAATGAAGAATTTGACCTTCCTGGTACCAAGTTCTCTGATGAGAACTTGAAGTGGATGAAGTTGGACCTCACCCATACTATTCTTGTTGAAGGAAACAAACTTATAGAAATTGCTACTACAGAAAGACCTAAGATAAAGAATAAGAAGATAAATGAAAGAAAAGAAGGAAGAAATAAGAAGAAAGCAAGAGAAATATAAGAAATGTAGGAAGTAGAAGAAAAGGGAAAGAAAACAAAGAAAATATAAGACAAAAAGAAAAAGAAAAAGAAAGAAAGTGTTGAGAAAGCTCCAAAGTCTGAAAAGAACATAAAGATTCTTCATGTGTTAACCCCAGAAGATTAAGAAAGATGAACTAAGAGAAAATTCAACATGGTTCTCGAAGATACTAGCGTATCTCAAACAAATAAGTCACCTGAGAAAACTCAATCTGAGGTTTCTAAACTTGAGAAACTTGCTGAGAAAGCTGCTCTTGCACTTGTCTCTATGGAAGAAACTAGATAACGACAACAATGACTCTTGATTATTGTCATCCAAGGTATTCAACCTATTACTTTCATTAAGGAGAAGACATTGGAACTATGAAGCACCGGTACGGCTTTCAGGCCGCCGTATCGGTGTCCGTACGTCAACACGGAGACGCGTGGGTCATAGTTTACGAAAATTATTTTTTTTCTTTTTTTTTTAGACACCTTTCAAAACGCTCCAAAACGCTCCAAAACGGCCAGAAACGGGTAAATGAGGGATGAATCAAATTAGTCCGAAAAATTCGAGATTTTTTTGGGATTAAACTTATCTAATAGATTCAACCTATTTAACTCACCTTAACCCTATATCTTGAGTTGAAAAATACCCGAATCATCCATGGTTTTCTAGATCTGCGGCTTCCTTCTTCGATCTACGACATTCCGGTGACACTCCGACCTCCATCTTCGACCTCCATCTCCAACCTTTGTTGCGCGTCTCTGAAACTCATCTCATCTCTCTCTGCTGGAAGCTCTCTCAGTCTCTCTGCTCGAAGCTCTCTCACTCTGTTATTGTTTCTGTGTTTCCGAAAAACAGAGACTCCGGTGGAAGCCAAAGGTTCAAAACAAATTTTCTTTCCTTTGCAGCTTTCAGGTACAGCACGTGAAGCTATTGATGGCTAATTGGCTATCTAAGGCTTTAAGCCACTTTATTTTCTTTTATTAATATTAAAGGCTTTAAGCTACTGATTGAAAAACGAAATGCATTTAAGTTTAGTTTACTGTGCATTCACGTTTTGGATTTTGAAATACTAATTATTGACTTTTTGAAAGTATTAATTTTTTTAAATGTTAAACTGACTCATTTTGAAGCTATTCCTTTTCAGCAATTGTTTAGGTGCTGATGCCTTTATGCCTTTAAAGTTTATTCACGTTTTTGAACTAATAATTTAATTGTTGTGAATTGTGATTGAAAATTTTTTAACTCTTTAATTCATTCAATGTTTTTAGAATTATTAATTTTTTAATTTTTATCTTGACTCTTTTTGGTGATAATTTTTAATATTTAAAAATTTTATGATTGATAAATTTTAATATGTAACTTTAATTTTAGGATATTGATTAATTTTATAAATTACAATTTTTAGATTTAATTTTTAGTTTCTAATAAATTTTTATTTTTATTTTTTTAGATCAATCTCTAAGAATGTCTGAGCCTAATAGCAGTTCTAACAACATAATTAATAAATTTGTTGTTGATGACAAACAAAAATCAGCTACTCCTCTTTGGGCCTATGTTATAAGAGATGAAGTTCCTGCTTCTGGAGGTGGTGGAAATAGAGGATGGGTATGTAACTTTTGTCAGAACCATTATTATGGTTCATATACTAGAGTCAAGGCTCACTTGCTTAGACTTACTGGTGTTGGAATTGATAGATGTCCAAAGATGAATGACGAATACTTAGTTGAAATTCAAAAAGTTGTTGAGTGTCTTGAAGAATCAAGAAAACCAATAAATGTTCCCTTCCTCCTACATCTATTATTGGTAACTCATTTCAACAATCATCACAACCAGTTTTGGGAAATAAAAGAAGAAGCGGGTAACCCTTTAGATAGAGCTTTCAATGCTTTGGAGCTAGAGAGCAACTTAAGTCGAAATTGCTAGGATGTTTTATTCTGCCGGTTTGCCCTTTTTAATCTTGCGCGTAATCCTTATTACATTAGTTCATATCAGTTTGCTGCAAATAATTCTATTGCTGGTTTTATTCCTCCTGGTTACAATTCTTTAAGAACTACATTGTTACAAAGAGAAAGGGCAAATGTTGAGAGATTACTTGAACCAATCAAAGGGACTTGGAGTGAGAAAGGAATAAGTATAGTAACTGATGGATGGACTGATGCGCAAAGAAGGCCACTTATTAATTTTATGGCTGCTTCAGATGGAGGTCCTATATTTTTAAAGGCCATTGATGGTTCTAAGGAGATAAAAGATAAGAATTACATTGCAGGCCTCATTAAATCCACAGTTGAAGAGGTTGGACCCAAAAAAGTTGTCCAAATTATCACAGATAATGCCCCTGTGTGTAAGGCAGCTGGACTTCTTATTGAAAATGACTATCCTCATATTTTTTGGACTCCTTGCGTGGTGCACACACTCAATCTTGCTTTGAAAAATATTTGTGCGGCTAGAAACACAGAGAAGAATGAGGTTGTTTATGAAGAATGTCATTGGATCACTTTAGTTAGTGATGATGCTTTGTTTATTAGAAATTTTGTCATGAACCATTCTATGAGGCTTAACATATTCAATGAGTGTGTGACTTTAAAACTACTTTCCATTGCTGAGACAAGGTTTGCTTCCACAATAGTCATGTTGAAAAGACTAAGGCTCATCAAACATGGTCTCCAAAATATGGTTATTAGTGAGAAGTGGAACACCTATAGGGAGGATGATGTTGGAAAGGCAACACATGTGAAAGCAGTTATTCTTGATGATTCTTGGTGGGACAAGGTGGATTATATTCTTTCTTTCACAAGACCTATTTGTGATATGCTTCGATTGTGTGATACTGATAAGCCTACACTTCACTTGATTTATGATATGTGGGACTCAATGATTGAGCAAGTGAAGACTATAATATTCTACCATGAAAGGGTCGAAGAAGGAGGTACATCATCCTTCTATGGTGTTGTTTATCAAATTCTTATTGATCGGTGGACAAAAAGTTGCACACCCTTGCATTGCTTAGCACATTCACTAAATCCTAGGTAAATTCAAATGATTTTTTTTTTAATTTTATTTTTTTAAAATTTAATTTGCTGCATTTATGGTATTAATATTAATTAAGTTTTCTTTTTTA
Organism: Ormosia emarginata; assembly: GCA_029884605.1. NCBI lineage: Eukaryota > Viridiplantae > Streptophyta > Magnoliopsida > Fabales > Fabaceae > Ormosia > Ormosia emarginata. Next base: position 39,239,786 of record JAQQTP010000074.1, on the reverse strand, counting down.
TTAAATAGGTATTATAGTCAACAATGGCTTCAACAAGGACCAAATAGAGTTCCTCCACATAGAGATCACGAGATTGCCACTGAAAGACAGAAGTGCTTAAGAAGATATTTTACTTATCCTGATGAAAGAAGAGAGGTAACAAGAGAGTTTTCTAAATTCTCTGGAGAGCTAGATGAATTCGGCCTTCAAGATTCTTTAGCGGATAGAGCTCTTTTGGAGCCAAAAGAGTGGTGGATAACTTATGGTTCTGGAGCCTCATTACTCCAAGGCATTGCCTTGAAGCTTCTTGGACAACCAAGCTCATCATCATGTTGTGAACGAAATTGGAGCACCTACTCTTTCATTCACTCCATGAAGAGAAACAAGATTAATCCTAAAAGGGCTGAAGATTTAGTATATGTACATACAAATCTTCGTCTTTTGTCTAGGAAGAGCGAAAAGTATAATAGTGGAGAGAGCAAAATGTGGGATCTCGCTGGAGATGAATGGGTGCCATTTGATGGTGCTGAAAGCCTTGAGGTTGCATCCTTGTCACTTGATGAACCAGAGTTAGAGAAACAGTTATTATCCGCGGATAATGAATAGTTTAATTTTGAACAATGACTTTAGTATTTGATGAAACTATTTATTTTGTATTTTGAATTTTTTTATGATTTATTTGTTGATACTTAATATTTTAAGTTATTTAAAATGATATATTTTATAAATTTTTTATATATATGTGATGCCGTATCTTGTCGTACCCGTATCCTAATTTTTAAGAAATTGCCGTATTCCCGTACCATACCCGTATCGTACCGGATACTCGTACCCGTATCCGTGCATCATAGCATTGGAAGAATACAGTGTCAAAGAATAGATAGTTTACAAAGAATAAAGACATGAAGAAGAAAAAGAACCTAAAAAGAGCTCTTTAAGCCTAAGAAAGCTTAAGATGAAAAACAATTAGCTCTAAGGAAGCTAAGGAAAAAGGGAAATAGGTGATAGAAGAAGAAAATCTGGCACTTGTTCATGATCAAGAGGAAGTTCGCAAAATTGATGATGTTGTGGAACTTAGGTAGATAATGAGACTATAGCTTCCAAAGGAGAAAACAACTTAAGTTTCCCTGAGCTCTCTGATCCAATCTTGGAAGGTATGACCTATGTACAACCATCTGAGCCTTTATTTCACACTCCTCCTATCTATCCCTTTTCTAGATTGCTTAAGTTCGACTAAACTCAATCTGCTATGTCTAGTGACACTAAAGAACTTAACATTGAAACCCTTATGCATACTCAACCATATGTTCAAATGCCTTCTATTGATATTGATGTTGATATAGCTGCTGCTCTAGGCTGTTAGACAAAATTATTGAGGTTGCTATCATGATAGAGCAAGCCTTACTTCGCCCCCTAAAGACCAATTCACTGATAAGTTTGCTGAGAAAGAAACTAATAATTCTATTGATCAAGTTGAAAAGGTTTCTAAAGTAGAGAAACCTATTGTAGATAACAATCCTTCCCTTGAATTTGAACAAGTTCACCCTGATACTACTGTTGGTACTACCACTACACCGCAACCATGTCTAGCCATAGTGCCATAGTACCCCTTTCACCATCAGAAGACTAAGCCTGCTTGGACTATTAGAAAATAGCTTAGAAGAATGAATACCAGGTCGAGAAAGCTTAAGACAGATATAAAAGGAATCAAAAATGAATTATATCATAAGCTTTATGAAGTGCAGAATGCCATTGAGGAATTCGAAGGAAGGTTTAGGTAGTTTGAAGCCTAGTGGGCTTTGAAGTATGAAATTGAGCAAAACATGTGTCTACCTGTACCTATTGACCATGACCATTTTAGACTAGCCGCCCTAATCCTCCTAATCCCATACGCATAACTTCAAATTCTAATTCTGATGCTTGATTAATATAATGCATGTCAAATATCTTAAAGATGCACTTTTGTTATCTTTTTATGATGACAAAGAAGGAGTAAAGAAGAAAATGGTTAATTCCATTATGAAACCCGTAGTCACATATGTATTGAAGTTTTTTACACGAATTGATAAATGTCTATTCAGTATATGTAGTTTTCTATTAAGATCTTTATAATTTCATGCTTTGATATTAAAATTTACTCTGACACTCTTGCTCTAAATGCTATATAGCATTTTTTTTCAAGACCAACATTTGTTTATGGCTAATTAGACGGTGAGATTTAGTGATCTGATGCTAGATCAAAAACCCTTATATAAAAAAACTCTATGGTACTTGGTATCAAATGGTTTGTCATCATCAAAATGGGGGAGAATGTGAGCTCCAAAGTGTAAAGACCAGTGCATATGCCTTATTCCTTGTTATATTCTTGGAGTTTTGATTGATAACAAGCACATTTCATCACGTATGGTTATTGATTATTATATTTGAAAACAAACATGTTTTATGCTCTTAGCACTCACATGATTATATCTATTCTAAGCTTATAAATTTATGAACTGAATGAGTTGTTTTAATTGTTTGTTGAAGTGTATTAAGGTGATAGGAGTCAGATCCCATAGAAAACACTTAGCTTCAATCAAACTCATGCACTGTAAGTGCTCAGATTACTAATGTTCAGAAGCTACTTTTAATAAAGTTAGTTGCTGAAAAAGCTCGACCTCAAAAAGCTATTTGCTCAGAAAGCTATCCATCAGAAAGCTACATTTAAAAAACTACTCTCATGGAAGTTTAACTTGGAAGAATGGAAGTATTTAGGAATGATGTTCTCAAAGTCAAATATTATGAACATTCTCCTAGTACAAGTACAGAAGTTATTGTGACAGTTATGAGAAAAGTGCAAAAAACTACTGCTTAAAGACAAAATAATGGCCAACTCTCTTTATTAACTCTCAACATATGGTACAACTGCAGTTAGAGCTCACCAATGACAATAATCTATTTGAGTCCTATAAATTGAAGAAGTTGAAGCTTAATAATGGTTGGAGCTCCTTACTTGTGCATTCTTAGTTTATCTTTGTAATAGAGTGCAATTGCTAAGATCTTAAGTGTTATAATCCATTCTTTAAGTGTATGAGTGAATACACACAAACCCAAGCACTTTATCTCTTAGTAACCTTGACCCAGTAGCGGTTTGTGAGATTGCTAAGCTATCCTGAAGAAGTTAGGTGTGAAAATAATACTTATAATCTAGCTTGGAGAGGTTAGGGTAGAAGAAAGACTACTCAGATATATAAAAATCTTGATTGTGTGCTAGGGACTAGAAGTAGGCAAGTGGTTTGATATTCCAAGTTCTTTGAAATAAAGAGAATTATTTTTTAAAACAATATTTTGATCTTTAAAAGTCAATAGTTTTTCAAACTTAAAGAGAAAGCACTTGAAGCATTCTACTAGTTTTTTGAACTCTGGTGTATCAGGTTTCTGATACTTGCACTTTCTTAAGTTAAGTCTTTGAATTAAGCTTTATGAATTTCTTCACTAACTTTCTAATTAATTTAAACAAGTTTCTACAATTGAAAAAGCTTATTTAAGTTTCATATAAGGGCTTCAAAAATTTCAAAAAAAGTACAATTCATCTGCCTTTTCTTGTGCACAAAGCCATTTTCAATAGGGTTGTCCTGTGAACGAGTGAACTTCACTGATAAATGGCCGACATCTTAGTTCGAGCCTAATTATGATCATAATACGACACTAAATTCATTGCTCTAAGTTGGGTACCATCCTTAGTAGTAGGTCATGGCCAACAATATTACTCTTGGCCGCCGCCTATTACACTATGTTCTAGTCCAAGCACTGATTACTAGAGTGGGGAACTATTCCCAAGTCATGGAAGATGATTTGTTGGCTATGTGAGCATTGACTATTGGGAGGCCTATTAAATGAGGCTATGATGTGATTTTGCACATGCTGAAGGCCCAAAGGATGGGCATAGATCAGCCATATGCTTTGTTGATCACCAAGATTCTTCAGCATTTCTATAATCCTCTCCAAGATGAGATCATAATTGATGAGAAAGCTAGTGAGCACAACAGTTTTAACATTCTTAAGAAGCTGAAGATGAAGAAGATTGATGATGTATGGTACCTTGAGGACATTGGTATAGCAGGCAACATTGGTTAAGCAGATCAGCTTTTGGGAGCTTTAGTTGGTGTCGATGATGATGTGCCTCTTGCAGCATAGCCTAGTCCTCCTCCTTCAAATTATTTAGCTAAGATCCTTCATGGGATTCAAGGTGAAACTTGTACATGGATACAAAGGTACCCCAATACTTGCTTAACATGCTTGTTTAGTTTGTGACCATCTAAGCACATTTAGTCACTTTGTTGTAGCACTATATGTGAAAAATAGTTGTTATTAGCCTCGGAATTAGCTTAAATTGCTTAGTTAATGGAAATAAATATAGAAAATTTGTTTCTAGGTCACAAATGTGTAGAAGATGGTGTAGTTAAATTTTGAGGCTAATCGGAGTTAATTTTGTATTTTTAAGCATGCTGAGTGTGTGTTTTAATGTCGAATTGACTTGTAGCAGATATGAGAAAATATGGTATTGGTGAAACAATATTTTTGATGAATCTTAAGATTTAATTTCAAGTTGTTGGAAGTTAGGAAACCTGATTTGAGGAAATCTAAGTGTTCTTAGCATATATAATTGATACAGTAAAATATCTATTTTAGTTAAGTTTTCCACGGCTCTTTTGCAGCCACCAACCTTGACTTTCTTATGATATTTCTCACCCTTTTTTTCTTTCTTATCCTCTCACGATTTGTAGCAGGAACAAAGGAGAAAGAAGAGAATAGAAAAAAGAGGAAAAGGAAGAAATCAAGAGAAGAGGAAAAGGGAAGGCAAGCTAGGAGCTTCCATAACCAAAGCTTGGTCATCTCAATCTCAGCTGCAAGAGGTAGGGGGTTTTAGTCTAGTTAACTTTTTTTTCTCATCTCTTTCTATTATGCTAAGTGAGGTTTGATTAGTCAAAATGAGATTTTGAAGGGTTTTTAGTGTTTTCTTTCATGACGGTATTTCCAATGGTCGTTTATGACTTGTTCAAGGTATGAATTTGGATTAGAAACATAGACCTCTTCATTTGGACCTTTTGATGCACAAAGTGAGAAAATGGGTTTGTGGATGAGTGATTTGGTATTTGGATCTAAATTTGGTGACTTGAGTTTGTGCTTGATGATTCCTTTATGTTAGTGAACTTGTTAGGAACTTAAAATTAACTAGAACTCTTCATAGGGACTTAAAATCACCTAGAACTCATCATAGGGACTTAAAATAGTTTTGGATACCAATGGAACAGTACTCAAATCTGCAGAATTCTACAAATTTTTCTCTTGATAGCCAGTGCTTGAGCACTAGGAGTTGGGCGCCTAGGCATTCACTGTCCAAATAGTGTGTGCGTGTTGTTATACACTTAGAGCTTGAGCACTGGGTGGGGACCGCTTGAGTGCGCGATGAGCGCCTGAGTGGCAGTCGCAGAGGAAGGCAGGGCATTGCCTCTGCCATACCAGTGCCTGGGCGCTAGGGACGAGCGCTTAAGTACTCAGAGAGTAAAAACTTATGTAAGTTTCTTTTGGATGAAATTGAGTTTTCAATTACTTGGAATCTCTTATGTATGTCTTTTACAGAGTGTTGAGACATTCTAAGTAGTAATTTCTTGAGAGAATGACTACCTTATATTTATAGGTTTTGGTATGAACCTTGAGCATCTATGTGAGATAGAATGTTATAAGTTAATATCTAGGACCTTGAGCAACATGTGGTTTCCTTGATTTCACTTATGAAGTGATGTGGTGGGGTTCTAGGTAAAAGTTAGTTAAGTTTACTTGGCTTGTTTATGCTCTTTCACTTGGGTTAGGATGAACCTTGTGATAAGTGTAAGTGGTTGTAAAATAACCTTGCATATTTTATTTCCAATCTTGTTATTTGTTAATTCCTACGTATTGTAACATTAAATGGTGTGCACAACTATTTGGCCAGAGAATAAGGTGCTTGATCTAACTTCTCATAGCGAGCAACGCTATTATGGTTAGGGTTACCGGTAAGGGGTTGGTTGTAGAACTCTTCCGATTGTGAAGGAAATGTATTCACTTATTACCACGTAGTGTATGGGCTCTTAGGCCTGTAACACCCTTGTGGAGATGTCACATTTATAAATAAAATAATAGAAAGATAAATAAAATCTACCCAAGTTATAAAACATTTGTAACATAATATTGCGGTTGTAAAAATTCTTCTTGTTAAACAGAATAGTATTAAATAAAATAACGGGGAAACACAAAATAAACAAACTAACACCACACATAATATACATATGGTTCTAGTTATAAGTTATACAAATAATTTACAACTATCCATATTTAAACTAAAACAGTAAACACAACAGTAAAAGGTCAAATATATACAAATGCAGACGCGCCCGAGTACACATCATAAATATATAACCCTCTGAAGGATCACTCTCAGATGAAACTTCAGGTGATAGATATCCAGGATGCCTCGACCCTCTACGGACACGGGTTCGTGTAGTCGATACACTGCTAATCTCGCTAAGCGCATCAAACATACCGCCCCAATGACGCCTAAGAGATAGCGGCAACTCCACATATAAATACAACAAAGTAGAAAAGATCGGCACTCCATCAAACTCCGTACGTATGGTCACAGTCAGACGCCCTACGTACGTCACCGAATCACGATCCTCCCGCAGACGCCAGGCTTCAGAGCCTCCATGAAACACAAGTTGCACAAATCCAAAGAAACCTGGTAGCGTCATATCCACACAATCAATCCAATGGATATGGATGATCGGATGGTTCTTGCGTAGAACTGATCTTCGGCTTGCTGCTCTTCCTCCTCCTCTGGATATTCACACTCAAGAGGCTGTTCCTCTTTCTCAAACTCTTTATCATATAATTTAAAACATACAGATAACACATACAAGAAAGAGGTAAGACAATCTAAATCATCACAAACATGGTAAATAAGAAAACGACAATACAACAGATAAAACCGTTCATACAATATAGAATGTCATAACAACATAAACATAAATACAGTATATCCCAGATATAATATAAGAATTAAATATATATGATATCACAGATAAAAATATATTGATATACAACACAGATACATATGCAATATGACACGATCCTACTCCATGCAGCTAACCGCATACAGACATTAGAGATAATGACCCATAAAATCTATTAGTACCACGACTGCCAAACCAAACTATTCTGCGGTCTCACGTTGTGTCTATAGCCCACAGTCACATGGCGTGGTGTAGCACACTGTCTAACATCGTGTCACTACAGGCAATGTACTATTAGACTTTACAAGATCTCGATTAAATATAGTGTGTGTCGAGTCCATTAGTGTGTTGCCAGTTACCACGGCCCAGAGGAGCGACCAACTGTCCACATATGGGATACCGCATACTAACGTCTCCAAGTCCATAAAGAAAATGAACCACACTACGTTTATTGCACCGACAACACGATGTGATTCACCTCGTCAATCAATCCACCAAAAATTGGCATTAACTCAATGCATGATAGAAAAATTACCAGAATACCCTCAATGGTACAAATATGCGTATTTACGCAAATGCCCTCAATGGCAGAAACTCATGCCCTCATGGCAGAAATAAATACAGTAAGTCCCACCAGACAAATACTGTTTCACAACCTGTCCGGGTTCACCACTTAGCCCGACAGTAAAAAATTTGCTGTTTTCGTCAATCGCGTAGAAATTTTATCGCGTTTTCACAATTTTATCGTTTTTACAAACGTTTTTAAATCGCGTAAATATATTTTACTGTTTTTAAAATCGCGTAGAATTTTTAACACGTTTTCTCAATCGCGTAAGATTTTTAAATTATTTTCTTGTCCGAATTCCTTAAAAATTACTGTTTAAATAAACAGAAATAATATTTAGTACGTTTAAACTACGTAGAATATTTTTCATACTGTATACTGTCTTTTGGACATTTTTTCTATCTTATTTGTCCTTTTTTACTAAAAATTGACAGTATTTTGTTTAGAAATTTATAATAATGGTTTCCTAATTTTTCTGTAAAAATTCCTTTTACTTAATTTTTAACCGTATAATTTAACATTTTGAAAATCACTAACATGCTTCAAAATATAATATGAGCTATATGTTAGAATTTTTCAAAAGCTACTTTATTTTTTTCTTCTAACAATAAAATCATTAGTTTTAACTTCTTAAATTTAATTCTAATTAATTTATTTCTTCAAAACTCATTGTAGAAAAATTCCTTTTAATATATATTGCTTCTTTTTGATTGAAAATGGTTTGGAAATAATTTTAGAAACCATAAATCCTTGGCTTTGGCATGTTGGCGAAATACTTAAAATTGCCATTTGATCTCTACATTCATTTTTCTTGCTCTAAACAATTTTGCATATTGTTAATTTTCCTACGTTAATTAAATCACAATATTAGAAAATTAATGAGAACATTTTGGTTCTACTTTTGGTTGAGGCCGTGAGCCTTGATGATGTGTTCTTTGGAACACTCATATAATCCATGACATGTTGTTCACATCCTAATATTTACACATGCATCTACTAACACATACAATATTTCAAAGCTTGTAGACATGCAAATTAATACAAATCACAAATAGAAAAGCTAATAACAAACACATAAATGAATCCTTATGGATTCTACAATCACAAACAATTTCCATCTTCTTACCACCACCCAAGAATGATAAGATTAAAGTCTTTCTCTTACCTTAAATGAAGACAAATACTCTTTCACTCCTTTCTAGGGTTTCGGTTTTCACCCTCCAAGACACCTACCAATCTTCTAGGTAAAATCTCCCAAGTAGGTTTTCAAGCCCAAGATGAAGGATTTTGCAAGAACTCTCAACTAGAGGTGTTCTTAGAATTGTGTTTAGGTTTAGAAAAGTTGGTTGGATAAAATTTTAGGTGGATGGATGGTAAGAATGGATGCTTGGCCGAATGGACCTTCAAGAAGACAACAATGGAGTTTGGTATTTTTGGAAGAGAGAGAAGAGAGAAAGTATTAGAAAATCAAGTGATAATTACCCTCCAAAGTGGTGCATGGCCGTGGACTTCAATGGCAAGGAGGTGTCCACTTGGTTGGCTCCATCCAAGCCTTAGGAATGATCAATGGTGAGGATTAAAACTTGATCACCAAGCTTAGCTCTCATTGGTTAACCTAAGCCTAGTCACTAATCCTTGTCATTAAGCCTTGTCACTAATTAAGCCTTGTCACATGCTCTTGAATGTTCCACCACTAATGATGCTTAATTAAGCTACTAATCCTATTAAGTTTTTACTAAACGTGGGTCTCGCAAAACATTTCTGGGTCCATTACCGCTTATTTGTACCTGACTAATAAAATAATATTATAATAATATAAAATTATTTTATTTTACGATTAAATCCTAAAAATTAAAAGATTACTAACCGTATCATTCAGAATTGGGTTTAGTAAGATCCCCAAATCAGAATAATTAAATTAAGATTTCCCCGGCCCGAAAAATATTATTTTCCTGTTCCGGAGCAAATCACACAAAAAGTCTAAATAAAATAACAGACAGTAATATAAAACAGTAATTCATACAGAAAAACAACAAACAGTACAAAAAGGACACAATGGTCATTTATCCTAAAGTTGAAAAACATCAAACAGTACATTCGGGACACAACGGTAATTCACCCAAAAGTTTAGGGTGTTACAACTCTCCCTAACAAACAAAAAATTTCGTCCTCAAAATTTGTTATTCATCAAACATTTGGGGATATTGCTCCCTCATTTTGTCCTCGAGCTCCCAGGTAGCATCACCCGTCACATCGTTCCATATGACCTTCACCATCTCGATCACCTTCCCTCGAAGCTGCTTTACTTTTCTGTCCTCTATCCTGACAGGTAAAGTCTCATAAGTCAAATTCTCCTTCAGCTGCACTTCGTCTGGTTGTATAACATGCGTCGGATTCGGAACATACTTCCTTAGCTGAGATACATGAAATACATCATGCAGATTTGATAGAAAAGGTAGCAAAGCAATCTGATACGCTACAGGACCTATACGTTGGATAATCTGATATGGTCCAATGAACTTAGGAGTAAGCTTCTTAGATTTAATAACTCTTCCGACACCGGTCGTAGGAGTCACTCTTAGAAACACATGCTCACCCTCCTCAAATTCAAGAGGTCGTCTTCGTTTATCCGCATAACTCTTCTGCCTGCTTTGCGTCGTCTTCATCTTCTCTTGTATCATCTTTACCTTCTCCGTAGTCTGTTGTACAAGATCTGGTCCAATAGTCATACTTTCCCCATCTTGATACCAACACAACGGTGTTCGACAACGCCTTCCATACAACGCCTCATAGGGTGCCATCCCTATACTTGCGTGAAAACTGTTGTTGTAGGTGAATTCTATCAAAGATAAAAATTCATCCCAACTTCCTCGTTGCTCCAAAACACAAGCACGCAACAGATCTTCTAAAGACTGTATAGTTCTCTCTGTTTGACCATCAGTTTGCGGATGATAAGCTGAACTCAACCGCAACTTAGTTCCCATGGCTGCTTGTAAACTTCGCCAGAACCTCGATGTAAACCTCGGATCTCTGTCAGAAACTATACATGTAGGTACACCATGTAACCTCACAATCTCACTGATGTACAACTGGGTTAATCTTTCCAATGAATACTTAATATTAATTGGCAAGAAATGAGCCGACTTCGTAAGCCTATCGACTATAACCCATATCGAATCATGACCTTTCCTCGTCTTCGGCAATCCAGTAACGAAATCCATTGAGATACTATCCCACTTCCATTCTGGAATAGCTAACGGTTGCAACATACCAGCTGGTCTCTGATGTTCCACTTTCGCCTTCTGACAAACCAGACAAGACTCCACACGTTCCGCTATGTCTCTTTTCATCCTTGGCCACCAAAACAATTTCTTTAAGTCTTGGTACATCTTGGTCATCCCCGGATGTAAACTTAAATCACTAGTATGAGCTTCATCTAGAATTCCTTTCTTAAGTTCAGAATCATCAGGCATACAGATTCTTCCTTTGAACCTTAAAATTCCATCTGCTCCTTCCTCTACTGTCGACTTATGACCTTACTTTAACAATTCCCTCTCTTTTGTAAAAACGCATCTTCCTTTTGCTTATCTCGGACTATATCAAGAAATTCATTTATGATCACGACCTTGCATATGCGAACTCTTCCAGGCAAAAATTCCATTGACAACCATAAATCTCAGAATTTGTTAATCAATTCCTCCTCCTTTATCATCATCGCTGAAAAACTAAGCACCTTTCTACTTAAGGCATCAGCTACCACATTAGCTTTCCCTGGATGGTATTGAAGTTGAAAATCATAATCCTTTAAGAATTCCAACCATCGCCTTTGTCTCATATTCAATTCTTTCTAATCAAATAAGTACTTTAGACTCTTGTGATCACTAAAGACATTGAACATCGCTCCATACAGAAAATGCCTCCACACCTTCAGAGTAAAAACCATTGCGGCCAATTCCAAATCGTGTGTTGGATAATTCCTATCATGAACCTTCAACTGTCGAGAAGCATACGCCACAACATTCCGATTTTGCATCAATACGCATCCTAACCCTTGGTAAGAAGCATCACAATACACATCAAAAGTTCCCTTTGAATCCAGTAAAATTAACACTGGTGCAGTTGTTAACCTTTTCTTCAATTCTTGGAAACTGGCTTCATGTTCTTCCGTCCACTCAAAAGTTTGACTCTTCCTCATGAGCTGCGTAAGCGGTCCAGCAATCTTAGAAAAACCCTCGATAAACCTCCGGTAATATCCAGCAAGTCCAACAAAACTTCGAACTTCTGTCACCATCTTAGGTCTTTCCCACTGTAAAACAATCTCCACTTTCGATGGGTCTACCGCAATACCTTCCTTGGAAATCACGTGACCTAGAAATTGGACTTCTTCCAACTAGAACTCACACTTTGCCAATTTTGCATATAGCTGCTTTTCCTTCAAAATCTGAAGAACAATACCAGGATGTTCAGCATACTCTTCCTTAGATTGAGAATAGATCAGAATGTCATCAATAAAAACAATGACAAATCTGTCTAGATATAGACGAAAAATCCTGTTCATATAATCCATGAATATGGCAAGAGCATTCGTCACCCCGAATGGCATTACTTGATACTCATAATGTCCATAAGGAGTTTGAAAAGCTGTTTTGGGTATATCCTCTCCCTTAACACGAATCTGATGATAACCCGATCTCAGATCTATTTTAGAAAATACCACTGCTCCCTTCAACTGATCCATCAAATCATCAATCCTCGGAAGCGGATATTTATTCTTGATAGTCACCTTGTTTAACTAACGATAATCCACACAAAGTCGAGAAGTTCCGTCTTTCTTCTTGACCAAAAGCACTGGCGCTCCTCACGGTGAAACACTAGGTCGCACAAACTGTTTTTCCAACAGCTCCACCAATTGTTGTTTCAGCTCCACTAACTCTGCTGGCGACATTCGGTATGGCGCAATTGAGATAGGACCTGTTCTTGGTACTAAATCAATTGAAAACTCGATCTCCCTCTCAGGTGGCAAACCAGGTACATTATCAGGAAAAAATTCTGGAAACTTATTGACAACAGGAATAGTATTCACATCTTTCTCGTTCTTGACTTCTAGAAAAGACAATAACATATATCCCTTTGCTCCCTCTCTCAACAACGACTTGACTTTAACAGCAATCAAGAATCCAAACTTGTCTTCCTTAGGAAAAACTATGGTTTTGTTCGCACAGTCTATAAGGATATGGTTAGAACATAACCAGTCCATCCCTAAAATTACATCTATCTCAACAAGAGGCAAACAAATCAAGTTGACCGAAAACATACGGTCCGTGATAACAACAGGACAATCCAAACATATCTTAGATGTAACTACAAGTTTAGCAGTTGGTGTAGATACACTCAATTTAACATTCAGTGAAGACACGGGCAACTTTAATCTTTCCACACAATCATATGCAATAAATGAATGTGTCGCACCAGAATCATATAACACAGTCAAAAGATTACCTTCAATGACTCCTTCTCCCTGAATAAGGTCATCAGATTGAGAAATTTCCGTTCCCGTCATAGTATATACTCGTCCTCCTGACCTCGGTTGAGTACCTCCTGACTTTTGCTGATTAGCTCGAACATAACGAATAGCAGGTTTCCTTTCCGGCTGAGTACAATCCTTAGACATGTGCCCAGGTTGTTTACAGTTAAAGCAAACTGTCCCTCTGATTGTGCACTCTGGAGAGATATGACCTTTCTTTCCGCACTTAAAACATGTTGGAGTAAATGCCACTCTCTGACCAGCTCCACTACCACTAGTACTTCCCCCAACTGGTGGTCGTTGAGATTGACTCCCTGGTGGTCTAGAATACGGCTTGCGCTGAAACCGATTAGTATTACTGCTACCACCCCTCTGAAACCTTGTTGGTCCAAAATTACGATTTCTCTGATCTCGTGACGGCTCCAATTCCTCGAGTCGTGCACACGCATCAACTAAAGCATGAAACTGATTCATTCTCAAAGATATCACTCCTCGTTTCAGTTCCACTCTCAACCCCGATTCAAACTTCCGACACCGCCACGCATCATCCGGTCGAGTTTGAGCATAATCTGAGAACTGAGACAAGCTCTCAAATTTAGTAGCATACTCATTCACAGTCATGTTACCCTGTCGTAAACCAAGAAATTCCATCTCCTTGGCATGTCTAGCACTCGCAGGAAAATACTTTTCCAAAAATGCATTAGAAAATACCTCCCACATAATTTCTGTTCCTTCAGCCTGCAATAATCGGCGGTTTCCTCTCCACCAATGTTCTCTGTCTCCCCTTAGCATAAAGGCTGCATATGTCACCTTCTTCTCATCTGTGCATCTCATTCCTTCAAAGATTCTCTCTAAGTCTTGTATCCATTGACTTGCTTTCTCAGGATCAACCTCGCCTCTAAACTGCGGCGGATTGTTACGCCTAAATCCAGATAAATTTTGGGCATCAGCAGAAGCATCTTGCTATTGAGCTGCTCTCAGATTCTGCTGAGTAATCACTTCAGCCATTCGCTGCATAGCTTCAGCAGTCGCAATCATTGGGTCCACTTCCCGATTTACGTTCACACGTCCTCGTCCTCTACCAGACATCTTCTTTCTTCAAACATAACCAAACAAAGTTAAATACATCCTTTCGGAAATAAATAACAGAGAATCACACAGCACAAATAAAAACAGACCCAACCACAACCCCAAAAGACTCTAACTTGGGCTCTGATACCAACCAATGTAACACCCTTGTGGGGATGTCACATTTATAAATAAAATAATAGAAAGATAAATAAAATCTACCTAAGTTATAAAACATTTGTAACATAATATTGCGGTTGTAAAAATTCTTCTTGTTAAACAGAATAGTATTAAATAAAATAACGCGGAAACACAAAATAAACAAACCAACACCACACATAATATACATATGGTTCTAGTTATAAGTTATACAAATAATTTACAACTATCCATATTTAAACTAAAATAGTAAACAAAACAATAAAAGGTCAAATATATACAAATGCAGACGCACCCAAGTACACATCATAAATATCTAACCCTCTGAAAGATCACTCTCAGATGAAACTTCAGGTGATAGATATCCAGGATGCCTCGACCCTCTACGGACACGGGTTCGTGTAGTCGATACGCTGCTAATCTCGCTAGGCGCATCAAACATACTTCCCCAATGACGCCTAAGAGATAGCAGCAACTCCACATATAAATACAACAAAGTAGAAAAGATCGACACTCCATCAAACTCCGTACGTATGGTCATAGTCAGACGCCCTACGTACGTCACAGAATCACGATCATCCGGCAGACGCCAGGCTTCAGAGCCTCCATGAAACTCAAGTTGCACAAATCCAAAGAAACCTGGTAGCATCATATCCACATAATCAATCCAATGAATATGGATGATTGGATGGTTCTTGCTCGTAGAACTGATCTTCGGCTTGCTGCTCTTCCTCCTCCTCTGGATATTCACACTCAAGAGGCTGTTCCTCTTCCTCAAACTCTTTATCATATAATTTAAAACATACAGATAACACATACAAGAAAGAGATAAGACAATCTAAATCATCATAAACATGGTAAATAAGAAAACGGCAATACAACAGATAAAACCGTTCATACAATATAGAATGTCATAGCAACATAAACATAAATACAGTATATCCTAGATATAATATAAGAATTAAACATATATGATATCACAGATAAAAATATACTGATATACAACACAGATACATATGCAATATGACACGATCCTACTCCATGGAGCTAACCACATACAGACATTAGAGAGAATGACCCGTAAAATCTATTAGTACCACGGCTGCCCAACCAAACTATTTCGCGGTTTCACGTTGCGTCTATAGCCCACAGTCACATGGCGTGGTGTAGCACACTGTCTAACGTAGTGTCATTACAGGCAATGTACTATTAGACTTTACAAGATCTCGATTAAATATAGTGTGTGTCGAGTCCATTAGTGTGTTGCCAGTTACCACGACCCAGAAGAGCGACCAACTGTCCACATATGGGATACCGCACACTAACGTCTCCAAGTCCATAAAGAAAATGAATCACACTACGTTTATCTCACCGACAACACGATGTGATTCACCTCGTCAATCAATCCACCAAAAATTGGCATTAACTCAATGCATGATAGAAAAATTACCAGAATACCCTCAATTGTACAAATATGCATATTTACGCAAATGCCCTCAATGGCAAAAACTCATGCCCTCATGGCAAAAATAAATACAGTAAGTCCCACCAGACAAATACTGTTTCACAACCTGTCCGGGTTCACCACTTAGCCCGACAGTAAAAAAATTAGCTGTTTTCGTCAATCGCGTAGAAATTTTATCGCGTTTTCACAATTTTATCGTTTTTACAAACGTTTTTAAATCGCATAAATATATTTTATTGTTTTTAAAATCGCGTAGAATTTTTAACACGTTTTCTCAATCGCGTAAGATTTTTAAATTATTTTCTTGTCCGAATTCCTTAAAAATTACTGTTTAAATAAACAGAAATAATATTTAGTACGTTTAAACTACGTAGAATATTTTTCATACCGTATACTGTCTTTTGGACATCTTTTCTATCTTATTTGTCCATTTTTACTAAAAATTGACAGTATTTTGTTTAGAAATTTATAATAATGGTTTCCTAATTTTTCTGTAAAAATTCCTTTTACTTAATTTTTAACCGTATAATTTAATATTTCAAAATCACTAACATGCTTCAAAATATAATATGAGCTATATGTTAGAATTTTTCAAAAGCTACTGTATTTTCTTCTAACAGTAAAATCATTAGTTTTAACTTCTTAAATTTAATTCTAATTAATTTATTTCTTCAAAACTCATTGTAGAAAAATTCCTTTTAATATATATTGCTTCTTTTTGATTGAAAATGGTTTGGAAATAATTTTAGAAACCATAAATCCTTGGCTTTGGCATGTTGGCCGAAATACTTAAAATTGCCATTTGATCTCTACATTCATTTTTCTTGCTCTAAACAATTTTGCA
Organism: Ormosia emarginata; assembly: GCA_029884605.1. Classification (NCBI taxonomy): domain Eukaryota; kingdom Viridiplantae; phylum Streptophyta; class Magnoliopsida; order Fabales; family Fabaceae; genus Ormosia; species Ormosia emarginata. The sequence goes on along the minus strand of JAQQTP010000074.1, from coordinate 39,223,151 downwards.
TATTGTTAATTTTCCTAGGTTAATTAAATCACAATATTAGAAAATTAATGAGAACATTTTGGTTCTACTTTTTGGTTGAGGCCGTGAGCCTTGATGATGTGTTCTTTGGAACACTCATACAATCCATGACATGTTGTTCACATCCTAATATTTACACATGCATCTACTAACACATACAATATTTCAAAGCTTGTAGACATGCAAATTAATACAAATCACAAATAGAAAAGCTAATAACAAACACACAAAGCTAATACAAATCACCCTCCAAGACACCTACCAATCTTCTAGGTAAAATCTCTCAAGTAGGTTTTCAAGCCCAAGATGAAGGATTTTGCAAGAACTCTCAACTAGAGGTGTTCTTAGAATTGTGTTTAGGTTTAGAAAAGTTAGTTGGATAAAATTTTAGGTGAATGGATGGTAAGAATGGATGCTTGGCCGAATGGACCTTCAAGAAGACAACAATGGAGTTTGGTATTTTTGGAAGAGAGAGAAGAGAGAAAGTATTAGAAAATCAAGTGATAATTACCCTCCAAAGTGGTGCATGGCCATGGACTTCAATGGCAAGGAGGTGTCCACTTGGTTGGCTCCATCCAAGCCTTAGGAATGATCAATGGTGAGGATTAAAACTTGATCACCAAGCTTAGCTCTCATTGGTTAACCTAAGCCTAGTCACTAATCCTTGTCATTAAGCCTTGTCACTAATTAAGCCTTGTCACATGCTCTTGAATGTTCCACCACTAATGATACTTAATTAAGCTACTAATCCTATTAAGTTTTTACTAAATGTGGGTCCTGCAAAACATTTCTGGGTCCATTACCGCTTATTTGTACTGACTAATAAAATAATATTAATAATATAAAATTATTTTATTTTACGCTTAAATCCTAAAAATTAAAAGATTACTAACCGTATCATTCAAATTGAATTTAGTAAGATCCCCAAATTCCGAATAATTAAATTAAGATTTCCCACCCCGAAAAATATTATGTTTTATCCTGGAGCAAATCACACAAAAAGTCCAAATAAAATAACAGACAGTAATATAAAATAGTAATTCATACAGAAAAACAACAAACAGTACAAAAAGGACACAACGATCATTTATTCTAAAGTTGAAAAACATCAAACAGTACATTCGGAACACAACGGTAATTCACCCAAAAGTTTAGGGTGTTATAAGGCCTATCCTGCATAGTATATACAAGGGAACGTGGTTCTTGGGAATAAGCATGTTGCATGTGTTTTCAAAAACCAAAACCTATACTAGTATTGCATAATCATATTATTAGGACATTATGTGAGCATAACCATATATCATAACATAAAGCAATGCATTTGTTGACAATTGTATGGGCGGTTATCTTGCTTGCTCGATGAAATTTATGATTGTACGGGCGGTTGTTCAATATCATTGATTATTCGATATAAATGTGAGTTAGGGTTATAACTTGCCTTGTAAATGTTACACAGAGAGTATATGTATATTCTAATAGTGTTAAGCAATGGCTCATTTATTTATTGCTAGACTAACTTGATGTATTTAGTTTGTTTACTCATTGTGAATGAAAACACTTGTTTTAGAATGCTTCTACTGAGAAATTGTGATTTCTCACCCCGTTTGTGTTTTCATGTAAATCCAGGTCGAGACCTTATTAAAGGAAAAGAAAAGAAGTGGAAGCAGAAGAACTATTGTAGTTTATTTTGTTTCTTTTAAGTTTAAGCTTGTAATTATTTACACTACTTTGAGGTTGTATAAAGTTATGCATTACAGTATGCCTTTGTAAGGCTAATATTATGTGTATATAACTTTTTGTTGTTCAGGCTCTTCATATTTATTGGTGTGAATGAATGATATGGGTTTAGTTTGTTGTTTTGAAGCAACATAGTTGTTGTGTTGTAATCGCAAGTGCACGATTTCGTCAAGTAATAAAATTATCGATCCACGAGGACTGAGTTTATGACAACCAATTAAGTTTAATTATGATTATCAAGACAAAACTAGTGATGTAAAGTTGTGATGATAGACAAGAACGCAGAAATTAAAATTTAAAAGTAACAAAGAAGATAAACTTTGGGACTTAAACACAGAAATTGGTATTAAGAAATCAGTTTTAAGGAATCTAAGATATGGGTTCACCACAATGGAAATCAACAAGTTTGCGCTTCTTTCCTCTCTTCTCAAACTAGGTTATACTTGAAGGTGAATTATCCTAAAGAATTATTGTTTCCTTTCATAATACAATAACGTATCCAATCTAATCCAATTCCTATTTTCACAACAATTGCATTAGATAGGACCCAATAAGAACAGATAATTCATTGAAAACCTCAAGAGAATTAATCTACTTTCGTGATTTAAAAGCTCGTGTTCGGTTTTAGGGTTAAAATCAAGAGTCACCTTTCAGTTCTTCCCTTAATATCAAAGATCATGCAAACATGTGGCCAAGCATATTCACAAATGGTTGGTGTGCCCAAAAACTAAATCAAGAGAAACTTAGTATTAAAGAGGTAGAAATTCATGCATCAAACATTGTCAATTGTTCCAATGGGTTACTACCAAATCCTAGAACAAGGAATTACTCAAACATGTTCATTGAAATACAAGCCATAATAATAATATATCCAGAACAAACCAAAAGAAATTTCCAAGAGAAGAGGAGAAAAACTCTTGTGAAGCCTTCTTGTCTTTCCTTTAGCTCTTCTCCCAATCCAAGAGTCTCTCCCTCCCCTTGATTCAAGCTTCAAAATCTCCTATTTAGGTCTTCCCTTTCGTGCCTTGGCCTGGTGTCCTCTTTTGACAACCCTCCCCCCTTTAAAAAGGGAAAACAAATCACTTAAAACTGTTCGTAATGCGAACCACGGCCGTGGTGGGGACCACGGCCAAGCCGTGGTCAGTTCTGGAACTGAATTTCTAAAGCTGATTCTCAACCACGGCCGTGGTGTACTCCACGGCCAGGCCGTGGTTGAGTCCGTTTTTCTGTTTGCTTTTTCTTGACTCCCAGAACCATGGCCGTGATGGAAACCACACCCAGGCCGTGGTTGAGTCTGTTTGTCCTCTTTTAGTGCACTTTGCTCCTAATTCAATATCAATTCAACTTAGCTCCATTCCACCTCTTTAAGCTTCAATTTGCCTCGTTCTGCATTACAACACATGCCAAACCGCAGATTATCCGAACTAAAAGAAAAAACGAATGATGAAATAAACAAATATGCATAAAAGACTATAAAAATGCATGCAAAATGTATGCAAAATGTGATGTGGAATCACACACATCAAACTACCCCAAGCTTAAGATTTTGCTTGTCCTCAAGCAATCACTAAGGCCAAATAAAGATCAGAGCTTTGAAATACGACAGTGAATGAGAAACCCGAAGAACAACGAATCCAAGTAATTGGCATAATCATTCAACCATTGTAGAGATGATCAATATCCAGTCCAATAGAAGCTTAGGTTCCCTAAATTCATGCTTTCCATCAATTGGGGTCACTCATCTAATCACTCTCAAAGTGTGTAAGGGTAAAGAAACATCACTCAAGCTCCTCAAAAAGCACTTTCATGAACTTGATAGGAAACCAGAATTTCACTAATAATCAGCATGCATGCAAGAATCAAAAGGTCTTTCAAAAAGGGTTGTAATGGGGCCATGGGAATGATTTTTGGTAGGATAAAGAAAGGAAAGTATGCACAAAGGGTTAGCAAAATTTCTAATCTCAAGAACCCTCTAGAACATAAATGAAGCAAAGGTATTCTTCAATCAAGAGCATAGCTTCACATTTCCAAACAATTTTCTCCTTTCTTTTCCTTCTTTTTCAAGCATTCATCTCAGCATTTATTTATAATTTTTTTTTTCAGAAGACTCAAAAACACATGATTCTAAGCAAGCTTCAAGCCGAGTTTTTGCTCCATTAATCATTCTAGATGGTTACCAACGGTGTATACTCATAGGTACCAAGAAAATCAATTATGCATAAGGCTCAAAATGGGCAACTAGCGGATGAAGATGTGACAATAAGTTCAAGGCCATGAAAAATACCTAAGATGCCTTAATCACATTCAAGCATGCAACCAAAAATTTCGCTTCAAAATGGTTTCAAATCAAGTTCTAAAGCACTAAATCCAAGAGTACAGAATTTCACTCAACAGAAAAGAGGGGTTAATATCAATGTAAAGCACATACCCCTTTTTAGGCTCAATTCTCACCTTTAGTAGCAAAATCAATGAAAAGCACAAAAATAGAGAACCTTATGCTAATTATTGCTATCAAAAGATCAACCCTTGAAAATAGCCTATCACAGGAATAACAATATGGGTTCCAAATTCACTTTCTTTTAAATTTTTCACGAAGTTCATACACGAGGATACAAACTTATAAGGGGGTAACAAGATGGTGTGATCATGCAAAAGAATGCAATATGTAAAATGAAAAAGCATGAAAAAGCTAAATGCAACTAAGTATGCAGTATGAAAACATGAAAATAAATGTAAATACTCCACCCCAAGCTTGAGATTTACATTGTCCCCAATGTAAACCATCAAGTTAGAGAGAGAAGTGGACTCACTGCGGTGGAAAGTGATGCTGGCTCATATGCCAGTCATACATAGCACGGATCATGGTCTCCATGCTCTGACCCTGTTGCTGTAGTTGCTCCATCATCGCTCTCTGGCGCCGAGCTTGCTCTGACCGGATGTGGGCCTGGTCGGCTCGAATGAGCGCCTGCTCAGCCTGAATGGCGTCAAGGGAAGTGTAGATCCGATCAAAAGCATCAGAAGAAGTACCTGCAGAAGAAGAAGGAGGCCTAGATGGCCGACCTTGGGGTGGTGGACGAAGAGGTTGCTTGAACGTTAAGTGGTTCAGGCTCATCCACCACCGGCACACGCCAGTTGGCCGGTTTCTAACGAGAGATGGCAGGCGGGGTTAGGGAGGGGTAAAGGGTGCAGCCAATAACTAAGCAGTATGACTCCTCTTCTCTAACAATCATCTTCATAGCCATACATGCTGTAAGATCAATTCTAGTTCGCCCTTCGGCTTCCACAAAACCATCTAAGTCATACTCAAGATGGTGGGCTATTGCAGTGACAAGCCCACCTATGACTATGGAACCCTCCCCTTTCTTGGCAACTTTGAGTAAGTGCCGAATCATGTGTGACCCTGTGTCCAAGGGAACACTGTGCAACATACCCCATAAGAAAAGGAGTTCGTCCTGACGGACGGCTCCATCGCTATCCCCGCTGCCAAATAAGGTATTAGCCATAATGCGGTGGAGATAGCGAAAATAGGGGTTGACTAAGGCAGTGGCCTTAGCCTTGGATGAATCATAGCTACCTCCACTGATGCTTATTTGACTCCAGAAACGCCCCACATTGAACTCTCGAGGGAGACGCCTTTCCCCACCCACCTAAGAAGGAGAAAATGGAGTTAAACTCCTCTAAATTCAGGACATGATCAACATTAAATAGCCTGGAAAGTGATTCGGCCTTCTTCACACCCCTCCCCTTGCAAAATATTGGCCTCAGAGAGCTCAAGAACTCTAATGTAGGCCCAAGAAGCGTAACATAACGGGTGCGAGCAAGGTGCTCCACCCTATGTTTTCCAGCATCCAATTTATCTCCTCAGTCAATCCTAGAGTGTCTAGAACTTGGTCATCTAGGTACCTAGTGTTCACTATTTTTCTTTTGGCTAACACATTGTACCTATCCTTTTGTTCTCTACTCTTAAACACAATGCCATAAGGGTTAGAGTCGGGGAGTTACCTCTTGGAGGAGCACCTCGTGCTCTGGAGGATGAAGCTGGATCCCCACGTTGCCGTTTGCTAGCCATATGAACTATCAATTTGCAGGATTTGCAAAATTAGGAAGCTAGGGTTTCCTTCTTCAAAATTGAGGATTTGAAATGTAGTGCAAATGTGAGAGTTTGAATGTGTGGTTGTGGGTTAGGGAGGTACGGAATGGTGGATGAAGAAAATGGGTGGTGATAGGAAGGATAATGGTTAAATGGAAAGGGGAGTATGGAGGTTTGAGGGAGAAGAATGGGGAAGAAGAAGAAGAAATGGAGGTGGAGGATTGAATTTAGGGGTGGATTTGGAAAGGTTTAGTGTGATTTGTGAGAGAAGGAGTGAAGGATGGAGGTTGAGGAAGGTGGCTATGGAGGTGGGGGAAGGAAGAAGAAGAAGATATGGGGGAAAGGAGTGGGGGGTGGGTTCGTATGGCTTAAAAGGCAACGAGAACACGCACCACGACCGTGGTACCCACCACGCCCACCGTGATGGATTCTGGATTTTGAAATTCAGCCCCTTTTTTTGTGTTTTTTTTTTCATTTTCCTTTTTTTTTTTTTCTTTCTATTTATTTTTTTTCATTTTCTTTTTATTTTTATTTTTATTTTTATTTTTTTTGAAATCAAGAAGTGAACCACGGCCATGGTGGCCACCACGGCATGGTCGTGGTTGGTTCTGGAATTCCACTTAAACATCATAAATTGAACCACGACCATGGTGGCCACCACGGCCTGGCCGTGGTTGGTTCTGGAAAATATCTCTCTGCTTCCTATTCACTTTCTCTCTCCTTTTTTTTTTTTACATCGAAAACTAATAAAAATAAAAGAAACTTAACAATCAAAATAAACTCGGGTTGCCTCCCAAGAAGCGCTTATTTATGGTCTTAAGCTCGACCCCTTGTCACTTTTAACTTGAAGCACTTGGACAAAGAAGGTTGTGTGTCACTCCCTTCTCTATAAATTCATCAACAAGATAAGACTTCAACCTTTGTCCATTTACCTTGAAGGATCCTGTGGCTTCACTCCACACCTCAACAGCTCCATAAGGAAACACTCGACGAACTTGGAATGGTCCGGACCATCTAGACCTCAGCTTACCCGGAAATAGCTTCAATCTTGAGTTGAAGAGTAGCACAAGATCTCCTTCTTTGAAATCTCGACGCAAGATGTGCTTGTCATGCCAACGCTTGGTCTGTTCCTTGTAAGTCTTGGCATGTTCATATGCATCAAGCCTCAATTCGTCCAGCTCATGAAGTTGTAACTTCCTTTTCTCCCCAGCCATTTTCATGTCAAAGTTCAGTAGTTTGATGGCCCAAAATGCCTTGTGTTCTAGCTCGACTGGGAGATGACACGGCTTACCATAAATCAACCGAAATGGAGTCATACCAATGGGAGTCTTATAAGGCTCGTTCTTGTACGCCCATAGAGCGTCATCAAGTTTTAAAGACCAATCCTTTCTTGATTTTGAAACAGTCTTCTCCAATATGCTCTTGATTTCTCTATTGGAAACCTCTACTTGTCCGCTTGGTTTGGGGATGGTACGGTGTAGCGACTTTGTGAGTCACTCCGTACTTCTTCAAGAGGTTTTCAAATTGTCTTTCGATGAAATGCGAACCTCCATCACTTATGACTGCTCTTGGAACTCCGAACCTTGGAAATATGATCTTTTTGAATAGCTTCATAACAGTTTTAGCATCACTCGTTGGGGATGGTATTGCTTCTACCCACTTTGAGACATAATCCACCGCCACAAGAATGAACTTGTTGTTACAAGATGGTGGAAATGGTCCCATGTAATCAACTCCCCAAACATCAAAAATCTCAACTTCCAATATGGGATTCAGAGGCATTTCATGTCTTCTAGATATATTTCCAGTTCTTTGACAACTGTCACAAGAGAGCACAAAGTTTCGAGCATCTCTGAAAATATGAGGCCAAAAGAAACCAGATTGACGAACTTTGGCTGCTGTCTTTGAGGCACTAGCATGTCCTCCATAGGATGAAGAATGACAATAATTCAGTATACTCTGACCTTCATCCTCTGAGACACATCTTCGATAGATACCATCAGCACATCTCCGGAAGATATACGGCTCATCCCACACAAAATGCTTCAAATCAGAGAAAAATTTCTTTTTCTGTTGATAATTAATTTATGGTGGTAGAATTCCGCAAGCTAAGTAATTCACAAAGTCGGCATACCAAGGAGCATCCTCTTCGAAATGGCAAGTAGTTGCTCATCGGGAAGGAATCATCAATAGGCAAATTACCTTGCTCATTCACCGGTGGTTCAAGTCTGGATAGGTGATCCGCAACTAAGTTCTCTACCCTTTCTTGTCTAGAATCTCCAAGTCGAATTCTTGCAAGAGAAGTATCCAGCGGATAAGTCTAGGCTTAGCTTCCTTTTTGCTCATGAGATATTTAAGCGCGGAATGGTCAGTGTACACAGTCACCTTTGAACCCACAAGGTATGATCTGAATTTCTCAAAGGCAAAAACCACCGCAAGCAATTCCTTCTCAGTAGTTGCATAATTAGCTTGGGCTCCATCAAGAGTTTTGCTTGCATAATAGATGGCATGGACCTTCTTGTCTTTCCTTTGCCCCAAAACAGCTCCTATGGCATAGTCACTGGCATCGCACATAACCTCAAATGGTAGATTCCAATCCGGTGGATTTGTAAAATGGGAGCGGTAATCAAAGCTTCTTTCAATCTGCAAAGGCTTGCAAACAATCAGTATCAAAGTCAAATGGAACATCTTTCACTAAGAGATTAGACAACGGTTTAGCAATTTTTGAAAAATCTTTAATAAATCTCCGGTAAAAACCGGCATGTCCCAAGAAACTCCGCACTCCTTTCACATTCACTGGTGGAGGCAATTTTTCAATTACTTCAATCTTTGCCTTATCCACCTCAATCCCTTTTCCAGAAACTAAGTGTCCAAGCACTATTCCCTCTTGTACCATAAAATGGCACTTTTCCCAATTCAAGACGAGGTTAACCTCTTCACAACGCTGCAAGATCTTAGACAAATTGGACAAACAATCATCAAAGTTAGTACCATATACAGAGAAATCATCCATAAAAACTTCCATGATGTTTGCAATAAAATCAGAGAAAATTGCAGTCATGCATCTTTGAAAAGTAGCCGGAGCATTACACAAACCAAAAGGCATTCTCCTATAAGCAAAGGTGCCATATGGACAAGTAAATATGGTCTTTTCCTGGTCACTAGGATGAATGGGGATTTGGTGGAATCCCGAATAACCATCCAGGTAACAGAAATATGCATGCTCAGCTAATCTCTCTAGCATTTGGTCAATGAAGGGGAGGGGAAGTGATCCTTCCTAGTAGCTTTATTCAGCTTCCTATAATCAATGCACATTCTCCATCCCGTGACCGCCCTTGTGGGAATCAGGTTCATTTTTCTCATTTTTGGTCACAGTTATTCCCCTTTCTTAGGAACCACATGCACCGGACTAACCCATTCACTGCGAGATTGGGTAAATTACCCCAAAGATCTAACAACTTAAGAATTTCTTTCTTAACCACCTCTTTCATATTAGGATTCAACCTACGTTGATGATCAATGGATGGTTTATGGTCAACTTCCATCAAAATCCTGTGCATGCAAAAGGAAGGATTTATGCCCTTAATATCATCAATTGTGTATCCTATGACCTTTCGATGCATTCTAAGTGCTCTAAGCAATTTCTCTGTCTCTAACTCATTCAAACTAGCACTTACAATGACGGGATAAGAAGAGTTTGGACCAAGAAATTCATACCTGAGAGTGGAAGGGAGGGGTTTGAGTTCTACCTTTGGAGCCTTGTCCTCTTTCCAATCTTCAGGTTTGGGTTTAGACTCAAGCTTTTCTATTTTCGCATTTTTAGGTGGAATTCTTGGGTTTGCCTCTAACAGACGGGCATACTCAGCTACTTCACCTTCAAATTCTGATGAGTCTCTTCCAACCAAGCACATTTCCAATGGATCTTCCAAGTGCATCTTGATGGTTTCTTCTTTCACTACCTGGTGCAATAAATCAATCCTGCAACAAGAATCCTCAAAAGAAGGTTGCTTAATGGACCGAGATATATCAAACTCAACCTTATCATCACCAACAGTCAAGGACAACTTACCATTTTTCACATCAATTATAGCACCTGCAGTAGCCAAGAAAGGCCTACCAAGAATAATGGGAATTTGTGCATCCTCTTCCATTTCAAGTACCACAAAATCAGCAGGAATAAAGAACTTACCCACCCTAATAGGAACATCCTCCAAGATGCCTATTGGGTATTTGACTCGATCGATCCGCCAATTGAAGGGAGATAGTTGTGGGCTTTAGTTCACCCACCTCCAACTTCTTACAAACAGAGAAGGGCATAAGACTAACACTAGCCCCCAAATCACACAAGGCTTTATCAAAACGGTATTCCCAATCAAGCAAGGAATAGAGAAGCTGCCAGGGTCTTTGAGTTTAGGAGGCAACTTATTTTGAATCAAAGCGCTACACTCCTCAGTTAATGCTACAGTCTCATACTCCTCTAGCTTTCTCTTATTGGACAGAATATCCTTAAGAAATTTAGCATAGGTAGGCATTTGTTGCAACGCCTCAGTGAAGGGTACATTAATGTACAACTTCTTAAGGACCTCAAGAAACTTCCCAAATGCTTATCTAGCTTGGCCTTGGCCAATCTTTGAGGAAAGGGCACCGGGGTTGGTAAGGTTTTGGGGGTACATACTTAGACACTTTCTCATTGATCTCCTCTTCTTCTAAGGGTTGTGTCCTAGTTGTTTCTTTCTCTTCATCCCTCCCATCCTTATCATTCTCCCCCTTTGCTTTAAAATCTTCTAATTGCTTTCCACTTCTTAAACTCACAGCCTTACAATGTTCATTAGGATTTATTTCAGGTTGTCCTGGAAATTTCCCAAGTGGTCTATTTGAAGAGCTAGCTTGTTGGGCTATTTGAGTTTCTAACATCTTGTTATGAATAGCTAAATTATCAACCTTAGATGTCAACTCCTTAATAGCCTCACTAACAACTTGACCATGGTGCCTAAACTCTTCATTTTGCTTGGTTTGACTCTCTACAAAATTTTCAAGGAGAGTTTCAAGTTTAGACTTTTGTACCTGGGGAATCCAATAGAAGGTTTAGCACCACTTTGCCCAACTTGATTGTTCCTATAGGAGAAATTGGGATGAGACCTCCAACCGGGATTGTAGGTCTGTGAATATGGATCATTGCGCACCTTCGGTGGAATGTCATAGAAATTATGGCATGATTCCATTTGTTCCACCGAAGTGCTTTGCGAGGAACCACTTTCAGCTTGGCATTCCGCACTCATATGTCCCTGCATTCCACAAATCTCACAAAAGATGTTAGCAGCATTTACGGCATTAACTCCAGCTTTTTCAAGCTTATCAAAGCGTTTATTCAATGAGTCAAACTTAGCCATAATTAAACCAACACCATCTATCTCAAACTTACCTCCCGAGAGTTTTCTCGGGTTGTTACCTCTTTCATTGGCCCACTGGTGATGGTTTGCAGCGACATTCTCAATAATATCATAGGCTTCTGTAAGGCTTCTATTCATCAAAGCTCCACCGGCTGCAGAATCCAGTGACACCTTTGAAGGATATTCCAATCCATTGTAGAAGGTGTGAATAATTAGCCATTTTTCTAACCCATGATGTAGGCAAGATTCCAACAGCCCCTTGTACCTCTCCCAAGCTTCGGATAACGATTCTCCTTCCTTTTGAACGAAGCTTGTGATTTGAGTTCTAAGATGTGCAGTCTTTGAAGGAGGAAAGAATTTATTCAGGAACGCTTGCTCCAATTGATTCCATGTGGTCAATGTGTCGGTGGGTACCGACTTCAACCAAGCTCGAGCCTTGTCCCTTATGGATAATGGAAATAACCGGAGCCGAATGGCATCGACTGAGGCACCTTCAATCTTGAGAGTCTCACAGAATTCCAAGAACATCTCCACATGATCATTTGGGTCCTCCGAAGGTAAACCTCCAAACTGATTTTGCCTTATCATGGATAGTAGGGAAGGCGGTATGGTGAAATTCTCAGCTTCAATGGTTGGCCTAGCAATTCCGGATCGCAAGCCCCGAGCATTAGGTGCTGCATACTCCTTTAGCGGTCTATTGTCCACAGTTCAGCCATGATTGATGTTGGTTTAAGTACTTCTCTCACTCTTTGTCTTTGTTGTCTTCTCCTTCGATGAAAAGTCCTTTCAATTTCAGAATCTGCTTCAATAAGAGTCCTGAAACGTCTAGAACTTCGCATAAACAAGAAACAAGTCAATTGCAAAGAGCACAGGAAGAGAAATATCCAACGCAGAAATTCAAATGCCTAGAAGAATCAAATTAAATCTGAATTGATAGTCAAAGAAAACACAGTCCCCGGCAACGGCGCCAAAAACTTGTTGTGTTGTAATCGCAAGTGCACGATTTCGTCAAGTAATAAAATTATCGATCCACGAGGACTGAGTTTATGACAACCAATTAAGTTTAATTATGATTATCAAGACAAAACTAGTGATGTAAAGTTGTGATGATAGACAAGAACGCTAAAATTAAAATTTAAAAGTAACAAAAAAGATAAACTTTGGGACTTAAACACGAAATTGGTATTAAGAAATCAGTTTTAAGGAATCTAGGATATGGGTTCACCACAATGGAAATCAACAAGTTTGCGGTTCTTTCCTCTCTTCTCAAACTAGGTTATACTTGAAGGTGAATTATCCTAAAGAATTATTGTTTCCTTTCAGAATACAATAACGTATCCAATCTAATTCAATTCCTATTTTCACAACAATTGCATTAGATAGGACCCAATAAAACAGATAATTCAGTTGAAAACCTCAAGAGAATTAATCTACTTTCGTGATTTAAAAGCTCGAGGTTCAGTTTTTAGGGTTCAAATCAAGAGTCACCTTTCAGTTCTTCCCTTAATATCAAAGATCATGCAAACATGTGGCCAAGCATATTCACAAACGGTTGGTGTGCCCAAAAACTAAATCAAGAGAAACTTAGTATTAAAGAGGTAGAAATTCATGCATCAAACATTGTCAATTGTTCCAATGGGTTACTACCAAATCCTAGAACAAGGAATTACTCAAACATGTTCATTGAAATACAAGCCATAATAATAATATATCCAGAACAAACCAAAAGAAATTTCCAAGAGAAGAGGAGAAAAACTCTTGTGAAGCCTTCTTGTCTTTCCTTTAGCTCTTCTCCCAATCCAAGAGTCTCTCCTCCCCTTGATTCAAGCTTCAAAATCTCCTATTTAGGTCTTCCCTTTCGTGCCTTGGCCTGGCGTCCTCTTTTGACAACCCTCCCCCTTTAAAAAGGGAAAACAAATCACTTAAAACTGTTCGTAATGCGAACCACGGCCGTGGTTGGGACCACGGCCAGGCCGTGGTCAGTTCTGGAGCTAAATTTCTAAACCTGATTCTCAACCACGGCCGTGGTGTACACCACGGCCAGGCCGTGGTTGATTCTGGACTTCTGGTTTACTTTTTCTTGACTCCCTCGAACCATGGCCGTGATGGAAACCACACCCAGGCCGTGGTTGAGTCTGTTTGTCCTCTTTTTAGTGCACTTTGCTCCTAATTCAATATCAATTCAACTTAGCTCCATTCCACCTTTTTAAGCTTCAATTTGCCTCGTTCCAGCATTACAACACATGCCAAACCGCAGTTATCCGAACTAAAAGAAAAAAACGAATGATGAAATAAACAAATATGCATAAAAGACTATAAAAATGCATGCAAAATGTATGCAAAATGTGATGTGGAATCACACACATCAATAGTCAATGCTGGACATCCTTGTATATGTTAGCTATATCGGAATACCAATATTGGGATGTTACACAAGGCCTATGAACATATGTTAAGGAGAGCACGCACGAGATACATGGTCGGATGGATCGTTTTGAGCAAACTATGTACCACCGAATGGACTATGTTGATAGATAGTGCTATAATTGATGCAACCTATGTTGGCAAGACTGCTACACCTCAGGCTGGTAATATTGGAGATGCTGATGCTGATGATGATGACTTGGAAACTAGTTCCAATGAGGATGTAGATGATAAAGACAATGATAGGGCTTAGTCATGACGAGATCTTATCTTTTCTATAGCTTAGTTATATGTTTTCTAACCCTTTAGTTTATAATTTGAACATATTAAAATCTTTGTTGGTATGGTTGTTATCTTAGCTATGATGTGATGCCTAGCAAGTTATTAGTGTGACACTTATGTTCTACGTTTGATCATGGTCCTAATCTAGGTGTTTAATTATTGATCTTTTGGAAAATATGATGCTATGATAGTTATTTGTGCTTATTTCATGATTGTATCTTTTGTTGTAATGCCAAAAGGGGAAGAGTTAAGTATTGCATGAATGAGAGGGAGAATCACATGCCATAAATCTATTTGCTTGAATTTCATGCATGGTTTGAGGGGAGGTGTTGTGCTTGATCTCCGATTAAATTATATGTGCTACTCTTTATCCTTTATTATTTGTCATTATCAAAAAATGGAAGAATGAAAATGCTTATTTCATGAAGATTTTAATGATAACAAAGCAATAAGCAAGACCAAGTCCAAGGGAAGCTTCAAGGCAATATATTTATAGACTTAGGTTCTTGAATGTAAGAGTGATCTTTGATATCTTATTAAGGACAAATTGGTTTTCAAAAGTCCACTTTAAAATCCTTAAGTTGGTGGTTTTGATCTTAAAAAATTTAGGTTGTTTCATACTAAATCATTTTTTGAACTTATGTTATGAAAATAATGTTTAAATCCTTGAAAAAATTTCAGGTTTTGATTATTTGTAATCAATTGCAATAGTTGGTAATCTACTACTAGGTATGATCTCTTTCAAAATTTCATTTTCAGCATGCTAGTAATCTATTACACCAATCCTGTAATCAATTACCAAGTTTCTATCAAGACAGTAATCCAGTACAAGCTTACTATAGTATATTACGAAGGTATTATGAAGCTTGTAATCGAAAGCCATTTGTCTAAATATGCTCTTTGAAAGAACCAATAAGCCGATAATCGATTACATTCTTTTGTAATCAATTACCATGTTCATGTGGCAACTCAGCAACGTGGTTTTCAAAGTCCATAATCAATTACTAAGTCAAAGTAATTAAATACCAAGCTTCTGAAAAAGCATAATAGCTAGTTCTAGAGCATTTAATGCATTGCCAACCATCTCTAGCATCATAATTTCTACAATGGACTATAAATATAAGGCTCGTGACACTTAATGCACATTCTTCAACATCCAATAACTCTTTACCAAGCATTAATCCATGCATTAATTCTTCCACTTATCTTGCTCAATTTTTCAAGCTTATTTGAGATATCTTTGAAAGCTTGCTAGTTCTTCAATTTATATCATCTTCTCTTTGAGAGAGTGATTTCTATTCAAACAGATTGTAAATACTTGTGAAGGTGGAGGATCCTTCTTGGAGACAAAAATATTCTAGACAAAAGGTTGAATTATCCCAGAAGTGTAAGAAAAGCTCAATCTTGTAAGCATTTATCATGCGCCTATTGAAGCTTGAGTAATAATGGAAATTCCTAGGTGGAAGACCCTAGGGATTGGATATACATCACAAGGGATTGTCAAACTAGTATAAATCATGTTTCCACTCTCTTCTACCCTATCTCTTTAGATTTAACCTTACTTATTTGCTCTCGTATACTTGTTGCTTCCTCTTCTACTCATTCTTTTTTTCTTTGACAACTTGTGTGAAACTTCTTGTGTTCTTCAATCCATTCACCTCATAAGGAAATAGCTTCAACAAAAATCAAAAGGGGCTTGTTCTCGAAAAGTTTTGAAAAGCTCAATTCACCCCTTCTTGACTTTTGAAGTCACTTCATAACACATAACTCATCCAAGATGAATGAATTCTTGAGGTTGATTTGTGAGGGCTTGCTTAATGTAAGTGGTTCGCGAGTTGTTAGCATTGAATGCATAATTGGGTTATCAACCTCTTAGTACTTGAATGAGTTATCATTGTATTAATATTCTTGAGGTTATCTTTTCGGATCTAGATTTTCAACTCCTTGTTATCTCATAAGAAACACCCTTAGCTTTCGTTTAAATTTTTTTTCATAGCTTAAGGACAAGCAATAGTTCAAGTAAGGGGGTATTTGAAGTGTGAGTAAAATACACAAATTTTGTGCTTGTTTTTATAAGAACTCAGATGCATTGAGTAAGGATTTATACCATTATGATTTATTAATGATTGAATTATCCTTCGTAATTGATATAATGACCTTTCTTTATGTTTAAGGTTCAAAATAGAAGTTCTAGAATTGATTTATGAAGATCTGGTTAAGTTCACTACAAAGCAGTTGAACTCGAAACCAAGATAGCCAAGATTCATGCAATTCTTGACTTTTGTGCAACAAAACAAAGATAACTTTGTTAGCCATGGCAACCATCACCCAAGAAGGGGGGTGAATTAGGTGATTAAAAATTTTAAAACACCTTTGAGAAATTAAACATTTTGAATAACTCAATTAATAAATGCAGCGGAATAAGTTTAACAAAGGTGCAACTATTAGAGATTTCATAAATACTACTTAGGCTATAGGATAAATCAAGTAAATAAGCTAAATATCAAATTCTACTCAAGCATATATAATTAAGGCACAAATGTAAAGAGATAGAGTTGAGAAGATCAAACACAAGATTTATCCTAGTTCAACCACTAATCCACTTGTGGCCTACGTTCAGTCCTCAAGCAATCACTCGAGATTTTCCACTATATCTTCAAGCTTCCACAGGTGTTTGACAACCTTTACAAAATTAAGCACTCAACTCCTTGGGATGCCTCACCCTTGAGCTTGAGCCTTTTCAAAGAAAGGGATGACTCACCCTTTACAATTTGGAGGGATACCTCACCCTCTTTACTAACAAGGGATACTTCACCCTTACAACTTTAAAGGATACCTCACCCTCTTTACAAACAAGGGATACCTCACCCTTTTCTCTAGAGGGATACCTCACCCTCTTACAATGATTTCAAGATGAAGAGAAAGATTAGAAACTTTCATAAGAGTAGATATACAACTTGAAGAACAAAGTATAGATGATAAGAAACTCTCTTAAGAGTGGATAATACGACTTAAAGCTCTATGGGTATCAATGATTCACATTTTAAAGCTCAAAATATGATTTTGATGATTCAAGGATCAAGTATAATGTTCTTGTGTTTCTTAGGATGTAAATTCTTCAAATATGACTTATATATAGAGCTCAAGTGATAAAATAGTCGTTGGTAGTGTTTAAAAATGATTTTTTTATGAAAACTAGCCATTTAGAGCTGTTAGAAACGTTTCTGCACACTTGGTAATCGATTACACACTTCTAGTAATCAATTACATGGCTTCAGTCAACGTTGTAATCGATTACAGGACTTGTGTAATCGATTATAGCATTTCTGGTTTTGAAAACTGACTTTAAAAGGTCATAACTACTTCATTTCTTATCCGATTAAAGGAAATGACCAGTCATTCGAAAGATCTTTGAGTTTATTTTCAAATGAAATAAGTTTCACAATAAAACTTAAAGTATTTTGAGAGTTATGATCAAAATATTGACTAAAGGTTAGTTTTTCAAAACTCAAACTTGACTATATTTTATAGTTTAAAGCAAATGGTCATAACTTCTTCATTTCTTATCAGTTTAAAGTTTTGGAAAGATATTTGAGTCTATTTTCATATGAAATAAGATTCATAACAAAATTTAAAGTATTTTAAAAGTTATGATCAAAATAGTAACCGAATGTCAGTTTTGCAAAACACAAACTTGACTATTTGTCAAAGGTTTGAACTACCACCAAGACTAACTTTCCAAAATCAGCTTGTTGGGAATTAAAACATGTAAGAAATACTTTTTAAAGATGTTAAAACATATTTGAGCTTTAGTGTGATTCCTCTTTACCTTTACACAAGATCTAAGTCTTATAAGCTATTCTTGAAGAACCTTGGGACTTAATCTTTTGCCATCATCAATTCTTGATGTATTCCAAGCTTGGAAAATCTTATCATTCTCATTCTTCTTGAGTTGAGCATAATTGTGATCTTTTGTTTTCTTGTTGTAATGCTCTCTCTTGATACTTGGACTATCCTACAAAGTATTACTCACTTAACACAAGCATAGTTAGTCCAAATTCATAACTCATTATCTTCATATGCATAATGCAATATATCTCATTAAGCATATCTATGAAGCATAAGCATCATTCTTTTTATCTTGTATTTGTCATCATCAAAACTTAACATATTAAACCATTGAGGCAAACCTATTTCCGTAATCTCTCCCTTTTTGATGATGACAAATCACCAAAGAAAAATATGCTGAGGAATATACATGAATAGATATTCATGTAAGCATATCAAATAATAAGTACAAGCACATATTTTTCTTTCCAATTTTCACTCCCCCTATTTGACATCAACAAAAAGGCTTAGGAAGGAAAGATAATATTTTCACTCCCTTTATAGATAAAACTCGTGTTGTAAAAAAGAGTAGGATAATCAAAACCAAAAACTTCTTAAAGTTATTCAAAACATAATTGTATCCCTTTATTTGATTCTACACATGATTGAAGAATAGAGAGATGAAACAAGCATGCTTTCCAGATATAAAAGATTATTCATGCAAAGCTTGTCATATTTTTGTACATCAACATTTAGCACATGACAGCAATGAGCTTAAGAAATTATGTCTAGCATATAATATCTTGCATACCACATGATAAATTAGTACCACTTGATATCACTTGTTAGGAGTTACAAAATATTCATGTAAGATCTTGGATTTGAGGTTTTCAAATGAAAGATCATACAACTTGTCACATATCAAGCATTTCTCAGTGAAAGAATCAAAAGATATAAAGTTTAAAAATGTTTACTTTCTTTCATTGATAGAGGGAAAGACAATAAGAGATGATCTTTGTTGACATGTTGATAGTATTAACAATAAAACACTTTATGTCAAATAAGGATGTAAGCTAAGAGATATAAGCAATAATTTAAGAATTAGGCTCCCCCTCAAAATATGCATATTATCAAAATATCAAACACAATAGTTTAACATAGTTATGCATATGTTCTTAGTCAACAAGGATATGGAGGAAGGATATGTAAGATAAGCTCCCCCTTATTGAAGCACAAGATAGATAAAGAGAAATACGTATGCCAAGACCATGTAAGCACATTACCATAAAGAGAAGCAAGGCAAAGATAGATATTCTTAATCCATCAATCACAAACCATCTTAAAACTTCTCCCCCTTTCAAAAAGAATTTTATAATAACACATTACATTTCCAAAAGCATTTTAGAAGGGTAGAAGGGTTTTATATTGAAACCACATATTCCTTGAGAGTGAACAAATCCAAGTCAAAGGAACATTTGAAAGTACATTTCATCTCTTTCTCGTTAAACAAGAGCCTTGGAAAGATAAAACATTTTTCCAGAACAAGGCTTATCTTTTGAAGTATTAAGATGGTCTCTGTAGAACATTTTAAAATATTTATTTAGAAACTTTCTTAAATACTCTCTCAAGATTTAATAAAACATTTCAAAGCAATGATGAGAGTACTACATTTATAACACAAATCAAATGATTTCTAATTTTTCAAGACAATTAGGAGGTGATAATACTTTCAAGGTCTTAAGACAAGTTCAAAGGATTCTCAAGGATATGGAACTTTAAAAGCTTCTTTCAAATATGATAGGAGATTTTGCCTTAAAAAAAACTTTTTAATCAAATAAGAAATTCTTTTCAAAAAGAGCATGATTTTCATTCATGTTATACTATTAAGAAACCATAGATCAAGAGAATCATAGATATCAAACATTCAACATGATGAAATATGCATTATGTATAGAACTAATGTCATCCACCCCATATGCAATGACAAAACTAGCAATTTCATGTCCAATTAGGCACTTTGTCAATGCTAAGCATACTTCTCATGTAAGGAAAGCATCTAATGATTTAAGATCAAATTATCAACAAGTATCATATAATCCATAGCATATAGAATACCACAATAGTTTAGGGATAGAGATACTTATTTGGTTAGATAGAAAGTGATGCTCCTTTAGAATGTTCTTCATTTATAGGTCCTTTGAGTTTATACTTTCTTATTGAGTATTTCATTCCATTTCACTTGAAGAAAGTCTCCTTATGTTCCTTTTCTTTTAACATTTCTCATTTATCCACATATGCTTGACATTTCAATATTTGATGGCTATATTTCAAAAGTTCTCTAAAACATGGGTTAGCTTCAAATATCATTTAAACTAATTTACAAGCATAATTTAGGTTGATATACAATGTAAAACATGTACTACATTATCAACCATGCAATGTTAGCTCTTACAAGAATAAAGGAAGAACATATGCACTTGAATCCAAAAGCATAGTTTAAGCATTTTCAAAGCAAGATTCAAGTTTGTCAAGAAAGACATGATCATCATCAAAACATATATAAGTGTTTTGGGGAAAACAATGATCATGTAAGGCATGTAAAAACAACTCTCTACTTCTCCAAATATTACATGATATTCAATTTAAAGCATAGATGAGGATAAGAGATTGATGTCACCAAAAGTGTACTCTTTGAGTTTTGGTAGGTGATTCCAAGTTATATGCATCAAGGCTCCTTGAGAATGATGTGGTTCTCCATGCCATCCTTTTATGTTTTCATTACTCTTCGAGAACTTGGTCCATTTCAAATTTTTTTAACCTCAAGTGGCGTACTTGTATTTCACTTCAATGCATGCTTGAGTAAATAGTCACCCTACAACACAATTCAAAGAACTTTTTTTGGTATCCACTAATTTTGGATCCATAGAGGTTAGTCATTATACCAAACTCATGAGCTATAGTACATAAAGAATGAACATAATCATGTGCTAAACAAAATATTTGGATTTTACTAAGTGCACATGATTCTATCATTTACCTAAGGCCTACAAGGAATATACCTCATATTTATTGTCTTTTTAAGTGAATGCTCATAAGAGGTAAAGACTTTTGATACCTTGGCCTTGGTAATCAAGGAAATTCTTTTCCTTACCCATTGCTTCCCTTTTGGTGTTTTGAATTTTGGAAGCTCCATATTTTGTACTTGAGAAGCTTTAGTTGAAGTCATCCTGCTTCTTTGATCAAAACTTTTACCAATTGGCTTTAGAAGCATTCCCCTTGATGATTCCTCTTTCCTTTGACCAATTAGTCCATCCTTTTGATAAGTTTTCTGCATAATTTAAGCACTAGGAGGACATTTTGGTACCCACTTCATCTTGGGCCCTTGAATGTTAGTACAAAGGAATTTAAGATCTTTAGGAACCCATACCATACTATTTCTCATATAAGTTTTTCTTCTATAATTGCATAAATGAGAAATATGTCCTAGATGACCACAAAAATTGCAAACAATTGAATTCAATGATGGCTTAGTCCTTTGAAGATCATTTTTGAAAAACTTGAGCATTTGGTTATTATTACATTCTATGTTATTTCTGCCACAAGCCTTACTTGAAATTCCATGTGGAGTAACATGAATTTCATTCTTATTAACAATCATGGAATGTGAGCAATTAGAATCATTAGCATTGGCAAATTCGAAATATAAGTCCTCAACTTGATTTTCTAAATCAATGCACTTTTCACAAGAAGTTGTGGTTTCACATTTCAAAGGTATTTCCTCATCAAGAAAAACATATTTATTTTTCAAAGTTTCAATTTCATTTTCAAAGAAGGAAATGTTTTCTAAATAAGATAAGTTTTTATTTTCTAAATTCAACAAATCATCATATGCACATTTTAGCTTATCATAGGAAGGACTATAATATGGTTTAACATTATTTACCTCAAAGTCCTTTTTAAGGGAATCACCATCGTCCTTATTGTTGTCTATCAAGCATTCAAGAACATCTTCTTTCTCAATTTTGTTTTGCTTTGCCTCTTCTTCAAATTGAGCACCATCATCACTAAGAGGTATTGAGCTCATTTTCTTGCTTTGAATATGTTCTGGATGACATTTTTCAATGTTGTCTTCCTCTAGAGGTTTTTGCTCTTTTTACTCTTTATATATAACTTTATGCAAGAAATCATTGTTAGCAAGATAAATAGAATCAAGAGCATCCCATATATCTTTAACACTAGAACAACTCTTAATTTTAGCATAAGCATCATCATTTAAACTATTTCTTAAGATTTTCATTGCTCTAATATTCAAGGAAAAACATTTCTTATTATAGGCATTCCAAGAATGTTTTGATTTGCAAGTAAATCCATTAAGTACAATACCCCATGAATCAAAATCAATAGATTGCATATAAATTTCCATTCTAGCTTTCCAATAAACAAAATTCACACCATTAAAGAATGGTGGTTTATCAATTTCAAAACCATTCATTTTGAAAAGCTTTTAATGGTTGCTAACAAATATGGATCCTTAACTCCAAGCAGTTAAGCTTTTACTAGAGCACGAAGCTCTGATACCACTTGTTAGCTATGGCAACCATCTCCCAAGAGAGGGGTGAATTGGGTGATTAAAAATTTTAAAACACCTTTGAGAAATTAAGCATTTTGAATAACTCAATTAATAAATGCACCGGAATAAGTTTAACAAAGGTGCAACTATTAGAGATTTCACAAATACTACTTAGGCTATAGGATAAATCAAATAAATAAGGTAAATATCAAATTCAACTCAAGCATATATAATTAAGGTACAAATGTAAAGAGATAGAGTTGAGAAGATCAAACACAAGATTTATCCTAGTTCAGCCACCAATCCACTTGTGGCCTACGTCCAGTCCTCAAGCAATCACTCGAGATTTTCCACTTTATCTTCGAGTTTCAACAGGTGCTTAACAATCTTTACAAAATTGAGCACTCAACTCCTTGGGATGCCTCACCCTTGAGCTTGAGCCTTTTCAAACAAAGGGATGCGTCACCCTTTACAATTTGGAGGGATACCTCACCCTTTTTACCAACAAGGGATACCTCACCCTTACAACTTTGAGGGATACCTCACCCTATTTACAAACAAGGGATACCTCACCCTCTTACAATGATTTCAAGATGAAGAGAAAGATTAGAAACTTTCACAAGAGTAGATATACAACTTGAAGAACAAAGTATGAATGATAAGAAACTCTCTCAAGAGTGGATAATACAACTTAAAGCTCTATGGGTATCAATGATTCACACTTTAAAGCTCAAAATATGATTTTGATGATTCAAGGATCAAGTATAGTGTTCTTGTGTTTCTTAGGATGTAAATGCTTCAAATATGACTTATATATAGAGCCCAAGTGATAAAATAGTTGTTGGTAGTGTTTAGAAATGATTTTTTATGAAAACTATCCGTTTATAGCCTTTAGAAATGTTTCTACACACTTTGTAATCGATTACACACTTCTGGTAATCGATTACATGGCTTCTGTCAATGTTGTAATCGATTACAGGACTTGTGTAATCGATTACAACATTTCTGGTTTTGAAAACTAACTTTAAAAAGTCATGACTACTTCATTTCTTATCTGATTAAAGCAAATAACAAGTCATTGGAAAGATCTTTGAGTCTATTTTCAAATGAAATAAGTTTCACAACAAAAATCAAAGTATTTTGAGAGTTATGATAAAAATATTGACCAAAGGTTAGTTTTTCAAAACTCAAACTTGACTATATTTTATAGTTTAAAGGAAATGGTCATAACTTCTTCATTTCTTATCCACTTAAAGTAAATGACCACTCATTGGAAAGATATTTGAGTCTATTTTCATATGAAATAAGTTTCATAACAAAACTCAAAGTATTTTAAAAGTTATGATCAAAATAGTAACTGAATGTCAGTTTTGCAAAACACAAACTTGGCTATTTGTCAAAGGTTTGAACTACTACCAAGACTAACCTTCCAAAATCAGTTTGTTGGGCATTAAAACATGTAAGAAACACCTTTTAAAGATGTTAAAACATATTTGAGGTTTAGTGTGATTCCTCTTTACTTTTACACAAGATCTAAGTCTTATAAGCTATTCTTGAAGAACCTTGGGACTTGATCTTTTGTCATCATCAATTCTTGATGTAATCCAAGCTTCCAAAAATTTCTTCTCTTCAAATCTTGCAAATGCTTGGAACATCTTATCATTCTCATTCTTCTTGAGTTAAGCATAATTGTGATCTTTTGTTTTCTTGTTGCAATGCTCACTCTTGATACTTAGACTATCCTACAAAGTATTACTCACTTAACACAAGTATAGTTAGTCCAAATTCATAACTCATTATCTTCATATGCATAATACAATATATCTCATTAAGCACATCTATGAAGCATAAACATCATTCTTTTTATCTTGTATTTGTTATCATCAAAACTTAACATATTAAACCATTGGGGCAAACCTATTTCCACAAACTTGAGCAATAGAAATATAAATCAAGAGATTTTGGTGGCATTGGAAAGTTAAGAAAGAGAGATACATATTTCATGATGACAACAATGGCCAATTATTGATCTAGAGAGCCATAAGCCCCTTTCGTGTGAACTAGAAATGTACATATCCCATGGTATCAAACCACATGGGGCTGAGTGGGTATCAGGAGTTGTAAACCAATATGCACACCAGCCCCCTACAAAACCAGGTCACACAAGGGGGTGTATCAAGTGCAAAATATGCTTTTAAAGCCTATTAAGGCTTGCACGCTTTAGTTAAAGTAAGATTTGAAACCCTAAAGCCTAATGCAACTTAATTATGATTAATTCCCAATAAAAAAAGGGCTAACAACATATTCAAAGTAGGAGTTTAAGGGCCAAAGTATTGAAAAGCAAAGGTTAGAGGCAATCACTAAAGATTCCATTGTTTTTTCTTCTTGTTCTCTTATTTTATATTTTCTTGGGATTAATTCATTAATGTCTCTTTATCTTTGAATCTTATTTGTGCTTTGATTTCCATGAGTTGCTAAATCCCTTTTTTCTAAGGTTAGGATGGAACTTTTTACTCTATTATGTTGAATATTTGATTTTCCTTTTTGTTAATGAAATAATTAATGTTTTTTTATTCAAGTCCTTATGTTCTTAATGCTTATGGTATGTAGGATGTCATAGTTGCATGATTTTAGGTATTAGGTAAAGGATTGAAAAATGAAGTCTAATATTAGAAAATCATGGATTTGAACTTGGGAATTATGACCTAGAGACAGGCTTAATCCTTCGAGGGATAATAGGATATCATAGAATTTGATGAGTTTTAACTAATTTAATAGTCATGAGAATATGGTTGATTGTGTTTTAACACAGTTTTAGTATCTTCAAAAAGGACTTTAGACAATTCAGGATAGATTACCTTCAAAAACATAATTAATCATTAATAAAGGAGAATTAATTTTCATCACAGTGGATAATTGTAGTGGATTCCTAATCTTGGGGCATTGATAGTAGGTTGAACTCTTTTCTCTTTAATCTTGTTAGTTGTTTTTTTGCTTTTTAATTGCTTTCAAATTTATTTTATAGTTATTTTCATTCACCTAAATAATTAAAATTGTCGTAGTCTAGTTATCACATGATCCTTTTAAGGATGATACTTTACTCATTACTTTATTACTTGTTGATGACTTGTGCATTAGCAGATTTTGCATAGCACTCTATATCTTTATTTGTTCACTTAATGGATCTTTTTCTATGCCTTCTTTTTGCTCCCCCACTTAACCTTCTTCTGTAACATCCTCTTTGACATATTAGACTTGTATATGGCTATAGATATATCATAATACTTGCATGACATGCCCGTTTAGTTTTTTGACATTCTGTGTTAGATTAGGCACTTCGTTGCAACACTGAATGTGAAAAGTAGCTTAAAATCACATAAATAATGGCATAACTTGATTCGTTAAAGGAAATAAATATGCAGAATTTATTTCTAAGTCACAAATGTATGAAATATGATGTAGTTAAAGTTTGAGGATAAACTGAGTTAGTTTGTTGTTTTTAGTACACTGAGTGAATGTTTTAATATCTGATTGACTTGACTGATATATGGAAACTTATGGAAATGATGAAACTAGGATTGAGATGAATACTATGATTTTCTATAATGCTTATGGAAGTTAGGAAATTTAATTCTGTCAGATCAAAGTATTCCTATGATATATAATGTTTCAGCAAAATATCTTAAGTGTCTTAAGCTTTCATTTTCTCAGCCATCTTCTTTGACTTTCTTTGATATTTTCTCTCAATCTCACTCACCCTCTCAAATTTCCAACCTGAAGGGAGAGCAGAGAATAGAGAAAAGGGAATGAAAGAAGAGAAAGAAGAGGAGAGGAAGTAGGAGGGAGAAGATAAAGGAAAGAGGAGGACCAAAGGTAAATCAAAGGTATGAAAATCATCTAAACTACTTAAGGTAGGGGTGCTTGAACCTTGCATAACCATCTCTCCCCACATAAGGAACATACACATACTCACTCTATGAAATATTCCCAAGCAAACCGTAATCCTAAATTCACATCTCATTCCATAACTAATCATTTATAACATTATAAACACAATCTTAACAAATAAGAAGTAAGATATGTTTTAAAAGCTCTTGCATGACTCATCTTTAGTAACTAAAGGAGCCAAGCTAAGTAAACATTCATGGATTAATAAAAGAACCAAAGTAAACTCATTTCCATGGTCCATTAAAGGAAACCAAGCTAATAGACTACCATGGTCCAATAAGGAAACCAAGCTAAGTAAACTTCCATAGCTCAACAATTGAAAACAAGCTTATCTCACTACCATGGTTAAACCAAGGGACCAAGCTCAATTCATTTCCATGGCTTATTAAATAACCAAGCTTATTTAACTACCATAGTTCAACAAGGAACCAAGCTAACTTAACTATCATTGCTCAACTAACAACCAAGCTATTATTCTTCCATAGTTCTTCAAAAGAAACTAAGCTCATGTTATCCATTTCTGGAGTTAGCGCCTAAGCGCCACTCATCCACGCCTAGGTGTGGGCATGGCTAGGCATCACCCTGTTTTCCACAGCCTCTAGTGCTTAGGTGCATCAAGCTAGTGCCTAGGTGCCATGCTCGCAACCTATTGTTGTACTGATTCAGATCAGTGGGTGCCTAGGCGCCCAACTCTGGCGCCTAGGTGCCAGAACACTAGAAACATGTTTTCTTGTTCCATTTGTTCTCAAACCAATTTTTAACCCTCAATCGTAAGTTCTAAGGGTTTTTCATGCACAAGTATGATCTCTAATCATGTAGGAACCCTTATGCAAACTCTCAACTCATGAAAACATAGATTTATGTTGAAGCTTACATCAATGAAATACTCATTTCTAAACTTTTAACTCAAGCATACAAATGAGTGTTTCAAAGCTCACAAACAATAACCTTGCAAAGATTACGCTAAAAGAAATTCAACTTCAACCATTGAAGGCACTAGCCAAGCATGGAAACAACATAAGTCTCTCAAACCCATTTTTCATCGAACAACATACACCATATATAAAAGATGGAGAAAAGGATAGATGGTCATGTAAGGTTCAAGCACCCCTACCTCAAGTAGTCTAGATGATCTTCAAACCTTTGATTTGCCTTTAGTCCTCCTTTTTCCTTCCTTGTCTTCCTCCTACTTCCTCTCCTATTCTTTCCTTTCCTTTTCTCTATTTTTTGCTTTCCCTTCAAGTTGGAAATGTGAGAGAGTGAGTGAAATGAGAGAAAATATCAAAGAAAGTCAAAGAAGATGGCTAAGAATGGTGGAAGCTTAAGACACTTAAGATATTTTATTAAAACATTATATCTCTTAGGACTACTTTGATCTTACATAATCAAATTTCCTAACTTCTATAAGCATTATAGAAAATCCTAGGATTCATCTCAATCCTAGTTTCATAATTTCCATAAGTTTCCATATATCAGTCAAGTCAATCCGGTATTAAAACACTCACTCAGTGTCCTCAAAAATACCAAACTAACTCAGTTTATCCTCAAACTTTAACTACATCACATTTCATACATTTGTGACCTAGAAATAAATTCTCCATATTTATTTCCTTTAACTAAGCAATTTATGTTATTATCTAAGTCATTTTAAGCTACTTTTCACATTCTGTATTGCAGCAAAATGCCTAATCTAACACAGAATGTCACAAAACTAAACAAGCATGTCATGCGAATATTATGATACCTCTATAACCATATATAAGTCTAACATGTCAAGGAAGATGTTACATAACCACTCTCAACATCCAACGATTATATTGAAATCTAACGCTTCTTAAGATTTTGCCATGTGTCCCTGACAGTTACCCCTATTTCTCCATTAGCGTGCTACTCTAGGTGATGTGTACATGTGCAGCTTCAAGCATTTAAACAGAGGTAATGGAGTCAGCTTCTCCATTATGGGCAGTTAGCACTATGTAACTAAACATCTTATAGAAGATCACATGCATGTCACATGCTTTATTAAACTATGCCTTAATGTGAATTTCATCGACAACATCATTATTATTGCTAAGCAACATGACAAACTAGGTTCCAAGGATTTTGTCATTTTTTGGGGTCATTTATAGCAATGTCAGTAATACTATTATGTAACCTTAAGCTCCAAACTCCAATTGCTTCTTGGTCGACCTAGCTAAGGTGTCAACTGCATGATAACTTCAGTATTATCATGTCTTTTATTTCCTCTTTACTTGATAGTATTAGTACTATCATTGGTCATGAAATAACATTAGTACTACTTCAATGATTAACTTCAGCATTAATTAGAAATTGCTTCTCCACTTAGTAGATTAAGACAACACTTAAGCAATTTATGTAAAAAGCATTAGCAACATCAATATTGCTTGTGCTCGACAGCTTCAGTACTATTGACTTGTAGACTTAACATCCACTTGGCACTTTCTTAGTAGTCACGATACAACCACGTGTCACATACTGATATGTGCGGTTTTATAGCACATGTGCCTTAATAAAAAAAAATTGTTCCCAATGGATGCCCTCCTAAGTATAGTCATAGAGTGGTTGAGTGAAATAACCAAACTTTGAATACTTTTCTAGAAAAATATCACATCCCTTCACTCATCATCAAGTTCAAAGCACACGCCTTTCGAATGCATTCATGTCAACTGTACGTTTCCACTTTTGCTTTTATTTTGAAACCTTTGGTTAGTCCAATAGGCGTTCATTCTTTCTTATATATAAAGAACTTCAAAAACTTAATTTTTCATTCTTCATCCCAGATGGCATTTCATTCACCATTCTTTTCTCTTCATTCTTTCTTCTTCATCATTCACAAAATTCCTTCAAACCATCATTTTCAGATTTTTTGGCAAGGCACTCTTCTGAGTTTGTTTATTCCTTAGCTACGGCCCATGTCTTCTCTGAAGATTACTTGCTCATGGCCATGGTCAGTCCAAGATACTTCTCTGGCTATGCTTACATGAGTTTGGCCATGCTTAAGAAAGTATGGCAGCTTGCCAGCCTGTATCAGATAAATTTTTCTATTCGGTGAAGTCTGTTCACTTCGCTCCAACTCCTTTGGTCGACATGGGGTCAATTTACCTAACATGTATAGAGGGAATGGAGGAAAAAGCTAGGGTCTTAAAATGGAATCGCCCTCAATCGGTAGTCACACTAACTTCTACCTCCCTGGTTATGTTCAAATCAGCTGGGATAGTGGGAAAGGTTTTGGTCTTAGTACAAAAATCTTCTTTGCTTTTGCTTTACTAGCTAGGTCAGCCTAGTGGATTATAGAATACAACCATTGGAAGTATTCTATTGAAGAACTCCATATTCTAGTCTTAAGAACATAGTTTCGATTTCTATAGCAATTTCTTATTTTCTTATATTCCTTTGTAATTTGTTGACATGTCAATGAAAATTTCTTTTTTCCATCTTTTATGTTAAACAAATTAGATTGTGATATGATAAATGAAGTAATTAATTGCTTCACTTGATCATTTTATATTAGCCAAATTAATGGAACACTTTAGCCCAAAATAATCAAGCATCAAATTTTAAGGTTTTAGCCAATTCAGAACAACAACAAATGGTTGGGTGGACAGTTGATGAGATGACCTCAAAAATTATTCTTAAAATGTTATAATGGCTTAAATAAGCAATTAACACTCAAGTATTTTCTTTTTGCCAAGACTCAACCAAGAGAAAATTTATTGGCCAATGGTCAACCTGCTTGACAGAAGGAGTTTATTTGTAAAAAACATAATTCAATACTTAGGCAAAGATAAGTTTACCTAAGACTGATTTAGCAAACCTTTTTAACTACATTTTGAAATTACAAGTGTCACTTCTTGAGTGGCTTTTTTTTATTAGTACTGCCAATTCAAATGTTAAGTTAAGAAACTTATTTCCTTCCATTGATAAAGGAGCCAAAAATTTTTATAACCACTATCCCTGCGAAAGGTAATTATAGCATCATACCTTGCTCTTATTCTCTCCTTTTTTTTTTCCAATCTCTTTTTCTTTCAAAATCCTAACTTTTTAGAATCCCTAATTTTTAAAAACCTTTTTCATTCTCCATGACTCGCGATCGTCATTCATCTTCCACTGGACCATCTTCCACGCCTTCTTCAGGTGCATAGAGAAACCAAACTTGCCTTACTTCTGATGCCCATGTTGGGAGAATTCTTGAAGAGCCAACTCCTATTGCGGTTCAGGTTCAACTTGTTCGCTCCCAGGTATTAGTTCCATACAAACTCACCCCTAAATTCTATTTTCATGCTCCTTATGGCTCTCCGGCTAACTATCTCAAGGAGAGTTATTACCCTTTTAATAAAGAATGTCATCCTTTGTTCAAAAAATGTCAAATCCCAATGTACCCTTAGATAGAGAAAAGGGTTATTCGAACGTCCTAACAAGTCTCTAATGACTATGTTAGCTGGCTCGATCAAATTCATGTTATGAAAATCAAAGGTTGGAAAATGAAAGGTATCTACAACATTATTCAAATTTCAAGATATGAAATCCTAGATGTTCCCACCATGATTGGAGCGGTAACAACTTTCTAGAATCCCATTACCAGTGGCTTTGTTTTTTGCCATAGGTTCATGGGCCCATCTCTGTTTGATATGACATCCATTATTGGTCTTTTGCCATATGCTCCAATAATTCTCCTTGTGTCTAAGCCATCGAATATTTTTGCTACCTTCTAAGAAGAATTAAGGACTAAAAAGGTAAACAACAACAATTCTCGGTGGATCAAACACTTCAGAGTTAAAGAAGGGCAAGTTATAGACGATAAGGAATACATGGCCTTCTTGACTTTATGGCTATACAAGAACATGTTATGCCCACTACAAGAATTTTATGAATTAGCAATGGAAATCTGCGAGGGAAATTTTTCCTCGCAATTCTAGCGAGGGAATTACGAGGGATTAACTACAAAAAAATTATCCCTCACTAAAATTCAGAAAATATTTTTGAAAAGAAATATGGAGTGTATTGCGAATGAATTTTGAGGGTATTATGAGTGAATTATTTTCCTCGCTAAATTAGTGAGGGAATTGCTAGCAAATAATTTCCCTCATTAAAATTAGCGAGAGAATTATTCCCCTCGCTAATTTAGCGAGGGAATTGAGAGCGAATTATTTTCCTCACCAATTTTAGTGAGTAAATTGCGAGTAAATTATTGTCATCGCTAATTTTAGCGAGGGAATTGCGTGTAAATTATTTCCCTCGCTAAATTTAGTAATTTTAGTGAGGGAATTGCGAGGGATTAATTCCATCGCTAAAAAAAGAACTTGCGCATTTATTGAAAAAAAGCGCACTTAGTAAAAAGGAGCCAAAACTTAGGTCAGAACAACAACTTCTTCCCATCCACAGCATCCCCTCCACAGCTCCATCCTACCCACAGCACGCTACCATTACGGCCTGTCCCCTCCACCACCCATGCCCTTCCCTTCCTTCTGACCACGGCAGCCTCGCGACGATGCCCTGTAGCCCCTCACCCACTCTGTTCCCCTCCTTTCTGAGTACGATAGTGACGCGACCTAAGCTAGTGACAGCCCCACAGGTAAGTTATATCTTCCCTCTCTCTCTTACACACTCACGAATCGTATTATTGATTCTAATGGGTTTTCGAAATGCAGGTGGAAAGCTCGTTTATCAAAGCACAAACAAGTGAATCAACGAACCGTCTCATTACTGGCAAGAGGATTTAGGATTACTAAAAATATTGGTTAGTTTATGTGTATCATGTTGCATTATATCTGTCTGTAATCACTAGAACATAGATCTAATTTTTTTTTTGGAGCTAGTGAAGTGACTGTAATTTGGTTGGAAAAAAATGTATGACGAACATGGTTATATATTACTGTAAATAGGGGATGAGCTGAGTTGATTCTATCTCGATTGTCCTATGATTAACTAGGAACTCTGAATGCATATGTGGTTTTGATATATTTACTTGTTTTGTTTTAGTACATTCGAGGTTTTCCTTCAACTAAGTTTTAGGGTGCTTCTGTTGACAATTGTGAATATTTCTAGTTATTATGGTTTGATCTTATAGTGATGAATTCTGGTTGCCCAAAAGATAATTGTCTTTTGGGTTTGATTTGTCATGTGTTATTATTGATGGTGTATTTTGAAATTGTTTTTTTTTTTCATTTTTTTACAGTTGCTGAGATTTTTTATTTTTTATATTTTTTTGGGTCATATGTTACTTGCCTTGGCCTATGCTAGTTGCAACTTTGCAAGTTACATGTGTGTGTAACTAGCTATTAGATAAATACTAGGTAATGTGAGTATTGGGATCTACATGAGACAGGAGCATTTATGAATTTAGGAAATGTAACACCCCTTTGGAAGATGTCACACATAAAAGAAAATAAAAGAAATAGAAATAAAATATACTCAAGTTGTGAAACATTTGTTAAATATTATTACGGGTTGTAAAATAATTTCTGATAGACAGAAATATGATATAAAAAGATAATGCGGAAATACGAAATAAAAAAAAATCATTACTTGATAATATACATATGATTTAAGTTATAAGTCGTATAAGTAATTCACAACTAAGACTAAATATTTAAACAAAAACAAGAAAGAAAGCAATAAAAAAGTTAATATATACGGACATATGTTGTGCCGACGCCCAAAAAAACATCATGGTTATCTAATCCTCGATGGATCACTCTCGGCTGAAAATGATCATCAGGAGACCAATATCCGGATGTCTCGACACACGGCGATAACGGGATCGCGCGGGTCGATACGATGCTTATCTCACTAGGCCTACGGTTTCGGCACCCCGGTGATGCCTAATGGATAAGAGTAACTCTAAATGCAGAAAAAGTGTCGTAGTCATAACGGGCTCTCCATCAAAACTTTGAGGTAGAATCACGGCCACACGTCCCCCATACTTCAAGATTCACGATCGCCTCGTAGATGCCAAGCTAGCGAACTCCCATGAAATACTAGCTCTACGAACCCCAAAAATCCAGCCGCTTTTGCCATCCTCACAATCAATCCAGGGATATGGATGATCGGATGGTTCTTGATCGTAAAACGGTCTGCACTGCTCGCCGATCTTCCTCCTCCTCGGGGTACACGATCTCAATAGGCTGATCCTCTTCCTCGAAGTCTTTACCGCGTAAAATAAATAAACAGAAAATACATATAACAAAGAGGTAAGACAACATAAAATCATCACAACATGGCCAATAAGAAGACGACAAACAACATATATACAATTCATGCATTACAAAATACTATAACAAAAAGAATAACAATTTAGAGTAAGATTTAGATATCATAGCAATATATCACATCACAGATAAAACCTCACAGATAAAATAAGAAAGATAAGAATAAACGGATAAGATATAATAACCAAATATAGTAACAGTAACTAGATAAAATAAACAAATAAAATACAGATAAACAATAAATAGATAAGATGGAAACAAATAGAGATAAATACCAATATGACAAACCCTACTCCATGGAGCTAAAGAAAACACAAGTATCAGAGAGAGGAATGACTCGCAAAATCTATTAGTACCACGGCTGCCCAACCAACTATTGCGCGGTCACACGCTGCGTCTATAGCCCCACGACACAGGAATCCATCATCCAGGCGTGGTGTAGTTCACGGTCTCACGTTGTGGCACTACAGGCAAATGTACTACTAGATTTCACAAATCTCGATTAAATATAGTGTGTGTCGAGTACCATAGTGTGCTATCGGTTTACCACGGCCCAGCGGAGCTACCAACTGTCCACATGTGGGATCCCGTACACTAAAGTCTCCAAGTTCATTAGAACAATGAACCACACTACGTTTATCTCATCGACAACACGATGTGATTCGTCTCGTCAACCCATCCACCAAAATCTTGGCACACATAGATAGAAAGCACATGCGGGTTCACATTTTCCCGACAAAAATAAATTCTCAAAAGCCTGTATGGGTTCACATTTTCCCGACAATGAGATAAATTTTCAAAAGCACATGCGGGTTCACATTTTCCCGACAATGAAAGATCCTCAAAAATAATGCATGCGGGTTTACATTTTCCCGAAAAGACATAAAATAAATATAGTAACGGTCAATCGCGTAGAAATTTTATCGCGTTTTCATAATTCCGTTGTTTTTACAAACGTTTAAAAATCGGGTAAAGATATTTTTCTGTTTTTAAAATCGCGTAGCATTTTTAATACGTTTTCTCAATCGCGTATGATTTTCAAATCATTTTCTTATTCGAATGCCTTTAAAATTACTGTTTAAACAAACAGAAATAGTACTTAGTACATTTAAACTACGTAGAATAATTTTTCATACCGCATACTGTCTTTTGGATATTTTTGCTATCTTATTGGTTCATTTTTACTAAAAATTAACAGTATTTTGTTTAGAATATCATAATAATGGTTTCCTAAATTATCCATAAAATTTCTGTTTACCTAAAACTTCAATCATATAACTTTAATTCTTTTTGAAAACTTTCTAACATGCTTCAAAACCTAGAGTGAGCTATATGTTAGAAAACTCTCAAAATATCTTGTATTTCCTTCCTAATGACAAAATCATTAGTTTTAATTCTTTAAACTTAATTCTAATCTATTTGTTTCTTCAAAAATCATTAAGGAAAATTTCTTTTTAACTTATATTGTCTCTTTTTGATTGAAAAAGGTTTGGAATTAAGTTTTAGAAATCATGATTACCTATATTGGCATGTTGGCCAAATTTCATAAAACTTTTGCATTTGATTTCTAAATTGTTTTTCACCTTCCAAATCATATCAAATATATTATATTGTCTAAGTTCACTAAATCATATTAGAAATAATTGATAGGAATCAAATTAACCTTTTAGGCATGTTGGCCCAAAAATACTAAATCTTTACCATTTGATTTCCAAGTTCATTTTCTTTGATCAAATCAATTTGAAACCTTCTTGATTCTCCTAGGTTAATTAAGTTACACTTTAGGAAAAATCAAGAGAACATTTTGGTCCTCCAAACTTGTCATTGCCGTGAGCTATTGGATGTGTTCTTTGGAACACTCATGCAAATTTAAACATGTTATTCACATCCTATACCTTATCATACAATTCTAACACATGCATTGTATTTTCTAACACATGCAATATATTTTCTAACACCTAAACCTAAATTAAAGCTTATAGACATGCAATCAAAAGCTAATAGACATGCAAAAATTATTACAATCATCAAACAAGAAAACTACTAACAAATACCACATAAACTACTAACAAACACAAAAATTAACAAATACACACATAATTAACACATGACCACCGAATCCTTATGGATTCTACAAACATCACAAATGGCTCCATCTTCTTACCACCATCAAGAGATGATAAGAATTGTCTTCCTCTTACCTTAAATGAAGACAAAAGGCTTGCTTTCACACCTCCTAGGTCACGGTTTTCACCACCAAAAATACCTAGAAATCTCAAACAAAATCTACATGTTACTAACCAGGAAAAAGAAGCTAAACCATGGAAAAATCATGGCTTAGAACTTTGAAAAAGAAGAGAGAAAAGAAAAGCATGAAATTTCACCTTCTAGGTAAAACTTTCAAGGTTGATTTCCAAGCCCTAAATGGAAGATTTTGAAGAAACTCTCAACTAGAAAGGTTCTTAGAATAGTGTTTAGGTTAGGAAAACTTGGTTAGAAAAATTTTTTGATGGTTGGATGGTGTAGATAGTGTCTTGGCCGAATGGTAGGGAAAAGGAACAACAATGGTGGCTAGGGTTTTTTTTTGGAAGAGAGAGAAGAGAGAAAAGTGATGAAGATGAAGTGTTGTTTTGGCCTTCTCACTCCTAATGGCCGTAGCCTTCAAGTGGTAAGGATGTGCATGGATTTGGCTTCATCCAAGCCATTGAATGCATCAAAGGCTAGGATTAAACCTTGGTGAACAAGCTTGATTTCTATTGGTTGGTTCATGATGACTCACATGCTGAGTCACACAGCTCATTTAATTCTCTGTTTGAGTCGACTAGTTGAGTCGGCTGTTACTGAAAGTTCTACTCTAACGGTGATTAATTAAGCTACCGATCTAACTGTTACGCTAATTGTGGGTCCCGCAAAATATTTCCGGATCCACTGTCACTAAAATATACTGACTAATAAAATAATATTATAATAATATAAAATTATTTTATTTGACAATTAAATCCTAAAAATTAAAAGATTATTTTTAGTCTCATTCAGAATCGAGTTAAGTAAGATCCCCATTCTAAATAATAAAATAAGATTTTCCCCGGCCCGAAAAATATTATTTTCCTGCCTCGAGCAAATCACACAAAAAGTCCATATAAAATCACGAGACAGTATTATCGGACATTAAATCAAGAAGAAAACAATTAAAAACAAAGCAAAACAAGAAAAAACAAGATGCGTTCGGGACGTAACGGTCATTTTTCTATTTTTTCCCACAACGTAGGTAATCGTCCAAAACGTTCAAATAAAATATCCAGCGAAGTATTATATAGTGTATATCTTTCGAGAAAAATTAAAACGATGCTTCGAGAAAAATTTTTATTTTACCGTCTCGAAGAAAATTACGTAAAACGATCAAATAAAATTTGAGCCGATTATCGTAATTGTTTTCATACGAGATATCGAGAACAAGATAAAATAAGGACACAAATGTCATTCACACAAAAGCATGAAAAATAGAAAACAGTACATTCAGAATATTTTCTAAAAATTGGGGCGTTACAACTCTCCCCAACAAATAAAAATTTCGTCCTCGAAATTCGATGTTCATCCAAACAAATGAGGATACTGATCCCTCATTTTATCTTCCAGCTCCCAGGTAGCCTCACCCGTCACATCATTCCATATGACTTTCACTAGCTCAATCATCTTTCCTCGAAGCTGCTTTACCTTTCTGTCCCCCAATCTTGACAGGTAAAGTTTCGTAAGTCAAATTCTCCTTTAACTGCACGTCATCTGGTTGTATAACATGTGTCGGATCTGGTATATACTTAAATCGAGACACATGAAATACGTCATGCAAATTGGATAGAAAAGGCGGCAAAACAATCTGATATGCTACAGGACCTATACGTCGGATAATCTGATATGGTCCAATGAATTTAGGAGTAAACTTCTTAGACTTAATCACTCTTCCGACACCAGTCGTAGGAGTAACTCTTAGAAATACATGCTCACCCTCCTTAAATTCAAGAGGTCGTCTTCGTTTGTCCGCGTAACTCTTTTGTCTGCTTTGTGCCGTCCTCATCTTTTCCTGTATCATCTTGACCTTATCCGTAGTCTGTTGTACAAGTTCCGGTCCAACAGTCATACTCTCCCCATCTTAATACCAGCACAACGGTGTTCGACATCGCCTTCCATACAATGCTTCATAAGGTGCCATTCCGATGCTTGCGTGAAAACTATTGTTGTAGGTGAATTCTATCAAAGATAAAAATTCATCCCAACTTCCTCGCTGTTCTAAAACACAAGCACGCAATAGATCCTCCAAAGACTGTATAGTTCTCTCTGTCTGACCATCTGTCTGCGGATGATACGCTGAACTCAATCGTAACTTGGTTCCCATAGCTTCTTGCAGACTTCGCCAAAATCTTGACGTAAACCTCGGATCTCTATCAGAAACTATGCACGTCGGTACACCATGTAGTCTGACAATCTCACCGATGTACAACTGGGTTAACCTTTCCAATGAATATTTAATATTGATTGGTAAGAAATGAGCCGATTTCGTAAGTCTATCGACTATAACCCATATCGAATCATGACCTTTCCTTGTCTTTGGCAAACCAGTAACGAAATCCATGGATATGCTATCCCATTTCCATTCTGGAATAGATAACGGTTGTAACATTCCAGCTGGTCTTTGATGTTCCACTTTCGCTTTCTGATAAACCAACCAAGATTCTATCCACATAACCTGTGAACATTACAGAAACATTCTCCACTCTGAACAGCACCACTTGAAATTTCCCTGCATTTGTACCGCTTCATTCTTCTGCTCTTGTTTTTAACAGGAAGTGCCTCACAATTCAAGTTTTCTTTTCCAACAATACTGTATCTGATACTTATGACATAATTTTGACTGAGAATATCCTTTCTTGCAATTATAATATATAAAAGGACATTATAAAAGTTAGAAAGAAAAGGTAGAAAAACTATTAGAATTGTTACCAGACATGTCTAACAAAAAATTTGACATTGTCTGATTTTAAGAATAAGTTTTCTGAGACACCAAAGTTTTACTGGAACAATCTATAGGATATGATTAAAAATAACCAATCCATTCATAAGATAACATCTATCTCGTGAAAGAGGTAGACAATTTAGATTAATAGAAAAGATCATTTAAGAAACTGGATAGAAATAATGGATTTGGAAATAAAAGCAGAAATAGATAAGTCAAAAGGTAACAAAGACATTGATAACTCTAATCAACTCAAATAGTCAATTAGTCCTAAAAGAACGAGTTAGTCTAAAAGTACATTTTGCAATTGCGATACATGAAAGGTATCATGAAGGCACAGAAATAAGAGATGATAGAATCATCCATATCACCGAACCTAGCCAGTAGAGAAATTGATATGGTACGATGAATTTAGAAGTGAACTTTTTAAATTTGAATAATTCAACTGATAAGTCTAACAAAGTATGGATGGTTGGAAAAATACTCAATCCATATTTTTAAATCATGAATGTTTTGAGAAAGGAGTATATAAATTGAATCAATAGAAAAGATTCAATTATTTAACAAACTTAGGATGGTTTAAGCAACTCAAGTCCTCAACCACATATTTAGCAATTGAAGTGAAAACAACCAGGTCAAAAGATAAAGATGACATAAATAACTCTAATTGACCTACACAATTATATGCCATAAAGAAATAGGTTACCCTTGGAATTATACAGTATAGTTAAAGGATCACCTTTTGTGACACAACCTTCTTTAATCAGGTTTTCAATTTGAGGTGCTTTTGCTCCACTTGAAGAATCGATACTCCATTCTACTTGAGATGTCAAAGCACGTTCATTTTTAACAGATGACATCATCTTTTGATAGAATACACTTTTCAACAAGTATTTGGCATCCTATACTTGAAACATGTGACTCCGTTGATTGTATCGTCCCTCGTTAGATGATCTTCCAATACTTCTAACACTTGGGTACAGATGTCGCAGCCTGACTAAACCTGCTACCACTCGTATTTCCTCCACGAGATTGTTGTTGTTGTTGTCTTCCTAATAATCACGAATACGAGTTTTATCGAAATCACCTGGCTTTATAGTTTTTCCTCTTTTGGACACCACGCTTCCGCAGCGCTACTCTGGTCATGTTGTACTGTTCCTTTAGCTGTTCTTGGCATTGCTTTTGTAGTTGCGAGCAAACACATACCATCACGTTCTCGCTCCTCATGTGCACGTTTACCACGAGTCATCATCTTTCTTCAAAGATGGATGAATCATAATACAATGGAAACCAAAGTAAC
This sequence comes from Ormosia emarginata, assembly GCA_029884605.1. Classification (NCBI taxonomy): domain Eukaryota; kingdom Viridiplantae; phylum Streptophyta; class Magnoliopsida; order Fabales; family Fabaceae; genus Ormosia; species Ormosia emarginata. The sequence goes on along the minus strand of JAQQTP010000074.1, from coordinate 39,183,327 downwards.
CATTTCAAACAATATTGTCTCCTTTCGAGTCCAAGCACGAGAGAATCACACAAAGACAAACAAAAACGGACCCAACCACAACCCCAAAAGACTCTAACTTGGGCTCTGATACCAACTATTGTAACACCCCTTTGGAGGATGTCACATATAAAAGAAAATAAAAGAAATAGAAATAAATCTACCCAAGTTGTGAAACATTTGTTAAATATTATTACGGGTTGTAAAATTATTCCTGATAGACAGAAATATGATATAAAAAGATAATGCGGAAATACGAAATAAAAAAAAACATCATTACTGATAATATACATATGATTTAAGTTATAAGCTGTATAAGTAATTCACAACTAAGACTACAAATATTTAAACAAAAATAGTAAAGAAAGCAATAAAAAAGTTAATATATACAGACATACGCTGACGCGCCCAAAAAAATATCATGGTTATCTAATCCTCTGATGGATCACTCTCAGCCTGAAAATGATCATCAGGAGACCAATATCCCGGATGTCTCGACACACGGCGATAACGGGATCGCGCAGTCGATACGATGTTTATCTCACTAGGCTCAGGGTTTTCAAGCCCCGGTGACGCCTAATGGATAAGGGTAACTCTAAATGCAGAAAAAGTGTCGTAGTCATGACAGGCTCTCCATCAAAACGTTGACGTAGAATCACGGTCACACGTCCTGCATACGTCACAGATTCACGATCGCCTCGTAGATGCCAAGCTAGCGAACTCCCATGAAATACTAGCTCTACGAACCCCAAAAATCCTGGCGCTGTCATCCCTCACAATCAATCCAGGGGATATGGATGATCGGATGGTTCTTGATCGTAAAACTGGTCGTCTGCCTGCTGATCTTCCTCCTCCTCGGGGTACACGATCTCAATAGGCTGATCCTCTTCCTCGAAGTCTTTACCGCGTAAAATAAATAAACAGAAAATACATATAACAAAGAGGTAAGACAACATAAAATCATCACAACATGGCCAATAAGAAGACGACAAACAACATATATACAATTCATGCATTACAAAATACTATAACAAAAAGAATAACAATTTAGAGTAAGATTTAGATATCATAGCAATATATCACATCACAGATAAAACCTCACGAGATAAAATAAGAAAGATAAGAATAAACAGATAAGATATAATAACCAAATATAGTAACATAACTAGATAAAATAAACAAATAAAATACGAGATAAACAATAAATAGATAAGACGGAAACAAATAGAGATAAATACCAATATGACAAACCCTACTCCATGGAGCTAAAGAAAACACAAGTATCAAAGAGAGGAATGACTCGCAAAATCTATTAGTACCACGGCTGCCCAACCAACTATTGCGCGGTCACACGTTGCGTCTATAGCCCCACGACACAGGAATCCATCATCCAGGCGTGGTGTAGTTCACGGTCTCACGTTGTGGCACTACAGGCAAATGTACTACTAGATTTCACAAATCTCGATTAAATATAGTGTGTGTCGAGTACCATAGTGTGCTATCGGTTTACCACGGCCCAGCGGAGCTACCAACTGTCCACATGTGGGATCCCGTACACTAAAGTCTCCAAGTTCATTAGAACAATGAACCACACTACGTTTATCTCATCGACAATACGATGTGATTCGTCTCGTCAACCAATCCACCAAAAACTTGGCACACATAGATAGAAAGCCTGTACGGGTTCACATTTTCCCGACAGCAAATAAATTCTCAAAAGCCTGTATGGGTTCACATTTTCCCGACAGCAGATAAATTCTCAAAAGCCTGTACGGGTTCACATTTTCCCAACAGCAGATAAATTTTCAAAAGCCTGTACGGGTTCACATTTTCCCGACAGCGAAAGATCCTCAAAAATAATCTGTACGGGTTTACATTTTCCCGACAGCATAAAATAAATATAGTAACGGTCAATCGCGTAGAAATTTTATCGCGTTTTCATAATTCCGTTGTTTTTACAAACGTTTAAAAATCGGGTAAAGATATTTTTCTGTTTTTAAAATCGCGTAGCATTTTTAATACGTTTTCTCAATCGCGTAGGATTTTCAAATCATTTTCTTATTCGAATGCCTTTAAAATTACTTGTTTAAACAAAATGTAAATAGTACTTAGTACATTTAAACTACGTAGAATAATTTTTCATACATACATCTTGTCTTTTGGATATTTTTGCTATCTTATTGGTTCATTTTTACTAAAAATTAACAAGATATTTTGTTTAGAATATCATAATAATGGTTTCCTAAATTATCCATAAAATTTACATTTACCTAAAACTTCAATCATATAACTTTAATTCTTTTTGAAAACTTTCTAACATGCTTCAAAACCTAGAGTGAGCTATATGTTAGAAAACTCTCAAAATATTTTGTATTTCCTTCCTAATGACAAAATCATTAGTTTTAATTCTTTAAACTTAATTCTAATCTATTTGTTTCTTCAAAAATCATTAAGGAAAATTTCTTTTTAACTTATATTGTCTCTTTTTGATTGAAAAAGGTTTGGAATTAAGTTTTAGAAATCATGATTACCTATATTGGCATGTTGGCCAAATTTCATAAAACTTTTGCATTTGATTTCTAAATTGTTTTTCACCTTCCAAATCATATCAAATATATTATATTGTCTAAGTTCACTAAATCATATTAGAAATAATTGATAGGAATCAAATTAACCTTTTAGGCATGTTGGCCCAAAAATACTAAATCTTTACCATTTGATTTCCAAGTTCATTTTCTTTGATCAAATCAATTTGAAACCTTCTTGATTCTCCTAGGTTAATTAAGTTACACTTTAGGAAAAATCAAGAGAACATTTTGGTCCTCCAAACTTGTCATTGCCGTGAGCTATTGGATGTGTTCTTTGGAACACTCATGCAAATTTAAACATGTTATTCACATCCTATACCTTATCATACAATTCTAACACATGCATTGTATTTTCTAACACATGCAATATATTTTCTAACACCTAAACCTAAATTAAAGCTTATAGACATGCAATCAAAAGCTAATAGACATGCAAAAATTATTACAATCATCAAACAAGAAAACTACTAACAAATACCACATAAACTACTAACAAACACAAAAATTAACAAATACACACATAATTAACACATGACCACCGAATCCTTATGGATTCTACAAACATCACAAATGGCTCCATCTTCTTACCACCATCAAGAGATGATAAGAATTGTCTTCCTCTTACCTTAAATGAAGACAAAAGGCTTGCTTTCACACCTCCTAGGTCACGGTTTTCACCACCAAAAATACCTAGAAATCTCAAACAAAATCTACATGTTACTAACCAGGAAAAAGAAGCTAAACCATGGAAAAATCATGGCTTAGAACTTTGAAAAAGAAGAGAGAAAAGAAAAGCATGAAATTTCACCTTCTAGGTAAAACTTTCAAGGTTGATTTCCAAGCCCTAAATGGAAGATTTTGAAGAAACTCTCAACTAGAAAGGTTCTTAGAATAGTGTTTAGGTTAGGAAAACTTGGTTAGAAAAATTTTTGATGGTTGGATGGTGTAGATAGTGTCTTGGCGAATGGTAGGGAAAAGGAACAACAATGGTGGCTAGGGTTTTTTTTGGAAGAGAGAGAAGAGAAAAGTGATGAAGATGAAGTGTTGTTTTGGCCTTCTCACTCCTAATGGCCGTAGCCTTCAAGTGGTAAGGATGTGCATGGATTTGGCTTCATCCAAGCCATTGAATGCATCAAAGGCTAGCATTAAACCTTGGTGAACAAGCTTGATTTCTATTGGTTGGTTCATGATGACTCACATGCTGAGTCACACAGCTCATTTAATTCTCTGTGAGTCGACTAGTGAGTCACTGTTTCTGAAAGTTCTACTATGCTAACGGTGATTAATTAAGCTACCGATCTAACCGTTACTGCTAATTGTGGGTCCCGCAAAATATTTTCGGGTCCACTTTGTCACTAAAATATACTTGACTAATAAAATAATATTATAATAATATAAAATTATTTTATTTGTGATTAAATCCTAAAAATTAAAAGATTATTTTTAGTCTCATTCGAGAATCGGGTTAAGTAAGATCCCCCAATTCTAAATAATAAAATAAGATTTTCCCGGCCCGGAAAATATTATTTTCTGCCTCGAGCAAATCACACAAAAAGTCCATATAAAATCACGAGGCATATTATCGGACATTAAATCAAGAAGAAAACAATTAAAAACAAAAAAATAGCAAAAAACAAGATGCGTTCGGGACGTAACGCTGTCATTTTCCCATTTTTCCCACAACGTAGGTAATCGTCCAAAACGTTCAAATAAAATATCCAAAGGTATTATATAGGCTGTATATCTTTCAAAAAAATTAAAACAATAGCTCAGAAAAATTTTTATTTTACCGTCTCGAAGCAAATTACGTAAAACGATCAAATAAAATTTGAGCCAGTATTATCGTAATTGTTTTCATACAGAAATCGAGAACAGTAAAATAAGGACACAGCGGTCATTCACACAAAAGCATGAAAAACAGAAAATAGTACTTTCAGAATATTTTCTAAAAATTGGGGCGTTACAGGAAAAGCTGGGAACTTCTACAAGTTTATATCTTCTTGTTTCTGATTACTATATAATGAGGTTCCCACTGTCCATTAAAATCCCTAATGAGAACTTAGGGAAGATTGATAAATAGGCATAGGCTCTTAAGCAGTTCCCAATGGAAAGTATGAAAGACATTAACAAAAAACTTGTTAAGCTTAGTCAAGACTCAGATGCCTCCCCTATGTCCTTAGCTTCATAAATACCAAAAGGATAGAATTCCAACTAGCTCCAAAACTAACTGACACACCCAAACAAAGTGTGAGTCTCCACAAGGATAACCATGTTATGTTTAAACTTATTACAAACCATGTCAAACTTATATACCTTTCCTCTAGCATTGATTGCCCCTCGCTTTGACAGCTTGATCATTAATACCCTCGTCCTCTCCTCTACCTTCTGTAGAAGGGTTAGCACCAATATCTACATTGATTGCCCCTTGAACAATCCACTGCCAAAATCCACATTACTGAATAAAGTTGAGGTTTAACAAGGCATGTATGACTTTTTCGCGAGCCATATAGACATATATTTGGGTAAATGAAAAATAAAGCATGCAAAGAAACAAAAAGGATCCAAATAATACAAATAATTCCCAACCTTTCCCTCTACTTCCCATAGCATTCTATTCTCATTTTCCTTGTACGGGAATTAGTCAGAGAGAAGCTCATCACCTAAAAATTCATCAACAAATTGAAGTTCATAAGTTCAAGCATTTGAAGATTATCATCAATGTTAGTCATGACAACCATCACCCAAGGGGGGGTGAATTGTGTGAATACAAATTTTAATACACCTTTGAGAATGTAATCAATTACATGAGTTCCCAGAAAGTTAGTAATCGATTACACCAAATATGTAATTGATTACATGGATTCCAGAGGACTGGTAATCGATTACACACACATTGTAATCGATTACACAGGCTTTAAAAATGAGTTTCAATGCACAAAAAGCCATATTTCTTTTGTTACTCACCTTTTCTCATAGTATGTGCTTAATGATCAATGAAATGAAATATCTTTTGCCTTTGTGAACTCATTTATTATTTTTTTTATGCTTATTTGCTCATGAGTTTGGTATAATGACTAACCTCTATGGATCCAAAATTGATGGATATCGAAGAAAGTTCTTTGAATTGTGTTGTAGGGTGACTATTTACTCAAGCATGCATTGAAGTAAAATACAACTATGTCACTTGAGGTTGAAAAAATTTGAAATGATCCTAGTTCTCAAAGAGTAATGAAAACATAAAAGGATGGCATGGAGAACCACAACATCCTCAAGGAGCCTTGATGCATATAAGTTGGAATCACCTACAAAAACTCAAAGAGTACACTTTTGGTGACATCAATATCTTATCCTCATCTATGCTTTAAATTGAATATCATGTGATATTTGGAGAAGTAGAGAGTTGTTTTTACATGCCTTACATGATCATTGTTTGCCCCAAAACGCTTATATATGTTTTGATGATGATCATGTCTTTCTTGACAAACTTGAATCTTGCTTTGAAAATGCTTAAATTATGCTTTTGGATTCAAGTGCATCTGTTCTTCCTTTATTCTTGTAAGAGCTAACATTGCATGGTTGATAATGTGGTACATGTTTTACATTGTATATCAACCTAAATTATGCTTGTAAATAAGTTTAAATGATATTTGATGATAACCTATGTTTTAGAGAACTTTTGAAATATAGTCATCAAATATTGAAATGTCAAGCATATGTGGATAAATGAGAAATGTTGAAGGAAGAGGAACATGAGGAAACTTTCTTCAAGTGAAATGGAATGAAATACTCAATGGAAGAAAGTACAAACTCAAAGGACCTATAAATGAAGAACATTCTAAAGGTGCATCACTTTCTATCTAACCCAATAAGTATCTTTATTCCTAAACTATTGTGGTATTCTATATGCTATGGATTATATGATACTTGTTGATAAATTGATCTTAAAAGATTAGATGCTTTCCTTACATGAGAAGCATGCTTAGCATTGACAAAGTGCCTACTTGGACATTAAATTGCTAGTTTTGTCATTGCATATGGGGTGGATGACATTAGTTCTATACATATAGCATATTTTATCATGATGAATGTTTGATATCTATGATTCTCCTGATCTATGGTTTCTTAGTAGTATAACACTTATGAGAATCATGCTCTTTTTGAAAAGAATTTCTTATTTGATTAAAAAGTTTTTTAAGGCAAAATCTCCTATCATATTTGAAAGAAGGTTTTAAAGTTCCATATCCTTAAGAATCCTTTGAACTTGTCTTAAGACCTTGAAAGTATTATCACCTCCTAATTGTCTTGAAGGAAATCATTTGATTTGTGCTATAAATGCAGTACTCTCTTTATTACTTTGAAATGTTTTATTAAATCTTGAGAGAGTATTTAAGAATGTTTCCAAAGAAATCTTTTGAAATGTTCTATAGAGACCATCTTAATACTTCAAAAGATAAGCCTTGTTATGCAAAAGTATTTTATCTTTCCAAGGCTCTTGTTTAATGAGAAAGAGAGGAGATGTACTTTCAAATGTTCCTTTGAATTGGATATGTTCACTCTCAAGGAATATGTGGTTTTAATATAAAACTCTTCTACCCTTATAAAATGCTTTTGGAAATGTAATGTGTTATTATAAAATTCTTTTTGAAAAGGGGAGAAGTTTTAAGATGGTTTGTGATTGATGGATTAAGAATATATATCTTTACCTTGCTTCTCTTTATGGTAATGTGCTTACATGGTCTTGACATGCATATTTCCCTTTATCTATCTTGTGCTTCAATAAAGGGGAGCTTATCTTACATATCCTTCTTTCATATTCTTGTTGACTAAGAACATATGCATAACTATGTTAAACTATTATGTTTGATGTTTTGATAATATGCATATTTTGAGGGGGAGCCTAGTTCTTAAATTATTGCTTATATCTCTTGGCTTACATCTTTACTTGACATGAAGTGTTTTATTATTAATACTATCAACATGTTAATAAAGATCATCTCTTATTGTCTTTCCCTCAATTAATGAAAGAAGGTAAACATTCTTAAACTTTATATCTTTCGATTCTTTCATTGAGAAATGTTTGATATGTGACAAGTTGTATGATCTTTCATTTGAAAACCTCAAATCCATGATCTTACACAAATATTTTATAACTCCTAATAAGTGATATCATGCAGTACTTATTTATCATATGGTTTGCAAAATATTATATGCTAGACATAATTTCTTGAGCTCATTGCTATCATGTGCTAAATGTTGATGTACCAAAATGTAACAAGCACTACATGAATAATCTTTTATATCTTGAAAGGATGTTTGTTTCATCTCTCTTTTCTTGAATCATGTGTAGAATTAAATAAAGGGAGATAGTTATGATTTGAATAACTCGAAGAAGTTTCTGAGTTTTGATGATCCTACTCTTTTTGGCAACACGAGTTTTATTTATAAAGGGAGTGAAAATATTATCTTTCATTCCTAAGCCTTTTTGTTGATGTCAAATAGGGGGAGTGAAAACTGGAAAGAAAAATACGTATGTTCTTGTACTTATTGTTGAAATACTTACATGAATATCTATTCTTCTATATTGCATATTTTTCTTTTGCGATTTGTCATCATCAAAAAGGGGGAGATTGTAGCATTGTCTTTGCCTCAATAGTTTAATATGTTAAGTTTTAATGATGACAAATACAAGATAAAAAGAATGTTGCTTATGCTTCATAGATGTGCTTAATGAGATATATTGTATCATGTATATGAAAATAATGAGTTATGAATTTGAACTAACTATGCTTGTGTTAAGTGAGTAATACTTTGTAGGATAGTCCAAGTTTCAAGAGTGAGCATTGCAACAAGAAAACAAAAAATCACAATCATGCTCAACTCAAGAAGAATGAGAATGATATGATGTTCCAAGCATTTGCAAGATTTGAAGAGAAGAAATTTTTGGAAGCTTGGATTACATCAAGAATTGATGATGGCAAAAGATCAAGTGTCAAGGTTCTTCAAGAATAGGTTATAGGACTTAGATCTTGTGTAAAGGTAAAGAGGAATCATACTAAGCTCAAATATGTCTTAACATCTTTAAAAAGTGATTCTTATATGTTTTAATGCCCAACAAACTGATTTTGGAAAGCTAGTCTTAGTGTTCAAACCTTTGAAAAATAGTCAAGTTTGTGTTTTGCAAAACTTACATTTAGTTACTATTTTGATTATAACTTTTAAAATACTTTGATTTTTGTTATGAAACTTATTTCATATGAAAATAGACTCAAATATCTTTCCAATGAATATTCATTTACTTTAAACGGATAAGAAATGAAGAAGTTGTAACCATTTACTTTAAACTATAAAATATAGTCAAGTTTGAGTTTTGAAAAACTGACCTTTGGTCAATATTTTAATCATAACTCTCAAAATACTTTGAGTTTTGTTGTGAAACTTGTTTCATTTGAAAATATACTCAAAGATCTTTCCATTGACTGGTCATTTGCTTTAATCGGATAAGAAATTAAGTAGTTATGACCTTTTAAAGTCAGTTTTCAAAACCAAAAGTGCTGTAATCGATTACACAAGTTCTATAATCGATAACAACGTTGACAGAAGCCATGTAATCGATTACTAGAATGTGTAATTGATTACCAAGTACGCAGAAACGTTTCTAACGGTTATAAACGGCTAGTTTTCATACAAAATCATTTCTAAACACTACCAACAGCTATTTTATCACTTGTGCTCTATATATAAGTCATATTTGAAGCATTTACATCTTAAGAAACACACGAACACTATACTTGATCATTGAATCATCAAAATCATATTTTGAGCTTTAAAGTGTGAATCATTGATACCCATAGAGCTTCAAGTTGTATTATCCACTCTTGAGAGAGTTTCTTATCATCCATACTTTGTTCTTCAACTTGTATATCTACTCTTGTGAGAGTTTCTAATCTTTCTCTTCATCTTGAAATCATTGTAAGAGGGTGAAGTATCCCTTATTTGTAAAAAAAGTGAGGTATCCCTCAAAGTTGTAAGGGTGAGGTATCCCTTGTTAGTAAAGAGGGTGAGGTATCCCTCCAAATTGTAAAAGGTGAGGCATCCCTTTGTTTGAAAAGACTCAAGCTCAAGGGTGAGGCATCCCAAGGAGTTGAGTTCTCAATTTTGTAAAGATTGTCAAGCACCTATTGAAGCTTGAAGATATAGTGAAAAATCTTGAGTGATTACTTAAGGATTGAACGTAGGCCACAAGTGGATTGGTGGCTGAACCAGGATAAATCTTGTGTTTGATCTTCTCAACTCTATCTCGTTACATTTGTGTCTTAATTATATATGCATGAGTTGACTTTGATATCTAGCTTATTTACTTGATTTATCCTATAGCCCAAGTAGTATTTGTGAAATATCTAATAGTTTCACCTTTCTTAAACTTATTCCGTTGCATTTATTAATTGAGTTATTCAAAATGCTTAATTTCTCAAAGGTATTTTAAATTTGTGATCAAAATAGTAACCGAATGTTAGTTTTGCAAAACACAAACTTGGCTATTTTTCAAAGGTTTGAACTACCACCAATACTAACTTTCCAAAATCAGTTTGTTGGGCATTAAAACATGTAAGAAACACTTTTTAAAGATATTAAAACATATTTGAGCTTTGTGTGATTCCTCTTTACCTTTACACAAGATCTAAGTCCTAAAAGCTATTCCTGTAGAACCTTAGGACTTGATCTTTTGCCATCATCAATTCTTGATGTAATCCAAGCTTCCAAAAATTTCTTCTCTTCAAATCTTGCAAATGCTTAGAACGTCTTATCATTCTCATTCTTCTTGAGTTGAGCATGATTGTGATTTTTTGCTATCTTGTTGCAATGCTCACTCTTGATACTTAGACTATCCTACAAAGTATTACTCACTTTACACAAACATAGTTAGTCCAAATTCATAACTTAATATCTTCATATGCATGATACAATATATCTTATTAAGCACATCTATGAAGCATAAGCATCATTCTTTTTATCTTGTATTTGTCATCATCAAAACTTAACATATTAAACCATTGAGGCAAAGACAATGCTACAATCAAATCAACATTATTTACTTTCTTAATCCTTTGGTTTGGAGGATGACACAAGAGTTTTTCAATAGTGGGAACTATGACCCTAATGCTAAGAACACTGAAGGTATCTTCTTTTGGCATCCATTTTCATATCTTTGTTTTTATTTGCCACTGTTTCGCTATTTGTGTGGATGTTGAGGGTTTGTTTGATTGCTGCATGCTAAATAACTTCTGGTTCTGTGCAACATCGACTAATGACTAATGCATTGAAAATTAACTACCTTGGTGATGCATGAACTTTTTGAAAACTTTTTGGTTCGTTCACTACTACTTCTTGTGTGGTAGTTAATGAATGGCAATATAGGCACAAAAATGAAATTGTGATAAAATGAATGATTTTACTCACTGATTGTTGCTTTGGTCTCTTAGTGGTGTTTTTTAAACTCCTCAATGCATATATCTATATATATATATATTTGGCTTTTGAAGTGTTGGGATTGTCTTCCTAATTCTTTCATGCTTGCATGAATAGGTCATCGCAAGTTGTTTACAAAGGAGGAGAAGGTTTTATTAAATAAGCAAATACCAGATTTGGCAACTGCCACTTTGGTGAGTCTGAAGAACAATGAATGAAATTTCATCATCAATATATTCTTATTATTATTAGAAAAGAAAAACTCTCAATTTATTTATTCTTCTTCATGGTAATGTTAGTAGTAAACTGCAACAGTGAAATTTTATGATAAAAAACTGGTTAAGCTGGTCTTTATGATCCAAAGGAACAATAATAAGTATTTAGTTGTTAAGCATTGTTTTAAGTCCATAATGTGCCTAATAATTCTGCAACTACTTTACAAAGTGTTTTTTTGTCTATGGCAAATGTTCTCTATATAATATGTTTCCCTTGATCAAGATTTAGAAAATACTAACATAAAGTCTACTTTTTTTTTGTTCTCCTTTTTATGGTTACAATGACATCAATGTCTTGGTGTGAGAAGGAGGTGGTAGACTTTAGTGCAGGCAAAGCAACCTGGTTGAGATTCAATCCTAAGATCAAATAGTCCCCAAAAGGGATTTGGTGCAACTTGAGTTAAGGCTCTTGGCAATTCTACTTCTTGTTCTATTATTGTCTTCTTGGGTAAAAATGATAATAAGTAGTAGAATTAGGATAGAAATTTTAGCTCTGAGTTCTGTTGGAGAGAAAGGGGAAAGAAAATGTGGTTTTTTTTTTGTAATAAAACAAATGTCGTTTTGAGTGCAAATGATATTATGGAATGACAATTTTAGTTAGAACTATTTTGCAACACTACCAGAGAGTCCTTGCCTTTTTTTTATGGTAACTTCTGTCATTTTTTCTGATGAAGATTGAACATGTGCCCTTTTCCAAAAATCCTATCTAAAGAGTTCAAAGTCTAGCCCATCTAGTTCAAGAGTTCATAGTTCATTTGTAGTTAGGTAAACAAACTCAGGACAGTTTTGTGTTATTCTGGTCAGGTCAATTTTGTCATATATTGTGTTTTGTTCATTTGATCTAGAACCTGCCAATTTTAGGATTAGTTGCGGTGCTTATTTTCATTATGCTCCAATGTTAGGACAGATATCATCCATAAATCTTCCGCAAATTGTTTTATTTTCTGTTTTCTTGGAATAGATATAGGTTCAACTTTTCACTTACTGAAAAAGTAAAAAATGGAAGTATTGATCATGGCTACCTCCCAACTTGTATATAAAATTGATTCTCTCCAATCCCTTTGTAATTTTTGAGTTGTTCATGGATATATATATGGCTGCTAATGCATGCACTCTCTTGGAGTTCTGTCTTTGTTTAGATTGTGTTGAAAAGCAGCTATAAAAGGACACTTTTATTAGATAGCATGGATTAGAGGCATGTTTTTAGAAAAAGGGATGAGTTTATTATGTTTTGTGCTTTTTAAAAAAATATATGTCATTTTTTGTATAGAGTTGTTGCCCTATTTTGTTAGATCAGTAGAGGTGTTAAAATCTAGGAACCTGGCATTTTCTTTTGACACTTGTTTGTGAAAAATAGGGTGATAAATGGTAAGTTGAATTCTGTTGGAAATGAAATTTGAAAATGTCTAGATAGATTCAGTATTCCTTTGTATTCCTATGGCTAGTTTAAACATGTCTTACTTGATTAGTTGCATGAAAGTACAGTCTCCTTGACCTCTGCTCTTCTCTTACTGGATTGATGGATTTGAGGGTACTCGATTAAGTTTTGAAAACCAATTTTCATTTAGTTATGAGATTGAAAATTGTTAATGCATGTTAATCAATCAAATTATGATTTTATTTCCAATAGAGTGTGTCCCAAGCACAAGGATTCTTGTTTTGTTTTTGCTTTCTCCATAGGAGCTGTAGTTGTGAAAAGGAAAAGAAACTGCAATTGAACTAACTTTCTAGACAAAATGGCTTGGTGGCTTAGTTGTTTTCTAGGAAAAATGAAAACTGTTAAGTTTTGTTCATAGCTTATAGAGAACCATGGGCTGATTGGGGAAGTAAAAGACATTTGATTAAAATGGCATGTTTATGAGTTAACTCTTTATGATAGTAATTAGTACAAACTCAGATTTTAAAACCTGTAAAATACTTTGGTAATAAAGTGACCAAACAAAACATAACCTAAAAGCACTAAACAATGCCTCACCATGTGACTTGCATTCCATATGAGACTTTTACCCCCTCTATTGGTTTTATTTTGCTTTACTCTTCTGGTCTAGTTGGTGGTAGATGATAATGACTAGTCTTGGGCCAACCTTTTTGGGTTTATTTTAGTGTTATTTTTTGACCACATAAGGTTTAACCTGGTAAATTTTACTTGTAGATCGCTGATATATATGCTTTTTCATTATATGTATAGGGATAGTTACTTAAACTCAAGTATTCAGAACATTCTGGTGTTGGTTGTTCTATTGAGCTCCTGCATTTCTTCTTTTCTAGAGCCTACTTATAAAGGCCACCTCAGTTGTACTACTATTAGAGGTAGTCACTTAAACTCAAGTCACTATTTTGTATACAACTCAACTATTTTTTTTTAAAAAAAATTATTATTTCTATAAAACTTATGGTTTTATGGTTAGAATATGCATGTTTATGGAAATTGAACAGAAGTAAGATCCTTACCTAGTTAAAGTTTCCATGATTCCTTGTTCAATTTATTTATTGAATATTGCCTTATGGTTAATCCAAATGGCTTTTGCTGCCTGTAAACTTCAATGACTTCACTACAGCCATAAATAAGACTTAAAACACAGGTAACTAGACAAAGTTCACCCTCTGAATGAGTTTAATACATAAAAAATGGTAGTAAGTAGCAAGAACAACTATTCTGGTAGTTTAGACTTCTATTGGTAAGCCTAACAGACAGAATTGACAGCTATCAAAACTCATGCAACTAGACATAGGCAAAAATGAAAAGAAAAGAAATGGCAATCGGTTGCGCAATCTTCACTGCCACTTGATGGTACCATAAATCTGAGGAAGATATGGTTTCACCCTCCGCACAAGAGAGTTCACTGTTACACCAAACCTGTTAAGCATCACATTAGCATCATCGCTGGTCTGCTCTTGGAAGGCATAAAGAATACCATCAATCAGAAGCTCTTCCAACTGGGCATTTATATCAGATGCTCCCAAGTTAGTGACCACCTTGTCAATAGTTTCCATAACCATTTGCCTGCAAGGTTCACTCTCATCGTTAAGATCCTCAACAATTCTCCCAACAATATCGGCAATGCTAACTTTGTTTGCTATCGCTACAATAGTCTCCACAAGTTGCTTATAGTTTCTTCGATCCAGTGCCATCCTCCTAACCCCTACGTTCTTGAAAAAGTCAAGGAGAATATCATTTCTAATATAATCAGTTTCCACACCCTCAGTGCTTGCACACTGTTTCAGCACTTTCAGAATAATTTTCTTCGTTTCTTCATCAGGCGAATGAAAAGAATGAATTAGAATGATCATGACTTCCTTAGTATAGTAACTGGCATATAGGGCTTCCATTAACAAAATTATAAAACCAATTGCCTTTAAGAATGTAGCCAAGACCTTCCCACGGTATTGCCTAATACCCTTCCACAATGGCTTCAATACAGAGTCAAAACTTTCAAATGCAGTGATGGTTCTCACCTTCTGATTCTCATCACTCAAATGCGGCAATAAAGCGTAACTAATTAAAATGGCAATCTATTGCACAATGTTAATCCCAATGTACCATGCTTGCCATGATTTCTTATTTTGACAAACAACCTTCAAGAAGGGTAAGAGTGTAGGTATACTAAGAGCAGAGGCAACAACACTGAAAGCTCTAGCAGTAGTGTTTCCTAACATATTCATCAATGTTGTCTATGTCATGTCGCATAGCAGCAATCATTGTGGCCAATGAAAACTTAGATTTTCAATATGCTTTTCCTAACTTTATGCTTTTCTTTATGCTTTTATTTATGTGCAAAATAAAAGTTATGAATTTCTAATGACTTATGTGTTAAGAATCTTGGTTTGGTTTAACTTTTGATTGTGCTTTAACATATGGTTAAAGTTTTATTTTCTTATTCAAGTTAAAATTTGAGCAAAACCTTAGTTTTCGTTTGAGATTCAATATTAATGAACACGCATACCTTTTAAAGGTACTGCTTATTATATTTAATCTTGAATTGTCTAAGTAGGACAGTTTGGTAAGAAATTTTTTCTTCACTTGGTTAATAGTTATTCTTTAAATCTGATATCTTATACTTGTTGAATTTTTGGTCTGCTACATTTCCTTTTGTTCTCTAGGTGTATACTTAAACATGGTAGATCTCGTTACATTCAAGACATGCACTTGGAGACTAATGGGAAATGCTGCTGAAATTTCGTCAAGTATAAAATATAAGAATTAAGGAATAACTATCAACCAAGTGTTAAAAAAGTTTCTTATCGAATGGAATAAGGCCATAGCATGTTAACAAGGAGATGAAGATATAAAGATTGTATTAATGTGCTAAACCAATTTCAGCAATCATAAAGATCTAAGTCACCAGGTAAAAGTTTAGATGTCTATCTTAGACCCCTAATTGACAATCTAAAGATATTATGAAATGATGGGGTGCAAACTTATGATGCTTGGAAGAAGCAAAATTTTGATATGAAAGTGACTTTGTTGAGGATAATAAGTGACTTTCCAGCCTATGGAATGCTATCTGGGTGGAGCACTCATGGAAAACTTTCTTGTCCGCATTGTATGAATCACAATAAGTCATTTTTATTGAAGCACAGCAGGAAATGCTACTGGTTTGATTGTCATCACCAATTTTTGCTTTTTGATCATCCATTTCACCGTGATCGAAACTCTTTTAAGAAATCAACAGTGAAAAAATCTAATCCACCGCAGCGACTGAGTGGTACAGATGTCTTAAATCGAGTGACTTAACTTAATGAAGTCTCTTTCAGCTTGAATTCAGGTAAACAAAAACAAAATGGCTTTGCTATACACCACAACTGGGTGAAGAAGATCATATTCTAGCAATTACCTTATTGGTCCACTAATCTAATACGACATAATTTAGATGTTATACATGTCGAGAAGAATGTGTTTGACAATATCTTAAACACTGTCATGGACATAAAGGGCAAAACAAAAGACAATGCAAATGCAAGAGAAGATTTGAAGATAATGTGCAAAAATCCCACCTTGGAGCTAATAGTTGAGAATGGCAAGTATAAAAAACCAAAGGCAACATATGTCTTGAATGCCAATCAAAGGAGGATGGTGTGTGAGTGGATAAAACAGTTGAAATTTCCTCATGGATATGTGTCGAATATTGCATGTTACATCAGTGTAGACGGCAGGAAGATATATGGAATGAAAAGTCACGATTGTCATATTTTTATGCAAAGGTTAATTCCTCTGGCATTTCATGATATCTTGCCAAAACCTATAGGGCGACCATTAACAGAACTCAACTTGTTCTTTAAACAAGTTTGTGCAGCTAAAATTCGTGCTTCCACCATGGAGAATGCAGAGCTTTCCATTATTGAAACAATTTGCAAGTTAGAAAAGATTTTTCCTCCAGCATTCTTTGACGTGATGGATATCCCCTATGAAGCTAAGGTTGAAGGACTAGTGCATTACAGGTGGATGTACCCCTTTGAAAGCTATATGCTATACTTGAAAAGGAAGGTCCAAAATAAGGCGAAAGTTGAAGGATCTATTTGTGAAGCATATATTTTAGAAGAAATTTCCAATTTTGCTTTCATGTATTTTGATCCCCACCTACAGACCAGGCACACTCAAGTTCCTTAGAATGACGACGGTGGGGAAGATACAATTAATGAATAGTTGTATGTTTTTAAACATCTATGTCAACCTATCGGGAGAGGTCGAAATAGATTCTTGACAAATGTGGAACTTTAGATTGCTGAGACATATGTACTTGTAAATTATGGAGAAGTAGAACCTTATCTCCAGTAAGTCTACTCCCTATCTAATGAATTTGTTTATGTTTCGCAAAATTTATGCTAAATATTAATTATTGTATTGTTTAGACAATTCGAGGATTCGTTAAGGGAAACATATCCCAATATCACCGATGATCAAATATTGGAAGCTCGAGATAAGGACTTCAGTAGATGGCTAAAACTTCTAGTGAGTCCTTTTATCCATAATCACATCTATCATATTAAATTCAATGTTCATTATGGTAAATGTAACAACTATCTACCGTTTATTTAATGGTAAAGGTTAATATAGGTCAAGTTGAGGATCGAATGATATGAGAGATAAGTTATGGTCCATCCAAGTTCGTGACTTCTTACTATGGCTTAATAGTTAATAGGTACAGATTTCATACTAAGGAGTACAGACAAAATAAAGCTACCATAAATAGTGGCGTACGTGATAGAGGTAGTATATATGGTGAGAATGACTTCAACTATTTTGGCATCATTGAAGATATATTGGAAATGTCATATGTTGGAAATCAAAACAGAGTATTTCTTTTACAATGTCAATGGTTTGACCCGATTAATGGAGTCAATGTTGATAAGAGACATAGGTTGGTTGACATCAAGCATAAATCAAGACTTCACTCAAATGAGGCATTCGTCTTAGCTGAACAAGCACAACAAGTGTACTATACAAGATACCCACAAAGCGGGAATAGAGCTAATAGTGAATGGTGGGTAGCTTGCAAGGTCAAAGCAAAACTCTTCGTGGCTAAGACATTGAATGACGAAGGTGATGAATTGAATGACCAAGTTGCTACTGATTATTACCAAGATGATGGATCCCATGGAACACACAATATTGTCATAGATGATGAAGCAGTTTCCTTGTTTGATGCACATGCCCAAATGGAAGAAGTGAACAGACATGATATACATTATCCAATGGACGTTCTGATTGACGATGAGTTCATTGATGACAACGAAGATAATGAAATTAATGAATTCTTAGATGAAGATGAGGAATCTTTTGCTTCAGACTCAGGTAGTTAAAATGAATCGTGTTCAATAAATTTCATTAATGGTATTTACACTATAATATCATTATTATATATTGAGGGTTTTATTGACATATAGTTTCTTAACTCGTCATGTTTCATTATGTAGATATTCATCATGACCATTCGAGGTAGAGGTGCTGGACACGGTCGTGAGAGAGGCCATAATGTTTTATCCCAGCCTTCTCCGTCTGGTCATAATTCTCCATCACTACAGCCCTCTCCAGGTATACCTGTAAGATAATCTTTTTAACTATTATTAAGTCGTGATTTCTATAAATGTATAATATATATGTATTTTTTTTGTTTAAATATAATTATGTTAGATGCAACTTTAGCTACATGCCCTTCGACCAGTGCAGGCCTACCAGCGTCTATCCCATTGACCATTGGAGGCACATCAGCTTCTATCCCACTCCTTACTAACCCAGCCCTTTCTATGCCACCCCTGCTGACCCACCCACTAGCAGCCTGAATATGGGGCCTTCAAGTGGAGAATGCTATATAGAAACTGATAGCAGGGAACTTATATATATGGCGTCTGTCCCTGAACTATAAGTAATAGTGATTGTCATCTTATATTACATTTATTTACTTTTAGATTATCAACATTGTCTTCTTGTACTTATAGGAGGAGGTTTCTCCCACCAAGAGTGACACGTGACATTATGTACAATGTCATGACAAGGATGCCTGCTCCAGCTAGTACGTGGAGAGATTATTCTGTTGATATGAAGGAAAAACTGTTTAATGACTTTGTGGTAAGTAATTGTGTTTATAGAATTATATATTATACATTCATCGAAAAATAAATATACGTACATATAACATTTGTGTAGGGTAAGCATTGATCCACATCTGATTCTGATCGCGGCATGGCGAGAACTGTCTGGGAACGGACTGTGATGCACCGTTATCCAGACCATTTGAACAAAGCACGGGATAAGGCCTTTGAAAAGGCAAATTCAAATAACTTGGCTGATATTAAGGGCCATAGGCCCAGAGGAATGATGACAAAAGTGTGGGATGGCCTGGTCGACATTTGGATGACATATAAATGGATGACGAGGTCTGCAGCTGCCCGAAGGAACAGGGCAGCTATGCTTGATGGCTTGAAGCATGTAGGAGGGTCGATAAGCTTTGGTCAAGGTAAGAACAAGATGGTAATATAACTTGCTCATTTAAAGCTTTGATAGTAATCTGTTTATTAATCTGGATGGAGTTTTCTGAGTTTTAATTTATTTTATTAATATGTTTATTAACATGGTGTAATTACTTGAGTTATTTGCCTATCTTGAGTATGACATAAAGGATTTGGTTTTTTTGAGGGATTGCCTTACTCTTGACATGTGTTTATTATATATTCTTCCATATGTTGTTATAGAAGGCAAAGTTAAAGCATCCGGTTTCTTACAGAGATCTTTATGCCAAAGTTCATAAGGAGAAATACGAAAGCTATGTTTCTGAGCACTCGAGGAATTTTATTGTTGGAGTTTTCAAAATTCAAAAGTCATTTATATTTGTTAAGTTATTTATTTTTGTTAATGTTTTTTCTTGTTTTGTTATTTTAGGAGTCATATGATACTACGAAGACAAAAAAATATGGTGAAAACTCTTCGTCTCATCCTATGGTTGACCTGAAGGTCTGGTTGGATACAGCGGGTCCTAACAAGAAGGGATAGGTGCATGGCATAGGTAATAGCTTGCACATTGGCATTAATAACACCATGTCAGCTTCATTCTTCTCGGTTGCGGGTCCTTCTCGCTCTACGCTGTTGACACAAGACATAACTGGGACTATCAATGAAGTTGTCAATGCAGCAGTGGCAACAGCGATGGCTTCTTTTGTCTAGACTCAACTTGTCCCTATGTTGTCGCCTATCCTATCTATGATCGGATGAGCAAATGTTGCTTCACATGCACCATCGTAAAGTGCAACAGTTAGGGATTAGCAACGAAATAGCAAGGAAATCATACAAGTGATTAGCAAAAGATTAGCGACTAAATAGCAAAGGAATTTAGAGAGGGATTAGCGATGGAATAGCGAGGAAATCATTTAAGTGATTATCGAGAGACTAACGACTAAATAGTGAGGGAATTTAGTGATGTAATTGCGACAGGCTAGCGAGAAATATCAGCGACAAATTAGCGACTAAATAACTAGGGAAATTGGTCCATCATTGGTACGGATTTTTCTTCCACAATGATGGAATTTCCCTCACTAAATTGTGAGGGAATAATGGCTTATATTTGCGACGGATTAGCAAGGGAAATTATTATGCTAGCGACGGATTAGCGAGGAAAATTATTATGTTAGTGACAGATTAGCGAGGCAACACATTCCCTCGCTAATTAGCGATGAAAAAAAGTGACTAACTTTTCCCTCGCGAGTTCGTTGCTGATCCGTCGCAATTTTTATTTGCAAGGGATCAGCGACGAACTAGCGAGGGAAATTTCCCTCGCTAATTTGCTTATTTCTTGTAATGCCCTTCCGGTATGAAGATAGCTCCTGTCGTGATTCTAATGACTCATTGTAGATGGATCCACAAGTATATAGCCTCGTCTATTTGTTGTTTACCAAGCTGTATTCATTGCAAAATGAAATTTGTTCAAACCTTCATTCTGGTATAAAGGTGAACAATCTTGGTGGAATGGCTTATTTGCTAATTTCCTTGAACTTAAGCTTCCAGTAGGGGTTGAACAATATTGCTATAGGATTAGGTTGGCCCATATGCGTTATGCTGGAAAAGATTCCAAGAATGAATAGTTGTACAAGTTCTTCATGTTTTGGTACTCCTTGAATAAATCTAAGAACCCACGACTCTTGTATCCTTTTGTTGGAAGAGAGTATGGTAGCTGGCTGTTTAGAGGACCTATGAATTCTACAAGTGAAAGAGCAAGCAGCTAGTAAGAGAGAATTTGGGCCCATTTCCTTTGTCCTCAGTGTAGAAATAAGTTTGCTCCAATGGTTTAATATGTTAATTTTGATGATAACAAATATAAGACAAAAAGAATGATGATTATGCTACATAGATGTGCTTAATAGATTGTATTGGATTATGCATGATCATGTACTCCACCTCGTTATATTTCATATAAGAATCATGCACATTCTTTATAGCATGTTTTATTGGATATATCCATTAATATGTTATATGAGTGATATTTAATTAATATTGGATTTGACTCTATTTAAATGAAAATGTGCAAAATGCTCTTTGTTGCATCCTATATAGAACATATCTATTAGTAATTGATAAATGTCTTATTTGGATGCATCTATGAAAGTCTTATATGCATGTTAGACTAACTGGAGTTGTACATTTATGAATCATGCATATGAAGATATTGAATTATGAATTTGGACTACTTATGTTTGTTTCAATGAGCAATAATTTATAGGAAAGTCCAAGTACTAAGAATGAGCATTGCAACAATAAAGCAAAAGAGTATAATTATGCTTAACTTAAGAAGAATAAGAATGATAAGATGTTCCAAGCATTTTCTAGATTTGAAGAGAATAAATTTTTGGAAGCTTGGATAACATAAAGAAGCCTAAGGACTAGAATTAGTATATTTTCCTTTTAGGCTTTCTCCAATGTAAAGATAAAGGTTTTACAAGAAAAGAGTTCAAATGTATTTTTAAATCTTTATAAATGGTTCTTACATGCTAAAATGTCCAACAAATATGTTTCGAAAATCTATTCATGATGGTAGTTAAAAGCTATAAAGAAAATAGTCAAGTTTCAGTTTTAAAAAGATGACCTTTGATTTTTCTTTCAATCATAACTTTCTAATTACGTTGATTTTTGCCTTGAAACTTGTTTTATATGAAAATAGACTCAAGTAAGTATCTTTCCAATGAGTGGTCATTTTCTTAAAATGGATGAGAAATGAAGAAGTTATGAGTGTTTAAAGTTATTTTTCAAGCATTAGAATGTTGTAAACGTGTTTTTAACAAAACAAAAGCATGGCAATCGATTACCATGCTTGGTATTCAATTATCACGAGCCCAAAAATGCTACCAACGGCTTTTTTTATCACATATGCTCTATAAATAAGTGTAGATTGAAGCTTTTACAACTCTTGAACACTTTATTTGATCCTTGAATCATCAAAATCATATTTTGATCTCTTTATTGCAAAATCCTTTTATTCATTTGTTCTTCAAGTTGTATATCTACTCTTTGAGAGAGTGTATCTTGTAATCTTTGTTGTAAACACTTGTGAGGGTGGAGGATCCCTTTAGGAAACAAAGAGACTTCTACACATAGAGGTGGATAATCCTTGAAGTGTAAGATAGGCTCAAAGTTTGTAAAGGTTTTTCAAACACCTGTGAAGCTTGAAGAGTTGGAGGCTTTAGCATAGGGGTGGAGGATCCCAAGGTTTGAGGAGTGTTCTTGTTTGTACAAAAATTTTCCTAACACCCGTGAAGTCTAGGCGATAGTGAAGAAAATCCCAAGTTAAACTTAGGGGCTGGATATAGGCCACAAGTGGTTGGTGGCTGAATCAGAATAAATTCTTGAGTTTGATTCTATCTTTCCTACACTATTTAATTTTAGTATTTCGTATAGTATATTTATTTATTGCATAGCTTTTCATCTTAGTACTTTGATGTTAATAACTTAATATCTACCTTCTTTGCTTGTTTTCTTCCTTTAATCCAAGTTTTAATTGAGTGATCTATAATAGTTATACCTTTGTTATGATTGTTTCGTTGCATGTGTTGATTGAGTAGATCAAAATGTATAATTTTTCAAAGTTATTTTAAAAATTTGCGATCACCCAATTCACCTCCCTCTTAGGTGATGGTTGCCATAACTAACACTCAACACCTATTTGCTGATTATCCTTGACTAAGTCAAATGGTTGTTTTCATCTATAATCCATGATTTATGTCCAAGTAATTTGGCCTGATTCAAATTGTGCCTGAGAAGTACAAATGCGCTTTTCCCAGCACTACCACAAAGGCTATCATAAGATACTTTAGTTTGGTAATGAAGATTTTGAATGGTGATTCCATTTTTATAAAAGATTTTGTCCTTTTTAACTTTAAGCCATGTCATTTGGCCTCTTCTGATTTCAGGAGCTGGTGATCATCAGTTATTACATCTTGGTTCAATCACCCTATAACTGGATTGATTAAGTGTTTTTCTTATATGCAACTAGGTAATCCCTCTCTCAAATCGAATCTAATATACTGTCAAGAAATTGTTGATTTTTAGACTTATTATCTCACATGATGGGATCATCGTGACATAGAGGGAACAATGCAAAGAGCTACTCCTATGTTGCTTGAGCATAGGAGAAAACATTATGAGAATTGCATCAACAAAAGGCACAGATCCAAGTAGTCAAATGGCTTACTCGACTCTTTGTCCTTCCTCAGACCTTTTAAGCCAAAGCATTTGCCAAAAGCTCCATTCTCTTTTATTCTCTATGTTGATGACCTATTCTTCCCAGATAATGGTCTTTTTCTTTTCCTTTGCACTTTTAGTAAGCACAATGTGTGCTATTACTAACCTATTGTTTCTTTTAGCAGAAGAAGTTGGAGAAGCTATTCCTTGCTAGCCAAGGGTATATGATTAATCTGAAAGAAAGGGGAGGCCTTCAACGCCTCCGCAAACCACAAACTCAACTTGACAAACAGTAAACCATGCCAAACTATGTTTACTCAGGTAGTTTTTGTTTAGTATATGCTTTCATTCCATTAGATTAATTGAATCTCTTTTATTTATGTGATGCAGGGAAGTCATACTCATTCATCATCATCTATCTCCTCTGATACCTCACCAGTAAGAAACACTTCTAGTGATTTATCTTACTGCCTCTTTTGGACATTTCTAATTTTGTCCTTCTATTCTTTGCAAGACAAGACAAATATCTCTCCCTCAGTGAAGATCAAATTCAAGAAGGCTACTGAAGTCAGAGTAAGATACATTAGTATATTTTAATTTTTTGTCTAGTTGTTTTCTTACTCTTGACTCTTTTCAGGAAAAGAGAAAGTTAGAAGAAGCAGTGAAAGACCTGGTTATCCTTCTAGAAAGTTGTTAGAAGTGATATCATTATAAGTCCTCTTTTGCATCTAAAAGTAAGGCATTCTTTTCCATATGGACTCACATCCTTAGGTCTATCTTTTTCCTCAGGGAAAGAAGAAGATGTTAGCAAAAGCAGAATTTAAAGAAAGCAATGACTTGATGGAGCTACCACCTTCAAAACCAATGGCCAAAGGCTAGTCGTTAGTTGCTATTTTAGAGCCAACCCCAGTTGCCCCCGAGTGCCAGCAAAAATTGTTCCTCAAAAAGAAGTAGAAGAGGAAAACATGCCAGTACAGGTTGACACGACAATGGAGGCTATTGAAGTAGAGCCTCATGAACCCGTGATTACTAAAAAGGAAGATACAGAGATTGACTCTACTCATCTAGTTTCTCTGGCCACACTTGGCTAGGAAGAAATAAAAGAAGAGAATGCATAGTATAATTCTTCCACTAAAAGCTCATCTGCTAGGCAAGAGTACTCCTCAGATAGTATCCTGGAAAAGGATAAAACCATTGAAGCACTTTAAGATTCTCCAACAACAAGGTCTCTGGATAATCAAGTGCACCATTTAAAGTTCATTAAAGGCATGACCACCTTATTTACAAAGCCTTTAGAGACCATTGCTAATGATCCTAATGCAAAAGAAAAAATGCTTGGCTTTTTTTACTTTCTTGACAACATTGCTAATGACTAGTTTCCTCACAAAGTTCGTAAGTCCATGATGCATCTCATCGCTCAATGTTGTGTCGTCTTCATCTCTTTTAATGCTACCGAAGATGCTATTGATCACGTTAATAAGTATTACGACCAAAGTGAAGCCTTGAAGAAGGAAATTCATATCAATCGAAAAGTTTTCAAGGTAGGTCGCAAAAAGATTATTGAGCTAAAAGATGGGAAGGAGCGCTTGGTTGAACTTGACCAAGAGATCATAGAAATAAAAGCTACCTTATAACAGAAGGAATAAGAAGTGGAGCTGCTAAAAGGCCTGCTCTAGAATGAAGAGTCAATTCGCCAAGAGATTGAGGAGAAGGAGAAGGAGAAGGAGCAGGAGAAGGAGAAGGATTATCCAGAAGTGGACGCCTTGTTGAAGCAATCATTGGACTCCCTTAGCACCTAGCATTCTAGTGTATACAAGGAGCTTAAGGATGCCAATGCTAAACTAGTTCACCTTAAGTCTACTTGGGAAGCTCTTAGGCATAAATTTCAAAAAGATAAAATGGCATATGATAGTTGCTCATAAGAATAATCATATCGAAGGGGAAAAACTTGTTGATGAATAATTTTATTTTGTTTTCTTTTGGGATGGCCATGTTTTTGGCCTTTTAAACATTGTTATATTCATATTTTTAATTCATTCATTTCTGGCTTATACTATTTTAGATATTTTCCATTTATAGAATTAGTAACTCGACTAGTCTGCACATCTTGCAATTTATAAGCATTACCTGAATAATAGCGTATTACATTGAATGGTCCTTCCCAATGAGGGTTCCGCATTCCGTAAGATCGATAGCGTTGATCGATAGGTAGAATTATCTTCAAGAGTAAGTCACCTGCTATGAAATTCTGACTTTTGATTATTTTGTTATAAGTTTGGGCAACCTTGTTGTTGTGTTGAATAAGATGGTCCAACACCATCGAGCGTTCTCCAGGTAGATTATTTAGCTCATCATACATCTTATTCCAATAGTCTTCTGATGGAAAATCTGTTTGCTTTTGTACCCTTAATGATTAGATGTTTAATTCTACTGGAAGAATGGCTTCTTAGGCATAAATTAGTTTGTATTCAATTCCTTGGGCAATGTTTGACAAGCCCATAACACTTAGTCTAAAATCTCATGTCAACTTCTTAGGTGTCGACCAATGTGTTTCTTTAACAAAATCATAGCTATCTTCTTCACAGCCTCCGCCTAGCCATTTGCTTGAGCACAGTAAGGGGTAAAGGTCATCATCATTATTCTACTTGTTTGTGCATACTCTAACACCTTTCTTCCTATAAACATAGTGGCTTGGTCAGTTGTGATAGTTTCTGGTATCCCAAAATGACAAAGAATGTTTTTCTCAATGAAGTTGATCACGTCATTCTGAGTAACCTCTTTCATAGGCACAACTTCCACCCACTTAATGATATTATCAACTACTACCAATATATACTTATGACCTTTAGAAGAAAGTGGACGTATTTAACCAATGATATCCATAGCCCATCCCTTAAATAGCCAGACTTGTTAATTGAGTGCAATTGGCCTACAAACAGGTGTTGTACTAGGCCAAGCTTTTGGCATTCTAAACAAATTTTATCATATTCAACACAATCTTTCCACATAGATGTCCAAAAGTATCCTCATAAGCATAGTAGCCAATCTATCTTATTCCTTGCTTGAAATGCTCCACATATTCCTTCATGAACTTCCACCATGGAATTGTAAGCTTCTTTCTCACCTAAGCAAGTCAACAAGTTACCGTCGACTGACTTGCAACATAGAACTCCATTAATAAGCACAATGTTCGTTGGTAAGTAGCTCTTGCATTCTTCTACCTAAACAGCATTACCACCCACTCGTAAGTTCCAATGGCCCTTGTTAGTCATGGCAACCATCACACAAGAGGGGGGTAAATTGGGTGATTACAAATTTTCAAAATAACTTTGAGAAATTATTCATTTTAATACTTTAAATCAACACTTGCAGCGAAATAAGCTTGACAAAGGTACAACTAATAGAAATTTCTCAAATACTACTAGGGCTATAGGATAAGTCAAGCAAATAAGCTATATATATCAAATTAAACTTAAGTATATATAATTAAGGCACAAATGTAATGAGATAGAGTTAGAGAAAAAATAAACACAAGGATTTATCCTGGTTCAGCCACCCCTTGTGACCTACGTCCAGTCTTCAAGCAAACCACTCGAGATTTTCCACTAAACTTCAAGCTTGAACGGGTACTTGAAAACCTTTACACAATAGAGCACTCACCACACCTTGGGATACCTCACCCTTTGTGCTTGAGCCTCAAAACAAGGATACCTCACTCTTTTCACTAGAGGGATACCTTACCCTCTTTACAACCTTTGAAGGATACCTCACCTTCTTTACAATAAGGGATACCTTACCCTTTTCAACTCTAGAAGGATACCTCACCTTCTTTACAAATAAGGGATACCTCACCCTTTTTCTCTAGAGGGATACCTCACCCTCTTTACAGATTATACAAAGTGTTTGAATAACAGAAACTCTCTCAAAGAGTGGATAATATAAATTGAAGTACTATGAGTATCAAGAAATCACACTTTAAAGCTCAAAGCAGAGTATATGATGAAAATTATAGAAAACTCGTATTTAATGCTCAAGGATGTTTTTCAGAATGTTTTCCAACGTTTCTGGTTCGCAAAATAACTTGTTATGGGATTACTCGTATTCGAATATGAAGGAATTCTTAACCTGTTATGAAACACTTATAATCTGTTATGAGTTATGCCATATTCGAATATGGCCATTTTGTGATTACTATGCAACAATGAAGATGTATTTTGATGATAACAAACATGAAGATGATAAGAAGACTAAGTCCAAGTATTTCAAGATTAGTTTTAAGACTTAGGATCTATCATGTATGGAGCTGTCAATTAGATATCTCAATGGTTAATCTTCAAAGATCTAAAATAATCTGCTCCTTAAATTAAACTGAAGTTTTAAAATTGCTTTTGAAAGATCAAAGGTTTTAAAAATTGAAAATAACATTTCGAAGCAATTTAGAAAGGTTTTTCAAACTGTTTTTAACTGAGGTATTCGAATACCCCTCTATGGTATTCGAATAAATTGATTCATAATTCATACCTTCTGTTTCTTCCAAAACAGAGGTATTCGAATACCCCTATATGGTGTTCAAATACCATAATTTCAGAATATATCTTTCTAAATGAGGCATTCGAATACCCTTGACTGGTATTCGAATAACCCCAGCTTGATCAGTTTTTTTAAATATGTTTTGACAGAGGTATTCGAATACCTCCTGCTGGTATTCGAATAACCCACGGGAATCAGCTTTGAGTTTTTAAATTCATACGAGAATCAAAACCGTTTAATACCATTTTAATGCTCCCAACGACCATTTTCTCATACGAAGCTCTATAAATAGAGGCTTGGGTCACCTCTGATCATACCCGAACATTTTGATCAATTTTTTGCTTGGCTAAAAACGAGTTTTACATTATTTTCTCTCTTTCTCTGTGCTCTTAATATTGAATCCTTGAGATATCTGTGAGACAGCTCTTTAGTGCTTCAATTTGTAATTATTTACTCTGAGTGAGAGTTTCTCTTCTTCATCTATTTCCCTAATATATTGTATTGAGGGTGAGGTATCCCTCAGGATTGTATAAGGGTGAGGTATCCCTGATTGATTGAGGCTTGAGCACAAGGGTAGAGTTTCCCTGTGAGTGAAAAGTGCTCTTTATTGTAACGGTTGCAAACACCTGTTTTAAGCTTGTCTTGAATAGTGAAAAATCTCGAACTATATTTCGGGGACTGGACGTCGGCCACAAGTGGTTGGTGGTCGAACCAGAATAAATACTGTGCCTGTTTTTCTTCCCTTATTCTCTTTTCTTTATGCACTTTATTTACTGTTTCTTGCAATTTAATTATTAATTGTTCCTCCTTTTCTTATCTCTTTCATATCCTTTAATATTTAAATTCAGCAAAGTTTATTTGTTTGAGGCTTTTGCGAAAGTTTTTGTTACTCAATTCACCCCCCCTCTTGAGTACTGGAAGCCACTTAGTAACACATTTAAAACACAGGTTGTTACGTTTGAGAAGCCAAAAACTCAATTAGAAAGAAGCCATATTCGGTTATGCATATTCCCATATTCGGTTATGGCATTTTGGTTTTGAAAGCTACCTTTAAATGGTTAGAACTTCTTCATTTCTCATCCGTTTTAAACAAATGACCAGTCATTGGAAAGGTATTTGAGTCTATTTTCATATGAAATAAGTTTCAGAACAAAATTCAAAATAGCTTGTAAGTTATGATCAAGAGAGTGACCAAAGGTCAGCTTTGCAAAATATAAACTTGACTATTTTTCATGGATTTGAACTACCACCAAGACTAGCTTTTCAAAACTTGTTTGTTGAGCATTTTAGCATGTAAAAATCATTTTTAAAGATTTGAAAACATATTTGAGCTTAGTGTGATTCCCATTTACCTTTACACAAGATCTAAATCCTATAAGCTATTCTTGAAGATTCTTGGGACTTGATCATTGCACTTCCATTTCTTGTCCTTGTTTGTTATCATCAAAACCATTTCCATTCACATTCTCCCCCTTTTTGATGATGACAAACAATCATTTGAGAAAAGCATTAGTTCAATTAAATTGGTATTCACACAAGGTAAAACTTACTCCCCCTCTATTTTTGAAGAGGTGACAAGTTCAGAGTTTACACAGCTCCCCCTTGATATTTGAATCCCATAATCATTGAATTTATACCTTTTGTTTACCTTTTCTCAAGGAATTTCTTCTCCCCCTTTTGTCATGATCAAAAATATATTCTATATATTTTGAAAAAGGGAGAAGTAACACAAAACCATTTGCCATTTAACACATATTCAATAATAATTGTTCAATAATATAATCAGATCAACAGGATATGCATTTCAACATACCATCTATTGCAAAATATCCAAGTTGTACTAAAACAACATATCAAAGACATATTGTGATTAATTAATGTTATAAGCAAGACAATAACAACATATCCAAAAGACAACCCATTCAGCATGTTATTCATTTCAACAAGACAGCCGTTGCAAAAATAACAAATGCACTAATTAATGAAATCAAACAAGCAAGGCATAAGCTAAGACAACAATCATCATGTTCAAAAGATAAAGCATTATGGTTAGATGAGTCTTAAGCATAATAACATAGTTAAGCAAGCTAAGCATTATGTTCAAAAGATAACACACTATGATTAGATGAGCATTAAAGGATTATAAGCACTAAGTACCTAATGACTTAAAGGATAATAATATAGCTAAAACAGAAATAGATTAGCTAAATAAAAGATATCCATGCCTAAGCCCCATCATCTTGTGGTGGTTGAAGACAACAAGCGGTCATAGATGACTCCAATGCTATGCTCATGATAAGCTCAAGGAACCGCAATCTAGGATTGATTGCTTACAAGGGTAGCTAGGATGTGGTCTTCATGTGTGAGTGGAGCTTCTTCTATAACTATATCAGCAAGGGCAGTGGGCAATTCTTCTTCTTGTGTGGCAGCATCATGCCCAACACCATAAACCCAAGCACCATTAATCATCTTGAAGTGGAGTGAGTTTTTGGAAGAATTTGTGAGATTTTAATTCGTGGATTTGGGTTGGATTTGAGGAGGGAGAGATGTTTGAGAGAGTGGGCAGGAGTGGGTGTTAGAGGAGGAAGAAGGCTATGGAGGAAAGAGGGGCTTCGTGAAAATGGGGGCTTCTCGGTTTTGTGCTGAATGAGGGGCATAACCGATTATGTATATGGTCATAATCGGTTATGAGTGAAATGCTTGGCTTCCTGGAGAGTGAAATAACCGAATATGTGGGAAGTCAAACCATGCCATATTCGAATATGGTGGAGGCCAAGGAAGAAAGGCATGGTCTCGGGTTCATCAAATAACAGATTACATACTTTCTCATATTCAAATATGAGTATGTGCAAGCCCACAAATTGATTAGGAGATGCTATATAACCGAATGTGTGGATGCCATATTCGGTTATGGCTTGCTTCCAGAGGCTCCAGAATTGAGAGGAAATCATCATAACCGAATATAGGATGATTCATAATTAATTATTATGCTTGACAGAGATCAAGTTTATCTTGCCAAAACTCCTTTAGACATCAAAAACAGATTACACCATTTTCATAATAGATTATGTTCATCTGCCAATTCTTAATTTCTAAGAAAAAACCAGATCAAGTCTTCAAGAAATCAATAATTCAAGACCATTAAGACTTGCCATTTTCCCTTAGATAAAAAATCTTTAAGATTCCATCCTTCAAGACTATCAAAACTTGTCTTTCACCATCAAAAACCAGAAAATTCTTCAAGAAATTATCCTTTGATATACAAACAACTTATTCCATCCTTAGGAATTTCTTGACTTGGCTATTCTTCCATCACCTCTAAACACCTTAAATATGGCTCAAAAACTGATCATACTTCTCTGAAGGAGCTTGAATCCAATTTCTTCAATAAGATCTTGAGATTGGATGATTGAGGGACTTGTGCATGGATCAAGTACCTGTAAAACAAACTTGGGGAAAAAACTCCAACGCTCAAGTTAGTATTGGATTCAAAAATAATTTTTAAGCAAGAATATTGTGTAATATAGCAGATTATGTGACGAGCGCCGAACTCAGTCAAAATTATAACCGAAGTTATTACCTAAATTTGCAGTATAGTGAACAACACCGGATCGTCTCCTCAAGGATCGTAAATGTAATTTAATCAAATCAAGTGAAAGTTAGCAAAGGGGGGTTTGACAGTTTAAGATCGCACTTAACAAAATTAAAGGAAGAAATAACAATTAAAGAGCAGTCAATTTAGAAACCTATCCAAGATTGGGTGGATTCAATCATAGACCCTTCATAGAACACTTGAAGCGCAATTGAATTGTTAATTTGGATCTAACCGAGATCTCTGCGTCAAATCCAGAATTCATACTAGGCGATCGTCTAGGATTCAATTAACAAGTGATAAACACAAATCCGCAATCGCACCATTCATGAAGATCTATGTTAATTTCAAGTACCGAATTCAATTAACTTAGGCACAAATCAGTAACCTAACCTTTGCAATTTTGTGATTAATTTAGATCAATCAGTTCTAAGTTTCATCACAAATCTCAATCTTAAACCAAGATCAAATCAGATCAACATAAATAGAATCACCATTCATGCATTCAAGATCAAGAAGAAGAAAAGAGGAATTCAATTACAAATCAAATACAATGCATAACCAAGGTCTCAAGAATCCAAACCACAATCTCTTCAAGAGTTCTAAATTGACCGAAAGTAGCTTAGCTCTCCATTACCATGAAGGGGAGCATCAAAATATACAAAACTATGAGAAACTATGAAGAAGCAAGAAGAAACTTAGAGAGAAATGAAGGAGAATACATGAAAGAAATAATAACCAATGGTGCCTTTTATAGAAGTCTAGGGTAACAAAATGACAAAGGGGAGTGAGTGGATGAGTGGGTGAGTGGGTGAGTGAGTGGAATGTTTGAGTGGAATAGTTGAGTGGGTTGATTTAGTGGATTGGTTTAGTGGATGAGTGAGTGGAATGGTTAAGTGGGTTGGTTGGTTGTGGAAAATGTCAAAGGACTTTTGGTGAGTGGGAAATTATGGACATGAATTGGTGAGTGGATGGATGAGTGGGTGGATTAGTGGATGAGTGGGTGGAGTGGTTAAGTGGTTGGATTAGTGTATGAGTGGGTGGATTAGTGGATGAGTGGATTAGTGGATGGATGAGTGGATTAGTGGATGGATGAGGACGAAAATTTCATGTCTGACTTGGAAGCCAAAAATGACCAACTATACTTCAGATCCACGAAAGGTGCTCTTCATGAAAGTTGTAGATCCTTGTCTTGGCTATAAAATGGATAGTTGGTTCGTCCAATTTGGCTTCCTTCAGCCCAAGATATGTCCCAAATACCGTAGGTTGATCAAACCCAACTTCAGCTCCTCTGTTCCGACTTGCAAGCTCAAAATGACCTACTAGACTTCCTTTTTTTCAAAAGTGTTCTTCATGAAAGTTGTTTATTTGGATCTTGACTATCCACTGTCCAACTTTGAGCCCATCTTCATTATTACATCTTGAGATATGATTTTATGAGTGCACACTGTTCAGATTCTACTGACAGAACCCGTATTCTGACTTCCATGTAAACTTAGGTCCTTTAGACATCTTTTTGGGACTTCGAGCTCTTCATCAAAGTTGTAGAGCTTCCTCTTAGCTTTCCTACAAGGTAAAATTCATGTTTATCAGATATTAGGAACTCAAGTTATGGCCAAAATACAGAAACAGTGTCAAATCTTAATAATGCTGAAAATATTCAATTAGGACCAATTTGAGCTCAAACTCACAAAATCATACCAAACTCAATCAATTAAGAATATGGAGAGTGTAAATGACTAAACATAAGGGTTTCTTAATGAATAAAATATGTGATTATCAAATTCCCCACACTTAGCTTTTTGCACTCCTGGGGGCAAACTCAAGACCAAAATAAGGACATAAGAGATTAACAAAAATTTAAATTCCAACGACATTCAAGAGCCCAAAATTTTACAATCAAGAAGAACAACCAAAGGTTCAAGGGATCAAAACATTCATGAGTTAACAATTCTCCACATCTCAAACCAACAAGCAAGGTATCTTCAACATGAATCGAGAATGATAGATCTTCACAAGATTCCCTCTCAATCTCTCAAGTGTTTAAAAGGTAGGTATTTCACTCAATTCAACCCATGAAAATTGCACTACCATAAGCTTGCTTATCTTCTACTTCTCCACTACTCAAAACACATGCACACACAAATCATGAGGACTTTATTCAAGGTTGTAGTGAGGTCAAGGTAACAGAAGAGGATAAAATGGATATGAGAAGATAAATACCAAAGAGAATAAAAGCAAATGAGAGCTGAGTTCAAATAACAAGCATAAAAGTTCATCCCAACTCTAGTGTATATCCCTTTACATATTCATTTCCCAATCCTTTTCTTTTTTTAAACACTTGGTTCTTTTTGGGCACTCTTTTCTTTTTCAACAACCATTTTGTACACACACACCCACACTTGTTCAAAAACTCATCCATTAACCAAGCTAATGTTCTTTTATTCCCTAAGGTAAAGTAAGAACACGATTTCTCATTTAAGGCACATAATGAGCTAGAAACAAGGAATGGTCAAATAAGCTCAAAGGGGTTAAGCAAAGGAAAATATACAAGGTTGGCAGGAATCAGAGAATTTTCAAGAAGTCAAAAGAGTGCTTGATATCATATTGAAAACAAGGTTGGCTATTTGGTTAAACTAGCTAATTAAGAAAGAGGGCCCCAATCATGTTCATGCATGCAAGTGAAATGTAGCCTAAAAAAGAATCAAAGCATGTTCTAGAGTGATCATTAACATGAGTGAAAATCACACAAGAAAGAAGAATGGCATAAATGTTGAATCCATCCATTAGGCTCAAAATCTCACAAGGTATACATCCATCAAACTCAATTCATCAATTCAATCATCCATCACCAAGCATATCAGTTCAAAAAGGGAGAAAAGTTATTCAATCATGCAATGAACCCCTTTTTTTTATTTTTATTTTAACAAAAAAAACATGCTAAAATCTCTCCCCCACACTTAATATAGACATTGTCCTCAATGTGAAAGTGATAAATAAAACGGAAAGAAAAGAGCAACACAACCTAATGAGGGGCGAGATAATGGCAAGCAGAAAAGATGCGTAAGAATCAAAGTCAGAAGAGAACACGAAAACTCACAAAACAAATGAGTAAAATGTAAAACCAAAATAACATGACTGGAATAATATAAAATTAAAGAGGAAATGCGGGTCTTTTAGAGTCGATTCCCAAGATCAGTAACACTTCATTCATCTCTCGAATAGATTCCACAATTAAGAAGTTCATGATGTATTAGGCCACAAGAATGCGTCTCAAGAGTCAATAAGGTATAACTTACTGACTCCTTACTCATCCATTCAAAGTGAAGTATGTTTTTATCTTCTCAGATTGCGAAAACCATCCCCAAAGATCTTGAAAACAAATCTAGTTGGGTTGCCTCCCAATAAGCGCTTGTTTAACGTCATTAGCTCGACGTTGGGACACTTCTTAGTGATCTTTATAATGTGGATGGTAAAAGCCCATCACTTTCACTTCCACATTTTTCGGCTTGAGATGGTGTCCATTGGTCTTATTAAGTGAGGTTGGTGTAAAGACTCCACCAGGATCCCATTGGTTGAAACGTGATGACCAGGTTATGGTTGACACAACATGATAGCTTCCACTACAGTCCCATTGGTTGAAGTGTAACGACCAAGTGAAGCTTGAAGCATGAGGGTTCACATTGGGGTCCCATTGGTCTTCCTTGACTTCACCAATAGCATGCAATACGTGTAATTTTGCAATCCTGCTTTCATTGATAATGCTGGACCATGGCCTAAAAACAAAATCCACTTCAGTAGTTACTAGCATCTGCTGACTTTCCTCTTTCTTTGAAAATTCCTCAATGGCCTTCAACTCCACCTCCCTATATGTTTCGATTCTGCAACTACATTGTTGATAGACCCTTCTATATCATTAGATCCTGCGTAAAAACAGAATCATTAGTTTTCAAATATGCAGAAATTTCAGCACACACAACACATTTTATATCACCATCATGATCAGTACATGAGTTACAATTGATAGAATCATCAAAACCAATTAAATCGGAAATTCAAAGACCAACTCATCATGAGTTTCCTCAACTAAGTCTGCATGTAAATCAATATGACAATTAGAATGCAGGGAGTTGGGAATTGTTTGGGGAAAGAGTTGGCCTGACTCTTGACGTCTCAGTTCATTAACAATGGTTGTCAATTGGTCAATTTGGGTTGTTAAATCCTGAATAGTGGCAGTGAAATTCTGCTGGAACTCAATTTGGGTTTTCATCAAGTCCTCCCATGAAGGCTCAAGTTTTGTGGTTGATGGACTTGTTATCTGCTGGAATGGCTGCTCATATTGAAATGATTGTTGCTGTAGTGATGTCGTATTGCCATATCCCAGATCCGGATAGTATTCCCAGCTAGGGTTGTATGTGTTGAAGAAGGGGTCATAACTCTGTTGCTGCTGCTGGAACTGTGGTTCATCAGGAAAATAACCAGCTGCTGCAACAAATTGATCTGGAAAAACAGAACTACCATACTGAAGTGTAGGGCATGCATATGTGGGGTGAGATGAACAAAAACAAATGTTACACACAAGTGTAGCTTCCTGCACACTTAGGTGATTGTTGTCTCACTACTATATGTCTTACCAAAGAAGTCAACTCCTCAAGTTTTGACTCCATTATGCATAGTCCATTGTATCCTTAAAATGCAACAGAATGCAACAAAATGATAATGAAAGAAAAAGAAAAAAAATTAAAAAGAAAGAGTTAGTATGGGATCAACACTCAAAATATGCAAAAATAAATTTAGTTAATGTATCTAAACATTTTTAAAATTTATGGGAGCAACACAGACAAAATCTACATAAAAATGAAACTAGAAAATGCAATAAAAAATAATAAAAATTAAAAAAATGGTCTAAATGATAGAATTTCGAAAAACCAAGGTTGACCTCACAAAGATATCTTGTGAGTCTTGTTTATCAGGCTGTTTTCCTTCACCACCAAGTTTCATATTTTTCTGGGCACGTTCGTGTTCGAAAATTGTATCAACTACCCATAA
The DNA here is from genome assembly GCA_029884605.1 of Ormosia emarginata. Lineage (NCBI taxonomy): Eukaryota > Viridiplantae > Streptophyta > Magnoliopsida > Fabales > Fabaceae > Ormosia > Ormosia emarginata. The sequence continues at coordinate 39,146,646 of JAQQTP010000074.1, read as the reverse complement.
TCACCGCTTTTCCGTCTTTCCTTCACTAGAGAAATTCAAAAATCTAAGAAAAAAATTGTTAGTGTAGTATGAACAATACTAGATAATGGATAAAAATGTTAGAAAAGTTAATAAAAAGCAAAAGTTAATAAAAACACTTAAAATGAAAAGATTACACTTACTAGTCCCCAAGAACGGCGCTTTAAAATTTTGAGGAGCGCCGAACTCAGTCAAAATTATAACCGAAGTTATTACTTAAATTTGCAAAGATATAGTGAACAACACCGGATCGTCTCCTCAAGGATCGTAAATGTAATTTAATCAAATCAAGTGAAAGTTAGCAAAGGGGGTTTGACATTTTAGATCGCACTTAACAAAATTAAAGGAAGAAATAACAATTAAAGAAGCAATCAATTTAGAAACCTATCCAAGATTGGGTGGATTCAATCATAGACCCTTCATAGAACACTTGAAGCGCAATTGAATTGTTAATTAGGATCTAACCGAGATCTCTGCATCAAATCCAGAATTCATACTAGACGATCGTCTAGGATTCAATTAACAAGTGATAAACACAAATCCGCAATCGCACTATTCATGAAGATCTATGTTAATTTCAAGTACCGAATTCAATTAACTTAGGCACAAATCAGTAACCTAACCTTTGTAATTTTGTGATTAATTTAGATCAATCAGTTCTAAGTTTCATCACAAATCTCAATCTTAAACCAAGATCAAATCAGATCAACATAAATAGAATCACTATTCATGCATTCAAGATCAAGAAGAAGAAAAGAGGAATTCAATTACAAATCAAATACAATGCATAACCAAGGTCTCAAGAATCCAAACCACAATCTCTTCAAGAGTTCTAAATTGACCGAAAGTAGCTTAGCCCTCCATTACCATGAAGGGGTGCATCAAAATATACAAAACTATGAGAAACTATGAAGAAGCAAGAAGAAACTTAGAGAGAAATGAAGGAGAATACATGAAAGAAATGATAACCAATGGTGCCTTTTGTAGAAGTCTAGGGTAACAAAATGACAAAGGGGAGTGAGTGGATGAGTGGGTGAGTGAGTGGAGTGTTTGAGTGGAATGGTTGAGTGAGTTGGTTTAGTGGATTGGTTTAGTGGATGAGTGAGTGGAATGGTTAAGTGGGTTGGTTAAGTGGAAAATGCCAAAGGACTTTTGGTGAGTGGGAAATTATGGACATGAATGGGTGAGTGGATGGATGAGTGGGTGGATTAGTGGATGAGTGGGTGGAGTGGTTAAGTGGTTGGATTAGTGTATGAGTGGATGAGTGGGTGGATTAGTGGATGAGTGATGAGTGGATTAGTGGATGAGTGGATGAGTGGATTAGTGGATGGATGAGTGGGTGGTTGAGGACGAAAATTTCGTGTCTGACTTGGAAGCCAAAAATGACCAACTATACTTCAGATCCGCGAAACGTGATCTTCATGAAAGTTGTAGATCCTTGTCTTGGCTATAAAATGGATAGCTGGTTCGTCCAATTTAGCTTTCTTCAGCCCAAGATATGTCCCAAATACCGTAGGTTGATCAAACCCAACTTCAGCTCCTCTGTTCCGACTTGCAAGCTCAAAATGACCTACTAGACTTCCTTTTTTTCAAAAGTGTTCTTCATGAAAGTTGTTTATTTGGATCTTGACTATCCACTATCCAACTTTGAGCCCATCGTCATTATTACATCTTGAGATATGATTTTATGAGTGCACACTATTCGGATTCTACTGACAGAACCCGTATTCTGACTTCCATGTAAACTTAGGTCCTTTAGACATCTTTTTGGGACTTCGAGCTCTTCATCAAAGTTGTAGAGCTTCCTCTTAGCTTTCCTACAAGGTAAAATTCATGTTTATCAGATATTAGGAACTCAAGTTATGGCCAAAATACAGAAACAGTGTCAAATCTCAATAATGCTGAAAATATTCAATTAGGACCAATTTGAGCTCAAACTCACAAAATCATACCAAACTCAATCAATTAAGAATATGGAGAGTGTAAATGACTAAACATAAGGGTTTCTTAATGAATAAAATATGTGATTATCATTATGCAACAATTATGCAGATTATGCAGTAGAGGCCAGTTTATGCAGCAGGGTTATATTTCAAATATGAATGCAAGATTGATCCAATATTCCAAGATAAAAAGTATCTAACACAAGCAATCATTCAAATGCATGTTTGACCAATTATTCCTAATTCTTCTCTCATATATGCACTTTAGGGCAAACAATGATCATATTAGGGATGTTATGACAATTACGAAGATATTATCATCAAACATGTCATTTCAAACAAGAAGTGTACTTATCTAGCATATTGACACATGTAAAGACATTTTCAAGATACAAACCTAGAAAAATACAACTTTAAAGCAAGTTAAAACATAAAACAAATCTCCACTTATCTAAAGATTGCAAGTCTAAGCTTCTTGGAGACAAAGAAGAGAACTTGGAGTATTTTCTGATCTTATGCTTGCAACAGTCACTTTTGAGATTCCAAAGTCAGTTCTTGGCCTTCAAGCACACCTTCAACACACTTCAATTTTTGGCTTTTGGTACCCAAATATTCTTGGGTCCTTGTGTGTCAGTTTTTAAATATTAATTCATTATGCTCTCATAAAGATCAATTTTTCCATAGTATGTAAATTAGGCACAATGAATTAAATAATCAATTACTATTATGCATATAGCCAATAACATGCTTACTTTTATGATATTTAGACAATTCAAAAACATAGCAAGCATACCTAGGCATTGTAGAACCTTATGTACCAAGATGTATAACAAATTAATGAGCTATGGTACAATAAGAATGAACATAATCATGTGCTAAACAATATATGCATATTTTACCAAGTACACATGATTCTATCAATCACTTAAGGCCTACAAGGAATATACCTCAAATTCATTTACTTTATAAGTGAATGTGTATAAGAGGTCAAAACTTTTGATACCTTGGCCTTTGTAATCAAGGAAACACTTTTTCTTACCCAATTGCTTCTCTTTTGGAGTTTTGAACTTTACAAGTTCTACATTTTGTACTTGAGAAGCTTTGGTTGAAGTCATCTTCCTTCTTTGACCAAAATTTCTACCATTAGGCTTTGGAAGAATTCTTCTTGATGGTTCTTCTATCCTTTGACCAATTTGTCCATCTTTTTGAGAAATTTTCTACATAATTGAAACACTAGGAGGACTTTTTGGTACCCACTTCATCTTGGGTCCTTGAATGTTAGTACTAGAACTTATACGATTCTTCGGAACCCAAACTAAGTTATTTCTCATATAAGGATTTCTTCTATAATTGCACAAATGAGAAATATGTCCTAAATGACCACCAAAATTGCAAACAATTGAATTCAATGATGATTTGGTCCTTTGAAAATCATCTTTGGAAGACTTAAGCCTTTTGTTATTTTTACTTTCTAAACTATCTTTGCCATAAGCCTTGCTTGAATTTTCATATGGAATAACATTAATTTTATTCTCATTATCAAGCATAGAATGTAAGCAATTAAAATCATTAGCTTTGGCAAATTTGAAAGATAAGTCCTCAATTTAATTTTCTAAATCAATGCACTTTTCACAAGAAGTTGAGGTTTCACATTTCAAAGGCATTTCCTCATCAAGAAAAACATATTCATTTTTCAAAGACTCAAATTCATTTTCAATGGAGGAAATATTTTCCAAACAAGATAAATTTTTTTTCTAAATTCAACAATTCATCATACAATTCATCATACGCATAGTGTAGCTCATAATAGGAAGGACTATAATATGGTTTAGCATTATTTACCTCAAAGTCCTTTTGAGCCATATAGGAAGTAGTCTCAATTTCTAGCATACTTGGCCCTTCCTCATTGTTGTCCATCAAGGATTCAAGAGCATCTTCTTGAGGATATTTTTCATGACAAGCTTCCTTCAATGACTTTTGCTCTTCTTGCATTCTATAAACAACTTTATGTACAAAATCATTGTTAGCAAGATAAATAGCATCAAGAGTATCCCATATATCTTTAGCACTAGAGCAACTCTTAATTTTAGCAGAAGCATTATCATTCAAACTACTTCTTAAGATTTGCATTGCTCTAATGTTCAAGGAAAAACATTTCTTGTCATAATCATTCCAAGTTTGTTTTGATTTGCAAGTAAATCCATCAAGCACAATATCCCACAAATCAATATCAATAGATTGCATATAAATCTCTATTCTAGCTTTCCAATAAACAAAATTCACACTATCAAAGAATGGTGGTTTATCAATTTCAAAATCATTCATTTTGAAAAGCTTTTAATGGTTGCCAACAAATAAGGATCTTTAACTCTAAGCGGTTAAGCTTTCACCAGAGCACGAAGCTCTGATATCACTTGTTAGTCATGGTAACCATCACCCAAGAGGGGGGGTGAATTGGGTGATTACAAATTTTCAAAATAACGTTCAGAAATTATTCATTTTAATACTTTCAATCAACACTTGCAACGGAATAAGCTTGACAAAGGTACAACTAATAGAGATTTCTCAAATACTACTTGGGCTATAGGATAATGTTACCTAAGTGGCTTCAGTACTCAAGAGGGGGGTGAATTGAGTAATTAAGAAACTTTTTCGTAAATCCTTTTTAATATAAATTTCTTGAAGCAATATAATTAATATGTGTAAAGATGATAAAATGCCTTAAGAACAGAAAATAAACAATTATACAATGATAAATAAATTACAATAAATAAAGAGATAAAGGATAGAAGAGCAGACACAATATTTATCCTGGTTCGACCACCAACCACTTGTGGCCTACGTCCAGTCCCCGAAACACAGTTCGAGATTTTTCACTATTCAACACAAGCTTAAAACAGGTGCTTGCAACCATTACATAACAGGGATACCTCATTCTATTTACTAGAGGGATACCTCACCCCCTTTGAAGGATACCTCACCTTCTTCACAATAAGGGATACCTCACCCTTTTACTAGAGGGATACCTCACCCTCACAATTTCACTAAGGGATACCTCACCCTTTTTACAGAAGCAGAAAATAGATGAAGAGAATCTCTCACTTAGAGCAAATGTTACAAATTGAAGCACTAGGAAGCTCTCTTATGATATCTCAAGGTTTTTGGAAAAAAGAGCACAAAAAATATGTAAAATTGAAAACCACGTTTTAGCACAAGTAAAGAATGACTCAGATCATTTGGCATAATGTAAAAGATGACCCAAAACCATGTATTTATAGTGTTCCTAGAAAAAGAGCCGTTAGGTATTAATTTCATTCATTAAAAGCTCAAGCAAAATAGCCGTTACGTGATTTCTGGGTCGTGGTATTCGAATACCATATTTAGTATTCGAATAGATCCTTCAAAAACGTGTTCTGGAACGTTTTCTATGTTGAGGTATTCGAATACCCCTTTAGGTATTCGAATAGATCCTTAAAAACACGTTCTGGAAACTTTTCTGGGGTGTGGTATTCGAATACCTATGTGGTGTATTCGAATACACCACTCTAATTTTGAAATCTAACTTTAAAAGGTCATCACTTCTTCATTTCTTATCCGTTTAAAGCAAATGACCAGTCATTGGAAAGTTATTTGAGTCTATTTTCAAATGAAATAAGTTTCAAAACAAAAATCAAATTATTTTGAAAGTTATGATCAAAAGAGTAACCAAAGGTCAGATTTTCAAAACTCAAACTTGGCTATTTTTCATAAATTTGAACTACCATCATAACTAGACCTTCAAAACTTATTTGTTGGGTATTTTAACATGTGAAAATCATTTTTAAATATTTGAAAACATATTGACATATCTAGAAGGCTTCTTACAAAAAGACCCTAAGTCCTATAAGCTATACCATTTAATCTTCCTTTGGACTTGGTCTTTGACATGATTTTGTTGTTATCAAAACCTTCTTCTATAAATGAGATCTTTGCTTTCTTGTTGCAATGCTCACTCTTGGTACTTGAACTATACATCATCTTCATCATGTTTGTTATCATCAAAACTATTTTCCATGTCAGCTAGCCAATTACATTCTCCCCTTTTTTTATGATGACAAACTAACATTTGAGAAAAGCATTAGTTCATATAAATTGGAATTCACAAAGTTTGTTTAGAGATACTTACTCTCCCTCTTTTTCATAAGAGGTGATTTATATCAGAGATGTGCACAGCAACTCCCCTTACTTTTGGAATCTAATTTTCATTTTTGTCTTACCGAACTTTTACTTTTTCTCCCCCTGACTTTTCTCAAACAAATAATTCAAGCTTTTTCTCCCCATTTTGTCATGATCAAAAAGCTGGGGCAAGATAAAGCATAAGGCTAAACAGAGTATATGTCAGTCCAACAAGATATGTCCATTCATAGCATACAAGAATAGCAACAGAGTATAGCACATGAGCAAAGATATATTCATTCATTGATCAACTAATTGTATTGTATTATCATCAAAACAGTCATTACATTTACCAAGTGAATTTTTTATATTTGATACCACTTGTTATCAAAATGTAAAACATTTACCACTTGTTATTAAAATCTTATAAATCTGTCATATATCAAGAGAATCATAGATATTAAACATTTTACTTGATGAAATATGCTATAGGGATCAGAGCAATGTATAGAACTAGCATTATTTACCTTATATGCAATGACAAAAAAAAATATCCAATTTGGCACTTTTGTCAATGCTAAGCATACTACTCAAAAAATATTTAAGCATTTAAGATAGTCTTGAGCTTTTCTTCCATTGACTATTCCATTTCAATGTACTTGAAGAAAGTCCCCTCATGCCTTCTTCATTCATTTCCCTCAAGTTGAATAATCTTTTTCATTTAAGAGTTTGCTTGAGGTAGTTATAACCCTACAAAACAATACAAAGAATTTTCCTTGGTATCCATTAATTTTTGGATCCATAGAGGTTAGCCAAACTTATAGGCAAATAATCATTAAAAAAAATAATAAGGCAAAATAACAAATGAGTTCACAAGGGCAAAAGATATTTCATTGATTAATTTGGCCAATTAACCACTTGTTTGTTACCACTTGTTACTAATTGTTATTACGTTCATACCACTTTGTTTGATACCACTTGTTGCACTTGTTCATATATTTATTAAAACAGTAGCCAATTACATTAAGCATTTGTATTACAAAGAATTTAAATATGCAGCATATTCTTGAGAAAAAGAAGGAGCAAGAACAGGCTAAGAAATATGCATTTAAGAACATCATGTAAATTTCATTTAAGGCATAAATCTAGGCTAAAAAAAAAATTACTAGAGAGGAAAACAAATTAACACGTTCAAAAGTGCATTATTAGAGAGGAAAACTTACTCGATGATAGAAACACTTAAACAAAATGCAAGTCCAAGCTTGATAGAGACAAAGAGGAGAGCTTGGAATTATTTCTAGTCTTGTGCTTGCAACAACTACTTTCAAAATGCCAAAGTCAGCTCTTGGCTTTCAAGCACACCTGCAACACAATTCAATTTTTGGCTTTTGGTACCTAAATTTTCTTGGGTCCTTGAATGTCAGTTTTGGGTATAATACCCTTGGGAACCCATACCATTTTAGTTCCAATTTTTGTATTAATGTTTTTCTTTGCATTGCATGTTGATGCACTATGACCCTTCTTCCCACAATAAAAACATTTAGTAAATGGGCTACATGAAATGCTAGAATTAACAAAGAAATTTTTATACAATTTCTGTTGATTTTTCGAGTTATATCCTATCCCGACTTTTTCAAAAACAACTCTTTATTTTCCTAATATGATATTTAAATTATCTCTACCGAGAATGAATTTAGAAAGAGTGTTCTTTAAATATTCAATTTCTTTTTCAAGCATATGACATGAAGAACAAGATGAAGAAGTAGAAGCATGTGAAGAATGAGATGTGCATGAATCAATTAATCCTAATGTCTCATTTTTAATTTTTAATTCTTCAATTTCTTTATTCAAAATTAGAATTTGATTTTCCAAAGAAGAGATAGTTTTCTTAGATGAAGAAATTAATTTTGTGAGCCTTATTGATTCGTCATGCAATTCTTCGAAAGCATCTTGTAATTCATCATAAGAAGGAGATACGTCAGAATTTACCTCGTTGTCGCTTTCTTCTTCTTCTTCTTCTCCTTTGGCCATAAAACATAGATGGGCTTCCTCACTATCTGAGCTATCAGTGGAGTCCATATCATTGTCATCCCATGCTATGTAGACTCTTCTTTCTTTGGAGGGTTTCTTTTCAACTTTCTTTGGGGGAAAAGGCGATCTTCTTTGAGTTCTCTTTTTCTTTAGGAACTTACCAAATTTTCTTACCAGAAGATTGAGATTTTGTTCATTTAGCTCAATGTTGTCCACGTCATCTCCATCGTCTTCTTCTTCATTATTGATAGTGGAGGTGGTGGCTTTAAGCACTATCCCCTTTTTCTTTTTATCGTTTTCCTCACTTTGGTCAAGTTTGTTGAGTTCTAATTCGTGCTCATGAAGTTTTCCAAATAGGGTAGCTAAGGACATTGTTGACAAGTCTCTCGATTCTGATATGGCTGTTACTTTGGGTTGCCAAATCCTGCTAAGACATCTCAACACTTTGTTAATCAAATCTTCGTTAGAAAAACTTTTTCCTAAAGATGCAAGATGATTTACAATGTGGGTGAACCTCTTTTGCATTTCTTGAATGCTTTCTCCATGGTTCATTCTAAATAATTCATATTCACGAGTTAGAGAATTGATTCTCGACCTCTTTACTTCACTAGTACCTTCATGGGTAACTTGTAAAGTGTCCCACATTTCCTTAGCAGTTTTGCAATTTGAAATTCTAAAAAATTCATCATGCCCCAAAGCAGCGGTAATGATGTTTTTGGCTACCAAGTTATTTTGGACTTTTCTTTTATCATCTTTAGACCAATCATTTCTAGCTGTCTCGGTTTTTACACCATCGACAACGCATGTAGGTATAAATGCGCCATTTTTGACAGCATCCCACACATCTAGATCAATAGCCTCGATAAAGATTTTCATTCTTTCCTTCCAATATGCATAACCATCCCCATTGAAAAAGGGTGGTCGATTTATGAAAGTTGCTTCTGAAAAACCATTTGATGAAGCCATGTACTCTTGAAGCGGCTAAGCTCTTTATACAAGAGTCTAGCTCTGATACCACTTGTTACCCAAGTGGCTTCAGTACTCAAGAGGGGGGGTGAATTGAGTAATTAAGAAACTTTTTCGTAAACCTTTTTTAATATAAATTTCTTGAAGCAATATAATTAATATGTGTAAAGATGATAAAATGCCTTAAGAACAGAAAATAGACAATTATACAATGATAAATAAATTACAATAAATAAAGAGATAAAGGATAGAAGAGCAGACACAATATTTATCCTGGTTCGACCACCAACCACTTGTGGCCTACGTCCAGTCCCCGAAACACAGTTCGAGATTTTTTACTATTCAACACAAGCTTAAAACAGGTGCTTGCAACCTTTACATAACAGGGATACCTCACCCTATTTACTAGAGGGATACCTCACCCCCTTTGAAGGATACCTCACCTTCTTCACAATAAGGGATACCTCACCCTTTTACTAGAGGGATACCTCACCCTCACAATTTCACTAAGGGATATCTCACCCTTTTTACGAAAGCGAAAAATAGATGAAGAGAATCTCTCACTTAGAGCAAATGTTACAAATTGAAGCACTAGGAAGCTCTCTTATGATATCTCAAGGTTTTTGGCAAAATGAGCACAAAAAATATGTAAAATTGAAAACTACGTTTTAGCACAAGTAAAGAATGATTCAGATCATTGGGCATAATGTAAAAGATGACCCAAAACCATGTATTTATAGTGTTCCAAGAAAAAGAGCCATTGAGTATTAATTTCATTCATTAAAAGCTCAAGAAAATAGCCGTTACGTGATTTCTGGGTCGTGGTATTCGAATACCATATTTAGTATTCGAATAAATCCTTCAAAAACGTGTTCTGGAACGTTTTCTATGTTGAGGTATTCGAATACCCCTTTAGGTATTCGAATAGATCCTTAAAAACACGTTCTGGAAACTTTTCAGGGGTGTGGTATTCGAATACCTATGTGGTGTATTCGAATACACCACTCTGATTTTGAAATCTAACTTTAAAAGGTCATAACTTCTTCATTTCTTATCCGTTTAAAGCAAATGACCAGTCATTGAAAAGATATTTGAGTCTATTTTCAAATGAAATAATTTCAAAACAAAAATCAAATTATTTTGAAAGTTATGATCAAAAGAGTAACCAAAGGTTAGATTTTCAAAACTCAAACTTGGCTATTTTTCATAAATTTGAACTACCATCATAACTAGACCTTCAAAACTTATTTGTTGGGTATTTTAACATGTGAAAATTATTTTTAAATATTTGAAAACATATTGACATATCTAGAAGGCTTCTTACAAAAAGACCCTAAGTCCTATAAGCTATACCATTTAATCTTCCTTTGGACTTGGTCTTTGACATGATTTTGTTGTTATCAAAACCTTCTTCTATAAATGAGATCTTTGCTTTCTTGTTGCAATGCTCACTCTTGGTACTTGAACTATACATCATCTTCATCATGTTTGTTATCATCAAAACTATTTTCCATGTCAGCTAGCCAATTACAGATAAGTCAAGCAAATAAGCTATATATATTAAATTAAACTCAAGTATATATAATTAAGGCACAAATGTAATGAGATAGAGTTAGAGAAAAAGCAAACACAAAGATTTATCTTGGTTCAGTCACCCCTTGTGACCTACGTCCAGTCCTCAAGCAAACCACTCGAGATTTTCCACTAAACTTCAAGCTTGAATGGGTGCTTGAAAACCTTTATACAATAGAGCACTCACCACACCTTGGGATACCTCACCCTTTGTGCTTGAGCCTCAAAACAGGGATACTTCATCCTTTTCACTAGAGGGAAACCTCACCCCCTTTACAACCTTTGAAGGATACCTCACCTTCTTTACAACAAGGGATACCTCACCCTTTTCAACTCTAGAAGGATACCTCACCTTCTTTACAAATAAGGGATACCTCACCTTCTTTACAAATAAGGGATACCTCACCCTTTTTCTCTAGAGGGATACCTCACACTCTTTATAGATTATACAAAGTGTTTGAATGATAGAAACTCTCTCAAAGAGTGGATAATACAAATTGAAGTACTATGGGTATCAAGAAATCACACTTTAAAGCTTAAAACAGAGTATATGATGAAAATGATAGAAAACTCGTATTTAATGCTCAAGGATGTTTTTCAGAATGTTTTCCAACGTTTCTAGTTTGCAAAATAACCTGTTATGGGATTACTCATATTCGAATATGAAGGAATTCATAACTTGTTATGAAACACTCATAATCTGTTATGAGTTATGCCATATCCGAATATGGCCATTTAAAAAACAGGTTGTTATGTTTGAGAAGCCAAAAACTCAATTAGAAAGAAGCCATATTCGGTTATGCATATTCCCATATTTGGTTATGGCATTCTGGTTTTGAAAGCTAACTTTAAATGGTCATAAACTTCTTCATTTCTCATCCGTTTTAAACAAATGACTAGTCATTGGAAAGGTATTTGAGTCTATTTTCATATGAAATAAGTTTCAAAACAAAACTCAAAATAATTTGTAAGTTATGATCAAGAGAGTGACTAAAGATCAACTTTGTAAAACACAAACTTGACTATTTTTCATGGATTTGAACTACCACTAAGACTATCTTTTCAAATCTTGTTTATTGAGCATTTTAGCATGTAAAAACCATTTTTAAAGATTTGAAAACATATTTGAGCTTAGTGTGATTCCTATTTACCTTTACACAAGATCTAAGTCCTATAAGCTATTCTTGAAGATTCTTAGGACTTGATCATTGCACTTCTATTTCTTGTCCTTGTTTGTCATCATCAAAACCATTTCCATTCACAGCCCCTGACATTGAAAGGCTATTTTGGCGGAGTCCTATTCAGCAATGTATATCTTATTATAACCAGAGTGGCCATCCATTAGGCTTAAAACATCTTGGCAAAAGCCTTAATCTTCTAGGATATCTACGATTGGAATGGGTTATTCGTCCTTCGGCATTGTTGTGTTTCGATTTCATAAAATCTACACAAATCTAAAGCTTGCCATTTTTCCTTTTAACTGGGCTGATATTGGAAATCCAATCCATATATCTAGTGGTTCTAATAAAACTAGCTTTGAGTGGCCTCTCAGTCTCTTCTTTCATCACTAGAATTACTTTTTGGGGAAAAACACCTTACTACCTGTTTTACCGGTCGGTACCCTGGTTTCAAAGGTAATTTGTGTTTGACCAAGTCACATCTCAATCTAGTCATTTCACTGTAGTCCCACGGAAAGTAGTCTCGGAAATACTTTAGTAAGGCAATTAGTGCCTTTTTGAAATTTACAAGAAGTAATTTGCTAATATAGGTTAGTCGATATGATTCTGCATCACCCAAGTTAACCTCTTCTGTTGGATCCTAAACTTCCATGGCTTTAGCATCATCCTTGAGAGGTAAGTCTTCAAAAAGACTATCATCTCCTGGCACACAATCAGGGATTTTATTTTTCTTTTACCTTTTATCCCTGTCGGCCATGTAAGCCGATAGCCTCATCTAGTGATTCTCAATGCTTATGGTTCATCCTTCAGTTGTTTGTCAGCTAGCAGGATGATATAGAAACCTATGAGATTAAGCTTGATGCTTGTTATCTTGGGTTGAATCAAGCATTTACTAGATCGGTTGGCCGAATTGTTGTGTTTATTCCATAAATTAAATATAGCATTATTGAATATAACATGGACTATCGTCAGCAAGAACTATTACAAAGTCATCCTCGTTGTTCTAGAGAACCAACTTCGAATGGACAGTTGAGGGTATAACCCTTATTGCATGGATCTAGTCCCTTATTAGCAGCATATTGTAATTTGCTTTAGAGGACACCACCATAAACAATGCCTTCCTTTCGACAGATCCCACCTATACATTCAACTTAGCAACTCCTTTAGATGGATAGGTCTTTCCATTAAAGTATGTAATAACAAAATTAGAGCTCTTCCTATCCTCTGGAGTTTTCCCCAATTCTTAAATATCTTGTTGGAGATGAGGTTGACTACGGCCCTGCCATCAATGAGCACGTGGCTCACAAGCACACCCTCCATATGTGCCTTTATGTGTAGTGGTTTTAGATGAGCTCTCATCTCTTTAATGGGCTTCTCAAATTTAGTTATTCTGCTTAACATTGTAATCATCGACTATTTATAAGCCCATGGTTCTTCTAAACTAAACTCTTCTTCATTTACCAGCTTAATTTTATCTTCAAACTCTATAGGCAAGATAATGACAAGATTCACCATAGCTTTCTGTCCCTTGGTGTCTCATCTTGCTTTTTGATTAGCTTCGGGTCTATATACTCTTCCAGTTAGAACTTTTATAATCTTCCACTTGCAATGGATGGTATTGTGGATCAACTTTGTCTTCACCCTCGTTCTTAGTAGTTGTACACACCTGGCTCTGAGTCTACTTAGTCAAATTATCATCGACAGACTCATCATCTAAGCTCTTAGCTCTATTGAACCCGGGATTAGCCGTCCACTGTGGTGTTTTCTCTAGAGTCCACTTGGCCTCTACCCTCTCCATTTCCCTCTACAATTGTCTTTTTTGTGTCAAGTGAAGGTCGATAGATCTTATGGGGATTGTGAAAATGAGAGAAGTCATCCTTACTCCAAATATAATATCCTTTATAACATGTTAGTCTTGTATATGGCTATATAGGTAGCAAATTACTTGCCTAACATGCCTGTTCAATTTTGTGATAAACTGAGTTAGTTTAGGAACTCTAGTGCAACCCGAAAAATGAAAAATAGCTTAAAATAACTCAAATAATGGAATAAGTTGCTTAGATGAGGGAAACAGATATGGAAAATTTGTTTCTAAGCCACAAATAAGCTAAGTAAGATGAAGTTAAAGTTTCAAGATAATCAGAGTTAGTTTGGTATTTTTAGGCATACTAGTTGTGTATTTAATGTCGGATTGACTAGTAGTAGATATGAAAAAAATAAGATAATGCTAAAACAACAATTTATATGAATCTTAGTATTTATTTTAAAGTTGTTAGAAGTTGAAAATCTTGATTTAGCTAAAACTAAGTGTTCTTAGCAGATCGAGAAGAATCAATGAAATATCTTAAGTGTTTTAAGTCATGAAACGGCAGCCCCCTTTTATATGACTTAAGTTTACTCTATTCCTATCTCATTTCACTCTTTTCTCACTCACAAAATAGCAAGGGGATTAGAGACCTCTTCCACATCTTTTCTCTATTTTCTCCATTGATGCATATATGATGCATAATAGGTCAAATTGGGATTTACAGGTGTTTGGAATGTATTTCTTGCTTGAATGTGTTTCAATGGTTGTTTTTGACTTGTTCATGGTATGAGTTTAAGTTAGATGCTTACAACTCCTCATTTGGACCTTTGATGCACAAAGTGGGGAAATAGGTTTTTGATGAGTGATTTTGTTCTTAAATCCAAAGTTAGTGTTTAAGTTGGTGATTGATGATTCTTATGTGTTAATGAACTGGTTAGGGACTTAGAATCACCCAGAAACTATTTTGGAATAGCTAAATCTCATCAAATGCACTAATGGAATAGTACCTGGTGCTGGTTTCCTGCATAATTCTGTAGAAATACGCCTCACTCAGCAACATGACTGAGAACCATGTTGAGGTGAGAGTGCACCCGAGAGCTATGCTCTGCGGCGTGACATAAACTTCGTTGAGGCGTGAGAGACCAGAGAGTAGGACGCTGCAGTGTGAGCTCTAGAATTCTCAATAATGTTATTTTTGATGCATTGAGTTTCCTACATGTTATGATTCTTTATATGTGCTTTCTAGGGTATGTTAAGATCCTACTAAGGGTAATTTAGGAGATGAATGACCACCTATAAAGTATGAGAATTGTATGAACCTAGATGTAACCAAAAGCAAAGGATTGCATTAGGTAGGTATCTAGCACCAATAGTAACTTAGTGTTGCTTTAGATATCACCTGAGAGGTGATAAGATGGTGCATTAAATGCATGTAAGCTAGGATGGATTGGTAATGTTTTTCTTATAAATGTGACCTTATATGATAAGTACTGTCATTTAGCTAGAAGGGATGGAGTAAGAAGTTCCTAAGGGGACAAGTTATTCCAAACCAAGAGCTAAGGTTACATGTAGTTGAGGTTACATATTTTCCTCCCTACAACAGGTAAGCATAAGAAGCCAAAGTTCCTAGTAGAACATGCTTAGGCCTTAAATGAGCTAAGTGTGTAAAAATAAGTGTATGTATGATTAACTTGGTTTATCTAGATGCTAAAGTTAAACCTTGCATAGAATTTAAACATATCTTATTATAGTATGTGTTAAGATTATGTTTATTATGTTATGTATGATTGGTTTTGGTTTACTCATACTAGGAATTGTTGATTCTTACCCCATTGTGTTGCCGTGAAAATCCAGGTGAAGGTTCTTCGAAGAGTAAGAAGAAAAAGGAGCTGAAACACTAGCATAGTTTTAGTTTTTTATTGCTTCTAGATCACATTTTCTATTAATTTATACTAGTTTGTTATGTAAAAGCTTATGTATTACACTAAGCCTTTCTTAGGATAATATTGTATATATATATATGCATTTGTTATAAGTTTACATTTTCCGCATTTTATAAGGCTCTCTATAATGACTTCAGTGTACAATATGGATATATGATCAAACTATTACGTAAGTAGTGATGTTGTAATGTTGTTTATCGTTATACATGTTACATTTATTGAGATTTCAGTATTAGGGCATTACAATATGGTATCAGAGCAGTTTATCCTGTTAAGCCGGGGTATGGACTGACTAAGCTAATATATATTATTCTGTGTGTATAGGAAATTATGGCACCTCCTAAGCAAGCTCGAGAGACCAGGAACTCATCATCTATAGAAGGTGAAGGTATGGCAGATGCTGTTAGGGAAATGGCTAATGCCATGAGGAAGTAGACGACCGTTGCTACTGTGACTGCCAATGCCGTGAGGGACCAAGCAGCTATCACTGTAAGGATTCTAGAGAGGATGGAGAATAATCCACCTCCACCACCAACACCACTACTTGTACCACCACCAGTATGAGAGGTACAGATTGGAAGGAACCAGAATTTTATGGATTTGTCATAATTCAAGAAGACCATTCTTTCATCTTTCAAAGAGGAATACGACCCGATATGAGCAGTTGGAAAGTTGAAGGAAATGGAGAATATTTTTATGGTCATAACTTGCTCAGACAATTAGAGGGTTCTTTTTGCTTCCTTCATATTAGAAGGGTAGGTAGAGGACTGGTGCACTAATGCAAATAGGTTACTAGATGCATCCAGGACTCCTATCACTTGGGAGGTGTTCAAAAATTCCTTCCCAGGAAAGTATTTTCCGCAGAATATGCAAAGTGCAAAGGAGATGGAATTTCTAAGGTTGTGCAAGAAGAGATGTCAATTAGTCTGTATGTGGCCAAATTTGATGAGTTATCAAAGTTCTCTGCTTACATCAAATTTAATCCAAATGAAGCTTAGAAGTGCATCAAATTTGAAAAAGGTTTAAGAAAAGATATGCAAAGGGTTGTTCGACCCCTAGAGATTAGAGATTTCCCATCTTTGGTAAGTAAGTGCCGAATTGTGGAAGAATGTAACAACAAGGTTCTTTTAGTGCAGAAGTCACAAGAGTTTCAGAAAATGAAGCATGAGGATGATAAGTTTAAGAAGGGTTCTTCTAAAACTAGTTGTCCTCAAGGAAAGGGCAAGTAGGTATAGATAGATTCTAAGATATCCATTTGTCCTAAGTGTAAGAAAATACATGGAGGCAAACCTTGGTTGGCAGGCCAGTCCGTGTGTTACACTTGTGAGCAGCTGGGACATTTTTCCAGAGATTGTCCCCAAAGAAAAGAAGATGAGCCTACCCCAAAGCTGCTAGCCAATGGGAGAGTTTATACTCTAGGCAGGAAGGAGGTGGCCCTGTCTTCTGACCATATAAATGGTAATGGCATAATTCATAATCATTTTTTAAATGTCATGTATCATTCAGGAGCATCCCACTCTTTTGTTTCTTATGATTGAGTAAGTATATTGGATTTGCCCATATCATAAATACCATATGATATATCTATTTCTACACTAACTGGTAAACTAGTCATAACTTCAAAAGTATGTTATAATTATTGTATAAGAAGAGAAGAAAGAGTCATTTTTATGAATCTTATCTATTCACCCCTTGAGATTTTGTTCATTTAGCTCAATGTTGTCCACGTCATCTCCATCGTCTTCTTCTTCATTATTGATAGTGGAGGTGGTGGCTTTAAGCGCTATCCCCTTTTTCTTTTTATCGTTTTCCTCACTTTGGTCAAGTCTGTTGAGTTCTAATTCGTGCTCATGAAGTTTTCCAAATAGGGTAGCTAAGGACATTGTTGACAAGTCTCTCGATTCTGATATGGCTGTTACTTTGGGTTGCCAAATCCTGCTAAGACATCTCAACACTTTGTTAATCAAATCTTCGTTAGAAAAACTTTTTCCTAAAGATGCAAGATGATTTACAATGTGGGTGAACCTCTTTTGCATTTCTTGAATGCTTTCTCCATGGTTCATTCTAAATAATTCATATTCACGAGTTAGAGAATTGATTCTCGACCTCTTTACTTCACTAGTACCTTCATGGGTAACTTGTAAAGTGTCCCACATTTCCTTAGCGCTTTGCAATTTGAAATTCTAAAAATTCATCATGCCCCAAAGCAGCGGTAATGATGTTTTTGGCTACCAAGTTATTTTGGACTTTTCTTTTATCATCTTTAGACCAATCATTTCTAGCTGTCTCGGTTTTTACACCATCGACAACGCATGTAGGTATAAATGCGCCATTTTTGACAGCATCCCACACATCTAGATCAATAGCCTCGATAAAGATTTTCATTCTTTCCTTCCAATATGCATAACCATCCCCATTGAAAAAGGGTGGTCGATTTATGAAAGTTGCTTCTGAAAAACCATTTGATGAAGCCATGTACTCTTGAAGCGGCTAAGCTCTTTATACAAGAGTCTAGCTCTGATACCACTTGTTACCCAAGTGGCTTCACTAAGAGAAATTAGGTGAATTGAGTAATTAAGAAACTTTTTCAGTAAACCTTTTTTAATATAAATTTCTTGAAGCAATATAATTAATATGTGTAAAGATGATAAAATGCCTTAAGAACAGAAAATAGACAATTATACAATGATAAATAAATTACAATAAATAAAGAGATAAAGGATAGAAGAGCAGACACAATATTTATCCTGGTTCGACCACCAACCACTTGTGGCCTACGTCCAGTCCCCGAAACACAGTTCGAGATTTTTTACTATTCAACACAAGCTTAAAACAGTGCTTGCAACCTTTACATAACAGGGATACCTCACCCTATTTACTAGAGGGATACCTCACCCCCTTTGAAGGATACCTCACCTTCTTCACAATAAGGGATACCTCACCCTTTGACTAGAGGGATACCTCACCCTCACAATTTCACTAAGGGATATCTCACCCTTTTTACAGAAGCAGAAAATAGATGAAGAGAATCTCTCACTTAGAGCAAATGTTACAAATTGAAGCACTAGGAAGCTCTCTTATGATATCTCAAGGTTTTTGGCAAAATGAGCACAAAAAATATGTAAAATTGAAAACTACGTTTTAGCACAAGTAAAGAATGATTCAGATCATTGGGCATAATGTAAAAGATGACCCAAAACCATGTATTTATAGTGTTCCAAGAAAAAGAGCCATTGGGTATTAATTTCATTCATTAAAAGCTCAAGAAAATAGCCGTTACGTGATTTCTGGGTCGTGGTATTCGAATACCATATTTAGTATTCGAATAGATCCTTCAAAAACGTGTTCTGGAACGTTTTCTATGTTGAGGTATTCGAATACCCCTTTAGGTTTTCGAATAGATCCTTAAAAACACGTTCTGGAAACTTTTCAGGGGTGTGGTATTCGAATACCTATGTGGTGTATTCGAATACACCACTCTGATTTTGAAATCTAACTTTAAAAGGTCATAACTTCTTCATTTCTTATCCGTTTAAAGCAAATGACCAGTCATTGGAAAGATATTTGAGTCTATTTTCAAATGAAATAATTTCAAAACAAAAATCAAATTATTTTGAAAGTTATGATCAAAAGAGTAACCAAAGGTTAGATTTTCAAAACTTAAACTTGGCTATTTTTCATAAATTTGAACTACCATCATAACTAGACCTTCAAAACTTATTTGTTGGGTATTTTAACATGTGAAAATTATTTTTAAATATTTGAAAACATATTGAGATATCTAGAAGGCTTCTTACAAAAAGACCCTAAGTCCTATAAGCTATACCATTTAATCTTCCTTTGGACTTGGTCTTTGACATGATTTTGTTGTTATCAAAACCTTCTTCTATAAATGAGATCTTTGCTTTCTTGTTGCAATGCTCACTCTTGGTACTTGAACTATACATCATCTTCATCATGTTTGTTATCATCAAAACTATTTTCCATGTCAGCTAGCCAATTACAGATAAGTCAAGCAAATAAGCTATATATATTAAATTAAACTCAAGTATATATAATTAAGGCACAAATGTAATGAGATAGAGTTAGAGAAAAAGCAAACACAAAGATTTATCTTGGTTCAGTCACCCCTTGTGACCTACGTCCAGTCCTCAAGCAAACCACTCGAGATTTTCCACTAAACTTCAAGCTTGAATGGGTGCTTGAAAACCTTTATACAATAGAGCACTCACCACACCTTGGGATACCTCACCCTTTGTGCTTGAGCCTCAAAACAGGGATACTTCACCCTTTTCACTAGAGGGATACCTCACCCCCTTTACAACCTTTGAAGGATACCTCACCTTCTTTACAACAAGGGATACCTCACCCTTTTCAACTCTAGAAGGATACCTCACCTTCTTTACAAATAAGGGATACCTCACCCTTTTTCTCTAGAGGGATACCTCACACTCTTTACAGATTATACAAAGTGTTTGAATGATAGAAACTCTCTCAAAGAGTGGATAATACAAATTGAAGTACTATGGGTATCAAGAAATCACACTTTAAAGCTTAAAACAGAGTATATGATGAAAATGATAGAAAACTCGTATTTAATGCTCAAGGATGTTTTTCAGAATGTTTTCCAACGTTTCTAGTTTGCAAAATAACCTGTTATGGGATTACTCATATTCGAATATGAAGGAATTCATAACTTGTTATGAAACACTCATAATCTGTTATGAGTTATGCCATATCCGAATATGGCCATTTAAAAAACAGGTTGTTATGTTTGAGAAGCCAAAAACTCAATTAGAAAGAAGCCATATTCGGTTATGCATATTCCCATATTTGGTTATGGCATTCTGGTTTTGAAAGCTAACTTTAAATGGTCATAACTTCTTCATTTCTCATCCGTTTTAAACAAATGACTAGTCATTGGAAAGGTATTTAAGTCTATTTTCATATGAAATAAGTTTCAAAACAAAACTCAAAATAATTTGTAAGTTATGATCAAGAGAGTGACTAAAGATCAGCTTTGTAAAACACAAACTTGACTATTTTTCATGGATTTGAACTACCACTATGACTATCTTTTCAAATCTTGTTTATTGAGCATTTTAGCATGTAAAAACCATTTTTAAAGATTTGAAAACATATTTGAGCTTAGTGTGATTCCTATTTACCTTTACACAAGATCTAAGTCCTATAAGATATTCTTGAAGATTCTTAGGACTTGATCATTGCACTTCCATTTCTTGTCCTTGTTTGTTATCATCAAAACCATTTCCATTCACAGCCCCTGACATTGAAAGGCTATTTTGGCGGAGTCCTATTCAGCAATATATATCTTATTATAACCAGAGTGGCCATCCATTAGGCTTAAAACATCTTGGCAAAAGCCTTAATCTTCTAGGATATCTACGATTGGAATGGGTTATTCGTCCTTCGGCATTGTTGTGTTTCGATTTCATAAAATCTACACAAATCTAAAGCTTGCCATTTTTCCTTTTAACTGGGCTGATATTGGAAATCCAATCCATATATCTAGTGGTTCTAATAAAACTAGCTTTGAGTGGCCTCTCAGTCTCTTCTTTCATCACTAGAATTACTTTTTGGGGAAAAACACCTTACTACCTGTTTTACCGGTCGGTACCCTGGTTTCAAAGGTAATTTGTGTTTGACCAAGTCACATCTCAATCTAGTCATTTCACTGTAGTCCCACGGAAAGTAGTCTCAGAAATACTTTAGTAAGGCAATTAGTGCCTTTTTGAAATTTACAAGAAGTAATTTGCTAATATAGGTTAGTCGATATGATTCTGCATCACCCAAGTTAACCTCTTCTGTTGGATCCTAAACTTCCATGGCTTTAGCATCATCCTTGAGAGGTAAGTCTTCAAAAAGACTATCATCTCCTGGCACACAATCAGGGATTTTATTTTTCTTTTACCCTTTATCCCTGTCGGCCATGTAAGCCGATAGCCTCATCTAGTGATTCTCAATGCTTATGGTTCATCCTTCAGTTGTTTGTCAGCTAGCAGGATGATATAGAAACCTATGGGATTAAGCTTGATGCTTGTTATCTTGGGTTGAATCAAGCATTTACTAGATCGGTTGGCCGAATTGTTGTGTTTATTCCAATTTTTTGGTCATGTAATTTCTCAAGGAGGAATTTCAATAGACCCCAGTAAAGTTGAGGCAATGTTACAGTAGGAAAGACTCACCACTATGACTGAGGTTAGGAGCTTTATAGGCGTAGTTAGGTATTACAAAAGGTTTATTAAAGAATTTTCTCAGTTAGCACTAATGTTGACTAGATTAACTAGGAAGGGTAGTACTTTTGAGTAGACTCAAGATTGCGAGAATAGTTTTCAAGAACTAAAGAAGAGGTTTACTACTACCCCAGTACTGGTAATTCCAGATACCCATAAGAACTTTGACATATTTTATGATACTTCAAAGATAGGATTAGGGTGTGTTATGAAATAAGATAGTAGAATAGTTGCCTATACATCAAGGCAGTTAAGGCCGCATGAGAAGAATTACCCTATACATGATTTGGAGTTAGTTGTTGTAGTGTTTGCCTTAAAGATTTAGAGACATTATCTCTATGGAGTCCAGTTTGAGGTGTTTGGCGATCATAAGAGTTTAAAGTACTTGTTTGATCAAAAGAAGTTATACATGAGACAAAGAAGATGGATGGAATTCTTAAAAGATTATGACTTCGAGTTAAAGTATCACTTGGGTAAAGCGGATGTTGTGGCTAATGCGCTAAGTAGGAAATCCTTACATGTGTTCCGGATGATGGTCCAAGAGAGTGAATTTCTCAAGTGTTTCAAAAATTTGAGTCTCACGATGACTGTGATGCCACATAGTCTCTTTTTGAGCAGAGTGGACATAGTAAATGACCTAAAAATTTAAATTTTAGAAGCTCAAAAGGAGGATAAAGCTCTAAAGCTCATTAGTGAGTAGATCTTCTTAGGAACCCAGAGAGACTTTGATATGACTGAGGATGGAATGATAAAGTTTAGAGACAGACTTTGTATTCCAAGAGAGTCAGAAATCAAGGAGAAGATTCTTGAGGAAGCTCACAAGAGTAAGTATACCATCCATCCCAGAACCACTAAGATGTACCAAGATTTGAGAAAGATGTTTTGGTGGCCTAGAATAAAAAAGGACATAGCAGAGTATGTGTCAAGGTGTCTATGTAAACACCCTAATACAATTATCGTAAATAACTAGAATATTTCAAGATAAATTGTATCAAACATGTCACTTCCTAAAAATGCATAAAACATAAATCCATAACAAGTTGTGTAGTCATTATAAAGAGCTACGAGGAAAGAAAAATGTTATACATATACATCATTGGCTCAAAAGCCACACTGTAATACATAAGCTTTTACAAACTAAAAGCATAGAAAATAAATACAAGTTGATACATAAAGAAACAAAATAACTAAAACTAAGTCTTTTGCTTCTTTTTCTTGCCCTTTTTCTTTGAAGGGTCTTGACCTGGATTTATATGGAAACACAGTTGGATGAGAATTTACAAAATCCTCAGTATGAGTATACCAAAACCAACAGTTATTCATTCATATTGAATAGACAACTAATCACAACAGATTACATTTTACAATAGTTAAATGAGCCATTACCCAACATTACTTGAATACATACATACTCTCTATGTAATAGAATATACAACAATCAATGATATCATACAATCGCCCATACAATATTAAGATATCATCAAGTAAACAAGACAATCGCCTATACAATTGTCAACAAATGCAAGGCTTTATGTTATAATGTATGGTTATGCTCACACAATGTACTAATAATATGATTATGCAATGCTAATGTAAATTTTAGTTTTAGCAAATACATGTTACTTGCTAAATTCTCATAACCAAGTCCCATTGTATATACTGAGTAGGATAGGCACGATAGCCCTTACACTACTTGATAATTAGTGGATTCCTTCTCCTCATGATAGTAAGAGTGCTGCTACCACCCTCATACCGGTAACCCTAACCATAATAGCATAAATGCTAGGAAAATTTAGATCCAACACCTCATTCTTAGGCTATATGGTTGTGCACACCATCTATGGTCACAATACATAGGAATAGTAAGATTTAAAAGTATACAAGAGTATTTTCATATCACATTTTAAATAATCATAAGATCTTTACAACCTTATGAAAAAGCAATACTAGTACATGAGAACCTTGGCCTATCTTATCCAACAAGTAACAAGAACCATATCACTAGCATTCTTATATCTAGAACCTCTCTTCATCACTTCACAAGTGATTTCAAAGTCAACCATATATTGATCAAAGTTCTAGGTACGCCTTATGGCATTCTCTATCTCAAAGTATGCCTAAGGTTTCTCAATTCCTCAACACATCAAGAACACATATATGAATGATCCTAACACTTAGAGAATCCAAAAACATCAAGAACACAACTCTTGAAAATCCTAGAACTTACACCTCAATGTGCCTCTTCCACGCCACGGCGTGCTACTGTCGGGGTTAAATACTGGACTGAAATTTTTCAATCTAGGCGCCGGTGTGGAACCCTACGCCACAACAAGTATTATCTGTAAAAAATTCTGCAAAATCGAGCTACTGTTCCATTGGTGAACCACCCGAATTTCTATTCGCTCTTTTACTTACCGCAAGTGCACAGGTTGCACTTGAAATATAGCTAGGAGTTGGATATCGTTCCCACGAGGATTAAGGAACTTCTAATATTAAATATGAACCAATAACTTACTTGGTTCTATTCAAGATCATAAAAATAAGGTAAAGTGAATTTAAACTAACTTAAAGACTAAAAAGCAATAAATAGAAATTAAAGATAAGGGTTAGAGATTAGGGAATCCTTTTTCACCTCCTACTTCAATTAATGACATGCATCCCTTTAAGCAAAATTAATGAATGAGTTAAGTTAGCTTGAGAATCTACTTTAGCTAAAAGCATATGTCTAGGTCAATTAACCATGTTTCATTTACCTAATTCACTATGTTTCCATGAGAACTAGCACAAACTCCACTTATTAAGATCTATTCTCAAACACACGCAATGCATGGCTATGAGGTTTATTTTTATCCCATTAGCGAATCATTTCACCCAAGCCAATTGAATATAAAAGAACATGCATCATGCCATTGATGGCCACTCAATAGTAAGTATTAAACATAGGTATGGAAGAACAAAACCAAATATCAAAATAAACTCAAAGAAGTACTAAATCATTAATATCCATACAAGGATTCAAAGTAATCCCTAAATACAGCTTAGCTACATCATGACACTCAAAATTACACAACAAAAATGGTGTTCATGAGATAAGGAAAAGATAAAAACAAAGGCAAAGAAGAAGGAAGCTTATGAATATGTCTTTGATTCTTGAATCTCCTTTATAGAAGAAGATGGCCTCCAACCTTGTCTCCGCTAACCTCTTCTCAGCCTAGAAAATGATTTCATAGCACAACTTTCTAACCTAATACAAGGCTCTCACGGAGCTCCCTTAAAAAAATCTAATAAAATAGTATTTATAAGCCCAGAAAACAAAGTCACGACGTGGTATTAACAAGATTACGCCGCAGCGCATTTCAATTTATGTCGCCAATGCCACGACAATAACATGCCTACGTCGTGGCGTACAAATTTTGTAGCTTTCTGTCTGAACAAGGAGAAATATAATGTCATGGCATTAACATGCCTATGCCATGGCGTTGAATGCTGGCTTTTACAGTTGGCTTCCTCTTGCGCTTCCTGGTCCAATGCTAGTCCAAATTCTTCAAGTTAAACTTGATTGGAGCCCTTCTTATAATAGAGAAATCACCAATTTAATAATAAATGTAAATGTACTTGATTCATCAAAGATTGAGCAATATTTCCTCAGAATCATATTTGAAGACATCAAGATTGAATTATATAGAATTAAGCTAAAGTCTTCCATTCCTACTTAAAAACAAGGACCAAGCAATCATTATCACACAATTATAGGGCATAAATAACTACATCTTGTGGAGTTATCAATTTCAATCACTCCAAAGTAGTTTCCAGGTGATTATAAGTCCCTAACAAGTTTCCTAAAATAAAGGAATCATCAACCACCAACTCAAACCACCAGATTTGGATCAATGAACCAAATCACTCATCCAAAATACCTATTTTCTTACTTTGTGCATCAAAGGTCCAAAAGAGGAGTTTTAAGTTTCTAACTCAAACTCATACCATGAACAAGTCGTAAATAACCATTGAAACACATTCAAGCAAGAAAAACACTCCAAACACCTCTAAAACCCATTTTGACCTATTATGCAACATGTATGCATCAATGGTGAAAATGGAGAAATAAGCTAAAAGGAACTCTAAATCCCTTGCCTCTTGCAGCTGAGATGGAGATGACCAAGCTTTGGTTATGGAAGCTCTTATTCTGCTTTTCCTTTCCCTTTCATTTTCCTTTCTTCTTTTTCTCTTTGTTTTTCCCCTTTTTCTTCCTTTCCTCTTGTGTTTTCTGCTGAACCGTGGAGAGAAAGAGAGAATGGGTGAGAACAATAGGAAAATATCAAAAGAAAGTCGACAAAGAAGGCTAGTTTCAGCTGCGACAGACTTAGGAAACTTAGATACTTTGCAGGTAATAATATATTTACTAAGAATACTTAAATTTCTCCAAATCAAGATTTCTAACTTCCAACAAGTTTAAAATAAAATCTAGGATTCATCTAAAATATTGTTTCATCAATACCATATTTTTCCATATCTGTGACTAGTCAATTCGGCATTAAAATATACAACCAGTATGCTTAAAAATACCAAACTAACTCTGATTATTCTCAAAAAATTAACTATATCACTGTTCATACATCTGTGACTTAGAAATATATTATCCATATTTATTTCCATTAGCTACGCCATTTAAGCCAAAATCTAGGTTATTTTAAGCTACTTTTCATCTTTCAAGTTGCAACAAAGTGTCTAAACTAATTCAGATTGTCACAAAACTAAATAGGCATGTTAAACAAGTATTAAGTTACCTCAGTAACTATTTACAAGTCTAACATATTTTAGAGGATGTTATAGTCTAACTTGTTAAAAGGTAAAGATTGAACACTAGAAACCTGCAAGACCTTTACAGTCTTTAGGGTTCCTTGAGTGGAAATTGTAACACCCTAATACAGATATCCAGATATATCCTAGATAGACAGAGATATATAAAGATAACCAGTACTAGAGATGTCACTTCTATACTACATACTAACATATATCTATAATCACAACCGAGTAATTATAGAAAGCCTTGAGAGATTGCGGAAAAACTTAAACTCATACATATATATATACAAACTTAGCCACTTTGAGGCTTATTGTAATACATATAACATAAAACTTACAGAACAAACATAAACATATTACATAAGTTCTGTCTACTTAAAGCAATAAAAACTATTCTAGTCTTCATGCTTTATCTTCTCATCCTTGGCAAGGTTTGCATCTCTCGTACTATTTATCTTTATCACTGTCATTACTGCATCCGGATTTACATGGAATAGCAATGGGGGTGAGAATTAACATTCTCGAATAAGCAATTCCAATACCAGCTCTCTATAACATTGTATATAACAAATATATATAACAAAAGCTATAATTCTAACTTAGGAGTTTCCCCCTCTATTTTCATAACTTAGGAGTTTCCTCCTCTATTCTCATAACTTAGGAGTTGCCTCCTCTTTTCTCATAACTTAAACACTTTCTAATAGTGTGATAACAATCAAGAGTGAACACACTGCTAATATATACAAATTATACATGTCACATGAAACGGTGACGCGACAATGCCCATACAATCGTCCGTAAATGCAATGCTAATGATATGTAATGAATATACCTAAGGAATCCTAAGTGCATGTGAATGAAATGCAAATGCAGAGTTTTGATTTGGAGCGAAGGAATTTGCTAGGAACTAGTCGGATATCATCTAGTGGTAAATAGAGGAAACCTCATCCTCACCTTTATCCCGGCTCAAGAAATTCGGGCTTCATCCTTGCTCAAAGAGCGTCTCTCGGATTTCCTACTTATCTCCTTAGGCCTTGGCACATCGAGACATCGTGGTTATGTCCTTCTCAAAAGTCCTTCGGACACCCATCTATCTCCTTTTTGCCTTCATGATTAACATCAAAGGATACTCACTAGATCGATCCTACTTGACTAATTCATAGACTTTCGTACATACTTATATGCTTAGTTCCTCTCGAGCTAAGCATATTCTAGTCTTCTTATGTTTACCCCTTGTGATGAGGAGAATCAGAACCTCATACTATATGTAACCTTAGCACTTGGTTAGGAATACTTGTTCCCTTAGGAACTTCTCGATCCCTTACCTTCTGGCCGAATGACCTCACGTCATATAACGTTACATTCTCAGGTAAACATTACTAAACTATGTCTCTTACTTGTACCTAAACTTCACCTCATCACTCCTTTCTCTTAAGTGATCTCTAATGCAACCTTACGTTGCTGAGGTGTTAGGTACTTACCTTTGGCGAACCACTAATCTTGGTTGCCCTAAGGTCCTTTCTCTTCATCTTCACACTAGCTTAACTCTCTAGTGTGTGAAGAGCTTAGTGTTATGTTTATCTCTTACATAAACACCATCTTACTCTTTTCTATAGATTCAACTCATCCTAGTGAAAGAGTCTATCTTAACTAATGCCTCATCTAACCTTGCTTAAGGAACTTGAGAGATTTCTCTAAAACTTTGCATAATTAACTCCACTTTGTCTAAAGAGAGTAGTTCATGCATCTAACTTTCCTTCTCTATCACACTTCGGTAGTAGCGTATACTACACTTGTGTGCTAACATACTTATTCTAAACTCAACTTCCATGCTTTACTTGCATCTAAGAAAGTATCTTCTCTTTATCTTGTACTTCTAACTCATCTTAACTTATACTTGAGTTGTTGTACATTTCTACTTTCTCGCTATCTTTATCTTGTACTTCTAACTCATCTTAACTTATACTTGAGTTGTTGTACATTTCTGCTTCTACTTTCTCGCTTATGACATCTTCTTAGTCATAATTCCTCTTCTTGTGTATTTAACAATGTACTAAGTCTCACTTAACTTGAAACTAAGTACCTAAACGTCCCCTCTGTGGAACTCATACACAATCTTATCTCCACTCATGTAATCTAACTCTAGAGTGGCTCTTACTTGCAACTCTTTGTTGCCTAAGCTTCTAGGTACCTTCCTAAGGTAATCCACTATTCTTGGATTTCCTAAGGTTCATACCTTTCTCATCATTCTCTACTAGAGTGAATACTATTATTCATCTCTATTGCACTATCTCATCACATCTTAAGTGATATCAGTTGCAACATTAAGTTGCCTAAAGTGCAATATCATTACTTAAAGCAAACCTTTCCTTTAGGATGCTTAAAAGCCTATGCTTTCTCATACTTGATGGATAGATATTTTCCACTTGAAAATATCCCATCTTGTGCCTTAACACACTTAGGAAACATGTCTTAATGATTCCCTTAACTATGGCACCTCAAAGCATCCAAAAACATCATTTTGGAGCTTCAGATCTCATGCATGCAAAGACAAGATTTGCACGCCGCGGCGCCCTTCTCTCGAGGGCTACTTGCTGGGCTAATTTTAACCTCACGCCGCGGCATGCTTCCTCCACGCCGCGGCATTCCCGGCGAAAACTCTCGCGGCTGCGCGTGACTATCTCCACGCGCCATCGCCAGTAACCCCGGTTCCCGTGCACTCACCGCGGGTTCTTTGCGCTCTATTGATCATTTCTGCGATTCCAAGCCATCTCAATCCAAATTCTAAGTAATTCTAAGTCCCTAATCAATTCTTTAACATTTAGGAACATCAATTACTCTCTTAAATCTCTTAATTTGGATTATGGCTAGAATTCTTCATTCTTTAACTTAAGGCTCACTTTGTGATTCAAGGGTCTTCTTTCTTAAGTTGATGTTATAGACAAGTCATAAATGACCCAAGGAACACTTCTATGCAAGCCAAACTCTTCTAACATCTCTAAAACTCAAATTAGCATATTATGTATCTATATGCATACATAGAGAATAGAGATGAATAAAAGCTCTAAACCCCTACCTCTTGAAGATTGAAGCCTTGAATCTTGAAGCTTGATCTTCCTCTTCCCTTCTTCTTCCCTTCTCTCCCTCCCCTTTCTCTCTTTTCTTCTCTGGTTTTCGGTTTCTCTTCTTCTCTGCCGAGGAGAACCAATATAAAGGGGGAAGGGACGTGCAGGAAATTACGGGAAAAGATTAATACTGAAACTTCTATCTGCTATGGATACCCGAATCATGCTAATTCGAGTTTCCCTGCTTCCAACAACCTTAGAATAAATCATAAGATTCATCTAAGTTGTTGTTTCTCTTTCTCATTATTTTCTATATCTTTGCTAGGGATCAATCTGGCATTAAAAGCACAACCTGTATGCCTAAAAATACTAAACTGACTCTGATTCTCTTGAAACTTTTACCACATCTTATTTGACTTATTTGTGACCTAGAAATAAACTCTCTATGTTTATTTCTCTTAACTTAGCAACTTATGCTATTATCTGAGTCATTTTAAGCCATTTTACAACTTTTATGTTGCAACTAAGTGCCTAAATGAACTCAGATTGTCACAAAACTTGACTGACATGCTAAACAAGTTAAATGCTACCTTTCGTAACCATTTACCAGTCTAACATGTACTTAAGGGTATTACAGAAATAGGATAAGATCTCTATGGACTTGGTAACAGGTTTGCCCATGACTCAGTTATGATATGATGCAGTTTGGGTCATAGTTGATAGATTAACTAAATCTGCCCACTTTATACTAATCAGAGCTAACTATTCTCTAGAGAGATTAGCTCATCTATATTTAAAATAGATAGTTAAGATAATGGAGTCCTCGTGAGTATAGTATCAGATAGAAACCCTAAATTCACATCTAGATTTTGGGGAGCCTTGGAAGAAAAGGCATTCGGGACTAAGTTGAGCCTTAATATGACTTATCACTCACAAACAGATGGGCAAACAGAGAGAATTATCAAAACCCTTGAGGATATGTTTAAAGCATGTGTTTTAGAATAACAAGGAAATTAGGATAAATTCTTGCCACTAGTTGAGTTTGCCTGTAACAATAGCTACCACTCTAGCATAGGTATGGCACTCTATGAGGCTTTATATGGAAGGAAGTGTAGATCGCCTCTATGTTGGTATAAGATAGGTGAGAGAACCATCCTAGGTCCAAAGTTGGTCCAGCAGATCACAAAGCAAATTAAGATGTTTAAGGATAGGTTGGTTATTGCTCAAAGTCGGAAAAAGAGTTATGTTGACCAGAGAATGAGAGAATTCTAGAAATTCCTAGTATAACATAAGTTTAAAACGGAAAACTCATATGACAATTGCAGCTGTATCGTGTAATAAAATAATTTAAGTTACATGTTGAGCAAAATATTTATCAATGTTTGGTACATAAAATCATTTTTGTTTAGAGAAATACTTTATGCAATCATAACATTATTATCTCACAATCGAATAACATACACAGTTAGGATGAATGCAAATGAATATGAACAATGGATACAAAAGTTGTGTGCACATGACAGTCACTCAAGCAATAATTTCTTTACTTCTATTATCTTTTATGCCTAATCTTTCGCCTTGAGAATGAGGCTAAATACCTCTCACTAATATCAGATAGCTTAAGGATGCCCTATAGGCGATGCACCTCTTATGGATATTTTAGGTGATAGTATGTGCATGAGATGTGAACTCACACCCTGACCTTACTTTTATCGCTGATGCAGAACATTATCCTAGCAAAGTACTCATTTTCCCACTTGGGATAAGCATGTCTTTTCGTACAATATCTCACAATCATTTTTAATACCTAAGTGTAACAATCTAATACAAATAACTCAATATATCTAGTATATAAAGATAATTAATATTAGTCATGCTACTACAAACTTAAATAATATTCTAAACCCATAATAATCATACAAATAATTATGGAGAGCCTTGAGAAAAAGAAAAGTCATATATATATATATATATATATATATATATATATCATTAGCCTTAAAGGGCAACGTGCTATACATGCAACTTTGTACATCTCAAAATGAAAATACAAGTGAAGTTCAAAGCAAACAAAATAAACAATCTACTTTAGGTGCTTCTTCTTCTTTCCCTTGGAAGGGTCTCGACTTGTATTTACCATAGAAACATAAAATGGGATGAAAATATAAAATTCTCAATAATCAACTTATATTTGAAACCATGGCATTAACATTAAAGGTACTGAAAAGTCAATTTATAATCTATATATACGTCTAAACTATTGTCGATATTAAATAATTGCTCATATAATTGTAAAATATCATCATTTCTTAGCAAAGTGTTTATCTCAATCCTTTACCTTGCCAAGAACTTAAGTCATTTTGTTGCTCTTGGTAAAAAGTTTTTCTCATTTTACTACCCCTTTGCATGAGTGATTTTCTTACTCATGTTCTTTGACAAAGAGCTTAGTTCACTACTTTGTCCTAAGTAGAGTGTTTATCTTACTCCTCTACTACACTTAGTAAAGTGTTTTACTCATATTTTTACCATGACAAGGTATTTTTCTCACTTCCATGTCTCACTACTTCATCCTTAGCAAAGTGTTTTTCTCACTCCTTTGCAAGGTCAAGGGGCTTATCGTATATTTGACAGTTAGTTGCATATTTTTATAAAAAATTGTGCTCGTTTTTTAAATTAATTATTTGAGTAAGGATAAAGCAACAAGATAAGTTGGTTGCATATTTTTTTATCTTTTCAAACCAATATTATACAGTATCATAAAACTTTAATTATATTATTTAGAATTTAAACGCATATACACATTCTTTTAATGATTTTAAGTTAATAAATTTACATTATATAGTTCAAATTTTCTCTTTCTTTAATTTCATATTTTAATTTTTATATTTTATTAATTGTTTACGTTTAGTATATTAATTATTAAATTAAATAATCTACCAAATTTTTACTTAAAAATTTAAAGTTTAATGATTTAATTACTATTTTTGTCACTATTTTTTAAAATGGTTACATAATACTATATTATTTTTATAATGAAATAGTATTAGTTTGATACAATGTACTGTTATTATTCGAATTTTATACCATCATAATATCTATCATCTATCATATCACACAAACAATAACAAATAAAAGTATAACATGTGTCGAAACATCCTTCTCGGTACATCGCTTAAGGAGTCACCACCAATCGATTTATCCGTTGGAAATGGAATGGTTCGACAAGATATCTAAAAATAGTTTGTGTTTCAGAATTAAGGTTCATGAGTTGATTACGGGTAGGAAAGGTATTAGTACACTAGGCCATCTATTCTAAGAATGGTTATCTATTTAATCTAATGTGTCAGCTAAGTTAATTAAGTTAGTCCTTTATTATTTGTAACAAATATTTTTATTATTTTTATGCATGTCCCATTTTTTCATGCATATTATCAAGGGTGATAAATGATTATGACAGGGAATGAGTTGCTAAGTAGCCATTATTCTATGGAACAAATTTCAATCCCATAACATGTTATTTAAAAGTAGTGAATTAAAAATAATTTTTCAAGAAATTATTTTTTAAAGTAATTGGTCAAATAAAATTTAAAATATTTGATATTTTTTGAATGATTTTAGAAAAGGCTTTCAAATATTCACCATAATCAAAAGATTGAGGATAAGCAAGTTCGCTCGCATTTATTTTTATTATTTTGTTTTTAGAAGGGATTTTATTTTTTTAATTGTGAAATTAGACTCGGTCAGCGCTTCTGCCTAAATCTAATATAAATAGTCTCAAGAGTATTGGGAAGAATTTATTGATCGTCAATTCGATCTTCTCCTAATTTTTTCATCATTGACCAAATATTTTGTTTATTTTTAAACTAAGACTCTATTTATCTTTATTGCAAAAATTAAACCCCGCCAATGTTTTTGACTAAATCTAACAAAAGTAGGATCAACAATAATAGGAAGAGGTAATTGATTATCACTTTGATCTTCTCCCATTTTTTTTGTCATTGCCTAAGTTTTAGAGGTTTGATATTTGTAGTGCAAAATGACAAGCATGTTTAAATGAATTAAAAAATAAATGCTTTGAAAAATATTTAAACCAAATATGATAACATCTAAAAGGGGACAGGAGAAGATTCTTATTGGACATCATCTAAGACCTCATCAGTGCTTTTGGAAAAATTTAAGAGATCTCCTCACCTCCTAAAAGCCAATAATTTTGGCATTACTTTGGCTAATTTTTGGGTATTCTATCTTTGGGATCTCAATCCATAATTAAAATGTGTTATCAATACTCAACAAATCGCAAAAGAAAGAAAATAAGATGATGAATAAAATGATTTTCAGAAGGTCAATTGCATGGTATATCACAAATAGTCTGTCAAAATTCATACACTAACATCATTGTCACAATTTAAATCAAATTAGCAAAATAAAAATAAATGAATAAATAAATAACTCGATGAGGCGTAACAACATCGAGTACAATGTTGCTTGCATTACATCACGTCCCAAATTCTGCAAACTGAAGCTTGCTTATTATTTAATTTTGTAATGACTGCATCACGTGATCCACTTTATGTTGATAACCATTTGAGTTTTATGGTGGCAAACATCAAAAAGCTTATAGCCTTAAGTGTGAGCATGAAGATAGAAAGAAGAAAATATAAGGTGAACAGGTTGAGAGTTTCCAAAAACAAATGCAAAGCCTCCGAGCAACCTTGTGCTTTTGTAACTCTATACTCTTTCGCACTTTGTTTCGTTTTTTGAATTTTCTCTCAGCAGCAATGTGAATGTCCTCTTTCTCATTCTCAGTGCCTCTTATTTATAGACTAATAATACTAGTATACACCCTTATCAAGATAGCTACCTCAACCAAATTTGTTTCTATCTTATCTTTATCTATTCCTTAACTTTAGTCTTTCTGATGAGGTCCTAAAATCTATACCACTCTCTTCAAACTTATTTTTGTCTCACTTCAAATTCAAAAAGATTCACCTTTTATCTCCTTTATTTTTAATTTTATTTTATTTAATTTTCATCTAACTCATTTAGTTCTAACTAGATAATGAGTATTAAACCCAAAATGTAGCTCAAAGACCAAAAAATGTTTTGGACAAATTTGGGTATCAACAACTACTCCCATTTGCTTTCCATTTGAATGAAATGGAAAGAAAATGTGTTGATTCAAATTTGTCCAAGAGACATTTTTCATAGATTCATAGGACATTTAAAGCAATGAGTGTAGGACCAAGGAAAATAAGAACAATGGGTGCAGGACCAAAGAAAACTGTAATTGAGTATGTATCCTGAAAAAATAAATAAATAAAAAGTGTGCAAGTGTATACCTTGGAAAGTTAAAAGCAAGCAAGTGTGTACCATAGAAAATTAAAAAGTAAGCAAGTGTGTATCCTAAAAAATTAAAAAATCAAGTGGATGTGTACCTTGAAAAATTAAAGGTGAGCGAGTGTGTACCTTGGAAAACTAAAAACGAGCAGGTGTGTAGCCACGAAAACTAAAAACAAGAGGGTGTATACCCTAGAAAATTAAAAGTGAGTGGATGTGTGCCCTTGAAAATTAAAGGCAACATATGTGTACCCTAAAAGACTAAAAGCGAGTGGGTGTGTACCTCGGAAAACTAAAAGTGAGAAAAATTAGGGGTAAAGTTACAAGAAATGTAATGATGCACTATGCAATGCATGCTTTATGGACATGAATAACTTAATTGTATGCACTTTATTTTTTTGGAAATCCTTTATCATGCCACCCTTAAGGATCTAATCACAAACATATTCATGGATAACTAAGAATGAAATGTATCGATCAGCTCTTCATTTTATCTATTTGACCCACAACTCAACTGCTTGATTGGAAACACTTTCATAGTGCATTGTTCTTATAATGATACCCCTCTAAAAATAATAACATGGGTTATTCCCTTACTGAGAACTTACCTTGTTCCCCTTAACTTCTGAGATCATTGCAGTGATTCCTCATGCTCTTGATAGCGTTGACACATATTTTGCATTTTAGTATATGCTTATTATGATAAATGCACATGAGAATTAAGAACAAGTGGCAATCAAAGATGGGAATATCACAAATATTCTATAGGAAATAGAGAAGGCACAAGAAAAATGACATGATGGGGATCAAGAAAGAAAATGATGGCGTAGGGTTCTTCAATTCTTCTAGTAATACTCTTGAAAATGACCAATGCTTGTATCCCTATTATATCATCTTAGACACCCTTCAATTAGCTCATAAGGATATAAATTGCCCTAGTCTCAGGGATTATGAACAACTTATGATTGATTTTCTTTTGAATTGCCCCAATCTAGAGACCTGTCAAAGCTAACTTCATGAAGTCTCACTTTCATTTCTTCATTTTGACCCTAATTTTTGCCTAAGTCACTCTTTTTAGTTTTCAACCAATCGGGTCGCTCTAACTTTTGCTATAGTCGCCTTTCAAGTTTTTAACCTAGCGAGCTCATTTCCTTATTTTTATTTTGGCTAACCTAATATATAATGCCTTTAGATATAATATTTCTTGATTGAATCCGAGTTCACAAGAAGTGGTAAATCTTTGCCATCCATTTTTGAAAGCCTTTTTCACGACATAAGGCCCCTCATAGTTCATAGTTCATTTTCCTCTATGAACCTTTTGGATTGGTAGGATCTTTTTAAGTTCCAGGTCTCCTTATTAAAATTGTCAAGGCTACAATTGGTCTTTCATCTTTCATCTGTCACCTTTGCTAAAGCTAACCATGACATAATGTTGTCAGTCTTTTTCCTTCAATGAGGTTCAATTGGTCAAGTCGAGCTTGGACCAATTTAACTTCTTCTAATTCTGCCTCAATTAATACCCTTATCGAAGGAATATCTACGTTAGTAGGGAGTACTGCTTCCATTCCATAAACCAGAGAGAATGGGGTGGCTCCTATTGAAGTACGAACAAATGTCTAGTAGCTATAAAGAGCAAAATAAAGCATCTCATGCCAATCCTTGTACATCATGGTTATCTTTTGAATGATCTTCTGTATTTTTTTATTGGCTAATGCAATTGCTCTATTCATCTTTGGGTGATAGGAATTGTGAAGTTGTATCTTGAAATTCTCACACATTTATGATATCACTTTGTTATTCAAATTAGTTGCATTATCGATAATGATTTTACTTGGCAAACCATAACGACAAATTAACTCTCTTTTAATGAACTTGATCACCACATTCTTAGTCACGTTGGAATAAAAAGCAGCCTCAACCTATTTTGTGAAGTAATCAATTGCAACCGAGATGAATCAATTCCAATTTGAGGCTTTTGGTTCAATAGGCCCAATGACATCTATCCCCTATATTGAAAATGGCCAAGGTGCCATTAGTACATTCAAAGGCGTTGGAGGTGTATGAATCTTGTAAGCATATGTCTAGCATTTGTGGCACTTTCTCATATAATCAAAGCAGTTGGTTTTCATTGTCAACCAATAATATCCAACTCTCAATATTTTTCTTGCCATTGCATGCCTATTTGCATGAGTCCCATAGGTACCTTCATGTACATGTTTAGTAATCTTTTCTACCTCTATTGTATTAACATATCTTAAAAGCATTGTATCAAGATTTCTTTTGTAGAGTACCTCCCCATTTAAAAAGAAACCCATTGCTAGCCTTCTTAGGGTAATCTTATCATTTTCTGATGCTCCAGGTGGTATTCTTTATTCCTAATGCAGCCTTTAATGTCATGATACCATGACTTTCCATCCAGCTCCTCTTAAGCTATTAGACAATATATATGATGATCACAACTTTCCATTTTTATAAGTGGTATATGCCCATCATGACTTACCTTAAACATTGACGATATGGTAGCTAATGCATCAACCAATTGATTATCTTCATAAGGAATATGATGGAAGGTAACTTCATCAAACTTTTTAATCAATTCCTTGATGTAAGCATGATATGGAATTAGCTTGGTGTCTTGTGTCTCTCATTCCCCTTTTAGTTAATGAATAAATAAGGTGGAATCCCTATATGCATTTAAGATTTTTGTTTTTGACTCTATTGCTGTCAGAATTCCCATAGTACAGGCTTCATACTTGGCCATGTTATTTGCACAGTCAAAATATAGCCTGTTTGTTATAAGAAGTAACTTGTTTTTCAAGGGAAGCCAATACTACTCTAATTACATGCTCTAATGCATTAGAAGCTCCATCAAACAATAAGGTCCACTTTTCAGTCCTTGAAAATTCTTCTTCTGCAAATAAAGCCATTATATCTTCATCTTGGAACTCACACTACTTTGACCCATAATAGTCCACGAGCTGATTGGCCAGATAATCTGCAAGGGCATAACCTTTTATTGCTTTCTATGTGACATATATAATATCATATTCTGATAAAAGAACTTGTCATCGTGCAATCCTTCCACTGCCAATTATCTTTTCAAATATGTACTTGATTGGGTCCATTTTGGCCACTAACCAAATCATGTAACACAACATGTGCTGTCTTAATTGATGGGCAGCCCATGCTAAAGCACAACAAGTATGTTCTAGTATAGAGTACTTCACCTCATAGTCAAAAAACTTCTTGCTCAAGTAATAGATGCTATGCTCCTTTGTACCAGATTCATTGTATTGCCCTAATGCACAACCTACGGATTTTTCAAGCATTGTTAAATACAATACGAACAGTTTCCCTAGTACTGGAGGTATCAAAATTGGGATGTTTTGCGAATACTACTTGATTTTCTCAAAGGCCTTTTGGCATTCTTCATTCTATTAAACTGCTTAGTTTTTATGTAGTAATAATTTGAAGATTGGTTCACTTATAGCAGTTAACTAAGATATAAATCTACCAATGTAGTTCAACCTTCCTAAGAATCCTTGGACTTCCTATTCTATGCAAGGAGCTGGCATATCTAAGATTACCTGAACTTTATTTTGATATAACTCAATTCCTCTTTGACTTTGCAATCATGTCATCAATAAAGACTTCCATTTCTTTATGCATCATTTTGTGGAATAAAGCCTCCATTGTCCTTTGAAATGTTACCCCAACATTTTTGAGCCCAAATGGCATTACTTTATAACAGAAAGTTCCCCACAAAGTGATGAAGGTAGTCTTCTTCATGTCTTTAGAGGCTAATCTGATTTGATTATACATAGAATAACCATCCATGAAA
Organism: Ormosia emarginata; assembly: GCA_029884605.1. Lineage (NCBI taxonomy): Eukaryota > Viridiplantae > Streptophyta > Magnoliopsida > Fabales > Fabaceae > Ormosia > Ormosia emarginata. The sequence goes on along the minus strand of JAQQTP010000074.1, from coordinate 39,107,730 downwards.
AAAAGAGACAATATCAAGCAGTATTATTAACCAAAACATCAATGTGTGGCAGAGGAAAGTTGTCTTTAGGGTTGGCTCAATTCAAATCTCAATAATCAACACTCATTCAAACTCTCCCATTATTTTTTAAGACAGGGACAATGTTGGTAACCCATTCAAGGTACTTTGCAGCTGCAAGAAAGTCAACATCAAACTGATTTTTAACTTTATCTCTGATCATCAATGACATCTTAGCCTTCATTCTTCTTAACTTTTGCTTAACCAAAGGACACATTGGCTTTAATGGTAGTCTGTGTTCAATTATGTTAATGTCCAACCCAGGCATGTCTTGGTATAACCATGAAAACATATCATTATAGTCAAATAAGAGCTTGATCAACTTGTTACATTCAATTTGTTTAATTGAGGTGCCAATTTTGATATCTGTTTTGACATCTTCAGTTCCAAAATTAATTGTTTTAATTGATTCTTCTTGAGGTTGAATTTCTTTAGTTTCTTGCTTTACCAACCTTAAAAGTTCAAGGGAAAGTTCCCAATTATCTTAATTATCCTCATCGGCACAACTAATAGAATAATTAAAATCATACATTGGGATAGCATTATCATCATTTTCAAGAGTATTACTTTCAAATGTGCATTTATTTGCATTAACACACACAAAAAAATGAATAAAGAAGAGATGGGTGAATGCTAAAGTGGAAAAGAAAAACTTGAATGCATTTATTGATAACAAATATTGAAAAGCGAAATATGTAAGCCCATTATTCAAAAATCCACCTAAAGCCTTGGGTAAAGCTATATGTAGATTTCTTGATCATACCATCACCATCATATTTGTAGCCAATTTGCTCTAGTTGCATATACATTAGGTTCTGAAGAATCTATTTGAACTTATCTAATTCTTCAATAGAGTGTTTAGCAATACTTCCATGAAAATAGCATCCCCTGATCTACGAGTCCACTTGTGTCTGTACTAACTCGATTTTAGAAAGATCTTCCAAGAAAATCTTCATTGAAGTTTTGATATCAGCAGTGCTTCTTTTGAAATAATTTCTTAATGCTCCTTTAACTGCATTAACCCTATAGTTCCCATGGTTAGATAAAGGGTTTTTGTTCATATTTGGTGCATCTTCTTTGAAATTCAACCACTTGGTATTTATCAGATACTGCACATTATGTTTCAAAGCAAAGTAATTTTCTGTAGAGTGCCCTATAGCATCCGCCTAGTACTCACACCGTACATTCTGATCATATCCTTTTGGGCATGGAGGTTCTAAGGGTTTCAATGAGCAAGGGGCCACAAGGTAATTACAGATAAGATGATAGTGTAGCTTAATGTAGCTAATGGGTATTTGGTTAAATTAGGTAGATGTTTTCTCTTGATTATTTTGGGCTCTCTTTTGGCTTGTGTTTTGCTTTTGGGTCCATGGTTGGGTTGATTATGGTGGTGATGGAGATGATATTTGCACGGGCGGTGGTGCATAACAAGGTATTAGTGGTTGATAAGGCTGGTTATATAGTGCATGTGATGTATTAGCAACATATGCATAAGGCATGTAAAGTCCTTCAAAGGATTGTTAAGGGCTTGTAAATGCTTAGTTGGGCTGCCACTAAGTAACTCCCTTCTAATCATATATTAGAGCATGCATCTCCCTCTCTTTTTTTCTTCCAAATTTGGGGATTTTTTTATCCAACTGCCCCAGTTGTACTATTAACAATCTTCTCACTTTTCATTCAACCATTTCTCCAACTGTTACAAGATCTGAGAAATTTATGACACGCTTCCAATCATTCAATCATAGAAAAGTGCTTGAACTATATTGATGACAAAGGGGTTCTATTTATACGATTGTTTCCCTTTATCTCTAAGCATATTCCTTGAAAGTTTCAGCATCTTTCTTGTACATGCTCTGTAATTGCATTCTATCCAGAGCCATATAAATCTTATACTTGTACTGCTTTACGAAGGCATTAGCTAAATCCTTCCAACGACGTATGTGAGCACAGTTGAAATGTGTGTACCAATTTGAAGTTGTCCCAATCAAACTATCTTGGAAGAAGTGAATCAACAAGTTGTCATTTTAGGCATGTGAGGCCTTATTCTGGCAATACATAGTCAAGTGGCTTTTTAGGCAAATGGTCCCTTTGTACTTATCAAACTCTACTACCTTGAACTTTGGGGGGGATGACAACATCAAGGACGAGACAAAGCTCTATAGCATCCATAACACCATAATTATTTCCTCCTTCTATGGCCCACAGGCTCTCTTCAAGAACTTCCAACTTCTCTTTAGGATGAGAATCGAATTGTGGTGTGAAAAAAATGAAAAGACTAGGGTGTGGCTTCAACTTGAGGATTCGATTGGAGAATGATATTTGGCTTGCTTGAATTTAGGTTACCATCTAAAAGATTGTAAGGTTGTGGTGGGATGAAACCTAAAGGATTAATGGTTTATAGTGGTATGAAACTTAGAGTGTTGTCAATTATTGGTGGGATGAAACCCGAGAAGTTGGTGGTTTACGGTAGGATAAAACATGAAGAGTTGGTGATTTGTGGTGGGATGAAACCCAAAGGATAACCACTCGATTGAACTGTTATATGTATCTCTTGAGGGTTTGAGACTAGAGGTGATTGATTTCATGAGTAAAAGGTGAATGGCATTATACCACCTTGAGAATTAACACCGTGGGGTGGTATATAACTAGGTGAGGGAAGAGGTGTGACTAACTCTTCTTCATTTCTTCCCGAGGTATCCTCGTATGCATTCTTATGCTTCTAAAGAGATATCATCTCTAGCATTCTAGTCATTTACTCTTTCAACTAATTCACATCACTTTTCCACTCTTCATGAGTTTTTTCACGCTCTTCCTCAACCGTAACTGTTGCCTAGGAATGAGTCCAATAAAGGTGTTTAGGCTATAGTCTTTCTTTCTTTACTTATTCCCTTTAATAAAATTAAAACTGGTGTGAATATACAGACATGAATGCGAATTAAAATATGCATGAATGCTTGAACATGGCCCAAAGTTGTAAGTAATATCGCTAAATATCATTCATTTCCATGTTAAATCTCAAAGAAAACATAAAAGGTTCTTCGTAACAAAAGCTTCCAAACAACCACTCCTATCTCAAAGTTTGTATTTATAAAAGATCCATGACTACTGGTATGAAATCCTTTGTAAACTTCAATGGAATCTGCCAAGTAGTAAAGGTCTTTTCTAATGTCGAACAAGAATTTTTTAGCTTCATCGAGTGGCATTTTCATTTCAATTTCTTGGACAACCCTTGCTCTCTTTCTAGCCACAAGAATTTTGTAGCAATACTTGAATACCATGCATACACATAACTACCAAACATGCATATATACCTGATGTGGTACGCTATACAACATCAAAAAGACCATATCTTAGGTGTATCCTATCACAAAGGCACAATCCTCCAACAGCGATGTCAGATAGGAGGGAACAGGATGATGACCCCGGGCAAGCAACTCAAATATAGCCTTACATTCATGTAGGCTATAAAAGCGTTAGTTGTTGGGTCATACACCCACCAACACTCCGACAACTCTCAATAGATCGATAGTAGCGGCATTCTTTAGTTTGTATCAGAAGAGGCTATAATACCATGGAAAACACAAACGGGGAGAGAATTCTAAGAATTCTTAATAATACTAACATACAAGTGTCATCATGATGATTCCATATTGTGGGATTTTCGTACACATTTACAGATAACAAACTAAGTGGCGTGTGCTAAAACAGTTAATTATCCTTGAGGCAGAGGTTCATTTTAATATTATAGTCCATATAGATTATCATTCTGATTTATCAATAAATAAAAAAACCATCATAAATTAACTACAAGGATAGTCCCAAAGCACAATATCATTCACAGAAATTCGTAGGAGACAATTATTCACAGCCAGAATAATACAAAAATCTATAGCAATAAAGCAGAATCAAATCTCCAATGCATAATGCAATGTATTGCCCTGAATATTTCTCTTGAATTAATGTAATGCCATGTCATGACTACTTTCATATATCTTACAATGCTTATTTCATCAATACATTATCTCATTAGCTCATTCCTGTCGGATCCCAGATACTCATAACAAGTAGGGAGTCATCCACACCACCTATTGTTTACAATTGGTGATAGCCTGCTTTTCAAGTTGAGTACTCATCCTTTACATGATTGCACTCGATCACATAGTCGTATCCCTTATAATTTAGGCCTAGCTCCGTAGTTGGGAATAGCTCATAGGATCACCTCATGTGCACGAGATGATCAAGTCCAAATCACAATGCCATTTTTTTTCATCTAAGCATTAAATAATTTTTCATAGTACTATACCATTCTTTATTTGTTTGGCTCAATTCAACAGTTTCAAGAGCTTTTCAATGTCATTCCATGCATGATTCTCATTTATGCTATGGTGTCAGAATGCTAATAATTTCAAGTCATGCAATCATTATGAGCAATATGTTTATCTCCACTGATATCACAATCTCATAATAACAGAATTTGTCATATCATATGATATAACTCATTGTTGAATCTTTCTTCAACAAGTATACAAGCAATTCTTTTATCTACTTCTTATACAGGACATAAGACAACTCATCACACACATAAGCTAGCTAATCCCAATTTCCAGCCAACTTAGCTAAACTTCAAGATTCATTAACTTAGCCTTTTAGGCTTAGCTAATCTAGTCAAAAAAACGTCGCCTTAATAACCTGTTTACACCCTAATTAATCATTTTTACTAGGAAATAAATTTAATTAACCAAATTCATTTAATGTAGTTCACCCAATGTGTTGTATCAACCTCCTAAGCTTACCATGTCCCAACCAATAATCCAATTGATTTCTAATTATGATTTCTAATTCAAATTAAGTCTAATTTATCATCATTCGATTTCAAACCATCCTTCTAACCTTTCTAACTCTATCTAGTCGAGATCTATAAGAATCAAAACTCACAAAACTAATTTTGCATTCATCTCTAATTGCTCAATTAAGTTAAAATAAGGTTGATTAAGCTTCATTCTAGCTAACATGGAAAATTCAAACCAACTTAGTGCAACTTCCCTCATGTAACCCAAAACACCATCTTCACTAAATCAACTTCAATTTCAATTTTCACATGCCATCCATGAATTTTAACACAACTAGGTATGAATTTATCATAGAACATCAACAAGATTAATACTAGTTTTTGAACTCGATAAATGAGTTTGACCAAATGGAGAGGATATAATAATTCATGGCATGCAAGCACATAACCAAGTTCACAACCAAGCATTACAAGGTAAATTCAAGCTCAAAGTGCTAACAAATCAATGCACACCCAAAACCCCACGGAACCCAAGACACACCCTTCTCAACCAACATCAAATTTCTCAAGCAAAGCGAAATCAACACATGAAAGCAAGCACAAGATGAAGAGAAGGAAAAGGTACATAAACCCCTACCTAGATGCCCAAGATAATGAGGTGGAGACGAAAAAGAAAAGGTTGAAGTTGCTCCAATGTGAAATCTAATTGGTACACTTGGAAGAGGAGGTCGCGAGGATCACTTTTGTCTTTTAGCCCGAGTTAAGACAAAGCTCCAAAGGTGCTCATGCAAGAACTCGAACAATGGCTACCATAGTTGGGGTTCTTACATGGAGAAGAAAAAAGAAATAAAGAAGGAAGAGATAAATGAAGGGGAGAGGCGCCAATGGAGTCATAAAGGAGAGGTGAGGACTTAGTTATTAAGTTTGCATCACCATTGGTCACTTGGTTTAGTTCTAAAGCTCCTATGAAATTCTATCCTTAGTCCTTATGATTTTAACTCCGAAACATGTTTTAGAACTCCTTAGGGTTCATATAGGATCTTAACTTAAGTCATTTAGTGCTAATTAGATCCTAATTATTTGTAATAGGTAGCTAACTTGAGGTTCAAATAACCTACATGCACGCAATCCTATTAGCTTAGGTCTAATCAAAATAAAACCCTCTTATATCATTCTTTATTATCCTCTAACAGGATTTAAACTTAGTTAAGAAGATTCTATTGCATGAAATTTGATTGGCTAAAGGGCCATCATGACTTTACTTTTTAGTTTAATTTATATAAGATTTTAACCTTCTAAATTAATTCTAATTTATCGTCATACAATTTTTAAGTTCTAACTTAATTACAAAGTCAATATTATCATCAAAATTTAATTTATTTAAGTCCTAAAAAAATTAACCATAATTATTTTTATTCATTTGGAACTGAATTATAAATTTTCATAATTTTTCTCACTCGTTTAATTTTTTATGTATTTTTTTGCTATTATTCTTATTTTAACTTATGCGTTAAATTGTTCCTGTCTGCGTGTAAATTATAGAAATACACAAAGACATACAATTAAATCAAACAAAAAAAATTCTATAATTTAACTATTTAATTAAGCAAATTAGGAGTGGGATGCAAATAACATGGTGAACAAGTTATCATAGAGGATTAATTAGAATAATTAATTAAAATATAAGATAATTATGAATAAATAGAATTTTAGATAAAATGATTATAAATAAGATTTTTTGTAATTATTAAGGCATAAATTGGATTTTTTATGAATATTGGAGGAATTAAATTAAATAAAAATTAAGTAAAATAAATATTAATTAATGAATTAACTAATTAATTAAAAAAGGTAATTAGTTTTAGTGATTATGATATTAATTAAGAGTTTAGCAATATAATTATATTATTAAATTAAGTAATGATTGGATATGGACCAATATCACCAAAAGTAAAACATTAACTCATGATTTTATTGGTTTGAAGGATTTAGAGTCATGATGATCGTCTTAAAATTAATTAATGTTAGAATTAATAAAATTACATGAAATAATGAGTTTTAGACTCGACGATTTAATTTTAGCAATTGGGGTTAGTGCGTCGAGATTATAGGATATGCTTGGGACCTTTAGAGGTTCTGAATACTACCTAAGACATATACAAGTTCAAAATTAGGAACCCTAAGGTAGTTTAGCCCTACCTAGAATGAGTTTCAGAACTCAACACAACCCAAAATGGTCATGAATGAGCTCTATGTCGATGACCTAACAACTAAGATATCAAAGCAACTTGTCATGGTTGCTAAGCTATGAGACCATGCGACCAGACCCCCCTAAACCACCTAAGACCATGATTTTTTACTTAAAAGCCAACCAGCCCATCTCCCCTCTCATCCTTCCAACGTCCTTCAACCATAGAGAAAGAAGCAGGAGAGGGTTAGAGAGAAAAAGGCACTGCCAGCTTAAGGAGGAGGAATCCACCTTGCATGCCCTTGCTGCCACAGGAATTAGAGCTGCTCCATCATCCTCTATGACTTGCACCACCTGCACAACCAAGAACCACCCTTCATCCCCAAGCTGCGAGCATCATTAGTGATGTAACACCCTTGTGGGGATGTCACATATATAAATAAAATAAAAGAAAGATAAATAAAATCTACCCAAGTTGTAAAACATTTGTAACATAATATTGTGGGTTGTAAAATTCTTCTTGTTAAACAGAATAGTATTAAATAAAATAACGCGGAAACACAAAATAAACAAACCAACATCTCCCATAATATACATATGGTACTAGTTATAAGATATACAAATAATTTACAACTATCCATATTTAAACTAAAACAGTAAACAAAACAGTAAAATGTTAATATATACAAACGCAGACGCGCCCAAGTACACATCACAAATATCTAACCCTCTGAAGGATCACTCTCAGATGAAACTTCAGGTGATAGATATCTAGGATGCCTCGACCCTCTACGGACACGGGTCCGTGCAGTCGATACGCTGCTAATCTCACTAGGCGCATCAAACATACCGCCCCAATGACGCCTAAGAGATAGCGGCAACTCCACATGTAAGTACAATAAAGTAGAAAAGATCGGCACTCCATCAAACTCCGTACGTATGGTCACAGTCAAATGCCCTACGTACGTCACCGAATCTCTATCTTCTCGCGGTCGCCAGGCTTCAGAGCCTCTCTGAAACTCAAGTTGCACGAATCCAAAGAATCCTGGTAGCATCATATCCACATAATCAATCCAAAGGATATGGATGATCGGATGGTTCTTGATCGTAGAACTGATCTTCGGCTTGCTGCTCTTCCTCCTCTTCAGGATACTCACACTCAAGAGGTTGTTCCTCTTCCTCAAACTCTTTATCACATAATTTAAATATACAGATAACAAATACAAGAAAGAGATAAGACAATCTATATCACCACAAGCATGGTAAAATAAGAAAACGATAATACAACAAGTATAACATTTCATACAATACAGCATTCTACAATAGCATAAATGAAACACAAGATAACACAGATGTAATGTAACACAGAACGCAATGTAACAACATATAGTGATACAGATAGACAAAATAGCACAGATAAATAATGGTACAGATAAATAATGATACAGATAAATAAACTGGTATAGATAAATAGCATTAAAATGTATGAGATAAAAATATATGAAATGTGACTCAACCCTACTCCATGGAGCTAAAACACAGACATCAGATTGAATGACCCGCAAAATCTATTAGTACCGTCGACCGCCCAATAACTATTCCACTGTCTCACGTTGCGTCTATAGCCCACTGTAAAAAAAGATGTAGTGGTGTAGCACACTGTCATACGTCGTGTCACTACAGGCTTGCACTAATAGACTTCACAAGATCTTGATTAAGTATAGTGCGTGTCAAGTCCATTAGTGTGTTACCAATTACCACGGCCCAAGGGAGCGACCAACTGTCCACAAATGGAATAATTTGCACACTAATGTCTCCAAGTTCATTCAAGTTGAACCACACTATGCTTATCACACCGACAACTCGATGTGATTCATCTCGTCAATCAATCCACCAATTATCAACCAAATTGGCACAACTGAATGCATGATAAAAATTCCAAATATGTCCTCACTAGCAAAAATTCCAAATATGCCCTCACTGGCAAAAATTACGAATATGCCCTCATTGGCAAAATTTTAGATATGCCCTCACTGGCAAAAATTACGAATATGCCCTCACTGGCAAATCGCATATATATATACAGTATGTCCCACCTGACAGTACTGTTTCACAATCTGTCCGGGTCCACCACTTTGGCTCGACAGTAAAACTTGTTGTTTTCATCAATCGCGTAGAAATTTTATCGCATTTTCAAAATCTCGTCGCTTTTATAAACGTTTTTAAATCGCGTAAATATATTTTACTGTTTTTAAAATCGCGTACTCTTTTTCAAACGTTTTCTCAATCGCGTAAGATTTTTAAATTATTTTCTTGTCCAAATTCCTTAAAATTACTGTTTAAATAAACAGAAATAATATTTAATACGTTCGAACTACGTAGAATATTTTTCATACCGTATAAATTATATTTGCTATCTTTTCTATCTTATTTGTCTGTTTTTAGCAAAATTTGACAGTATTTTGCTTAGAAAATGTATAACGATGATTTTCTAAGTTTTTCGTAAAAATTCCTTTTATTTATATTATAACCATTTAATTACACTTTTGAAAACTACTAACGTGCTTCAAAATATAATTAGAGCTCTACATTAGAAATTTTACAAAAGCTACTGTATTTCCTTTTAACTATTAAAATCATTAGTTTTAACTTCTTAAACTTAATCTAATCAATTTATTTCTTCGAAAATCATTGTAGAAAAATTCCTTTTAACATATATTGCTTCGTTTTGATTGAAAATGGTTTGGAAATAATTTTAGAAATCATAAATCCTTAGCTTTGGCATGTTGGCCGAAATACTTAAAATTACCATTTGATCTCTACATTCATTTTTCTTGCTCTAAACAATTTTGCATCTTGTTAATTTTCCTAGGTTAATTAAATCACACTCTTAGAAAATTGATGAGAATATTTTGGTTCTCCTTTTTGATTGAGGCCGTGAGCCTTAGTGATGTGTTCTTTGGAACACTCATGCAATCCTTGACATGTTCACATCTTAAGATTTACACATGCATCTACTAACACATACAATATTTCAAAGCTTGTAGACATGCAAGTTAATACAAATCACAAATAGGAAAGCTAATAACAAGCACACAAATGAATCCTTATGGATTCTACAATCACAAACAATTTCCATCTTCTTACCACCACCCAAGGATGATAAGATTTAAGTCTTCCTCTTACCTTAAATGAAGATAAATACTCTTTCACTCCTTTCTAGGGTTTCGGTTTTCACACTCCAAGATACCTATCAAGCTTAAACAAAATTCTACAAATTATAATCATGAAAGAAAGCTTAAACCATGGATCAATCATGGCTTAGAACTTTGAAAAAGAATTTAGAAATGAAAAACAAAGAGTTTCACCTTCTAGGTAAAATCTCCCAAGTAGATTTTCAAGCTCCAAATGATGGATTTTGCAAGATGTTCTTAGAATTGTGTTTAGGTTTAGAAAAGTTGGTTGGATGAAATTTTAGGTGGATGATGGTGAATATGGTTGCTTGGCCGAATGCTTCACAAGGAAGACAACAATGGAGTTTGATATTTTTGGAAGAGAGAGAAGAGAGAAAATGCATGGAAATCAAGTGAATAATGGCCTTCCTTGAGTGAATGGCCGTAGAAATGAAGGGGCAAGGAGGTGTCCATTTTGGTTGGCTCCATCCTACCCTTAGAATTGATCAATGGTGAGGATTAAGACTTGATCACCAAGCTTAGCTCTCATTGGTTAATCCTAGCCTTGTCACTAACCTTGTCGTCAAGCTTAGTCACTAATTAAGCCTAGTCATTAAGCTTAGTCACTAACCTAGTCACTAACCTAATCATTGGGAATATGCTCTAGCTTAAAACATTAACTGCTAAACGTGGGTCCCGCAAGATATTTCCAGGTCCACTATCATTTATTTATACTGACTAATAAAATAATATTATAATAATATAAAATTATTTTATTTTACAGTTACATCCTAAAAATTAAAAGATTACTAACCGTATCATTCAGAATTGGGTTTAGTAAGATCCCCCAGCTTCGAATAATTAAAATAAGATTTCCCCAGCCTGAAAAATATTATTTTCCTGTCCCAGAGCAAATCACACAAAAAGTCTAAATAAAATCACAGACAGTAATATAAAACAGTAATTCATACAGAAAAACAACAAACAGTATAAAAAGGACATAACGGTCATTTATCCTAAAGTTGAAAAACATCAAACAGTACATTCGGGACACAACGGTAACTCACCCAAAAGTTTAGGGTGTTACAAGTGACAAATAGGGGTTCTTGTCTAAGTTCTCATCTTTTCCTCCTTGATTTTACTTGATTGATGCTATTATGGGAATCAAAGAGGGGTTAAACGACTTCGTGATGACCATGGATGGCCATAGGAGGCTATCCTTGGTCACGACTCATACTCAAAGCCGTGGTTGTCGTTGGGGCTTTGGAGCCACAATGGTGGTTGAAAAATAGAGGAGATGTGTTGTTTAGGTTGTTCATGTGGAATAAGTTGGAAAACTGCCATCTATAAGAGTTCAATGATGGTGGTGGCCACGATGACCACCACTTCAAGTTAGATGATGAGGGTTTGAAGTGAAGTTATTTTTTTAGGTGATTGACGAGGAGCAGTTTTGATGATTCAAAGTGGTTTTTGGGTGGTTAGCTGCCACCTATTGGTGGGAATGATTAAGGTTTATGGGTAGTGGTGGCCACGGAGGCCAACACTTAAGGAGGAAGTTGGGGGGTTAGAGGAAGCCTTGGTTCTGTAGATGTGTGGAAGAGTGGTGGCTGCCACCTTTAGGCGACCAAACCAAGCCCATAGAGTGACGGTGGTGGCCACAAAGGGCCACCATATGGTGAGGCCAAGAAGAGCCTCAATTTTGGGGACTTACAGTGGTCAAGGGTTTCGTGGTGGTGGCCACCTCCAAGGGTGGCCAACCATGGTGGTTTAAGGTGAAGGTGGCCCAAGAGCCATGACGAGCGCCGAACTCAATCAAAATTATAACCGAAGTTATTACCTAAACTTGTAGTATAGTGAACAACACCGGATCGTCTCCTCAAGGATCGTAGATGCAATTTGATCAAATCAAGTGAAAGTTAGAAAAAGGGGGGTTTTGATGATTCAAGGATCGCAGTGACAGGATTTAAAGAGAAATAACAATTAAAAGAACAGTCAATTCAGAAATCTATCCGAGATTGGGTGGATTCAATCATAGACCTTTCAACAAACACCTGAAATACATTTGAATGGTTAACTTGGATCTAACCGAGATCTCTCGCATCGAGATCCGAATTCATACTAGACAATCGTCCAGAATTCAATTGACAAGTGATAAACACAAATCTGCAATCGCACCATTCATGTAAATATATGTCAATTTAAGCACCGAATTCAATTAACCTAGGCACAAATCAATAACCTAACCTCTTCAATTACGTGATTAGTTTAGATCAATCAGTTCTAAATTTTATCACAATACTTAATCTTAAACCAAGATCAAATTAGATCAAACATAAACAGAATCACCATTCATGCATTCAAGATTAAGAGAACAGAAGAAGAAGAGAAGAGAGAATTCAAATATAAATCAAATACATTACATAACCAAGGTCTCAAGAATCCAAGCCACAATCTCTTCAAGAGTCCCGAATTGACTAGAAGTGACTTAGCTCTCCATTACAATGAAGGAAAAATATACAAGAACTATGAAAAGCTATTTCTAACACCAAGTGTATGTTGTGTTTAGAGCTCTCCTCATGCTTCCTTTTATAGAGGATTCAGAGTAGTAGTAGATGGGTAGATGAGATTAGTAGGTGGAATTAGTAGGTGAGCTTGGTAGGTGAACTTGGTAGGTGAGCTTGGTAGGTGAACTTGGTAGGTGAGCTTCCTTGTCTCCGAAAGTATTCATTGCTGAACTCATTGATTTCGTCATTTTTGAGCCAAATGGTCTTCATGAAAGTTCTAGGAAATTGTCTAAGCTTTCCAATGGCTCTAGAAGCACCCAAAAATTCGTCCTACAGCCCAAGATATGACCCAATTACTACAGACTGCTCAGGACCAGTTTCAGCACCTCTGTTTTGACTTTCAGACCCAATATCTCCATCAAGGAGCCCGAATCAAGTTTTGTGTTTGTCATGAAAGTTGTACATATGGGTCTTAACTTTCAGATCACCAATTTTCAGCCCATTCTATAAAACCAAACTCGAATTATGTTCTGGTTACTACACACTGTTCGGGTTCCAGTTCACAAATCCCGTATTCTGATTTCCATGCCCAATTAGCTCCACTAGATGTCTGAATTTGACTTCGAGCTCTTCATCAAAGTTGTAGAGCTCTCTTTTATCTTTCCTACAAGATAAAATTCATAATTATCAGACATTTAGAACTCAAGATATGGCCAAAATACAGAAATAGTGTAAGACTCGAATAATGCTGAAAAATCAATTAAGTCCGATTCGAGTTCAAACTTACAAAACATAATCAAATTCAGTCAATTAAGTACATGAAGAGTGTAAATGACTAATAATGAGGGTTTCTTAATGAATAAAATATGTGATTATCAAATTCCCCCACACTTAGCTTTTTGCACTCCTGGGCAAAACATATAAAACTAAAGTTAGAAGACAAAGACAAACGACACAAACTTAAAAGTTAAAAACTCTAAAGGACTCAATGAAGCAAGAAGAGCAACAAGAAATTCAAGGGATCAAAGCATAAATGAGGTAACATTTCTTCACATCTCAAACCAACAAGCAAGGAAACTTCCGTTGAAAAGAATGAATTAAGAATGATGGATCTTCATAAGATTCCCTCTCAATCTCTCAAGTGTTTAAAAGGTAGGTATTTCACTCAATTCAACCCATGAAAATTGCACTACCATAAGCTTGCTTATCTTCTACTTCTCCACTACTCAAAACACATGCACACACAAATCATGAGGACTTTATTCAAGGTTGTAGTGAGGTCAAGGTAACGAAGAGGATAAAATGGATATGAGAAGGTAAATACCAAAGAGAATAAAAGCAAATGAGAATGAGTTCAAATAACGAGCATAAAAGTTCATCTCAACTCTAATGTATATCCCTTTACATATTCATTTCCCAATCCTTTTCTCTCTTTTTTTTTTTTTTTTTTTATATATATGAACATAACTATATACATACATTTCTCTTTTTTTTTTTTTTTTTTTTTTTTTAGGCACTCTTTCTTTCTTTTTTTTTTTTTTCAACAACCATTTTGTACACACACCCCCACACTTGTTCAAAAACTCATCCATTAACCAGGCTAATGTTCTTTTATTTCCTAAGGTACAGTAAAAACACGATTTTTCATTTAAGGCACATAATGAGCTAGAAACAAGGAATGGTCAAATAAGCTCAAAGGGGTTAAGCAAAGGAAAATATACAAGGTTGGCAGGAATTAGAGAATTTTCGAGAGATCAAAAGAGTGCTTGATATCATATTGAAAACATGGTTGGCTATTTGGTTAAACTAGCTAAGAAAGAGGGCCTCAATCATGTTCATGCATGCAAGTGAAATGTAGCCTCAAAAAGAATCAAAGCAAGTTCTAGAGTGGTCATTAACATGAGTGAAAATCACACAAGAAAGAAGAGAATGGCATAAATGTTGAATCCATCCATTAGGCTCAAAATCTCACAAGGTATGCATTCATCAAACTCAATTCATCAGTTCAATCATCCATCACCAAGCATATCAGTTCAAGAAGGGAGAAAAATTATTCAATCATGCAATGAACCCCTTTTTTTATTTTTTATTTTTATTTTTTTTTGAATTTTTTTTAAATTTTTTTTTTTACAAACGAAAAGAAACAGAAACATGCTAAAATCTCTCCCCCACACTTAATGTAACATTGTCCTCAATGTGAAAGAAAGAGATAGAAAAGAGCAACACAACCCGATAAGAAGTGAATCAACGCTAGCGAGAAAAAAACCACCGTCGGTCGCATCGACCACGAAAAGAAATCAAACAAGAAAACGTTAGTACTTCCACAAGTCAATACTAATTAATTACTACCTAAAAAACTCCTTACTCTGCCACCAATTAAGATGCGTCTCAAGAGTAAAATTACTCCTTACTCTGCCATCACTAATTGGTTTAATAAGTCCATAACAACCATATCATACTAAACAAAACAACAACAATTTTTTTTTTTTTTAAAATCAAACCCATTAAAGAGAAAGTTTCAGATCGGGCTCTTGTTTCTTGTTACTTCCTTCGCTGCTTCCTGTTGACCAATCTATCTGAGCTAATACCTATCATGTACATACTCAAAAGCTTCTAATTTATCAATGAGCTCATCAACAAGTGGAGGCAGAGATAAGAAGTTGTCTTCTTTGAAAGGAGTGATAAATTTACGTTCCACGGCTTTGTCAAGAAAAATAACGAGAAGATCAAAGAAATTATTAACATTCAACAAACCAATGGGTTTATGGTGGATGTTCGGTTTCGGCCCAGAGACAATTTCAAAAATTTCTTCCAAAGTACCAAAACCACCTGGTAAGGCAATGAATGCATCGAGTGTTCAAGCATTATCTTCATGCGTTCATGCATTGATGATACCTTAAGTTCCTCCCCAATTGTCTTTCCAAGGTGATGTTCTGTGAGCTAAAGTTTCGGAATGATACCTAGAACTCGACATTTGTCTCTTACAAAGGCAAAGTGTCTACACCCCCATTAACCCACGACAACCTCCCCCATATACAAGATGAATATTCCTCGCAGACAAGTGATCGACCAAGAGTGCTAGCTGCGTTTACAAACTCTAATCCCTTCCCATAACTCGACCCACAAAAAACACGAGACATTTTTGAGGTTACGAATAGAAGGCCCCATTCTATACTCTTCCTCCCTTTGAGTGTTTCGAGTTTGAAGGAAAATGGAGAAAATGGAGTGTTTAAATAGGAAAAAGAATGGAAAGGGGAATAATTGCACCTATGAGGGTAGGTTGGCGGTTGTCGAAAAAGGTTGAAATTAAGAGACACGAGAATCTTTTTTTTTTTTTTTTTTTTTTTTTGACTTCAAGAAACCATCAAGGTAAAGAAGTCTAGAAACCCCTGAAGGACCCTGCTCAAAGGATCGTCTGTACAAAAATCAAAATACAACAAAATGATACAAAGATAAAAGAAATAGAAAATGATGACATACCTGTATGTACAGTCTCCATGGCGTATCTTTATACTGCGCGTCATGAGTGCAGTAGACATCACGTCCTTTTTTTTTTTTTTTTTTGAAATTGTTAAAAAAAAACTTGATGAAAGATGAGTGTATACTTACTTAAGATTGGGATGGAGGTAGTCTGCTCTTTCGGCTTTGTGCCAAAGCATTGTTGACCAAGATTCGACCCATTCAAGACCAAACATAGGGCTCCCAAAAGGGACAAGTGGCCATAATACGATGTTGCCTCACATGTGGGATACAATCTACCTTCTTTGTTTTTCAATTAAGAAGGCTGGATCGATGATGCATGCATTTCCCCATTCACGGTTTGTGTTACCAAAGCCAACCCTAAGAAGTATACATTTTTTTTTTTCATTTTTTTTTTTTTGTAAAATGCCATGAAGAAGAAGAAGAAGAAGATGATATGTACAGATTGTTTGTGGATATGGCTCACATCTGCCTCTCGGTTTAACGTCCAAGAACGGCTTAAACGTCTTCTATGAGTCGAGGATAAGCTTCCCATCCAATTTTCTTATAAATTGGCAAACAGGGTCTTTTAGAGTCGATTCCCAAGATCGTAGCGTTGTTGTTCATCCTTGAAGAGATTCCACAATTTAAGAATTTCACGATGCACCAATCCACAAGAATGCGTCTCAAGAGTCAATAAGATATCATCTAATGACTCCTTACTCATCCATTCTTAATGAAGAAAATTTTATCTTCTCTATTTGCGGAAACCATCCCCTTAGTACGACATCGCTTGTTACGGTTCCATCGTCCACATTTGTGACAGACTTGTAACCTTTTTGCTCTTCTCCTTTTAGAATATGAACTTCTTCCAAGACCGGCATATATGAGTCAAATGAAATTGAGGACTCACCGCTAATCGGACCTTTGCTTCAATTATCCAACGTACATCTTCTCGGCATACCCTTGTGCATTAACATTCTCAATCTCTCACATCGAACTTTGTAGATTTTTCTCGAGCATTTTGAGGAAGAGAAGGAAAATGTTTTCTCGGGTTTGAAAGAATGACATCCATTTTGAAGAAGAAGAAGGGTTCGGTTATTTTGGGAAATCAAGAATAAACCGACTCAAGAGTCACGGAGTACCGTATCCGCCACTTAACCTAAGCAACACAAAGAACTCAAGAACTTGGTTTTCCAGGAATGATTGAGTCTTTGTCCATTAACCTTAAGCGCATTACCATTCCTAGGATCCTCGGTATCGATGCTTTGAGAGGATACGCGTGTCCGACAACAAAAGAACCACGCCACCTAGATCTCAATTTTCCAAGGAGTAGGTGCGGATGATAATCTCAAAGCGAAACTTTTGACCAATTTCTGCAGCTTTTGCAAAAGGTGTAACGGAGACCTTTAATAAAGTAGGCCAATAAAATCCATACTTGCAAGATTTTCGCAGTTGTTGTCGCCGAAGAAAAATGACCTCCACATGCTTCGAGCGACTCTACCTACCTCATTGTCGGGCACACACAATTTTTTTTTTTTTTTTTTTTTTTCTTTTTTTTTTTTTTTTTTTTCTTTTTTTTTTTTTTTTTTTTTAATTCATAATGCGGATGGAGAAGGTTCATCACCTCCACTTCTGCATTCTCGGAAGTTCATGATAATCTTGTTTGAGGCGGTGTCCATTTACGATGAAAGCTTTAGCAGTGACCTCACTTTTAATCTGAACAGCACCAGAAGGAAAAACATTAGTAACAATAAATGGTCCATCCCATCTAGACCTTAATTTACCAGGCATGAGTCGGAGGCGGGAGTTATAGAGGAGAACTTTTTGACCAATCTCAAATGTTTTCCTCGAATTAACTTATCATGGAAGGCTTTGGTCTTCTCCTTATAAAGTTTGGAACTTTCATAAGCCTCCAAGCGGATCTCCTCCAATTGCTTTGCGGTACTTGCAGCTTCCTCTCCAAACCTCGCTTGATCTAGGTCCAAGTTGCACCTTTTCACCGCCCGAGAATGCTCGATGCTCAATTTCCACCGGTAGGTGGCAGGCTTTTCCAAAATAATCCGATACGGAGACATCCCGATTGGTGTCTTATAAGCAAATCCGGTAAGCCCATAAAGCATCCTCAAGCCTCTTGCTCCGGTCCTTTCTTTTAGGTTGAACTGTCTTCGGAGTATCTGCTTAATTTCTCTATTGGAGACCTCGGCTTGCCCATTGGTTTGGGGGTGGTAAGGTGTAGAAACCTTGTGTTGGACTCCATACTTCTTCATCAAAGCCTCCATGCTTCGATTGCAAAAATGTGAACCTTGATCACTAATGATGGATCTCGGGACTCCAAACCTACGAGAAAATGCATGATCTAATAAAATCCACAACAACTTTAGAATCATCGGTCAGAGTGGCCTTAGCCTCCACCCATTTAGATACATAATCCACAAAGAAGCGTAATGTAAACAAAACCAAATGATACGGAAAAGGACCCATAAAGTCAATACCCCAAACATCAAAAATCTCACGAGAATAATAAGGGTTTCTGGGGCATTTCATTCCTACGAGAAGTATTCCCTGTTCTCCGGCATTGATCACAAGATTTGCAAAACATATATGCATCATGAAATAGAGTGGGCCAATATAATCCGAGTCTAAAACTTTCCTAGCAGTCCGTTGAGGACCGAAGTGGCCGCCACATGCAAGTTTATGACAAAAGCTAAGAATGGAATGGAATTCATCATCGAGCACACACCTCCTAATTACTTGGTCACCGCAAAATCTCCATAAGTAAGGATCATCCCACACATAATACTTTGACTCACTTTTCAATTTATCAATCTTAGCCTTAGTGAAATGTGCGGTATTGCGTTAGCAACCAAGAAATTAATCAAATCAAGAAACCAAGGGATGTTGCCTTGCACTTGAAAAGCTCTCATCGAGAAAAACATCATGGATGGGAAAAACATCTGCTTCCCTTTCAATTCGACTCAAGTGATCAGCCACCAAATTCTCCGCTCCACTCTTGTCACGGATCTTAATATCAAACTCCTGGAGGAGCAACATCCACCTAATCAACCGGGGCTTGGCATTGGGCTTTTTCGGGAGAAACTTCAATGCTTTGCATGATCTGAAAACACAACCACTCTGAACCAAGCAAATATGATCGAAATTTATCTAAAGCAAAAACAATTGCTAAAAGTTCCTTTTCGGTTGTGGTGTAGTTGATTTGTGCGAGGATCTAAAGTTCTCGAAGCATAGGAAATGACATGAGATACTTTACCGACCCTTTGTGCAAGAACGACTCCCAATGCATAATTAGAGGCATCACACATCGGCTCAATGGAAGTGTCCAATCGGCGGTTGGATGATAGGTGTCTTGGTCAATGCCTGCTTCAATTGATTGAAGGCATCCCGACACTTCTTGTCAAAGTGAAACTCCACATCTTTTTGCGTAAGTTGGATAGCGGAAGTGCAATTTTGCTTTGAAATCCTTTATGAACCGCCGATAGAAACCTGCATGACCAAGGAAAGAACGAATCTCCCGCACGCATGTGGGGTAAGATAGGCATGAAATAACATCTATTTTTGCAGGATCTACCTCAATACCCTCACGAGATATCACATGCCCTAAGACTATACCTTGTTCTACCATGAAATGACATTTCTCAAAATTTAGAACGAGGTTAGTCTTAATGCATCTATGCAAGACACGAGCCGGACTATCTAAACATGCATCAAAGGAAGATCCATAGACAAGTAAAATCATCCATAAATACATCCATGCAATTTTCTAAAAAATCGAGAAAAGATACTTACCATACACCTCGAAAGGTGCACGGAGCATTGCATAGACCAAAGGGCATCCTCCTGTATGCAAATGTGCCAAATGGACAAGTGAAAGTAGTCTTCTCTTGGTCTTCCGGGGCTATATGAATCGAAAATAGCCCGAATATCCATCCAGGAAACAATAATGTGACTTGCCGCCTAACCGCTCCAACATCGATCAATGAATGGCACGGAAATGATCCTTTCGGTAGCCTGGTTGAGCCGCCTATAATCAATGCAAACTCGCCAACTGTTTTGAACTCGTGTGGGCACAAGCTCATTGTTCGATTCGCAACCACCGTGACCCCGATTTCTTGGGAACCCTTGCACGGGGCTCACCCATTGATTATCGAGATATGGGATAAATAATGCCACTTGAAGTAGCTTTGTAACTTTCTTCTTCACCACATCTAGAATCGGGGGATTTAGTCTCCTTTGGGGCATTCTAACCGGTTTGATCCCTTCTTCCAATAAAATCTTATGCATGCATGTGGAGGGACTAATACCAGGAATATCCGCAAGAGTCCATCCGATGGCTTGCCTATTCGCCTCAAAATCTGCGTAATTTTTCTTCTTGATCGGGTTGTAGGTTTTTAGCAATGATCACCTAAGTGTCTCACCATCTCCCAAATATGCATATTTAAGATGGTCTCGGTAAAGTCTTCAACTCCAAGGATGGAGGTTGTACAATGGAAGGTAACAAGTGATCCGAAACACCAACTCAAGAACATTAATTTCAAAGATGGTACCGACTCTCATTCTCAATTGTTGCATCATCGAATTGTATATTATTACTCATAACGAAATAAATCTCAAAGACATGCAAAGACATGGTTCAACATCACAAGTGGCACATGTATCACAAGAAACAGAACCAAGATAGTCAACAATATCGGGAATTCACATATAAATCGGTATAGACATCATCAACCAAATCTCAATCATATCAACACGGAAAACGAATGCTCCTCTAGGGGGTGTCTCATGGCATCAAAAATGTTAAATTGTACCAAATCGTCGCCAAACTCCATAGAAAGGGTGCCGGCATGCACGCCTATCTTGGTCTTGGCGGTCTTGAGGAATGGTCTCGCCTAGAATCAATGGAGCATGGTTTGTTGGAGACTCATCTTCCATGTCCGAGAATGTAGAAATCTGCTTGGAAAAATCAACTCATTTACCCGAACTAACACATCTTCCAAAGACACCTGCAGGGATGAGCGGTGGCTCTATTTGCCAATTGAATCATGATACCAGGTGGGTTGCAAAGTACCGATGTTTAAACACTTATACACCGACATGGGCATGACATTGATCGAAGCACCCAAATCTAGCATTGCATGCTCAAATCTAGAGTTGCCAATTGTGCAAGAAATTGTGAAAGTTCCAGGATCTTTGCATTTCTGCGGCATGCTTGGCAAAATCATTGCAGAAACATTTCTACCCATGCTGATCTTCTCATCCCCTTTCAACCTTCTCTTATGAGTGCACAACTCCTTGAGAAATTTGGCATATTTTGGAATTTGCTTGATTGCATCTAGGAGAGGAATATTGATTTCCACTTTCCTGAATGTTTCCATGACTTCTTTTTCCATTTCTGCTTGCATTGTTCTCTTGGATTGTGTGATCCTATTTGGAAAAGGTAATGGAATGGTAACATCTGAATTCTCTGCAATTTTCTTCGGGTACAGTTTACGGACTGAATTATCCATTTCCTGCCGTTTTTGGTCAATTTCGATTCTTTGTAAGGTTGGAACATCAACTTCTTTGCCACTTCTCAAGGTAATTGCACTTACGTTGCCTCTTGGATTGTTGACTTGTTTGTGAAGGCAATTGGCTAGAACCTTGACTCTTTAGCTCGCTAACGGTGGTTGCCACTGCCCGATTTGAGTTTGTAAATTCTGAATGTTGGCAACGACGTTCGTTTGAACTGAATGTTATTTGTGGCCATTTGTTTCATTAGGTCTTCCAATGATGGCTCAGCTGGAGTGGATTGGACAGACTGCTGAACAGGTTGCTGTTGTCTGAATGCAGGGGGTATTTGTTGGTATTTGTTGCTTGGACCTGCAGCTTGGTATCTAAATTGTTGTTCTTCTTGGTGGGGCTGTTGCTGCTGGCTAGGATTCCCATATCTCAAATTGGGATGGTCTCGCCAACCAGGATTATAAGTACTAGAAAATGGATCATATCTAGATTGTTCTTGTTGTTCTTTGATATTGGGGTCTACCAGAAAAACACCACCGCAAAGAACACATTGATCCGGAAAGGCGGGACCATCTTCCCGAAGTGTAGGGCATGAATCGGTAGGATGAGATGAATTAGAGCAAATTCCACACACCGATGCGGTCATCTGCATGGGTGGTTGTTGACCCACCGCTATCTGTCTTACCAAAGAAGTCAATTCATCTAGTCTCGTGTTCCATTCTTTGTTGGTCCATATGAGATGCTTGAATTTCATTAACTCCTCTGGTTGCGGTGATGATCCGCGAGCCAAACTGTTGGGTATTGGCTGCCATGTTTGCTATCAGATCTCTTGCGGCGGTAGGAGTTTTGTCTACTAAGGCTCCTCCCGGAGGCGGATCGATCATGCTTCTATCATTTGGCAAAAACCCTCATAAAAGTATTGAATCAAGAGTTGGTCACTAATTTGGTGATGAGGGCAGCTTGAACACAACTTCTTGAATCTCTCCCGATTCATGCAAAGTCTCACCAGACATCTGTCTGATGCCACATATATCCTTCCTAATTGCAGCAGCTCTCGAGGCAGGGAAGAATCTCTCCAGGAACAACCTCTTCATGTCATTCCAACTTCTGACTGAACCTGGTGAAAGATAAAACAACCAATCTTTGGCTGCATCGACAAGTGAGAAGGGAAATGCCCTTAACTTGATGTGTTCCTCGGAGATGCATTGTGGCTTCATGGTTGAACACACAACATGGAACTCTTTCGGTGCTTATGAGGATCTTCACCCGCAAGACCATGAAACTTTGGTAACAAGTGTATCAAACCAGATTTTAACTCAAAATCTGCATCAAGATCGAGGATATTGAATGCACAAAGATTGGTAAGATACATCGGGAGCAGCAGCAAGTTCCTTAAGGGTTCTATTATGCATGTTATCGACCATGATTTCGGGATTACTTAAGTTATCAGGTTCACTCCCAAAATTAGGTTCAGAATTAACTCTGAATTTATCACACGAGCTCTAATTAATCTATGCAAGGTCCTATCAATCTCGGGATCAAGATCAAGCAAGATATCGATTGGACCTAGTCATGCATCAACTAAAGCACAAAAACACAAAAACTGCAACTAAGCAAAATACACTAAACAACACTCAAAATATGCAAAAATAAATCTAGTTAATATGTCTAAACATTTTTAAAAATTATGGAATCAACACAGAACAAAATCTACATAAAAATGAAACTAGAAAATGCAATAAAAAATATTAAAAAATTGAAAAAGTGGTCTAAATGATAGAATTTCGAAAAACCAGGGGTGACCTCACAGTTTACTGTGAGTCTTGTTTATCAGGCTGTTTTCCTTCAACCGACCAAGTTTCAGCTCATTCTGGGCATGTTGCAGTTTGAAAATTGCAATAGTTACCCGTAATCACCTGTTTTCCGTCTTTCCTAAATCAGAAAAATTCAAAAGCTAGGATAAAAATGTTAGTATGGTATGAACAATATTAGTAAATGAAAAATAACTGTTAGAATAGGTAAGAAAGAACAAAAATTAGTAAGGTTACTCAAAATGAAAAGATTACACCTACGAGGTCCCCGGCAACGGCGCCAAAATTTTGACGAGCGCCGAACTCAATCAAAATTATAACCGAAGTTATTACCTAAACTTGTAGTATAGTGAATAACACCGGATCGTCTCCTCAAGGATCGTAGATGCAATTTGATCAAATCAAGTGAAAGTTAGAAAAAGGGGGGTTTTGATGATTCAAGGATCGCAGTGACAGGATTTAAAGAGAAATAACAATTAAAAGAACAGTCAATTCAGAAATCTATCCGAGATTGGGTGGATTCAATCATAGACCTTTCAACAAACACCTGAAATACATTTGAATGGTTAACTTGGATCTAACCGAGATCTCTCGCATCGATCCGAATTCATACTAGACAATCGTCCAGAATTCAATTGACAAGTGATAAACACAAATCTGCAATCGCACCATTCATGTAAATATATGTCAATTTAAGCACCAAATTCAATTAACCTAGGCACAAATCAGTAACCTAACCTCTTCAATTACGTGATTAGTTTAGATCAATCAGTTCTAAATTTCATCACAATACTTAATCTTAAACCAAGATCAAATCAGATCAAACATAAACAAATTACCATTCATGCATTCAAGATTAAGAGAACGAAGAAGAAGAAGAAGAAGAGGAATTCAAATATAAATCAAATACATTACATAACCAAGGTCTCAAGAATCCAAGCCACAATCTCTTCAAGAGTCCCGAATTGACTAGAAGTGACTTAGCTCTCCATTACAATGAAGGAAAAATATACAAGAACTATGAAAAGCTATTTCTAACACCAAGTGTATGTTGTGTTTAGAGCTCTCCTCATGCTTCCTTTTATAGAGGATTCAGAGTAGTAGTAGATGGGTAGATGAGATTAGTAGGTGGAATTAGTAGGTGAGCTTGGTAGGTGAACTTGGTAGGTGAGCTTGGTAGGTGAACTTGGTAGGTGAGCTTCCTTGTCTCCGAAAGTATTCATTGCTGAACTCATTGATTTCGTCATTTTTGAGCCAAATGGTCTTCATGAAAGTTCTAGGAAATTGTCTAAGCTTTCCAATGGCTCTAGAAGCACCCAAAAATTCGTCCTACAGCCCAAGATATGACCCAATTACTACAGACTGCTCAGGACCAGTTTCAGCACCTCTGTTTTGACTTTCAGACCCAATATCTCCATCAAGGAGCCCGAATCAAGTTTTGTGTTTGTCATGAAAGTTGTACATATGGGTCTTAACTTTCAGATCACCAATTTTCAGCCCATTCTATAAACCCAAACTCGAATTATGTTCTGGTTACTACACACTGTTCGGGTTCCAGTTCACAAATCCCGTATTCTGATTTCCATGCCCAATTAGCTCCACTAGATGTCTGAATTTGACTTCGAGCTCTTCATCAAAGTTGTAGAGCTCTCTTTTATCTTTCCTACAAGGTAAAATTCATAATTATCAGACATTTAGAACTCAAGATATGGCTAAAATACAGAAACAGTGTAAGACTCGAATAATGCTGAAAAATCAATTAAGTCCGATTCGAGTTCAAACTTACAAAACATAATCAAATTCAGTCAATTAAGTACATGAAGAGTGTAAATGACTAATAATGAGGGTTTCTTAATGAATAAAATATGTGATTATCAAGCCACTATTAGCCTAAGATGAGTTAGTTGGGTCCTATCCAGGCCCAGGTGGCCTCTGGCTTTGGACTGGCCTCGATCTAGGGTGACCCTAATTGCACCTGTTGGCTAGGGTTAGTCATAACCCTAGGACGAGCAAATCAATACGATTAAAGGTTAATGGCTTGACTAGTAAGGTCCAGGGAGGCTTAATGAGTCTCATATTGATGAGAAAAGAGTGTTGAGTTATTCCATGAGGTTGTAACCTCGTAAGGGTTATGAGATTAAAGCAATGTGAATTTATGAATTAATGGTCATATGATACCGGTTACTTGATTGTGAAGTTATCTTAAGTAGGTTTGAGTACGTGCAAGAGATTGAATGTTGGTAACTATAACTATTTAATATGATTATGCATACCCAATTCTGGATGATGTATTAATATAATGATTTGAGAATTGTGTTAATATCATATGATGCTTTTAGTAGTTGTATGAATATGAAATGTGATATGTGTGATGCATTATACAACAGCTCATGAAAATATGCATTCCCAAAATAGGATAACGGGTATCTTACCAAAAGAGTAAGGCCCTTATCATAGAGAAAGCAAGGAAAGGAATTCACCTTGCTTGGATAGGATCTGTGTAGCACGTAGGCTATTAAGAGTAAGCTAGCTTATATATGAAAAGTAGACTATCTTATGGAGGCATGTCATTCCCCTTTAAAGGACATAGGTTGCCTCATTTGAAAAGAGGACAAAGGATGCCTCGTATGAAAGGGGATAGCATAAAAGTTGATTAAATAGCCAGATTCATATATAATGCATTCATGATCAATATGCATTGTTTTCTTACTCATATATTGTAAGTTTTGTGATCATATAAAGAAAACTGGTTTAAAAGGCATCTCTGCCTCATGATAAGCACAACATAAGATTTTCAACTTATATATGTCAACTATTTTTCTGTTCGAGACAACTAGATTTATTATGATAACATTATTCATGTAGATTACTGAGAATTTTTATAATTCTCACCCCTCTGTATTTCCATGATATTTCTAAAGAGTGAACCTACACTGTTGTTTAGCATTTATTTTGAGATTGTAAAGGGAGAGTAGGTGCATTCTATTGAGACCAACACCTACTCATTCCTTGGGATGATTTGTGCGCACATCATGTACACACCAAGTGCTCCTCAAGACGGAGCTAGAGGTTTCGTTATATAGAGCCAAATTATGGAGAAGTAGGACTGTGGATAGACATAATTAGATCTTATTTTGATTGTATATATAACTGTTAATAAATTGATGTATCTGGATGATGATGTCTTTCTTTTCTGGCTTACATATCTTTTGCCTAACTGGCTGCTTACTTGCCCAAGCGACTATACCATGGGTACTAATGGCCATGTTCACACTGTTGACAACGTATGTATAAATTTTAACAAATAATGACAAGTGGAAGGCCCGGAGGGCTAGGGCTGGTATTTTGATATCTGTGATTATGATTGTTATGTTTATTTGTATCTGGATGGCAGAGTTAGAGTTCTTATAATTAGGACTCACTCTGAGATAGTAGATATGTTCTCTAGAATTATTTGTTATTGCACACTTATTGAGAGCCTTCGGCCTATCTCACCTTGAGAGCTAAATAACTTTAAGTTTAAGATGAAATAAAATTAATAAGTAAGATAATGCATCAAGCCATTCAAAAGAGGAACAAATAAAGTTGAAATAAAAGATAGTTAAAATGAGTAATGAACTTAACCAAACTTGTAAAGGGATTTAGAAAAGAAACACATGGTGAAGTTTATCCTATATGGTTCACCTATTTGAGCGTAAGGTGGACTATATAGGGTAGAGGGCATCACAAATTCGCTAGCCCATGCTCTCTTTTCAAAAAGTATTATTTTATTTTAGGCTACAAGTATGGCTTCTCTTCTCTTGAATTGTCGGTATACTGCTTCATACTTCCCTTCATCTTCAACTACATAGTCAATTAGTTAAAAGAAAATATGAATGGGCGGCTAAGGACCATGTACTTTCAGAGCAACAAAGCATTTTCCTCTCTTGGCTTACCATAATGGGTAACCTAGAGCAATGTCCATTGAGGAACCTTGCTTCATATATCGCACAACTTTCCAAGCTTCAATAGCCTCTTTAGTTTTTGGGTTACACCCTCGTCACCATAAGAAAAATCAAAGTCGGAAAATTCATAAGTCATAGGTATAAATTGTTTAGGTCCCAATTTCCTTGTAACCATAGCTAGGGCATAACTAATGATTCCCCATGGCCAATAAGAGGAATCCATGGTTTATCTTCGCATTGGTAAATAACATAGGTATGTGGCAACAACGGAGCCCTCCAAATCACTTCTTTTACGCTTAGAAAATGGTTAATCCATTTCATTCAACATTACTATATTCTTTGATAGGATTGTATAATCCATTATGATACAAATTCCAATTAATCTTGGGGAAATATAAACACTCTAGGGTTAGAAGATGACTAATCATCCAAACAGTCAATAACTGAGTACAACCACAAAATTGCCTCTCTTTTTTTACCCGACAATAATTCAAGGATTGGATGGATTCAACCAAGATAGGCCTTGTTGGATTCACCTTATGTTCAATCTGCTTAAATAACTTAATCAACTGTCCATCTACTTGTCCCTTCACTCTTGAGAAAATCACTAGCCCATAAATAGCCAAAGCTAATGTTGTTAATCCTTGATCTGTTTTGACATTATCTTGGATGAATTATAGAAGATAATCGACATTCACATTACAACCATTCTCCTTCATGTGTTTACCAATTTCACTTTCCTAGACACACATTAACTTGAAGTCTATTTTTTTGGGACCTGTTTTTGGATCATGGTAATAAGTTTTTTCCTTAGATGTTGCCTCCATATTAAGTAGCTTAAGGTACTCCTCAATTGTTGGTACTATGTCGAATTGTTGAAATGTGAAGCTCCAGTATGAAGGATCCCAGAAATGGAGTATGGCCTTCAACATGGGGATATTAACTAGGATGGATGCGAGATAAGCAATATGCCCGTATCTTTTGACAAAATCTTCGTGTCTTTCCACTCGTTGCCATACCTCTTTGAGTGGTATTAAGCCATTCTGTTCAAAGTTAACTTTTCTTATTTCAAGCAATGGAATAGTGACTTCGGGTGGTATACAATCTCTTTTTCTTGATTGTATTTCCTCTTATTCTTATATGTTGTTGATCTTTCTCCATGTACAACTTGAGACAGAGAAGGCTCTCTCCCCTTATCCATGTTTCTAGGAGAATATGGGTGGAAATCTAAACTTTAGTGATATCATTACAAAGTTAGACCATGTAAGCAAATGCAAAAGAAAATAAAAAGTCAACATTTTACATAGGAAAATAAAAAATAAATAAAAGCATAGAACGTAAAGCGTTAAAGATAGGAAGAGATCCCTCACGTGTCGTATAAGAAATGTAACCTAGGTTTGATACTCTATCCTAAAGGATAGGATCTATAGACCATGGTGGCCCTAGGGTCATTCTAATAAGTGATGGTTTGAGTTTTATGACCCCTTTGGATAAAAGAACCTCAAATTGCCCCTTATTGTCGCCAAAACATTGGCTAGTAAAGGTTCCTAATTCTCACCCATCATAGGCTACAAACAGAAAAGGTTCAATTTGAGTGAGGGAGTTTTATAGGCCTATACAGAGACTGAAGGTCTCTCAAGGTAACACTACTTAACCCTCTATCCAGGCCTACAAGGAATTGAACCTGAGTATAAGGTTTGTGTGTGTAAATGTAGTGCATCATGTATGTGAGGGAACATGCAAATCATTCCATACATAAATCACAAGCATGTTGCAAACAAATGCAAGAGCATAAGAAAAAAATAAAATAAACAAGATAAAAGGGACCAAAATATTTAAACAAGCAGATAACAAGAGATTAAGATTACGACTTAACCCTCAAATATCTCAAGTGGAGTAGCCAAGCTGTTGAAACATCCCTCTCAGCACGCCACTCAAGGAGTCGCCACCAATCGATTTATCCATTGAGAATGGAATGGTTCGATTAGAGACATAAAAATAGTCTACATTTTAGAGTTAAGGTTCGAGGGTTGATTATGGGTAGAGAATGTGTTAGCACCCTAAGTCACCCGTTCTAAGAACGGTTACCTATTTAATTTAATGTGTATGTTAAGTTAATTAAGTTGGTCTTTTATTATTTACAACAAATATTTTTGTTTTTTTTATATGTCTCATTTTGTCATACATATTATCAAGGGTGATAAATGACTATGACAGGGAATGGATGGCTAAGTAGCAATTATTTTATGGAACAAATTTAAATCCCACATGTTATGTGAAAGTGATTAGTTAAAAATAATTTTTCAAGAAAGTATTTTGTAAAGTAATCAGCTGAATAAAACTTAAAATATTTGAGATTTTTTAAATGACTTTAGAAAAGGCTTTCGAATATTTGAATTCACCACAATCATTGTAACACCCTCCTTAGGATGTCACATTTATTATGAATATAATAAACCTTTACCCAGTTATAAATCATTTCTTAACGTATAATAATATAAGTTGTAAAAATTTTCCTTTTGTACATTATATCATTAAATAAAATAAATAGAACATAAAATAAAATAGACTATTAAATACATATCATAAGTATACATATCATTTGTCTTTAAAAATACAAATATTTACATACAACAAACTATTTAACAAAGCAATAAACTGTTTGAGTTATGCAAAATATAAACTAGCCCAAGTGCATATGATCCTCCGAAGGATCCTCCTCAGGGAGATCATCGGAAGACAGAAACCCCGGATGTCGTGCAACTCTACGGACAGGAGTTTGTGCTGTCGACACACTACCAAGCTCACTAGGGACATGAAAACAACCACCCCAATAGCGCCTAATAGATAAGAGCAACTCAAGATACACATATACAGTAGTAGAAAACATAGGGACTCCATCATGTTCCCTACTTAGAGACATAGTCAAACGTCCCACATAAACCACCGACTCCCTTTCTGCTTGCAGACATCAGGCTTCAGAACTCCCGTGAAACTCCAGTTTCACGAACCCCAGAAAACTTGGTAGCGTCATACCACGTCACAATCAATCTAAATAATATGGATGATCGAGAGGCGCGCCCTCCTTGCACTATTCACTCAGATGTTGTTCCTCCTCGTACTGACAATAAGGAGGTTGCTCCTCTTCTTGTTCCTCAAAGTCTTTACCAAAAATAAATAATAATACAGAAATACATACAAAGAGGTGAGACAATCTATATTACTACTAGTATGGCAGTACAGAAAATGATAGTACATACAGATATAATAATTAAGACAACAATTCATATTATCGCAGCATACAAATATCTCAGATCAAATATAAATAATCACATCATGATACAAACCACATATGCAAATGTACACAGACTCGTTCCTACTCCATGGAGCTAACTACAAACATTAGAGAGAATGATCCGGAAGGTCTGTCCATAGCTCCGGCTGCCCTGGCCAAATATTACACAGTCAAAATGTCGTGTACAACAAGCATTGTACCATACAGTCTTCACTAGATCGTGATTAAGAATAGTGCATGTCGAGATCGCTTGCGTTGCCCGTTACCACGGCCCATAGGAGCTACCAACTGTCTATATGTGGAATCCTCCGCACACTAACGCCTCCAAGTTCACTCAATGAATAGCACTATGCCCATCGCACCCGCACTGTGGTGTAATTTATCCCGTCAGTAATTTGTCAATTTCAACCAAATTGACACATTTCTCTATGTATGTGCATGAGGCAAAATACATAAATAACCACATTATAAGTATTTTCCATAACAGTATGCCACCACTTGGCAGTATCATTTTTCAATATATCCAGGTCCACCGCTTTGACCTGACAATCAACTACTATTATTCTTAATCGCGTAAATATTTTATCGCGTTTTCACAATCGCGGCACCCTTTTCCAACGTTTTCTAATCACATAAATATTTTTTGACATTTTTAAAATTACGTAATTTTTTTAAATCATTTTCTCAATCGTATAATATTTTTAAATTATTTTCTTAATCGCGTAGTTTAAAAATCATTATTTTAAATACGCGTAAGGTATTTCTAATATTTTTCAACTACGTAAAATATTTCTCTACTTTCTAAATTATATTTTGAAACTTTCTCCATCATATTTTTTTTAGCTTTATTTACAACATTTCCTTTTTGAAAATCCCTTAAGTAATATTTTTTACTGTTTCCATTAAAATTTACCTTTCTTAGTCCTAATCAATATTTACATCTCGAAACTTGCTAACGTGCTTCCAAACCCAAAGGTTGAGCTTTACGTTAGTACTTTTCAAGTGTTTATTTCATTTCTCATCCTTACTTAATTTCTCTAATTAAGTTTCTTAAAATAAATTCATTCATTTTATTCTCTAAAATTCATTGAAATTGAGTTCTCTTTTAATTACATTAATCTATGCTTAGGAATAATTTTGAATTAAAAACATCACAAGTAGGCATGTTCGCCAAAAATCATTCTATGCTTTATAAATCATATTTATTTATTTTCCATCATTTAATCTCTTATTAAAATTCTTAATCTAATTTAATTAATTAATCCTTGATTTACAAAATATTTGAGAACATCTTGGTTCTCTTTGTGGTGGTGAAGCCGTGAGCTTCATGTGTTTTTTGGAACACACATGTAATTTCCTCAACATGTTATTCACATCCTATTACATAAGATAACTATCATGCATCCATAAATACATACCAAAATATACATCAAAGCTATAGATATGCTTGCATCAAAAATCAATCACAAATACGAAAAACTTTAAACAATCAAGTGAATGAATCCTTATGGATTCTTCACTACAAACACATCTATTTTCTCACCACCAATACATGGTTGATAAGATTAAATCTCCCTCTTACCTCTAAGGAAGACAAACTCCTCTTAGACTTCCTCCTAGGGATTTCGTATGGCCCCAAAGAAAACAATAACAAACTTAAACAATTTAAAAAGTCATAAATTATGGTTGAAAAATAAAAACCATGGATCAATCATGACTTAGAACTTCAAGAAATTGTGTGGAAGAAACTTTAAGGTAGTTCTCCAAGCACTAAGAAGATGATTTTGAAGAAACTTATAACACAAAAGATGTTTAGAATGGTGTTTAGGTTTTAGAAATGGTGTTGGATGAAATTTTAGAAGAGTGGAGGTATGGTTAGGAGATGGTGGTCGTGAGCTTCACAAAGAGAAGCAATGGTGTTTTTGGTTCTTGGAAGAAAGAGAAAGGAGAGAATAGCTTTTGTGTGATAGCAAAGATGAAGATGAAGTGAAATTGCTCTCCTCCTCTTGTATTTGCCATGGAGCTTCTAAGGAGGTGGCCACTTTGGTTGACCACTCAAGACTTCCTAATGGCCTTAGATGAGATCAATGGTTGATCTTCAAAGCTTTGTCTCCAAGCTTGTTTCCTATTGGCTTAGAGAATCAAGTCATCAAGTTCTTGATGCTTCTTGGAAGTGCTATAACTGAATTGCTCAATGGGAGAGCAAACCAAGTTTTGATTCATTTTAGTTTCCTAGTTAGGCTTAGGTTAATCTGGTTAGGTTTAGGTAAATCTAGTTGGATTTCTTAGTTACTTGGCTAACCATATAATTACCTAGGATGACTAATCATCTTCTTGA
This sequence comes from Ormosia emarginata, assembly GCA_029884605.1. Taxonomy (NCBI): domain Eukaryota; kingdom Viridiplantae; phylum Streptophyta; class Magnoliopsida; order Fabales; family Fabaceae; genus Ormosia; species Ormosia emarginata. The sequence goes on along the minus strand of JAQQTP010000074.1, from coordinate 39,074,655 downwards.
ACATGCTAGAACATTCTTTAACTAAGGCTCCAATGAGTAGCTAACTAGGTTTGTTCCATTTAGTTACTACTTAAGCTTTCTAGATTAACTTAGTTAGGTTTAAGCTAACTTAGTTAGGTTTTGTAATTACTTACTAACTAGTCCAACCATTATTGTTGACTACTTCCTATTGGCTTAGAAAATTCAAGCCAATATCGTTGACTAATTCCTATTGGTTCACCGAATTACAAGTCACAAAGACTTTTTCGGTTCCTATTGTCCACTGGACAGAAACTATTGCTCTTAAGTCAGTAGGTATTGTCCATCGGATAATAAAATAATATTAAAATATAAAATATTTTTATTTTACAAATAAATTTTAAAAATTAATATATCGATACACGTATCACTCGGAATTAGGTTTAGTAAGATCCCCCAGCTCCGAATAATCAGATAAAGATTTTTTCCAGCCCAAAAATTATTATTTTCTTGACTCGTAGTAAATCACACACAACAATTAAGTACATCACGAAACAGTTAAAATAATTTTATAGCACACAAAATATAAAATAGTACATTTTAGACATTACTGTAATATTAGTAAAATTTAGGATGTTACAACTCTTCCCCACTAAAAAAAATTTTGTCCCCAAAATTTATCATACCTTAGAAAAGATGTGGGTAATGTTCTCACATTTTATCTTCTAGCTCCCATGTAGCATCTCTCGTTACTTCATTCCATATTACCTTAACCAATACAATCATCTTCCCTTGAAGCTGTTTCACTCTCCTGTCGTCAATCTTAACAGGAAATGTCTCATACGTTAAATTATCATTCGGTTGTACTTCATCGGGCTGAATGACATGCGTTGGATCGGGAATATATTTTCTCAATTGAGACACATGGAATACATTAAGGAGATTAGAAAGAAAGGGCGGCAAAGCTATTTGGTAGGCTACAGGACCTACCCGACGAATGATTTAGTAAGGTCCGATGAATTTAGTGTGAATGGCAATGGTCTTGGTTTTGATGATCAACAAACAAGAAAGCAATGGTTTTGATGATAACAAACAAGGACAAGAAATAGAAGTGCAATGATCAAGTCTAAGAATCTTCAAGAATAGCTTATAGGACTTAGATCTTGTGTAAAGGTAAATGAGAATCACACAAAGCTCAAATATGTTTTCAAATCTTTAAAAATGGTTTTTTACATGCTAAAATGCTCAACAAACAAGTTTTGAAAAGCTAGTCTTGGTGGTAGTTCAAATCCAAGAAAAATTGTCAAGTTTGTATTTTGCAAAGCTGACCTTTGGTCACTCTTTTGATCATAACTTCCAAAGTATTTGGTGTTTTGTTCTGAAAATTCTTTCATATGAAAATAGACTCAAATACCTTTCCAATGACTAGTCATTTGTTTAAAACGGATGAGAAATGAAGAAGTTATGACCATTTAAAGTTAGCTTTCAAAACCAGAATGCCATAACCGAATATGGGAATATGCATAACCGAATATGGCTTCTTTCTAATTGAGTTTCTGGCATCTCAAACGTAACAACTTGTTTTTTAAATGGCCATATTCGAATATGGCATAACTCATAATCGATTATGAGTGTTTTATAACAGGTTATGAATTCCTTCGTATTCGAATATGAGTAATCCCATAACAGGTTATTTTGCAAACCAGAAACGTTGGGAACTCTTCCCACATGCCAAAACCGATTAAGGCTTTTGCCATAACAGATTATGGCCTGTAACAGAGCTCTTCCCCAATGGCTCTATTGAGCACTAAATGCCCTCCACAAGCCTCCAACGGCTCTAAAATGTCATGGGCTATAAATGGAAGTGTTTGGGCATTGATAACTAGTTGGAGAACATTCTGAAAAATATCCTTGAGCATTAAATACAAGTTTTCTATCATTTTCATCATAAACTCTGTTTTGAGCTTCAAAGTGTGATTCTTTGATACCTATAGTGCTTCAATTTGTATTATCCACTCTTTGATAGAGTTTCTATCATTCAAACACTTTGATTATTCTGTAAAGAGGGTGAGGTATCCCTCTAGTGAAAAAGGGTGAGGTATCCCTTGTTGAAAAGAAGGTGAGGTATCCTTCAAAGGTGTAAAGAGGGTGAGGTATCCCTCAAAGGTTATAAAGGGTGAGGCATCCCTTGTTGTAAAGAAGGTGAGGTATCCTTCAAAGGTTGTAAAGGGGGTGAGGTATCCCTCTAGTGAAAAGGGTGAGGTATCCCTGTTTTGAGGCTCAAGCACAAAGGGTGAGGTATCCCAAGGTGTGGTGAGCGCTCTATTGTGTAAAGGTTTTCGAGCACCCGTTCAAGCTTGAAGTTTAGTGGAAAATCTCGAGTGGTTTGCTTGAGGACTGGACGTAGGTCACAAGGGTTGGCTGAACCAGGATAAATCCTTGTGTTTGCTTTTCTCAATTCTATCTCTTTACATTAGTGCCTTAATTATATATGCTTTAGTTGAATTTGATACATAGCTTATTTGCTTGATTTATCCTTTCACCCAAGTTGTATTTAAGTAATCTTTATTAGTTGTACCTTTGTTAAGCTTATTCCGCTGCAAGTATTGATTGAAAGTTTCAAAATGCATAATTTCTCAAAGTTGTTTTAAAATTTATAATCACCCAATTCACCCCCCTCTTGGGTGATGGTTGCCAAGACTAACAAGTGGTATCAGAGCTTCGTGCTCTGGTGAAAGCTTAACCGCTTAGAGTTAAAGATCCTTGTTTGTTGGCAACCATTAAAAAGCTTTTCAAAATGGAAGGTTTTGAAATTGATAAACCACCATTCTTTGATGGTGTGAATTTTGTTTATTGGAAAGCTAGAATAGAGATTTATATGCAATCTATTGATATTGATTTATGGGATTTTGTGCTTGATGGATTTACTTACAAATCAAAACAAACTTGGAATGATTATGACAAGAAATGTTTTTCCTTGAACATTAGAGCAATGCAAATCTTAAGAAGTAGTTTGAATGATGATGCTTATGCTAAAATTAAGAGTTGCTCTAGTGCTAAAGATATATGGGATGCTCTTGATTCTATTTATCTTGCTAACAATGATTTCTTGCATAAAGTTGTATAAAGAGAAAAAGAAGAGCAAAAACCTCTAGAGGAAGACAACATTGAAAAATGTCCTCAAGAACATGTTCAAAGCAAGAAAATGAGCTCAATGCCTCTTGGTGATGATGGTGCTTGATTTGAAGAAGAGGCAAAGCAAAATAAAATTAAGAAAGAAGATGTTCTTGAATGCTTGATGGATAACAATTAGGAAGAGCTAAGTATGTTGGAAATTAAGACTACCTCCTATATGGCTATAAAGGACTTTAAGGTAAATGATGCTAAACTAAAATATAGTCCTTCTTATTATGAGCTACAATGTGCATATGATGAAATATATGATGGCTTATTAATTTTAGAAAATAAAAACTTATCTTGTTTAGAAAACATTTCCTCCATTGAAAATGATATTGAGACTTTGAAAAATGAATATGCTTTTCTTGATGAGGAAATGCCTTTGAAATGTGAAACCTCAACTTCTTGTGAAAAGTGTATTGATTTAGAAAATCATGTTGAGGACTTATATTCCAATTTTGCCAAAGCAAATGATTCTAATTGTTTACAATCCATGATTGTTAATAAGAATGAAATTGATGTTATTTTACATGAAAATTCAAGTAAGGTTGTGGCAAGAATGACATAGAATATAAAAACAACAAAAGGCTTATGTTTTCTAAAAATGATCTTCAAAGGACCAAGTCATCATTAAATTCAATTATTTGTAATTTTTGTGGTCATCTAGGACAAATTTCTCATTTGTGCAATTATAGAAGAAATACTTATATGAGAAATAACATGATGTGGGTTCCTAAAGATCTTAAAAGCCCTAGTACTAACACTCAAGGACCCAAGATGAAGTAGGTACCAAAATGTCCTCCTAGTGTTTCAATTATGCAGAAAATTTCTCAAAAGGATGGACAAATTGGTCAAGTGAAGAAGGAATCATCAAGGGGAATGCTTCCAAAGCCCAATGGTAGAAGTTTTGGTCAAAGAAGGAAGATGACTTCAACCAAAGTTTCTCAAGTAAAAAATGTAGAACTTGCAAAGTTCAAAACACCAAAAGAGAAGCAATGGGTAAGGAAAAGAGTTTCCTTGATTACCAAGGCCAAGGTATCAAAATCTTTTACCTCTTATACACATTCACTTGTAAAGTCAATGAATTTGAGGTATATTCCTTGTAGGCCTTAAGTGATTGATAGAATCATGTGTAATTGGTAAATTTTGAATATTTTGTTTAGCACATGAGGATGTTCATTCTTATTGTACCATAACTAATTAATTTATTATATATCTTGGTACATAAAGTTCTACAATGCCTAGGTATGCTTGTTATCTTTTGAATTGTCTATATATCATGAAAGTAAGCATGTTATTGGTTATGTTCTTAATGGTAATTGATTATTTGATTTGTTGTGCTCAATCTACATACTATAAAAAAAATTGATCTTTATGAGAGTATAATGAATTAATATTCAAAAACTGACACACAAGGACCCAAGAATATTTGGGTACCAAAAGCCAAAAATTGAAATGTGTTGTAGGTGTGCTTGAAGGCTAAGAATGGAGTTTGGAATCTCAAAAGTGGTTGCTGTAAGCACAAGATCAGAAAATACTCCAAATTCTATCCATTGTCTCCAAGAAGCTTGGACTTGCAACATTTGGATAAGTGGAGACTTGTTTTATACTTTAACTTGCTTTAAAGATGTTCTTTTCTAGCTTTATATCTTGAAAATATCTTTACATGTGTTAATATGCTAGATAAGTACACTTCTTGTTTGAAATGGCATGTTTGTTGATAACATCTTTGTGCTTGACATAACATTCCTAACATGATCATTATTTGTCCTAAAGTGCATATATAGGAATAGAATTAGGAATAATTGATCAATTATGCATTTGAATGAATGCTTGTGTTAGATACTTTTATCTTGGAATTTCAGATCAATCCTGCATTCATATTTGAAATATAACCCTGCTGCATAAACTGGCCTCTACTGCATAATCTGCATAATTGCTGCATAATCTGCTATATTACATAATATTCTTGCTTAAAAATTGTTTCTGAATCCTATACTAACTTGAGCGTCGGAGTTTCCTCTAAGTTTGTTTTGCAGGTACTTGATCCATGCTCAAGTCCTCCAAATCCTCAATTTCAAGTTTTTTAATGAAGAAATTGGATCCTGGCATAAGCAAGATCTGTTTTGGGATATATTTAAGGTGTTTAAGGGTGATGGAAACATAGCCAAGTCAAGTAAATGCTTAAGAATGGAATAAGCTGTTGATGGTCTTAAAGGACGAATTCTTGAAGATTTTTCTAGTTTTGGTTAAGAAATAATATGTTAGAAGATGGTCATAACCTATTATGGAAAGGTTATAATCTATTATGAGCATTTAGAGATGGTTTGATATGATAAACTTGGTCTCTGTCAAGTGGAAATAATCAAATATGATCCTTCATAATCTATTATGAAGAGATGCTCATGCATGTGGCCCTCTATCAAGTCCAAATAATCTATTATATGAATGCTCATATTCGGTTATGGCTATTCCACTCTGTTTTGGGAACGTTTGCTTGGCTCTCTGGAATTAACATATAACCGAATATGGCCATACTCATATTCGGTTATGGCTCATTACCTTTGTTTGGAACGATTGCTTGGCCCTCTGGAAATCCACATATAACCGAATATGACCATACTCATATTTGGTTCTGGGCTTTCTCAATGGACTCCCATTTACATCATAAACGAATATGGCCTCACTCATATTCGGTTATTGGCCTTCCTCTTAACCAAAACCCGAAGCCCTCATTTTCCCCACACATCACCTTTCCTCCATAGCTTTCTTCCTCCTCTACCACCCACTCCAACCCACTCCCTCAAACACCTATCCTACCTCAAATCCAACCTAAATCCACCAATTAAAATCCCACAAATTCTTCCAAAAATCTCACTCCACTTCAAGATGGTTAATGGTGCTTGGGTTTATGGTGTTGGGCATGATGCTGCCACACAAGAAGAAGAATTGCCCACTACCCTTGCTGATATTGTTATAGAAGAAGCTCCACTCACATATGAAGACCACATCCTAGCTACCCTTGCAAGCAATCAATCCTAGATTACGGTTCCTCGAGCTTATCATGAGCATAGCATTGGAGTCATCTATAACTGCTTGTTATCTTCAACCACCGCAAGATGATGGGGCTTAGGCATGGATATCTTTTATTTAGCTAATCCATTTCTGTTTTAGCTATATTATTATGCTTTAAGTCATTAGGTACTTAGTGCTTATAATCCTTTAATGCTCATCTAATCATAGTGTGTTATCTTTTGAACATAATGCTTAGCTTGCTTAACTATGTTATTATGCTTAAGACTCATCTAACCATAATGCTTTATCTTTTGAACATGATGATTATTGTCTTAGCTTATGCCTTGCTTGATTGATTTCAGTAATTAGTGCATTTGTTATTTTTGCAAAGGCTATCTTGTTGAAATGAATAACATGCTGAATGGGTTGTCTTTTGGATATGTTGTTATTGTCTTGCTTATAACCTTAATTAATCACAATATGTCTTTGATATGCTGTTTTAGTACAACTTGGATATTTTGCAATAGATGGTATGTTGAAATGCATATCCTGTTGATTTGGTTATATTATTGAACAATTATTATTGAATATATGTTAAATGGCAAATGGTTTTGTGTTACTTCTCTCTTTGTCAAAATATATGGAATATCTTTTTGATCATGACAAAAAGGGGAGAAGAAAGTCCTTGAGAAAAGGTAAACAAAAGGTATAAATTCAATGATTATGGGATTCAAATATCAAAGGGGAGCTGTGCAAACTCTGAACTTGTCACATCTTGAAAAACAAAGGCGGAGTAAGTTTTATTTAATACCTTGTGTGAATACCAATTTAATTGAACTAATGCTTTTCTCAAATGATTGTTTGTCATCATCAAAAAGGGAGAGAATGTGAATGGCAATGGTCTTGGTTTTGATGATCAACAAACAAGAAAGCAATGGTTTTGATGATCAACAAACAAGAAAGCAATGGTTTTGACGATAACAAACAAGGACAAGAAATAGAAGTGCAATGATCAAGTCCAAGAATCTTCAAGAATAGTTATAGGACTTAGATCTTGTGTAAAGGTAAATGAGAATCACACTAAGCTCAAATATGTTTTCAAATCTTTAAAAATGGTTTTTTACATGCTAAAGTGCTCAACAAACAAGTTTTCAAAAAGCTAGTCTTGGTGGTAGTTCAAATCCAGGAAAAATAGTCAAGTTTGTATTTTGCAAAGCTGACCTTTGGTCACTCTTTTGATCATAACTTCCAAAGTATTTGGTGTTTTGTTCTGAAAATTCTTTCATATGAAAATAGACTCAAATACTTTTCCAATGACTGGACATTTGTTTAAAACGGATGAGAAATGAAGAAGTTATGACCATTTAAAGTTAGCTTTCAAAACCAGAATGCCATAACCGAATATGGGAATATGCATAACCGAATATGACTTCTTTCTAATTGAGTTTCTGGCTTCTCAAACGTAACAACTTGTTTTTTAAATGGCCATATTCGAATATGGCATAACTCATAATCGATTATGAGTGTTTCATAACAAGTTATGAATTCCTTCGTATTCGAATATGAGTAATCCCATAACAGGTTATTTTGCAAACCAGAAACGTTGGGAACTCTTCCCACATGCCATAACCGATTAAGGCTTTTGCCATAACAGATTATGGCCTGTAACAGAGCTCTTCCCCAACGGCTCTATTGAGCACTAAATGCCCTCCACAAGCCTCCAACGGCTCTAAAATGTCATGGGCTATAAATGGAAGTGTTTGGGCATTGATAACTAGTTGGAGAACATTCTAAAAAATATCCTTGAGCATTAAATATGAGTTTTCTATCATTTTCATCATAAACTCTGTTTTGAGCTTCAACGTGTGATTCCTTGATACCCATAGTGCTTTAATTTGTATTATCCACTCTTTGAGAGAGTTTTTATCATTCAAACACTTTGATTATTCCATTAAGAGGGTGAGGTATCCTTCTAGTGAAAAAGGGTGAGGTATCCCTTATTGAAAAGAAGGTGAGGCATACTTCAAAGGTGTAAAGAGGGTGAGGTATCCCTCAAAGGTTGTAAAGGGTGAGGCATCCCTTGTTGTAAAGAAGGTGAGGTATCCTTCAAAGGTTATAAAAGGGGTGAGGTATCCCTCTAGTGAAAAGGGTGAGGTATCCCTGTTTTGAGGCTCAAGCACAAAGGGTGAGGTATCCCAAGGTGTGATGAGTGATCTATTGTGTAAAGGTATTCAAGCACCCGTTCAAGCTTGAAGTTTAGTAGAAAATCTCGAGTAGTTTGCTTGAGGACTAGACGTAGGTCACAAGGGGTGGCTGAACCAGGATAAATCCTTGTGTTTGCTTTTCTCAACTCTATCTCTTTACATTAGTGCCTCAATTATATATGCTTTAGTTGAATTTGATACATAGCTTATTTGCTTGATTTATCCTTTAACCCAAGTTATATTTAAGTAATCTTTATTAGTTGTACCTTTGTTAAGTTTGTTCCGCTGCAAGTGTTGATTGAAAGTTTCAAAATGCATAATTTCTCAAAGTTGTTTTAAAATTTGTAATCACTCAATTCACTCCCCCTCTTGGGTGATGGTTGCCATGACTAACATTTAGGAGTTAGTTTTCTGGATTTAATAACCCTTCCAACACCAGTCGTAGGTGTTACTCGCAAGAACACATGCTTACCTTCCTCAAATTCAACAGGTCTCCTTCGCTTATCTGCATAGCTTTTCTGTCGGCTCTGAGTCGTCCTCATTTTCTCCTAAATCATTTGCACCTTTTCCGTAATCTGTTGCCCAAGATCAGGCCCTATGGTCATACTTTTCCTATCCTGATAACAACACAAAGGTGTTCGGCATCGTCGCCCATGAAGTACTTCATAAGGTGCAATCCCTATACTTGAGTGAAAACTATTGTTGTAGGTGAATTCCATCATAGACAAAACCTCGACACAAACCTTGGATCTCTATCGGATACGAAACTAGAAGGTACACTGTGAAGTCTAACAATTTCACCAATGTACACCTAGGTCGATCGTTCCAATGAATACTTGATATTGATTGGCAAGAAGTGCGCTGACTTTGTAAGCCTATCAACTGTAACCCATATAGAATCATGACCCTTCCTAGTTCTTGGTAATTCGGTAACAAAATCCATTGAGATACTATCTCATTTCCATTCTGGAGTAGTTAAAGGTTGTAACATACCGGCAGGTCTTTGATGTTCAACCTTTGCCTTTTGACAAACTAGGCAAGACGCTACACGTTCCACAACATCTCTCTTCATTCTTGGCCACCAAAACATCCGCTTTAGATCTTGATACATCTTAGTCATCCCTGGATGCATACTTAACCTACTAGTATGAGCTTTGTCCAAAATTGTCTGCTTAAGATCGGGATCATTAGGTATACAAATCCTTCCTTCAAATCTTAAGACCTCATCAGATCCTTCCTCAACCATTGCCTTATGACCTTGCTTCAAAAATTCTTTCTCATTCTGCAAAAATGGATCATCTACCTATCTTTCTCGAATTTTTCCCAGTAAGTCATTCAAAACAGTAACTCTATTTAGATGAATCCTTCCTGGTGCCAATTCCACAGATAACCACAAATCTCTAAACTGATTGATCAATTCCTCCTCCTTTATCATCATGGTAAAAACACTGGTCACCTTCCTACTTAAGGCATATGCCACCACATTTGCCTTTCCTGGATGGTATTGAAGCTGAAAATCATAATCCTTTAAAAACTCTAGCCACCGTCTCTGCCTCATGTTAACCTCCTTCTGATCTAACAAGTATTTCAAACTCTTGTGATCACTGAAGACATTGAACATAGCCCTATACAAAAAATGTCTCCACACTTTTAACGCAAAAACCACTGCGGCTAGCTCTAAATCGTGCGTTGGGTAGTTCCTTTCGTGTACCTTCAACTGTCTTGAAGCATAGGCTACCACATTTCTATTCTGCATCAACACACATCCTAATCCCTAGTAAGAAACGTCACAATACACCTTGAAAGTCTCACTTGGATATGGTAAAATCAACAGTGGTGTAGTCATCAATCTCTATTTCAACTCTTGGAAACTTGCTTCACAATATTCTATCCAAACAAAAGTCTGACTTTTCCTTATGAGTTGTGTAAGAGATCTTACTATCTTAGAGAAACCTTCAATGAACCTTCGGTAATATCCGGCCAATCCAACAAAACTCCAGATCTCTGTCACTGTCTTTGGCCTTTCCCATTACAGAATGGTTTCCACTTTCTATGGGTCTCCTGCAATACTTTCCTTGGAAATCATGAGGCCTAGAAACTGAACTTATTCCAACCAAAACTAACATTCGCCAACTTTGCATACAATTTCTTTTCATTCAAAATTTGAAAAACTATGCTGAGATGTTCAGCATGATCTTCCTGATTTTGAGAGTAGTTCAGAATGTCATTGATAAAAACAACGACAAATATGTCTAGGTATGGACAAAAGATCCTATTCATGTAATCTATGAATATTGCAGGAGCATTCGTCACTCCAAACGGCATCACTTGATACTCATAATGCCCATAACGAGTTCAGAAAGTTGTCTTAGGTATATCCTCTACCTTGACATGAATCTGATGATAACCTGATTGCAGATCATTCTTAGAGAAAACAACTGCTCCTTTTAATTGGTCCATCAAATCGTCAATTCTTGGAAGTGGATACTTATTCTTTATCGTGACCTTGTTTAGCTAGCGATAGTCCACACAAAGACAAGAAATTCCATCCTTCTTCTTGACTAGCAGTACCGGTGCTCTCCACGGTGAAATACTCGGTCGTACAAACTGCTTTTCTAATAGTTCCTCTAATTGCTTCTTCAATTCTACTAATTTCGATGGCGACATCCGATATGGTGCAATTGAAATAGGACCTACTCCTAGTACCAGATCGATAGAAAACTCTATCTCTCTTTCCAGGGGTAAACCAGGTACCTCATCGGGAAAAACTTCGGGAAACTCGTTAACGACAGAAATAGCATTCACATCTTTCTCACTCTTGACTTCTAAAGAAGACAACAACATGTATCCTTGAGCTTCATCCCTTAACAGTGATTCGACTTTAGCAGCAATTAAAAATCCAGAATTCTCATCCTTAGGAAAAACTAAGGTTTTATTGGCACAGTCTAATAGGATATGGTTAGAAGATAACTAATCCATGCCTAAGATTATATCTATTTCAACAAGATGTAAACAAATTAAATTAACAGAAAAGACTCGATCATGAATGGTAATAGGACAATTCAAACATACTTTAGATGTAACAACAGGTTTGGCAGTTAGTATAGAAACAATCAATTGCAAACTCAAAGAAGACACAGGCAATTTCAACCAATCCACATAGTCATACGCAATAAATGAATGAGTTGCACCCAAATCATATAGTACAGTCAAAAGATTACCTTCTACGACACCTTCTCCCTGAATAAGATCTTCGGACTGGGAAGCTTCAGCTCCATTCATCGTGTATACTCGCCCTCCAGATCGTGGCTGAGTTGCACGAATGTTACTCACAATTAGCTTCCTTTCTGGCTGGTTGCATTCCCTGGAAACATGTTCAGGTCTTTCACATTTAAAATAGATTGTTCCCTTGATTGAACAATCTCTGGATATATAGCCATTCTTTCCACATTTAAAACACTTTGGCGTAAAAGCCACGCTTTGGCCAGCTTTGTTGCCACTAAAACTTCCCCCAAAAGGTGGACGTTGGGGTTGATTTTCCGGTGGTCTCGAATACGGTTTGCGCTGAAATCAGTTGTTATTGTTGTTGCCTCCTCTTTGGAACATAGTCGGTCCAATGTTACAATTTCTTAGGTCTCGTGACAGCTCCAGCTCCTCGAGTCATCGACACGTATCCATCAAAATAGGAAATTGATTCATCCTCATGGGTAGCACTCCTCTTTTCAACTCTACCCTCAGTCCTTCTTCAAACTTGCGGCACTTCCACTCCTCATCGAGCTAGATTTAGAAATACCTTGAGAATTGTGACAAGCTCTCAAATTTTGCAGCATACTCACCAACGGTCATGTTACCTTATCGTAAACCAAGAAATTCCATTTCCTCGGCATGTTGGGCACCGACAGGAAAGTACTTCTCTAGAAATACTTCGCAAAATACCTCCTATGTAATTTTTGTTCTCTCAGCTTGTAGTAATCACGGAGTTCCTCTCCACCAGTTCTCACCGACCCCCCTCAGCATAAATGTAGCATACGCCATCTTCTGATCATCAGCACACCTCATTCCTTCAAAGATCTTTTCTAGCTCTTGGATCCAAAGACTCGCCTTCTCTGGATCAAATTTGCCTCTTAACTACAACGGGTTATTGCGTCTAAACTCAGATAAGTTCAGAGCATCAGCAGTCACCTCTTGTTGCTGGGCTGCTCGTTGATTCTGTTTCCTAATCACTTCCGCCATATGCTGCATAGCCTCAGCAGCTGCAGTCATTGGATCAACATTACGTTCCACGTTTACACGTGTTCTTCTACCACCAGACATTTGTTTCTTCAATCAATCAAACAAGACAAAACAAAGTCAAATGTAACTTTTCAGAAACAAATCATAGAGAATTACACAACATAAGCAAAAATAGACCCAACCATAACCCCAAAAGACTCTAACTTGGGCTTTGATACCAACTAATGTAACACCCTCCTTAGGATGTCACATTTATGATGAATATAATAAACCTCTACCCTAGATATAAATCATTTCTTAACGTATAATAATATAAGTTGTAAAAATTTTCTTTTTGTATATTATTTCATTAAATAAAATAAATAGAACATAAAATAAAATAGACTATTAAATGCACACCATAATTATACACATGATTTATCTTTAAAGATATAAATATTTGCATAACACAAACTATTTAACAAAGCAGTAAACTGTTTGAGTTATGCAAAATATAAACTAGCCCAAGTGCACATCTTGAAGTTCTGATCCTCCGAAGGATCCTCCTCAGGGAGATCATCGAAAGACAGAAACCCCAGATATCGTGCAGCTCTACAGATAGGAGTTCGTGTTGTCGACACACTACTTAGCTCACTAAGGGCATGAAAACGACCACCCCAAAAGCACCTAATAGATAAGGGCAACTCAAGATGCACATATACGGTAGTAGAAAACATAGGGACTCTATCATATTCCCTACATAGGGACATAGTCAAACGTCCCACATAAACCACTGACTCCCTTTCAGCTTGCAGACGCCAGGCTTCAGAACCCCCGTGAAACTCCAGTTTCACAAACCCTAGAAAACTTGGTAGCGTCATACCACGCCACAATCAATCCAAATGATATGGATGATCCAGAGGCTCACCCTCTTCGCACTGTTCACTCGGATGTTGTTCCTCCTCGTGCTAACAATAAGGAGGTTGCTCATCTTCTTCTTCCTCAAAGACTTTACCGAAAATAAATAATAATACAAAAATACATACAAAGAGGTGAGACAGTCTACATCACTACCAGTGGGGCAATACAGAAAACGACAGTACATACAGATATAATAATTAATACAACTATTCATATTATCGTAGCATACAGAATATCTCAGATCAAATAAAAATAATCACATCATGATGTAGACCACATATGCAAATGTACACAGACTCATTCGTACACCATGGAACTAACTACAAACATCAGAGAGAATGATCCGGAAGGTCTGTCCATAGCTCCGGCTACCCCGGCCAAATATTATATAGTCAAAACGTCATGTACAACTAGCATTATACCGTACAGTCTTCACTAGATCGTGATTAAGAATAGTGTTTGTCGAGATCGCTAGTGCGTTGCCCATTACCACGGCCCAGAGGAGCTACCAACTGTCCAAATGTGGAATCCTCCACACAATAACGGCTCCAAGTTCACTCAATGAACAACACTACGCCTATCGCACCTACACTGCAGTCTAATTCATCTCGTCAGTAATTTGTCAATTTTAACCAAATTAACACATTTCTCTATGCATGTGCATGAGCCAAAATACATAAATAACCACATTATAAGTATTTTCCATAATAGTATGCCACCACTTGGCAGCACCATTTTTCAATATATCTAAGTCCACCGCTTTAACCCAGCAGTAAACTACTATTATTCTCAATCTCGTAAATATTTTATCATATTTTCACAATCGCAACACCTTTTTCTAACGTTTTCAAATTGCGTAAATATTTTTTGACATTTTTAAAATCGCATAGTATTTTTAAATTATTTTCTCAAGCGTGTAACATTTTTAAATCGTTTTCTCAATCGCATAACGTTTTTAAATCGTTTTATCAATCACGTAGTTTAAAAATCATTATTTTAAATATGCGTAAGGTATTTCTAATATATTTTAACTACATAAAATATTTCTTTACTTTTTAAATTTTATTTTGAAACTTTCTCCATCATATATTTATTTTTAGCTTTATTTACAACATTTTCTTTTTGACAATCCCTTAAGTAATATTTTCTATTGTTTCCATTAAAATTTACCTTTCTTAGTCCTAATCAATATTTACATCTCGAAACTTACTAACGTGCTTCTAAACCCAAAGGGTGAGCTTTACGTTAGTACTTTTCAAGGGTTTATTTCATTTCTCATCCTTACTTAATTTCTCTAATTAAGTTTCTTAAAATAAATTCATTCATTTTATTCTCTAAAATTCATTGATATTGAGTTCTCTTTAATTTACATTAATCTATGCTTAGGAATAATTTTGAATTAAAAACATCATAAGTAGGCATGTTGCCCAAAAATCATTCTATTCTTTATCAATCATATTTATTTATTTTCCATTATCTAATGTCTTATAAAAATTCTAAATCCAATTAAATTAATTAATCCTTGATTTAGAAAATATTTGAGAACATCTTGGTTCTCTTTGTGGTGGTGAAGTTGTGAGCTTCATGTGTTCTTTCCTATTACATAAGATAACTATCATGCATCCATCAACACATACTAAAATATATATCAAAGCTATAGACATGCTAGCATAAAAAATCAATCACAAATTAAAAAAACTTTAAACAATCAAGTGAATGAATCCTTATGGATTCTCCACTGCAAACACATATATTTTCTCTCCACCAACACATGGTTGATGAGATTAAATCTCCCTCTTACCTCTAAGGAAGACAAACTCCTCTTAAACTTCCTCCTAGGAATTTCGTATGGCTCCAAAGAAAACCCTAACAAACTTAAACAATTTTAAAAGTCATAAACTATGGTTGAAAAAGAAAAATCATGGGTCAATCATGGCTTAGAACTTCAAGAAATTGTGTGGAAGAAACTTTATGGTAGTTCTCCAAGCACTAAGAAGATGATTTTGAAGAAACTTATAACACAAAAGATGTTTAGAATGGTGTTTAGGTTTTAGAAATGGTGTTGGATGAAATTTTAGAAGAGTGGAGGTATGGTTAGGAGATGGTGGCCGTGAGCTTCACAAAGAGAAGCAATGGTGTTTTTGGTTCTTGGAAGAAAGATAAAAGAGAGAATCACTTTTGTGTGATAGTAAATATGAAGATGAAGTGAAATTGCTCTCCTCCCCTTGTGTTTGCCGTGGAGCTTCTAAGGAGGTGGCCACTTTGGTTGACCACTCAAGACTTCCTAATGACCTTAGATGAGATCAATGGATGATCTTCAAAGCTTTGTCTCCAAACTTGTTTCCTATTGGCTTAGAGAATCAAGTCATCAAGTTCTTGATGCTTCTTGGAAGTGCTATAACCGAATTGCTCAATGGGAGAGCAAACCAAGTTTTGATTCATTTTAGTTTCCTAGTTAGGCTTAGGTTAATCTAGTTAGGTTTGGGTAAATCTAGTTGGATTTCTTAGTTACTTGGCTAACCATCTAATTACCTAGGATGATTAATCACCTTCTTGAACATGCTAGAACATTCTTTAAGTAAGGCTCCAATGAGTAGCTAACTCGGTTTGTTCCATTTAGTTACTACTTAAGCTTTCTAGATTAACTTAGTTAGGTTTAAGCTAACTTAGTTAGGTTTTCTAGTTACTAACTAACTAGTCCAACCATTATTGTTGACTACTTCCTATTGGCTTAGAAAATTCAAGCCAATATCATTGACCAATTTCTATAAGTTCACCGAATTACAAGTCACAAAGACTTTTTCAGTTCCTATTGTCCCCTAGACAGAAGGTACTGCTCTTAAGTCAGTAGGTATTGTCCACTGGATAATAAAATAATATTAAAATATAAATATTTTAATTTTACAAATAAATTCTAAAAATTAAAATATTGATACACGTATCACTCGGAATTAGGTTTAGTAAGATCCCCCAACTCCGAATAATTAGATAAAGATTTTCCCCGACTCGAAAATTATTATTTTCTTGACTCGGAGTAAATCACACACAACAATCAAATACAGTCACGAAATAGTCAAAATAATTTAACAGCACACGGAAAACATAAAATAGTGCATTTCAGACATTACTATAATATTAGTAAAATTTGGGGTGTTACAACTCTCCCCCCTAAAAAAAATTTCGTCCTCGAAATTTATCGTACCTTAGAAAAGATGTGGGTATTGCTTCTTCATTTTATCTTCTAGCTCCCAAGTAGCATCTCCCCTTACTTCATTCCATATTACCTTAACCAATACAATCATCTTCCCTCGAAGCTGCTTCATTCTCCTGTCCTCAATCCTAACAGGAAGTGTCTCATACGTCAAATTATCCTTCAGTTGTACTTCATCGGGCTAAATGACATTCGTTAGATCGGGAATATATTTTCTCAATTGAGACACATGGAATACATTATGAATATTAGAGAGAAAAGCCGGCAAAGCTATTTGGTAGGCTACGGGACCTATCCGACGAATGATTTGGTAAGGTCCGATGAATTTAGGAGTGAGTTTTCTAGATTTGATAAGCCTTCCGGCACCAGTCGTAGGTGTTACTCGCAAGAACACATGCTCACCTTCCTCAAATTCAAGAGGTCTCATTCGCTTATCTGCACAGTGTAGCATTGTCTTTGCCTCAATGGTTTAATATGTTAAGTTTTGATGATGACAAATACAAGATTAAAAGAATGATGCTTATGCTTCATAGATGTGCTTAATGAGATATATTGTCTCATGCATATGAAGATAATGATTTATGAATTTGGTATAACTATCCTACAAAGTGAGTAATACTTTGTAGGATAGTCCAAGTATCAAGAGTGAGCATTGCAACAAGAAAGCAAAAGATCACAATCATGCTCAACTCAAGAAGAATGAGATAGATAAGATGTTCCAAGCATTTACAAGATTTGAAGAAAAGAAATTTTTGGAAGCTTGGATTACATCAAGAATTGATGATGGCAAAAGATCAAATCCCAAGGTTCTTCAAGAATAGCTTATAGGACTTAGATCTTGTGTAAAAGTAAAGAGGAATCACACTAAGCTCAAATATGTTTTAACATCTTTAAAAAGTGTTTCTTATATGTTTAAATGCCCAACAAACTGATTTTGAAAAGTTAGTCTTGGTGGTAGTTCAAACCTTTGACAAATAGCCAAGTTTGCGTTTTGTAAAACTGATATTCAGTTACTATTTTGATCATAACTTTTAAAATACTTTGAGTTTTGTTATGAGACTTATTTCATATGAAAATAGACTCAAATATCTTTCCAAAAAGTGTTCATTTACTTTAAACGGATAAGAAATGAAGAAGTTATGACCATTTGCTTTAAACTATAAAATATAGTCAAGTTTGAGTTTTGAAAAACTGAGCTTTGGTCAATATTTTGATCATATCTCTGAAAATATTTTGAGTTTTATTTTGAAACTTATTTCATTTGAAAATAGACTCAAAGATATTTCCAATGACTAGTCATTTGCTTTAATCGGATAAGAAATGAAGTAGTTATGACCTTTTAAAGTCAGTTATGAAAACCAGAAATGTTGTAATCGATTACACAAGTCCTGTAATCGATTACAAAGTTGACATAAGCTGAAACGCCCCTTTTTTTGTGAGGGAACGTCACATTATTAAACATAAATGAAAATACAAAAAATAAAATGTTTCTAAATTAAGACCCGATTCATTAGATTTAAAGTTAATTTCTTCGATGCTTTAATACGTGAGTAAAACGACAGTATACCTTTTTTTTTTTAACAATAAAACCAAGTGACGAAACTTGAACAACAGTAAAGAGTAAGACAGGAAACCAAACTCACATCTGAATAATACGCATATATATATATATATATATATATATATATATATATATATATAAATATTGAATATCAATTGTACTTTAGATACAAGCCTGGAAATTTCCAAAAAGCAAAACTATACCTGCCTATGGATTTTACATACACATCCACCAGAATATCAAAATGTATATCTCACCAAAAGTAATACATCAGGCCTCCAAAATAAAATACTGGCAGCCATCAGCAGCTATCAGTAAAATCAGTCCCTCAGAGGAGGAGGGACCGTATCAGGGTCCTCAGCGGGGTCCTCCTCATCCGAGGAAACCTCCATCGGAACCACAGCGGCACGGGCAGGAGCCCGAGCGGTGGAATCAAACGAATCCTCTTGAGTGGTGTAGTAGCGATCACCCCACATCTCATGTATGGGCAAGTAGAACTCCAGTCGCAGGCTGACATAGCAGGTAAAAACTGGCGTCTCATGACGTCTCCAGGCTAGAGAAATCAACACGTCCCCCAGATAGACACAGCGATCGGAACTCAAGTTGATATGCTAACACTCCGGCCCTCCAAGGAAGGTCAGACGCACATCGCCTAGAAATCCGCACATGTGTGCCTCCATCGTCTCCAGTAGATGCTAGTCTTGATCGGGCCAGAAGTCAAGAAAATCGGGATCTTCCGCCTCCTTACTGTCATCTTCGATCAATACAGTGTACACATAGGCAGCAAATAATAGAAATATAGGAAAGAGGTAAGACATTCTACCATCATTACCAATTATAGCAGCCAGAAACAAAATGGCGCAACGCGCCTAAAGAGCAATTCAGAACATCATTTCCAAATAATAAGCAGTAAGTCCAACAGTAGCAAATAAACAATTCCAGGTAGATGTCCATTACAGTAATGATCAGACAATTCACAATTACGGAAAATAACGATTTACAATGACAGATTATTTCATGATGCACATGCATGCTTTCCCAAATTCCTACTCCATGGAGCTAGACACAAACAGTCGGAGAAAAAGATCAGGGGACATGTCTGTAACTCGGCTGCCACGGCCAAAGTGCTAAAATCAATAATTCTCACATGCACATCCAGGCATTATACAGACATTCCACGCTTGATCACGATATAGGACAGTGTCTCGATCCGGATCGTCGGTGCGTTTGCATCAGTTTGCCCCACGGGTAGGAGAGCTACCAACTACCCATTGTGAGGGACCCGTACCCCGACGTCCCCAAGGTCATAACATGACCTACACTAGTCTACTCGCACCCGCACTAAAGTGTGTTCAATATCCTAGGAAACTTGGCCTTATAACAGTCCACAGGACATTCACAATGCATAAGACTCTATGCATGAGCATGTATAATTCACAATTTCATACAATTCCATAATATGCCACAATTGGCCAAGATAAGCATCAACACATAAATGGTCACTCACATAGACCCATAATGTCGTAATATTGAAATCAATTACGGTAATACCTTTCTAAGGTCCATTATGCATTCTTATTCAAGATTTTCCAATCATACAAGAATTCGACACTAAGTAAGTTTTCATAATTAATTGAATTTTTCAAAAGTAATTTATTCTCATACACTTAGTATGATTATTCTAAGATCTCAAATCTCACACTCTCTTGTTCTTACTCTTGTAAAATTTTCTCAAGTTTCATGACAAGTTCCTTCCTTAGTCCTTTAAAATTTATGAATCTCCAATCGTATTTAATTCTTCCAAATTTGCTACCTTACTAATTTATTACCTATGTTCCAATCATTTAATTTTCTAAATTTCAAGATCACCAAAAATTACATAATTAAGTCCTAAATAGTCCTAGAGGTCGTGGCCTCCCTAGTGGATTCAATTCTCAATTTTTCCATTCCATTGATTTTATATTACACACTTGATTAATTTAGTCGTTCACTTGTTAAAATTTGTTCACCAAGAACACATCAATTTTCACCTCAAAACCGTGGCCACCCAAGAGCCCTTCCAAATTCATTTTCTTCCATTTAAAGCCATCCAATCCAATCCAACATATCAATATACACAATAAATCAAATCAATGTCATGAACTCCATAAAATCAACATGTAAGCATTTAATTTAGCAAATCAAAGAATAACCCTCATTAGGGTTTTTCCACAAACAACATAACCAAGGTTCCTAGATGCTAATAGAGGTTGAGGAGGAGTATCTTCCTCTTACCTAAGTGTAGAAATCAAGAACCACCAAGAAACTCCTTGCAAATTCGGATTGGGTGCCGCCAAAACCCTAGAAATTTTAACTTAGTCAAAACAACACCAATGCTTGAAAAATAAAGCATGGATGGTCACCAAGAGGACCATGAACACGAAAATGAAGAAAGGGAAGGAAGAATCAAAAATCTTACCCAAGAACTCAAAGCTCGAAGCTTGAAGAAGATGGTGAAAATAGTAGAATTTCAAGATGTTCCAAGCAAGAAAGATGTTTAGGAGGGGGAGAAGATTAAGAAAATGTGGTTGGAAAAAAATTTTGTGAAGATTGAGGGTGAGGAAGAGGGCTGGCCATAGCTCTCATGTAGAGAGAAGGAGGAGAAATGTTTTGTGAAGAAGGAAGAAGAAAGGAAGAGAGGGAAAGTGTTTTAGGTTAAAATGAATTTTGGGTGGTAAAATGAATTAATGAAAGTAAACAAATTTCCTTCCCCTTTGTTTTGGGTTGCTGCCGAGTTTGAGGAGAGAGGGAGGAGAGAGTTTTTGGCTTCCATTGGAAGCTAAGGGCCATTTGGTCATTATTTGGTCAAAGCTTCTCAATCTTAGTTTGATTATTTTACATTAAATTTGAATTAAAGTGAATTGATTAGACATAAAGTAGATTGCATTAGGATAATGTGATAGAATTTTTATTACATGCTATTACTCAATAGATAATAGTTACAGTTGACAAAAGTCAGTATTTAATTAATCTGACAGATAAATTTCGCGCAGTATTATTTTATTTTATCTACTAAAATTTCTTGAAAGACATGGAACCTCGTAAACTGTGTCCAACCTCGGGTTTAATAAGATCCCCCATCGACGTGTCCATAGTTCCAGGTTCATGGAGAAAACATCGCGTTTCTCCAGTTCCATTCAGTGCACACGTAAAACGAGAAATATATTAAAATATTCGACGTTTCCGGAAAAATCCCAGAAAATTCTCAAAAACTGCAAATATTGTAAAACGACTATTCGTTCAATTATTTCCCAATTTTTGAAATATTACAGTCGTTTTCCCGACTCTACTCAATATGCACGCAAAATGAGGAATATATTAAAATATTCGTCGTTTCCGAAAAATTCCAAGAAAATTCCTAAAAATCAAGAATACTACAAAATGATTATTTATAATTGAACAGATACTTTTTGGGATGTTACAGAAGCCATGTAATCGATTACTAGAAGTGTGTAATCGATTACCAA
This sequence comes from Ormosia emarginata, assembly GCA_029884605.1. NCBI lineage: Eukaryota > Viridiplantae > Streptophyta > Magnoliopsida > Fabales > Fabaceae > Ormosia > Ormosia emarginata. The sequence goes on along the minus strand of JAQQTP010000074.1, from coordinate 39,052,890 downwards.
GGGCGTAGAAACGTTTCTAACGTTATAAATGGCTAGTTTTCATAAAAAATCATTTCTAAACACTACCAATGGCTATTTTATCACTTGGGCTCTATATATAAGTCATATTTGAAGCATTTATTTCCTAAGAAACACTAGAATACTATACTTGATCCTTGAATCATCAAAATCATATTTTGAGCTTTAAAGTGTGAATCATTGATACCCATAGAGCTTCAAGTTATATTATCCACTCTTAAGAGAGTTTCTTATCATCCATACTTTGTTCTTCAAGTTGTGTATCTACTCTTGTGAGAGTTTCTAATCTTTCTCTTCATCTTGAAATCATTGTAAGAAGGTGAGGTATCCCTTATTTGTAAAGAGGGTGAGGTATCCCTTAAAGTTGTAATGGTGAAGTATCCCTTGATAGTAAAGAGGGTGAGGTATCCCTCCAAATTGTAAAGGGTGAGGCATCCCTTTGTTTGAAAAGGCTCACGCTCAAGGGTGACACATCCTAAGGAGTTGAGTGCTCAATTTTGTAAAGGTTGTCAAACACCTGTTGAAGCTTGAAGATATAGTGAAAAATCTCGAGTGATTGCTTGAGGACTGGACATAGGTCACAAGTGGATTGGTGGCTGAACTAGGATAAATCTTGTGTTTGATCTTCTCAACTCTATCTCTTTACATTTGTGCCTTAATTATATATGCTTGAGTTGAATTTGATATTTAGCTTATTTACTTGATTTATCCTAAAGCCCAAGTAGTATTTGTGAAATCTCTAATAGTTGCACCTTTGTTAAACCTATTCCGCTGCATTTATTAATTGATTTATTCAAAATGCTTAATTTCTCAAAGGTGTTTTAAAATTTGTAATCATCCAATTCTCCCTGCTTCTTGGCTGATGGTTGTCATGGCTAACAAGTGGTATCAAAGCTTCGTGTTCTGATAAAAGCTTAACCACTTGGAGTTAAAGATCTTTATTTATTGGCAACCATTAAAAGCTTTTCAAAATGAATGGTTTTGAAATTGATAAGCCACTATTCTTTGATGGTATGAATTTTGTTTATTGGAAAGCTAGAATGGAAATTTATATGCAATCTATTCATCTTGATTTATGGGATATTGTACTTGATGGATTTACTTGCAAATCAAAACATTCTTGGAATGCCTATAATAAGAAATGTTTTTCCTTGAACTTTAGAGCAATGCAAATCTTAAGAAATAGTTTAAACGATGATGCTTATGCTAAAATTAAGAATTGCTCTAGTGTTAAAGATATATGGGATGCTCTTAATTCTATTTATCTTGCTAACAATGATTTCTTGCATAAAGTTATATATAGAGAGCAAGAAGAGCAACAACCTCTAGAGGAAGACAACATTGAAAAATGTCCTCAAGAACATGCTCAAAGCAAGAAAATGAGCTCAATGCCTCTTGGTGATGATTGAGCTCAATTTGAAGAAGAGGCAAAGCAAAACAAAATTGAGAAAAAAGATGTTTTTGAATGCTTGGTGGACAACAATGAGGAAGATAGTGATTCCCTTAAAAAGGACTTTGAGGTAAATAATGCTAAATCATATTATAGTCCTTCCTATGATAAGCTAAAATGTGCATATGATAAATTATATGATGATTTGTTGAATTTAGAAAATAAAAACTTATCTTGTTTAGAAAACATTTCCCCCTTTGAAAATGAAATTGAAACTTTGAAAAATGAATATGTTTTTCTTGATGAGGAAATGCCTCTGAAATGTGAAACCTCTACTTTTTGTGAAAAGTGCATTGATTTAGAAAATCAAGTTGAGGACTTATATTCCAATTTTGCCAAAGTAAATGATTCTAATTGTTTACAATCCATGATTGTTAATAAGAATGAAATTGATGTTATTTCACATGGAAATTCAGGCAAGGCTTGTGGCAAAAATGACATAGAATATAAAAACAACAAAAGGCTTATGTTTTTCAAAAATGATCTTCAAAGGACCAAGTCATCATTAAATTCAATTGTTTGCAATTTTTGTGGTCATCTAGGACATATTTCTCATATGTGCAATTATAGAAGAAATCCTTGTATGAGAAATAACTTAGTTTGGGTTCCAAAAAGTCTTAAAGGTTCTAGTACTAACATTTAAGGACCCAAGATGTAGTGGGTACCAAAATGTCCTCCTAGTGTCTCAATTATGCAGAAAGTTTCTCAAAAGGATGGACTAATTGGTTAAAAGAAAGAGGAATCATCAAGAAGAATGCTTCCAAAGCCCATTGGTAGATGTTTTGGTCAAAAAAGGAAGATGTCTTCAACCAAAGCTTCTCAAGTACAAAATGTGGAACTTGAAAGTTCAAAACACCTAAAGGGGAGCAATGGGTAAGGAAAAGAATTTCCTTGATTACCAAGGCCAAGGTATCAAAAGTCTTTACCTCTTATGAGCATTCACTTAAAAAGACAATAAATATGAGGTATATTCCTTGTAGGCCTTAGGTAAAGGACAAAATCATGTGCACTTGGTAAAATTCAAATATTTTGTTTAGCACATGATTATGTTCATTCTTTATGTACCATAGCTCATTAATTTGTTATATATCTTGGTACATAAATTCTACATTGCCTAGATATGCTTGCTATGCTTTAAATTGTCTATATATCATGAAAGTAAACATGCTATTGGTTATGTGCTTAATGACAATTGGTTATTTAACTTGTTGTGCTCAATTTACATACTATAGAAAAATTGATCTTTATAAGAGCATAATGGATTAATAATGAATGACAAACCTTTATGGATCCAAAATTTGTGGATACCAAAGAAAGTACTATGAATTGTGTTGTAGGGTGACTTTTAGCTCAAGTATACATTGAATAAAATACAACTATACTACTTGAGATTCGAAAAATTTGAAATGGTCCAAGTTCTCCAAGAGTGGTGAAAATATAAAAAGAATGACATGGAGAACAGCAACATTCTTAAGGAGCCTTGAGGCATGGATGTTGGGGTCACCTACAAAAACTCAAAGAGTAAACTTTTGGTGATATCAATCTTTTATCTTTATTTATGCTTTAAATTGAATATCATGAGATATTTGGATAAGTGGAGACTCGTTTTATGCTTTTCTAGCCTTATATCTTGAAAATATCTCTACATGTATTGAACATGCTATATAAGTATGCTTTTTGTTTAAAATGACATGTTTAATGAAAATATCTTTGTTCTTAGTTCTTTGATCAATCATGTCTTTCAATGAATGTTTGTAGTAGATATATTTTATCTTGGTATATTAGATCAATCATGCATAAGTTGAATTTCTGCACAACTTCACTCTACTGTATAATATGTCATTTTTACTGCATAATACATTGATTTGCTGCATAGTGTGCCATTTTGATGCATAACATGTCATCTTGCTGCATAATGATGATGGTTTGCTGCATAACTTACTGGTTCCTAATCATATTTGAACCCAATACTAACTTGAGCATCAGAGGTTTCTCCTAAAGTTATTTTGCAAGTACTCCATCATGCCAAAGTCCTCCAAAAAGCTCAAATTCACAAATCTTGTCAAAATGACTTAATCCTTGGTAAAAGTAGTGATTTTGCAAAAACACATGTTTTAGATCTATAATTGATAAATTTTTTATGCTTGCATGATATTTGGAATTGATTTGAGATGCTTTGGAACTAATTTGAAAGGTTTGAAATTGAGTTTGTATTGTTCGAAATGCAAATCTGAGTTTTAATAATCTGTTAATTGATTACAAGACCTTTGTAATTGATTACAAAGGTTCTGTTAAGCCAATAATTGATTACACATAATAGGTAATCGACTACAATGATCACAAAACTCAGGTAATCAATTACACCAACCCTGTAATCGATTACAAGGTTCCCAGTAAGTTGGTAATCGATTACACGAATCATGTAATTGATTACAATGCTTCCAGAAGGCTGGTAATCGATTACACACTCATTGTAATCGATTACACACGGGTTTAAAAACAAGTTTCAGCGCGCTAGAAGCCTTTTTATCTGAAACTCACATTATCATTCTTTGCCTACTAGAATTTCTTACTTGTTTTTATATGCCTTACATGATCATTGTTTGCCCCAAAATGCTTATATATGTTTTGATGATGATCATGTCTTTCTTGACAAACTTGAATCTTGCTTTGAAAATGCTTAAACTATGCTTTTGGATTCAAGTGCATATGTTCTTCCTTTATTCTTGTAAGAACTAACATTGCATGGTTGATAATATGGTACATGTTTTACATTGTATATCAACCTAAATTATGCTTGTAAATAAGTCTAAATGATATTTGATGCTAACCTATGTTTTAGAGAACTTTTAGAGTTAGCTTTGGAAGTGTCTCTATGTGCTTCAAATATAGTCATCAAATATTGAAATGTCAAGCATAAATGGATAAAGAGAAGAGTTGAGTGAAGAGGAACATGACGAGACTTTCTTCAAGTACAATGGAACGGAATACGGAATGGAAGAAAGCTCAAACTCAAAGGACAAATAAATGAAGAACATTCTAAAGACGCATCACTCTCTCAATAAATATCTCTATCCCTAAGCTATTATGGCATTCTATATGTTATGAATTGTATGATACTTGTTAATAAATTGATCTTAAATGATTTGATGCTGTCCTTACATGAGAAGTATGCTTCGCATTGACAAAGTACCTAATTGGATATTAACTTGCTAATTTTTGTCATTGCATATAGGGTGGATGATATTAGTACTATACATATTTTGATCCCTATAGCATATTCCCTCAATGTGAATGTTTGATATCAATGATTCTCTTGATTTATGGTTTCTTAATAGTATAACACCTATGAGAATCATGCTCTTGTCTTGAAAAGAATATGTGGTTTCAATATAAAACCCTTCTACCCTTCTAAAATGCTTTTGAAAATATAGTGTGGTCTTACAAAATTCTTTTTGAAAGGGGGAGAAGTTTTAAAATAGTTTTTGATTGATAGGTTACGAATATAATCTTTACGGTAATGTGCTTACTGTAACATCCCGAAAAATATGTGTTTAAGTATAAATGATCATTTTATAATATTCTAGATTTTTGAGAATTTTTCTAGAATTTTTCGGAGAAGACGAATATTTTAATATATTTTTCGTTTTGCGTGCACACTGAGCTGAGAATTGCTGAGGTCAGTGTAACGCTCCGTAAGTTAATTATTTCACTACCAATAGTCATTTTCTAATATTTGTGAATTATGTGAATTTTTCTAGAATTTTCTGGAAACGTCAAATATTTTAATGTATTCTTCGTTTTGCGTGTGCGCTGTGTAGACCCGGGAAGATGCGATGTCTTCTCTGTGGCTGGTAAACTCTAAATTGTGGACTTGTCGATGGGAGATCTTACTAAACCCGAGGCCGGGCACAATTTACTAAGTTTACGTTTTACGAGGTTTTACCCGATGAATGAAATCGCGGTATTGTAAAAAAAATCATCTGATGAATAATGAAATATTATTTTCATCATCAGTAACTCTTCTACACTGGAGGAAAAATAATACTGACAGTGTAAATATTCATCTGTGTTAGTGTACCCAATTAGGAAACAGCTTTACTTTCATTTTATCGAGAAACGCGCGAAGTTTCTCATGGAAGCTTGGAGGAAGCTTCTTGGAAATTTCCTCTTCCTCCTTCCCCATGCAAAGCAGCCCATTTCCCTCCTCTCTCTCCTTCATGTACGGCTGCATGGCAGCCCAAGGCAAGGAAATATTGCTTTTCCTTATTTCATTTTTATCACACAAATTCATTAATTTTCAAAACACTTTCTCTCTTCTTCTTCCTTCTTCAACATTTTCTCTCCCTTCTCTCCACCATTGCTACGGCCAAGCTCTCTTCTTCCCCCTCATTCATCACAAATTTTCTTACAACCACACTCTCTTAACCCTCTTCTTCTCCTAGACATCCTTCTTGTTTGGAATATCTTGAGATTCCACTATTTTCACATTTTATTCAAGCTCCAAGCTTTGAGCTTTTTGGGTAAGATTCAAGACTTCTCTTCTTTCTCCTCCATTTTCGTGGTCATGGTCTCCCTGTTGGCCATCCATGGCTTATTTTCCAAGCCATTATGCTATTCTAACAAAGTCACCATTTTTAGGATTCTTGGAGCTCAAATCCGAAAATTCAAAGGAAGTTCTTGGTGTTCTTCTTTTGTTTTCTTCACTTAGGTAAGAGGAAGACACTCCTCCTCAACCTCTCTTAGCACCTAGGAACCTTGTATGTGTATTGTTGTTGATTTTGAATCTATGTATAGAGTTCTCTCATTTTATGTTGTTCTTGATGATAATGTATTTTGTTGGGTTTGTATGATTTATTGATGTCTCTTGCACGATTTGAAGCTGTATTTGAGTATCTTGTTAATTAAATATGATAATGATTGGTTTGGTTTGAGTTAAAGGACCTAAGAGCTCTGTTTTCTGCAAGTTTACGCGTGGTAATCGATTACACGGGGATTGTAATCGATTACCAAGCTCTTAAAGATACAAAATCGTGATTCTGGAAATCTGGTAATCAATTACATCTTGTGTGTAATCGATTACAGAGATTCTGTCTAGCTTGTAATCGATTACAAGAATGGTGTAATCGATTACCAAGCCTCTGATGCCACGAAATGATGCTTCTGGGAATCACGTAATCGATTACAACTTGTGGGTAATCGATTACGGAGGTTCTGTCCGATTGGTAATCGATTACCACGGCTGTGTAATCGATTACCAGGTCCTTGAAGTTACGAATTGAAGTTCTGGAAATCGTGTAATCGATTACAATGAGATTGTAATCGATTACAGGGGTTCTATTTCACTGGTAATCGATTACCAGCGTGATGTAATCGATTACCATGACCCAAAAACGAGATTTTGAGCTGGAAATGATTGGAATTATGGTTCTTTGTCCTTTGTAACTCAAACATAACCTAAAAACCCTGAATTCAAGGATTTTATCTTACTTAAACATGATATGAATATGTATTCATACCGATAGAGAAGAAATGATTTTGAAAATGGAATTCTTGGATCCATGTCATGGAAATTGTGGTGTGTGTGATAAGGAATATATGTTGATGCTTATATTGGCCTATTGTGGCATGATATCTAATGGTATGAAATTGTGAATCATACATGTCTATGTGTAACGCCCCAATTTTTAGAAAATATTCTGAATGTGCTGTTTTCCGTTTTTCATGCTTTTGTATGAATGATCGCTGTGTCCCTATTTTTCTGTTCTCGATTTTTGTATGAAAACAATTACGATAATACAGGTTCAAATTTTATTTGATCGTTTTACGTAATTTGTTTCGAGACGGAAAAATAAAAATTTTTCTCGAACTACTGTATTAATTTTTCTCGAAAGATATACAAATATATATCTTCTTTGGATATTTTATTTGAACGTTTTGGATGATTACCTACGTTGTGGGAAAAAATGAGAAAATGACCGTTACGTCCCGAACGTACTGTTTTCGCTGTTTTTGTCTGTTTTTAATTGTTTTCTTCTTGATTTAATGTCGAAAATACTGTCTATGATTTTATATGGACTTTTTGTGTGATTTGCTCGATGCAGAAAATAATATTTTCCGGGTAGGGAAAATCTTATTTTATTATTTAGAATTGGGGGATGTTACTTAACCCGATTCTGAATGAGACTAAAAATAATCTTTTAATTTTTAGGATTTAATCAAAATAAAATAATTTTATATTATTATAATATTATTTTATTAGTCAAGATAGTTTAGTGACAATGGATCCTAAATATTTTGCGGGACCCACAATTAGCGTGAAAAGGTTAGATCGGTAGCTTAATTAATCACCGTAGCGGTAGAACTTTCCGAGCAGTGACTCGGCTAGGCGACTCAAGAGCATTTAATACGTTGTGTGACTCAAATGTGAGTCACCGGAACCAACCAATGGGAATCAAGCTTGCTCACCAAGGCTTGATCTTGGCCTTTGATTCATCCAATGGCTTGGATGAAGCCAAGCAAGGTGCCCACCTTGCACCTCACTTGAAGTCCACGGCCAAGAGGCCTTTGGAGACCCAAAATCACTTTCTCCTTCATCACTTTTCTCTCTTCTCTCTCATCAAGAACCCTAGCCACCATTGTTGTTCCTTTTTCCCTTCCATTCGGCCAAGCTTGTTTCCTAACCATCCAACCATCCAAAAATTTTTCTAACCAAGTTTCCTTAACCTAAACACTATTCTAAGAACCTTTGTAGTTGGGAGTTTCTTCAAATTCTTCCATCTAGGGCTTGGAAACCAACCTTGAAAGTTTTACCTAGAAGGTGAAATTTCATGCTTTTCTTTTCTCTCTTCTTTTTCAAAGTTCTAAGCCATGATTTTTCTATGGTTTAGCTTCTTTTCATGGTTAGTAACATGTAGATTTTGTTTGAGATTTCTAGGTATTTTTGGTGGTGAAAACCGTGACCTAGGAGGTGTGAAAGCAAGCCTTTTGTCTTCATTTAAGGTAAGAGGAAGACAATTCTTATCATCTCTTGATGGTGGTAAGGAGATGGAGCCATTTGTGATGTTTGTAGAATCCATAAGGATTCGGTGGTCATGTGTTAATTATGTGTGTATTTGTTAATTTTTGTGGTTGCTAGTAGTTTATGTGGTAATTGTTATTAGCTTTCTTGTTTGATGATTGTAATAATTTTGCATGTCTATTAGCTTTTGAAAGCATGTCTACAAGCTTTAATTTAGGTTGTATGTGTTAGAAAATATTTTTGCATGTGTTAGAAATATAATGCATGTGTTAGAATTGTATGATAAAGTATAGGATGTGAATAACATGTGTAAATTTGCATGAGTGTTCCAAAGAACACATCCACTAGCTCACGGCAATGACAAGTTTGGAGGACCAAAATGTTCTCTTGATTTTTCCTAAAGTGTAACTTAATTAACCTAGGAGAATCAAGAAAGTTTCTAATTGATTTGATCAAAGAAAATGCATTTAGAAATCAAATGGTAAAAACTTAATATTTTGGGCCAACATGCCTAAAGGATTAAATTGACTATTGTTAACTATTTTCTAAAATGATTTAATGAACTTAGACAATATAATACATTTGATATGATTTAAAAGGTGAAAGACATTTTGGAAATCAAATGCAAAAGTTTTATGAAATTTGGCCAACATGCCACTATAGGTAATCATGATTTCTAAAACTTGATTCTAAACCTTTTTCAATTAAAAAGAAACAATACAAGTTAAGAAGAAATTTTCTATAATGATTTTTGAAGGAACCAATTGATTAGAAGTAAGTCTAAAGGGTTAAAAATTCATAATTTTATCATTAGGAAGGAAATACAAGAATGTTAAGAAATTTTCTAACATATAGCTCACTTTTGGTTTTGAAGCATGTTAGAGATTTCAAAAAGAATTAAATGAAATGGTTAAAAATTAGGTAAATGGAAATTTTATGGATAAATTAGGAAACCATTATTATGATATTCTAAACAAAATACTGTCAATTTTTAGTAAAAATGAACCAATAAGATAGCAAAAATATCTAAAAGACAAGATGCGGTATGAAAAATTATTCTACGTAGTTTAAATGTACTAAGTACTATTTCTGTTTGTTTAAACAAGTAATTTTAAAGGCATTCGAATAAGAAAATGATTTAAAAATCCTACGCGATTGAGAAAACGTATTAAAAATGCTACGCGATTTTAAAAACAGAAAAATATCTTTACCCGATTTTTAAACGTTTGTAAAAACGACGAGATTTCAAAAACGCGATAAAATTTCTACGCGATTGACCGTTACTATATTTATTTTTCATTTGTCGGGAAAATGTGAACCCGTCATGAGCTTTTGAGGTTATTTCTCATTGTCGGGAAAAAGTGAACCCGTCATGTGCTTTTTGCCATTGAGGGCATATTTTTATCTTGAGGGCATTTTCGTAATTTCATATATTTGGAATTATGTTTTGTCTTTATACCAATTTTTGGTGTTTTGGTTGACGAGACGAATCACATCGTGTTGTCGATGCGATAAACGTAGTGTGGTTCATTGTTCTAATGAACTTGGAGACTTTAGTGTACAGGACCCCACATGTGGACAGTTGGTAGCTCCGCTGGGCCGTGGTAAACCGATAGCACACTAATGTACTCGACATTCACTATATTTAATCGAGGTTTGTAAAGTCTAGTAGTACATTGCCTATAGTGCCACAACGGAGACCGTGAACTATACTACGCCTGGATGGTGGATTCCCGTCTGCCGTAGGCTATTGACGCAACGTGTGACCGCGTAATAGTTGGTTGGGCGCCGTGGTACTAATAGATTTTGCAAGTCATTCTCTCTGATATCTGTTTGGGTTTAGCTCCATGGAGTAGGGTTGTGTTTTGGTGTATTTGATTATATCTTAAATAATATTCCATTTTCTCTATTTATCTTTATCTGGTAATATCTTGGATGTTTTTACATTTTCTCTATTTGTATTTATCTGATAATTCTTATGTTAGTTGTCCATTTCTTATCTTATATTATCTGTGAGATTGATTTATCTATGTGGTTTTCTTTATTTGTGTTATATCGTGATGTTCAAAACACTAGGATATCTAATATGTACTCTATTCCATTATTATTACTGTTATAGTTTTTTTTGTATTGTATGAACTGTATAGTTGTTATTTGTCGTCTTCTTATTGGCCGTGTTGTGATGATTTTATGTTGTCTTACCTCTTTATTGTATGTGTCTCTTGTCTATTTATTTTATGCGGTAAAGAGTTTGAAGAGGAAGAAGAGGAACAGCCTCTTGAGATCGTGTACCCTGAGGAAGAGGAAGGTCAGCAAGCCGACGATCAGTTTTACGATCAAGAACCATCCGATCATCCATATCCTCTGGATTGATTGTGAGGGATGGCGACGCCAGGATTTTTGGGATTCATAGAGCTAGTATTTCATGGAGGTTCTCTGGCGTGGCATTTACGAGGCGATCGTGATTCTGTTACATATGCAGGACGTGTGACCGTGATTCTACGTCATCAGTTTGATGGAGATCCGATTATGACTACGACGTTATTTCTGCACTTAGAGTTACCCTTATCCATTAGGCGTTATTGGGGTGCTGAAAACCCTGAGCCTAGTGAGATAAGCATCGTATCGACTGCGCGATCCCGTTATCGCCGTGTGTCGAGACATCCGGATATCTATCTCCCGATGATCATTTTCGGCCGAGAGTGATCCATCTGAGGATTAGATAACCATGATGTTTTTTTTTTGGCGCGTCAGCGTATGTCTGTATATATTAACTCTTTTATTGCTTTCTTTACTGTCTTTGTTTAAATAGTTGTAGTCTTAGTTGTAAATTATTTGTACAATTTATAACTTAATCATATGTATATTATTAGTGATGATGTTTTTTTTATTTCGTATTTTTTGCATTATCTTTTTATTACATATTTCGTCTATCGGGAATTATTTTACAACCCGTAATAATATTTAATAAATGTTCACTGCAACTTGGGTAGATTTTATTTCTATTTATTTTATTTTCTTTTATGTGTGACATCCTCCAAAGGGGTGTTACATTAGTTGGTATCAGAGCCCAAGTTAGAGTCTTTTGGGGTTGTGGTTGGGTCTGTTTTTGTTTGTGCTGTGTGATTCTCTGTGATGTTTGTGATTTATATCCTTTCAGAAATATCTAGAAGGATGTATCTAACTTTGTTTTGTTATGTTTGAAGAAAGAAGATGGCTGGTAGAGGCAGAGGACGTGCTAACGTAAATCGTGATGAGGACCCGATGTTGGTTGCTGCTGAGGCTATGCGGCAGATGGCTGAAGTGATTACTCAGCAAAATTTGAGAGCAACCTAACAGCAAGATGCTACAGCTGATGCCCTAAATTTATCTGAATTTAGGCATCATAATCCGCCACAATTTAGAGGCGAGGTGGATCCGGAGAAAGCGAGTCAGTGGATGCAAGATTTAGAGAGAATCTTTGAGGGGATGAGATGTACAGATGAAAAGAAAGTAACTTATGCTATTTTCATGCTGAGAAGAGATGCGAGAACATTGGTGGAGAGGAATCCGCCGAGTATTGCAAGTGAAGGGACCGAGATCACCCAGGAAGTATTTTCTAATACTTTTCTCGGATAAGTATTTTTCTGCAAGTGCTAGGCATGCCAAGGAAATGGAATTTCTTGGTTTGCGACAGGGGAATATGACGGTGAATGAGTATGCCACAAAATTTGAGAATTTGTCTCAATTCTCGGATTATGCTCGAGACACGACAAGATGATGTGTGGAGATGCGGGAAGTTTGAATCGAGGTTTAAGGGTGGAACTGAAACGAGGAGTGGTATCTTTGAGGATGACTCAGTTTCATGCTTTGGTGGATGCTTGTGCTCGACTTGAGGAGTTGGAGCCATCTAGAGATCAGAGGAATCGGAATTTTGGACCGACAAGGTTCCAGAGAGGTGGAGGTAGTAATGCAAATCGGTTTCAGCGTAAGCCGTATACCAGGCCAACAGGAAGTCAATCTCAACGACCATCTGTTAGTGGAGGTGCAAGTGGTAGTGGAGCTGGACAGAGAGTGGCGTTTACGCCAACATGTTTTAAGTGCGGGAAGAAAGGTCATATTTCTCCCGAGTGTACAGTTAAAGGTACAGTTTGTTTCAATTGTAAGCAACCTGGGCACATATCAAAGGATTGTCCACAAATGGGAGAGAAAACCTGTACATTCGGTATGTTAAAGCTAATCAGCAAAAATCTGGAAATATTCAACCGAAATCGGAGGGCGAGTGTATACAATGATGGGATCTCGAGATTTCTAAGTCTGATGATCTTATTCAGGGAGAAGGAGACATTGGAGGTAATCTTCTGACTGTATTGTATGATTCTGGAGCTACACATTCCTTTATTGCATATGATTGTGTAGAAAGGTTGAAGTTGCCTATGTCTTCTCTGAATGTTATGTTGAATGTATCTACGCCAACTTGCTAAACCTGTAGTTACTTCTAAGATCTGTTTGGATTGTCCTATTGTTGTGAAGGGCCGTTTGTTTTTGGTCGATTTGATTTGTTTGCCTCTCATTGAGATAGATGTAATCTTAGGGATGGACTGGTTATGTTCTAACCATATCCTCATAGATTGTGCAAAGAAAACTATAGTTTTTCCTAAGGAAGAAGAGTCTGGATTCTTAACTGCTGTTAAGGTCAAGTCTTTGTTGAGAAATGGAGCGCAGGGATATCTGGTATTGTCTTCTCTAGAAGTTAAAAATGAGAAGGATGTGAATACTATTCCTGTTGTCAATGATTTTCTGGATGTTTTTCCTGAAGATGTACCTGGTTTACTGCCTGAGCGGGAGATCGAGTTCTCAATTGATTTAGTACCAGGAACAGGTCCTATCTCAATTGCACCATATCGTATGTCGCCAGTGGAATTGGAAGAGCTGAAAAAGCAATTGGTGGAACTGTTGGAGAAAGAATTTGTACGACCTAGCGTTTCCCCATGGGGTGCACCTGTACTTTTGGTCAAGAAGAAGGATGGAACGTCACGACTTTGTGTGGACTATCGGCAGTTAAACAAGGTGACTATCAAGAATAAATATCCGCTTCCAAGAATCGACGATTTGATGGATCAATTGAGAGGAGCTGTGATATTTTCCAAGATAGATCTACGATCAGGTTATCACCAGATTCGTGTAAGAGGGGAAGACGTGCCGAAAACTGCTTTTCGAACTCGTTATGGACATTATGAGTATCAGGTAATGCCATTCGGGGTGACGAATGCTCCTGCCATATTTATGGATTATATGAACAGGATATTTCGTCCATATCTAGACAGATTTGTCGTTGTCTTTATCGATGACATTCTGATCTATTCTCAATCGAAGGAAGAGCATGCTGAACATCTGAGTGTTGTTCTTCAGATTTTGAGGGAGAAGCAGTTGTATGCGAAATTGTCTAAGTGTGAGTTCTGGTTAGAAGAAGTCCAATTTCTTGGTCACGTAATTTCTAAAGAAGGTATTGTGGTGGACCCATCGAAAGTGGAGACTGTTTTACAGTGGGAAAGACCTAAGACAGTAACGGAAGTTCGAAGTTTTGTTGGACTTGCTGGTTATTATCGGAGATTTATCGAAGGTTTTTCCAAGATTGCTGGACCACTTACACAACTGACGAGGAAAAGTCAAGCTTTTGAATGGACGGAAGAGCGTGAAGCCAGTTTTCAAGAGTTGAAGAAGAGGTTAACAACTGCACCGGTGTTGATCCTACCAGATTCGACGAAATCTTTCGATGTGTATTGTGACGCTTCTTATCAAGGACTAGGATGCGTGTTGATGCAAGACCGGAATGTGGTGGCATATGCTTCTCGACAATTGAAGGTTCATGAGAAGAATTATCCTACGCATGATTTAGAATTGGCTGCGGTGGTTTTTGCTCTGAAGATATGGAGACATTTTCTCTATGGAGCAACGTTCAACATCTTCAGTGATCACAAGAGTTTGAAATACTTGTATGACCAGAAGGAGCTGAATATGAGGCAACGAAGGTGGTTAGAATTTCTGAACGACTACGATTTTTAACTTTTGTACCATCCTGGTAAGGCGAATGTCGTGGCCGATGCCTTGAGCAGGAAGATTATTAGTGTTTCTGCGCTAATGATCAAGGAAAAGGAACTCATTGAACAATTTAGAGATGAGTGGTCGTTTGTTGAGTTGAAACCGGGGAAGATCTGTATTAGCATGGTTACTATCTCGAGCGAGCTGATGGAAGACATAAAGGAAAAGCAAAATGCCGATAAATTTTTGCAAGGAATAAAGGAGCAAATGAAACAAGGCGAGACACTAGAGTTCAAATAAGGAACTGATGGAATTCTGAGATTTCGGGGTAGAGTCTGTGTTCCTCGTAACCGAGAACTGAGAAGATATATTGTGAAACATGCCCATACTAGTCTATTGAGTATGCATCCAGGTATAACAAAGATGTATCAAGACTTGAAAAAGTTATTCTGGTGGCATGGAATGAAGGGTGATGTGGTTAGATGCGTGTCAACTTGCCTAGTTTGTCAAAAGTCGAAAGTTGAACACCAAAGACCAGCTGGGATGTTACAACCATTATCGATTCCAGAATGGAAATGGGACAGCATTTCTATGGATTTCGTTACTGGTTTGCCGAAGACAAAGAAAGGTCATGATGCAATATGGGTTATAGTTGATAGACTTACGAAATCGGCTCATTTCTTACCAATTAATATCAAATATTCATTGGAAAGATTAACCCAGTTGTACATTAGTGAAATTGTCAGACTACATGGTGTACCGACAAGTATAATTTCTGATCGTGATCCGAGGTTTACGTCAAGATTTTGGCGAAGTCTACAAGAAGCTATGGGAACTAAGTTACGATTGAGTTTAGCATATCATCCGCAGACTGACGGTCAGACAGAGAGAACTATACAGTCCTTGGAAGATTTGTTGCGGGCTTGTGTTTTGGAACAACTGGGAAGTTGGGATGAATTTTTATCTTTGATAGAATTCACCTACAACAATAGTTTTCACGCAAGCATCGGAATGGCACCTTATGAGGCATTGTATGGAAGACGATGTCGAACGCCACTATGCTGGTATCAAGATGGAGAGAGTATGACTGTTGGACTGGAACTTGTACAACAGACTACGGATAAAGTCAAGATGATACAAGAAAAGATGAGGACGCGCAAAGCAGACAAAAGAGTTACGCGGACAAACGAAGACGACCTCTTGAGTTTGAGGAGGGTGAGCATGTGTTTCTGAGAGTTACTCCTACGACTGGTGTCGGAAGAGTGATTAAATCTAAGAAGCTTACTCCTAAATTCATTGGACCATATCAGATTATCCGACGTATAGGTCCTGTAGCATATCAGATTACTTTGCCGCCTTTTCTATCGAATTTGCATGACGTGTTTCATGTGTCTCAGTTACGGAAGCATATACCAGATCCGACACATGTTATACAACCAGATGATGTGCAGTTAAAGGAGAATTTGACTTACGAAACTTTACCTGTCAGGATAGAGGACGAGAAGGTAAAGCAACTTCGAGGGAAGATGATCGAGCTAGTGAAAGTCATATGGAATGATATGACGGGTGAAGCTACTTGGGAACTAGAAGATAAAATGAAGGATCAGTATCCTCATTTGTTTGGGTGAACATCGAATTTCGAGGACGAAATTTTTATTTGTTGGGGAGAGTTGTAACGCCCCAATTTTTAGAAAATATTCTGAATGTGTTGTTTTCTGTTTTTCATGCTTTTGTATGAATGACCGCTGTGTCCTTATTTTTCTGTTTCTCGATTTTTTGTATGAAAACAATTACGATAATACAGTTCAAATTTTATTTGATCGTTTTACGTAATTTGTTTCGAGACTAAAAATAAAAATTTTTCTCGAGCTATTTCGTATTAATTTTTCTGAAAGATATACAGCTATATAATACTGCTGGATATTTTATTTGAACGTTTTGGATGATTACCTACGTTGTGGGAAAAAATGGAAAAATGACTGTTACGTCCCGAACGTATTGTTTTTCATTGTTTTTGTCTGTTTTTAATTGTTTTCTTCTTGATTTAATGCCCGAAAATACCGTCTGTGATTTTATATGGACTTTTTGTGTGATTTGCTCCGAGGCAGAAAATAATATTTTTCGGCCGGGAAAATCTTATTTTATTATTTAGAATTGGGGATGTTACTTAACCCGATTCTCGAATGAGACTAAAAATAATCTTTTAATTTTTAGATTTAATCACAAATAAAATAATTTTATATTATTATAATATTATTTTATTAGTCAAGATAGTTTAGTGACAAAGTGGACCCGAAATATTTTGCGGGACCCACAATTAGCGTAACGGTTAGATCGGTAGCTTAATTAATCACCGTAAGCGTAGAACTTTCCAGCAGTGTCGACTCAACTAGTGACTCACAGAGCATTTAATACTGTGTGTGACTCAAAGCATGTGAGTCACCAGGAACCAACCAATGGGAATCAAGCTTGCTCACCAAGGCTTGATCTTGGCCTTTGATTCATCCAATGGCTTGATGAAGCCAAGCAAGGTGCCCACCTTGCACCTCACTTGAAGTCCACGGCCAAGAGGCCTTTGGAGACCCAAAATCACTTTCTCCTTCATCACTTTTCTCTCTTCTCTCTCATCAAGAACCCTAGCCACCATTGTTGTTCCTTTTTCCCTTCCATTCGGCCAAGCTTGTTTCCTAACCATCCAACCATCCAAAAATTTTTCTAACCAAGTTTCCTTAACCTAAACACTATTCTAAGAACCTTTGTAGTTGGGAGTTTCTTCAAATTCTTCCATCTAGGGCTTGGAAACCAACCTTGAAAGTTTTACCTAGAAGGTGAAATTTCATGCTTTTCTTTTCTCTCTTCTTTTTCAAAGTTCTAAGCCATGATTTTTCCATGGTTTAGCTTCTTTTTCATGGTTAGTAACATGTAGATTTTGTTTGAGATTTCTAGGTATTTTTGGTGGTGAAAACCGTGACCTAGGAGGTGTGAAAGCAAGCCTTTTGTCTTCATTTAAGGTAAGAGGAAGACAATTCTTATCATCTCTTGATGGTGGTAAGGAGATGGAGCCATTTGTGATGTTTGTAGAATCCATAAGGATTCGGTGGTCATGTGTTAATTATGTGTGTATTTGTTAATTTTTGTGGTTGCTAGTAGTTTATGTGGTAATTGTTATTAGCTTTCTTGTTTGATGATTGTAATAATTTTGCATGTCTATTAGCTTTTGAAAGCATGTCTACAAGCTTTAATTTAGGTTGTATGTGTTAGAAAATATTTTTGCATGTGTTAGAAATATAATGCATGTGTTAGAATTGTATGATAAAGTATAGGATGTGAATAACATGTGTAAATTTGCATGAGTGTTCCAAAGAACACATCCACTAGCTCACGGCAATGACAAGTTTGGAGGACCAAAATGTTCTCTTGATTTTTCCTAAAGTGTAACTTAATTAACCTAGGAGAATCAAGAAAGTTTCTAATTGATTTGATCAAAGAAAATGCATTTAGAAATCAAATGGTAAAAACTTAATATTTTGGGCCAACATGCCTAAAGGATTAAATTGACTATTGTTAACTATTTTCTAAAATGATTTAATGAACTTAGACAATATAATACATTTGATATGATTTAAAAGGTGAAAGACATTTTGGAAATCAAATGCAAAAGTTTTATGAAATTTGGCCAACATGCCACTATAGGTAATCATGATTTCTAAAACTTGATTCTAAACCTTTTTCAATTAAAAAGAAACAATACAAGTTAAGAAGAAATTTTCTATAATGATTTTTGAAGGAACCAATTGATTAGAAGTAAGTCTAAAGGGTTAAAAATTCATAATTTTATCATTAGGAGGAAATACAAGAATGTTAAGAAATTTTCTAACATATAGCTCACTTTTGGTTTTGAAGCATGTTAGAGATTTCAAAAAGAATTAAATGAAATGGTTAAAAATTAGGTAAATGGAAATTTTATGGATAAATTAGGAAACCATTATTATGATATTCTAAACAAAATATCTTGTCAATTTTTAGTAAAAATGAACCAATAAGATAGCAAAAATATCTAAAAGACAAGATGCGGTATGAAAAATTATTCTACGTAGTTTAAATGTACTAAGTACTATTTCTGTTTGTTTAAACAAGTAATTTTAAAGGCATTCGAATAAGAAAATGATTTAAAAATCCTACGCGATTGAGAAAACGTATTAAAAATGCTACGCGATTTTAAAAACAGTAAAAATATCTTTACCCGATTTTTAAACGTTTGTAAAAAACGACGAGATTTCAAAAACGCGATAAAATTTCTACGCGATTGACCGTTACTATATTTATTTTTCATTGTCGGGAAAATGTGAACCCGTCTGAGGCTTTTGAGGTTATTTATTTGTCGGGAAAAAGTGAACCCGTATATGCTTTTTGCCATTGAGGGCATATTTTTATCTTGAGGGCATTTTCGTAATTTCATATATTTGGAATTATGTTTTGTCTTTATACCAATTTTTGGTGTTTTGGTTGACGAGACGAATCACATCGTGTTGTCGATGCGATAAACGTAGTGTGGTTCATTGTTCTAATGAACTTGGAGACTTTAGTGTACGGGACCCCACATGTGACGAGTTGGTAGCTCCGGGCCGTGGTAAACCGATAGCACACTAATGTACTCGACATTCACTATATTTAATCGAGGTTTGTAAAGTCTAGTAGTACATTGCCTATAGTGCCACAACGGAGACCGTGAACTATACTACGCCTGGATGGTGGATTCCCGTCACCGTAGGCTATTGACGCAACGCGTGTGACCGCGTAATAGTTGGTTGGGCAGCCGTGGTACTACTAATATTTTTTGCAAGTCATTCTCTCGATATCTGTTTGGGTTTAGCTCCATGGAGTAGGGTTGTGTTTTGGTGTATTTGATTATATCTTAAATAATATTCCATTTTCTCTATTTATCTTTATCTGGTAATATCTTGGATGTTTTTACATTTTCTCTATTTGTATTTATCTGATAATTCTTATGTTAGTTGTCCATTTCTTATCTTATATTATCTGTGAGATTGATTTATCTATGTGGTTTTCTTTATTTGTGTTATATCTGTGATGTTCTGAAACACTAGGATATCTAATATGTACTCTATTCCATTATTATTACTGTTATAGTTTTTTTGTATTGTATGAACTCGTATAGTTGTTATTTGTCGTCTTCTTATTGGCCATGTTGTGATGATTTTATGTTGTCTTACCTCTTTATTGTATGTGTCTCTTGTCTATTTATTTTATGCGGTAAAGAGTTTGAAGAGGAAGAAGAGGAACAACCTCTTTGAGATCGTGTACCCCGAGGAAGAGGAAGGTCGGCAAAGCCGACGATCGCTTTACGATCAAGAACCATCCGATCATCCATATCCTCCTGGATTGATTGTGAGGATGGCGACGCCAGGATTTTTGGGATTCATAGAGCTAGTATTTCATGGAGGTTCTCTCGGCGTGGCATTTACGAGGCGATCGTGATTCTGTGACATATGCAGGACGTGTGACCGTGATTCTACGTCATCAGTTTGATGGAGATCCGATTATGACTACGACGTTATTTCTGCACTTAGAGTTACCCTTATCCATTAGGCGTTATTGGGGTGCTGAAAACCCTGAGCCTAGTGAGATAAGCATCGTATCGACTGCGCGATCCCGTTATCGCCGTGTGTCGAGACATCCGGGATATCTATCTCCCGATGATCATTTTCAGGCTGAGAGTGATCCATCTGAGGATTAGATAACCATGATGTTTTTTTTGGGCGCGTCAGCGTATGTCTGTATATATTAACTCTTTTATTGCTTTCTTTACTGTTTTTGTTTAAATAGTTGTAGTCTTAGTTGTAAATTATTTGTACAGTTTATAACTTAATCATATGTATATTATTAGTGATGATGTTTTTTTTATTTCGTATTTTTCGCATTATCTTTTTATTACATATTTATTTATCGTGAATTATTTTACAACCCGTAATAATATTTAATAAATGTTCCGCAACTTGGGTAGATTTTATTTCTATTTATTTTATTTTCTTTTATGTGTGACATCCTCCAAAGGGGTGTTACATTAGTTGGTATCGAGCCCAAGTTAGAGTCTTTTGGGGTTGTGGTTGGTCCGTTTTTGTTTGTCTTTGTGTGATTCTCTGTGATGTTTGTGATTTATATCCTTTCGAAATATCTAGAAGGATGTATCTAACTTTGTTTTGTTATGTTTGAAGAAAGAAGATGGCTGGTAGAGGCAGAGGACGTGCTAACGTAAATCGTGATGAGGACCCGATGTTGGTTGTCTTCTTGAGGCTATGCGGCGATGGTGAAGTGATTACTCAAAGAAAATTTGAGAGCAACCTAACAAAGAAGATGCTACAACCGATGCCCTAAATTTATCTGAATTTAGGCATCATAATCCGCCACAATTTAGAGGCGAGGTGGATCCGGAGAAAGCGAGTCAGTGGATGCAAGATTTAGAGAGAATCTTTGAGGGGATGAGATGTACAGATGAAAAGAAAGTAACTTATGCTATTTTCATGCTGAGAAGAGATGCAGAACATTGGTGGAGAGGAATCCGCCGAGTATTGCAAGTCAAGGACCGAGATCACCGGGGAAGTATTTTCTAATACTTTTCTCGGATAAGTATTTTCCTGCAAGTGCTAGGCATGCCAAGGAAATGGAATTTCTTGGTTTGCGACGGGGGAATATGACGGTGAATGAGTATGCCACAAAATTTGAGAATTTGTCTCAATTCTCGTATTATGCTCGAGACACGACAAGATGATGTGTGGAGATGCGGGAAGTTTGAATCGGGTTTAAGGGTGGAACCGAAACGAGGAGTGGTATCTTTGAGGATGACTCGGTTTCATGCTTTGGTGGATGCTTGTGCTCGACTTGAGGAGTTGGAGCCATCTAGAGATCGAGGAATCGGAATTTTGAACCGACAAGGTTCCGGAGAGGTGGAGGTAGTAATGCAAATCGGTTTCGGCGTAAGCCGTATACCAGTGCCAACAGAAGTCAATCTCAACGACCATCCGTTAGTGGAGGTGCAAGTGGTAGTGGAGCTGGACAGAGAGTGGCGTTTACGCCAACATGTTTTAAGTGCGGGAAGAAAGGTCATATTTCTCCCGAGTGTACGTTAAAGGTACAGTTTGTTTCAATTGTAAGCAACCTGGGCACATATCAAAGGATTGTCCACAGCCGGAGAGAAAACCTGCTGTTCGGTATGTTAAAGCTAATCAGCAAAAATCTGGAAATATTCAACCGAAATCTGGAGGGCGAGTGTATACAATGATGGGATCTGAGATTTCTAAGTCTGATGATCTTATTCAGGGAGAAGGAGACATTGGAGGTAATCTTCTGACTGTATTGTATGATTCTGGAGCTACACATTCCTTTATTGCATATGATTGTGTAGAAAGGTTGAAGTTGCCTATGTCTTCTCTGAATGTTATGTTGAATATATCTACGCCTACTGCTAAACCTGTAGTTACTTCTAAGATCTGTTTGGATTGTCCTATTGTTGTGAAGGGCCGTTTGTTTTTGGTCGATTTGATTTGTTTGCCTCTCATTGAGATAGATGTAATCTTAGGGATGGACTGGTTATGTTCTAACCATATCCTCATAGATTGTGCAAAGAAAACTATAGTTTTTCCTAAGGAAGAAGAGTCTGGATTCTTAACTGCTGTTAAGGTCAAGTCTTTGTTGAGAAATGGAGCGCAGGGATATCTGGTATTGTCTTCTCTAGAAGTTAAAAATGAGAAGGATGTGAATACTATTCCTGTTGTCAATGATTTTCCGGATGTTTTTCCTGAAGATGTACCTGGTTTACCGCCTGAGCGGGAGATCGAGTTCTCAATTGATTTAGTACCGGGAACAGGTCCTATCTCAATTGCACCATATCGTATGTCGCCAGTGGAATTGGAAGAGCTGAAAAAGCAATTGGTGGAACTGTTGGAGAAAGAATTTGTACGACCTAGCGTTTCCCCATGGGGTGCACCTGTACTTTTGGTCAAGAAGAAGGATGGAACGTCACGACTTTGTGTGGACTATCGGCAGTTAAACAAGGTGACTATCAAGAATAAATATCCGCTTCCAAGAATCGACGATTTGATGGATCAATTGAGAGAAGCTGTGATATTTTCCAAGATAGATCTACGATCAGGTTATCACCAGATTCGTGTAAGAGGGGAAGACGTGCCGAAAACTGCTTTTCGAACTCGTTATGGACATTATGAGTATCGTAATGCCATTCGGGGTGACGAATGCTCCCGCCATATTTATGGATTATATGAACAGGATATTTCGTCCATATCTAGACAGATTTGTCGTTGTCTTTATCGATGACATTCGATCTATTCTCAATCGAAGGAAGAGCATCTTTGAACATCTGAGTGTTGTTCTTCGATTTTGAGGAGAAGCAGTTGTATGCGAAATTGTCTAAGTGTGAGTTCTGGTTAGAAGAAGTCCAATTTCTTGGTCACGTAATTTCTAAAGAAGGTATTGTGGTGGACCCATCGAAAGTGGAGACTGTTTTACAAAGGGGGAAAGACCTAAGACAAGAACGGAAGTTCGAAGTTTTGTTGGACTTCTTTGGTTATTATCGGAGATTTATCGAAGGTTTTTCCAAGATTGCTGGACCACTTACACAATCGACGAGGAAAAGTCAAGCTTTTGAATGGACGGAAGAGCGTGAAGCCGCCAAGAGTTGAAGAAGAGGTTAACAATCGCACCGGTGTTGATCCTACCGTATTCGACGAAATCTTTCGATGTGTATTGTGACGCTTCTTATCAAGGACTAGGATGCGTGTTGATGCAAGACCGAATGTGGTGGCATATGCTTCTCGACAATTGAAGGTTCATGAGAAGAATTATCCTACGCATGATTTAGAATTGGTCTGCGGTGGTTTTTGCTCAAGATATGGAGACATTTTCTCTATGGAGCAACGTTCAACATCTTCAAGTGATCACAAGAGTTTGAAATACTTGTATGACCAGAAGGAGCTGAATATGAGGCAACGAAGGTGGTTAGAATTTCTGAACGACTACGATTTTCAACTTTTGTACCATCCTGGTAAGGCGAATGTTGTGGCCGATGCCTTGAGCAGGAAGATTATTAGTGTTTCTGCGCTAATGATCAAGGAAAAGGAACTCATTGAACAATTTAGAGATGAGTGGTCGTTTGTTGAGTTGAAACCGGGGAAGATCTGTATTAGCATGGTTACTATCTCGAGCGAGCTGATGGAAGACATAAAGGAAAAGCAAAATGCCGATAAATTTTTGCAAAGAATAAAGGAGCAAATGAAACAAGGCGAGACACTAGAGTTCAAATAAGGAACTGATGGAATTCTGAGATTTCGGGGTAGAGTCTGTGTTCCTCGTAACCGAGAACTGAGAAGATATATTGTGAAACATGCCCATACTAGTCTATTGAGTATGCATCCGGTATAACAAAGATGTATCAAGACTTGAAAAAGTTATTCGGTGGCATGGAATGAAGGGTGATGTGGTTAGATGCGTGTCAACTTGCCTAGTTTGTCAAAAGTCGAAAGTTGAACACCAAAGACCAGCTGGGATGTTACAACCATTATCGATTCCAGAATGGAAATGGGACAGCATTTCTATGGATTTCGTTACTGGTTTGCCGAAGACAAAGAAAGGTCATGATGCAATATGGGTTATAGTTGATAGACTTACGAAATCGGCTCATTTCTTACCAATTAATATCAAATATTCATTGGAAAGATTAACCCAGTTGTACATTAGTGAAATTGTCAGACTACATGGTGTACCGACAAGTATAATTTCTGATCGTGATCCGAGGTTTACGTCAAGATTTTGGCGAAGTCTACAAGAAGCTATGGGAACTAAGTTACGATTGAGTTCAGCATATCATCCGCAGACTGACGGTCAGACAGAGAGAACTATACAGTCCTTGGAAGATTTGTTGCGGGCTTGTGTTTTGGAACAACTGGGAAGTTGGGATGAATTTTTATCTTTGATAGAATTCACCTACAACAATAGTTTTCACGCAAGCATCGGAATGGCACCTTATGAGGCATTGTATGGAAGACGATGTCGAACGCCACTATGCTGGTATCAAGATGGAGAGAGTATGACTGTTGGACTGGAACTTGTACAACAGACTACGGATAAAGTCAAGATGATACAAGAAAAGATGAGGACGGCGCAAAGCAG
This sequence comes from Ormosia emarginata, assembly GCA_029884605.1. NCBI lineage: Eukaryota > Viridiplantae > Streptophyta > Magnoliopsida > Fabales > Fabaceae > Ormosia > Ormosia emarginata. The sequence goes on along the minus strand of JAQQTP010000074.1, from coordinate 39,028,177 downwards.
ACAAAAGAGTTACGCGGACAAACGAAGACGACCTCTTGAGTTTGAGGAGGGTGAGCATGTGTTTCTGAGAGTTACTCCTACGACTGGTGTCGGAAGAGTGATTAAATCTAAGAAGCTTACTCCTAAATTCATTGGACCATATCAGATTATCCGACGTATAGGTCCTGTAGCATATCAGATTACTTTGCCGCCTTTTCTATCGAATTTGCATGACGTGTTTCATGTGTCTCAGTTACGGAAGCATATACCAGATCCGACACATGTTATACAACCAGATGATGTGCAGTTAAAGGAGAATTTGACTTACGAAACTTTACCTGTCAGGATAGAGGACAGAAAGGTAAAGCAACTTTCGAGGGAAGATGATCGAGCTAGTGAAAGTCATATGGAATGATATGACGGGTGAAGAAGCTACTTGGGAACTAGAAGATAAAATGAAGGATCAAGTATCCTCATTTGTTTGGATGAACATCGAATTTCGAGGACGAAATTTTTATTTGTTAGGGAGAGTTGTAACGCCCCAATTTTTAGAAAATATTCTCAATGTGTTGTTTTCTCGTTTTTCATGCTTTTGTATGAATGACCGCTGTGTCCTTATTTTTCGTTTCTCGATTTTTGTATGAAAACAATTACAATAATACAGTTCAAATTTTATTTGATCGTTTTACGTAATTTGTTTCGAGACGGAAAAATAAAAATTTTTCTCGAGCTCTTCATCGTATTAATTTTTCTCGAAAGATATACAGCTATATAATACTTTGGATATTTTATTTGAACGTTTTGGATGATTACCTACGTTGTGGGAAAAAATGAGAAAATGACCGTTACGTCCCGAACGCATCGTTTTACTTTTTTTGTCTGCTTTTTAATTGTTTTCTTCTTGATTTAATGCCCGAAAATACCGTCGTGATTTTATATGGACTTTTGTGTGATTTGCTCGAGGCAGAAAATAATATTTTTCGGGCCGGGGAAAATCTTATTTTATTATTTAGAATTGGGGGATGTTACTTAACCCGATTCTCGAATGAGACTAAAAATAATCTTTTAATTTTTAGGATTTAATCACAAATAAAATAATTTTATATTATTATAATATTATTTTATTAGTCAAGATAGTTTAGTGACAGTGGACCCGGAAATATTTTGCGGGACCCACAATTAGCAGAACGGTTAGATCGGTAGCTTAATTAATCACCGTAGCGTAGAACTTTCAGAAGTGACTCGGCTAGTGACTCACAGAGCATTTAATACTGTTGTGTGACTCAAAGATGTGAGTCACCGGAACCAACCAATGGGAATCAAGCTTGCTCACCAAGGCTTGATCTTGGCCTTTGATTCATCCAATGGCTTGGATGAAGCCAAGCAAGGTGCCCACCTTGCACCTCACTTGAAGTCCACGGCCAAGAGGCCTTTGGAGACCCAAAATCACTTTCTCCTTCATCACTTTTCTCTCTTCTCTCTCATCAAGAACCCTAGCCACCATTGTTGTTCCTTTTTCCCTTCCATTCGCCAAGCTTGTTTCCTAACCATCCAACCATCCAAAAATTTTCTAACCAAGTTTCCTTAACCTAAACACTATTCTAAGAACCTTTGTAGTTGGGAGTTTCTTCAAATTCTTCCATCTAGGGCTTGGAAACCAACCTTGAAAGTTTTACCTAGAAGGTGAAATTTCATGCTTTTCTTTTCTCTCTTCTTTTTCAAAGTTCTAAGCCATGATTTTTCCATGGTTTAGCTTCTTTTTCATGGTTAGTAACATGTAGATTTTGTTTGAGATTTCTAGGTATTTTTGGTGGTGAAAACCGTGACCTAGGAGGTGTGAAAGCAAGCCTTTGTCTTCATTTAAGGTAAAGAGGAAGACAATTCTTATCATCTCTTGATGGTGGTAAGGAGATGGAGCCATTTGTGATGTTTGTAGAATCCATAAGGATTCGGTGGTCATGTGTTAATTATGTGTGTATTTGTTAATTTTTGTGGTTGCTAGTAGTTTATGTGGTAATTGTTATTAGCTTTCTTGTTTGATGATTGTAATAATTTTGCATGTCTATTAGCTTTTGAAAGCATGTCTACAAGCTTTAATTTAGGTTGTATGTGTTAGAAAATATTTTTGCATGTGTTAGAAATATAATGCATGTGTTAGAATTGTATGATAAAGTATAGGATGTGAATAACATGTGTAAATTTGCATGAGTGTTCCAAAGAACACATCCACTAGCTCACGGCAATGACAAGTTTGGAGGACCAAAATGTTCTCTTGATTTTTCCTAAAGTGTAACTTAATTAACCTAGGAGAATCAAGAAAGTTTCTAATTGATTTGATCAAAGAAAATGCATTTAGAAATCAAATGGTAAAAACTTAATATTTTGGGCCAACATGCCTAAAGGATTAAATTGACTATTGTTAACTATTTTCTAAAATGATTTAATGAACTTAGACAATATAATACATTTGATATGATTTAAAAGGTGAAAGACATTTTGGAAATCAAATGCAAAAGTTTTATGAAATTTGGCCAACATGCCACTATAGGTAATCATGATTTCTAAAACTTGATTCTAAACCTTTTTCAATTAAAAAGAAACAATACAAGTTAAGAAGAAATTTTCTATAATGATTTTTGAAGGAACCAATTGATTAGAAGTAAGTCTAAAGGGTTAAAAATTCATAATTTTATCATTAGGAAGGAAATACAAGAATGTTAAGAAATTTTCTAACATATAGCTCACTTTTGGTTTTGAAGCATGTTAGAGATTTCAAAAAAGAATTAAATGAAATGGTTAAAAATTAGGTAAATGGAAATTTTATGGATAAATTAGGAAACCATTATTATGATATTCTAAACAAAATACTTAATTTTTAGTAAAAATGAACCAATAAGATAGCAAAAATATCTAAAAGACAAGATGCGGTATGAAAAATTATTCTACGTAGTTTAAATGTACTAAGTACTATTTCTCGTTTGTTTAAACAGTAAATTTTAAAGGCATTCGAATAAGAAAATGATTTAAAAATCCTACGCGATTGAGAAAACGTATTAAAATGCTACGCGATTTTAAAAACGTAAAAATATCTTTACCCGATTTTTAAACGTTTGTAAAAACGACGAGATTTCAAAAACGCGATAAAATTTCTACGCGATTGACCGTTACTATATTTATTTTTCATTGTCGGAAAATGTGAACCCGTATAGGCTTTTGAGGTTATTTCATTTGCCGGGAAAAAGTGAACCGTGCATGTGCTTTTTGCCATTGAGGGCATATTTTTATCTTGAGGGCATTTTCGTAATTTCATATATTTGGAATTATGTTTTGTCTTTATACCAATTTTTGGTGTTTTGGTTGATTTGAGACGAATCACATCGTGTTGTCGATGCGATAAACGTAGTGTGGTTCATTGTTCTAATGAACTTGGAGACTTTAGTGTACGGGACCCCACATGTGACAGTTGGTAGCTCACCGGGCCGTGGTAAACCGATAGCACACTAATGTACTCGACATTCACTATATTTAATCGAGGTTTGTAAAGTCTAGTAGTACATTGCCTATAGTGCCACAACGGGAGACCGTGAACTATACTATGCCTGGATGGTGGATTCCCAGTGCCGTAGGCTATTGACGCAACGTGTGACCGCGTAATAGTTGGTTGGGCAGCCGTGGTACTAATAGATTTTGCAAGTCATTCTCTCTGATATTTGTTTGGGTTTAGCTCCATGGAGTAGGGTTGTGTTTTGGTGTATTTGATTATATCTTAAATAATATTCCATTTTCTCTATTTATCTTTATCTGGTAATATCTTGGATGTTTTTACATTTTCTCTATTTGTATTTATCTGATAATTCTTATGTTAGTTGTCCATTTCTTATCTTATATTATCTGTGAGATTGATTTATCTATGTGGTTTTCTTTATTTGTGTTATATCTGTGATGTTCTGAAACACTAGGATATCTAATATGTACTCTATTCCATTATTATTACTGTTATAGTTTTTTTTGTATTGTATGAACTGTATAGTTGTTATTTGTCGTCTTCTTATTGGCCATGTTGTGATGATTTTATGTTGTCTTACCTCTTTATTGTATGTGTCTCTTGTCTATTTATTTTATGCGGTAAAGAGTTTGAAGAGGAAGAAGAGGAACAGCCTCTTGAGATCGTGTACCCTGAGGAAGAGGAAGGTCAGCAAGCCGACGATCAGTTTTACGATCAAGAACCATCCGATCATCTATATCCTCTGGATTGATTGTGAGGGATGGCGACGCCAGGATTTTTGGGATTCATAGAGCTAGTATTTCATGGAGGTTCTCTGGCGTGGCATTTACGAGGCGATCGTGATTCGTGACATATGCATGACGTGTGACCGTGATTCTACGTCATCGCTTGATGGAGATCCGATTATGACTATGACGTTATTTCGCACTTAGAGTTACCCTTATCCATTAGGCGTTATTGGGGTGCTCTTGAAAACCCCGAGCCTAGTGAGATAAGCATCGTATCGACTGCGCGATCCCGTTATCGCCGTGTGTCGAGACATCCGGGATATCTATCTCCCGATGATCATTTTCAGGCTGAGAGTGATCCATCTGAGGATTAGATAACCATGATGTTTTTTTGGGCGCGTCAGCGTATGTCTGTATATATTAACTCTTTTATTGCTTTCTTTACTGTCTTTGTTTAAATAGTTGTAGTCTTAGTTGTAAATTATTTGTACAGTTTATAACTTAATCATATGTATATTATTAGTGATGATGTTTTTTTTATTTCGTATTTTTCGCATTATCTTTTTATTACATATTTCTGTCTATCAGGAATTATTTTACAACCCGTAATAATATTTAATAAATGTTCCGCAACTTGGGTAGATTTTATTTCTATTTATTTTATTTTCTTTTATGTGTGACATCCTCCAAAGGGGTGTTACACTATGCATAGTGTCATATGCATTGTGAATGTCCTTGTGGACTGTTGTAAGGCCAAGTTGCCTAGGAGATTGAACACACCTTAGTGCTGGTGCGAGTAGACTAGTGTGGGTCTTGTTATGACCTTGGGGGCATCGGGGTGCGGGTCCTCCACAATGGGTAGTTGGTAGCTCCTTTGCCTGTGGGGCAAACCGATGCAAACGCACCGACGATCCGGACTTGACACCGGTCCTATATCGTGATCTAGTGTAAAATGTCTGTACAATGCCATGATTGTGCACGAGAAAAATTATTGATAAGCACTGGCCTCGGCAGCCGAGTTACAGACATGTCTCCTGATCTTTCTCTCCGACCGTTTGAGTCTAGCTCCATGGAGTAGGAATTTGGGAAAGCATGCATGTGAGTCATGATACACATTGTCATTGTTAATATTTATTTTTCCATATCTATGACTGATTTGGTTATTACTGAGATGACTATCTGCCTGGAATTGTTTCTTTGCTTACTGTTGCAATTTCTGCTCATTAATTGAATGTGATATTCTGAATTGCTATCTAGGCGCGTGGCGCTGTACTGTTTCTAGCTGCTATAATTGGTAATGATGGTAGGATGTCTTACCTCTTTCTTGTACCTCTGTTACTTGCTATATGTGTGTATACTGTATTGATCAAAGACGACGGCAAGTAGGCAGAAGATCCCGATTTTCTCGGCTTCTGGCCCGAACGAGACTAGCTTCTACAAAGATGATGGCGGCACGTATGCGTGGATTTCTTGGGGATGTGCGTCTGACCTTCCTCGGAGGGCCAGAGTGTTGGCACATTAACTTGAATTCCGATCGCTGCGTCTACTTGGGAGATGTGTCGATAGCCCTAGCCTGGAGGCGTCATGAGGCACCTGTCCTCACCTGCCACATCAGCCTGCGATTGGAGTTTTACTTGCCCATCCGTGAGATGTGGGGCGACCGTTACTACACCCCACGGGAGGACTCCTTTGATTCCACCGCTCGGGCTCCGTCCCGTGCTTCTGTGGTTCCAATGGAGGTTTCCTCGGAAGAGGAAGATCCCGCGGAGGATCCTGACATGGTTCCTCCTCATTTGAGGGATTGATTTTACTGGTGGCTACTGATGGCTGCCAGTGTTTTTATTTTGGGGGCCTGATGTCTTACTTTTTGGTGGGTCAGTATATTTTGTATATGCATGATGGTTATATATGCATGATTTCCTTAGGGCGGTATAGTTTTTGCTTTTTGGAGGTATTCGTGCTTGTATCTAAATTACGCTTATGTTTAAATGTTGATATATATATATATATATATATATATATATATATATATATATATATATATATATATATATGCACGTTATTCGGTGGAAAGTCTGTTGATTATTTTATTCCTTACCTTTCTTCTGCTTTCTGTATTATTACAAAAAAAAAATATACCGCTATTTTCTCAGGCATTACGGCATTAAACGAGTTAACTTTGAGTAAATGAACTGGGTCTTAATTGTTTGATTATTTAATTTCCGCATTTTATTTTATTTGACAATGTGACGTTCCCTCCCAAAAAGGGGCATTACATTAAGTTGGTATCAGAGCCCCGGTTTATGTCTTCTTTGGGTCTTGTGTGTGAGTCTGTCTTGTTTGTGCTGTGTGAAATCTCTGTGGTTGTGTTTTGAAATGAATTCCTCTAACTTACCTTGTGTTTTCAGCTAACTTCATTTGAGAAAGAGTAAAATGGTGAGAAGTGGAGAAATTGCGGCTGCTGTAGAAGCGATGCAGAGGATGGCGGAAGTCATCACCCAACAGAACGAACATGCTGCTCAACAATAAGAGAGAGCTGCTCAACAGCTCGAGGCGACTGACGATGCCCAGAATTTAGCGGAGTTTCGTCGTCACAACCCTCCTCTGTTTAAGGCAGAATTTGACCCTGACAAAGCTAGTCTGTGGATCAAGGAACAAGAGACAGTCTTTCGTGGCATGAACTGTGCCGAAGACAAGAAGGTGAATTATGCTACCTTTATGCTTGTGGGCAACGCCGAAGATTGCTGGAACGAAGCTCAGAGAGCATTGGAAGCCGAAGGAACTGACATCACATGGGATGTGTTCAAGAACAAGTTCTTGGACAAATATTTTCCTGCTAATGCGAGGCATGCGAAAGAGCTGGAGTTCCTCAACTTGAGACAAGGGAACATGATTGTCAGTGAGTATGCAGCTAAATTTGAGAACCTGGAGAAGTTCTCAACACACTACCAGCACCAAACCGATGAAGCCTGGAAGTGTTGGAAGTTCACCGAGGGATTGAGGTATGAGGTGAAGAAAGCTGTGATCACCTTGACGATGAAGGTATTCTCAGAGTTGTTAGACACTTGCTGTGAGGTTGAAGCCTTGGAACAGGCTAGAGACTCGAGAAATAGGAGCTTTGGGCATGTACGGTCCCAAAGAGGTGGAGGCAATGGTTCAAACCGCTTCCAAAAGAAGCCATATTCCCGACCAGTAGGAAGTCAGCAGCAAACCGGTGGAAGTTCAGGTGGAGGTTCCTCTGGGAACCGAACTGGACAGAATGTGACCTACCCGTCCAGATGCTTAAAGTGTGGGAAAGATCATCTCACGAGGGATTGCACGGTCAAGGGAATCATTCGCTTCAGATGTGGCAAACCGGGCCACATGTCCACAGACCGCAATCAAGCGTAGGCCGAACCTTCACCAACGCGACTCGAGCCAAGAAACTGCAAGCCGGAGGTCGAGTTTACACTATGAGCGGAGCTGAAGCCTCCGAATCCGAAGACTTGATACAAGGAGAAGGCACCATAGAAGGTAATCTTTTAAAAGTACTGTATGACTCTGGGGCAACCCATTCTTTCATATCATATGACTGTGTGCTACGACTTGGCTTACATGTGTCTGAACTACTTTTTGAATTGACTGTTTCAACCCCCACTGATAAACCGGTAGTTACAACCAAAGTCTGTTTGAAGTATCCGTTAATTATTGAAGGTCGAACCTTTTCTGTTGATCTGATCTGTCTACCTTTGTCACAGTTAGATATAATCCTAGGGATAGACTGGTTATCTTCCAACCATGTTCTATTAGATTGTTCCAGAAAAATCATAGTTTTCCCAGTGGATGAGAATTCTAGATACTTGACGGCCAACCAAGCACGAGCTTTCTTGGAAGAAGGAGCTCAGGGGTACATGCTACTATCTTCTTTGAAGATCGAGAGCGAGGCTAACCTGGATACTACTCCGTTTGTGAGAGAGTTCTCTGAAGTTTTTCGAGAGGAAGTACCTGGTTTACTACCGACACGTGAGATCGAGTTTGCTATTGATCTGGTACCGGAAGCTGGTCCCGTATCTATAGCACCTTATCGTATGTCGCCAACGGAATTGGCAGAGCTCAAGAAACAACTAGAGGAGCTTTTGCAGAAACTGTTTGTTAGACCGAGTGTGTCACTGTGGGGAGCACCAGTATTGTTAGTTCGGAAGAAGGACGGTACCTCAAGATTGTGTGTGGACTATAGGCAATTGAACAAGCTAACTATCAAGAACAAGTATCCACTCCCAAGAATTGATGATTTGATGAACCAACTAAAGGGAGCAGCAGTGTTTTCAAAGATTGATTTGAGATCTGGGTACCATCAGATAAGAGTGAAAACGGAGGATGTGCCCAAGACTGCTTTTTGTACCCGATACGGTCATTACGAATACCTTGTAATGCCGTTTGGTGTTACGAATGCACCTGTTATCTTCATGGACTACATGAACAGGATCTTTCATCCTTACTTGGACAAGTTTGTTGTCATGTTCATTGATGATATCCTGATATATTCCCAGAATCAGGAGGATCATGTTGAACATCTCAGCATAGTTCTTCAGATTTTAAAGGAAAAGGAATTATATGCCAAGCTGTCGAAGTGTGAATTCTGGCTTGATGAGGTGAAGTTTTTAGGCCATGTGATCTCGAAGGAAGGGATTGCAATGGATCCATCGAAAGTAGAAGCAGTACTACAGTGGAACAACCAAAGTCAGTGATGGAAGTTCGTAGCTTCGTGGGTTTAGCCGGATACTACCGAAGATTCATAGAAGGGTTTTCCAAGATTGCTGCACCGCTCACTCAATTGACAAGGAAGAATCAAGCTTTTGAATGGACTGATAGCTGTGAGCAGAGTTTCCAAGAGTTGAAGAAACGGCTGACTACCTCACCTGTATCGGCGTTACCTGATCCGAATGAGCCATTTGAGGTGTACTGTGATGCTTCGTATCAAGGATTGGGATGTGTTCTTATGCAACATAGAAGAGTGGCAGCTTATGCTTCGCGACAATTGCGAGTACACGAAAAGAACTACCCTACACATGATTTGGAACTTGCGGCTGTGGTCTTTGCTCTAAAGATATGGAGACATTTTCTCTATGGAGGGACGTTCAACATCTTTAGTGACCACAAGAGCTTGAAATATTTGTATGATCAGAAAGAGCTGAATATGAGGCAGCGGAGGTGGCTAGAATTCCTGAAGGACTATGATTTCCAGTTGTTGTACCACCCTGGCAAGGCGAACGTCATGGCTGACGCCTTGAGCAGAAAGACTATCAGTGCTTCTGCCTTGATGATCAAGGAAAGAGACCTCATAGAACAATTTAGGGATGTATGGTCGTTTGTTAAGTTGGAACCCGGAAGGATTTGTATGAATATGGTCACCATCTCAAGTGAGCTAATGGATGACATACGGGAAAAGCAAAAGGGTGATGAATTCTTACAAGAAGCGAGAGAATTGATAAGGCAAGGCAAAGAGACAGAATTTGAAGAAGGAACGGATGGAATTCTGAGATTCTGAGGTAGAGTTTGTATTCCCCGTGACCAAGAGCTTAGGCGATATATTGTGGAACATGCTCACACTAGCAAGCTGAGTATGCACCCAGGCATAACTAAGATGTATCAAGATCTAAAGAAATTGTTCTGGTGGCATGGAATGAAGAGCGACATCACTAGATATGTGTCGACTTGCTTAGTTTGTCAAAAAGCTAAAGTGGAACATCAAAGACTAGCGGGATTGCTACAACCATTATCTATTCCTGAATGGAAATGGGACAGTATTATGATGGATTTTGTTGTGGGTTTGCTGAGGATGACGAAAGGACACGATTCGATTTGGGTAATTGTGGATCGACTCACAAAGTCAACCCATTTTCTCCCGATCAACATGAGGTACAGTTTAGAGAAGTTGACCCAGCTTTATATTGGGGAGATCGTTAGGCTACATGGTGTGCCTACGAGTATTGTTTTGGATAGGGATCCGAGATTTACTTCAAAATTTTGGCAGAGTTTACAAGCATCATTGGGAACGAAGTTACATCTGAGTTCAGCGTACCATCCACAAACCGATGGTCAATCGGAAAGGACGATCCAATCTTTAGAAGATTTGCTTAGAGCTTGTACTATGGAACAAACTGGATGTTGAGATGAAGTTCTACCACTGATAGAGTTCACCTACAACAACGGTTATCATTCGAGTATAGGGATGGCACCCTATGAAGCTCTGTATGGACGACGGTGTCGAACACCATTGTGTTGGTTCCTAGACGGAGAGCGCCTTATGATTAGACCAAATATCATTCAGCAAACGACTGAGAAGGTTAAAATGATTCAAGAGAAGATGAAAACTGCGCAGAGCCGGCAAAAGAGTTATGCAGATAGGAGAATAAAGCCTCTTGAGTTTGAAGAGGGTGAGCATGTATTCCTGAAAGTCACACCCACGACTGGGGTCGGCCGGGCTTTGAAATCTAGAAAACTCACTCCAAAGTTTCTTGGACCTTACCAAATCCTTCGCCGGATAGGTCCAAGAGCTACCGTATAGCCTTACCCCTTTTCTTTCCAACATACACAATGTCTTCCATGTGTCACAACTTCGTAAGTATTTTCCTGATCCAAGTCATGTCATAGCACCGGACACAGTACAGTTAAAAGAGAACTTGACCTATGAGGCGCCTCCTGCGAGAATCGAGGACCGACGGATAAAGCAACTTAGAGGAAAGGAGATCTCATTGGTAAAAGTGATCTGGAATGAAACAACTAATGATGCAACTTGGGAACCGGAAGACAAGATGAGAGAGCAACATCCGGAACTATTTTGAGGTATGTAAATTTCGGGGACGAAATTTCTTTTAGTAGGGGAGTGTTGTAACATCCCGAAAAATATCTGTTTAAGTATAAATGATCATTTTATAATATTCTAGATTTTTGAGAATTCTTCTAGAATTTTTCGGAGACGACGAATATTTTAATATATTTCTCGTTTTACGTGCACACTGAGCTGAGAATTGCTGAGGTCAGTGTAACGCTTCGGAAGTTAATTATTTCACTACCAATAGTCATTTTCTAATATTTGTGAATTATGTGAATTTTTCTGGAATTTTCTGGAAACGTCGAATATTTTAATGTATTCTTCGTTTTGCGTGTGCACTGTGTAGACCCGGGAAGATGCGATGTCTTCTCTGTGGCTGGTAAACTCTAAATTGTGAACTTGTCGACGGGGGATCTTACTAAACCCGAGGCCGGGCACAATTTACGAAGTTTACGTTTTACAAGATTTTACCCGATCAATGAAATCGCGGTATTGTAAAAAAAATCATCTGATGAATAATGAAATATTATTTTCATCATCAGTAACTCTTCTACACTAGAGGAAAAATAATACTGACAGTGTAAATATTCATCGTTGTTAGTGTACCCGATTAGGAAATAGCTTTACTTTCATTTTATCGAGAAACGTGCGAAGCTTCTCATGGAAGCTTGGAGGAAGCTTCTCATGGAAGCTTGGAGGAAGCTTCTTAGAAAATTCCTCTTCCTCCTTCCCCATGCAAAGTAGCCCATTTCCCTCCTCTCTCTCCTTCATGCACGGCTGCATGGCAGCCCAAAGCAAGGAAATATTGTTTTTCTTTATTTCATTTTTATCACACAAATTCATTAATTATCAAAACACTTTCTCTCACTACCATTTCTTCTTCTTCCTTCTTCAACATTTTCTCTCCCTTCTCTCCACCATTGCTACGGTCAAGCTCTCTTCTTCCCCCTCATTCATCACAAATTTTCTTACAACCACACTCTCTTAACCCTCTTCTTCTCCTAGACATCCTTCTTGTTTGGAGCATCTTGAGATTCCACCATTTTCACATTTTATTCAAGCTCCAAGCTTTGAGCTTTTTGGGTAAGATTCAAGACTTCTCTTCTTTCTCCTCCATTTTTGTGGTCATGGTCTCTGTGTTGGCCATCCATGGCTTATTTTCCAAGCCATTATGCTGTTCTAACAAAGCCACCATTTTTAGGATTCTTGGAGCTCAAATCCGAAAATTCAAAGGAAGTTCTTGGTGTTCTTCTTTTGTTTTCTTCACTTAGGTAAGAGGAAGACACTCCTCCTCAACCTCTCTTAGCACCTAGGAACCTTGTATGTGTATTGTTGTTGATTTTGAATCTATGTATAAAGTTCTCTCATTTTATGTTGTTTTTGATGATAATGTATTTTGTTGGGTTTGTATGATTTATTGATGTCTCTTGCATGATTTGAAGCTGTATTTGAGTATCTTGTTGATTAAATATGATAATGATTGGTTTGGTTTGAGTTAAAGGACCTGAGAACTCTGTTTTCTGCAAGTTTACGCGTGGTAATCGATTACACGGGGCTTGTAATCGATTACCAAGCTCTTAAAGATACAAAATCGTGATTCTGGAAATCTGGTAATCGATTACATCTTGTGTGTAATTGATTACAGAGATTCTATCTAGCTTGTAATCGATTACAAGAATGGTGTAATCGATTACCAAGCCTCTGATGCCACGAAATGATGCTTCTGGGAATCACGTAATCGATTACAAATTGTGGGTAATCGATTACAGAGGTTCTGTCCGATTGGTAATCGATTACTGACGAGCGCCGAACTCAGTCAAAATTATAACCGAAGTTATTACCTAAACTTGTAGTATAGTGAACAACACCGGATCGTCTCCTCAAGGATCGTAGATGCAATTTGATCAAATTAAGTGAAAGTTAGAAAAAGGGGGTTTTGATGGTTCAAGGATCGCATGCGTGATTTAAAGAGAAATAACAATTAGAAGAACAATCAATTCAAAATCTATCCGAGATTAGGTGGATTCAATCATAGACCTTTCAACAAACACCTGAAATACATTTGAATGGTTAACTTGGATCTAACCGAGATCTCTCGCATCGATCCGAATTCATACTAGACAATCGTCCGGAATTCAATTGACAAGTGATAAACACAAATCTGCAATCGCACCATTCATGTAAATATATGTCAATTTAAGCACCGAATTCAATTAATCTAGGCACAAATCAGTAACCTAACCTCTTCAATTACGTGATTAGTTTAGATCAATTAGTTCTAAGTTTCATCACAAATCTCAATCTTCAGTTATGTGATTAATTCAGATCAATCAGTTCTAAATTTTATCACAATACCTAATCTTAAACCAAGATCAAATCAGATCAAACATAAACAGAATCACCATTCATGCATTCAAGATCAAGAGAACAGAAGAAGAAGAGAAGAGGAATTCAAATATAAATCAAATACATTACATAACCAAGGTCTCAAGAATCCAAGCCACAATCTCTTCAAGAGTCCCGAATTGACTAGAAGTGACTTAGCTCTCCATTACAATGAAGGAAAAATATACAAGAACTATGAAAAGCTATCTCTAACACCAAGTGTGTGTGTTCCTAGAGCTCTCCACATGCTTCCTTTTATAGAGGATTCAGAGTAGTAGTAGATGGGTAGATGGGATGAGTAGGTGGATGAGTAGGTGGGTGAGTAGGTGGGTGAGTAGGTGAGCTACCTTGTCTCCGAAATTCTTTATTGCTGAACTCATTGATTTCGTCATTTCTGAGCCAAGTGGTCTTCATGAAAGTTCTAGGAAATTGTCTAAGCTTTCCAATGGCTCTGGAAACACCCAAAAATTCGTCCTACAGCCCAAGATATGACTCAATTACTACAGACTATTCAGGACCAGTTTCAGCACCTCTGTTTTGACTTTCAGACCCAATATCTCCATCAAGGAGCCCGAATCAAGTTTTGTGCTTGACATGAAAGTTGTACATATGGGTCTTAACTTTCAGATTACAAATTTTCAGCCCATTTTATATGCCCAAACTCGAATTATGTTCTGGTTACTACACACTGTTCGGGTTCCAAATCACAAATCCCGTATTCTGATTTCCATGCCCAATTAGCTCCACTAGATGTCTGAAATTGACTTTGAGCTCTTCATCAAAGTTGTAGAGCTCTCTCTTATCTTTCCTACAAGGTAAAATTCATAATTATCAGACATTTAGAACTCAAGATATGGCTAAAATACAAAAACAGTGTAAGACCCGAATAATGCTGAAAAAAAATCAATTAAGTCCGATTCGAGTTCAAACTTACAAAACATAATCAAATTCACCAATTAAGTACATGAAGAGTATAAATAACTAAACATAAGGGTTTCTTAATGAATAAAATATGTGATTATCAAATTCCCCACACTTAGCTTTTTGCACTCTGGGCAAAACATATAAAACTAAAGTTAGAAGACAAAGACAAACGACACGACTTAAAAGCTAAAAACTCTAAAGGACTCAATAAAGCAAGAAGAGCAACAGGAAATTCAAGGGATCAAAGCATAAATGAGGCAAGATTTCTTCACATCTCAAACCAACAAGCAAGGAAACTTCATTGAAAAGAATGAATTAAGAATGATGGATCTTCACAAGATTCCCTCTCAATCTCTCAAGTGTTTAAAAGGTAGGTATTTCACTCAATTCAACCCATGAAAATTGCACTACCATAAGCTTGCTTATCTTCTACTTCTCCACTACTCAAAACACATGCACACACAAATCATGAGGACTTTATTCAAGGTTGTAGTGAGGTCAAGGTAACGAGAAGAGGATAAAATGGATATGAGAAGATAAATACCAAAGAGAATAAAAGCAAATGAGAGCTGAGTTCAAATAACAAGCATAAAAGTTCATCTCAACTCTAATGTATATCCCTTTACATATTCATTTCCCAATCATTTTCTCTCTTTTTTTTTTATATATATGAACATAACTATATACATACATTTTTCCTTTTTTTTTTTCTAGGCACTCTTTCCTCTTTTTTTTTTCAACAACCATTTTGTACACACACCCCCACACTTGTTCAAAAACTCATCCATTAACCAGGCTAATGTTCTTTTATTCCCTAAGGTAAAGTAAGAACACGATTTTTCATTTAAGGCACATAATGAGCTAGAAACAAGGAATGGTCAAATAAGCTCAAAGGGGTTAAGCAAAGGAAAATATACAAGGTTGGCAGGAATCAGAGAATTTTCGAGAAGTCAAAAGAGTGCTTGATATCATATTGAAAACAAGGTTGGCTATTTGGTTAAACTAGCTAAGAAAGAGGGCCTCAATCATGTTCATGCATGCAAGTGAAATGTAGGCTTAAAAAGAATCAAAGCAAGTTCTAGAGTGGTCATTAACATGAGTGAAAATCACACAAGAAAGAAGAGAATGGCATAAATGTTGAATCCATCCATTAGGCTCAAAATCTCACATGGTATGCATCCATCAAACTCAATTCATCAATTCAATCATCCATCACCAAGCATATCAGTTCAAGAAGGGAGAAAAGTTATTCAATCATGCAATGAACCCTTTTTTTTTTTTTTTTTACAAAAAGAACATGTTGAAATCTCTCCCCCACGCTTAATATAACATTGCCTTCAATGTGAAAGAGAGATATAGAAAAGAGCAACACAACCTGATAAGAAGTGAATCAACGCCAAGCAGAAAAGAAACACATTGTCAGTACCGCATCAGACCCTGAAAAGAAATCAAACAATAAAACTTTAGTACTAATTAGTTACTACCTAAAAAACTCCTTACTCTGCCACCAATTAAGATGCGTCTCAAGAGTAAAATTACTCCTTACTCTGCCATTACTAATTGGTTTAATAAGTACATGACAATCATATCATACTTTTCAAACAACAAATTATTATTATTTTTTTATTTTTTTATTTTATTTTTTTTATTTTTTTGGGTCAACTATCCTTCCCCCCAACTAGATCACAACATTGTCCTCAATGTTAAAATATAGATGAGTAAAGGATAGAAGATATTACCTGTTGGAGAAAGCTGACACAAATTTAAACGAAACAAAGTACAATAAAATCAAACCCATTAAAGATGAAGTCGCAGATCTAGCTTTTGTTTCTTGTTACTTCCTTCGCCAAGCTTCTGTTGACCAATCTATCCGAGCTAATACGGGATCGTGTACATACTCAAAAGCTTCTAATTTATCAATGAGCTCATCAATAGTAGAGGCAGAGATAAGAAGTTGTCTTGCCGAAGGAGTGATAAATTTGTTCCACAAATTTGTCAAGAAAAGATAACAAAAGATCAAAGAAATTATTAACATTCAACAAACCAATGGGTCTATGGTGGATGTTCAGTTCGGCCCAAGAGACAATTTGAAAAATATCTTCCAAAGTACCAAAACCACCAGGTAAGACAAGAAATGCATCAGAATTGTCAACCATTGTTTTCATTCGTCCATGCATAGATGTTACCTGAATTTCTTCTCCAATTGTCCTTCCAGTGATGTTATTTTCAGCTAAAGGTTTAGGAATAACACCTAAAACCTGACTGCCTCCTAAAAAGGCAGCAAGTGATACAGCCCCCATTAACCCACGACAACCTCCCCCATATACAAGATGAATATTCCTCGCAGCAAGTGATCGACCAAGAGTGCTAGCTGCGTTTACAAACTCTAATCCCTTCCCATAACTCGACCCACAAAAAACACAGACATTTTTGAGGTTACGAATAGAAGGCCCCATTCTATACTCTTCCTCCCCTTGAGTGTTTCTGAGTTTGAAGGAAAATGGAGAAAATGGAGTGTTTAAATAGGAAAAAGAATGGAAAGGGGAATAATTGCACCTATGAGGGTAGGTTGGCCATTGTCGAAAAGGTTGAAATTAAGAGACACATAATCTTTTTTTTTTTTTTTTTTGACTTCAAGAAAACCATCAAGGTAAAGAAGTCTAGAAACCCCTGAAGGACCCTACTCAAAGGATCGTCTGTACAAAAATCAAAATATAACAAAATGATACAAAGATAAAAGAAATAGAAAATGATGACGCACTGTATGTATACACCTCGATGGCGTATCTTTATCTTTATACGCGTCATGAGTGCAAGAGAGACATCACGTCCTTTTTTTTTTTTTTTTTTTTGAAATTGTTAGAAAAACTTGATGAAAGATGAGTGTATACTTACTTAAGATTGAGATGGAGGTAGTCTCTCTTTCGGCTTTGTGCCAAAGCATTGTTGACCAAGATTCGACCCATTCAAGACCAAATGCAACATAGGGCTCCCAAAATGGACAAGTGGCCATAATACGACCGGCCGCCTCACATGTGGATACAATCTACCTTCTTTGTTTTTCAATTAAGAAGGTCCGGATCAGGATGCATGCATTTTCCCATTCACGGTTTGTGTTACCAAAGCCAACCCTAAGAAGTATACAATTTTTTTTTTTTTTTTTTTTTGTTTTTTTTTTTTTTTTTTTATTTATTTTTTTGAAAGATGACATGAAGAAGAAGAAGAGGATGATATGTACAGATTGTTTGTGGATGTGGCTCACATCTCGCCTCAGTTTAACGTCCGAATGGCTTAAACGTCTTCTATGAGTCGAGGATAAGCTTCCCATCCAATTTTCTTATAAATTGGCAAACAGGGTCTTTTAGAGTCGATTCCTAAGATCGTAGCGTTTTACTTCATCCTTGAAGAGATTCCACAATTTAAGAATTTCACGATGCACCAATCCACAAGAATGCGTCTCAAGAGTCAATAAGATATTATCTAATGACTCCTTACTCATCCATTCTTAATGAAGAAAATTTTGTCTTCTCTATTTGCGGAAACCATCCCCAAAGTACGACATCGGTTGTTACGCTTCCATCGTCCACATTTGTGACAGACTTGTAACCTTTTTGCTCTTCTCCTTTTAGAATATGAACTTCTTCCAAGACCGGGCATATATGAGTCAAATGAAATTGAGGACTCACCGCTAATCGGACCTTTGCTTCAATTATCCAAATACATCTTCTTCGCATACCCTTGTGCATTAACGGTCTCAATCTCTCACATCGAACTTTGTAGATTTTTCTCGAGCATTTTGAGGAAGAGAAGGAAAATGTTTTCTCGGGTTTGAGACATCCATTTTGAAGGAGAAGAAGGGTTCGATTATTTTGGGAAAATCAAGAATAAACCGACTCAAGAGTCACGAGTACCGTATCCGCCACTTAACCTAAGGCAACACAAAGAACTCAAGAACTTGGTTTTCCAGGAATGGTTGAGTCTTTGTCCATTAACTTAAGCACAGTACCATTCCTAGGATCTTCAATATCTACGTCCCCAGAGGATACACGTGTCGACAACAAAAGAACCGCGCCACCTAGATCTCAATTTTTCAAGGAGTAGTGCGGATGATAATCTCAAAGCGAACTTTTTGACCAATTTCTCGCAACTTTTGCAAAAGGTGTAACGCACCTTTAATAAAGTAGGCCAATAAAATCCATACCGCAAGATTTTCGCAGTTGTTGTTCTTGAAGAAAAATGACCTCCACATGCTTCCGAGTGACACTACCTACCTCATTGTCGGACTCACAAATTTTTTTTTTTTTTTTTTTTTTTTTTTTTTTCTTTTTTTTCTTTTTTTTTTTTTTTTTATTCATAATGCGGATGGAGAAGGTTCATCACCTCCACTTCGCATTCTCCGAAAGTTCATGATACTTGTTTGAGGCGGTGTCCATTTACGATGAAAGCTTTGGCGGTGACCTCACTTTTAATCCGAATGAACTGACACCCCGAAGGAAAAACATTAGTAACAATAATGGTCCATCCCATCTAGACCTTAATTTGCCAGGCATGAGTCGGAGGCGGGAGTTATAGAGGAGAACTTTTTGACCAATCTCAAATGTTTTCCTCAGAATCAACTTATCATGGAAGGCTTTGGTCTTCTCCTTATAAAGTTTGGAACTTTCATAAGCCTCCAAGCGGATCTCCTCCAATTGCTTTGCGCACCGGAGCCTTCCTCTCCATACCTGCTTGATCTAGGTCCAAGTTACACCTTTTCACCGCCCAGAATGCTCGATGCTCAATTTCCACTGGCAGGTGGCATGCTTTTCCAAAAACAACCCGATACGGAGGAGTATCTGCTTAATTTCTCTGTTGGAGACCTCGGCTTGCCTATTGGTTTGGGGTGGTAGGGTGTAGAAACCTTGTGTTGGACTCCATACTTCTTCATCAAAGCCTCCATGCTTCGATTGCAAAAATGTGAACCTTGATCACTAATGATGGCTCTCGGGACTCCAAACCTACATAAAATCAGATCTAATAAAATCCACAACAACTTTAGAATCATCAGTCCGAGTGGCCTTAGCCTCCACCCATTTAGATACATAATCCACAGCAAGCAAAATGTAAACAAAACCAAATGATACAGGGAAAGGACCCATAAAGTCAATACCCCAAACATCAAAAATCTCACAGAATAATAAGGGTTTCTGGGGCATTTCATTCCTACGAGAAGTATTCCCTGTTCTCTGGCATTGATCACAAGATTTGCAAAACATATATGCATCATGAAATAGAGTGGGCCAATATAATCCAGAGTCTAAAACTTTCCTTGCAGTCTGTTGAGGACCGAAGTGGCCACCACATGCAAGTTTATGACAAAAGCTAAGAATGGAATGGAATTCATCATCAGGCACACATCTCCTAATAACTTGGTCACTACAAGATCTCCATAAGTAAGGATCATCCCACACATAATACTTTGACTCACTTTTCAATTTATCAATCTTAGCCTTTGTGAAATGTGCAGGTATTGCTTTAGTAACCAAGAAATTAATCAAATCAGCAAACCAAGGGATGTTGCCTTGCAGCTTGAAAAGTTGCTCATCGAGGAAAACATCATGGATGGAAAACATCTGCCTCCCTTTCAATTCGACTCAAGTGATCAGCCACCAAATTCTCCGCTCCACTCTTATCACAGATCTCAATATCAAACTCCTGGAGGAGCAACATCCACCTAATCAACCGGGGCTTGGCATTGGGCTTCTTCGAGAAACTTTAATGCTTTGCATGATCCGAAAACACAACCACTCTAGAACCAAGCAAATATGATCGAAATTTATCTAAAGCAAAAACAATTGCTAAAAGTTCCTTTTCAGTTGTGGTGTAGTTGATTTGTGCAGGATCTAAAGTTCTCAAGCATAGGAAATGACATGAGATACTTTACCGACCCTTTGTGCAAGAACAACTCCCAATGCATAATTAGAGGCATCACACATCAGCTCAAATGGAAGTGTCCAATCCGGCGGTTGGATGATAGGTGTACTGGTCAATGCCTGCTTCAATTGATTGAAGGCATCCTGGCACTTCTTGTCAAAGTGAAACTCCACATCTTTTTGCAGTAAGTTGGATAGCGGAAGTGCAATTTTGCTGAAATCCTTTATGAACCGCCGATAGAAACCTGCATGACCAAGGAAAGAACAAATCTCCTGCACGCATGTGGGGTAAGATAAGCATGAAATAACATCTATTTTTGCAGGATCTACCTCAATACCCTCACAAGATATCACATGCCCTAAGACTATACCTTGTTCTACCATGAAATGACATTTCTCAAAATTTAGAACGAGGTTAGTCTCAATGCATCTATGCAAGACCTGAGCCAGACTATCTAAACATGCATCAAAGGAAGATCCATAGACAAGTAAAATCATCCATAAATACGTCCATGCAATTTTCTAAAAATCAGAAAAATACTTACCATACACCTCGAAAGGTGCCCTGGAGCATTGCACAGACCAAAGGGCATCCTCCTGTATGCAAATGTGCCAAATGGACAAGTGAAAGTAGTCTTCTCTTGGTCTTCTGGGGCTATATGAATCTGAAAATAGCCCGAATATCCATCCAGGAAACAATAATGTGACTTGCCGCTAACCGCTCCAACATCTGATCAATGAAGGGCAGCGGGAAATGATCCTTTCTGGTAGCCTGGTTAAGCCGCCTATAATCAATGCAAACTCGCCAACTGTTTTGAACTCGTGTGGGCACAAGCTCATTGTTCTGATTCGCAACCACTGTGACCCCAGATTTCTTGGGAACCACTTGCACGGGGCTCACCCATTGACTGTCAGATATGGGATAAATAATGCCAGCTTGAAGTAGCTTTGTAACTTCCTTCTTCACCACATCTAGAATCAGGGGATTTAGTCTCCTTTGGGGCTGTCTAACTGGTTTGATCCCTTCTTCCAATAAAATCTTATGCATGCATGTGGAGGGACTAATACCAGGAATATCTGCAAGAGTCCATCCGATGGCTTGCCTATTCTGCCTCAAAATCTGCAGTAATTTTTCTTCTTGATCAGGTTGTAGGTTTTTAGCAATGATCACTGGAAGTGTCTCACCATCTCCCAAATATGCATATTTAAGATGGTCTGGTAAAGTCTTCAACTCCAAAGATGGAGGTTGCACAATGGAAGGTAACAAGTGATCTGAAACAACTATCTCAGCAACATTAATTTCAGCATGGTACTGACTCTCATTCTCAATTGTTGCATCATCAGCAGCTGTATCATTACTCATAACAGAATAAATCTCAAAGACATGCAAGACATGGTTCAACATCACAAGTGGCACATGTATCACAAGAAACAGAACCAAGATAGTCAACAATATCGGGGAATTCAAGATATAAATCAAGATAGACATCATCAACCAAAGATCTCAATCATATCAACATGGAAAACAGAATGCTCCTCTAGGGGAGTTTCATGGAATCAAAAATGTTAAATTGTACCAAATCGTCGCCAAACTCCATAGAAAGGGTGCCAGCATGCACGTCTATCTTGGTCTTGGCGGTCTTGAGAATGGTCTCCGCCTAGAATCAATGGAGCATGGTATGTTGAAGACTCATCTTCCATGTCCGTAACGTAGAAATCTGCTTTGGAAAAATCAACTCATTCACCCGAACTAACACATCTTCCAAAGACACACTGCGCAGGATGAGCGGTGGCTCTATTTGCCAATCGAATCACGATACCAGGGGTTGCAAAGTACCAATGTTTAAACACTTATAAACTGACATGGGCATGACATTGATCGAAGCACCCAAATCTAGCATTGCATGCTCAAATCTAGAGTTGCCAATTGTGCAAGAAATTGTGAAAGTTCCAGGATCTTTGCATTTTTGTGGCATGCTTGGCATAATCATTGCATAAACATTTCTACCCATGCTTGATCTTCTCATTCCCTTTCAACCTTCTCTTATGAGTGCACAACTCCTTGAGAAATTTAGCATATTTTGGAATTTGCTTGATTGCATCTAGGAGGGGAATATTGATTTCCACTTTCCTGAATGTCTCCATGACTTCTTTTTCCATTTCTGCTTGCATTGTTCTCTTGGATTGTGTGATCCTATTTGGAAAAGGTAATGGAATGGTAACATCTGAATTCTCTGCAATTTTCTTGATGGCACGATTTACTGGACCGAATTATCCATTTCCTGCCGTTTTTGGTCAATTTCTGATTGCTGTAAGGTTGGAACATCAACTTCTTTGCCACTTCTCAAGGTAATTGCACTTATGTTGCCTCTTGGATTATTGACTGTTTATGAAGGCAATTGGCTAGAACCTTGACTCTTTAGCTCGCTCACAGTGGTTGCCAGCTGCCCAATTTGAGTTTGTAAATTCTGAATGTTGGCACTGACGTTCTCTTTGGGCTGAATGTTATTTGTGGCCATTTGTTTCATCAGTCTTCCAATGACGGCTCCGGTGAGTTGATTGACATGATCTAACTGAACAATTCTTTGTTGTCGAATGCAGGGGGTATTTGTTGGTTTTTGTTGCTTGGACCTGCACCTTGGTATCTAAATTGTTGTTCTTCTTTGGTGATAATTTGTTGTTGCCGGCTAGAATTCCCATATCTCAAATTGGGATGGTCTCGCCAACCAGGGTTATAAGTACTAGAAAATGGATCATATCTAGATTGTTGCTGTTGTTGCTGATATTAGGGTCTACCAGGAAAAATACCAGCTGCAGCAACACATTGATCTGGAAAAGCAGAACCATCTTCCTGAAGTGTAGGGCATGAATCAGTAGGATGAGATGAATTAGAGCAAATTCCACACACTGATGCAGTCATCTGCATGGGTGGTTGTTGACCCACTGCTATCTGTCTTACCAAAGAAGTCAATTCATCTAGTCTGTGTTCCATTCTTTGTTGGTCCATATGAGATGCTTGAATTTCATTAACTCCTCTAGTTGCGGTGATGATCCGCGAGCCAAACTGTTGGGTATTGGCTGCCATGTTTGCTATCAGATCTCTTGCGACGGTAGGAGTTTTATCTACTAAGGCTCCTCCAGAGGTAGCATCGATCATGCTTCTATCATTTAGCAGCAAGCCCTCATAAAAGTATTGAATCAAGAACTGTTCACTAATTTGGTGATGAGGGCAGCTCGAACACAACTTCTTGAATCTCTCCCAGTATTCATGCAAAGTTTCACCAGACATCTGTCGATGCCACATATATCCTTCCTAATTGCAGCGCTCTAGAGCGCAGGGAAGAATCTCTCCAGGAACAACCTCTTCATGTCATTCCAGCTTCTCGACCGAACTTGGTGAAAGATAAAACAACCAATCTTTGGTGCATCGACAAGTGAGAAGGGAAATGCCCTTAACTTGATGTGTTCCTCGAGATGCCTTGTGGCTTCATGGTTGAACACACAACATGGAACTCTTTCAGTGCTTATGAGGATCTTCATCCACAAGACCATGAAACTTTGGTAACAAGTGTATCAAACCAGATTTCAATTCAAAATCTGCATCAAGATTAGGATATTAAATGCACAAAGATTGGTAAGATACATCAGGAGAGCAAAGAAGTTCCTTAAGGGTTCCATTAGCCATGATTTCGGGATTACTTAAGTTATCGGTTCACTCCCAAAATCAAAGTTAGGTTCAGAATTAACTCTTGAATTTATCACACGAGCTCTAATTAATCTATGCAAGGTCCTATCAATCTCGGGATCAAGATCAAGCAAGATATCGAGTTGGACCTAGTCATGCATCAACTAAAGCACAAAAACACAAAAACTACAACTAAGCAAAATACACAAAACAACACTCAAAATATGCAAAAATAAATCTAGTTAATATGTCTAAACATTTTTAAAAATTATGGAATCAACACAGAACAAAATCTACATAAAAATGAAACTAGAAAATGCAATAAAAAATATTAAAAAATTGAAAAAGTGGTCTAAATGATAGAATTTCGAAAAACCAGTGGTGACATCACAGTTTACTGTGAGTCTTGTTTATCAGGCTGTTTTCCTTCAACCGACTAAGTTTCAGCTCATTCTGAGCATGTTTCAGTTCGAAAATTGCAATAGTTACCCGTAATCACCGCTTTTCCGTCTTTCCTAAATCAAAAAATTCAAAAGCTAAGATAAAAACGTTAGTATGGTATGAACAATGTTAGTAAATGAAAAATAACTGTTAGAATAGGTAAGAAAGAACAAAAATTAGTAAGGTTACTCAAAATGAAAAGATTACACCTACGAGATCCCCAAGACAATGCGACGCAAAAAAAATTCGACGAGCGCCGAACTCGGTCAAAATTATAACCGAAGTTATTACCTAAACTTGTAGTATAGTGAACAACACCGGATCGTCTCCTCAAGGATCGTAGATGCAATTTGATCAAATTAAGTGAAAGTTAGAAAAAGGGGGGTTTTGATGGTTCAAGGATCGCAGTGACAGGATTTAAAGAGAAATAACAATTAGAAGAATAGTCAATTCAAAATCTATCCGAGATTGGGTAGATTCAATCATAGACCTTTCAACAAACACCTGAAATACGTTTGAATGGTTAACTTGGATCTAACCGAGATCTCTCGCATCGATCCGAGAATTCATACTAGACAATCGTCAATTCAATTGACAAGTGATAAACACAAATCTGCAATCGCACCATTCATGTAAATATATGTCAATTTAAGCACCGAATTCAATTAACCTAGGCACAAATCAGTAACCTAACCTCTTCAATTACGTGATTAGTTTAGATCAATTAGTTCTAAGTTTCATCACAAATCTCAATCTTCGCTATGTGATTAATTCAGATCAATCAGCTTCTAAATTTCATCACAATACTTAATCTTAAACCAAGATCAAATCGATCAAACATAAACAGAATCACCATTCATGCATTCAAGATCAAGAGAACAGAAGAAGAAGAGAAGAGGAATTCAAATATAAATCAAATACATTACATAACCAAGGTCTCAAGAATCCAAGCCACAATCTCTTCAAGAGTCCCGAATTGACTAGAAGTGACTTAGCTCTCCATTACAATGAAGGAAAAATATACAAGAACTATGAAAAGTTATCTCTAACACCAAGTGTGTGTGTTCCTAGAGCTCTCCACATGCTTCCTTTTATAGAGGATTCAGAGTAGTAGTAGATGGGTAGATGGGATGAGTAGGTGGATGAGTAGGTGGATGAGTAGGTGGGTGAGTAGGTGAGCTACCTTGTCTCCGAAATTCTTTATTGCTGAACTCATTGATTTCGTCATTTCTGAGCCAAGTGGTCTTCATGAAAGTTCTAGGAAATTGTCTAAGCTTTCCAATGGCTCTGGAAACACCCAAAAATTCGTCCTACAGCCCAAGATATGACTCAATTACTACAGACTGTTCAGGACCAGTTTCAGCACCTCTGTTTTGACTTTCAGACCCAATATCTCCATCAAGGAGCCTGAATCAAGTTTTGTGCTTGACATGAAAGTTGTACATATGGGTCTTAACTTTCAGATTACAAATTTTCAGCCCATTTTATATGCCCAAACTCGAATTATGTTCTGGTTACTACACACTGTTCGGGTTCCAAATCCAAATCCCGTATTCTGATTTCCATGCCCAATTAGCTCCACTAGATGTCTGAAATTGACTTTGAGCTCTTCATCAAAGTTGTAGAGCTCTCTCTTATCTTTCCTACAAGGTAAAATTCATAATTATCAGACATTTAGAACTCAAGATATGGCTAAAATACAGAAATAGTGTAAGACCCAAATAATGCTAAAAAAAATCAATTAAGTCTGATTCGAGTTCAAACTTACAAAACATAATCAAATTCAGTCAATTAAGTACATGAAGAGTGTAAATAACTAAACATAAGGGTTTCTTAATGAATAAAATATGTGATTATCAATTACCACGGCTGTGTAATCGATTACCAGGTCCTTGAAGTTACGAATTGAAGTTCTGGAAATCGTGTAATCAATTACAATGAGATTGTAATCGATTACAGGGGTTCTGTTTCGCTGGTAATCGATTACCAAAGTGATGTAATCGATTACCATGACCCAAAAACGAGATTTTGAGCTGGAAATGATTGGAATTATGGTTCTTTGTCCTTTGTAACTCAAACATAACCTAAAAAGCCTGAATTCAAGGATTTTACCTTACTTAAACATGATAGGAATATGTATTCATACCGATAGAGAAGAAATGATTTTGAAAATGGAATTCTTGGATCCATGTCATGGAAATTGTGGTGTGTGTGTGATAAGGAATATATGTTGATGCTTATATTGGCCTATTGTGGCATGATATCTAATGGTATGAAATTGTGAATCATACATGTCCATGCATAGTGTCATATACATTGTGAATGTCCTTGTGGACTGTTGTAAGGCCAAGTTACCTAGGAGATTGAACACACCTTAGTGCGGGTGCGAGTAGACTAGTGTGGGTCTTGTTATGACCTTGGGGGCGTCGGGGTGCGGGTCCTCCACAATGGGTAGTTGGTAGCTCCTTTGCCTGTGGGGCAAACCGATGCAAACGCACCAACGATCCGGACTTGACACTGTCTTATATCGTGATCTAGTGTAGAATGTCTATACAATGCCATGATTGTGTACGAGAAAAATTATTGATAAGCACTGGCCTCGGCAGCCGAGTTACAGACATGTCTCCTGATCTTTCTCTCCGACCGTTTGAGTCTAGCTCCATGGAGTAGGAATTTGGGAAAGCATGCATGTGAGTCATGATATACATTGTCACTGTTAATATTTATTTTTCCATATCTATGACTGATTTGGTTATTACTGAGATGACTATCTGCCTGGAATTGTTTATTTGCTTACTGTTGGAATTTCTGCTCATTAATTGAATGTGATATTCTGAATTGCTATCTGGGCGCGTGGCGCCGTACTGTTTCTAGCTGCTATAATTGGTAATGATGGTAGGATGTCTTACCTCTTTCTTGTACCACTGTTACTTACTATATGTGTGCATACTGTATTGATCAAAGACGACGGCAAGGAGGCGAAAGATCCCGATTTTCCCGGCTTCTGGCCCGAACGAGACTAGCTTCTACGAAGACGATGGCAGCACGTATGCGCGGATTTCTTGGGGATGTGCGTCTGACCTTCCTCAGAGGGTCAGAGTGTTGGCACATTAACTTGAATTCCGATCGCTGCGTCTACTTGGGAGATGTGTCGATAGCCCTAGCCTGGAGGCGTCATGAGGCACCTGTCCTCACCTGCCACATCAGCCTGCGATTGGAGTTTTACTTGCCCATCCGTGAGATGTGGGGCGACCGTTACTACACCCCACGGGAGGACTCCTTTGATTCCACCGCTCGGGCTCCGTCCCGTGCTTCTGTGGTTCCAATGGAGGTTCCCTCGGAAGAGGAAGATCCCGCGGAGGATCCTGACACGGTTCCTCCTCATCTGAGGGATTGATTTTACTGGTGGCTACTGATGGCTGCCAGTGTTTTTATTTTGGGGGCCTGATGTATTACTTTTTGGTGGGCTGTATATTTTGTATATGCATGATGGTTATATATGCATGATTTCCTTGGGGTAGGTATAGTTTTTGCTTTTTGGAGGTATTCAGGCTTGTATCTAAATTACAGTTGTGTTTAAATGTTGATATATATATATATATATATATGCACGTTATTCAGGTGGAAAGTCTATTGATTATTTTATTCCTTACCTTTCTTCTGCTTTCTGTATTATTACAAAAAAAAAATATACTGCTTTTTTCTCTGGCATTACGGCATTAAACGAGTTAACTTTGAGTAAATGAACCGAGTCTTAATTGTTTGATTATTTAATTTCCGCATTTTATTTTATTTGACAATGTGACGTTCTTTCCCAAAAAGGGGCGTTACACTTACATTATCTTGGCATGCATATTTCTCTTTATCTATCTTGTGCTTCAATAAGGGGGAGCTTATCTTACATATCCTTATTCCATATCCTTGTTAACTAAGAACATATGCATAACTATGTTAAACTATTATGTTTGATATTTTGATAATATGCATATTTTGAGGGGGAGCCTAGTTTTTAAATTATTGCTTATATCTTTTGGCTTACATCCTTACTTGACGTAAAGTGTTTTATTGTTAATAGTATCAACATGTCAACAAAGATCATCACTTATTGTCTTTCCCTCTATCAATGAAAAAAGGTAAACATTCTTAAACTTTATATCTTTTGATTCTTTTATTGAGAAATGCTTGATATGTGACAAGTTGTATAATCTTTCATTTGAAAACCTCAAATCCATGATCTTACACAAATATTTTGTAACCCCTAACAAGTGATAGCAAGTGGGATTTATTTATCATGTGGTATGCAAGATATTATATGCTAGACATAATTTCTTAAGCTCATTGCTATCATGTGCTAAATGTTGATGTACCAAAATGTGACAAGCACTACATGAATAATCTTTTATATCTTAAAAGCATGTTTGTTTCATCTCTCTTTTCTTGAATCATGCGTAGAATTAAATAAAGGGAGATAGTTATGATTTGAATAACTTGAAGAAGTTTCTGAGTTTTGATGATCCTACTCTTTTTGATAACACGAGTTTTATTTATAAAGGTAGTGAAAATATTATCTTTACTTCCTAAGCCTTTTTGTTGATGTCAAATAGGGGGAATGAAAACTAGAAAGAAAAATGTGTATGTTCTTGTACTTATTGTTGAAATGCTTACATGAATATCTATTCTTCTATATTACATATTTTTCTTTGGTGATTTGTCATCATAAAAAAAGGAGAGATTGTAGCACTGTCTTTGCCTTAGTGGTTTAATATGTTAAGTTTTGATGATGTCAAATACAAGATAAAAAGAATGATGCTTATGCTTCATAGATGTGCTTAATAAGATATATTGTATCATGCATATAAAGATAATGAGTTATGAATTTGGACTAACTATGCTTGTGTTAAGTGAGTAATACTTTGTAGGATAGTCCAAGTATCAAGAGTGAGCATTGCAACAAGAAAGCAAAAAATCATAATCATGCTCAACTCAAGAAGAATGAGATTGATAAGATGTTCCAAGCAGTTGTAATATTTGAAGAGAAGAAATTTTTGGAAGCTTGGATTACATCAAGAATTGATGATGGCAAAAGATCAAGTCCCAAGGTTCTTCAAGAATAGGTTATAGGACTTAGATCTTGTGTAAAGGTAAAGAGGAATCACACTAAGCTCAAATATGTTTTAACATCTTTAAAAAGTGTTTCTTACATGTTTTAATGCCCAACAAACTGATTTTGGAAAGTTAGTCTTGGTGGTAGTTCAAACTTTTGACAAATAGCCAAGTTTGTGTTTTGCAAAACTGACATTTAGTTACTATTTTGATGATAACTTTTAAAATAATTTGAGTTTTGTTATGAAACTTATTTCATATGAAAATAGACTCAAATATCTTTCCAATGAGTGGTCATTTACTTTAAACGGATAAAAAATGAAGAAGTTATGACCATTTGCTTTAAACTATAAAATATAGTCAAGTTTGAGTTTTAAAAAACTGACCTTTAGTCAATATTTTGCTTATAACTCTAAAAATACTTTGAGTTTTGTTATGAACTTCTTTCATTTGAAAATTGACTCAAATATCTTTCCAATGACTGGTCATTTTCTTTAATCGAATAAGAAATGTAGTTATGACCTTTTAAAGTCAGTTTTGAAAACCAGAAATGCTGTAATCGATTACATAAGTCCTGTAATCGATTACATCGTTGACAGAAGCCTTGTAATTGATTACCAGAAGAGTGTAATCGATTACCAAGTGCGTAGAAACGTTTCTAACAGGTAGTTTTCATAAAAATCATTTCTAAACACTACCAACGGCTATTTTATCACTTGGGCTCTATAAGTCATATTTGAAGCATTTACATCCTAAGAAACACAAAAATGCTATACTTGATTCTTGAATCATTAAAATCATATTTTGAGCTTTAAAGTGTGAATCATTGATACCCATAGAGCTTCAAGTTGTATTATCCACTCTTGAGAGAGTTTTTTATCATCCATACTTTATTATTCAAGTTGTATATCTACTCTTGTGAGAGTTTCTAATCTTTCTCTTCATCTTGAAATCATTGCAAGAGGGTGAGATATCCCTCTAGAGAAAAGGGTGAGGTATCCCTTGTTTGTAAAGAGGGAGAGGTATCCTTCAAAGTTGTAAGGGTGAGGTATCCTTTGTTGGTAAAGAGGGTGAGGTATCCCTCCAAATTGTAAAGGGTGAGGCATCCCTTTATTTGAAAATGCTCAAGCTCAAGGGTGAGGCATCCCAAGGAGTTGAGTGCTCAATTTTGTAAAGGTTGTCAAGCACCTGTTGAAGCTTGAAGATATAGTTAAAAATATCGAGCGATTGCTTGAGGACTGGACGTAGGCCACAAGTGGATTGGTAGCTGAACTAGGATAAATCTTGTGTTTGATCTTCTCAACTCTATCTCTTTACATTTGTACCTTAATTATATATGCTTGAGTTGAATTTGATATCTAGCTTATTTACTTGATTTATCCTTTAGCCATAGTATTTGTGAAATCTCTAATAGTTGCACCTTTGTTAAACTTATTCCACTGCATTTATTAATTGAGTTATTCAAAATGCTTAATTTCTCAAAGGTATTTTAAAATTTGTAATCACCCAATTCACACCCCCTCTTGGGTGATGGTTGCCATGGCTAACACATAGCTTTTCTGTTAGCTCTGAGTCGTCCTCATTTTCTCCTGAATCATTTTCACCTTTTCCATAGTCTGTTGCACAAGATCAGACCCTATGGTCATACTTTTCCTATCCTGGTACCAACATAAAGGTGTTCGACATCGTCGCCCATAAAATGCTTCATAGGGTGTCATCCTTATACTTGAGTAAAAACTACTGTTGTAGGTGAATTCTATCAGAGACAAGAATTCATCCCAACTCCCTTGTTGTTCTAACACATAAGCTCGCAACGGATCCTCCAATGACTGGATAGTCCTCTCAGTCAAACCATCAGTCTGCGGATGATAAGCAGAACTCAGTCATAACTTAGTCCCCATGGCTTCTTATAAGCTTCACCAAAACCTCAATGCAAACCTTGGATCTCTATCGAATACGATACTAGAGGATACACCGTGAAGTCTAACAATTTTACTAATGTACACCTGGGTCAATCATTCCAACGAATACTTGATATTGATTGGCAAGAAGTGCGCTAACTTCATAAGCCTATCAACTATAACCTATATAGAATCATGACCCTTCCTAGTTCTTGGCAATTCGGTAACAAAAATCCGTTGAGATACTATCTCATTTCCATTCTGTAATAGTTAAAGGTTGTAACATACCGGTAGGTCTTTGATGTTCAACTTTTGCCTTTTGACAAACTAGGCAAAACGCCACACGTTCCACAATATCTATCTTCATTATTGACCACCAAAACATCTGCTTTTGATCTTGATACATCTTAGTCATCTCCGGATGCATACTTAACCTACTAGTATGAGCTTCGTCCAAAATTGCCTGCTTAAGATCGGGATCATTAGGTATACAAATCCTTCCTTCAAATCTTAAGACCCCATCAAATCCTTCCTTAACCGTTGCCTTATGACCTTGCTTTAAAAATTCTTTCTCATTCTGCAAAAATGGATCATTTTCCTGTCTTTCTCGAATTTTTTCCAATAAGTCATTCAAAACAGTAACTCTATTTAGACGAATCCTTCCTGGTGCCAATTCCACAAACAACCACAAATCTGTAAACTGATTGATCAATTCCTCCTCCTTTATCATTATGGTAGAAACACTGATCACCTTCCTACTTAAGGCATCTGCCACCACATTTGCCTTTCCTGGATGGTATTGAAGCTGAAAATCATAATCCTTTAAAAACTCTAGCCACCGTCTCTGCCTCATATTCAACTTCTTCTGATCAAACAAGTATTTCAAACTCTTGTGATCACTGAAGATATTAAACGTGGCCCTATACAAAAAATGTCTCCACACTTTTAACGCAAAAACCACTGCGGCTAGCTCTAAATCGTGCGTTGGGTAGTTCCTTTCATGTACCTTCAACTGTCTTAAAGCATAGGCTACCACATTTCTATTCTGCATCAACATATATCCTAATCCCTGGTAAAAAGCGTCACAATTCACCTCGAAAGTATCACTTGGATCTAGTAAAATCAACACTGGTGCAGTCATCAATCTCTTTTTCAACTCTTGGAAACATGCTTCACATTCTTCTATCCAAACAAAAGTTTGACTCTTCCTTGTAAGTTGTGTAAGAGGACCTACTATCTTGGAGAAACCTTCAATGAACCTTCGGTAATATCCGGTCAATCCAACAAAACTATGGATCTCTGTCACTATCTTTGGCCTTTCCCATTGCAGAATGGTTTCCACTTTCGATGGGTCCACTGCAATACCTTCCTTGGAAATCACGCAGCCCAGAAACTGAACTTCTTCCAACCAAAACTCACACTTCGCCAACTTTGCATACAACTTCTTTTCTTTCAAAATTTGGAGAACTATACTGAGATGTTCAGCATGCTCTTCCTGATTTTGAGAGTAGATCAGAATGTCATCGATAAAAACAACAACAAATCTATCTAGGTATGGACGAAAGATTCTATTCATGTAATCCATGAATATTGTAGGAACATTTATCGCTCCGAACGGCATCACTTGATACTCATAATGCCCATAACGAGTTCGGGAAGCTGTCTTAGGTATATCCTTTACCTTGACACAAATCTGATGATAACCTGATCGCAGATCTATCTTAGAGAAAATAGCTGCTCCTTTTAATTGGTCCATCAAATCATCAATTCTTGGAAGTGGATACTTATTCTTTATCGTGACCTTGTTCAGCTGGCAATAGTCCACACAAAGACGAGAAGTTCCATCCTTCTTCTTGACTAGCAGTACCGGTGCTCCCCACGGTGAAACACTCGGTCGTACAAACTGCTTTTCTAACAGTTCCTTCAATTGATTCTTCAATTCTACTAATTTCGATGGCGACATCCGATATGGTGCAATCGAAATAGGACCTACTCCTAGTACCAAATCGATTGAAAACTTTATCTCTCTTTCCAACAGTAAACCAGGTACCTCATCAGGAAAAACCTCGGAAAACTCATTAACGACAGAAATAGCGTTCATATCCTTCTCACTCTTAACTTCTAAAGAAGACAGCAACCTGTGTCCTTGAGCTCCATCCCTCAATAGTGATTCGGCTTTAGCGGCAGTTAAAAATCTAGAATTCTCATCCTTAGGAAAAACTAAGGTTTTATTGGCACAGTCTAATAAGATATAGTTAGAAGATAACTAATCCATGCCTAAGATTATATCTATTTCAACAAGAGGTAAACAAATTAAATTAACAAAAAAGACTCGATCATGATGGTAATAGGACAATTCAAACATACTTTATATGTAACAACAGGTTTGGCAGTTGGTGTAGAAACAATCAATTGAAAACTCAGAGAAGACACATGCAATTTTAACCAATCCACACAGTCATACGCAATAAATGAATCAGTTACACCCAAATCATATAGTACAGTCAAAAGATTATCTTCTATGACACCTTCTCCCTGAATAAGATCTTCGGACTGGGAAGCTTCAGCTCCGCTCATCGTGTATACTCGCCCTCCAGATCGCGGCTGAGTTGCACGAATCTTACTCCCAATTGGCTTCCTTTCTGGCTGGTTGCATTCCCTGGAAACATGTCTAGGTCTTCCATATTTGAAATAGATCGTTCCTTGATTGAACGATCTCTGGATATGTGGCCACTCTTTCCATATTTAAAACACTTTGGCGTAAACGCCACGCTTTGGCTAGCTTTGTTGCCACTAGAACTTCCCCTAAAAGATAGACGTTGGGGTTGATTTCTCGGTGGTCTCAAATACGGTTTGTGCTGAAACTGGTTTTTATTGTTGTTGCCTTCTCTTTGGAACCTAGTCAGTCCAAAGTTACGATTTCTCGGGTCTCGTGACGGCTCCAGCTCCTCGAGTCGTCGACACGTATCCATCAAAGCAGGAAATTGATTCATCCTCATGGGTAGCACTCCTCTTTTCAGCTCTACCCTCAGTCCTTCTTCAAACTTGTGGCACTTCCACTCCTCATCGGGCTGGATTTGGAAATACCTTGAGAACTGTGACAAGCTCTCAAATTTTGCAGCATACTCATCAACGGTTATGTTACCTTGT
The DNA here is from genome assembly GCA_029884605.1 of Ormosia emarginata. Lineage (NCBI taxonomy): Eukaryota > Viridiplantae > Streptophyta > Magnoliopsida > Fabales > Fabaceae > Ormosia > Ormosia emarginata. The sequence goes on along the minus strand of JAQQTP010000074.1, from coordinate 38,993,650 downwards.
CGTAAACCAAGAAATTTCATTTCCTTGGCATGTCGGGCACTGACAGGAAAGTACTTCTCCAGAAATACTTTGCAAACTACCTCCCATGTAATTTCTGTTCCCTCAACTTGTAGTAATCGCTGGGTTCCTCTCCACCAGTTCTCACCGTCCTCCCTCAGCATAAATGTAGCATACATCATCTTCCGATCATCAGCACACCTCATTCCTTCAAAAATCTTTTCTAGCTCTTGGATCCAAAGACTCGCCTTCTCTGGATCAAATTCGCCTCTGAACTACGGCGGGTTATTGCGTCTAAACTCAGATAAGTTCAGAGCATCAGCAGTCACCTCTTGTTGTTGGTCTGCTCGTTGATTCTATTGCGTAATCGCTTCTGCCATACGCTGCATAGCCTCAGTAGCTGCAGTCACTGGATCAACATTACGTTCCACGTTTGCACGCGTTCTTCTACCACCAGACATCTCTTTCTTCAATCAATCAAACAAGACAAAACAAAGTCAGATGTAACCTTTCGGAAACAAATCACAGAGAATTACACAACACAAGCAAAAATAGACCCAACCACAACCCCAAAAGACTCTAAGTTGGGCTTTGTTGCCAACTAATGTAACACCCTCTTAGGATGTCACATTTATGATGAATATAATAAACCTTTACCCTAGTTATAAATCATTTCTTAACGTGTAATAATATAAGTTGTAAAAATTTTCTTTTTGTACATTATATCATTAAATAAAATAAATAGAACATAAAATAAATCAAACTATCAAATACGCACCATTACTATACATATGATTTGTCTTTAAAGATACAAATATTTACATACCACAAACTATTTAATAAAGCAGTAAACTATTTGACTTATGCAAAATATAAACTAGCCCAAGTGCACATCTAGAAGTTCTAATCCTCCGAAGGATCCTCCTCAGGGAGATCATCGGAAGACAGAAACCTCGGATGTCGTGCAGCTCTACGAGCAGGAGTTTATGCTGTCGACACACTACTAAGCTCATTAGGGGCATAAAAACAATCACCCCAATAGCGCCTAATAGATAAGGGCAACTCAAGATGCACATATATAGTAGTAGAAAACATAGGGACTCCATCATATTCCCTACTTAGGGGCATAGTCAAACGTCCCGCATAAACCACCGACTCCCTTTCAGCTTGCAGACGCTAGGCTTCAGAACCCCCATGAAACTCTAGTTTCACGAACCCCATAAAACTTGGTAGCGTCATACCACGTCACTATCAATCCAAATGATATGGATGATCCAGAGGCTCGCCCTCCTCCCACTGTTCACTCGGATGTTGTTCGTCCTTGTACTAACAATAAGGAGGTTGCTCCTCTTCTTCTTCCTCAAAATCTTTATCGAAAATAAATAATAATACAGAAATATATGCAAAGAGGTGAGACAATCTAAATCATTACCGGCATGGCAGTACAGAAAACGACAGTACATACAGATATAATAATTAATACAACAATTTATATTATCGCAGCATATAGAATATCTCAGATCAAATATAAATAATTATATCATGATGCAAACCACATATGCAAATGTACACAAACTCGTTCCTACTCCATGGAGCTAACTACAAACATCAGAGAGAATTATCTAGAAGGTCTGTCCGTATCTCCGACTGCCCCTGCCAAATATTACACAGTTAAAACATCATGTACAACAGGCATTGTACCGTACAGTCTTCACTAGCTCGTGATTAAGAATAGTGCTTGTCGAGATCGCTAGTGCATTACCCGTTACCACGATCCAGAGAAGCTACCAACTGTCCACATGTGGAATCCTCCACACACTAACGCCTCCAAGTTCACTCAATGAACAGCACTATGCCTATTGCACCTGCACTGCGGTGTAAATCATCTCATCAATAATTTATCAATTTCAACCAAATTGACACATTTCTCTATGCATATGCATAAGCCAAAATACATAAATAACCACATTATAAGTATTTTCCATAATAGTATGCCACCACTTGGCAATACCACTTTCCAATATATCCAGGTCTACCGCTTTAACCCGACAGTAAACTATTGTTATTCTCAATCGCGTAAATATTTTATCGCATTTTCACAATCGCGTCACCTTTTTCTAATGTTTTCAAATCGCGTAAATATTTTTTGATGTTTTTAAAATCGCGTAGTGTTTTTAAATCATTTTCTTAATCGCGTAACATTTTTAAATCATTTTCTCAATCGCGTAACATTTTTAAATCGTTTTCTCAATTGCGTAGTTTAAAAATTATTATTTTAAATATGCGTAAGGTATTTCTAATATTTTTCAACTACGTGAAATATTTCTTTACTTTCTAAATTATATTTTGAAACTTTCTCCATCATATATTTATTTTTAGCTTTATTTACAACATTTCTTTTTTGAAAATCCCTTAAGTAATATTTTCTACTGTTTCCATTAAAATTTACCTTTTTTAGTCCTAATCAATATTTACATCTCGAAACTTGCTAACGCGCTTCCAAACCCAAAGGGTGAGCATTACGTTAGTACTTTTCAAGTGTTTATTTCATTTCTCATCCTTACTTAATTTCTCTAATTATGTTTCTTAAAATAAATTCATTCATTTTATTCGCTAAAATTCATTGAAATTGAGTTCTCTTTAATTTACATTAATCTATGCTTAGGAATAATTTTGAATTAAAAACATCATAAGTAGGCATGTTGGTCAAAAATCAGTCTATGCTTTATAAATCATATTTATTTATTTTTCATCATCTAATCTCTTATAAAAATTCTTAATCCAGTTAAATTAATTAATCCTTGATTTAGAAAATATTTGAGAACATCTTGGTTCTCTTTGTGGTGGTGAAGCCGTGAGCTTCATGTGTTCTTTGGAACACTCATGTAATTCCCTCAACATGTTATTCACATCCTATTACATAAGATAACTATCATGCACCCATAAATACATACCAAAATATATATCAAAGCTATAGACATGTTTGCATTAAAAATCAATCGCAAATAAGAAAAACTTTAAATAATCAAGTGAATGAATCCTTATGGATTCTTCACCACAAACACATCCATTTTCTCACCACCAACACATGGTTGATGAGATTAAATCTCCCTCTTACCTCTAAGGAAGACAAACTCCTCTTAGACTTCCTCCTAGGGATTTCGTATGGCTCCAAAGAAAACCCTAACAAACTTAAACAATTTAAAAAGTCATAAACTATGGTTAAAAAAGAAAAACCATGGATCAATCATGGCTTAGAACTTCAAGAAATTATATGGAAGAAACTTTATGGTAGTTCTCCAAGCACTAAGAAGATGATTTTGAAGAAACTTATAATACAAAAGATGTTTAGAATGGTGTTTAGGTTTTAGAAATGGTGTTAGATGTAATTTTAGAAGAGTGAAGATATGGTTAGGAGATGGTCGTGAGCTTCACAAAGAGATGCAATGGTGTTTTTGGTTCATGGAAGAAAGAGAAAAGAGAGAATAGCTTTTGTGTGATAGCAAAGATGAAGATGAAGTGAAATTGCTCTCCTCCCCTTGTGTTTGCCGTGGAGCTTCTAAGGAGGTGGCCACTTTGGTTGACCACTCAAGACTTCCTAATGGCCTTAGATGAGATCAATGGTTGATCTTCAAAGCTTTGTCTCCAAGCTTGTTTCCTATTGGCTTAGAAAATCAAGTCATCAAGTTCTTGATGCTTCTTGGAAGTGCTATAACCGAATTGCTCAATGGGAGAGCAAACCAAGTTTTGATTCATTTTAGTTTCCTAGTTAGGCTTAGGTTAATCTAGTTAGGTTTAGGTAAATTTAGTTGGACTTCTTAGTTACATGGCTAACCATCTAATTACCTAGGATGACTAATCACCTTCTTGAACATGTTAGAACATTCTTCAACTAAGGCTCCAATGAGTCGCTAACTAGGTTTGTTCCATTTAGTTACTACTTAAGCTTTCTAGATTAACTTAGTTAGGTTTAAGCTAACTTAGTTAGGTTTTCTAGTTACTAACTAACTAGTCCAACCATTATTGTTGACTACTTCCTATTGGCTTAGAAAATTTAAGCCAATATCATTGACCAATTTCTATTGGTTCACCGAATTACAAGTCACAAAGACTTTTTCGGTTCTTATTGTCCACTGACGTTTACTTGCTTTAAGTCAAGAGGTATTGTCCACCGGATAATAAAATAATATTAAAATATAAAATATTTTTATTTTACAGATAAATTCTAAAAATTAAAATATTGATACATGTATCACTCGAAATTGAGTTTAGTAAGATCCCCCAACTCCAAATAATCAGATAAAGATTTTTCCCGGGCCGAAAATTATTATTTTCTTGACTCGGAGTAAATCACACACAAAATCAAATACAGTCACGAAACAGTCAAAATAATTTTACAGTACACAAAAAACATGAAACAATACATTTCAGACATTACTGTAATATTAATAAAATTTAGGGTGTTACAATCACAAGGTTGAGGATCAGTAAGTTTTTTCACATTTATTTTTATTATTTTGTTTTTAGAAGGGTCAATCAGTTGTGATACACTCCTTCCCAATTGCAAATCCATCTTCATGTCAAACAGCTCCCCATTTTCTCTTATCTCCAAATCTTTCTCTTGTAACGTGGATACAACTGAGGTCTCCAAAATGTGGAAGAAGCCGGCAAAGTTTTTGTACATTTCAAATACCATGCCTACTTGCCCTCCATGTTCAAAACAATTAATTATTGCAGCCAATGACCCAACCATTAGGGGCACTATGGCTGCCCATGACCCGTTGCCTACAAATGCAGATCCTGCTGCTGCAATGCCTGTGAGTAAAGGCCCTGCAATGGCCAAAGTCTTGTTGATCTTCAACGCCATGTTTCCAAGCCTGTCATAGTCCTGAATGTCTTTCCTCTTGACCACCTCACCAACAACCTCCCTCAATTCCATTTCTAGTTCTTCACTCCATCCGTTCATTTCTTCCATTTTTTTTTTTTTGCTCTATGTTTTTCCTTGGTGTCGTGTGTTTTTCCTTTGGAACTGAGTGGAAGGCCACCAAACAGCAAGCTCAAATTTTGTAGGGAATTTTTCAAGTATAGCACCCAATAAGGGAAGTGGGTAAGTTTTGTCAAGCGCCAAAACCTTCTCCATTGCACCCTTGACATCTTCCTCTGTAGGATTTCCAAGAACAATTGTGGCTTGGATTTGAGTCTGAAGATGCCTGAACAATCTAGTAGCATTGCATTGCTCCTCTGTGAGTTGCGAGGGCTGGATCTTGTTCATCACAAGCAACATTCCAGTGGCCGCCGAAAACAAAAGTGCAGAAGATAGTTTCAAAGCCAAAAGTGGCGCACCGTCACCACTTGTGGCTGCAACACCAGCCATGGTAGTAGTAGTAAGTGTGATCATGTTGATGGAGTTCAAAAGAAGGGTGTTCCAGTTGTCATATTGCTCACCAATGTTGTTGTGCATTTCAACCCTATTAGTTACAGCCTCCAAGATTGCATAGAGTTGAACAGTGGCCTTACAAGTTGTAGAATGGTGTACATCATTGTGTAACTATGTGCTGGTGACATTCTTTTCTAATAATGGGGTTGTGTCTATGTATTTAAATTCCTCAACCAACTTTCTGGTAGTAATCTTTGGCACTGAGAAATTGACTCTTGGGAGTTTTGGGACATGGATTGCGCAACATTAACTCTCTTTGAAGAACAAGAAAGTAGAGCTGAGGTTTGTATGGAAGCCATGATGGGTTAATTGAAGGTTTTTTTTCTGTATATGATGTTTACTTTGTGTTAAGGATAGTGGATTTGGGGAATGAATATGGTTTTGAATGTTTAGATGAGTAGGGTGGGTGTCAGTATTTATATTAAGGAACCAAAAGGGAAAGGAAGGAGTCAGAATCAAATAAGGAAACTCATAATTGATCTTTCATTTGACGTGGTCTTTGTTTAAAATTTGCAGCCTCATGGCATGGTTTGGGTCTCAACATGCAACGTAGTAAAAAATAATATTTCTAATTCTACTATCTATTATCTATTATTTCTAATTCTATTATCTATTATTTCTAAACCTATTATGTATCACAGTTATGATTGAACCTATAAAAGATAATATCTAAAGACACATTTCTAATTCTCACCTAGAACTTTAACACTGTGAAAAGCCCACATGAAATGTTTCATAGTCAACAGTATGACAGCATGACCATACATTATAAATAATAGTAGATTAGTTAGAGCTACTAGTGAATAACAGCAGTGTTCTTTTAGTTGTATTACTATTCTAATTTGTGTACTAGGTGTTCAAAAAAAGAAAAGGTGAACACATCAAATGCATACTTACACAAACATGGTTTTTGATTCTGCTGTTGAGACATCTAAGTGTAAAACTTGGTTATAGGAATGAAACTTGTATTCGAATATGAAAAGGCGAAATGGGTAATAGGAACTGATAAGGTAATTGGTTGTGGGTATGATCCCAGGCGGAAAAAGGTTTTCTTCACATTAGACTCGATGCATGTCATCCACTGCCAATCTGAAGAATTTAGCAATATCTTGATTAATGGTCGTCATCAAAGATTTCTCTTGCTGGATCTGTTTTAACATTTATTCCTATGTACACAATGCAGAATGTCTGGATCCCTTCTAGTATTTGTCAAAATTAAAGTTGGATTCTGTGACTAGGAAGTTCGTCTAGAGCACTAAAGACCATGAGCGCGACTTAAACCTAGTTAATAGGGATACTGTGACTAAGCCCAATGAAGTTACCATGCCTATCCTTTTTAACAAAGTCAAATGGACTCTCAAGGACCAAGAACATATCCACAATACCATAGAATTGTACTAAAAACATCCAAAGTATTCGCCTATAACTCTATATACAAAATAATAATAAAGGCTTTAATAATAATGAAGGGCGAAGCCACAGACAAACTTCATATTAATTTACAACTATTTAAGCTTACTTAGGACACCTAGCTTGACGCTTAGTAATCATTCTTATAGTTAGAATTCCAAACCTCCCATATCAAAAATTTAAATAACTAGTACACTACAAGTTGGACTAGGATAAGATCAAGTCAGCAAAATAGGAACACGAGCAAGATGTTCTTTCCATGAGCAATAGGAGGAAAAAACAGATTATAACTACAAAATCATTCCCTAAAAGCAGAGCTAAAAACGAATTTTCACACTTACTGCTTCGACAAACAATCCTTAACTCAATCATTAAAGATCACAAATGTATGAATTTCAAGGTCATAAAAGATAATGGACTAAGAATATCAGTAAGTACCGCTAACACATCACAGTTATCAAATTAATCTAACCATCAATTAGTAACACAATCTGAAAAAAATAACATGCTCCACAAGTCAACACTACTTTAACCGAAACCCATTTAAAAAAAAATCAAAGATTGGAAATTTGAAGGCCAAATAACTCAAAAATAAATATTTTGATTAACCAAGAAACAATTAAGAAAAAAATCACAAGAGGGTCACCGCTAGACTAGCTCAATCCACCAAAAACAACCTAGTAAATATTAATTAAATATAGTGTGATGAAGGGCTTGGAATTTTTCAGACCAGATTCACTCACATCGCATTGCTATTTTTCAGGCCAAATGTTCAAACAGAAAAAAGGCAACGGAAAAAGAAGCTAACAGGGGCTTACCCGTGGAGCAGAGGCAGAGGCTGCGAGCTCGTGATTGACGAATCTAGACCTGCTACCTGCGACAGGTGGTGGCGAGCTACTACAGGTGGCGCGACAGTGGCGTGACAGTGGCGCGACGGTGGGAGAGAGCAGATCCGGACAGAGTGAGAGGGAGAGGGAGATCTGGACGACTTTAAGTGTGAGGGAGAGGGAGAGTGAAAGGGAGAGTATGAGAGAGAGTGTGTGTGTGTGAGGGAGAACGCGAGTGAGAGAAGGGTACTGCTGTGTGGGGGTTCTGCTGAGAGTGAGAGGGAGAGCGAGATACTGAGAGGGAGAGCACGAGAGAGTGTGAGAGGGAAAATGAAATGTATTAGAGACTGAGAAGGAATATTTTAATTAAAATATTTATCAGGTTTTGCGAGGGATTTACGACAAAAATATCCCTCGCTAACATTTTATCAGTTTAGCAAGAGGAGCTTTCCCTCGCAATTCTCTCACTAATTTTAGCGAGAGAAATTATCTCTCGCAATTCCCTCACTAATTTGACTAAGTTTTAACTATGCTATTAGCGAGGGAAATTATCCCTCGCAATTCCCTCGCTGATTTTAGCGAGGGAAATTATCCCTCGTCATTCCCTTGTTGATTTTAGCGAGGGAAGTTAACCTTCGCAATTCCTTTGCTAAAATTAGCGAAGGATATTTTCCCTCGCTATTAACTCGCTATTTACCACTTAGATTTATTTTTGAAATTTAGCGAGGATTCAGAGTTCCCTCGCTAATCCCTCGCTAATTAGCGAGGGAAATTTTTCCTCGCAAATTTTCGTCGCTAAATCACGAATTTCTTATAGTGATAGTACATGATTAAATGATAGTCTAAAAATTTTTACACTAACAATGTATTAAAATTAAATTCAAAAAGTATTAATACAAACTCAATATAATTTATATTATGGTATAAAACAAGTCATAAAATTTAAGTTTAATTTAATCTATAAAAATTTTAAAAACAAATATTATCATTTAATTTTTTTGTTATCATATATTGTTAGTATAATCCAAATTTTTTAAAACATTGTAATATGATATGATTGAAAAGTTTTACCATAAGTCAAAATTAAATCCTTTATAACTTTGCAAAAATATATCTATATATGATAAGAAAATGTTACTTACCCATAATATTTCCCTTACAAAATTTACATAATATCAATCAACATATCATTCTTTTCTTTCCTTCTCTCTCTCTTTTTCTTGGTAAAAATTAAGAGTGTTCATAAGTTGGGTTGGGTAGGATTTTGGGTATTTTGGGACCAACTTACTCACTAAAGCAGTGGATTAGGTTGGGTTAAACCATGGGTTAGATATATATTTAAAAGAAAAATCACCAAATAAAATAAAATGTCAAAATACAAAATTAAAAATTCATTACACATAACAAGTTTCGACTAAAATCAAAATAAGTGTCAAATGAATTAAAAAGTATCATAACAAATATTAAACAAATATATATAAGTATCAAACAAACTAAAAACAAAAGTAACGTAACAAGTGTTAAACAAACATAAGTCTCATATAGAATTAGATAACGTAACAAATCCAAAAAGCTATATTAAGTAAGTCATATAAGTCAATTAATATCAATGTCATCACAAATAATATATGAATTGTTGTAATCATTGACTTCATTATTAGTTTTTTCAAGAAATGTGTCATCCTCTAAATAATCTATGTTTCTCATTACAATGGCTCAAAAGAATTAGAGGTGGCAAAACGGGTTCAACCCGTTGGGTTGGCCCGTCAACCCGTAATTTTTTTGCGGGTTAGGTTCAAGATTTCAACTCATTTTTTATTTCCAACTCAAGATAACCCGCTTCTACATAACCCGCGGGTTAAGCGGAATGCAGTGCGGTTGGCTCGGCGGGTTGAATTTTTAAAAAAAATGTTACAAATTAGTTTTATTATTTGTGTTTATATATTTTTATGAATATGATACTAAATTTATTTTATTTATTTTATTTTTTAACCTATATAAATTATAATTTTTCTATTTTTTATTTTTATAATTTTTTTTATTTTTTATACATTTTGTTTTGTTTTTTAGGATCAACTCACTTACTTTTTTTTTTTTTTTTTTTTATCGGCCAACCCGCTAACCCGCCAACCCGCACTAAAGTGGGGTGGATTAACTCTTCCAACCTATTTTTCAAAACGGACTAACTCACCCCGCCCCGTATTTTTGTGGGTTGAATGCGGGGCGGGGCGGGTTAGCCTATTTTGTCACCTCTAAAAAGAATGATTCATTATTTTCTCATCTCTATTTTATTTGATCACATTTTTCACATAACTACAATATTTACATTTAAACTTAATTAGTTGCACACAAATATAGGGAAATAAAAACATCCTGAAATAATACCAAAGTATTTCCATACTATGTCTTTCCATTATTTAAAAAAAATGTGGGCTTTGAATTGTACGGTCCTAACCTGCAAACATGACCCATTAGTAATTTTAAAACATAATATTACTTATACTTATTTATACACATACCTCTTCATATTTACATAATTTTTATTATTTAATTATATTTGATCTAACCTCATTTTTTGTATACCTATACTTTGACTTTGCGACATGCCCTCAAATATGACTAATGTGCATAAAAGTGATGTACAATAAGTTTTATCTATTTTAAAACCCTATCAACTCAAATTAACTCATTATTTATTAACAATCTCATTATTTGTATATTTACTTTTAACATCTATAGAATGTAGTGATCAATGAGGTAACCTTCTTCTATTATACATATTGAGTTAAAATTAAAATTCACCAAATCTTGTACACAAATCACATTTATCTTAGAAGTGTTTACTACTTATTAAAATATATTTTTAAACATAAATTAAAGATATGATGATCAATGAAGACATAAGTAATTATTCTTTTTATTTATATTATAACCTTTTTCTATTCTCCTTAATTTAGTTAATTAGAATTTACAATATCTAATATAAAAATTATTTCTTATTTTAAAAGCATTTATCACATAAATATCAAAAGTATGTGTCAAAAGTTGATAAAAATAAAATTATTTTTAGAGATATAAAAAATTATGATTAAATAAAAGAAAATAAAAAAATATGATTAATAATAGAGAGAGACGTGAAAAAATCATGTAAAAATATAATAAAAAAATCATAACTGATGTAATATTATCACCTAGAATTCTATGCAAAAAAAATAGAGTGATGGAGTGAAATTTTTAGTGACATCATGTCTTTTTGGAGTAAATGAAAAATGAAAGATTTTAAGTATATTTTTTATTTAAATTTTTTTAACATAGAATATTTATTAAAGAAGTAAAAATAAAAAAAAATTAAATAATAATCGCAGCATTTAATTAGAAACTTTATAGTTCTTATTGGAAATTATTTATTTTTATTTTTTAATAACTTTCGAACAATTGTTAAATAAATTCTTTTCATTTTAATAAACGAAGAGAAGTGAAAGGGTTTTGTCAGACATAAAGTCAATATTAGCACGCTGATATCCAAACTTGAGGCGTCTGATGAACCTCGTAGTCCGTGGGATCACATCTTTCCCATCTCCATCGGACGGACCCTACTCATGCATGCCTTTTGTGACGTCAAGATCCTGATCCTCAGCCTCTGATCGCAGTCAAATCATTCTACAACAGGCAAATTAGCCAACAAAATATCGACACGTGGAGACTCTCTGAATTACGAAAACACCCTTCACCGTCAAATCACGGTACCCCAATCCTAATATACACAGTTCGGGGTCATTTCACTGCTAACGTGTTTTCTGAGGGATTGCCATCAAGGTTAAGTTGCCGAGGTCGTTTTGGTCATTGTCAGTAGCAGTGGGACCTTGACTTGTGCCACGCATGTTTTCGCAGTGGTAAGGGAGGGATTCTAATTCTATTGGCTGATTGGTGACACGTGACTGCCAGGGGTGACGGGAAACTTAGGTCACGTGATATCATCTTACGTGCCCATGACGCAAACTTGACTCTGCAACTTTCTCTATTACTTTTAGATGCGCCCGTACCACCTTCTTATATATGATCATCAGTGTTCCTCAACCCCAAACTCTCTACCTGCTTTGTTAGTTCACAATCATCCGAATCATGGGATTATCATTGAAAATAATGTCACCTTTGATTAGTTCAAATCGAGGGTTAAACTTGGATCTCATTTTGTACCAAAAATAGAATTAAGAATTGAATTAATTAATAATTTTACACCTGCGCCTCATGAGAACGTTTCAAACTTTATTCAAGAGAAAATTAATAATGTAAGGAAATGTTCGCACCACTAAATTATAGTGATAATGCTATGAGTTCAAATTTGATTTAGTATCATGTAAAGTTTTTTGTTAAAAAAAAATCTGCTTGTAAAGCTTTTTTTATACCAGATCATATATTAGCATATCATTAAAAGAATTAGATTTCCTAGATAATAATTAAGCTTTTTCTAATGATTTGATAAAATATAATTGAATAATAATATAAAAATAATAATATTGACAATATATGAAAATTAATCCTAACACTATATATATAGAAATTAAAAAGCCACATCCATAATTTTGTTCGTAAATTTATAAGCTATCAAAATCAAATGACTTTTTCACAAAATTATTTCTTAGGATTATATATGTATTACATTTTTGGGAAATTCTTATATGTTGCAGGAGAAGGAAATTTTTTCCTACAGGAGCACTGTGATCATTGGATACAACCTATTATGTGGAACCCACTTACACAATTAAATGGATCAAGGGTGGATATGCTGCTGGAGCCTCCAGGAGTACGGAAGATATTCTCTACATTTTTAGGAGCAGAAAGTGTAATTATTCTGGAATATGGATTAATGCTCTTTTTGAATATATATTAGATGTTCATGTGGGAATTGATGGATGTCCGTTATGCCTGTCAAGGCTATAATGCTGTTTGGATCTTATTATCTGAATAATTAAGTGATGTGACTAAATGGATGAGTAATGACTGATGAGCGATTGTTGTCACGGAAGAAGAAGGATGAGAGGAAGGGGAAGCTCGGGTCCCAAAATGATGTTATTTCATGCATATTTCATCCCTGAAGGTCTCACAGCTGCCCAGTGCCAACCCATTTGGTCGAAACAAACAAGTAATTGTAAACAACTTGCTGCTTCCCTCTCATTTTATCTCTCGCTCATTCGCAGGAGGGAGAGGTTAACTATTTTTGATCAGTAGAGGTTAACTATTTTGAGATGAGGAGCGAGTGGGGGACCTTTTATAAATCAGGAGTTGTTAGCATCAATGTGCCAGACCAAACTGTGGTCAAGAACTACACAACGTCGCTCTGTTCAGTCTCGCAGCACATATTCCCATTGAAAATTCCCTTCAAAGATTTTAATTCTCAAGGCATGGCCATGTTGTACTCCTACAGTAATATTGTTATTGGCTTGTGTTAATTTCATTATACTCCATTAACAAACTCAAGTTTATATGTTTTAAATTGTTATCATCTTGCACTAGCAATTTTACGATGTCAATTATTGAGATGGAGCAATATAAGGCCATATATTCTTAGCATTTATGAGAAAATAATTGTAGGCGTCTTTTTTTATCTGCAAATCATTTGCACATGTATTTGTGCACCCTGCCTATTAGCACGTAGTTCAGAAGTTTCAGTTGATAGCATTCAATTTATATATCATTAAGCAAAGTGAAATACCCATAGCGTTTTCTTTTGTCAGTTCATGTTAGCTTTTAGGATAATTTCAACTGGCCCCCCAATTAGGGCGGAACATGTGGGGGCTAGATCAGGTTGTACTTGTCCATATCGTCCTCCTCTTCTTCTTTCTAATTCATCTTTTTCATCATTTTTTTATTTTAATTTTTATATTTTTACATTAAATAATATATATATATATTTTATATTTTATTTAATATTATTTATTATACATATTTTTATTATTATTTTTTTACTCAATTATATTTATTAAAAATAATATAAATAATATCTACATCTCTAAAAAATATAAGATAATTATTTTTTTTTCATTTATATTTCTCTTTATGCATTGTCTCTTATTATTATTACTATTATTATTTTATTGAAGCATTGTCTCTTATTTTGAATCAGTCCTTTTGATTCATCTCTTCAGTCGATTTAATTATTTTTCTGCTTTTCTTGTATCCAATCCGGTCACCATCATCAATAAGTGATAATTAATAAAAAAAACATCTTTAGTTCATCCAAAAAAAATTTTTTTATCAAAAAACATCTCTATCTCTTAATTGATAATAATTTGTGTTTGTGCAAAAAATAAAAATAAAACAAAAAAACATAATAATTTCTCTCTTGTATTTTTTTTTTGGAGTTATCACTTATTAATTGGGTGGAAATGATTAATAACAAGAAAAAAAAAAAACCTCCACTTTTGTTCTCACTTAAACTATCACCATCTTAAGTAAATTGTTTTCCATTTTTAAATAAAACTAACATGTATAAATCAAATTTTAGAAGAGCCATAGTTTCTTATAGAGCAATAGAGCTCTGTCCCTTCCTGCAACAGATTAAAATGGATGAATTATGACAAAGATTTTTTAATATATAACTTAAAAAGAAAAAAAAAAAGACATCCTAAGTCCGGCTACTGTTTTAGTCCATTAAAGGCAATGTTGCACTGTGGCATATGTATAAAAAACGCAACCACTATCATAATATTATCTTGAATATTACAGCCTGAATGGGCTCCAACTAAGTATATATTCCATGAAAGATCCCTGTCGATCCCTAGATATCTTTTTCTATGTTAGATTTTCTACCAGGTGAATCCAAATGCCTGTTTCTGTAGATCCCCGTATCCAAACACTATAATATATTCATTGAAAGCTAGTCATGTACACGGATTTCATTTCGTCATTCATTGCAGTTTGGCCATGCATGTTCCTTGGGTGTCTCTTCTCCTCTAGACATCTACATGCATAGATGAATAGGTCTTTTATTGTGCTATTGTTACTAGCGCACTAACGTCAACACCCACGTGGTGGTAGTTAAATGTGGGTAGTTTACTAGTTATATAAATTTATCGTTTCTCAATAACAATTAACAAAATGTTTTTTTAATACCAGTTATAAGATATTTTGTATAAATATTATATGTAGTTTAGGTGAATGTCGAAATACATCATATTTAAATATGTAATAAAAATATTATATGTCAATGTGAAAAAAAAAAATATTTATTAAATATTTTATTTTAAATGTTCAAATAACAACATCATAATAATTAAGAACTCATCTCACTTCCTCGCTGTCATGGACTATGTGCATTCACTTCAGGACCTTAGGTTCGAAATCTCTCTGTACCTCTGTCTGTCTTTTTCTTTTTGTTTGAGAGCATATAAACCATGTTTAAACTTTGCGCTTGTTTTGTTCTTATACTAAAATTGACAATGATAATAAAAATAAAGTGGTTTATGCACCGTATCTCGGTTTTTGGCTTGTTTCGCTCGATCGCTTTTTTATCACTTTGAGTGGGGGGTATTGGACCGTACCTCTACCAAGAGGTCCAAGACACAAGCCCAAGAATGAGTTTCACTCACTGAAGAATGGATATGTTATTTTTGAGATGTGTCTAAATGTTAAATATGTGTTTATATTGGATATATGAGAATATTTGTATGATACATATGTCTTACATGCTTAAATATATCTAATTAAAAAAAATTCAATTTAAACACGTTTTGGATACGTTTGGATACGTCTCAAACACGTTTAGAACACTACTTGGACACGATTTATTTATATTTAAAAAAAAAAATTAGTTTCCATGACTAATGTTCAATTAGTAAGTCCGTAATTCACTCAATTCTAATCACAAGACTGACGTCCTAAGTCACTATTTTCACATACTAATAATTTAAGTTTTATCTTTTCACACACCACTATTAGACTAAATTTTATCTTTTCACACACTACTATTTTCATCTGCTCCTTCTACCTCTACTCATACCAAGTCGTCAACTTCGTCATCATTAAAGTTTGTCTCACACCAATATTTCCTCTAGTTAATTTTTTTTTATGCATATATACTTGTATATAGTTAGTTCTATTAGGAAAAGTTCGTTTAGGAGATTTTTTAGAATATGTCAATAGAAATTATACTTCATATTTTTAGGATGGGCTTACTAGGTAGCAAATATTAACACATACGACATATATTAAAATATTGTAAATCTTCAAGCCTAAAAATGATATTAATAAATTATGAATTTTTTCTTAAATTTTGTAATTATATATATATTTATCGATTCGTGTCTTGTAATTTTTTTTAATTTAATGTATCCTTATATTCATAATCTCGTGTCTGTATTTCATAAGTTTCACTCAAACACACTTGTGGATACAAGAAAAGTTTAGAAGAAGTTAATTACATAAAAGAAAATTGGTGGCCACATGACAT
The DNA here is from genome assembly GCA_029884605.1 of Ormosia emarginata. Classification (NCBI taxonomy): domain Eukaryota; kingdom Viridiplantae; phylum Streptophyta; class Magnoliopsida; order Fabales; family Fabaceae; genus Ormosia; species Ormosia emarginata. The sequence continues at coordinate 38,977,530 of JAQQTP010000074.1, read as the reverse complement.
TCCCTCATTAGAGCACTCTATAACCACCTTATAATTGCTAAAATCAATGGGTGGAGTCACACCTTCATCATCTAAATTTATCTCTATAAAAAACTAACATCATCCACTCTTAAAACCTTCATATATCATAAGCTAGTAACTCCATATTCTCTACCTAGAATTTGCACGAATCAGTTTGAAACTACGATTTGGACTGAAGACATTTCACATCTTAATAGCTAATTGACGCCAAACAATACTACAAACCGACCTTCTGATCTCTTTGCCTTCATCTAAAAGAAGCACGTGTTACCAATTAGTTGGGAGAAGGATCATTTAAAGTACTTTACAGATAATTAAAATAGTGTAAGAATCTTTTAGTTTGGTTGAAAAGAAAGGATAATGGAGTCCTGCTTTATATAACCAACAAATTAAAAGGATACCTTACATGACACCAATCAAACTCAAATGGGAATAATGTAGGGGAAAATTCTTGGTTATGCTTATGCTCCATCATCCACCCTATTTTATGCATGTTAAATTGGTCCACATCGTTGAAACCGTTCTGCTTGTGTACATTTTGCCTTCTTAAGTTTTAGATTAAAAATGTCATAAATTCCATTCGCACTAGCTTTTATATATGTAAAGAGATATTATCGATTAAAGTAGTAGTTTCGATTGTTAAAATAACGTTAATAAATAACACGTAAGAAAAAAAAAATTGTCTTTTTCTTTTAAATATTAGGCCTCTCACTAGCTAGTCATATTGTATGTACATTTATGTTATTCCATAACTAGCTTATGTTATAAATATATTATGTGACAAAATAAACTTTAAATATTATGTGACAAAATAAATATAATGTGACAAAATAAACTTTAAAAATAGTAATACTATATTTTGGGTTACCTATTATGCCAATCGATATTAAGTCTCTTTGCCGAATAATGTTAAGGATATAGTCCTGCAACATAGAGCCACAGTTATGAGTTCTCACCCTCTAGGATGTGCTCTTTCATCGTTTGTGGTGTTCTTTTATCCTTTCTGGCATTCTCTCATCTCTTACGGTGTTTTGATTCTCTTTATGGATGTTTCACCCTTGAGAGCTGCCACTCAATCCTTCAACAACAACATTTTCTGTTTCCATCCTTCTTTTCTGTAATTTTGTAGCTTTCTTTAATAATTTTGTAGCTTTTTTTATCACAAATCTTTTATATTTGTGATTTTTGGGATAGATTTGAAGAGATTGATACTGAATTTCTTCAATCTACCTTTTGTTGCTTTCTTGGTGGATCTAAAGAGGTGTGATAGGAAAAACAAGGAATTGAAGCTCTTAACTATAGCGCAGGAAAGAAACTCTAATTGGAACAAAATTAAGACATCATAGTCTCAATGGAGATGTAACTTATCCCTTTCATGTCTTTTATTCCCTTTAGTTTTCATTGTTAGGATTTTAAGGAGATTTTGGTGTCTGTCTCTTTTAATTATGTGCAAAGCACATATTCTTCAAGACATGTTGAAAGTGATTTGTAAAAATTCCGTTGAATTCTATTTTTTGGGACTTTATTTTCCTCTCATTTTAAATAATGATATTTTATCTATCTATTGAGAAAAGAAAAATGTTAAGGATATACTCCTACATTAGCTTTGTACATTTAAGGAAATTACTAAATTAATTCTAATAAGTGTTGACTTAGTATTCAAATTCGAGTAGTTAAGTCAATTCATTGAATTAGTATTGTTCTGGATCGGGTATAGGCCCATACAACTAGAGCAGCCCAACCCACCAAACTGGTCCTCAGACGTGCAATGTGCAGAGAACCACTCGCTCACTAAGCTTGTCCCCTCCCCGACAAAAAAGAGGAGACACCACTCCACTCAGATGGATGGGACAGACCATATGAAATAACGTTTTCTTGCACCACATGGGACAGTGCACGATATGCACTGAATCGCTCAGACCTCCTACACTTTTCACACTCTCATTCATCTCTATATAAAGGTCAAACGAGACGACAAAAGTATGCATTAATTCCATTGCCCACTATCCTCCTTGAGCAACCACTGACTTGAGCGTCGGAGTGCCTTTTGCAAGTACCATCCCATTCGCTCCTCACACTGTTGCAGTTGAGCTACGAAGGAGTCTACCATTGTTTACCTTCTCAAATAACTCTCAGAACCTAATTATGAACATTAGCGCTGTCTGTAGGAAAAGAAATTCCCATTCCTAACTCTACTCTCAATACTCCACCTACCACCGCTATAATGATGAACACAAGAAGGAGACAAACTCCAACAAACTAGAACCAAGCTTCTGCGATGCACGCTTCCCCTGTGGTAAACAGCCGTCCAACATCAGTCCTTGCTGCTCATAGACCAGTCGTACCCCAACCAGAACCCGAGTAGGACTAGCACAAGACTTCTTTCACTACAGAGAATCTCCCCCTCCCTTCTAGAGAGTTTTGGAGTAGCAACGCCTAAGTCTGCAAAAGGCACCCTCTAAAGATGTTACGCAGCAAATATCAGCACTGCATCATCTTGGTGACCATATGGACAACGAAGCTCAGTCCTGCCCTCCTAAAATCGACCATCATAAGCTATCCAGGGAAGAACTATTATCCTTGGTCAGACTCCAAGATGAGTGAATCTAGTGCCAAGATGAAAGACTCAGTAACCTGGTACAAATAATGTAACACCCTAACTTTTGAGTGAATTACTGTTTTGTCCTGATTGTGCTGTTTTATGTTTTTCTGTATGGTATAAAATTTATTTGACTGTTTCGTGTTCATATTTGAGTGTTTTGTGTGATTTGCTCAGAGTCAGGAAAATAATAATTTCTGGGCTGGTGAAATTTTATTTTAATTATTCGGAGCTGGGGGATCTTACTAAACCCAATTCTGAATGATATGATTGTTAATCTTTTAATTTTTAGGATTTAACTATGCAATAAAATAATTTTATATTATTATAATATTATTTTATTAGTCAGTACAAATAAACGGCATTGGACCTGGAAAGAAATATGTAGGACCCACTTTTAGTTTGTAGGACCCACAATTGATTTGCAGGACCCACGTTTAGAAAAGGTAGTCAACGTTGATAGCTTTATTTATTTAAGCCAATAGGAATTAAGTCAACAAAGAGGGCTTGACTTGATTTGCACCGTTGGATGAGAAGGATTAGTTTTGAATATCAACTATTGATCTAATCAAAGGTTGTAAGGATAAGCTTAATAATGAAGGCTTTGGATATTTGTTGTTGATCAATTGTACGGTGGAGATTGGTCTCACAAAAGTAGCTAGAATCATTTGTGACCATTGGATGGGAAGAATGTAGGGAAGATCTTGACCCTTTATTTTTGGAGATGAATCTAATGGTTAGAATTTCATGGAGATAAGATCTAATGGCTTAGATTTGATCATATCACTACCTAATATCAACCATTGATATGATCAATGGCTCTTGAAGCTTAGATTATAAGAATGTTAATTAATTAGTAATGTAACCAATTAACCTAATTAAACTAGATTAAGTGTGCATAGAAGGTTAATAGGATTAGTAGCTTAATTAGTAATAATCATTAGGGTAGATCATTCAAGAATATGTGACAATGCATGTGACTAAGCATGTGACAAGGCTTGGATGAGCCAATAGGAGACAAGCTTGGTGACCAAGTTTTGATCTCAACCCTTGATGAAGGCTAAGGCTTGGATGGAGTCTTGGAAGTCAAACAAAGAGGCCACCTCCATTAGGGAGAGCTCCACGGCCATGCACCATTTGGAGACCGCTTTTCACTTCATTTCCTAACACTTTGCTTACACTTTCTATCTTCCAAAATCAAGAACCACCATTGATGCACCTTGGAGACCATTCGGCCCCACCACCTTACACCACCATCCAACCACCAAAAATTTTATCCAACTCACTTTTCCAAACCTAAACATCATTCTAAGAACATCTCTAGTTGAGAGTTCTTTCAAAATCTATCATCTTAAGCTTGGAAAATCACTTTGGAGATTTTTCCTAGAAAGTGAAAATCTTTATTTTTCATTTCTAACTTCATCTCTAAGGTTCTAAGCCATGATTGATCTATGGTTTATGTTTTTCTCCTATAGTTATAACTTGTAAAAATTTATTTGAACATGTTAGGTTTTCTTGGGGGTGATCACGAAATCACTAGGAGAAGGAGTGAAAGATTTTATCTTCCTTTAAGGTAAGAGGGAGATTTAATCTCATCAACCAAGTGTGGTGATGAGGAAATGGATTGTAAGTGTGTTAAGAATCCATAAGGATTCGCTTGTGTTGATTGTTTAAAAGCTTTCCTACTTGTGTTTGATATTGTTTGTATGCATGTCTACAAGCTTTAAATATATTGCACGTGTGATATATGTATGATTATTATTTAAGATGTGAATAGCATGTAAGTTTTGCATGAGTGTTCCAAAGAACACAAAGAGAGGCTCACGGCCTCAACCAAGAAAAGAGAACCAAAATGTTCTCAACAATTTTCTAAAGGAAGGATTTAATGGAATTAGGTAAATGGATGAAATCCAAAATGTTTTAGAAGAAGAAAAATGATCCAAAGATCAAATGCCAAGAATTTAGCAATTTCGGCTAACATGCCTAGTAAATGTGTAATCAATCCAAAACTTATTTTCTAAAGTGTAGAGTAAATGTTTTACCTAAAAAGAATGCATTTATAACGAATTTCCAAGATTTAAAGAAGCAAATCAATTTTTATTAGAAATGTGAAATTGAAGGAAAAATGAATAAAACCCTTGAAAAATACTTACTTTCAAATTATAAAGTATAATGTTAATTATTAAAGTAGATTTTGTAGTTATAAAATAAACAAAGAATTTTTAGAGGAAAAATAAAGAAAATACATTTTTATAGGTTTTATAGACAAAATGCTATCAAAATTTATTAAAAATAGACAAATAAAAGAGAACGTTTTATAATATATTTATAACGTAAGGAAATTTTTCTACGTAGTTTTAAAGTATGAGAAATAACTTACGTAATTTTAAAATCTCTATTTTAAAGCTTTTCGATCAAGAAAATGATTTAAAAATCTTACGCAATTGAGAAAATGATTTAAAAATACTACGTGATTTTAAAAATAGTAAAATATATTTACGCGATTTAAAAACGTTTGTAAAAACGACGAAATTGTGAAAACGCGATAAAATTTCTACGCGATTAATTGGACCAGCGAGTTTTACTGTCAGGCCAAGGTGGTGGACCCGGACATATAGAAATATGGTACGTCAGGTGGGAACGTACTGTATTTTGGACATGTGGAAATATGGTACGTTAAGCGAGAACGTACTGTATTTTGAATTTTTGCCATTGAGGGCATTTGCGTAAATATGAGAATATTTTGAAGCTAAGGGTAATTTGGTAATTATCATTTTTATTCATGCATTGAGTTGTGCCAATTTGATTGATAATTGATGATTTGATTAACGAGGCGAATTACACCGTGTTGTCGGTGTGATAAGCGTAGTGTGGTTCATTTCTTCGTATGGACTTGGAGGCATTAGTGTGCGGAGTATTCCACATGTGGACAGTTAGTCGCTCCTCTGAGCCGTGGTAACTGGCAACACACTAGTGATCTCGACACGCACTATACTTAATCAAGATCTTGTAAAGACTATTTTAGTACAATGCCTGTAGTTATACGATGTTTGGACTATGTGCTACTACACGATGATTGGACAGTGGGCTATAGACACAACGTAAGACAGTGCAATAGTTTGGTTGGGCAGCCTGAGGTACTGATAGATCTTTACGGGTCATTTTCTCTGATATCTGTGTCTAGCTCCATGGAGTAGGAACGAGTCGTTTTGCATTTGTTTCATGCATCATAACATAATTACTTGTGATATTATCTGATACTGTTGTACTAAAACTTTTGTATTAAATTGTATTATTATCTATGATGTTAAGGTATGCTATATTGTATAAACTGCTATATCTGTTGTATTGGCGTTTTCTTATTTGCCATGCTGGTATTGATATATGATTATCTTACCTCTCTATATGTATATGTCTGTATTATTATTTATGTTGTAAAGAGTTTGAGGAGGAGGATTAGCCTCTTGAGAGTGGGTATCTTGAAGAAGAGGAGGAGCAGCAGACGGGGGATCAGTTTGATGACTGCAAACCTTCCAATCATCTATATCCTTTGGACTGATTGGGTGATCATGACGTTGTCGGGATTCTTTGGTTTTGTGAAACTAGAGTTTCACGGAGGCTCTGAAGCCTGGCGATTGTGGGAGGATAGAGGATCGGATGTCTACGTAGGACGTTTGACTGTGACCATATGTAGAGAGTTTGACGGGGAGCCTATTTTCACTACTACTTTGTATTTGCATTTGGAGTTGCCGCTGACTCATAGGCGTTACTAGGGAGGGATTTTCCATGCGCCTAGTGAGATCAGTAGTGTGTCGACAGCACAGACTCATGTCCGTAGAGCTACGAGACATCCAGATTTTCTATCGTTCGATGATCCATCTGAGGGTTAGAAATCTATGATGTGCACTTGGGCATTTTATGATATTTGTACTGTATTATGACTCTTTACTGTTTTCTTTAAATATTTTGTAGTTGTATATTATTTGCTTAACTTAAAACAAAAATCATATGTATATTATGTGTGCAATAACAGTTTATTTTATTTCATGTTCCGTGTTATTTTACTTAAGGTTAGTAGGTATAAAAGGAAACATTTTACAACTCATATTAATTATTTATGTAACAAATATTTTACAACTTAGGTAATATTTATTTATCTTTCTTTTATTGCATCATAAATGTGATATCCCGACAAGGGTGTTACAAATAACCAACCAGGACCAGGGTGGCGGAAACCAATCTCCCAAAAGGGATCATGGAGATGACAAAAGACTCCATGTAGATGACCGCCTTCCAGAGAATTCAAGGGTCATGGGTCCCGGTCACAATGTTTGGCAAACCAAGGCAAGAAAGCAGGAACTTAGAGTCAGGTTGTAACGCCCCTTTTTCTAGTCTCGCGAAGAAGGAACGTAACACCATAATATAAAGAAACGAAATAAATTGCGAAAAATAAGTTACAGTGATTAGTTAAGACCCGGTTCATTTTTAACATGTGATTAAATAATTTGTATTCTTGGATGATAAAATAGTCAAGTATTGAAATATGTGTACATAATTTTTCTCCATTTTTTTTGTTAACAATAAAGAGATGGTAGTAATTACAGATACAATAAAATCAACGCAGTATTGAAAATCATACATTCACATTATATATATATATATATATATATATATATATATATATATATATATATATATATATATATATATATTACATATATATATATGCATCATGTTTAAACATTACAAATTATACAAAAAGCAAAATATGTACCCACCCAAAGAGATACAAATATACACCTATCTAGAACTGAAAAATATCAGGCTTCCCCAAAAAGATAACGGTTAGCCATCAGTAGCCACCGACAGTATTAGCCCCTACGACTGACGAGAAGGGACCGTAGTCCGGTCCTCCTCAGGGTCCTCTTCATCCGATGAGATTGCCATTAGAACGACCGAATTTCGGGCAGAAGCCCAAACAGTGGAGAGGAAAGAATCCTCTTGAGGGGTGTAGAACATATCAGTCCACATATCCCTCATAGGTAGGTAAAATTCTAAAACGACAAAAGCAGAAAATTCAAAAACAGGAGTGTCGTATCGATCCTAAGCTAATGACACTGTCAGCTCCCCGCGGTACACGCATCGATCTGTCTGCACATGTATGTGCCAGCAATCTGGTCCTCCGTGGAAGGTCAAACGTACCCCAAAAATCGGTGAGGGCGTGACGACATTCTCAGCAGACTCTAGTCGTAGTGCGGCTAGAAGCCCAGAAACTCAGGTGTTTCCTTTTCTTCCTCACGGACGTCTTCTCAGAAGTATACAAATAAACAGAAATACAGAAAATACGAAAAGAGGTGAGACACCCAGCTTCCAGTACCAAAATGGCAGCAAAAAAACAAAACAGCGCTGGACGCCCATATATCAACACAGTTCATATATCTAATCACAGTAATAATTACAATTCACAGTAAAAGCATAACAACAGTAATCAGCAGTAAAGATTATTAGTAACAGGCATACAACATCAATATTTTCAACAGTCAGCAGTTTAAGCAATCAAATAATTTATACAATCATAATAACAAATATTTTTCCCAATTATAAATGCTCATGTCCAATAAATTATAAGACTGACAGTGCACAATGCAAATGGTACCAAAATTCTTACTCCATTGAGCTAGACATAAACATTTTCGGAGTGAATGATCAAGAAGTAATGCTAGTATCTTGTTAGCCTTAAAAATAGTGTGCTCATCTCATAAAAATGTTTGCGCAAAAATGGCTTATACATGGCACCTCAACAGTTAATCGCGATATAGGACAGCGTCTCAGTTCGGATCATCGGTGTGTTTGCATCGGTCTATCCCACGGCCCCAGTGGAGCTACCACTGTCCATTGTGAGACACCCGCACCCCGACGACCCAGGGCCAACCACTATGACCCTACGCTTAGTCTATTCGCACCCGCACATAGGTGTTATTCAACTCCTAAGCATACATCACCATTTCAACAATGTCCAACGGATAACACATATGCATAACGATGCAATGTACATCATGTATGTTTATCAATGATGTATTCATCATAAAGCATACCACAACAGCATATATATATATTCATCATCAACTTGTCATAAATCCATCAAATACATATTATCAAGTGCTTAGTCCCACGTAGGGAATCACAACAACATATCAATCCTCAACATCAATAGGTATTTATGGTTCATCTATTATCACAAGTCCACATTATGGATTCACCTTCTCAAAGTCTTGCACTTTGGTCAATTATGATAATTTTAGGTTAAGTAACCCTTCAAAACTGTGGCCCTCTTAAGTGCTATTATCCAATTTAATTCTTTCATCACATTATGGATTATGTATATCTCTAAACTCTTAATTTCCAAAAATACACCAAGGCATCCTTTAACCTCAAGATTTTTTCTCTAAAACCGTGGCCCTCTGGACCTTCAAAATTCCAATTTCTTTCCATATTATGCATTAGTCTTTTGATATCTAATCACTTAAATTTTTGCTCACCCCAAACCAATCCAATCCCTCAAAATTCAAGCCAAAATCATGGCCTCACATTAAGGTAGGAAACCCTCAAATTTTTTCATTCATTAATTCTAATATTATCACTCAACATTTAATTACATAAGCTTCATCTTATTTGTATACAAAAACCAATTTATATCCCTAAATTCTAGTCAAAACCGTGACCTCACATTAGGGTAGGAAACTCCAAATTTTTCATTTAACAACCCTAACATCATCAAACATCTCAACACATCCAACACATTCAAGATCACCCTTCAAGCATTAATCCAATTTAAGAGTACATAAACATGCAAAATTACCAAACAAAGTGAGCAAACAAAAGTTTCCTCACCACCAATAATGGTTGAAGTGAGTAATCTCCCTCTTACCTATAGGAAGAACACAAAAATGATCTCTTATTGCTCCTTAATAGTTTCAGTTTTGGGGTCCAAAAACCCTAGGAATTTCAAGACAAGAAATCAACATCAATGGTTGAAAAAGAAGAGATCCATGGTCATCAAAGAGACCATGGAACACGAAAATGAAGAGAAGAAAGAAGAAAAATGAAAACTTTACCTTAAAGCTTGAAGCTTTTCCTTGGAAGACAATGTGGGTGAAGATAGATTTTGAAGAAAATTTCTAAATAGGAAATGTAGAGGAGGTAAAGGTAAGTGTAGAAATGATCTTGGTGAAGAGAAAAATCAAAGAAAATGGTCTCTAATGGGGGCTGCAATTTAGTAGGGAAGAAGGAGAAGAAGAGAGAAGGAAGAGAAAAATATGAAGATGAAAACTAGAGAGAGAAGTAGATAGATGAAAAATGAGTGAAATGTGATTAAGTGTAGTAAGTGAGGGAGCAAAAATTCACTCCCCTTGGGCTATAGGTTGTCGCGGCAATGAGAGAGGGGAGAGGGGTGGAGAGGCTTCTCCAACAAGCTAAGGGCATGCTTGGTCATTTGGTAGTCAAAGCTTCTCAAAGAAGCTTTGATTAAAATACAATAAATTTGAATTAAAGTGAGTTTGATTAGACTTAAAGTAGATTACATTAGGATAATGTGATAGGATTTTTAATACATGTTATTATCCAATGGACAATTGTCACAGTTGACAGAAGTTAGTATTAATTTATCTGACAAATAAAATTTACACAGTGATTATTATTTTATCTGATAAAATTTCTCAAAAAACGTAAAATCTTGTAAACCATGTCCAGTCTCAGGTTTAGTAAGATCCCACATTAACTTTTTCACAGATCAAGATTCTCGGAAAAAATATCTCATTTTCTTGGTTCCGCTCGATTTACACGGAAAATGAAAAATAATATTAAAATATTTCACATTCTCAGAAAAATTCAAAAAATTCTCAAAAATCACAAATATTGGAAAATGAATATTCATCACAAAATAAATAAAATTTGGGGTGTTACACAGGTGCTTAGTCTCTTAAAACCAGTCATTCTCTGATGAACTGATGGCGTACGACATCCCCAAGCAGTTCAAATATCCCACCAACATTGAACCCTATGACGGGACCTTAGACCCTCAGGAAAATCTAGATGCTTACTTTTTCGCACTCTTGTTCATTAGGGGTGGTGACTCGCTCATGTGCCAAGTTTCTCCCCTGTCACTGAAGAAAGCTACCCTGAGATGGTTCACCACTTTAGCCCCAAGGTCTATCACTAACTGGGAAAGACTATCCTTAAAATTTTTGCTGCACTTCACCACCAGCAAAGTGTAGCCTAAATCCATATCCTGTTTCGCACAGATCAAGTAAGGAAAAGAGGAGTCCCTATCAGACTTTATATCTGGGTTTACCAAGGAGATCGTAAATATACGTGATTGAGATGAAAGACTGGGATTGTTTTTTATCATAGAAGGACTTCATCCAGGATACTTCTCCTTTTCACCGGCAAAAAATGAGCCTTAGACCATGGACGAGTTTCATTCCCATGCTGACAAACACATCAATGTCGAGGATATTCTCCAAGTCAGGAAGCACCTCAAAAGAGAATATGTCAAACCCAAACCCGGAGAACAATCCAATCAACAAGGCCGGAACTCAAAACCATACCTCAAGGGGAAGTTCAAGAGTTACACCCTCCTCAATACATTGATAACACTATATTTTATACATTTTGTAATCCTTTCACTAGGCTTCTTAAGGTTCAATTAAACTTAATTAAGTTGGTTTTGACACATTTTATGATATTAAGCTGAATTGGATCATTAAACAAATTATTGCATAAATTAACTTTAATTATCTCTTTGGCAATATTTAGTAAACTGGCTAGAATTTGAGTTGTAAATATTTGTTTGATGTGAATTTGGTCTTGTATGAAAGCTAAGACAATTCCCTACAAATTTCATGTCGAACACTTTGTCAAATTCTGAGGTCTAATGGATGATATTGGGCTTTGAAGTCAAAATAGAGGAGCTGAAATCGGGCCTAAATACTCTGCAATAATTGGATCATATCTTGAGTTTTAGGCATGATTTTGGACTCAGACCAAAGCCATTTTAAAGCAAATATCCAGACCTACAACTTTCATGAAGACCACTTTTCTCAAAAATGAAGAAAACAAGAGACTCAGTTGTACACGTTTACTCAAGTATTATTATTATTTAAAAAAAAAGGAAACATAAGCGCTTACGTTTAAATTTCGTTACTGTGCACATGCACAGCAACCAAATTTGCCAATAAATAGGCATTCTAAAATTGAAGATGAAATGCAAAATCCGGAGGAGCATTTCGTGCGCAACGTTCCAGTTCTCTCTCTTTTCTTTTCCTTTTTCTTTTCTTTTTCTTTTCTTCTTTCTCATGTGAAATTAATCTTCATCTTGCTTGGGTGAAGGAGTGAAGCTTTTAATAATAAATTGAGGTTAGATTTATTTCTTTCTTGTGCTTTAAATGATATATTTTTATGTGACTTTTATATGTATTATATGTTGTTTCCAATTAATTTAGAAACTCTTCTTGTATAATGAATATCTTAATCCATTGTGGACAGTAAGATTGGCATAGTAGATGCTTTTGACGATTTACAAGTATTAGTAGATAATTATTGGAACTATAATATAATTACATGATTAAACTTAGAATGTTAAATCTTCCGATTGGAATCTTCATTATGCATGATTTCAATTGAGTTATAAAAAGAAATAATCTTATCTTTAATTTATTATCAAAAGTGGATCTCATAATCCAAGCAAATCTTTTCTATTTGTGAACAACTTATATCATCTTTAATTTTGTGACAAATCTTCTTTTTACCTCAAATCAATATATTTTTCTTCATCAATTCCATGTGGATCGATCTCAGACTCCCGATAATTTATTACTTGAGACAACCTACACTTGGGTTGAAACTTTTAATTATAATTAAATTCCATCAAGTTTTTGGCACCGTTGCCGGGGACTTGATTTGAAGTTCTAATATATTGAAGTTCTCTTTCTGTAAGTAAACTTCACTATCAAGTATATTCCTCCTCTACTCTTTTCATTTTTATTTATCTATTTACTAACGCACTAACTAGTATTTTTTTTTGTGAATAGTAATATGAATAGTAACATAAATAGTGAATAGTGAATAGTAAATGAATAGTAAAAAAGTTAAAAATAAAAAAAAATTAACCTTTTGTATATATTAACTCAGTGGGGGTAATTTTCCCTTTTATTTTCTTGTACAGTGGGGTTAATTCTTTCTTTTATTTTTACACACTAACTTAATGGGGGTAACTCTCCCTTTTACTTGCCTGTAATTTATTTTTTGTTTTTATTTGGTGGTTGATTTATTACCCCATCTTTGTAAACATTTTTTTTATTTACGCTTTCTATTATTATTATTATTATTATTATTATTATTATTTATTATTATTATTATTATTATTATTATTATTATTATTATTTACGCTTTATGCTTACTAACTTTCTAATTTTTAAATTCATTTATTTATTTTTCGCAATCTAACTTTTAAATTCTCATTTATTTTTTTCACAATCTAACTTAATGAAATAATCTTTCTTCTTCTCTCTTTTTTTCGCCTCTGTGGGGGGGCTCACCACTCACCTAAGCATATTTTCAAATTTACTTTCCGCACTTTACTTTCTGCATTTTATTTTTCGTATTTTATTTTTCGCACTTTATTTTCTCGTGCATTTTATTTTTTGTATATTATTAACTCTTTAACTATCTAACTTTTTTTATTTTATCAGTTATTTAACTTATTATTATTATTTTATATATATATATATATATATTTTATATATATATATATATATATATATTGGGTGGCTGGTTTATACCACACCCTTATTAATATTTAATGAATAGTTTATACCGCCAGCTTGTACATTACTTTTATTTTATTTTACGTCACTTATTTATGTTTATTTGGTATCGTGATTCAAATTCTGATCGTTTAGTTAAAATTAATCCTGGTACTTTATATATTGATTCAATTGAATCACAATCACACACAATTGACATAATGGATGAAAATCAACCACCAATAGCTGAAAACAAAAGTGTACATGATGAATATGAAAACCAACCATTGCAAACTATGCGTGCATATTTGCATCCACCTCGAAATTCTAGTCCATCATGTTTTGTCTTCCCAACTAATGCTAACAATTTTAGATTTAAGCCGGGTATGATTTCTTTACTTCCAAATTTTCATGGTTTAGAATCTGAAAATCCATATTTACATCTAAAAATATTTGAGGAAGTTTGTATTACTTTCAATGATAAAAATTACACTAAAGAGATTATTATGCTTAAACTGTTTTATTTTTCTTTGAAAGATAAAGCAAAAACTTGGTTTAATACTTTGAAATCAAGATCAATTGAAACATGGCAAGAAATGCAAGGTGAGTTTTTAAAGAAATTTTTTCCAACACATAAAACCAATGCTTTGAAAATACAAATCCAAAATTTTTTCCAAAATTCAAATGAAGCTTACTTTTAATGTTGGGAACGTTTTAAAGAGTTGTTAAATTCTTGCCCACATCATGGTTTTGAAAAATGGCGGACTATAAGCTTCTTTTATGAAGGTTTAACACCTGAAACCAAACAATTTATGGAAACAATGTGTAATGGTGAGTTTCTTGATAAAGAACCTGTTGAAGCTTTAGATTATTTAGACCAGTTGGCTGAAAATTCTCAATCTTGGCATGATACTAATATTTCTAGAAATTCAATTAGATCTAACCTTGCAAATGCTAATAAAGGAAAATATAATCTTAGTCAAGAAGAAGATCTAAATGCTAGGATTGCTAGTTTGGCTAGAAAAATTGAAACAATGGAATTAGGGAAAGTAAAAGAAGTCAAAGCTGTTCAAAATGAAGAAATTTGTGGCATTTGTGATGAATTAGGACACTCGACAAATGAATGTCCTAATATTCCTGTTTTTAAAGAAGTTGTGCATGAGCAAGTAAATGCAATGAAGAATTTTAAAAAGTCATTCACCTCTTCTTTTTCAAATTCTTACAATCCAGGATGGAGAAATCACCCGAATTTCAGTTAGAGAAATAATAATCAAACACAATTTTTGCAACCACCGCCTCCTCGTGAACAACAGGATTCTCAAAATTCTCAAGGATATGCACCTTATGTCCTACCATATAGGAAAAACCTTGAAGGAACATTGAATGTATTCATAGAAAAGTAAGATGTCATCAATAAACAAACTACTCAAACTATGATTGACATAAAAGACACTCTTGCTAAACTTGCTTTTACACTCACCATTCACGAGAAAGAAAAATTTTCTTCTCAACGTCAACTAAATCCCAAAGGTCAATACTGTCTAAATGAGGGTTGTTCTGAAAGTAAACAAATAGATCAAGTCAAGTCAGTGATAACTCTTAGGAATGAAAATGTTGTTGAAGAAAGCAAAGAGATAAAGAGCCAAGTGTCCGGAATAATGAAGTCCTTGAGTGTGAATGAGCTAGAGGATGTGGAAAAGAATCAAGATAGTAGTGATGTCAAACTACCCAAGGAACCTGAGGTAACAAAGAATCCTGTTAAGCCAAAAAATAAAGACAAAGGTCACCAGACATACATGATTGACTCAATCATGGAGAAGGGAATTTCTACAACCTTTGATTTTGATCCCCTTGAGAATCTTCTTGTTAATTCTGAGTTTGATTTTATTAGTAATCCATCTAATGCATTTGATAATTGTGTTAACTTTTATTTAACTCAGGATCATGACACTTAGGGATGGAGTCCAAAGTTTAAGGAGTTGCTTAATAAAGGTTGGAGTTTTCCTGATAAAACATGTGGTCGTCCCCCTGTCTGTTCTCTTGAAATTAAATTGGAGGAAGCTAAATGGTCAGCAGTTGAACCCATAACTTGAGTTGAAGGATCCAGATGTAGTCGAGACTTTGGTAGAAGATCCTGTCTACCAAAGCTAAGGTAAGTTTTTAGTATTTCGTTTGTATTTTTATTGAGTCAGCTTAAGTGCCTCCTAGATTTCGGAGCCTTTGTATGGGGATGTAAATAGTGTCGGCCAACACAAAAAACTGAATGAAAAAAAATGTATACATCTTGGGTTTGGCTTTGGTAACACACAACGTGAATGGGGAAATGCATGCATCTTGATCCAGCCTTCTTAATTGAAAAACAAAGACGGTATATTGTATCCCACATGTGAGGCAATTAGTCGTATTATGGCCACTTATCCCTTTTGGGAGCCCTATGTTGCGTTGGTCTTGAATGGGTCTAATACTGGTCAACAATGCTTTGGCACAAAGCTGAAAGAGCTGACTACCTCCATCCTAATTTCAAGTGAGTATACACTCATCTTTCATCAGATTTCTAACAACTTAAAAAAAAAAGCAAGAAGTGGTCCGAAGGAAATGTTGCGAGAAGTAGTAAGAAAAGAAAGTCAGTCAAGACACTCCATATGTTTAAATAATTTCAATCTTTGGTCGTATTTTGTTTCTATTTATATTTGTGTGGGGTTTCTCTTTTCAGTAATTGCAGTAACAGGTACTATCTTCTTTCTTTTATCTTTCTATGTTTTAACATTGAGGACAATGTTGTGATCTGGTTGGGGAGAAGAATTGTTGTGTGAATAATTGTGTAAAAAAAATTTATTTTAAAAAAATTGTTTAAAAATGCTTGGAAAAAAATTTTTAAGTGTGTTTATGTTTGTCGTATTTACTAATAGCTAAACCAGTTAGGGATGACAGAGTAAGGAGTTTTTAGGTAATTAATTAATTAGTATTGATTTGTGGAAGTAACAAAGTTTTTGTCTTTTGATTTCTTTTGTAAAATTCAAGTGAATACACTTTCACATCCTTTTAAGCAATTGAAATTCAAGGATCATACCAAGATTGATTAAATTGTCTTCTGTCTTAAATTTCACATGCTTGGTTATGGATGTTGAATTGATGGATTGAGAATGATAGAATTATGCCTTGTGAGATTTTGAGGCTATCGATGAATGGATTGAACATCTGTACCATTCTCTTCTTTCTTGTGTGATTTTTTCTCATGGAATTGTTACTCTAGAACTTGCTTTGATTCTTTTTGAAGCTACATTTTCACATGCATATATAAACATGATTGAGGCATTTTTCTTAAAATAGCTACTTTAACCAAATAGCCAGCCTTGCTCAGTACCATATTATTTCAAAATGATATCAAGCACTCTTATGACTTCTTGAAAATTCTCTGATTCTTGCCAACCTTTTATATTTTCATTTGCTTAACCCCTTTGAGCTTATTTGACCATTCCTTGTTTCTAGCTCATTATGTGCCTTAAATGAAAGATCATGTTTTTACTTGACCTTAGGGCATAAGAGAACATTAGCTTTGTTAATGAATGAGTTCTTGAACAAGTGTGGGGTGTGTGTACAAAATGGTTGTTGAAAAAGGAAAGAGTGCCTAATTGAAAAAAAAAAAATCAAATGTGTAAAGAAGGGCCAACAAGGCAAAAAGGGAAAGGAAAAATATGTAAAGGGAATATGCATTAGAGTTGGGATGAACTTTCATGCTTGTTAATTGAACTCAGCTCTCATGTTCTTTTATTCTCTTTGGTTTTTAACTTCTTATATCCATATTAATCCCTTCTCCTTTACCATAGCCTCATTACAACCTTGAATAAAGTCCTCATGATTTGTGTGTGCATGTGTTCTGAGTAGTGGAGAAGTAGAAGATAAGCAAGCTTATGGTAGTACAATTGTTCATGGGTTGAATAGAGTGAAACACTTACCTTTTTTAACACTTGAGAGATTGAGAGTGACTTCTGTGAGGATCTATCATTCTTGATTCATTCTTTTCAATTGAAGTTTCTTTGCTTGTTGGTTTGAAATGTGAAGATATGTTACCTCATGACTGTTTTGATCCCTTGAATGTTTGGTTGCTCTTCTTGAGTCATTAAATCCTATAGCGTTTTTAGTTTTTGAGTCTGTGTCGTTTTTCTTTAGTTTTTGTCTTTCATGTTTTGCCCAGGAGTGCAAAAGTTAAGTGTGGGGGAATTTGATAACACTATATTTTATACATTTTATAATCCTCTCACTAGGCTTCTTAAGGTTCAATTAAGCTTAATTAAGTTAGTTTTGACATATTTTATGATATTAAGCTGAATTGGATCATTAAACAAATTATTGCATAAATTAACTTTAATTATCTCTTTGGCAATATTTAGTAAACTGGCTAGAATTTGAGTTGTAAATATCTATTTGATGTGATTTTGGTCTTGTAGGAAAGCTAAGACAATTCCCTACAACTTTCATGTTGAACACTTTGTTAGATTCTGAGGTCTAATGGATGATATTGGGCTTTGAAGTCAAAATAGAGGAGCTGAAATCGAGCCTAAATACTCTGCAATAATTGGATCATATCTTGAGTTTTAGGCATGATTTTGGACTCAGACCAAAGCCATTTTAAAGAAATTTCCAGGCCTATAACTTTCATGAAGTCCAGTTTTCTCAAAAATGAAGAAAACAAGAGACTCAGTTGTACACGTTTACTCAAGTATTATTATTATTTTTTTAAAAAAGGAAACGTAAGCGCTTATGTTTAAATTTGGTTACTGTGCACATGCACAGTAACCAAATTTGCCTATAAATAGGCATTCTGAAATTGAAGATGAAATGCAGAATCCGGAGGAGGATTTCGTGCGCAGCGTTCCAGTTCTCTCTCTTTTCTTTTCCTTTTTCTTTTCTTTTTCTTTTCTTCTTTCTCATGTGTAATTAATCTTCATCTTGCTTGGGTGAAGGAGTGAAGCTTTTAATAATAAATTGAGGTTAGATTTATTTCTTTCTTGTGCTTTAAATGATATATTTTTATGTGACTTTTATATGTATTATATGTTGTTTCCAATTAATTTAGAAACTCTTCTTGTATAATGAATATCTTAATCCATTGTAGACAATAGGATTGGCACAGTGGATGCTTTTGACGATTTGTAAGTATTAGTAAATAATTATTAGAACTATAATATAATTACATGATTAAACTTTGAATGTTAAATCTTCCGATTGGAATCTTCGTTATGCATAATTTCAATTGAGTTATAAAAAGAAATAATCTTATTTTTAATTTATTATCAAAAGTGGATCTCGTAATCCAAGCAAATCTTTTCTATTTGTGAACAACTTATATCATCTTTAATTTTTTAACAAATCTTCTTTTTACCTTAAATCAATATATTTTTCTTCATCAATTCCCTGTGGATCGATCTCGGACTCCCGAGAATTTATTACTTGAGACAACCTACACTTGGGTTGAAACTTTTAATTATAATTAAATTCCATCACACACCCCGGGCTCAAATCTACCAGGAGTTCATGAACATCGAACTCCGAAATATGCAAAGGCCTCCCCCAATAAAGAGGCCAAAGGACATATCCAAGTTCTACGCTTGGCCCGACAGCTATGGTCACAACATGGAAGATTGTACCAACCTCCATAATGCCATCGAGTCCATCATCCAGGATGGACGTCTAAGCAGATACGTGCGTCGAAACAGCAACAACGACTAGAGAGAGGCCCACCATAGGAAACAAAGCTACAACCCCCAGAGTCCTTTTCCCCCTTACTAAAGGAGACATTCCCTAACCAGAAATGAGAATCCTAACTCGCGATCACCTCAGGTTAATGCCCTAAATCAAGATAGGGTGTAACCTCGACATGACAACTAGGAGGATGGTCGCCACTATGCTGAAGTAACTCGGATGATCACTTAATATCCTGTAATTACTACTTCAATAGTGTAAATACCTTTAGATATCAATGAATCAACTATTTCTAACTATTGTCTCATTTGAAGTTGATACTTCGGTACCCTGGCGTGCCATATCCCCCAAGGTCACCACACCTTAGCGAGGTCCAAGAAATACAAGATTTGAAAAGGATAAGCAATTCCGACGTAAGACGACCAAACTGGGGAAAGCCACTTGAGCACCCTTTAGGGTCAACCAACGTGATCAAGGGTCTTAACTTGTGCTCATTTGAGCCGCACTTTAGTCATCGATCAGTGTGGTTTGCAGCAGTCAAGGACAATCAACTATAGTCCAGGATAGTGGACTCCACGCCACAGGGTTACCATGTCCAATCAAATGAACCCTACCACCGAGCTCGAGTTTAGCATTCACCTCAGATGGTGAAGTGAATGTCCGTCCAATCAAACGAACCCTACCACTGATTTCAAGTTTTACATTCACCTCAGTTAGTGAAGTGAATGTTCGTCCAATCAAACGAACCTTACCATTAAGGTCAAGTTTCGTATTCACCTCAAATGGTAAAGTGAATGTTTGTCCAATCAAACTAATCCTACCACTGAGGTCGAGTTTCGCATTCACCTCGAATGGTGAAGTGAATGTTCGTCCAATCAAACAAACCCTACCACCGAAGTCGAGTTTTTCATTCACCTTGGATGGTGAAGTGAATGTTTGTCTAATCAAACAAACCCTACCACTGAAGTCGAGTTTTGTATTTACTTAGAATGGTGAAGTGAATGTTCATTCAATCAAATGAACCCCATCACTATCTAGGTGGAGTTTCGTATTCACCTCGGATGGTGAAGTGAATGTTCGTCCAAACAAGTGAGCCCTACCTCCGAGGTCGATTTTTGCACTCACCTCGGTCTGGTG
The DNA here is from genome assembly GCA_029884605.1 of Ormosia emarginata. Taxonomy (NCBI): domain Eukaryota; kingdom Viridiplantae; phylum Streptophyta; class Magnoliopsida; order Fabales; family Fabaceae; genus Ormosia; species Ormosia emarginata. The sequence continues at coordinate 38,957,268 of JAQQTP010000074.1, read as the reverse complement.
AAGTGAACGTTCCTTTTGTAAGCATACATCGAAACTTGGCATTGGATCAATCTTAGAACTACAAAAACAACTAACAAGATAGTGACAGTTCAACTGAACAATACAACGAGGGGTAGAATGTTTGGAAAAACAAGTGTTATTCTCATTCCAGACATTGCCTATTTTAGTCTACTTTACAAAGAGGAAGTTATTCTCTTTCAAGAAGGACCAGCAAGTCACCTTCGTGCAAAGACTGCCCTTTTGAGAATAGCCAAGAAGGTAGCCTAACGAAAAGATGGTGACAACCAAGCACCATCCTACATGGGCCATCACATCTGTTGTTTAACATGAAAGCAACCACCCCTCCCTTGATCAGAGTGAAGATCGGTCTTGTAGCCCTACACTTCCTAACCACCCCGGCATGCCCACGACAAGGAAACGATCAAGGGAGCAAGGGAAGAGGGTAGTGGAACCCATCCACACCCCATAAGAACTATAGACAGAAGCCTCGAGTCATTCTAACAGAAGCGGAACCATACCCCACCACACGCACAGCTAAAAAAAAAGGTCTTGTATTGTTGAGAGGTGGCTAGACCAGGCTACGCAAGGCAATTGCTCGGTCCTCTCCAAGCCACTACACTAGGAAAGAAAGGTCTCCAGAACATGCAGCCAAAAAGGAAACACCTTCGATAATTTGAGGAAAAATTAGATTATGGCCTAAAAAACGGACACGACCTTCCATACGCTCACAATAAGCAAGAAATGGACCATTATCTGAGGAAAGACCTATGCTCATTTATACACATAATACAAAGGGAACAGGTGACAACCCCACTACTAATGTTCCCTATTTATAGAAGAAGTAATACATCTTAATTAGTCCGTAAATGAGGTGAACTGGATACACGATCGAAGCCACAATTAATTGCTCATCCCCTGTGATTAGCCACATGGACATCAAACAATTGGGGAACAAAGCTGAAAACTAATATGGCCATTAAAGCAATCTTAACTCTCAATAAATCCAAAGAAGTGGTTATCGAGCAAGCACATACTGCTATAAACTGTAGATTAAAAACTGCCAAAAGGCATCAGATCCAAAGCCTCACTGCCAAGATCGAGCATTAGACCCACCTCAATGAGCTACGCAAGCAAAATTACTTAAGTATAAAGTCAACACCAAGATTAAGTGTCTCACCTATCTCGGTCTAACAAAGGTAGAAATTCAACAAGCATGAAGACAGCGCCGGGATGGAGTGTTAGACTTACCTCGTGTAACACCCTCGAAAATATGTTAGACTTGTATATGGTTATAGAGGTAGCCTATTACTTGCTTAACATGCATGTTTTATTTTGTGGTTTTCTGAGTTGGTTTAGTCACCTTGTTGTAACACTATAAATGAAAAATAGTTGTTATTGGCCCAATAAATGACATAAACTATTTAGTTAATGAAAATAAATATAAAGAATTTGTTTGTAGGTCACAAATGTGCGGTTTATAGTGTGGTTAAATTTTGAGAACTAATTGAATCTATTTGGTATTTTTAAGCACACTTTGTGAGTGTTTTAATACCCGATTGGTGAGTTAGAAATTTAGAAAGTTATGGTAATGGTGAAGTTAGGATTTAGATGAATCATAAGATTTATTCTAATACCTACGAAAGTTAGGAAACTTAATTTGGTGAAATTTAAGTATTCTTAACAGGTATAATGTTATAGAAAAATATCCAAGTAGGATATTTTCCTTCCCTTTTGTCTCTAGCTATCCCTCTCTCTCCCAAACCCTCTTTGCTGACTTTGTTTATAAGTTATTTCTCTCATTTCTCACCACTCTCATGGCTGGCCACCAAGAAAACACAAGGGAAAAGAAAAAGAAGCAACAAGTGAAGAAGGAAGGGAGGAAGAAGAAAAGGGAAAAGGTGGAGAGGAACTATTGAGCTCTTTTTTTTCTTGCATCTTAGAGGTAAGGGTGTATGGTTCATTTCATTCTTTCTCATCTCCATCTTATTTTCATGGTGTTTGCTTGATGGGAGAAAAATGAGTTTGTATGATTTTAGTGAATCTTGATGTTTGTTTCTTATTTCTGTGGATGAAATGAGTTTGTTAATAGCTTATTTAAAGCATGATTGTTAGTTATCATCCCTTAGAAAGCATTGAATCCACTTGAATTTTAAGTTGAAAAATGGGTTTTTGTAAGGTTTTTGAATCATTTTTTAGTGAGTTTTAAGCTCTTGAATCCATGCTTGAGGGAGTTAAAGATGTGTATGAGAGTTATCACACGATTAAGGGTCTTGAATGATGATAGAAATCATGTAGGATCTATTTTTGATGGGTGGAAAATTGATTAGAATTCAATAGAACAGTGAAATTGTTCTGCAGAATTTTTACTAAGCCAACGCCTGAGCACTGGGTTTTGGGCACTCAAGCGCCCACTACCTAGAAGGAATTATGCGTGTTGCTATGCAGCCAGCGCCTGAACGCTAGCAATGAGCACCTGAATGCTGGAGCCAATGCCAGGCTTGAGCGCCTGAGCGTTGGGGACAAGGAAAAATAGGGCAATTTTTCTGTTGTTTGGGCGCCTAAGCGCCTAGACTTCACCGCTTGAGCGCCCAAAAGGCAGAAACTCTTTTGAGTTTCTTGTAAGGAGAAAGGAGATCCCTATTTGTGTTGATTCTTTTTATATGCTTTCTAATGAGTGATTGAGACTCTAATGGAGGTATTTAATAAAGAAATAATGATATGCATGTAGATCAATTGGTATGTTAAATATTGTGGTAATTAGTCATTGTTTTACATGTTTGTGATTGTTGAAGGACATGACCCTCACCTTTGGTGATAATATATGATAGTGTGAGGAGGTCACTTGCCCTCCCTATTGTAGTGATGAGCTAAGGATGGTGTTTTCCCTCCCTTATTTTTCTGGTAGTTGAGGCTAAGAGGACAATTCCCTTCCTCTTTACTAGGTATTATCCTAAGTGGAAGGTATTTGAGGAGGACAATTCCCTCACTATTAGAGGTGATCCTATATTGTTGATAGTGTGAGGACGACAATTCCCTCCCTATCAACGCGTAGTTCAGGAGGACAATTCCCTCACTACCTGTGTAAACCTATGGAACTAGGTTCCTGATTCATGACATATCATGATAAATACATTGTTTGGATACTGCATAGGCATGAACATAAGGTATTACTAGGCATTTGCATAGTAATTTTAGGGGCAATTACTACCGTTTCATGCGCATTTCATGACATTCATAATTGTATGGACGATTGTCTTACTTTGTGAATGAGTTTAGTTTTCAGAATGATGGTTTTCTTGAGAATGTTATATAGATGAGTATGTGAACGTTCTTTGAGTAATGAGTAGTAATCTTATTTACTGTTGCAAATATATTTTGATATTAATGGATAATTGTGCGATAATTATGTCATATGTGGTTTTGGAATACCATTACTGAGAATTATGAATTCTTATCCCGTTGTATTTCTATGTAAATCTAGGTAAAGATCCTACAAAGGGGAAGAAGAAGATGTATGAAGACTAGAATAATTTATCTACTTTAATAGAGATAAAGCTTGTATAGTGTTATATTTGCTTTGGCATGTTAAAAGTTTTTTGTATTACAATGTGCCCTTTTTGGAGGATGAGGTTGTATATATATAATCTTTTCATTTTCTGCAAGACTATGTATAGTAACATGGATGGTTATTATATATCTAGTTAATGTTTTAGTTTAGAAGTGACATGTCTAATACTGTTTACTATTGTATATCAGAGTATATTATGGTATCTGGTATTAGGACGTTACACCTCGGCAATAAAAAGAAAGTAACATATAGAAATTGTTAACTACTCAATTAAAGGGTGCCCAAGGTTAGGACTTGTCTAAATACAAAAGTAAAACCCTATACAGGGGGCAATAAAATAAAAATAAGTATAAAAAAGTGGCACTCTGATCTTCCGGGGTCTCCACTGCTGCCTCAGTTTGCCCAGCCTCAATCTGCATCACCTCGGCCATGATCATCTGGCCTAGATTTTGGCCAACATTCGACACTATCTCTGTCCCTTCACATTCTTCCACCTCATGATCCACTTAATTACTGAGGATTGCCTATGAAGTGACCTTGTCTACAATCTGACCATCTTGGACTTCTTTCAACACGATGATTCCCTCCTTGTTAAGTCCAAGATTAAGGAGGCGAAGTTGGCTGAGGGCATTTTCAAATGTCTCTTCCATGGACGTCGACCAATCATCCACAGTTTGATCAAACTCCCTTTTCAGAAGCTCAAACTAGACTCGGGCATCGGCAAGGGCGAACTCAGACATGGCCAAGCTCTTTTTCAGTTCATCATCCTAAGAGTTCTCCTAACCTAGTTGTGCCTAAAGCTTATCAGCCTCAGCAGCCTTGACTTGGAGAGACTCCATCTCAGCAACTCGAGCATGGAGAGAGGGGATAACAGAAGCATCTGTGATCAGGCGATCAACCTTGGCCCATAGCAACCTGAGCTACCCATCCTTCTAGGTCGCCTCTGTGACAGCCAGGTCGAGCAGTTTGACTTTCTCACCCAGATCCAACTCGAGCTTATGCTTGTCACTTTTGAGGGTGTTGAGCTCCTTCTCTAAATTAGAAACATCCTAGTAGAAACCCTAGTTTTCTTCCATAAGCTGAAGAAAAGAGACAAGTCATAAACCACCCAACTGTGCCCTGTGAAAGAACTCTGGCATGTCGAGCTAGACTAAAGCCTCAGCCTCTGTCTGATTGTATAACGAGTCATTGATAAAATTGGAAGGATCAATTGTATAATGCCACATTGATATCGGTGGAGGCCTAATTGGAGCGCCCTCAAACTCCGAATCGATAGGAGCCTTGAACACTTCAGGATGCTCCGAAATGACATCGATGGCAGGCCTCTTCCCTCTGTCATCCCTGCTACCTTAAGTTTGCCTTTTTTGGGGACGGAATGGTGGAATGAGAGAGCCCATTTCAACTTCTTGTGCCCCAACAGATGGGATATAAGGAGAAACCGCCACAACCATGGGTGGAGAAGTCGTGCTGCTTAAAGGAGAAAGAATAACAATAATCATCCCCTAAGCAACTACCGGGGGCTGAGACCCCGTTGCCTCACCACCTTTTGCCACCAATATCACAACTAAGCACCAAAACTTGGAGGGTGGAGCCATACTTTCTCCAAACAAAAAGAAGAATGTTACCACACTTAGATGAGCTCATGCAATAAGGCAAGTATAGAAGAGAAATGCACAAGACGAGGAACCCAACACAGCCTTTACAGAAGCGGTAGGCTCATCCAAGATATCTTTACAAGAGATGGCCATCCTATCCTTTAGTCCAATCAATGATAAAATCCAAGACCAAAGCCTTGGAATAAGGGATCTCAGAGCTTAGAGTTTCTAACTCTTTATTGCTCCAACCCCAACGGATGTCGGTCCAGTATAAATGAATGTGTGGCTTACCTTTTGTGGTGACGAAAAAATGGGTCTTACCCGAAACCCTTTTTACCCTAAAGAAGTCATTTTAAAATTTTTTAAATGATTCTTGATAGGGCTTGAAGATCGTACGTCCACACTGCGCACGCAGCATAACCCACCCTTTGGTTTGGTTACTCTTGAAGGTGGTCAACCAAGAGAAAAGGTAAAAGAAATACTTGACCGAGCACAGCCACTCAAAAACTTGATAAACTAACTCGAATGCTCTAACAAACTCCCATGCATTTAGATGAAGTTGGGTAGGCACCACCCGCAGGTGGTTAAGAACAAGGCTTTGCATATATATATGAAGTACTCATCCTCCCTACGGGTCAAGCACACCCTTTCTTCCTTCGACAGGTGTCGGATCACGAACTCTTGATCTCGAAGCCCTCCATGGTCAGTTGCTAATATTTTTACTTTTTCTGGGCATCTTTAGCAATCTTCACATCAAATGGAGTACCCAAAACTTCATGGTCCACCCAATAGTATTTGTCAACACTTCAAAGAAGGACAAGTGTTTTCTCCTCCGTGGGAATAGCCCTCCCCCGCTTGGTAGACGTAGCCCTCTGTTTTCGTGCCATACCTGCAGAGGACGCGCCTGAGTTAGATCCCAAAGAATCACTCAAACCTCCTAACGCCGTCAAATACTCAGAGCTCCTTCTAACAGCCCACTATCCTCCACCAACTTTTCACTACCCAACATTTCTTCCCACTGAGTGCCTTCCACTAAGGGTTCAAATAAAAGGACAAAAATAGAAAGGACAAAGATGATGAGTACCTTAGGTTCTGAAGGAAAAGGATATGAACAGTGAGGGAGTGCTGAAGAAGCCTTGAAACACCAACAAACGCCAGAAGAGTCACCAGAGAAAGAGAAACTCGAAGGAGAAAATCTGGAAAGCAGATTTGGGGTAAAGAATGGAGAAAACACTTCTCCACCCCTATTTATAGGTGTAGAAAGTCACCACCCAATCATTACCATCAAAGGAGGGGTACAACCTTTCAATATAGATAAGGTGTTTCATTCAAAACAGCCTATCATGATGCCTACTTTTTGAAACTCAAAAGCGATTCATCATGACGTTACGAATCCCAAACGATGACACCCACTACTCCTCAAACACGTGTCACATAGCTTTTGAGTGAAGGCAATTGAAAGGACAAGGTTTAAAACGTTCAAAATTGAAGTGACACATGGAACCAAGAAAGGACACATAAACCAAACACCAAACCTTCAGCAAAACTCCACGGTGAAACAACACCCCGAATCTCATCCTGAAAGAGAACTGTAGCAGACCCACTACATCATGGGGGCAAACAATAGAACGCCCCAGACCACGAGATGATAACATAAGCAGAATGATCAAACCCGGTTCTTGGCCTTAATGATAACATAAGCAGAATGATCAAACCCAGTTCTTGGCCTTACTCGTTTATCCTAGACTCGTCCTTGTATGTCACAGATCTCAGCACTTTGAGAAAACATTGCTAAATCTAGCATATAACACCATGACTCAGATCCCTTTGTCCATTGTGTGCTAAATTCTCTAGTTGAACACGTACCTTGACACTTAGTTTTCTCATCTATGCACCAAGCTAGGGGCAATTGTTTTAGATCAGGTATAGGCCCATAGAACTAGAGTAACCCGACCTGTCAAACTGGTCCTCCTACTTACATTGCCCAAAGAACCACTTGCCTATTAAGCTTGTTGTTGCTCAATTGGCAAGTATACCAAATCGCAAAAATAATATAATGATGAGTGAGTATCGTCCCATAGAGATTACGTTGTTAAGTACCAAATTCACTATATCAACACTATTAAGCTATAGAAAATTGAGATTAAAAAGAGTTCAAAGGAAAATAAGTAATTGAAGGACAAACAAGACAAGGTAAAAACATATAAATCAAAAAGAGTAAGAGAACACAATAACAAATTAAGGTGTAAACGAACAATGGTAAAGATGCTAGGGATCTGACTTTACTTAATTCAATAGTCTATCATAGATAATAGAGTAGCTTTGGGACTTTCATTCTAATTAACTTTTAGTCATTTAACTGATGGAGAGAATCTCTTAATTAATTAAAACTAAATTTCTTGGCAGATTAATTCTCTTTAATTATCAAAGGCTAGTCAGTTCCTTGATCTAAATCCCAACTCTTAAAGGCATGATCTTTACTCTGTGGATCCTAATGGAAAATACAACAATTCTTCCACACAACCTATAACATTTATTCTAAGTCATATGCAAACATTATGATTCTACATACATCTCACTAGATCAATTTATAAGAGGCGAATTCATAAAAGCATTAAGAACCATAATAAGCACTCAAATTGAATATAAAAGAAATTAATTAAAAATTCAATCTTAATACATGTCAATTGCATCAAGTTACATCTTCACCCTAGCAAAATAAGAATTTAGCTACTCATGACAAAAGAGAAGAAGAGATAGGAAGAGGAAAGAAAAATCATCATGATAAAACCGTAGAGAAGAAACCAAAGCGCCTTCAATGGCGATTCGATCTCCAACTCCATGAGAGCTCCATGATGGCTCCTCTTTCTCTCCTAGGGCTTGTCCCATTGCTGCCTTTGAGCCTCCAAAAATCTATAATTTTCTTGTATTTTCTGAACCAAAAGAGAGCTCCTTTACTAAACTCATTTTTAACCTTTTATAGAAAAGCTTACAACTTTTTGTATCTAATTTGCACGATTTTTCTCACCCTTCAGATAGTTGAATTCACCTTCGATCTTAACAGATAGGTTTTAGTATTTTCTGTTGAATTTTCAATGCCACAAACAGAAGCTCGATCTGATCTCTATAGCCCAAGATATGGACTAATTACTGAAACATGGTCAGGAGAGTGCGATAATCCAAATTTGCAACAAACTCTATCTCTCTGAGAATACTTATCCAATCTTCAATATTAATGGCATATTAATTATGGAAAGTTGTTAACATGAGATTTGTATATCTTTTTCTTAGCTTTCAAACACCACTAGAATCACGTAAATCGCATACTTATAGAGAAAGTTATCCCTAATTTACTGAGACAAGTTTTATAGCGATACTTTCCTTAATTAATATTTGACCAAACATCTTGTTTCCAATTTTCTTTTTGTTGAATCCATATAAATTAGGAAACAAATATCTCACTTAAATTAAAAAACTCCTTGAGATCCTTTCATTAAAAACAGAGATACTTGGTCACCAAGTAGAGATTATTTGCACTCCAATTAAGAATATACCTTGATCCTTAAAATTTATGAATGCTCGTTGACTTGGTCAAACTTTGTCATCTACTTTGCACACAGTTTTTCACCTTCTTAATGCATGAAATGGGCTTCGATGTCTTCATTAAAGTTATAATAATTTTTCTCATCTTTCCATAAACTCCAAGATTAGCTTAATCTGAGCTCTGTAACAAAAGTTATGCTCAAAATACTGCAATAATGTTCTTCTACTCTTCATTAAGATTTTAATAACCATGCCTAAAATGCCACAAAAATCCTTAAATTCCTACACAACACAACAAAAATACATTTAATTCAATGGACCTAGAATTCACTCAATATCATAAATAAATAGTATAATTCTTATCACAAAGTATTCAAATCAATGTTTAAACAAATATAAAATATGTGGGTTTTATACACACATAAAATACCATCAAACTTGAACAATTGCTTGTCCTCAAGTAATGAATAAACAGTAAAGATCACAATAAGGAACTTTTTTTGTAAAGATGTCAAGCATTGCAATTCAAACTTCTCAAAGAAATCTCAAGATTCCAAATCCATGAATAACTCATTCAAATGTCAAGAAGTTAAAATACCCAATCAAGTATAAACAAGTTAACTTAAGAATGTTTTCACAAACAAAATTATGAATCCATATGCTCACGGATGAGACTATGCACACAAATCAATCTCTAAAACCTCAATGACATTATTGAATTAATGAATGAATGTATGTTCCTAATCTCATAGGCAAAATCATTACTCCTTTCTCTACTAATGTAGTGCACACTTTCAAAGGATTAAAAGGTTTTTGTTAGGGTTGTAATGGGGCCAAGAGGTGTAAGGTAAAACAAAGAAAAGGGAAAAAGAAAAACAAAATATGAGAGAGTCGTGACGAAAAAATTTAAAACACATTGAAAATCAAGATATATTATGCAAAGGAAAAACTTCACTTTAATTTACTACCACACTTGCTTCTTCTACTTTTTCTGTTCTTCTTTTTTTTTAAAAAAATATTGACTTGCACCCCTAAACTTATTTCTTTGCAACACATAGGGTGGACTTTTTTTTTTCAAACATGCTAGACTTTGTCTTTTCTTTCCTTCTTCTTCCTTTATCTTCAACATTCATCGTATTTGGATCCTCAAAAAGTCTCTCCCTTTCACATTCAATTATCACTCATAAAAGGGTAGATAAGTGTTTAAAGGTTAAGGGTAAAGGTGAAATGTGAGTTATTGAAAGAAAATAGGCTAATAAAAAGCTCAAATAGGGTTCCAAGGGATAATAATAATGAGTGGGTGATCTAAGGCCATAATGAGGTTAAAGAAAAAATGCCTAGATTATCTCCTTTTAAATGCACACTAGGATTTCACCTTGAAATGATGCAACAGAATTGTTTTAGGACTGGTGAGGCAATTAGATACTCACTTTAGCACATTTAGTCCTTCTCTAGGAACACACAAATTCAATCAAAAGTTTAATGAACTAATGCAAAAGAAAAATCAAATGCCCAAAGCTAAATACGCGTGACAATCATGAATAAATCTACAACCAGCATAATCATAAGCAAACATGAATCAAGCTCTCTTGGCTAAAGATCAATCATTAAAGCAATGCTTTTCTTTTCAAAATAGGTTAGTTCATGCATATGCTTGAGTGAACATGAATTTAGTGTGATGATGACAAAATAAAATCAATAAAAATAAATAAATAAATACGAAAATAAAATGTTAAAGGAAGAAAAAAAATCATTTTGGTGGTCAATAGCTATATACATCCCCCTACAAAGGCTCCGAATTCGGGGAGACACTTAGGTCGACTGAACATTAACTTCAAAACAAAAACAGAAAAATGTTAGTCAATAAAATAAGTAATAACAAAATAATAGCAAAAACAAATAACTAACCAAAACCGAAAGGGTCCACCCCCAAACATAAAATGCGGCAATGTCCTTAATGACACAAAAAGTGGCATAGGAAAACATAAGAAAAACACGGGGTGAGGGTTTGGGGCCTAAAGAACACGACTTGAGTGTTTTGGAAAAAAGAACTTTGTATTCTCCTTAACAATTATACTTACTCAAATATTTAAATTACCGAACTTAAAGCTTACTCCTCATGTATACTCAGTTCCATAACTTTGAGACCTATATCCCTTGCACAAAACTCACCTTCTCCACCTTAAAGAAACAAAATGAAGACATGTTCTACACAATAAGATTGTTAGTGAACAAAAAGAAGTTGCTAACTAAAACTACCAAAATTAACAAATTTAAAGATAAAAGAGTAAAGAAAAAGAAAGAAAATTTGGGTTGCCTCTCATGAAGCGCTTGTTTATAGTCCTTAACCCGACTTTGCCCTTTGTTCAAGTTGATCAAGGTGATTAAAGTAAGAAAAAGAGGATAACTCCTTTCCTTTTTCCAATTAATGCTTCAATTTTTAGTTGATGACCTTAGAGATGCCTTCAAAGACATTTTGAACTCCAAATGGTATTGGTTGTCTTAAATGTGCCTTGGCATGAGAGATTCCATAAAGCCATGGTAGTTTCAATTGATCAAAAGATGAGAGACCAGTTTGTAATGAATTATGGGCAATGGGAGGACCCTTCTCTGTTTCAACAATAATAGAAATAGGAGGGTCAACATTAATTAATGGTGAAGAACCCTTACTAGTCAAATCCTTTTGAGTCTTATCTTCAATGCAATTAACGGGGGCATAGAGATCTTATGTTGGTAAAGACTTAGCAAAGACATTGAAGTCACTTTATCTTCATCCATTCTCAAGATGAGTTCACCCATAAGTACATCAATTAAGGCTCCCGAAGTTGCCAAAAATGGTCATCCAAGAATAAGAGGGATGTCGACATTTTTTTCCATATCTAACACTACAAAGTCAATCGAAAAAATAAATTTATCTACTTTCACTAGCACATCCTCCACAATACCATATAGGTATCTAATGGTCTGATCTGCATGTTAAAGAGATATCATGATTGACTTGACTTCCCCAATGTCAAGCTTCTTTAAGAATGACAATGGCATCAAGTTTACACTAGCACCAAGATCACATAATGACTTCTCAATAGTCAATTTCTCAATAGTACAAAGAATATTGAAGCTACTGGGATCCTTCAATATTGGGGGCAACTTTTTTTGGATTATGGCACTACACTCTTCATTCAACACTATTGTTTCATCTTCTTTTAACTTCCTCTTCTTTTATAGGAGATCTTTCATAAACTTAGCATAGGATGACATTTGCTGTAAGGCTTCCGTAAAAGTGATATTGACTTGTAATTTCTAAAGACATCAAAAAACCTTGCAAAGTTCTTTTCCTGCTCTTGCTTCTTCAACCTTTGAGGATATGAGACCTTGACATAGAGAGATGACTCAAAAGGTTTGTCCTAAACTAAACCATTCTTCTTTCTGCTTTATCTCTTAAATTCTTTTCCATTAGAGATTTATTCTTTAGGTGCACTTAACTTGCTATTCAAAGATGACTTTTCTTTTCCTTGGTCTTGCCTTAGAGGATTAACTACTTATTTGGTATCGTCTTTCTCTCTTTAAGCAGATTTCTATGGACTGCTCCTTCGGATTAACCACAATGTCACTAGGTAGGCTTCCCGGAGGTCTCTCTATGAGCTATCTTGATATCTTACCCATTTGGGTTTCTAAACTTTGAATAGCTGCCTCTTGATTTTTAAAGTTAGCTCTCGTTTCCTACATAAAATTAGTATTCTATTGGACAAAGGAAGATGTTTGTTGAGAAATTTTTTCAAGAGCACTTTCTAGAGGAAATTTCTTCTCTTGTTGATCATTTTGTTGCATCCCTTGATTATTCTAAGAAAAGTTGGGATGATTCTTCCACCCTGGATTATAAGTGTTTGACAATGGATTTCCTTGGAGTCTTGGAGGATTGCCTATGTAATTAACTTGCTTTTGAGAGGTAAAGCCTGAATTGCACATCTCACATTCACCATTGACACAATTGCCTCCACAGAAATCGCAAGTTAAAGCTTGATGATTGACTGAGCTTACTTGCATGTTGTCAATTTGCTTAGTAAGATTAATTATTTGTTGAGAAAGAGTCTTGTTTTGTGCATATAATGCATCAAAGGTACCAAGCTCCATGACTCCTTGCTTAATCATCGATCTTCCACTTCGCATTTGATATTCATTTGTACCCACCAAATAATTCTTGAGCATCTTCAGGAGTTTTGGTGTTGAGAGACCCATTTGTAGACGCATCCACCATAGCTTTAGTAGAATGATTAAAGTCATTATAGAAAATTTGGACATGTTGCCACATTTTAAATGCATGATGAGGGCATCTTCTTAGCAATTTCATGTATCTTTCTGAAGCTTCATATAAGGATTCCCCTTGATTTTGAGTGAAACATGCGATCTCGCTTCTCATCTTCACAAACATTGTTGGAGGAAAGTACCAAGTAATAAACTTGCTAACCAAATCATCCCAAGTAGTAATGTTTCCCTAAGGTTGAGTGTAACACCCCTTTTTGGGAGGGAACGTCACATTGTCAAATAAAAGAAAATGCGTAAAAGTAAAGTTTTAATAATTTAAGACCCGATTCATTAGTTTAAGTTTAACTTATTTGATGCTTAAATACGTGAGCAAAATTAGCAGTATATATTTTTTTTTTGTGTTAATCATTTTAACAATGCGGAATATAAATGACGGTAAAGAGTAAAATAGTAGACAAAATTCACATCTGAATAACCTGCATATAGATATATATATAATGTGCTGACATTAATTGTACTCAGATACAAGCCTGAAATATCCAAAAAGCAAAACTATACCTGCCCCAAAGGATTATACAAATATACCCCAGAGATATCAAAATATACAGCCCACCAAAAATAATACATCAAGCCCCCAAAATAAAACACTGGTAGCCATCAGTAGCTGCCAGTAAAATCAGTCCCTCAGATGAGGAGGGACCGTATCCGGGTCCTCAGCAGGATCCTCCTCTTCAGAGGAAACCTCCATGGGAACCACGGAACTACGAGCAGGAGCCCGAGCAGTAGAGTCAAAAGAATCCTCCTGTGGGGTGTAATAACGGTCACCCCACATCTCCCTAATGGGCAGATAAAACTCCAGACGTAGGCTGAGGTGGCAGGTAAGAATCGGCGCCTCATGACGTCTCCAGGCCAAAGCAATTGACACGTCACCCATGTAGACGCAACGATCAGAACTCAGGTTGATGTGCCAGCACTCTGGCCCTCCGAGGAAGGTCAGACGCACGTCGCCCAGAAATCTGCGCATGCGTGCCTCCATCGTCTCAGTAGAAGTTAATCTTGGTCAGGCCAGAAGCCGGGAAACTCGGGATCTTCCGCCTCCTTGCCGTCGTCTTCGATCAATACAGTATACGCACATACAACAAGTAATAGAGATACAAGAAAGAGGTAAGACATCCTACCATCATTACCAATTATAGCATCTAGAAACAGATCGGCACAGCGCGCCCAAATAGCCATTTAGAAACAACATATCCAGGGAATAAGCAGTAAATTCAGGAGTAAGCAAGTAAACAGTTCCAGGCAGATAATCATTACAGTAATAATCCAACAAGTCATATTTACGGAAAACAATGATTTACAATGACAAAGTATATCATGACCCACATGCATGCTTTCCCAAATTCCTACTCCATGGAGCTAAACTCAAACAGTTGGAGAGAAAGATCAGGAGACGTGTCTGTAACTCGGCTGCCGCAGCCAAAGTGCTATTCATCAATCATTTTCACGTGCACATATGGCATTGTACAGACAGTCCGCGCTCGATCACGATATAGGACAGTGTCAAGTCCGGATCGTCGGTGCGTTTGCATCGGTTTACCCCACGGGCAGAAGAGCTACCAACTGCCTATTGTGAAGAACCCGCACCCCGACGCCCCCGAGGTCATAACAAGACCCACACTAGTCTACTCGCACCCGCACAAAGGTGTGTTCAATCCTTTAGGCAACTTGGCCTTACAACAGTCCACAAGGACATTCACAATGCATAAGACTCTATGCATGAATAAGTATGATTCAAAATCTCATATAATTCCATAATATGCCACAATGGCCAATATAAGCATCAATATACAAATGGTCACTCACATGGACCCATAACTTTACAACATAAGGATCAAATCAATCACATGGACCCATAACTTTACGACATAGGGATCAAATCAATTGGTGCATTTTTAGGTCCATTATGAATTCTATCTTAGAATTTGTTTCCCTTTTTAAGGTTCATGTCCAATCCAATTTGCACAATTAATTAAATCTCCCAAGGTAATTTAATTTCTCACAACTTGTAAATTATTTAAGCTCTTAGACCTCACACTCGTTCTTCACTCACTTGGAAGTACCTTAAGTTTTATGACAATCACATT
This sequence comes from Ormosia emarginata, assembly GCA_029884605.1. Taxonomy (NCBI): domain Eukaryota; kingdom Viridiplantae; phylum Streptophyta; class Magnoliopsida; order Fabales; family Fabaceae; genus Ormosia; species Ormosia emarginata. Next base: position 38,942,155 of record JAQQTP010000074.1, on the reverse strand, counting down.
CTTAGTCCTTTAAAATTTACATAATCTTTAATTATGTTAAATTCTTCCGATTTATTTATTATCCAACTCATTACATAGGTTTCTAATTACCTAATTACTCATGCTTCCAAGTTACCAAAATCACAACATTACGCCCCAAAAGGCCTTAGAGGTCGTGGCCTCACAAGGGTTTCATTTCCAAATCTTTTCAAGTCATCACATTACATGTCATTCTCTTAATTCATTTAATTGCTCACTTGTTAAATTAGCTCACCAAGAACCCTAATTTCTTGGCCTAAAATCGTAGCCTCCCTAGGAATTTCCATTCCAAATTTTTCTTCCATTCAATTCTATTTTATCCATTGATCAATTTAAGTCATATGCTAGTTGCAACTTAATCACAAATTTACCTAAATTCTAGCCTAAAACCGTGGCCCTCCAAGAAGGGTTCTTAAATATTTTTCTTCCATTTTCAATCACAAAATCCAATCCAATATACCATTAAATACAACAAACCAATCCAATAGCATAAACAAAATAAAATCAACACACAAGCATACTAATTACAAAATTAAAGAATAACCCTCATTAGGGTTTTTCCACAAATGACAAAATCAAAGTTCCTAGATGCTAAGAGAGGTTGAGGAGGAGTGTCTTCCTCTTACCTAATTGAATAGAACAAAAGAAACACCAAGAAATCTTCTTTGTAATTTCGGATTGCACCCTCCAAAAACCCTAGAAATTTCAACTTTGTTAAATCAATACCAATGCTTGAAAAATGAAGCATGGATGGTCACCAAGGAGACCATAACCACGAAAATGAAGAGAAGGGAAGAAGGGTCTTGAAACTTTCCCAAAAAGCTCAAAACTTGAAGCTTGGAGAAAGTGTTGAAGATGATGGATTTTCAAGAAACTCCAAGATGAAAAGATGTTTAGAATGATTAGAGGATTAAGAAATGTGCTTGGTTAAAACTTTTGTGAAGGTTGAGTGGGGAGAGGCGGGCTGGCCGTAGCAATGGAGAGGAGAGAAGGAGGAGAAGAAAAATGGAGAAAGAAGAAGAAAGGGTAGAGAGAGAAAGTGTTTTGAGAAATTATGAATTAAAGTGCAGTAAATTGAATTAATGAAATGCAATTTTCCCCCTTGCATGGGCTGCTCCAGCCGTGCATAGAGAGAGGAGAGAGGGAGAGTGTTGGCTTCTCTTGGAAGCCAAGGGCCATTTGGTCATTGTTTGGTCAAAGCTTCTCAAAGAAGCTTTGATAATTTAACATTAAATTTGAATTGAAGTGAATGGATTAGACATAAAGTAGATTGCATTGGGATAATGTGATAGGATTTTTATTACACACTATTATCCAATGGATAATAGTTACAGTTGACAGAAGTCAGCATTTAATTAATCTGATAGATAAATTTCTCGCAATATTGGTATGTTTTATCTGTTAAGATTTCTCTAAAATTGTGAAACCTCGTAAACTATGTCAAGCTTCGGGTTTAGTAAGATCCCCCGTCGACATGTCCATAGTCCAAGGCTCGCGGAGAAAACATCGCGTTTTCCCAGTTCCGCTCAGTGCGCACGCAAAACGAGGAATATACTAAAATATTCGACGTTTCTGAAAAATTCCCAGAAAATTCTCAAAAATTGCAAATATTATAAAACGACTATTCGTCATATAATTTTTCAGTTTTTGAAGCATTACAATCGTTTTCCGACTCTGCTCGATATTTGCGCAAAACGACGAATATATTAAAATATTCACCATTTCCGGAAAATTCTGAAATAATTCACACAAATCACAAATATTAGAAAATGACTATTTGTGGTAAAACAATTAATTTCTGGAGCGTTACACTGACCTCAACAATTCTTCGCTCAGTGTGCACGCAAAACGAGAAATATATTAAAATATTCGACGTTTCTGAAAAATTCTAGAAAAATTCCTAAAAATCAAGAATAATATAAAATGATCATTTATACTTAAACAGATATTTTTTGGGATGTTACATTGAGCTTGTAACCAGCCCTTAGCTTTATCCCTTAGAGAGAATGGGAAAAGCCTTAGCTGTATAGCATCATCACTCGCTCTATTAAACTCGATGGTATCACAAAGTTGTAGGAAATTGCTCATGTGTAGATTTGGATCCTCTGACTGATTTCCCCCAAACTGATCTTGTTGAACCAGCTGTAAAAGAGCTAGTTTGATTTCAAAGTTGTTGGCTTGGATGGGATGTCGCACCATATTGGTTGCACACCTTTCAGCAGTAGGAGTTGCATAATCACCCAAAGTGTATCTTCATTTTTCATTTGGTGCTGTCATGATTTCTCCTTCAATTCTTCTTCTCTCTCTTGCTGCTTTTCTATTTGCCCTTGCGATTTTCTCAATTTCTAGATCAAAATTGAAATGCTTTCAGATTTATAGTACCTCGAAAACACAAAACAAAAAAGAGTGAATTAAAGAGAAACAATCTAAAAAGAAAATTTAACAAAGAAAAATAAATGTCTAAACTTGTAACACTCCAAATTTTAGCTATTTGACAGCAATAACAAAATTTTACTGTTTTGTGATTTCTATGTACTGTAAAATTATTTTGACTATTCCGTGAATGTATTTGATCATTTTGTGTGATTTACTCCGTGTCAGGAAAATAATAATTTTTGGGCCGGGGAAAATCTTTATGCATTTATTCAGAGCTGGGGGATCTTACTAAACCAAATTCCGAGAGATGAGTATCACAATCTTTTAATTTTTAGAATTTATTTGTGAAATAAAAATATTTTATATTTTTATTATTATTTTATTATCTAGCAGATGATACCTACTGACATATGAGCAGTAGCTTCTGTCCAGTGGACAATATGAACCGATAAAGTCTTGAGACTTACTGATAGTAAACCAATAGGAACCAAGTCAACATTGGTGGCTAGGACTTTCTAAACCAATAAGATGTAGTCAATTTTGATGGTTGGACTAGTTATTTAGAAACTAGAAAATCTAACTAAGTTAGCTTAGATCTAACTAGGTTATTCTAAGAAGCTTAGGAAGTAACTAAATGGAAGTAAACTTAGTTAGCTACTCTTTGAAGCTTAGTTACAAGAATGTTCTACCATGTCCTAGAATTGATGACTAACTTCAATGTAACTAGATACTTAGCAAAGTAACTAAACAGTTAGTTAATGAATTAAGTAAACTAACTAGATTCACTTGAAACTAACTAAGAAACTAATTGAACCAAGAACTTGGTTTGCATCTCCTTGGAGTCCCATGGCCACTTGGTGGTTTTAGGACCTTCAAGAGCAAGGTTGGTGGCAAAGGCTTGAAACCTCCACCCTAGATTCAATCTAAGGCCATTAGGAAGTAATGAAGGATCAAAGAAAGTGGCCACCTCCTTTGATGAGTTTGATGTGTGTGAAACAACATCATATTTTGTTCATGTGTTTGCATGCATTTTTATACATTCTAGGCATTTTAGTTTCCCTTTTTGTTTGTTTTTCCCTTTAGTTCGGATAACTGCGGTGTTTTTGATGTTGTTGTGTAGGATTAGTGCTTAATTGGCCTTGAAATGGATGGAAAGCTTGCACAATTGAAGTTGGAGCTTAAAGGGTAGCAATTTGGGACAAAAAGCTCATTCCACAGAGATCCACGGCCATGGATCGAGCAGCTACGTGAAAAAGCAAAAGGGGAAGTCCATAGAAAACCACGGCCTGGCCGTGGTGGCCACCACGGCCGTGGTTGAGAGTCTGGTTGAGAACTCTAAGTCCAGAACTTACCACGGCCTGGCCGTGGTACCCACCACGGCCGTGGTTCGGTGTGCGTGTCAGATTTTTAAGTCCGTTTTTCTCTTTTCTGATGGGCTTGAACCAGTTTTAACCCATGGGGTATATATAGATGTTCTGAAGTCAACATTAGGGTTCGAATTTGGTTTGGAAGGAGGCACATTGGAGGCTCTTGATCTTCATCTTCCTCTCTTCTCTCTAGGATTACGGGTTTGGATGTTCTTGGAACATGATTTCTGGTTTCTTCTTCTCTATGTCTGAGTAGTTCCTTTTGTTTCTAGGATTGGGCAATGCCCTTTGATACATTGATGATGATTAATTGATATTGTTTACCCCTTTTATTAATCTTGAATGTTGTTGATTCAATCCTTATTGCGATTATTCATGTGAATTTGCTGGCCACTTATTTGCATCTCATAGATATTTAGGGACGTACTGAAAGGTGAACCTAGGTATTGGAACTATAAGAATTGAACTTAAGGTTTAAATCACGAGAGTAGGTTTAGCCTTTCGAGGATTAATGAATTACCAAAAAGCGTAATGGGTTCAATTTAGATTCAATTACCACGAGAGTAGGAATTGGTTTAATTGGGCACGGTTCTTGTATCTTGAAAGGGAACATTAACTAATTTAGGGTAATTCACCTTCAATTGAATTTCAAGTGTTAATAAAAGGATTGTCAATTAGGAGTCTTGTATCATTGTGGTTAACCCCAATCCTGGAAGCTTTCTTAAATCTGAAATCTTATCTCAACAATTTGCTATTTTTATTCTCAATTTTGCGTCTTAACTTTTATTTATTTAATTGTTTGGTTTCTACGTTCTTGTTCAACAATTATATTCTCTTTTCTTTAATTTAATTGAATTAATTAATTAATTGGTATTCATAAACATAGTCCCTGTGGATTCGATATTTTTATTACTTGACGACGAAACCGTACACTTGCGGATTTCACACCAAATCAAGTTTTTGGCGCGTTGCTGGGGACTGTGTTCTTCTTGAATATCAGTTAAATTTTTAATTTAATTATTTTAAACCTTTTTGCTACTTTCTTGTTTTCTTTTTGAGTGTCTACAGGTAATTCTCTTGTTTATGCGAAGAACTAGATGTTTTGGGACTCTTGAAGAAGCTGATCCTGAAATTGAAAGAACCCTTCGCAGAAGAAGAAGACAACAAAGCCAAAGAGCAAGAGATAGACTTGAGCCAACGCTTGTCATGGCTGCACCAGCTGATAATAGACCTCTTAAAGAGTATGCAGCCCCTAATGCTCGGGGTTTGCGTTCTGGAATTGCTCGGCCAGACATTGAAGCTAGACAGTTCACCATACCACCTGCTTTACTCACCATGATAACGCAGAACCAGTTTGGAGGATTGCCATCAGAGGACCCAAACGATCATGTGGATATGTTCTTGGAATTCTGTGAGACCCTCAAGATTGAAGGTGCCTCTGTTGATGCTATTCGCCTTTGCCTATTTCCATTATCATTGAGAGATAGAGCTAGGGCTTGGTTGAGGTCAATTCCTGCTGAGACCATCACTTCTTGGGACCAATTGGAGCAAACTTTCTTGAACAAATTCTTTCCACCATCCAAGACTGCTCATCTGAGGACCCAAATCACAAGCTTTGTTCAGAAAGATGGTGAATCATTGTCGGAAGCTTGGGATAGATATAAGGCTTTGCTAGAAGCCTGCCCACACCATGGGTTAGAAAAATGGTTGATCGTCCACACCTTCTATAATGGGTTAGAAAAATGGTTGATCGTCCACACCTTCTATAATGGGTTAGAATATTCTTCAAAGGTGTCTCTAGACTCCGCAGCTGGTGGAGCTTTGATGAATAGAAGACTGACAGAAGCCTATGAGATCATTGAGAGTGTTGCCATAAATCATCACCAATGGGCAAATGAAAAAGGTAATAACCCGAGAAAACTCTCTGGAGGTAAGTTTGAGGTAGACGGAGTTGATTTAATTATGTCAAAATTTGATTCATTGAATAAACGTTTTGACATGCTTGAAAAGGCTCATGTAAATGTCATAGGTGCCTCTAACAATTTTTGTGAGATTTGTGGAGCACAGGGACACATAGGTGTTGAATGCCAAGTTGGAATTGGCTCTCACAAGATGCACCTATGGAGCAAGTGGAATCATGCCACAATTTCCATGACTTCAACCAAAAGGGGAGGAATGATCCATATTCTCAAACTTACAACCCCAGTTGGAAGTCACATCCCAACTTCTCCTACCAGAATAGTCAACACCAAGCAGGGCAAGGTAGTGGTAAGCCTTCTTCTGGACTCCAACAGGTACAAAACTCTAAACTTGAGTCTCTTCTTGAGAATTTTGTTGAGAGTCAAGCTAAGCAAAATGAGGAGTTTAGGCAACATGGGCAAGTTGTGACTGAGGCCATTAGAGAGTTGTCATCTAAAGTTGAAAATTTGGCCATTCATAATAAATTGTTAGAAACTCAGATTGCCCAACTTGCAGGCACTTCACATAGGCAACAAGGTAAATTTCCTGGTCAGCCTGAAATGAATCCAGGTAATGAACACTGCATGTCTGTTAGTTTGAGAAGTGGTAAGAACCTAGAGGATCCCAAGGATAAGGAGGTTAGTGACAAAGATGAGGGGAATGAGGAAAAAGACACTAAGACACAACCCTTAGAGGAAGAGGAAATTAATGAAAAGGTGTCTAAGTATGTACCCCCTGAACCATACCAACCCCCAGTGCCATTCCCTCAAAGATTGGCTAAGGCCAAGCTAGATATGCAATTTGGGAAGTTCCTAGAGGTCCTTAAGAAATTGTACGTTAATGTACCCTTCACTGAGGTGTTGAAACAAATGCCTACCTATGCTAAGTTTCTTAAGGACATTTTGTCTAATAAGAGAAAGTTTGATGAATATGAGACTGTAGCTTTAACTGAGGAGTGTAGTGCTTTAATTCAAAATAAATTGCCTCCTAAGCTAAAAGATCCAGGAAGCTTCTCTATTCCTTGCTTGATTGATAACACAAATTTTGATAAAGTTCTGTGTGACTTAGGGGCTAGTGTCAGTCTTATGCCCCTTTTTGTGTGCAAGAAGTTGGAGGTGGGTGAGCTGAAACCCACAACTATTTCACTCCAATTGGCGGATCGGTCCGTCAAGTACCCCGCTGGCATCTTGGAAGATGTTCCTATTAGAGTGGGTAAGTTTTTTTTACCTGTTGATTTTGTTGTGCTTGACATGGAAGAAGATGCTAAAATGTTGCTCATACTTGGGCGACCATTCCTCGCCACTGGAAGGGCAATTATTGATGTCCACGAAGTGAAATTGACTTTGCGATTGAATAATGAGGAAGTAGTTTTTAATGTTTTCAATTCTGAAAAAAATCTTAATTCCTCTAATTCATGTAATCGCATAGATGCTATTGATGATGTGGACAGAGTTGTACTTTCAGATATACAGGAATCTGTGACTCATGCTGTATTAGAGGAGACCTTGCCCAAGGTTGCTTCCAAGTTCGAGAAGGTCAAGCCCTGCAAGAAAGGACCAAAGAAGCGGGATGACAAATGTGTCAAGAAGCGTGAATTTAAACCAAGGGATAAAGTTCTTGTTGATAACTCGCTTCTATATTTCTGTCCAGGTAAGTTTTGGTCGAAATGGTCTGGACCATATGAGATTGTTCGAGTCTTATCCTATGATGTGCTTGAGGTGAAGATAGAAGGCCAGAAGACATTTCTAATAAACGGCCAGAGAGTGCAACACTATGAAGATGAAGTGGGGACTGAGTACTACTCTATTGACATCACCTGAGCATAGAACAAACTCACAGTCAAGCTAATGACTATAACTTAGCGCTTCTTGGGAGGCAACCCAACATTCTATCTCTTTTCTTTTATTTTCTTATTTTTATTGATTAACACTTTTTTATTTTTGTTTCTTAGTTAGCTATTGTTGAGTCGGCTTTGGTGCCTCCCTGAGTTCGGAGCCTTTGTAGGGAGATGTATATAGCTGTCGGCCAAAAAAAATGGAGTTTTAGACCGGATGTTCGAGTTCATGGCTACACGTCTCCTTTTTCCACCACCGCAGTGAGTTCTTTTCATTTATTCCTTCCATAGTTTTAGATTTTTACATTGGGGACAATGTAAGGTCTAAGCTTGGGGGTATTTATTTTTCATTTTTATTTTTATCTTCATTATCATACATTCCCATATCTCATTTTGCATTGCATTTTCTTGTTGCATTTTCACACCATCTTATATTTCTGCTTTTTGGTTGAACCTTGTCCCCCTCTCTTTTGGGGATTTTGAGATGATAATTGATTTGGAATCCAATTTATTGATTCTTGTGGTAGGCAACAGGCATTGTCTTTAATTGATAGTGAAGGTGATTTCTTGATAGTTGATAATTAGCATATGTTCTCTGAATTTGTGCTTCTCATTGATTTTTGAACCTCTAAAAGTGAGTTTTGAGCTTGTATGGGATTTATTCACTATATGATTTTTCATCCCATTCTTTGTGTTAAGTGGTCTTCCTCATTGATTTTGTGCTCTAGAACTTGATTTGAAACCATTTTGAGGCGAAATCTTGGTTTGCTTGCTTGAATGTGATTAAGGCATCTTAGGTATTTTTTTGGCCTTCTAAATTTGTTACACTTTCATCCACTAATTGCCCATTTTGAGCCTATTGTATAATTGTTTTCTTGATGCCTATGATGATACATTGTCGGTGATCATTTAGAATATTGAATGGAGCAATCTGAGTTTGAATGTTGTATTGGGAATCATGTGTTTTGAAAATGAGGTCTCTCCCCTCTAAAAAAAAATGAGGAAAAAAGGAAAACAAAATAAAAGAAAAGCTTGAGATGAAACCTTGAAAAGAAAGGGGAGAAAATGTGGAATTATGCCTTGATTGAAAACTGTCTTTGCTCCATGTATGTTTTATTGGGTTTCTTGTGCTTGTTGAAAATGTTGTTAGCCCTTTGTGCATACCCTCCTTGCTTTATCCTTCCTGACATCATTCCCATGGCCCCATTATATCCCTTGAAAGACCTTTTGATTCTTGCAATCATGCTGATTATTAGTGGAAATTTGGTTTCTTATCAAGCTTATGGAAGTGCATTTTCTTTGAGGAATATTGAGCGCATTGTCTTCATCCTTAAACACTTTGAGTGTGTTAGTTGAGTGATCCCAATTTAGTGAGGAGCATGATTTCTGAGAACTTTAGCCTCTAATTGGACTTGATTTTGATTACCTCTCTAATTCTTGGTTTGTCTTTGCCTATTGCTTGGTTAGATGTTTTCTCGGGTTCCTCATTCATTATTGTCTCATAATCCCATTTCTTAGTTGGTCTTAGTTATTGCTTGGGACAAGCAAAATCTTAAGCTTGGGGTATTTTGATGTGTGTGAAACAACATCATATTTTGTTCATGTGTTTGCATGCATTTTTATACATTCTAGGCATTTTAGTTTTCCTTTTTGTTTGTTTTTCCCTTTAGTTCGGATAACTGCGGTGTTTTTGATGTTGTTGTGCAGGATTGGTGCTTAATTGGCCTTGAAATGGATGGAAAGCATGCACAATTGAAGTTGGAGCTTAAAGGGTAGCAATTTGGGACAAAAAGCTCATTCCAGAGAGATCTACGGCCTGCCCGTGGCCTGAACCATGGCCATGGATCGAGCAGCTACGTGAAAAAGCAAAAGGGGAAGTCCAGAGACAACCACGGCCGTGGTTGAGAGTCTGGTTGAGAACTCTAAGTCCAGAACTGACCACGGCCGTGGTTCGGTGTGCGTGTCAGATTTTTAAGTCCGTTTTTCTCTTTTCTGATGGGCTTGAACCAGTTTTAACCCATGGGGTATATATAGATGTTCTGAAGACAACATTAGGGTTCGACTTTGGTTTGGAAGGAAGCACATTGGAGGCTCTTGATCTTCATCTTCCTCTCTTCTCTCTAGGATTACGGGTTTGGATGTTCTTGGAACATGATTTCTGGTTTCTTCTTCTCCATGTCTGAGTAGTTCCTTTTGTTTCTAGGATTGGGCAATGCCCTTTGATACATTGATGATGATTAATTGATATTGTTTACCCCTTTTATTAATCTTGAATGTTGTTGATTCAATCCTTATTGCGATTATTCATGTGAATTTGCTGGCCACTTATTTGCATCTCATAGATATCTAGGGACGTACTGAAAGGTGAACCTAGGTGTTGGAACTATAAGAATTGAACTTAAGGTTTAAATCACGAGAGTAGGTTTAGCCTTTCGAGGATTAATGAATTACCAAAAAGCGTAATGGATTCAATTTAGATTCAATTAACACGAGAGTAGGAATTGCTTTAATTGGGCACGGTTCTTGTATCTTAAAAGGGAACATTAACTAATTTAGGGTAATTCACCTTCAATTGAATTTCAAGTGTTAATAAGAGGATTGTCAATTAGGAGTCTTGTATCATTGTGGTTAACCCCAATCCTGGAAGCTTTCTTAAATCTGAAATCTTATCTCAACAATTTGCTATTTTTATTCTCAATTTTGCGTCTTAACTTTTATTTATTTAATTGTTTGGTTTCTACGTTCTTGTTCAACAATTATATTCTCTTTTGTTTAATTTAATTGAATTAATTAATTAATTGGTATTCATAAACATAGTCCCCGTGGATTCGATATTTTTATTACTTGACGACGAAACCGTACACTTGCGGATTTCACACCAAATCAGGGTTCCACGGCTATCACTACAAGAAAACCAAGTGTTTTCACTTCATTCTTCATCTTAACCAAGTCTAAGAAGCCTATTCTCTCTAATCTTTCTCTTACAAAAATAAAAAACTCCATTGTTGCTCTTTGGAGAGCTCTCAGCAGCCACACCATTAACCAACTTTTACTCACCTATAATTTTATCCAACATCATTTCCTAAACCTAAACCATATTCTAAACAACTTTCCTGTTGTGAGTTTCTTCTAAATCATCCATCTTGAGCTTGGAAAACAAGCTTGAAGTTTATATTCAAAGAGGTAAAGACTTTGTTTTTGACTCAAAGTTTGGTTCTTATTTTCTCTAAGCCATGATTAATCCAAGGTTCTTCTTATTCAAAGCTTAGTTTATGATTTGTGCTTTGTTTAAGCTTGATAGGAATTTTCTTGGAGCTACACGAAATTCCTAGGAGAAGGATCCAAGAAGAATTTGATCTTCCTTAAGGTATGAGAGAGATTTATCTCACCAACCAAGTATGGTGGTGAGAGGTGAAATTGTTTGTGATGGATGGTGGATCTATGTGAGGATTCATATCCGTGGTTGTGTAACTTATTTGTGGATGTTTATGTGCTTTGATTTATTTGTTTATGTTTTGTATGCTTTGCATGATTTATTATTTTTTTATGGTATGCTTATGATATGTATAATGAGAATATATTATGTATGCTATGATAGTTGTGAACAAGGAAAATAATTTTGGTTCCAATGACCAAGAGGCTCATGGCCTCAACACCTCAAAATAGGTGTTTCCAAATTAAAATTTTCATAAATGGTAAAATTGGATGATTAGAAGGAAAAGGAAAAGAAAAGATATGATGGTTCCAACGACCATGTAGCTACGATTTTTGAAGGTTTGAAATAGTTTTACTTTATGTAAAATTATGATTTAGAAATGAAAAGTTAATTGATTTAGTACATGAAATTAATAAAAGGATTTAAGAAATGGAAGAGAAATACTTTGTCACTTGAGAGATGAAGATTTCGTTTATGAAAGGAAAAGAGAGGTTGAAAATGTTTGAACCTCAACTTATTTTAAAGAGGATTGATTTTTTTTAGAATTGATTTGAGAATTTTAGGGAATACGTTGGTGACTTGAAATTTACTAACATATAGCTCACTCATTGGGTTTTTGAGCGCATTAGGAAATTTTAAGTGAGAAAATATGAAAAAAGGAAAGTAAGAAATAATATAAATTTTTAGAAAGGCCAAAATGAGGTTGAGAAGGTTGAAAAATATTTTATGTAGTGGAAAAATGATAGAAAATGCTTTTCGTAACTTAAAAACGTGATTTTTAAACTACGCGAGTTGAAAAATCGCTATGCAATTGGGAAAATGTTTGAATATTTTTACACGATTAAGAAAATGTTGGAAAATCAATACACGATTTCAAAACATGACAAAAATGTTGCGCAATTGAGAAAACGCAGTAAAATGTTTACGCGATTGAAAATACAGTAAAGATACTGTTGGGCCGGTGTGTGGACCCTGTATTTGAAAATATGAATTTGGATTGAGAGTGGATTGTGTGCATTGAGCATGCATTGAAAAAAGTTCGATGGACTGTGATAAGGCCAATGGTCTAGGAGAGGCGTACACCTCTTGAATGTGTGCAATATGCGTAGTGTAGGTCACTTGTTGACCTTGGGGGCATTGGGGTGCGAGTTGTCCACAATACGCAGTTGGTAACTTTTCTGTACCGTGGATTGGACCGATGCAACACACCGACGATCCAAATCGAGACACTATTCTTAATCAAGATCTGGTAATGACTGTCGTGTATATGCTAGATGTGCAAACACTTATGAGAATTGTGGCATGTGGTCTGAGGTATATTGGTACAGACAGATCTTTTGGATCAATCTCTTTGACCTGAGTTTCGCTCCATGGAGTAGGAAAATGAGTCTGTGAGCATCTACATAACTTGGACATGTTTGAATATTTAATAATGTAGTATCTGTCAAACGTTGATAAATGTTGATTGGAATTATTATGTTATTATTTATTATGTCTGTATCATTGAATGATATATCTGTATAATGTATTGTTTGTGTTATCTCTGTGCTACCATGTTGGTATTGGCGTAGATAATCTCACCTCTTTATATGCCTATTCTTGTATTGTATTTACATTTGATAAAGACGCTGAGCAAGGTATTAAGCAAGAAGGTGGAGAAGAACAAATTCCTACTGAGGAAGCTGAGTTCTAATTTGATGGCAACCAGGTCAAGTTTCTTTGGGTATGTCAGACTGCAATTTCATGGAGGGGCTGGTGCGTGGCGTATTATTCCCAATAAGAAGGGACTTATTTATCAGGGACATCTGATAGTGAATATGAGTAGGATCTTTCATGGAGATCCTTTCTTTTCTGTTACCATATATGTACATGTAGAATTTCCTTTATCTATTCGGCAATATTGGGGCGGTCGTTATCATGTCCCAACTGAGATCAACATAGTATCATCTTCTCGGATACCAGTCCGTAGGACGACACGTCAAATTGGGTTCCTATCTTTTGAGGAATCTGAGGCTGATGCCGAGGAGGACCCGTCTAAGGGTTCTGTTGTCTAGATGTACTTAGGCAAGTCTAATAATACAGTAGTGTTTAAAAACTTTTGAGAACCTGGTCTGTATATAAATAAATTCGACAGTACTTAGTAATGTATATGATATAAATTATTTGTGATGATGTTTAATATTTTCAATTTCCACTTAGTTTATTTTATCGATATTAAGAAATTTTACAACTCTTATTCTGATTAAATAATATATTTTTAGCTTGGGAAGCAATTCAGTAATAAGTAATATAAAATGTGATACCCTACGGTAGGTGTTACATTAGTTGGTATCAGAGCCCAAGTTAGAGTCTTTCGGGTTTATGGTTAGGTCTGTCTTGTTTGTATTGTGTGATTCTGTGTGTTTGGTTTCTGAAAGGAAACAATGTTGTTTGAAATAATGGTTCTTGACTTTTGTCTTGTATTGTTTAGTTTGATCTCGAGAACTACGATGGCTGGACGAGGAGGAGGACGTATGAATACGAGAGCTGGACGCACGAATGCGGGAGATAACAATCAAAATATGGCTAAGGTTGTGATAGTAATACAAAGGATGGTTGATGTCCTTATGCAACAGAATCAAAGGGCAAATGAGGACACACAAAACTTGTCAGAATTTCGTAGGAACAATCCGCCACAGTTCAATGGAGAGTTTAACCCAGAGAAAACAAATCATTAGATTAAAGAACTAGAGAAAATCTTCGATGGTATGGGTTGTACTAACGAAAGGAAGGTCACTTATGCGACCTTTGTGCTAACAGGTGATGGCGAGGATTGGTGAACATAGGCCAGATGATTATTGGTAATTGAGGGGAGAGTTATAACTTAGGAACTGTTCAAACAAAAGTTTTTGGGAAAGTATTTCCCAACTAGTGTCAGACATGCTAAGGAGATGGAATTCCTTGGTCTACGACAAGGGACGATGACAGTAAGTGAATATGCGGCAAAGTTCGAAAGCTTGTCTAAGTTTTCGAGGTATTTTCAGATGTAGCCAGACGAAGAATGGAAATATAGGAAGTTTGAAGAGGGGCTAAGACACGACATTAAGCGAGCAGTAGTAACTTTGGAAATTGATCAGTTTCCAGTGTTATTGGATAAATGCCGTAAAGTTGAGGACATAGATCATCAGCGAGATGTGAGGAACTAGAACTTTGGACCTACACGGTTCCAAAGAAAAAAGGGTAGCGGTGGCAACCGTTATCAGCAGAAACCATATGCTAGACCGACAAGGGGTCAGAATCGATAACAATCTTTTGGAAGAGTTTCTAGTGGAAATAAGATTGGTCAAGCGGAACTTCTACACTCAAATGCTTTAAGTGTGGAAAGGATCTTTTAACTAAAGATTGCCCATACAAAGGAGTCATATGTTACAGATGTGGAAAGTCTGGACATTTCTCTAGAGAATGGGATTAGATGAAGGCAAAACCCTCGATAGGGAACGTCTGTGCTGCGAGACCACTGGCGGGTGGTCGTGTATATACCATGAGCAGGGAAGAAGTGGTGAAGTCAGAGGACTTGATGATGGAGGGATGTGCTATTGAAGGTAATCCTTTAATCGTATTATATGATTCGGGAGAACCTCATTCTTTCATTGCTTGTGATTGTGTGGAGCGTTTGAGATTGTCTGGGATTACATTGCCTTATGACTTGAGTATTCCTACTCCTACTGATAAGCTTGTGATTACTACGAAAGTATGCTTGAATTGCCCTGTATGTGTTAAGGATAGAATCTTTTATGTTGACTTAATCTATTTGCTTTTTTCCAAGATTAATGTAATCTTAAGAATGGATTGGTTGTCTTCTAACCATATCCAAAGACACTAGTTTTTCCTCAGGCTAAGGATTCTAGATTCCTAACGGCTACTCAAGTAGAAGCTTATTTGAAGGAAGGAGATCAGGGGTATTTATTGATGTCTTCTTTGGATGTTCAATGTGAAGATGTCTTGAAAGATATTTTTGTGGTCAACGAATTTTCTGAAGTGTTTCCTGAAGATATACCTGGACTACCGCCTGTAAGAGAAATCGAGTTTGCTATTGATCTAGTACCAGGAGCTGGACCTATATCAATGGTGCCTTACAGGATGCCGCCGATAGAATTGGCAGAGCTTAAAAAACAACTAGAGGAGTTGTTAGAGAAGTAATTTGTGAGACCTAGCGTGTCACCTTGGAGAGCTCCAGTATTGTTGGTTAAGAAGAAGGATGAGACTTCTCGTCTATGTGTAGACTACCGACAATTGAACAAAATTACGATCAAGAATAAATATCCACTTCCAAGAATTGATGATTTGATGGATCAATTGCGAGAAGCCGCAATATTTTCCAAGATTGATTTACGTTCTGGTTATCACCAGATTCGTGTGAAGGTGGAAGATATTTCTAAGACTGCATTTCGGACGCGTTATGGGCATTACGTGTACGAAGTGATGTCGTTTGGTGTGACAAATGCACCTGCCATATTCTTGGATTTCATGAATAGAATTTTTCATTAGTACTTGGACAAGTTTGTTGTTGTCTTTTTTTATGACATTTAAATCTATTCTCGAAGTCAGGAGGAACATGATGAGCATCTCAGAGTGGTTCTTCAGATATTGAAAGAGAATAAGCTATATGCAAAATTGTCTAAAAGTGAATATTGGTTATATGATGTTCAATTTTTGGGACACGTTATATCGGAGGAAGGAATTGAAGTTAATACTTCAAAGGTGGAGACGATTCTTGAATGGGAAAGGTCGAAGACTATATCGAAGATTCGTAGTTTTATCGGATTAGCTGGTTACTATCGACGATTTATTGAGGGATTTTCCAAGATAGCAGGACCTCTTACTCAACTTACACGAAAGAATCAACTGTTTGCATAGACTGATGCATGTGAAGAAAGTTTTCAGGAGTTAAAAAGATGACTGACTACTTCACCAGTATTGATTCTACCTGATCTGAAAGAACCCTTCGAAGTATATTGCGATGCTTCGTACCAAGGATTGGGCTGAGTACTTATGTAAAACCAGAAGGTTGTGGCATATGCTTCAAGGCAGCTAAAAGTACATGACAGGAATTATCCTACTCATGATTTAGAATTGGCAACAGTGGTGTTTGCATTGAAAGTGTAGAGGCATTTTCTATATGGTGCGACTTTCAATGTCTTTAGTGATCGTAAAAGCTTGAAGTATTTGTTCGACCAGAAAGACTTGAACATGAGGCAGAGACGTTGGCTAGAATTTTTGAAGGATTACGATTTCCAATTACAGTATCATCCCGAAAAGACAAATGTCGTAGCAGATACTTTAAGTAGGAAGATGCATGCTTTTATTATGATGATTAAGGAGAAAGAACTGATAGAAGAATTTTGGGATATGCGGTTATCTGTGAAGTTGACACCGGGGAAGATGTGTTTAAACATGATCATTATTTCAAATAGTTTGATGGATAAAATCCGAGAAGGACAGAACGATGATCATTATTTACAAGAAGCTAAGGAAGCAAGGAGCCAAGGCACAGTAATGGAATTTAGCGAAGGAACTGATGGAATTTTGAAATTTAAGGGAAGAATTTGTGTGCCTAATAATCAAGGACTTAGGAGAATGATTTTGGATGAAGCTCATAGAAGTAAGATGAGTATGCATCCAACAGCCACAAAGATGTATCAAGACCTGAAGCTGCTATATTAGTGGCAGGGAATGAAGAAAGATATCGCTGAATATCTATCATCCTCCTTAGTCTGTCAGAAGGCTAAGGTTGAACATCAAAGACCATCTGAAATGTTACAACCTTTGCCTATTCCTGAATGGAAATGGGATGATATAGCAATGGATTTTGTGACGGGACTACCAAAGACTCGAAAAGGTCATGATCTATTTGGATAGTTATTGATCGGCTTACAAAGTCGACGCACTTTTTACCGATTAATATCAAGTACTCAATGGAGAGGTTGACCCAAGTGTACATCGATGAAATTATCAGACTTCATGGTGTACTTACTAGTATTATTTCGGATCGAGATCTAAGATTTATGTCGAGATTTTGGAATAGTATACAGGAAGCAATGAGAACAAAGTTACGTCTAAGTTCTGTTTACCATCTACAAACTGATGGTCAGTCAGAAAGGATGAATTCTTACCATTGATAGAGTTCACTTACAACAACAGTTTTCATTCGAGCATAGGAATGGTACCCTATGAGGCATTGTGTGGGAGACGATGCAGAACGCCGTTATGTTGGTATCAGGACAGGGAGAGAATTGTTTTAGGACTAGAGCTTGTTCAACAGACTACAGAAAAAGTGAAAATGATTCGAGACAAAATGAGGAGAACTCAAACTCGGCAAAAGAAATATTCTAATAAAAGAATGAGACCATTAGAGTTTGAAGAAGGTGACCATGTATTTTTGTGCGTGACACCTACAACCGGAGTCTGACGAGTGATAAAATCTAAGAAGCTCACTCCAAAGTTTATCGGGCCTTATTAGATTCTTCGACAGATAGGTCCAGTAGCTTATCAAATTGTGTTACCAGCCTTTTTGTCGAATCTTCATAATGTATTTCACGTATCGCAACTACAGAAGTACATTCCTGATCCTACCCATGTTATTGAAGCAGACACAATGCAGTTGAAGGAGAACTTTGTAACACCCTAAATTTTTGGGGTATTACCGTTGTGTCCCAAATGTACTGTTTTCTGTTTTTTAACTTTAGGATAAATGACAGTTATGTCCTTTTTGTACTGTTTGTTGTTTTCTGTATGAATTACTGCTTTATCATACTGTCTGTTATTTTATTTGAACTTTTTGTGTGATTTGCTCCGGGACAGGAAAATAATATTTTTCCGGGCCGGAGAAATCTTATTTTAATTATTCGGAGCTGGGGGATCTTACTAAACCCAATTCTGAATGATACAGTTAGTAATCTTTTAATTTTAGGATTTTACTGTAAAATAAAATAATTTTATATTATTATAATATTATTTTATTAGTCAGTACAAATAAGCGGTAATGGACCCGGAAATGTTTTGCGAGACCCACGTTTAATAAAAAGCTTAATAGGATTAGTAGCTTAATTAAGCATCATTAGTGGTGGAACATTCAAGAACATGTGACTAAGCTTAATGACTAGGCTTAATTAGTGACTAAGCTTGATGACAAGGTTAGTGACAAGGCTAGGATTGACCAATGAGAGCAAAGCTTGGTGAGCAAGTCTTAATCCTCACCCTTGATCAATTCTAAGGCTAGGATGGAGCCAAGCTAATGGACACCTCTTAGTCCTTTGAAGTCTACGGCCATATGGCTTTGGAAGGCCATTAATCACTTAATTTCCATGCATTTTCTCTCTTCTCTCTCTTCCAAAAACACAAAACTCCATTGTTGTTTCCTTTGTGAAGCTTTCGGCCAAGCACCCTTATACACCATCCATCCATCCAAAATTTCTTCTAACCAACTTTTCTAAACCTAAACACAATTCTAAGAACATCTCTAGTTGAGAGTTCTTGCAAAATCCATCATCTTGGACTTGAAAACCTACTTGGAAGATTCTACTTTGAAGGTGAAATTTCTTGTTTTTCATTTCTAAATTCTTTTTCAAAGTTCTAAGCCATGATTGATCCATGGTTTAAGCTTTCTTTCATGGTTATCATTTGTAGAATTTTGTTTAAGCTTATTAGGTTTTGGAGGAGTGAAAATCGAAACCCTAAGGTTGAGTGAAAGAGTATTTGTCTTCACTTAAGGTAAGAGGAAGACTTAATCTTATCATCCTTGGGTGGTGGTAAGAAAATGGAATTGTTTGTGTTTGTAGAATCCATAAGGATTCATTGGTGTGTTTGATTTAATAGCTTTCCTATTTGTGATTTGTATTAATATGCATGTCTACAAGCTTTAAAAATATTGTATGTGTTAGAAATGCATGGATAATTAGTAGGATGTGAATAATATGCTAAGGTTTGCATGAGTGTTCCAAAGAACACACTATCAAGGCTCACGGCCTCAACTAAAAAGGAGAACCAAAATATTCTCAACAATTTTCTAAAAGAATGATTTAATTGACTTAGGAAAAATAACAAGATGTAACATGATTTAGAAGAAGAAAAATGGTCCAAAGATCAAATATTAAAGTTTTGACAAATTCGGCCAACATGCCTAAGTTGAAGATTTTGATTCCTAAATTTTTTTTTTAACAAAGGTTAGGTAATAATGCTAAAAGGAATTTTATTACAATGAGTTGTAAGAAATAAAAATGATTAGAGTAAGTTTAAGGAGTTAAAACTAGTGATTTCAATGGTTAAAAAGAAATACAGTAACTTTTGTAAAATTTCTAACATATAGCTCATATTATATTTTGAAGCATGTTAGTGATTTTCATAAAGTTAAATTATACGGTTAAAAATTAAGTAAAAGGAATTTTTTTCAGAAAAATTAGGAAACCATTATTATAAGTTTCTAAACAAAAATACTGTCAATTTTTAGTAAAAACGGACAAATAAGATAGAAAAGATGTCCAAATGACAGTATACGGTATGAAAAATTATTCTACATAGTTCAAAAGTACTAAATATTATTTCTGGTTATTTAAACAGTAATTTTTAAGGAATTCGGATAAGAAAATGATTTAAAAATCTTACGCGATTAAGAAAACATTTGAAAAATAGTACGAGATTTTAAAAACAGCAAAATATATTTACGCGATTTAAAAACGTATATAAAAGCAACGAGATTTTGAAAACGCGATAAAATTTCTACGCGATTGACAAAAACAGCAAGTTTTTACTGTCGGGCCAAAGTGGTGGACCCGAACAGATGGGGAAACAGTATTGCCAGTTGGGTGCGTACTGTATATATATGCGATTTGCCAGTGAGGGCATTTTTGTAATTTTTGCCAGTGAGGGCATATGGTGAAACAGTATTGTCAGGTGGGTGCGTACTGTATGTATATGCGATTTGCCAGTGAGGGCATCATCGTAATTTTTGCCAGTGAGGGCATATTTGGAATTTTTTTTTATCATGCATTGAGTCATGCCAGTTTTGGTGGATTGATTGACAAGGTGAATAACATCGTGTTGTCGGTGTGATAAGATTAGTGTTGTTCAAATTTGAATGGACTTGGAGACACTAGTGTGCATAATCCCATATATGGACAGTTGGTCGCTCCTCTAGGCCGTGGTAACTAGTAACACACTAATGGACTCGACACGCACTATACTTAATCAAGATCTTGTGAAATCTATTAGTGCAAGCCTGTAGTGACACGACGTATGACGGTGTGCTACACCACTATGCTATTTCAGTGGGCTATAGACGCAACGTGTGACAGGGCAATAGTTATGGGCGGTCGACGGTGCTAATAGATTTTGCGGGTCGTTCACTCTGATGTCTGTATTTTTTTTAGCTCCATGGAGTAGGGTTGTGTCACATCTCATATAATTATGATTTATACATTTTAAGGTTTTTATTTGCTCTATTTTATCTATCTGTATTATTTTATTTATCGGTACCAATATTTATCTGGGCTATTTTGTCTATCTGTACCACTATATGTTGTTACATTTCGTTCTGTGTTACATTACATCTAAGTTATCTTGTATTTCGGTTATGTGATTATAGTATGCTATATTGTATGAATTGTTATACCTATTGTATTGTCGTTTTCTTATTTACCATGTTGGTGGTGATATAGGTTGTCTTACCTCTTTCTTGTATGTGTTATTGTATATTTATTTATGTATTAAAGAGTTTGAGGAAGAGGAACAGCCTCTTGAGTGTGAGTATCCTGAGGAGGAGGAAGATCAGCAAGCCGAAGATCCGTTCTACGATCAAGAACCATCCGATCATCCAATCCTTTGGATTGATTGTGTGGATATGACGCTACCAGGTTTCTTTGGATTCGTGCAACTGGAGTTTCACAGAGGCTCTGAAGCCTGGAGACTGCGAGAGGATAGAGACTCGGTGACGTACGTAGGGCGTCTTACAGTGACCATACGTACGGAGTTTGATGGAGTGCCGATCTTTTCTACTTTGTTGTATTTACATGTGGAGTTGCTGCTATCTCTTAGGCGTCACTGGGGCGGTATATTTGATGCGCCTAGTGAGATTAGTTACGTGTCGACTGCACGGACCCATGTCCGTAGAGGGTCGAGGCATCCTGGATATTTATCACCTGAAGTTTCATCTACGAGTGATCCTTCAGAGGGCTAGATATTTATGATGTGTACTTGGGCGCGTCTGCGTTTGTATATATAAACCTTTTCCTGCTTTGGTTATTGTTCTGTTTTAGTTTTAAATATAAGTAGTTGTACATTACTTGTATATTCTAAGATGACATCATATGTATATTATGTGTGATGATAGTGTGCTTATTTTATGTTCTGTATTATTTTATCTCGTAATATTTTATTTAATCGAAAAAATTTTACAACTCGTATTAATAGATAACAAATGTTTTACAACTTGGGTAGATTTTATTTATCTTTCTCTTTTTTTTTTTTAATGTGACATCCCCATAAGGGTGTTACAAACTTAACTTATGAAACGTTTCCAGTCAAGATCGAGGATCGAAGGATTAAGCAACTTCTAGGTAAAGAGATTTCATTGGTGAAAGTGGTGTGAAATGACGGGAGTGGTGAAGCGACGTGGGAATTAGAAGATAAGATAAAAGAACAGTATCCGTATTTGTTTTGATTGTGTGTTTAAGTTTCGAGGACGAAACTTCTTTTTAGAGGGGAAGAGTTGTAATACCCCAAATTTTAGCTATTTGACAGTAATAACAGAATTATACTATTTTGTGATTTCCGTGTATTGTAAAATTATTTTGACTATTCCATGATTGTATTTGATCATTTTGTGTGATTTACTCCGTGTTAGGAAAATAATAATTTTTGGGTCGGGAAAAATCTTTACGCATTTATTCGGAGTTGGGGGATCTTACTAAACCCAATTCTGAGATATACGTGTCACAATCTTTTAATTTTTAAAATTTATCTGTGAAATGAAAATATTTTATATTTTTATTATTATTTTATTATCCAGTGGACGATACCTACTGACTTATGAGTAGTAGTTTTTATCCATTGGACAATAAGAACCGGTAAAGTCTTGAGACTTACTGATAGTAAACCAATAGGAACCAAGTCAACATTGGTGGCTAGGACTTTCTAAACCAATAAGATGTAGTCAATTTTGATGGTTGGACTAGTTACTTAGAAACTAGAAAATCTAACTAAGTTAGCTTAGATCTAACTAGGTTATTCTAAGAAGCTTAGGAAGTAACTAAATGGAAGTAAACTTAGTTAGCTATTCTTTGAAGCTTTGTTACAAGAATGTTCTACCATGTCCTAGAATTGATGACTACCTTCAATGTAACTAGATACTTAGCAAAGTAACTAAATAGTTAGTTAATGAATTAAGTAAACTAACTAGATTCACTTGAAACTAACTAAGAAACCAACTGAACCAAGAACTTGGTTTGCATCTCCTTGGAGTCCCACGGCCACTTGGTGGTTTTAGGACCTTCAAGAGCAAGGTTGGTGGCTAAGGCTTGAAACCTCCACCCTAGATTCAATCTAAGGCCATTAGGAAGTCATGGAGGGTCAAAGAAAGTGGCCACCTCCTTTGGTGAGTTCCACGGCTATCACTAAAAGAAAACCAAGTGTTTTCACTTCATTCTTCATCTTAACCAAGTCTAAGAAGCCTATTCTCTCTAATCTTTCTCTTACAAAAATAAAAAACTCCATTGTTGCTCTTTGGAGAGCTCTCGGTAGCCACACCATTAACCAACTTCTACTCACCTATAATTTTATCTAACATCATTTCCTACACCTAAACCATATTCTAAACAACTTTCTTGTTGTGAGTTTCTTCTAAATCATCCATCTTGAGCTTGGAAAACAAGCTTGAAGTTTCTATTCAAAAAGGTAAAGACTTTGTTTTTTACTCAATGTTTGGTTCTTATTTTCTCTAAGCCATGATTGATCCATGGTTCTTCTTGTTCAAAGCTTAGTTTATGATTTGTGCTTTGTTTAAGCTTGATAGGAATTTTCTTGGAGCCACACGAAATTCCTAGGAGAAGGATCCAAGAAGAATTTGATCTTCCTTAAGGTAAGAGGGAGATTTATCTCACCAACCAAGTATGGTGGTGAGAGGTGAAATTATTTGTGATGGATGGTGGATCCATGTGAGAATTCATATCCATGGTTGTGTAACTTATTTGTGGATGTTTATGTGCTTTGAATTATTTGTTTATGTTTTGTATGCTTTGCATGATTTGTTATTTTTTTATGGTATGCTTATGATATGTATGATGAGAATATATTATATATGCTATGATAGTTGTGAACAAGGAAAATAATTTTGGTTCTAATGTCTAAGAGGCTCACGGCCTCAACACCTCAAAATAGGTGTTTCCAAATTAAGATTTTCATAAATGGTAAAGTTGGATGATTAGAAGGAAAAGGAAAAGAAAAGATATGATGGTTCCAATGACCATGTAGCTATGGTTTTTGAAGGTTTGAAATGGTTTTACTTTATGTAAAATTGTGATTTAGAAATGAAAAGTTAATTGATTTAGTACATGAAATTAATAAAAGGATTTAAGAAATGGAAGAGAAATACTTTGTCACTTGAGAGATGAAGATTTTGTTTATGAAAGGAAAAGAGAGGCTGAAAATCTTTGAACCTCAACTTATTTTAAAGAGGACTGATTTTTTTTAGAATTGATTTGAGAATTTTGGGGAATACGTTGGTGACTTGAAATTTACTAATGTAAAGCTCACTCATTGGGTTTTTGAGAGCGTTAGGAAATTTTAAGTGAGAAAATATGAAAAAAGGAAAGTAAGAAATAATATAAATTTTTAGAAAGGGCAAAATGAGGTTGAGAAGGTTGAAAAATATTTTACGTAGTGGAAAAATGATGGAAAATGCTTTTCGTAACTTAAAAATGTGATTTTTAAGTTACGCGATTTCAAAAACGTTGAAAAATCGCTATGCAATTGGGAAAACGTTTGAATATTTTTACGCGATTGAGAAAATGTTGAAAAATCAATTCACGATTTGAAAACACGACAAAAATGTTGCGCGATTAAGAAAATACAGTAAAATGTTTATGCGATTGAAAATACAGTAAAGATACTGTTGGGCCAGTGTGTGGACCTTGTATTTGAAAATATGAATTTGGATTAAGAATGGATTGTGTGCATTGAGCATGCATTGAAAAAGGTCTGATGGACTGTGATAAGGCCAATGACCTAGGAGAGACATACACCTCTTGAGTGGGTGCGATATGCATAGTGTAAGTCACTTGTAGACCATGGGGGCGTTGGGGTGCGGGTTGTCCACAATAGGCAGTTGGTAGCTCTTCTGTACCGTGGATTGGACCGATGCAACATACCGACGATCCGGACCGAGACATTATTCTTAATCAAGATCTGGTAAAGACTGTCGTGTATATGCTAGATGTGCAAACACTTATGAGAATTGTGGCACATGGTCTGAGGCATGTTGGTACAGACAGATCTTTTGGATCAATCTCTCTAACCTGAGTTTAGCTCCATGGAGTAGGAAAATGAGTCTGTGAGCATCTACATAACTTGGACTTGTTTGAATATTTAATGATGTAGTATCTGTCAAACGTTGATAAATGTTGAATGGAATGATTATATTATTGTTTATAATACTTGTATCATTGAATGATATATCTGTATGATGTATTGTCTATGTTATCTCTATGCTACAATGTTAGTATTGGTGTAGATAATCTCACCTCTTTGTATGCCTATTCTTGTATTGTATTTACATTTGATAAAGACACTGAGCAAGGTATTGAGCAAGAAGGCAGAGAAGAACAAATTCCTACTGAGTAAGCTAAGTTCTAATTTGATGGCAACCAAGTCAAGTTTCTTTGGGTATGTCAGACTGCAATTTCATGGAGGAACTAGTGCGTGGTGTATTAGTCCCAATGAGGAGGGACTTATTTATCAAGGACATCTGACATTGAATATGAGTAGGATCTTTCATGGAGATCCTTTCTTTTCTGTTATCACATATGTACATGTAGAATTTCCTTTATCTATTCAGCAATATTGGGGCGGTCATTATCATGTCCCAACTGAGATCAGCATAGTATCGTCTGCTCGAATACCAGTCCGTAGGACGACATGTCAAATTGGGTTCCTACCTTCTGAGGAATCCTAGGCTGATGCCGAGGAGGACCCATCTGAGGGTTCTGCTGTCTAGATGTACTTGGGCAAGTATAATAATATAGTAGTGTTTAAAAACTTTTGAGAACCTGGTCTGTATATAAATAAATTTGAAAGTACTTAGTAATGTATATGATGTAAATTATTTGTGATGATGTTTAATATTTTCAATTTCCACTAAGTTTATTTTATCGATATTAAGAAATTTTACAACTCTTTTTCTAATTAAATAATATATTTTTAGATTGGGAAGCAATTCGGTAATAAGTAATATAAAATGTGATACCCTACGGTGGGTGTTACAAAACTCGTGTTTTTCTAACTACCTTTTAATATTGACAAATAAATAATCCCTGACAATGGCGCCAAAACTTGTTGCTCAATTATCAAGTATATCAAATCGCAAAAATAATATAATGATGAATGAGTATTGTCCTACAGAGATTACATTGTCAAGTACCAAATTCACCAAATCAACACTATCTAGGCTATAAAAAATTTGAGATTAAAAAAATTTCAAAGGAAAACAATTAATTGAAGGAAAAGTAAAATAATGTAAAAACATATAAATCAAAAATAGTAAGAGAACACGATAACAAATTAAGGTGTAAACAAGTAATGGTAAAGAAGCTAGGGATCTGACTTCACTTAATTCAGGAATCTATCATATACAATAGAGTAGCTTTGGGACATTCATTCTAATTAATTTCTAGTCATTCAACTGACGGGGTGACTCCCTTAATTGTTTAAAACCCAATTTCTTGGTGGATTAATTCTTTTTAATTATCAAAGGCTTGTCAATTCCTTAATCTAGACTCCAACTCTTAAAGACATGACCTTCACTCTATGGATTCTCATGAAAAATACCACAATTCTCCTACACAACCTATAACCTCTATTCATAGATTATTGTAAATCATGACACTTATTATTTATGGTCTATGTCATATACAAACTTTTTTATTCTACATACATCTCACTAGATCAATTTATAAGAGGCTAATTCATAAAAGCATTAAGAAATTAAGAACCATAACAAGCACTCAATTTGAATATAAAAGAAATTAATTAAAAATCTCATCTTAATACATGTCAATTGAATCAAGTTACACCTTCACCCTAACAAAACAAGAATTTAGCTACTCATGACAAAAGAGAAGAAGAGATAAGAAGAGGAAAGAAAAATTATCATGACAGAACCGTAGAGAAGAAACAAAACGCTTTCAATGGTGATTCGATCTCCAACTCCATGATGGCTCCTCCTTATATCCTATGGATTGTCCCATTGCTGCCTTTGAGCCTCTAAAACTTTGTAATTTTTGTGTATTTTCTGAACCAAAAGAGAGTTCATTTGCTAAACTTGTTTGTTTCATTTTTATAAAAAAAGTGACAACTTTTCGCATCTAACTTGCACAATTTTTCTCATCCTTCAGATGCCTAAATTCGCCCTTGATATTAACAGATACGTTTTACCATTTTCTATTAGCTTCTAAATGCCATAAACGGCGCCTCGATCTGATCTCTGTAACCCAAGATATGATCTAATTACTGAAATATGATCAAGAGAGTGCAAGAATCCAAATATGCAACAAACTCTATCTATCTGAGAATCCTTATCCAATCTTTAATATTAATGGAAGCTTAATTATAGAAAGTTGTTGACATGAGATTTATAGATATCTTTCTTAGCTTTCAAATGATACCAAAACCAAGTAAATCGCATACTCATAGAGAAAGTTATCCCTAATTTACTGAGACGAGTTTGATAGCGATATTTTCCTTAATTAATCTTTGACCAAATCTCTTGTTGCCTATTTTCTTTTTATTGAATCCATATAAATTAAGAAATAAATATCTCACTTAAATTAAGAAACTACTTGAGATCTTTGCATTAAACGCAGAGATAATTAGTCACCAAGTAGAGATTATTTGCACTTCAATTAAGAATCTATTTTGATCCTTAAAATTTATGAATGCTAGTTGACTTGGTTAAACTTTGTCATCCACTTTGCACACAATTTTTCACCTTTTTAATGCATGAATTAGGCTTCGATATCTCATAAAAGTTGTAGAAAATTTTCTTATCTTTCCATAGACACCAAAAGTAGCTTAATCTTATATCTGTAGCAAAAGTTATGCTCAAAATACTACAATA
Source organism: Ormosia emarginata (assembly GCA_029884605.1). Taxonomy (NCBI): domain Eukaryota; kingdom Viridiplantae; phylum Streptophyta; class Magnoliopsida; order Fabales; family Fabaceae; genus Ormosia; species Ormosia emarginata. The sequence goes on along the minus strand of JAQQTP010000074.1, from coordinate 38,914,805 downwards.
ATGTTCTTATGCTCTTTATCAAGATTTTAATATTCATGGTTTTTGCTTCAAGCATCATAAAGAACTCAATACTATTCATCCTTTGTCAGCATTCACAAACAAAGAATGATGAACTCAGAAAAACGAACACCACAACCTCTTAACTTAGAGTTCTATGGACTAAAGTTTGATTTTGTAACTTACTCTATATTGGTTATTACTTCTTCAAACTTAGTCACTTTTTGGCTTACCAAAAGCAACCTTATTAAGGTTTTTAGAACTCTATATCCTTGTTATTCTATAAGTTCTTAGGATAGTATTTATCCAAAAAAGAATTCCTAAACACTCTCCAAGTAATCTAAGTGTCAAAATTCTTAACAACTCTTTGGCACCTACTCACTAAAACTCTACCTCCCTTTCTAACATGTAGGAGACAACCAAAACTCTCAGGTCATCTGAACAAACCTTAACTATTGAGATTTTTCTCCTTTTTCTTAAGTTATCTCCCTATTCCAAATGGGTCTTACTTTCCCTTAAATGATGCAGGTTTGACCTTTCTAAACTTTGAAAGATTTGGAATGTTTTGATTTTCTACAACCATAACTCCATACACTAACTGTACTAGTGGTACTAGCTACTAAGATGAACTTATTTTCATCTCTTCTAAAACTCTATTTATGACAACAATAAGCTTCCTTATTGCAGTTGCCATGTCTAAGAACACTTCAGCCATAATAGTTGATCCTTCACTAGAAGAATTCCTATTTCCCCTAGTTCACCTTAGTGAAGTAATAGTTCCTTATACACACTATATGTGAAAGTAACCATTAACATTCAAACCTAAGGTCTGTCATACAATTCTATCAACACATCTCACGTATGAGACAAGAAATGCATAACACTTAACATAAAATTGTAAACTTGCCTAAGCCTAGGCAGTCCATACCCAGGCTCAACAGGATAAACGACTCTAATACCATAATGTAACATCCTAGTACTATTACCCTAGTATAACTAATAAATACCTGGATAAACAATATGCTACTTCTAACTTGAATATTAACTAATTCATAACATTTATTAATAATTATAGAGAGCTATCTCTAACAAGTCATACACATATTCATCAATAGCCCCTTAGGCAAAGTGTTATATGCACAACTTATACATCTTAAGAGCAAATATAACTAAATACATCAACATTTGAGTATATAAGAAACAAAGGAAACTAAACTACATTAGTTCATCAGTTTCTTCATCTTCTTACTCACTGAAGGATCTTGATATGCTTTGACCATGGAAACACAAAAAAGAGTGATAACATAAAAAATCTCAGTAATATTCAAACATTTCATGGCATTAAACAACGTAAATCGCATATAAACATTATACAGTCACCTATACAATTGTATAACGTATCAAAGCTATCTCATATCTACTTAACTTTATAATACTCAAGCTTAATCACAATAGATTATGGTTGCTACAAGATATTAAATCTCTATTTAATATCACCAGAACTTTCACATGCTACTATTATGTAAAAGTTCACTAAATTCAACACATAATCTATAAGCTTAAGCCTCTTACTCATATGATAAGAACAACTATCTACACAGTTGTAACATATCACAACTAGCTCATTCATAAACTTGTTATATCTACTACCCTTATAACCTTTTTAAAATGAATAAACTTACTAACTCTGAAAAGTAGGATTAGCAATAAGCAATGAAGTCTTTACTCCATGCCACTCGAACATTTATATTCTCTTACTCTATGTAAATGTTCACTAAGTCAATCTCTAACCTTAAACTCATAAACATACCATCAACGATATTGAGCAACCACCCATACAATTGTAAAATATCATCTTCACTAGGCAACTGTCCACACAATTACCAAGTAATAGAAAATGAATATGGATGTGTGTGTGTCAATTGTATATTCCACGTTCTCTTTAAACTTATAGTTAAGAAGACTGATTCTTCAAACTACCTGGTAATGAGTGGACTAGTTCCTACTCACACTAGTGAAAGCACTACTTCCACTACATAAAAACTGGTAGTCATGGCACTAACGAGCAGCTAGGGCTAAATCCTCACTCAAAGAGACTTTTGGACTTTCTCCTCTATCTTCTTTGGTTATATGATTATACATCATTAAAGATTACTCTACTTTGGAATTAGTAAGTAATAAGAAACTATGCAGTGTTATGCATAACTTACATAAAACCATCACCTTAACTCATAACATGATTCTCTCTAACCAAGTGAAGCACTAAACTCTAGCAAACATGTACTTTCAGCTCACTTCTAACTCATAAAGGAGCATATTCCATGTTTCTACTTAAAAAACCATAATAATGATTCTTGTATCTAGCTTGCCTTATCTTCACATCACAAGTGGTAAACTATGCCACCCTAGTGTACTCAAGGTCCTAGATACCCGCTTTAGGTAATTCCTAACTATTAGGATGCTTAAAGACTGGAACTTTTATACTATCTTTATACTAAGTCTATTCGTGCATCACTAATTCCACTTTCTCTCTTAGGAGCAACTCATGCACTATGACAAGTGACTATTGTCAACTGAACTCAGCTTACTTGTATTTAGTTTACCTCATAATCATAACATAAGTGGTATTTTAATCCACACTAATGTGCTTAAGGTCCTAGATACATATTTCAAACAATTCATAACACTTGAAAAGGTTAAAAACTCAAACTTGCTCTTATATGCTAGGTGGTTATTTTCTTTGTGAAATATCCCTAAAAGTATCTTAACACACTTTAGAAAGCATATACTAAGGATCTCAACTAATTAGGAAGCCCAAAATGTTCATAAAATGGACTTGACCATTTCTGGAACCAACACCTAGAAACCCCCTCTCTAGTGCCTAAGCGATGGCTGGGCAGAGCATTGCTTTGTTCTATTTTATCGTTGGTGCCTAAACGCCCAGCATTTGGCACCTGGGCGCCCAATGCCCTGTTGCACACAAACTGCTCTCTGGACTATGGGCGCCTAGGCGTTCAACTCCCAACACCTGAGCTCTAATCACATAACTCAGAATCTATAGAATTCTGCTACTGTTCCATTGGAATATAGCAAATTCCAATCTTTCATAATTTGCTTATAAGTGATTTCTAACACCACTAACACTCTCTAAATATGTTATAATACTCATTTAAGTCATTAGTTAGCTTAAACATGGATTAATGGTTAAAACCATAACCTAAGCTCTATGTTCCAACTTGAGGAACCAAATGGGATTTTGTCCAAAGACAAAGCTATTTTGAATCCATTAAGCTGAAAATGACTAAATACAACCATTGAAAACAAAAACTAAGAACGAAAATAGATTCTTGCATATCAAACGCATTTTCTCCATCTATGTAACCTAACATCAACTATAGAGTTGGTGAAGGAAAAGAGATGAGATTAAAGGTTAAGAACCCCTACCTCAAAAATTTGATGATGATGCTTGATGAATCTCAAGCTTGCCTTTCCCTTTTGATCCCTCATTCTTTCTCTCTTCTTTCGCCTTTGTTTTCTTTTCCTTTCTTTCTTTGTTTCCTTCCCTTGTTGCTACTGTTGTTGGTTCACATATGAGGGAGTGAGTTGTTCATGAGGAAAAATCAATGAAAAGTCAATATAGTAGGCTGTAAAATGTAAGTCGCTTGTACACTTAAGATATTTTGCAGTAACTTCTTGATCTACTAAAAACACGTAGATTTAATTAAATCAAGTTTTCTCACTTCTAACAACTTTAGAATAAATATTAGGATTCATCTAAATTATTGTTTCACCATTATCCTATTTTTCCATATCCACTACTAGTCAATCCGATATTAAAACGCATAACCAGTATGCTTAAAAATACCAAACTAACTCTGATTACTCTCAAATTTTAACTACATCCTCTTCCACCTATTTGTGACTTAGAAACAAACTCTCTAGGTTTTTTTCCCTCAACTTAGCAATTTATGCTACTATCTGAGTCATTTTAAGCTACTTTTCACATTTTAGATTGCAACAAAGTGCCTAAACTAATTTAGTTTGTCACAAAACTACACAGACATGTCAAACAAGTGTTATGCTACCTTTGTAAGCATAAACTAGTCTAACTTGCTAAAAAGGGAATGCTACATATTCGAATAGGCTCTTCTAGAAACCATTCTTTGATATGCTAAAACGCATATACTCAAATATATGCTTCACCTATTAGAATAGATTGGTTTTCAGAAACATAAATTAACGGCTAGCTATAACGCCCCAATTTTTAGAAAATATTTTGAATGTACTGTTTTCTGTTTTTCATGTTTTTGTATGAATGACCGCTGTGTCCCTATTTTTCTGTTCTCGATTTTTGTATGAAAACAATTACGATAATACAGGTTCAAATTTTATTTGATCGTTTTACGTAGCTTGCTTTCGAGACGGTAAAATAAAAATTTTTCTCGAGCCATTAATTTTTCTCAAAGATATACAATAAATAATACCGCCGGATATTTTATTTGAACGTTTTGGACGATTACCAACGTTGTGGGAAAAAATGGGAAAATGACCGTTACGTCCCGAACGTATCTTTTTACTTTTTTGTCTGCTTTTAATTGTTTTCTTCTTGATTTAATGCCCGAAAATACCGTCTGTAATTTTATATGGACTTTTTGTATGATTTGCTCGAGGCAGAAAATAATATTTTCCTGGCCGGGAAAATCTTATTTTATTATTTAGAATTGGGGATCTTACTTAACCCGATTCTGAATGAGACTAAAAATAATCTTTTAATTTTTAGATTTAATCACAAATAAAATAATTTTATATTATTATAATATTATTTTATTAGTCAAGATAATTTAGTGACAAGGGACCCTAAATATTTTGCGAGACCCACAATTAGCGTAACGGTTGGATCGGTAGCTTAATTAATCACCGTAAGTCGTAGAACTTTCAGAATCAGTGACTCACCATTGACTCAAATAGAGAGCATTTAATACGCCTGTGTGACTCAAAGATGTGAGTCACCGGGAACCAACCAATGGGAATCAAGCTTGCTCACCAAGGCTTGATCTTGGCCTTTGATTCATCCAATGGCTTGATGAAGCCAAGCAAGGTGCCCACCTTGCACCTCACTTGAAGTCCACGGCCAAGAGGCCTTAGGAGACCTAAAATCACTTTCTCCTTCATCACTTTTCTCTCTTCTCTCTCATCAAAACCCTAGCCACCATTCTTGTCCATTTTCTTCACCATTTTCGGCCAAGACACTAACTATACCATCCAACCATCCAAAAATTTTTCTAACCAAGTTTCCTTAACCTAAACACTATTCTAAGAACCTTTGTAGTTGGGAGTTTCTTCAAATTCTTCCATCTAGGGCTTGGAAACCAACCTTGAAAGTTTTACCTAGAAGGTGAAATTTCATGCTTTTCTTTTCTCTCTTCTTTTTCAAAGTTCTAAGCCATGATTTTTCCATGGTTTAGCTTCTTTTTCATGGTTAGTAACATGTAGATTTTGTTTGAGATTTCTAGGTATTTTTGGTGGTGAAAACCGTGACCTAGGAGGTGTGAAAGCAAGCCTTTTGTCTTCATTTAAGGTAAGAGGAAGACAATTCTTATCATCTCTTGATGGTGGTAAGAAGATGGAGCCATTTGTGATGTTTGTAGAATCCATAAGGATTCGGTGGTCATGTGTTAATTATGTGGGTATTTGTTAATTTTTGTGGTTGCTAGTAGTTTATGTGGTAATTGTTATTAGCTTTCTTGTTTGATGATTGTAATAATTTTGCATGTCTATTAGCTTTTGAAAGCATGTCTACAAGCTTTAATTTAGGTTGTATGTGTTAGAAAATATTTTTGCATGTGTTAGAAATATAATGCATGTGTTAGAATTGTATGATAAAGTATAGGATGTGAATAACATGTGTAAATTGCATGAGTGTTCCAAAGAACACATCCAATAGCTCACGGCAATGACAAGTTTGGAGGACCAAAATGTTCTCTTGATTTTTCCTAAAGTGTAACTTAATTAACCTAGGAGAATCAAGAAAGTTTCTAATTGATTTGATCAAAGAAAATGCATTTAGAAATCAAATGGTAAAAACTTAATATTTTGGGCCAACATGCCTAAAGGATTAAATTGACTATTGTTAACTATTTTCTAAAATGATTTAATGAACTTAGACAATATAATACATTTGATATGATTTAAAAGGTGAAAGACATTTTGGAAATCAAATGCAAAAGTTTTATGAAATTTGGCCAACATGCCACTATAGGTAATCATGATTTCTAAAACTTGATTCTAAACCTTTTTCAATTAAAAAGAAACAATACAAGTTAAGAAGAAATTTTCTATAATGATTTTTGAAGGGACCAATTGATTAGAAGTAAGTCTAAAGGATTAAAAGTTCATAATTTTATCATTAGAAAGGAAATACAAGAATGTTAAGAAATTTTCTAACATATAGCTCACTTTTGGTTTTGAAGCATGTTAGAGATTTCAAAAAGAATTAAATGAAATGGTTAAAAATTAGGTAAATGGAAATTTTATGGATAAATTAGGAAACCATTATTATGATATTCTAAACAAAATACTCAATCAATTTTTAGTAAAAATGAACCAATAAGATAGCAAAAATATCTAAAAGACAAGATGCGGTATGAAAAATTATTCTATAGTTTAAATGTACTAAGTACTATTTCTGTTTGTTTAAACAAGAATTTTAAAGGCATTTGAATAAGAAAATGATTTAAAAATCCTACGCGATTGAGAAAACGTATTAAAATGCTACGCGATTTTAAAAACAGTAAAAATATCTTTACCCGATTTTTAAACGTTTGTAAAAACGACGAGATTTCAAAAACGCGATAAAATTTCTACGCGATTGACCGTTACCATATTTATTTTTCATTTGTCGGGAAAATATGAACCCGTCATGTGCTTTTGAGGTTATTTCATTGTCGGGAAAAAGTGAACCCGTACAGGCTTTTTGCTATTGATGGCATATTTTTATCTTGAGGGCATTTTCGTAATTTTATATATTTGGAATTATGTTGTCTTTATACCAATTTTTGGTGTTTTGGTTGACGAGACGAATCACATCGTGTTGTCGATGAGATAAACGTAGTGTGGTTCATTGTTCTAATGAACTTGGAGACTTTAGTGTACGGGATTCCATATGTGGACAGTTGGTAGCTCCGCTGGGCCGTGGTAAACCGATAGCACACTAATGTACTCGACATTCACTATATTTAATCGAGGTTTGTAAAGTCTAGTAGTACATTGCCTATAGTGCCACAACGGAGACCGTGAACTATACTACGCCTGGATGGTGGATTCCCAAGTCCGTAGGCTATCGACGCAACGTGTGACCGCGTAATAGTTGGTCATGCCGTGGTACTAATAGATTTTGCAAGTCATTCTCTCTAATATCTGTTTGGGTTTAGCTCCATGGAGTAGGGTTGTGTTTTGGTGTATTTGATTATATCTTGGATAATATTCCATTTTCTCTATTTATCTTTATCCGGTAATATCTTGGATGTTTTTACATTTTCTCTATTTATCTTTATCTCGATAATTCTTATGTTAGTTGTCCATTTCTTATCTTATTTTATCCGTGAGATTGATTTATCTATGTGGTTTTCTTTATTTGTGTTATATCTGTGATGTTCGAAACACTAGGATATCTAATATGTACTCTATTTCATTTATTATTACCGTTATAGTTTTTTTTCGTATTGTATGAACTGTATAGTTGTTAATTGTCGTCTTCTTATTGGCCATGTTGTGATGATTTTATGTTGTCTTACCTCTTTATTGTATGTGTCTCTTGTCTGTTTATTTTATGCGGTAAAGAGTTTGAAGAGGAAGAAGAGGAACAACCTCTTGAGATCGTGTACCCTGAGGAAGAGGAAGGTCAGCAAGCGTACGATCGCTTTACGATCAAGAACCATCCGATCATCCATATCCTCTGGATTGATTGTGTGGGATGGCGACGCCAAAGCATTTTTGGGATTCATAGAGCTGGTATTTCATGGAGGTGATCCGCTTGGCATTTACGAGGAGATCGTGCTTCGTTACATATGCAGACGTATGACCGTGATTTTACGTCATCGCTTGATGGAGAGCCCATTATGACTACGACGTTATTTCTCGCACTTAGAGTTACCCTTATCCATTAGGCGTTATTGGGGTGCCGAAAACCCCGAGCCTAGTGAGATAAGCATCGTATCGACCGCGCGATCCCGTTATCGCCGTGTGTCGAGACATCCGGATATCTATCTCCCGATGATCATTTTCGTGCCGAGAGTGATCCATCCGAGGATTAGATAACCATGATGTTTTTTTTTTTTTGGGCGCGTCAAATGTATGACCGTATATATTAACTCTTTTATTGCTTTCTTTACCGTTTTTGTTTAAATAGTTGTAGTCTTAGTTGTAAATTATTTGTACGCTTTATAACTTAACCATATGTATATTATTAGTGATGATGTTTTTTTTTTATTTCGTATTTTTCGCATTATCTTTTTATTACATATTTCTGTCTATCATCAGAATTATTTTACAACCCGTAATAATATTTAACAAATGTTCCGCAACTTGGGTAGATTTTATTTCTATTTATTTTATTTTCTTTTATGTGTGACATCCTCCAAAGGGTGTTACATTAGTTGGTATCGAGCCCAAGTTAGAGTCTTTTGGGGTTGTGGTTGGGTTTGTTTTTGTTTGTGTGTGATTCTCTCGTGATCTTTGTGATTTATATCCTTTCTAAATATCTAGAAGGATGTATCTAACTTTGTTATGTTATGTTTGAAGAAAGAAGATGGTCTGTAGAGGCAGAGGACGTGCTAACGTAAATCGTGATGAGGACCCGATGTTGGTTGTCACGAGGCTATGCGGCAGATGGTCAAGTGAAGTGATTACTCAAGAAAATTTGAGAGCAGCCTCAACAAAGAAGATGCTACGGTGATGCCCTAAATTTATCCGAATTTAGGCGCCATAATCCGCCACAATTTAGAGGCGAGGTGGATCCGGAGAAAGCGAGTCAGTGGATGCAAGATTTAGAGAGAATCTTTGAGGGGATGAGATGCACATATGAAAAGAAAGTAACTTATGCTGTCTTTATGCTGAGAGGAGATGCAGAACATTGGTGGAGAGGAATCCGCCGAGTGTTGCAAAGTCAAGGGACCGAGATTACCCGGGAAGTGTTTTCTAATACTTTTCTCGGATAAATATTTTCCTCGCAAGTGCTAGGCATGCCAAGGAAATGGAATTTCTTGGTTTGCGACAAGGGAACATGACTAAGTGAATGAGTATGCCACAAAATTTGAGAATTTGTCTCAATTCTCGATTATGCTCGAGACACGACAAGATGATGTGTGGAGATGCAGAAAATTTGAATCGGTTTAAGGGTGGAACCGAAACAAGGAGTGGTATCTTTGAGGATGACTCGGCCATGCTTTGGTGGATGCGTGTGCTCGACTTGAGGAGTTGGAGCCATCTAGAGATCGAGGAATCGAATTTTGGACCGACAAGGTTCCAGAGAGGTGGAGGTAGTAATGCAAATCGGTTTCAGCGTAAGCCGTATACCAGGCCAACAGGAAGTCAATCTCAACGACCATCTGTTAGTGGAAGTGCAAGTGGTAGTGGAGCTGACAGAGGGTGGCGTTTATGCCAACATGTTTTAAGTGCGGGAAGAAAGGTCATATTTCTCCCGAGTGTACAGTTAAAGGTACAGTTTGTTTCAATTGTAAGCAACCTGGGCACATATCAAAGGATTGTCCACAGCCGGAGAGAAAACCTCGTCATTTCGGTATGTTAAAGCTAATCAGCAAAAATCTAGAAGTACTCAACCGAGATCTGGAGGACGAGTGTATACAATGATGGGATCTGAGATTTCTAAGTCTGATGATCTTATTCAAGGAGAAGGAGACATTGGAGGTAATCTTCTGACTGTATTGTATGATTCTGGAGCTACACATTCCTTTATTGCATATGATTGTGTAGAAAGGTTGAAGTTGCCTATGTCTTCTCTGAATGTTATGTTGAATGTATCTACGCCAACTGCTAAACCTGTAGTTACTTCTAAGATCTGTTTAGATTGTCTTATTGTTGTGAAGGGCCGTTTGTTTTTGGTCGATTTGATTTGTTTGCCTCTCATTGAGATAGATGTAATTTTAGGGATGGACTGGTTATGTTCTAACCATATCCTCATAGATTGTGCAAAGAAAACTATAGTTTTTCCTAAGGAAGAAGAGTCTGGATTCTTAACTGCTGTTAAGGTCAAGTCTTTGTTGAGAAATGGAGCGCAGGATATCTTGGTATTGTCTTCTCTAGAAGTTAAGAATGAGAAGGATGTGAATACTATTCCTGTTGTCAACGATTTTCCGGATGTTTTTCCTGAAGATGTACCTGGTTTACCGCCTGAGCAGGATATCGAGTTCTCAATTGATTTAGTACCGGGAACAGGTCCTATCTCAATTGCACCATATCGTATGTCGCCAGTAGAGTTGGAGGAGTTGAAAAAGCAATTGGTGGAACTGTTAGAGAAAGAATTTGTACGACCTAGCGTTTCCCCATGGGGTGCACCAGTACTTTTGGTCAAGAAGAAGGATGGAACGTCACGACTTTGTGTGGACTATCGGCAGTTGAACAAGGTGACTATCAAGAATAAATATCCGCTTCCAAGAATCGACGATTTGATGGATCAATTGAGAGGAGCTGTGATATTTTCCAAGATAGATCTGCGATCGGGTTATCACCAGATTCGTGTAAGAGGGGAAGACGTGCCGAAAACTGCTTTTCGAACTCGTTATGGACATTATGAGTATCAAGTAATGCCATTCGGGGTGACAAATGCTCCTGCCATATTTATGGATTATATGAACAGGATATTTCGTCCGTATCTAGACAGATTTGTCGTTGTCTTTATCGATGACATTCTGATCTATTCTAGATCGAGGGAAGAGCATACTGAACATCTGAAAGTTGTTCTTCAGATTTTGAGGGGAAAGCAGCTGTATGCGAAATTGGCTAAGTGTGAGTTCTGGTTGGAAGAAGTTCAATTTCTTGGTCACGTAATTTCTAAAGAAGGTATTGCGGTGGACCCATCGAAAGTGGAGACTGTTTTACAGTGGGAGAGACCTAAGACAGTAACAGAAGTTCGAAGTTTTGTTGGACTTGCCAGTTATTATCGGAGATTTATCGAAGGTTTTTTCAAGATTGCTTGGGACCGCTTACACAATTGACGAGGAAAAGTCAAGCTTTTGAATGGACTAAGAGCGTGAAGCCGCTTTTCAAGAGTTGAAGAAGAGGTTAACAACTCGCACCTGTTGATCCTACCAGATTCGACGAAATCTTTCGATGTGTATTGTGACGCTTCTTATCAAGGACTAGGATGCGTGTTGATGCAAGATCGGAACGTGGTGGCATATGCTTCTCGACAATTGAAGGTTCATGAAAAGAATTATCCTACGCATGATTTGGAATTGGTGCGGTAGTTTTTGCTTTGAAGATATGGAGACACTTTCTCTATGGAGCAACGTTCAACATCTTCGTGATCACAAGAGTTTGAAGTACTTGTACGACTAGAAGGAGCTGAATATGAGGCAACGAAGATGGTTAGAATTTCTCGAACGATTACGATTTTCAGCTTTTGTACCACCCTGGTAAAGCGAATGTCGTGGCCGATGCCTTGAGCAGGAAGATTATTAGTGTTTCTGCGCTAATGATTAAAGAAAAGGAGCTCATTGAACAGTTTAGAGATGAGTGGTCATTTGTTGAGTTGAAACCGGGGAAGATCTGTATTAGCATGGTTACTATCTCGAGCGAGCTGATGGAAGACATAAAGGAAAAGCAAAATGCCGATAAATTTTTGCAAGGAATAAAGGAGCAAATGAAACAAGGCGAGACACTAGAGTTCAAAGAAGGAACTGATGGAATTCTGAGATTTCGGGTAGAGTCTGTGTTCCTCGTGAATCCGAGAACTGAGAAGATATATTGCGAAACATGCCCATACTAGTCTATTGAGTATGCATCCAGGTATAACAAAGATGTATCAAGACTTGAAAAAGTTATTCGGTGGCATGGAATGAAGGGTGATGTGGTTAGATGCGTGTCAACTTGCCTAGTTTGTCAAAAATCGAAAGTTGAACACCAAAGACCAATTGGATGTTGCAACCATTATCGATTCCGAAATGGAAATGGGACAAAGATTTCTATGGATTTCGTTCGGTTTGCCAAAGACAAGGAGAGGTCATGATGCAATATGGGTTATAGTCGATAGACTTACGAAATCACTCATTTCTTACCAATCAATATTAAATATTCATTGGAAAGATTAACCCGATTGTACATCGGATTTGTCGATTACATGGAGTGCCTACATGTATAGTTTCCGACAGAGATCCAAGGTTTACGTCAAGATTTTGGCGAAGTCTCGCAAGAAGCTATGGGAACCAAGTTACGACCGAGTTCAACAGTATCATCCGCATGACGGTCGACGACAGAGAACTATACAAATTTGGAGGATTTATTGCGGGCTTGTGTTTTGGAACAACGGGAAGTTGGGATGAATTTTTTTTATCTTTGATAGAATTCACCTACAACAATAGTTTTCACGCAAGCATCTAATGGCACCTTATGAAGCATTGTATGGAAGACGATGTCGAACGCCGCTATCTTTGGTATCGGGATGGGGAAAGTATGACCGTTGGATCGAACTTGTACAACGTACTACACTGATAAAGTCAAGATGATACAAGAGAAGATGAGGACTACAAGAGCGTACAAAAGAGTTACGCGGATAAACGAAGACGACCTCTTGAGTTTGAGGAGGGTGAGCATGTGTTTCGAGAGTTACTCCTACGACCGTGTCGGAAGAGTGATTAAGTCTAAGAAGCTTACTCCTAAATTCATTGGACCATATCGATTATCCGACGTATTGGTCCCGTGTAGCATATCGATTGCTTTGCCGCCTTTTCTATCCAATTTGCACGACGTGTTTCATGTGTCTCGCTTACGGAAGTATATATCGATCCGACACATGTTATACGATGACGTGCGCTTAAAGGAGAATTTGACTTACGAAACTTTACCCGTCGGATAGAGGACGAAAGGTAAAGCGACTTCGAGGAAGATGATCGAGCTAGTGAAAGTCATATGGAATGATATGACGGTGAAGCTACTTGGGAATCGGAAGATAAAATGAAGGATCAATATCCTCATTTGTTTGATGAACATCGAATTTCGAGGACGAAATTTTTATTTGTTGGGGAGAGTTGTAACGCCCCAATTTTTAGAAAATATTTTGAATGTACTGTTTTCTGTTTTTCATGTTTTTGTATGAATGACCGCTGTGTCCCTATTTTTCTGTTTCTCGATTTTTGTATGAAAACAATTACGATAATACAAGTTCAAATTTTATTTGATCGTTTTACGTAGTTTGCTTCGAGACGAAAATAAAAATTTTTCTCGAAGCTATCGTATTAATTTTTCTCGAAAGATATACAACTAAATAATACTGCTTGGATATTTTATTTGAACGTTTTGGACGATTACCAACGTTGTGGGAAAAAATGGGAAAATGACCATTACGTCCCGAACGCATCTTTTTTGCTTTTTTGTCTGCTTTTTAATTGTTTTCTTCTTGATTTAATGCCCGAAAATACCGTCTCGTAATTTTATATGGACTTTTTGTATGATTTGCTCGAGGCAGAAAATAATATTTTCCTCGCCGGGGGAAAATCTTATTTTATTATTTAAAATTGGGGGATCTTACTTAACCCGATTCTGAATGAGACTAAAAATAATCTTTTAATTTTTAGGATTTAATCACAAATAAAATAATTTTATATTATTATAATATTATTTTATTAGTCAAGATAATTTAGTGACAAGTGGACCCGAAAATATTTTGCGGGACCCACAATTAGCAGTTGGATCGGTAGCTTAATTAATCACCGTAAGTTTGTAGAACTTTCAGAATCAGTGACTCAACTATAGTCGACTCAGAGAAAGCATTTATACTGTTGTGTGACTCAAAGCATGTGAGTCACCGGGAACCAACCAATGGGAATCAAGCTTGCTCACCAAGGCTTGATCTTGGCCTTTGATTCATCCAATGGCTTGATGAAGCCAAGCAAGGTGCCCACCTTGCACCTCACTTGAAGTCCACGGCCAAGAGCCTTAGGAGACCTAAAATCACTTTCTCCTTCATCACTTTTCTCTCTTCTCTCTCATCAAAACCCTAGCCACCATTCTTGTCCATTTTCTTCACCATTTTCGCCAAGACACTAACTATACCATCCAACCATCCAAAAATTTTCTAACCAAGTTTCCTTAACCTAAACACTATTCTAAGAACCTTTGTAGTTGGGAGTTTCTTCAAATTCTTCCATCTAGGGCTTGGAAACCAACCTTGAAAGTTTTACCTAGAAGGTGAAATTTCATGCTTTTCTTTTCTCTCTTCTTTTTCAAAGTTCTAAGCCATGATTTTTCCATGGTTTAGCTTCTTTTTCATGGTTAGTAACATGTAGATTTTGTTTGAGATTTCTAGGTATTTTTGGTGGTGAAAACCGTGACCTAGGAGGTGTGAAAGCAAGCCTTTGTCTTCATTTAAGGTAAGAGGAAGACAATTCTTATCATCTCTTGATGGTGGTAAGAAGATGGAGCCATTTGTGATTTTGTAGAATCCATAAGGATTCGGTGGTCATGTGTTAATTATGTGGGTATTTGTTAATTTTTGTGGTTGCTAGTAGTTTATGTGGTAATTGTTATTAGCTTTCTTGTTTGATGATTGTAATAATTTTGCATGTCTATTAGCTTTTGAAAGCATGTCTACAAGCTTTAATTTAGGTTGTATGTGTTAGAAAATATTTTTGCATGTGTTAGAAATATAATGCATGTGTTAGAATTGTATGATAAAGTATAGGATGTGAATAACATGTGTAATTTGCATGAGTGTTCCAAAGAACACATCCAATAGCTCACGGCAATGACAAGTTTGGAGGACCAAAATGTTCTCTTGATTTTTCCTAAAGTGTAACTTAATTAACCTAGGAGAATCAAGAAAGTTTCTAATTGATTTGATCAAAGAAAATGCATTTAGAAATCAAATGGTAAAAACTTAATATTTTGGGCCAACATGCCTAAAGGATTAAATTGACTATTGTTAACTATTTTCTAAAATGATTTAATGAACTTAGACAATATAATACATTTGATATGATTTAAAAGGTGAAAGACATTTTGGAAATCAAATGCAAAAGTTTTATGAAATTTGGCCAACATGCCACTATAGGTAATCATGATTTCTAAAACTTGATTCTAAACCTTTTTCAATTAAAAAGAAACAATACAAGTTAAGAAGAAATTTTCTATAATGATTTTTGAAGGGACCAATTGATTAGAAGTAAGTCTAAAGGATTAAAAGTTCATAATTTTATCATTAGAAAGGAAATACAAGAATGTTAAGAAATTTTCTAACATATAGCTCACTTTTGGTTTTGAAGCATGTTAGAGATTTCAAAAAGAATTAAATGAAATGGTTAAAAATTAGGTAAATGGAAATTTTATGGATAAATTAGGAAACCATTATTATGATATTCTAAACAAAATACACAATTTTTAGTAAAAATGAACCAATAAGATAGCAAAAATATCTAAAAGACAGATGCGGTATGAAAAATTATTCTACGTAGTTTAAATGTACTAAGTACTATTCTGTTTGTTTAAACAAGAATTTTAAAGGCATTTGAATAAGAAAATGATTTAAAAATCCTACGCGATTGAGAAAACGTATAAAAATGCTACGCGATTTTAAAAACAAAAAATATCTTTACCCGATTTTTAAACGTTTGTAAAAACGACGAGATTTCAAAAACGCGATAAAATTTCTACGCGATTGACCGCTACCATATTTATTTTTCGATGAAAATGTGAACCCGTACTGTGCTTTTGAGGTTATTTCTTTGTCGGGAAAAAGTGAACCCGCATGTGCTTTTTGCTATTGATGGCATATTTTTATCTTGAGGGCATTTTCGTAATTTCATATATTTGGAATTATGTTTTGTCTTTATACCAATTTTTGGTGTTTTGGTTGATTTGACGAATCACATCGTGTTGTCGATGCGATAAACGTAGTGTGGTTCATTGTTCTAATGAACTTGGAGACTTTAGTGTACGGGATTACATATGTGACAGTTGGTAGCTCCGCTGGGTCGTGGTAAACCGATAGCACACTAATGTACTCGACATTCACTATATTTAATCGAGGTTTGTAAAGTCTAGTAGTACATTGCCTATAGTGCCACAACGGAGAGACCGTGAACTATACTACGCCCGGATGGTGGATTCCCAAAGGTCGTAGGCTATTGACGCAACGTGTGACCGCGTAATAGTTGGTTGGGTCGTGGTACTAATAGATTTTGCAAGTCATTCTCTCTCGATATCTGTTTGGGTTTAGCTCCATGGAGTAGGGTTGTGTTTTGGTGTATTTGATTATATCTTGGATAATATTCTATTTTCTCTATTTATCTTTATCTGGTAATATCTTGGATGTTTTTACATTTTCTCTATTTATCTTTATCTGATAATTCTTATGTTAGTTGTCCATTTCTTATCTTATTTTATCCGTGAGATTGATTTATCTATGTGGTTTTTATTTGTGTTATATCCGTGATGTTCAAAACACTAGGATATCTAATATGTACTCTATTTCATTTATTATTACTTGTTATAGTTTTTTTTTTCGTATTGTATGAACTGTATAGTTGTTAATTGTCGTCTTCTTATTGGCCATGTTGTGATGATTTTATGTTGTCTTACCTCTTTATTGTATGTGTCTCTTGTCTGTTTATTTTATGCGGTAAAGAGTTTGAAGAGGAAGAAGAGGAACAACCTCTTGAGATCGTGTACCCTCGAGGAAGAGGAAGGTCGCAAAAGCGTACGATCGCTTTACGATCAAGAACCATCCGATCATCCATATCCTCTGGATTGATTGTGTGGGATGGCGACGCCAGCATTTTTGGGATTCATAGAGCTGGTATTTCATGGAGGTGATCTGGCTTGGCATTTACGAGGAGATCGTGCTTCTGTTACATATGCAGGACGTATGACCGTGATTTTACGTCATCAGTTTGATGGAGAGCCCATTATGACTACGACGTTATTTCTGCACTTAGAGTTACCCTTATCCATTAGGCGTTATTGGGGTGCTGAAAACCCTGAGCCTAGTGAGATAAGCATCGTATCGACTGCGCGATCCCGTTATCGCCGTGTGTCGAGACATCCGGGATATCTATCTCCCGATGATCATTTTCAGGCCGAGAGTGATCCATCTGAGGATTAGATAACCATGATGTTTTTTTTTTTAGCGTCGGCCGTAGATTTACTCGTATATATTAACTCTTTTATTGCTTTCTTTACTGTTTTTGTTTAAATAGTTGTAGTCTTAGTTGTAAATTATTTGTACAGTTTATAACTTAACCATATGTATATTATTAGTGATGATGTTTTTTTTTTTATTTCGTATTTTTCGCATTATCTTTTTATTACATATTTCTCCTATCATGAATTATTTTACAACCCGTAATAATATTTAACAAATGTTCCGCAACTTGGGTAGATTTTATTTCTATTTATTTTATTTTCTTTTATGTGTGACATCCTCCAAAGGGGTGTTACACTAGCTTCCTTGCATTTAATGCTCCATCTACTCCCAACGAATATTTAATGTATTGGGCTATAAATACAAGTCATTGGGTTAAAGAACAGTTGGAAATCAATTTGAAACATCTTGTTGAACAACAATACGAGTTGAACAGCCTTGAAAATCATACTTCATTTTATAAGCTAAAAAATGTGTTTATCCTTCTACTCATAGAGTTTCAACTTGTGTAATCTACTCTTTTGAGAGTTTATCATTCAATCTTTCTTTAGTTTCGTATGTAAGAAGGTGAGGTATCCCTTGATAGTAAAAAGGGTGAGGTATCCCTCAAAGGTTGTAAAGGTGAGGTATCCCTTATTTTTTAAGCTCAAGCACAAAGGAGGAGACATTCCAAGGTATGTTGAGTGCTCTTGGTTGTAAAGGTTTTCCTAGCACCCATGAAGTCTAGGAGATAGTGAAGCATTACTAGAAAAATCCTATTTAGAGATGGAATTTAGAGATAGACAAAATTATGTCTCTAATAGAGATGAAAAAAGAGACGGATTTGACGATTTAGATAGAAAAAATAAATTTTTCAATTTAGAGACAAAATTTATCTATCTCAGACTTTTTCGTCTCTAACTTCGTCTCTATTTAGTTAATTTAAAGTCAAATGTTTAAAGACAGAATTTAGCGATGGAGTGTACTCGTCTCAAATTTTTTCATCTTTATTCGGTCAATTTAGCATTTTAAAAAGTTAAATATGTTTAGAGATGAAATTTATTTGTCTCAGATTTTTCTGTCTCTAATTTCACCTCTATTCGATCAATTTAGTGTTTTAAAAAGTTAAATATGTTTAGAGACGAAATTTACCCATCTCTGAATTTTTCATCTCTAGTTACATCTCTATTCAGTCAAATGAGCATTTTAGAAAAGTCAAATATATTTAGAGACGGATGTGTTTCGTCTCTAAATAATTTATGTAATTTAATTAATAAAATTATTTTTTTTCTAAAAGATAGAGACAGATTGTTTTCGTCTTTAATTTTTTTGAAAAAATAAATCGTTAATAAGTTACTTTTATTTTTATGTTTCCCAAAATTGTCTTCATTTTTCCATTATCATCTTCATCGATCACCTAACCCTAGTGCCACCGGTCCACTAGTCACCACCACCGTTCCATTGACCCATCCACTCTAGCGATGCTCTGTTAGTGGTGAGACGAGGCCAATAATCTCCACCAGTCCACTGACCCATCGTCTCTAATTATACTGCGTTGTTGGTATGAACCCTAACCCAATTTTGTTCAGTGCTGAAGGTGGTTTATGCCTTCATGGTTTCACTTCCTCACCTCAGTGTTGTTTGTTCAGTGTCTGTTTTGAAGTTTTGTGTGCTATATGTTCTTCACATTTCACTTTATGTTGTGTTCTATGTGAGGCCTTCACTTGATTTTGTTCTTTAATCTGTTGGTGTGTTGTTCAACTTTCATTTGATTTTGTCAGCATTCTGTTTATTTTTTTTCGATTAAAAAATAAAAAAAATGTAAAAACTAATAAAAAAAATAAAAAAAATATAATTTTGTGTCGTAAAACTAAGACCTGATCAGAATCTATTATTCTTGACTCGTATCCTTTTATTCGTGTTTTTTTTATTTAATTCATGAACAGAGCCCATAACTTAACGGACTTGTGACCCAACCAAATTTCAAATAAAAAATAATAATAAATAAAAATATAAAAAAATAAGAGAAAAAATTAAAGAAAAGAAAAAAAGAAAAAATGAAAAAAGAGAAAAAAATGAAAAAAAATAAAAAGAGACAAATCACACACTCTCTCTCATCACTTACCTCTGTCTCCCCACCATACGACCCAAACACCAAATCTCTACAAATCCAAAATTTCATCCCAAAGTCCAACCACTTTCTTCACCCAAATTCTCTTCTTTGTACACCATTTTCTGCTCATTCCTCCATGCGTGCATGCTTCCTCAGCTTCATCATTTGCACCGAATATCATTCTTACATAACCCTCGTCACGATCGCTCCTTCACACCCATACTCACTCCACTGTGTTCCTTCTTAACCCACACAAGAAACTCTCGCCCGAGATGCATAGAGGACAATCAATTTTAAGGGATGAAGCTCTATAAAGGAAAAACGAAGTTCTTTTCAATCCCCTGGGGTTCAAAAGAGAGGAAGACATAGGGATTTCAGATGGAAGAACTGGAGAAGAAAGGATTTTTTTTTCATTTTTTGGTTCATTTATGTTCTAAGGAGGTGCTGTAGAGGGAGTAAAAGGAAGATTCAGAGATGGGATACGAAAAAGGGCCTTTTTCTGGAGTTTTTCCTTTCGGTTCTAAGAAAGGGCAATTTTGAGAGAGTGTGAAGCTTTGAGTGAAATTAAAGTGCGAATCTAGAATTGGAAGGGGAGAAGAACAAACCGTGTGATTTGCTTCTCAATTGTTCTCAAGCACAAGAGTAAACCAGGGGTAATCTTGCTATGTTTTTTTTCTTTCTTTCTTTATTTGTTTTTTAAATAGTCATGTTCTAGAAATTAGTTGAGTAATTTGACTACAAATGGTGGTTTCATTTATCATGTTTAGATTTGATAACAACAAATATTGATCGCACTGATTTTGGAGTTGCCTGAGTAGTGCATTTTCATTGTTGATAGACTTCTTTACAAATACTATTCCTTAATGTCTGTAGTTTGTAACAAAAGGCTTGAAGGGATGCATAATATGTCTATTATGGGTCAGGGATAGGTTAGGCTTTGAGAATTCGAGTAGGTGCAAGAATAAATGAATCATAATTCTTAATATTCAGGTAGGTGATTTGGGCAAGTGATTATTAATAAATTTAGGACTACTTCCAAACTTAATACAATGGCTTGCTACTATGTATATGAACTTGGTTAGGCTTATGCTTGCAAGTTGCATAGCATGTGTGTTGTATATTCTTTTATTTTTCTCATTGTTAATTTCCTCCAATGCTTTCTCAGGCAATTCATTGAAGCAACTGATGAATACAAAAGTGAAGATCCTCTTCTCCTATGGCTACAGTGAGTATCATTCTTCGATCTTCTCCTGAGATCGTAATTAGTAGGGGATTTCTCCACTATCTATTTTTTTTAAGGGTACTAGTACCCAAAATGAGGTTTAACAACTAATTGACAACTCCCTCTGAGTATGGTAATTTATAGTTACCATAGCAACTGCCCAATTAGAATTGTCTTTCAATTTCGCAAGTAACTAACATTTTTTTTATTTTCTTTTTTGCTTTGTCTTGAAGATGTATCAAGTGAGTTCAGGAGGTTTTTCCTCCAAGTGGAGACTATTCTGGGCTCGTCTTGATTTACAAGCAGTGTGTTCATACTTTTTGGCATTCAAAGCGTTATAAAGATAATATGCACTACCTTAAAGTGTGACTTGAATATGTGGGTTTGATTCTGAGAATTTTTTCTTCTCACACTATTTGTTTGTTCCTTACTTCAATTATTCGTGTGAACTTGCATTCTCAAGAAATTGATGATGTTGCAGGCAAATAATTGCTTTGATGCGAGTGTTATATATGCTTTTATGGATGCAAATGGAATTGGAAAAACTCATTCCAATTTCTACATTTCATATGGTTTGCACTTAGAATCTAAGAACAAGTATAAAGCTGCTAATCAGATATTTGAACTTGGCATATCTAGGTAGTGAGCCCCATTTCAGAAGCTTGAGAATCAAATTTTTTTCATTCGATATTTGTTAATTATACCTGTTGAAAAATATTATATCCTCCTAATTACTTTAAGAAGAAAGTGTTAAATGCTTTTTTGGTTTTCAAGTCATTAAAAAATTTAATTTCTACTTTACTAGTTATGGTTTTAAGTAATTATAGGGATCTAAAATGATTTGTTGAGATGATATAGCATTACTCATATCAGTTTAAGTGCTCAAAGTGCTTGTCCTTGTGATTTCATTTTATACAAATTTGGAAAGGCAAATGTTGGTGCATTTCCCTGACCTTCTACTGTCTTTGGTTTTGGAGTTTATGGTTCACAAGTGTCACAACTCACAAGTGTGTGTGTTTCTTGTGTCTGTATTTTGGTGGGATGTTATCTTATACTTCATTTTGAACTTCAATGTTGTACTTGTATATATCGATGACTTTTATGTGTTGCAAACTTGCAAATGCCATCCCTTATTACATTGTCCATTTTGCATGAATGCTCAACCTGTTAATAAATTGAAGGCTGCTTATAGAAAATTTCTTGCATGCTCAATGACAAGACTGAAAGCTATAGATGTATGAGGAGTTCTACTTAAGTACCTCTTTTATTCTAAAATAACTGTCATATGATCTATGATCTATCTGCTATTGTTGTCTAATCCTGCATTCATTCCACTAACTAGGATTCATTGGAAAAACCAGCACTTGTGTGTAGCTTTGGAACTATCCTTACAAAGGGAGAAAACAGTGAGTCCTTTTTTTTGTACATTACATTTTGTCTCAAATTTATGAATTCTGAACATCTTCCCTGTGTTGCAGATATGCACCTGGCCCCTTTGAACTATAATCCTTATGCTAAGAATGATAGGTAACTGTGTTATTTCTTGGCTTTACTTAGTTGAAGTTGGTTACCTAGTTGTTCTTCCCTTGTATTTCTTGTATTTGTGAATCCTTATATACTTCTTTTTCTAATTGCACACTACGTTTACACACTACACAATGTTGTCTTGTAGAGAAATATATGAATTTTGATGAGTTTTTGCAAACACATATAAATTGACTTGGAAAATGTTAATTCCAAACTCATGCAACATTCCTCTCTTGGAATTCTGAATTTGAAGTGTTTCTCAGTTTCCTATGAATATTTTCATTGAGAATACTTAATGACACTCCATTATAATGTTTTTTCTTCATGTAGGACTCAAGCAGCTTCGTTTTCCATTTATAAAGATTTAGTTGCCACTGATGATACCTATCCTCATATGCCAGACGTGCCACACTCTTGGCACACACTTGGGGCTCGAGTTGAAAGAAATAAGGAAAATAATGCAATCCTTGGCAAATGGAAATCCTATAAGGTGCCATTTTCCCTAGACCTCTTTCCTTTGCCTTCCTTTTCATGATTGATCATATTATTAATAATAGTTGAGGATATATCTGCAGTGGATGGTTGAGGTCAGTCCATCTTTCTTTATAAATGTCAATGTCCTAGTTATCTTCCCTTTGATCTTGCATATTACATTAGGAGAAAATAATTTGGTAGTAGAGGAGTAAAGCCACATTTATATAAAGATCTTGTCATGTTTTACAAATAGAAGTTTGTAGAGGTGCTCTTTTTGAGACCTCAAGATCATTAATGTGCTATTTATTATGGAATCACAACTAAGGTGGAGGCAATAGGATTTAGTAGCTTCCTATGATTACTCACTTACACACTCATTTATTGTGAATTTTAGTAAATTTTGGTTTTGGATAATCATGTGCATAGGAAAATAGATTTTTTTTTTATAAAATGAAGGCATCTAGTTATGGCAAATAGCAGTTAGATGCCTATTTTTTTATATTTTTTAAAATATTAGAGACAGATTTAGAGACAAAAAAATCTATCTCTAATTTAGAGATAAAGAAGATATGGAATTTTTCCGTCTCTAATTAAAGAACTGAAGACAAATCTTGGTAATTGAATAGCGACAGAACTTTAAAATTTAGACACGAAAAAATTTCGTCTCTAATTAGAGACGAAATTAATTTTTTTGTTTCTAATAATTAGTGACGCCACTTTTACTAATGAATTAATTTTTGTCTTTAATTTCGTCTCTAAATATTTAGAGATGAAATTTTAACATTTTAGAGATAGATTTTGTCCATCGCTAAATATGATTTTTCTAGTAGTGAAGAAAATCTCAAGTTAAGCTTAGGGGATGGATGTAGGCCACAAGTGGTTGGTGACTGAATCAGGATAAATTTTTGAATTTGATTCTCTCTTCCCTACACTCTTTAATTTCAGTATTTGGTGCAGTATATTTATTTATTGCATATCTTGTCATCTTGATGTTTTGATTATAAGAACTTGATATCTAGTTTATTTGCTTGATTTATCTTATAACCCAAGTTGTATATGAGTAATCTATATTTGTTGTACCTTTGTTTAGCATGTTCCGCTGTATTTAATAATTGAGTGTTCCAAAATGCTTAATTTATTAATATTGTTGTAAAAAATTGTAATTATCTAATTCACCCCTCTCTTGGGTGATGGTTGTTATGGCTAACATCTTATATTCTAGGAGAATCTGAGCCCACACAAACCCAAGGTCTCATTTATGGCGGTCCTTCTACTGAGCATGGGGTTTCCCTCAAAGTTCTTGATAACATACAAGTATGGCTCCATTTGTAGCAAGTTTCTTGGAATATTATATACTTTCATAAATATGAAAACTCTTCAAAGTTGTGCTCTTGCTTCTATTCTTTCATGTCTATATTGCCACTATCTTCATCATAGCATTACACTCGAATCCTTTTTCACTACTCAAATATATACCAAATATAAAGGAAAGGGAAAAGTTGAAAAAGAAAATACATAATGGAAATAGATGTAGTAGAATCAGATGTAATGCAAAAATATAACATTAGTCCCAATCAAAACTATATGATTGTACCAATAAATCAACTTACAATTAGACTTTTGCTACTTTGTCAAGGAAGACAATTTGAAATGCTATTATATAAATCTTTCTAAAATCAATTGTAATAATCCATTGTTATATGTCAATCCAAATCCAAACTCTTCCAAGGTAAATTTGCCAAGAAGGATACGTTAAGGGGGAAAAATGTCACGCTAAGGGGGGAAATGCCAAAAAATACGTCAGAACAAAATTATGAGTCATTGTAGGTAGTGATTTAATCCTCAAAATCCCCAACATTTTCCAATCCATTATAAATATGACAAGTTCAACAACCCCCAAGCAACAAATGCAGCAATCATGCAACTCCAAGACTCAGTCATTTCGTTAAACACCTACTTTGCAAACTGGGTTACACCACAATCAATATGCATCTTTAAAAGGGTATAGTTTATAAGTCGATTAGAATGAAAACCCATTTTCAAATTTAAAGAATGCACCACCCACCTTGCTCAATCCATGAACAGTACTCGCAAGCTTTGAGAACAATCAAGAGGAGTTGCGTTATTGAATCATATGGAGCCTACAGATATCACATTTACATCCTAAGCATTCATGATTCAGTTGAGAGTTAGAGAGTTAAAACGGTTTGTTGATTTAGTGTTCAATACAATGCCCCATAACATCTACAGTTGATTAAAGATAGGTAGTCATTAAGGAGTTACAGTTTTGAGAAAGTGACTTTAAAAATTATAATATTGTTACAAAAAGAGCTAAAAGTTGAGAGCTTAAAAGGCATTCAACTTAGAAGTCAACATGGTGAGAAATTACTAAAGTGCTACAATAATAGAGTTTAATTGAGATAAGTTGAATTGTTTTAGAAGAAGAGTGTAGCAAGATCTTACAAGATATAATATATAAGATGTGGTGAATGGAAAGAAGAATATATATATATATATATATATATATATATATATATATATATATATATATATATATATATATAGAGAGAGAGAGAGAGAGAGAGAGAGAGAGACTATGTTTAGAACATTTGATAGTATAAAGACTGATAGTATATGATGGTAGGATAAGAGCAGATAGTATAAAGAACCTGATAATTATTTATACTATCAGTCATTTGATACATAATAAGATAAGTAACCTGATAGTATATTAATTATTTATAATGACTATAGTACCCTTTCCCACAACAACAACTAGATCACCAAACTCAAATGAACAATTTCTCAAACCCAGAAATAGGATTATTTTCAATTCATCAACATCAACAACCAGATCGAAACCTAGATGAGCAACCCAACAGCCAAATTGAAACCAGCAACCAAATTGAAACCAACAACCAAATCCCCCAAACCTAGCAATCCTTCATCCATGGAGAACAAAAGTGGATTAAAAAGAAACATAGAACGATGAGCAACCTAGCAACCAGATTGAAACCAGATCGAAACCTAGATGAGCAACCCAACAAGCAGATTGAAACCAACAACCAAATCCCCCAAACCTAGCAATCCTTCATCCATGGAGACCGCCTCGCTCCAAGAACATACATACTGGTAAATATGATGGTCTTATACTTATCAAACCAGATCTGGTCACTGGTAACTCCTTGTTGGTCTTATACTCATTTATCAAACCAGATCTGATCCTTTGCTCAGAGTGTTGGTAGTCGTCGTTGCCATTGATGGGTGTTCTAGATCAACTGCGGTGGTCAATCTGTTGACGAAGGTCTTAGCTGCGGTGGCGGAGGACATCGATGTCATCACTGACGGAGGCTTAAGCTATGGTGGTCGTCGACACTTATGAGCTTCTGTTAAAAAGAAAGGGTGGTGAAGGTTGGAGAAAGAGAGAAGGGGAAAGAAGAAAGGTCACAAGGTTGGATAGAGAGAGGGGGAAGAAGAACACGTAAAATGGGTATAATTGAAATTTTGTTACCTTGTTTTGCTTATCAGGTCTTATCCTTTTCCTGATGGGAAGATAATTTTATCCGGTCAGAGTAGTATAAAATGGTGTGACCGGATAATATAATACTATCATGTGTTAACGCCAAACACTTGATATAACCTGATAGTATTTCCTTATACTATCAAGTCTTCCTTATACGATGTACCAAACGCAACCATAGTGTCTAATTTTTCTTATTCTTAAAATACCATCTTTATAGCATCTTTACTTATTAAATATAAATAAAGAGAAAAGATAAAACTATAATTTTATGCTTGCTACGTTCTATTTTCACTCATTAGGAGTTAGAAATGGCTTACGAGTTATACTATAAATTCTCTCAATTTTTCTCTCTCTCAATTGATCAATTGTAAGAGAAAAAAATAAAAAAAATTAAGTGTAAGACTCAATTGAAATTTATAAAATTTCTTTTATAACTTTATGTATTTTTTTATAATTAATCACTTGAAAAAAAAAATTGAGAGAATCTTCATCCTCTATTTACAACCTGTTTCTATGCAAGTGTAACACAAACCAAAATTAACGAAAGGAAACCAAAAGGTGAGAAATCATATTGCTCTTGATAGCAAATAAAAATTGCGGAATCATAAAATAAATAATAAAAAATGCGGCCCACTAACGTGTGTATATATATATATATATATATATATATATATATATATATATACTCTTATATTTTTATTTATTTTTTTTCACATTACTTTTTACATTTTTTTTAATATTATTTATCATATATATTTTTATTATTTTTTTCATTAAATCACACATCTTTAAAAAAATATGAATAATATATACACCACTAAAAATGGTGAATGGTTATCTTTTTTCATATATATATATATATATATATAAAAAGAAGATCAACTTACACTAGTATAAGTCTTTTTGACTTATATTCATTTTTAATTGTTAAATTTATTTTCATCTAATAGTTACTTTTAATGAAATAATCTTAACAATTAGATAAAATGGATCTCATAATTAAAATAAGTGTAAATTAAAAAAACTTACATTAATATAAATCAATCTCTCTCATATATATATATATATATATATATATATAGGGATATAATAAATTTCGATGTGAAAATATTACATGCGTTTTCGTAAGAATTTAGTTAAATTGACGGACCCATGTTGGTAGACCAAAATATCCAGTTATCCACCATGTTTCCAGGCGTGTAGCACCTTTCGGCTTGCAACATGGCAACGTGTCATAGAGTGTCTCATGACTCACGAGCCCAAAGTACTAAGCCAGGCATACATGAAATTGTATACGGTACTCGATCTTTTTCTAACAAATAAAATTAAATATACACATTTATATATATTATTTTATATTTATATAATTTTTATTGTCTAATTATATTTAATCTCACATCATTATTTACATAATTATATTTTGATTCTATCAAATCATATATGAGATAATGTGATTTAATGTATTGTGTATAAAACATTATCTTATTCTAACACTGATTATTTGATGAATTACTAATATAATTTTAAATAATTATTAATTATTAATTTTCATAGTAAATATTTAAAAATATACTATATCTAAATTAATAACTAATAAATATTAAATAATTTATAAAGAAAAATTCCTAGTAGAAAATAGGTAAAAAATATTTTAATCATTTAACTTGTTTTCAATTTTTAATTTGATTTTATAATTATTTTTTCTTTTATTTTTGTCTTTAAACTTGTAAATTATTAAGTAAAATTATCTCAATTAACCATCTGTTAGAACATTAGCGCCACATTAGGATCACATCAATTATTTTAATAAAACCATTAAATGAAACAATTTTATTTAACGATTCATAAGTTATGAATTTAAAATAAAAAATATTATAAGACTTAAATAAAATTTTAAAAAAAAGTTATAGAAACAAAAGTATTTTTTTTACCTAAAAAAGATAAGTATAGTATATAGAATAAAAATGAGACGGTTGTCGCCCAAAGAAAGTTTCCACGCTGTTTCCCAGCATGCAGCAACTTTCCTTTGTGCATACTTAGCATTTCCATGTACACAACACAAACCGCTTCCTCTTTTCTGTATATGTGCACTTTCACTTCGTCCCCACGCGCCGCTTCCTGACACTCTCGTTTCGTAAGTTGCGACACTCACCACTCTCCACTCTATACTGTGCCAATTTGGAACATCCAATGCTTCCAAAATCTCCCTTCCCACCCTCCAACTTTTGGAAACAGTCATATAAATGCAAAGATTACAACAAACCCAAAACCATTTTTTAATCCATACATTCACAAATGCATTTTTTGTATTTGGGCAGTTTACCAAAGATGTATAATGCATGTTTTTACCTCAGTAAATTTTCGCCAAAAAAGAGTATAGCTCTTTTTTTCTGTTTATTTTTTTCCCAAATTAGTTATTAAAAGGAAAAATTCTTAGATAAACTTATAACATAAATTTTGAACATTCAAATTAGATATACTAACTTAATTACATTATTAATTAATAAATAATTATTATAATTTATCATAGTTTATGATATAATATATAATATACTCTTCTTAAATGTTTTGGGTAGACGAAAGAATTTCTCTATTAATATTGGGTAGTTGTTGATAGTTGATAGTTAATACTTTTGATAATATTAAAAAAGTAAAAACGGTAGTTGATACAAGTTGTTAGTACATGTTTGAAAATCAGTTTGTCTAAGCAAACTGACGTTCAAAAACTTTAAACGACGTGAAATAATGTTTGGGCATATTAAACACACGTTCACTTTAATTAAAAAAATAATTAAACGTGAGTTGGATCAAAAGTAAGAAAATCTTATTTTTATTTTAAAATTATTACTTTAATTTATTTTTGAGGTAAAATTTTTTAAACATAAATTATGTTACTATAAATTTACTTTTAACTAAATTTAAGTTTACAAACACACTTTCAACTAAACTTAAGTTTACCAACTACAATCTAAATACACAATAAGTAATAGCAAAAAATGGGCCACATAAACTACAGAGTTCTGACAAAGCGTGTCAAAGTTAAAAAAACACAAATACAGTGAGTGGCTGCGAGTCATTCCGATAACAATTTCTCTTCATATGTTTTTTTTACATCATTCTTTATATTATTCTTTATATTATTAATATTAATATTTTTTTATTTAATTATAATTATTAAAAAATAATATTAAAAAAATAATATAACACCGTCATTTTCCAACTGATAAAAAGAAAAACATACATATATATAAATAAATAAATAAATAAATTTACATTAATATAATTTTTTTTTACATTAATTTTTAATTGTTAATTTTATTATTATATAATAATTAAAATTATTTAATTAAAAATAATTATTAAATAAAAATAAATTTAATAATAAATATAAGAAAAAAAATTTACGCTCGTATAAATTCATTACCCTTCTAAATATATATATATATATATATATATATGTCACCATTGTTACTCATCTCTCTGCTGAGAAGAAAGCCATGAGAAACAGAATCAAATCCTTTCCTTAACCTTCACGCCTCAATTACACCACCTTCCCCACCCCATATCCTCTTTCAGCATTCTCTCTCTCTCTCACTGCTCAAAAAAATCTCTTTCTCTCTCTCTCTCCCCCTGATTTCCATGCATTTAAAAGGCTCACCCTACGAACCACACACTCTCAAGCCCTTAGTTGACGTTTTTCCCACTTCACGGCTCACGCCACCTCCCTCCTAGTCGTACCTTTTCAAATTCCCACAACATCATCCACACAGAGTACACTGTAAAGCCAAGAAACAGAGGAAGTGAAAGGAAATTAAAAAAGAAAAAAAGAGGTTTCACTTTACCTTTTTGTGTTTTCCAGTGGATTTTCTCACATGGGTTCTTGCAAAGAACAAGAAAAAGAGCAAGCGAAGTGCGTGTGGGTTCATGGCCCTATCATTGTAGGTGCTGGACCCTCAGGGATAGCCGTTGCTGCTTGTCTCTCTGAACATGGAGTACCATGTGTGGTTCTTGAGAGGAGTGACTGCATAGCTTCTCTGTGGCAAAACAAAACCTATGACCGTCTCAAACTACACCTTCCCAAAGAGTTCTGCGAGCTTCCATTAATGGGTTTCCCTGACAATTTTCCAAAGTACCCCACCAAGTACCAGTTCATCTCCTACATGGAGTCCTATGCATCACACTTCTCCATTCACCCCAGGTTCAACCAAACTGTTCAGAGTGCAGAGTTCGATCCAAGCTCCGAAATTTGGGTGATTCGAACTCAAGATTTTGAGTACATTTCCCCGTGGCTCGTGGTGGCCACTGGTGAGAATGCTGAGCCTTTCATTCCCAGAATTTCTGGGGTGGAGTTTTTTCATGGACCCATTGTTCACACCAGTGTCTACAAGTCTGGTTGTGACTACAAAAACAAGAAAGTTTTGGTCATTGGTTGTGGCAATTCTGGAATGGAAGTTAGCTTGGACCTTTGTAGGCACAATGCCATCCCTCACATGGTTGCAAGAAATACAGTAAGTTCTCTCTTTTCGTCTTCTTTCAGTAATAAGTGCTTGACTTCTTGGTAAATGGTAGTCTTTGTTGTTATTATTAATTAATCATGATTAAATAATTGTTCAAGTACTGAAATTGACGTCATATATGTTTTTTCCCATTTGGGTAACTAATAATCAAACTTGAGAGTGTGTCCTTTTTGCTCACTTTGGTACAATTTAAATGATGCAAGGTACATGTTCTTCCTAGGGAGATGTTTGGCTTCTCAACATTTGGAGTAGCTATGGCACTTTATAAATGGCTTCCAATAAAATTAGTGGACAAGTTCATCTTGCTGGTGGCTAGCTTCATGTTGGGCAACACCAATCACTTAGGCATCAAAAGGCCGAAAACCGGACCAATCGAGCTCAAACTCGCTACTGGGAAAACCCCTGTCCTAGATGTTGGTCAACTAGCACAAATAAAATCCGGTAACATTAAGGTACAATTTAAGGGAAATGAAACAACCCGATTTTGTTGATTCAGGAGTATTGTACTCTCAAAAGCTAGGAGCACTTCAATTTTTGCCATATCTTGAGGCTAAGATTTGTTAGGGTTTTGCAGGTGATGGAAGGCGTGAAGGAGATAACACGAAATGGTGCCAAATTTATGGATGGACAAGAAAAAGAATTCGATGCTATAATCTTGGCAACGGGATACAAGAGCAACGTGCCTACTTGGCTCAAGGTTAAAATTGACCTGATCTGTTGCGTTTTTAGCTCTATCTTATTATGAAGCACTTATGACATGTCACTTTCTAGGCTTAGGACACATGCACAGAGCAGAAACCTACAAACGTCTTCTTTTCTTCATGCTAAAAAGAAAAGAATAAAATCAGTTTCGGTTCTGTGCTGGGTTCTACCACTTTTAAAAATTATATATTGAACATAATTTTGTTCTAATTTTAGTTCTAAACCTTATTTTTAATTTATTTTATTTTATTTATTTATTACTTTTAATTTTATTTAATTAAATAAATAAACACAAAAAATTTAAATGAAATTAGAGACAAGTGTTGGATATAAAAGTTAAAACTAAATTTTGTTATTAAATATTATATTTAGGATAATATTTTTCGTACACTTAAAATATGCACATCGTATTTACGCCGTAGATTTATGTGAGAGAGTTGTCAAATCAGACAGTATGTAACTGTAATATTCTCACGAGATACAGAATGAGTTTGTGAGTGAGTTGAAAGAAAGTTGGAATATTTTTGATGGACGAATAACGCTGCCCTATATTTATGTGTATAATTTCCTTTATGTTAAAATATTATATTTACCAAATTTAAAACTCTGCATTCATTGTGACGTTTTATGATGTGTAACGATAATGAAATGAATAATGATAATATTACACAATTTTTTGGAATATATTATTTTTTATATTATTTTTTAATGATTATGATTAAATAAAAAAATGATGTAATTAATGATATAAAAAATAATATAAAAAATAAAAATATTATTGTTGTAATGAAATATCCGTTAGCAACTTGTAAAAGGCACACCTAAAAAAGTATTCTTTCTGCTCTTTTGTTGCCTGAGTGGAGTGAGAAGGGCAGTGGTGATGTGCGTAAAACCTGTCTAGTGACCTGCCCCTGCCTTTGGTCAATTCCTCCTGCTTCAAATTTATTATATCAAATCCAAAAACAATTTTTAACTTTTTTTGTTTTTCTTTTTTCTGTGGGCATAAACGGTATGGAGCTATATGTCATTCTCTGAAAAATCTTGTCTCTGACCATGCATGCCGTCATTAAATTCCTAAGTATTCATCATCATGTTTACATTGTATTATAAGATTACAAAGTCCTATGTAAATTCTCTTTATAGCATAGTATGGCTTATCACATATATGAATCAATACTTAATTCATTTTCAAGTCAGTTAATTTTTTTCTTTCCGTTTCAGAGCTGTGACTTTTTTACCGAAGATGGAATGCCCAAAATGCCCTTTCCTCATGGTTGGAAAGGAGAGCATGGGTTGTATACAGTGGGCTTCACAAGAAGAGGTCTTCAAGGAACGTCCTCTGATGCCGTCAAGATCGCTAAAGACATAGCTGAGCAGTGGGGGACTGTTAAGGACAAGAGTTATTGCAATTCACATATCATCCTACTCAAGAATTCATAGACATTACCCCCAATAAGATGTGCAAGTTTTTATTTCTTAAGAAGAAGAAAAAAAGAACGAAGAAGAAGAAAAAAAGAACGAAGAAGAAGAAGAAAAGGGATCGAATATGGAGTTAGCATCACATGGATAATTGCACTAGCTTTTCTTTCTCTTCCCCGCCCCCCCCCCCCCCTCTCTTTTCCTGGTTTTCTGTGTATGTACAATTTTGTATTTAGGAGCATACGCTTTTCTAACTACTCATGTTTTAGCTTTGTACAAAACAGTTTCATAAATGGAACGGTACCTTAGTTCAAACAAAGTGCAACCAGTGGTGGCTTACATAATTACATTACATATACAGTACTGTAGAATAAAAAGTAGAGCAAAATGGTTCTAAAGGGATCTTACAACAGCAACATTTCGGGATTTCATTATAACAAAAAGCTATAATTAAGCATGCGGTTCCATGCTAAGGTTCTAAGAGGATTTTGATTTTCACCCACTATTATAAGTGGGTGTTTTCCTCTTTCTCTTAATTATCAATTATCAATTTTTGTTATGTATCATAAAAATTAAGTCTACTTTTTGGTTCATTTCTTCACAAAAAGGAGTTTAGCAGTTACGGTTATGCAAGGAGTGAATTTTGTGACAATTTTGAACTCGACTCATTCATCAAACTAATGAATTTAGGTTGAGTTGGATTAAGGAAAGTCTTTCCTCCAATCTGACCCAATTCAAGAGTAAAATCAAATTCGTAAATTCGATATACATTTAAAAAATTAATTTTTTATTAAAATAAATATTAAATTACAAAAATTTAAAAATCGTTATATATAATATATCTTAATTAAAAATCACCAATATCTCAAATAAATTTAAAAATTTATATAATTAATCTTACACAATAAATCTTTACACTAACTATACATACCACAAATATATATCAATCTCAATGTATATTAATGTAAAACTCTTTACACTAATATACATACCGCTTTAATTCAATTAAAAAAACTAAGAAAGTTGATTTGTAATCAATGACGTATTAAATAATACAAAGTGGGATGGGATTAGGCCCTTTATTTTATACGTCATTGGATTGAAATATTTTTAAAAAAAAAATCCTCTTACATGAGGGAAAAGAATCACATTCCGCTTTGCATGAAGGAGCCGGAACTCGTGCTATAAATAGTAGTTGTGTGTGCATATTAATATGGTTTTTTTTATTTCTTTTAATAAATAAAATTGAAATTTTTAATGATTATTTATTAATTTACATCTTCTTACTTTTTTTTTATTACATCTTCTTACTTTAAAAAAAAAAATCATCTGTGTTTTATAGGCAAAAAAAGAAAACAGTATGGTATATTGCCATAGATGGAAGTATAGATAAATTTCTTTGTAAGAATTTGACTTGGCGGATTTTGGGATCCACGTGCGTAACACCTGATTCTCACAAAAATATGATAATACACAGATTACCAGCAGCCTCTGCATGCAGCCATTTTCGTGCTCATTGTGATTGCAGTTTTCCTTCAACGTAGCATCAAACAAGGTCCTCCAAAGAGAGGAAATGGAAACTGTGGTAAAATAAATAAATGACAGGTTTAATACTGAAAATTTAGAAGCGTGAAAACCATTACTTTGGGAAAACGTGTGAAAGAGTAAAAATAACTTCTTTAGGTAATTGGGGATTAGCTGCATTGAAAAGCGAAAGAATTTATCTCATGATTTTTAACAGTACAGGGCAAAAAGATAAGAAATCACCTTCCTTTCCCTTCTGTTCTTATGCCTTATCAATCTAATGCTCGAAACCAGTTTCACATAACTAAGAGGGCTGTCAATAACAAAAAAATTTAAAAATTAAACAACAATTACAATATAAACACAAGTAAAAATTAAAAATAAAGAGAAAAAGATTGAGAGAAATGCTCAAACAAATTTTATACTAGTTCGGACACAATCTGTGACTTACATCTAATCCCCAAGCAAATATTCGAGATTTTTTTCACTTGTCGAATTTTTTCTTATAAAGACTCCATCGTACCTTCTTCTACCTTAGCCTCAAAATAAAGTTACAATAACTTCTTTCACCAAGAATACCACCAAACCTTCTTCAACTTCTACCCAAAGAAGAATAACCTATTTCACTTGAACGAAAAAATTTACTCTCACTTTTACGCTCTTATAAGATGAGCTACAATGGATCCCAAAAACAAAACTCTCTCTGTAGAGTGGATACACAAATTTAGAACTAACTAGGGGGAGGAAAACATAGATAACAAATTTTCAGTAATTCCTCGCTTTTGATTTGAGCAAATAGTGTGTTTTGATCTTCTTCAAGGCTTCCTATTTATAATAGAAAGCTTCTTCATGTTTTCTAACAATTGGAGATAGAGAAAATTAGGAAAATTCAACTTCTAATTTGTGAGAGTTAATTCCATGTAAAAAATGTGTAGTTGCTCCTTTGACCAGTAATTGCTCTAATAGTTGCTCATTTTCTCTGATTTATGTATGACAGCATATCATTCAATTTTTAAATGTTGTATTCATTTACACTTAAAAAAACTTGATCCAATCATAAAGAGGTATAAATGACTTATCGTTAACAATAATAGAAATCAAATTATGAGTAAGGAAATGTTTTATAAAAAATCAAATTTGAAAACTTTCCTTCTATACTCAAATTCATAATTATCAATTAACCCAACAAATTTTTTTACAAAAATCTTTCATCATCAAAAGTTAAACTCAACACTGTAAATGACAATGGTCTTGGTTTTGATGATTAACAAACAAGAAGGATTAGTTACACGAAGATCAAGTTCTAAGTTTCATCAAGTTTATCTTATAGGACTTAGGTCTTACGTGTAAAGATAAATAGGAAATACTCGAAGCTCAAACAAGTTTTTAATCTCCTTAAATGTGTTTCTTGATTGATGAAATGCCCAAACAAATTGCTTTTGAATAACTAGTCTTGTTGGTAGTTCATTTGAATGAAAATTTGTCATGTTTACGTTTTGCAAAACTAACCTTTAGTTACTCTTTTGACAATTTCTTTAAAACCTTTTTGAGTCTTGATTTGAAACTTATTTCATTTTATAGTAGACTTAATAATCTTTCTAATAAGTGGTCATTTGTTTTAAACGGATAAATAACAAAGGAGTTATGATCTTTCAAATATGTTTTGGTCA
Source organism: Ormosia emarginata (assembly GCA_029884605.1). Classification (NCBI taxonomy): domain Eukaryota; kingdom Viridiplantae; phylum Streptophyta; class Magnoliopsida; order Fabales; family Fabaceae; genus Ormosia; species Ormosia emarginata. Next base: position 38,878,767 of record JAQQTP010000074.1, on the reverse strand, counting down.
AAAACAGTGTGCCATAACCGGTTATGACATTTACATAACTAGTTATTCACCACAGTTAGAGGCTTTAGCTTCTGCTTTTTAAAAAACCATAATTGGTTATGACATTTTCATAACTGGTTATTTGCAAAGTCAGAAGCGTAGGCTTCTGTTTACAAAAGACCATAAACGATTATGCTTTTTTCATAACCAATTATTGGTAAGTTTTAAAAAGTCCTTGGTTAGGCCATAACCAGTTATGGAATAGTGATAACCGGTTATCTGGAAACCAAAAACAGACTTCCAATGGCTACAATATTAGAAATTTGACTTTTAGAGACCGATAAATCAAGAAAATCGGTTTCTAAAGTAGTTAGAGACCGATTTAAATCGGTCTCTAAAAGCCTCGTTGCTAAATATTAGACACCAATTTAAAGACTAATTTTAAAGAGACCGATTTTTTTGGTCTCTAAATCAGTCTCTAATTTTCGGTCAAATATTGATCAATTATATTTCAAAAAAGTACATTAGAGACCGATTTTTTAGAGACTAATTTTTCGGTATCTAAATCAGTCTCTAAATCAATCTCTAAAGTATGAATATATTATATATTTTATAAAATTGGTCGCTAATGCAATCTCTAAACTAGAGACTGATTTATCGATCTCTAGAATTCTGAATATATTATATATTTTATAAAATCAATTACTAAATCGGTCTCTAAACTAGAGACCGATTTATCAGTCTCTAAATCGGTATCTAAAGTCTTTAAATATCTTTTTTTATAATCACTAGAAAATCCATCAGTAATACCCAAACTTCAATTTAATTTATATTATTATTCTTTTTGTTGTTTTTCAGAGAGGAAAACTATGAATTTTTCTTATTTTAATTGACTGTAAAATATTGAAGAATATATAGGAGAAAACATGGCTCCAGGTCTGCCACTAAATCTCCTTAATTCCAGCAAAAATCTCCTAAATTAAACTTTAAGCATATTCCTTCAACCAATTTGCCAATAAAATGAAGCATCAATGAATATGTATAAACTTTATATAATGGTTGTCCACTGCACTCTAATGGAAGTAATAACATGCAAATCTTGGTAATTGATTAACTCTTTACCTTCTTAAACAAAGCGAAAATACTATAATCTGACTAAAGAAGAAAAGTCAGACAAATACGTTTTCTTTCTTTAATGTATGAGATATAGACTTGCACATACATTTCAACTCAAAAGATACAAGGATTTTTAGATTAAAAGAGAGAGAGAGAGATACAAGGATTTGTCATTATCAAGATGATTCTTAAACAAAATACAAGAGAAACAGATAATTTCTAAAATTAGATCCACCTTAAGCAAGAAATTTGCTCCTGCTACAAGATAACCCATTTCATCTTCTTTATCAGGACTAACTCTGAGTCTTTCTTTGAAAAGGTCAACAAATTTATATGCTCCACCACCAGTAGCCTTTGTCACAAAATAAATGCATTAATGGAGTACTTCAAAGAAATTAACACATAACAAGCAGTAAAAAATTACAAAATTAATTATAATCACAACTTTCAATTTGAAATATTTACAACTATGAACAATCAATCAAATAAGACAGGCAACTTTGTAATGTATAGGTATGTTATTGCTCTATACAACCCATTCTAGTGCCCTGTCACAATGGTTAGGAAATAACAACAAACAAAAAGAAAAAGAAAAAGAAAATATGCTTATGAGAGATTCTACTTAGTACTTACTATAGAGATGAAACAACCATCAACTTGATGATCATTGGTGGGTTCAAATTTGTCATAAATGTCATAGAATATCTCATCTACAAGTCCAAGAAGGTCAATACCAGGCTTCAATTCCTGCTCAGCTTGATCAGTCTCTGCTTCTATTGTAACGAAAGCAATATATTTTCCTTTGGGTGCTACATTGTGAACATAAGAGCAGCAGAAGAGATACCTGCAATAACAAGGGGAATCAGGAAACAGAACCTATGAAGTTGGAAATAAGAGTATTCACAAGTAAAAGTCCATTCTTTTACTTTTATTTAATTTTATAATTTGTCATTAACAACTGAAGGAACCTAATTAATGGAAAATATAATGCATGGTTAATCAGTAGTTCTTCACCATTAGCATTTATAGGTGATAAGGACAAGAAACTCTTTTTGCCTTTGCTCATTGGCTTTTTGAATTGTATTTTGCAATTTATAGCTTATTTTGCCGTATTAAATTGCATTAGCTGTCAGTTACAAATACTAACTTTCTATAACTACAAAGGTCAAGAGCCATGCGTGTAGAGTATGGTGAGTATGGTCCTACTAGGATTTCAATCCTCTTCTTTTCCTCAAGAACATGAATATGACTTTTTTAGGAGAGAGAAAGACACAAACAATTCTTTGCAGAACTTGTGAACCCCCTCACAGGAAATGGTGGTTTCCTCAGACTTGCTTATGGTTTGTTCTTTTCATTTGTATTTAGTAAAATATGAAACCACTGCAGTAGATCAAAGCAAACTTACATATCTGACTTACGACCAAGTTATTTCTACGACAGAATGACTTGTGCTGAGTGAGAATCATTGGTGTCTGGAATAGGATGGCTCATAAAACATATTGCACGTGCAACTTTTCCAACCTTTCGAACTTGTTAGAACAATTAATTAGTGACAGATGAAGATCACACTTAAGCATGCATGTGTTGTGTTGCAATTCATATTTAGACATTTATACAAACTAACATCTCAAATAACTAAATAAAACACTTGAGAGAATGTAGCTCACTGTCCTTACTCCTTATTCCCTTAAAAAATCTAATAGAGAATACCTTATCAGGCAGGTATGATGGATCACACACAACTTTCTTGCATTTGGTTATTTCTCCTTCAAAGGTCACACCGATGGCTTTCCCATCATCGTCAAACTCTACATGTGTACTAGAAGATAAAATATGAGGAGAAATATACAATAAGGAACTTGATAGTACTTATAAATACCTAATTGATTCTTTTGTTGATCAGGAATCGGTGCGCCAGAAAATAAAGGAAAGAGAACAGAACAACTATAAAGGACTGAATGAACTGCTTTAAGATAGCTCCAAATAACAGTATCAGACAAGATAAAACCTCAAAATTCAATTTAATTATCTTAATACAGGATACAAGCTTCCTTCAACAAGCTGTAGTAGTTCAAATGATTTTCTTGAATATAGAAGAATGGTTACAAACTTACCTTGCATTCTGGCTTGTTGAACATGTAAGTTCCACCATGCACTGCACTCAAACGAGCAAATGCCTTCCAGCCATCAAAAGGAATTAACGTTAGTTCCTGAAGTACACTAAATTTAATTAAGAGGGAAGAGAGATATGGAGAACCTGAGGCAACTCTCCCAATCCATATAGTGGATATATGTAAGGTGAACCTCCTTAAAAACGTGCTAGGGACTCCGCATAAAGCTGTACAAAATAGACAACGTATTACATGCTTATAAGGTTTACGAAGTGACTCCATGTATGGAAAATATCAATGTAATAAACTAAAATGTCTAAGACAAAAATTCCCATGAAGGAGAAACAGAGGAAGCCTAAGGAATTATGGTGATATCATTTAGTAATTTCAATAGCCATATAATAAAATGGACCAAGAAGCATGCTAGTCTCAGATTTGTAATTTAACGAAAAAGAATCTAATTATTACTTCATACAATTCTTCAATTCACCAGAGAAAACAATCTATACCAGATGACAGTATGGCCCGTATACTTGTGCTTTAATCCATGAAGTGTTTAATAAAAGGATAATGACACATATACACTGATATCTAAATCAACATTGCTGATGTTAAATTCTAGCAGATAGTAAAAATCTTTATCATCTAGTTTTCCCTTTATCAATGGCGTTGTTATTATAGCATAATGCATTAAGGATTTAGCTTCTGGTATAAATCAATACTTTATTGTAGTCTTTAGGACGCTTCTATGTTACCAAGACAATCTGTATTAATTTGATATTGTGATGACACCAACACATAGAAACTGAAATGTGTTTGACATAGAAGACACTTGATGCATCCTATGGTAGCAACGCTATTAATTTTTGTAGCAACGCTATATATCTGTATGATATATCTTTTTCATATATTGACCCCATCTTAGGTAACAGTAATTTCTGAGTTCTATACTCAGGTGGTATATGATAATAGTTTTAGCTGCGAGAGTCCTTTCGCATCATATCACTGTACAAAAGCTTATGAGGATAATTTGTAAATTAGCACCTTCATTCTCTCTACAAAGTCCTTGGCTGGCTCATCCAAGTAATTATCATCGAGATGAAGGGCCAAGGCATGACCAATAAAGTCAATTGTATCATCTTCTAATCTATATTTCCTGCATTTGAAGAAACCATGAAAAATGTAGAAAAATATATGGAGTCAAAGTATTAAACTGGGTTAAAAACCCAGTGGCGTGACAAGCACAACAGGGGCATAAACGTTCACTACAAAATTCGCTATCTCTCCAACAATCACTAGAACAAAATTAAAAAGGAGCAAAATCTCAAAACCAGTAAACAAAAAAAAACATGTTAAAACATTGAAAGATAAAGTACACACTGGTAATCATTCCGACCCACCAGAGAAGCTGAAGCAAATAACCATACCCTCCATTTTTTGTGTGTGTGTAAAAAATGGAAAAATGAACGTACCATCTAAGAACAGGATCGAATATTAATCAGGTAAAGGAGATGAAATTGGGAACATTAACGAAGCTGTGGAAAAGGGGGTGCTCGGAAGAGTGGTCCGAATCGGAGTGAACCGGATCCAGCAAAAGGAGGGGTGAAGGGGTTCTAGGGCGAAGTAAATTAAGATTCAAATTTACCTTTGATTCCTTCATTTGCTTTGTTTCCTCCACTTTGATCTGGGCCCACACCCACGCATCGAGCGGCGAGAGGCGAGTGACGAGCAGCGAGCAACGAGGGCGAGGGGCGACGACTTGAGCGAGAGGCGACGACTTGAGCGAGAGGCAAGCGGCAAGGGTGAGGGTCGAGCTGCGACGGGCTTGTGGCCAGTGGTGAGGGTGAGGGAGAGGCAGCGGCTGTGAGGGTGAGATAGTGGCAACATCGGTGAGAGTGTTAGGGTTTGAAATGAAGAAAAATTGAAGGGGCTGGGAATTGATATGGTAAACATTTAGAGACCGAATTTACGGTCTCTATCTTTTTTTTAATTTTTTTTATTTAGTGACCGATATTTCGGTCTCTAACAATATTTTTTTAATTTTTGTTACAACATAATTAGCGATTAAATTTGCTGTCTTTAATTATTTTTATTTTTTTAAATTATTTTATTTAGCGATCGAAATATCGGTCTCTAATAATAAGGTATATTTTTTAAAAAAATTTCTTTTATAGCATAATATTAGTTTTTAATTCGGTCTCTAAAAAAATGTAGAGACTGAATTAGAGACCGATTTTTAAAACTTTTTTATTTAGAGACCGATATTTCGGTCTCTAAAACTCAAATTTCTATTAGTGACCGAAATATCGATCTCTAATTTTTTATTTTTTTTGCTGCCTGTTTATTTATTTATTTTTGTAAATTTTTTATTTAGAGACCATAATATTGGTCTCTGATAATCACATATTTTATTCATTAAGAAACCCTCATTATTAGTCATTTACACTCTTCATGTACTTAATTGACCGAATTTGATTATGTTTTGTAAGTTTGACTCGAATCGACTTAATTGATTTTTCAGCATTATTCGAGTCTTACACTGTTTCTGTATTTTGGCCATATCTTAAGTTCTAAATGTCTGATAATTATGAATTTTACCTTGTAGGAAAGATAAAAGAGAGCTCTACAACTTTGATGAAGAGCTCAAAGTCAAATTCAGACATCTAGTGGAGCTAATTGGGCATGGAAATCAGAATACGGGATTTGTGGACTGGAACCCGAACAGTGTGTAGTAACCAGAACATAATTCGAGTTTGGGTTTATAGAATGGGCTGAAAATTGGTGATCTGAAAGTTAAGACCCATATGTACAACTTTCATGACAAACACAAAACTTGATTCGGGCTCCTTGATGGAGATATTGGGTCTGAAAGTCAAAACAGAGGTGCTGAAACTGGTCCTGAGCAGTCTGTAGTAATTGGGTCATATCTTGGGCTGTAGGACGAATTTTTGGGTGCTTCCAGAGCCATTGGAAAGCTTAGACAATTTCCTAGAACTTTCATGAAGACCACTTGGCTCAAAAATGACGAAATCAATGAGTTCAGCAATGAATACTTTCGGAGACAAGGAAGCTCACCTACCAAGTTCACCTACCAAGCTCACCTACCAAGTTCACCTACCAAGCTCACCTACTAATTCCACCTACTAATCTCATCTACCCATCTACTACTACTCTGAATCCTCTATAAAAGGAAGCATGTGGAGAGCTCTAAACAGAACACACACTTAGTGTTAAAGATAGTTTTTCATAGTTCTTGTATATTTTTCCTTCATTGTAATGGAGAGCTAAGTCACTTCTAGTCAATTCGGGACTCTTGAAGAGATTGTGGCTTGGATTCTTGAGACCTTGGTTATGTAATGTATTTGATTTATATTTGAATTCTTCTTCTCTTCTTCTTCTCGTTCTCTTAATCTTGAATGCATGAATGGTGATTCTTTATGTTTGATCGATTTGATCTTGGTTTAAGATTAAGTATTGTGATGAAATTTAGAACTGATTGATCTAAACTAATCACGTAATTGAAGAGGTTAGGTTACTGATTTGTGCCTAGGTTAATTAAATTCGGTGCTTAAATTGACATATATTTACATGAATGGTGCGATTGCAGATTTGTGTTTATCACTTGTCAATTGAATTCTGGACAATTGTCTAGTATGAATTCTGGATCTGATGCAGAGATCTCGGTTAGATCCAAGTTAACCATTCAAATGTATTTCAAGTGTTTGTTGAAAGGTCTATGATTGAATCGACCCAATCTCAGATAGATTTCTGAATTGACTGTTCTTCTAATTGTTATTTCTCTTTAAATCTTGTCACTGCGATCCTTGAACCATCAAAACCCCCCTTTTCCTAACTTTCACTTGATTTGATCAAATTGCATCTACGATCCTTGAGTAGACGATCCGGTGTTGTTCACTATACTACAAGTTTAGGTAATAACTTCGGTTATAATTTTGATTTGAGTTCGGCGCTCGTCAAAATTTTGGCGCCATCTTAGGAACTCGTAGGTGTAATCTTTTCATTTTGAGTAACCTTACTAATTTTTGTTCTTTCTTACCTATTCTAACAGTTATTTTTCATTTACTAACATTGTTCATACCATACTAATATTTTTATCCTAGCTTTTGAATTTTTCGATTTAGGAAAGACGGAAAAGCAATGATTACGGTAACTATTGCAATTTTCGAACTGCAACATGCCCAGAATGAGCTGAAACTTGGTCGGTTGAAGGAAAACAGCCTGATAAACAAGACTCACAGTAAACTGTGAGGTCACCCCTAGTTTTTCGAAATTCTATCATTTAGACCACTTTTTCAATTTTTTAATATTTTTTATTGCATTTTCTAGTTTCATTTTTATGTAGATTTTGTTCTGTGTTGATTCCATAATTTTTAAAAATGTTTAGACATATTAACTAGATTTATTTTTGCATATTTTGAGTGTTGTTTAGTGTATTTTGCTTAGTTGCAGTTTTTGTGTTTTTGTGCTTTAGTTGATGCATGACTAGGTCCAATCCTGATATCTTGCTTGATCTTGATCCTGAGATTGATAGGACCTTGCATAGATTAATTAGAGCTCGTGTGATAAATTCCAGAGTTAATTCTGAACCAAATTTTGGGAGTGAACCTGATAACTTAAGTAATCCTGAAATCATGGCTGATAACATGCATAATAGAACCCTTAAGGAACTTGCTGCTCCTGATGTATCTTACCAATCTTTGTGCATTCAATATCCTGATCTTGATGCAGATTTTGAGTTGAAATCTGGTTTGATACACTTGTTACCAAAGTTTCATGGTCTTGCGGGTGAAGATCCTCATAAGCACCTAAAAGAGTTCCATGTTGTGTGTTCAACCATGAAGCCACAAGGCATCTCGAGGAACACATCAAGTTAAGGGCATTTCCCTTCTCACTTGTCGATGCACCAAAGATTGGTTGTTTTATCTTTCACCAGGTTCAAATCGGAAGTTGGAATGACATGAAGAGGTTGTTCCTGGAGAGATTCTTCCCCGCCTCGAGAGCCGCTTTGCAATTAGGAAGGATATATGTGGCATCGAACGTATGTCGGTGAGACTTTGCATGAATACTTGGGAGAGATTCAAGAAGTTGTGTTCGAGTTGCCCTCATCACCAAATTAGTGACCAACTCTTGATTCAATACTTTTATGAGGGTTTGTCCAAATGATAGAAGCATGATCGATCTTTGCCTCTGGAGGAGCCTTAGTAGACAAAACTCCTACCGCCGCAAGAGATCGATAGCAAACATGGCAGCCAATACCCAACAGGTTGGCTCGTGGATCATCACCGCAACCAGAGGAGTTAATGAAATTCAAGCATCTCATATGGACCAACAAAGAATGGAACACGTACTAGATGAATTGACTTCTTTGGTAAGACGGATAGCGTGGGTCAACAACCACCCATGCAGATGACTTGCATCGGTGTGTGGAATTTGCTTTAATTCATCTCATCCTACTTGATTCATGCCCTACACTTCGGGAAGATGGTCCCGCTTTTCCAGGATCAATGTGTTGTCTTTGCGAGTTGGTGTTTTTCCTGGTAGACCCCAATATCAAAGATATCGGCAAAGAACAATCTAGATATGATCCATTTTCTAGTACTTATAATCCTGGTTGGCGAGACCATCCCAATTTGAGATATGGGAATCCTAGCCAGCAACAACAGCCCCACCAAAGCGGAACAACAATTTAGATACCAAGCTGCAGGTCCAAGCAACAAATACCAACAAATACCCCCTGCATTCAGACAACAGCAACCTGTTCAGCAGTCTGTCCAATCCACTCCAGCTGAGCCATCATTGGAAGACCTGATGAAACAAATGGCCACAAATAACATTCAGTTCCAGCAGAACGTCAGTGCCAACATTCAGAATTTACAAACTCAAATTGGGCAGCTGGCAACCACTATGAGCGAGCTAAAGAGTCAAGGTTCTAGCCAATTGCCTTCACAAATAGTCAACAATCCAAGAGGCAACGTAAGTGCAATTACCTTGAGAAGTGGCAAAGAAGTTGATGTTCCAACCTTACAAAGAATCGAAATTGACCAAAAACGGCGGGAAATGGATAATTCGGTCAAATCCGTAACTGCCTTGAAGAAAATTGCGGAGAATTCAGATGTTACCATTCCATTACCTTTTCCAAATAGGATCACACAATCCAAGAGAACAATGCAAGCAGAGAAATGGAAAAAGAAGTCATGGAGACATTCGGAAAGTGGAAATCAATATTCCCCCTAGATGCAATCAAGCAAATTCCAAAATATGCTAAATTTCTCAAGGAGTTGTGCACTCATAAGAGAAGGTTGAAAGGGGATGAGAAGATCGGCATGGGTAGAAATGTTTCGCAATGATTCTCGCCAAGCATGCCACGAAAATGCAAAGATCCTGGAACTTTCACAATTTCTTGCACAATTGGCAACTCTAGATTTGAGCATGCAATGCTAGATTTGGGTGCTTCGATCAATGTCATGCCCATGTCGGTGTATAAGTGTTTAAACATCGGTACTTTGCAACCCACCGGTATCGTGATTCGGTTGGCAAATAGAGCCACTGCTCATCCCAGCAGGGTGTCTTGGAAGATGTGTTAGTCCCGGTGAATGAGTTGATTTTTCCAAAGACAGATTTCTACATTCGGACATGGAAGATGAGTCTCCAACAAACCATGCTCCATTGATTCTAGGCGGAGACCATTCCTCAAGACCGCCAAGACCAAGATAGACGTGTATCTTGGCACCCTTTCTATGGAGTTTGGCGACGATTTGGTACAATTTAACATTTTTGATGCTATGAGACACCCCTGAGAGAGAGCATTCTGTTTTCCATGTTGATATGATTGAGATGTTGGTTGATGATGTCTATCTTGATTTATATGCTTTGAATTCCCGATATTGTTGACTATCTTGGTTCTGTTTCTTGTGATACATGTGCCACTTGTGATGTTGAACCATGTCTTTGCATGTCTTTGAGATTTATTCTCATATGAGTAATGATACAATTGGCTCGATGATGCAACAATTGAGAATGAGAGTCAAGTACCATGTTGAAATTAATGTTCTTGAGTTAGTTTGTTTCATCACTTGTTACCTTCCATTGTACAACCTCCATCTTTGGAGTTGAAGACTTTACTGCACCATCTTAAATATGCATATTTGGGAGATGGTGAGACACTTCCGGTGATCATTGCTAAAAACCTACAACCCGATCAAGAAGAAAAGTTACTCGGGTTTTGAGGCGGAATAGGCAAGCCATCGGATGGACTCTTGCAGGATATTCCCGGTATTAGTCCTCTCACATGCATGCATAAGATTTTATTGGAAGAAGGGATCAAACCAGTTAGACAAATTTCCCCAAAGGAGACTAAATCCCCGATTCTAGATGTGGTGAAGAAGGAAGTTACAAAGCTACTTCAAGTGGCATTATTTATCCCATATCTGATACCAATGGGTGAGCCCCCGTGCAAGTGGTTCCCAAGAAATGCGGGGTCGCAGTGGTTGCGAATCAGAACAATGAGCTTGTGCCCACACGAGTTCAAAACAGTTGGCGAGTTTGCATTGATTATAGGCGGCTCAACCAGGGCTACCGAGAAGGATCATTTCCCGCTGCCCTTCATTGATCAGATGTTGGAGCGGTTAGCTGGCAAGTCACATTATTGTTTCCTGGATGGATATTCGGGCTATTTTCAGATTCATATAGCCCCAGAAGACCAAGAGAAGACTACTTTCACTTGTCCATTTGGCACATTTGCATACCAGGAGGATGCCCTTTGGTCTATGCAATGCTCCAAGCACCTTTCAGAGGTGTATGGTAAGTATCTTTTCTGATTTTTTAGAAAATTGCATGGACGTATTCATGGATGATTTTACTGTCTATGGATCTTCCTTTGATGCATGTTTAGATAGTCTGGCTCAGGTCTTGCATAGATGCATTAAGACTAACCTCGTTCTAAATTTTGAGAAATGTCATTTCATGGTAGAACAAGGTATAGTCTTAGGGCATGTGATATCTCGTGAGGGTATTGAGGTAGATCCTGCAAAAATAGATGTTATTTCATGCCTATCTTACCCCACATGCGTGCGGAGATTCGTTCTTTCCTTGGTCATGCGAGGTTTCTATCGGCGGTTCATAAAGGATTTCAAAGAAAATTGCACTTCCGCTATCTAACTTACTGCAAAAAAAGATGTGGAGTTCCACTTTGACAAGAAGTGCCGTGGATGCCTTTAATCAATTGAAGCAAGCATTGACCAAGTACACCTATCATCCAACCACCGGATTGGACACTTCCATTGAGTTGATGTGTGATGCCTCTAATTATGCATTGGGAGCTTTCTTGCACAAAGGGTCGGTAAAGTATCTCATGTCATTTCCTATGCTTGAGAACTTTAGATCTCCGCACAAATCAACTACACCACAACCGCGAAAAGGAACTTTTAGCAATTGTTTTTGCTTTAGATAAATTTCGATCATATTTGCTTGGTTCCAGAGTGGTTGTGTTTTCGATCATGCAACATTGAAGTTTCTCCCGAAAAAGCCCAATGCCAAGCCCCGGTTGATTAGGTGGATGTTGCTCCTCCGGAGTTTGATATTGAGATCCGTGACAAGAGTGGAGCGGAGAATTTGGTGGCCGATCACTTGAGTCGAATTGAAAGGGAGACGGATGTTTTTCCCATCCATGATGTTTTCCACGATGAGCGGCTTTTCAAGCCAAAGGCAACATCCCTTGGTTTGCTTTGATTTGATTAATTTCTTGGTTGCTAACGCAATACCGCACATTTCACTAAGGCTAAGATTGATAAATTGAAAAGTGAGTCAAAGTATTATGTGTGGGATGATCCTTACTTATGGAGATTTTGCGGTGACCAAGTAATTAGGAGATGTGTGCTGATGATGAATTCCATTCCATTCTTAGCTTTTGTCATAAACTTGCATGTGGCGGCCACTTCGGTCCTCAACGGACTGCTAGGAAAGTTTTAGACTCGGAATATATTGGCCCACTCTATTTCATGATGCATATATGTTTTGCAAATCTTGTGATCAATGCCGAGAACAGGGAATACTTCTCGTAGGAATGAAATGCCCCGAAACCCTTATTATTCTCGTGAGATTTTTGATGTTTGGGGTATTGACTTTATGGGTCCTTTTCCCGTATCATTTGGTTTTGTTTACATTCTCTTCTTTGTGGATTATGTATCTAAATGGGTGGAGGCTAAGGCCACTCGGACCGATGATTCTAAAGTTGTTGTGGATTTTATTAGATCACAGATTTTCTGTAGGTTTGGAGTCCCGAGATCCATCATTAGTGATCAAGGTTCACATTTTTGTAATCGAAGCATGGAGGCTTTGATGAAGAAGTATGGAGTCCAACACAAGGTTTCTACACCTTACCACCCCCAAACCAATGGGCAAGCCGAGGTCTCCAACGAGAAATTAAGCAGATACTCCGGAAGACAGTTCAACCTAACGAAAGACGGAGCAAGAGGCTTGAGGATGCTTTATGGGCTTACCGGACTGCTTATAAGACACCAATCGGGATGTCTCCGTATCGGATTGTTTTTGGAAAAGCCTGCCACCTACCGGGTGGAAATTGAACATCGAGCATTCTCAGGCGGTGAAAAGGTGCAACTTGGACCTAGATCAAGCGTGTATGGAGAGGAAGGCTGCTTGCTAAAGAAATTGGAGGAGATCCGCTTGGAGGCTTATGAAAGTTCCAAACTTTATAAGGAGAAGACCAAAGCCTTCCATGATAAGTTGATTATGAGGAAAACATTTGAGATTGGTCAAAAAGTTCTCCTCTATAACTCTCGCCTCCGACTCATGCCTGGCAAATTAAGGTCTAGATGGGATGGACCATTTATTGTTACTAAGGTTTTTCCTTCTGGTGCTGTTCAGATTAAAAGTGAGGTCACTGCCAAAGCTTTCATCGTAAATGGACACCGCCTCAAACAGTATCATGAACTTCCAGAGAATGCGGAAGTGGAGGTGATGAACCTTCTCCATCCGCGTTATGAATAAAAAAAAAAGAAAAAAACCAAAAAAGAAAAAAAAATAAAAAAAAAAGCTGTGTGCCCGACAATGAGGTAGGTAGTGTCACTCAGAAGCATGTGGAGGTCATTTTTTTCTCCAATGACAACAAGCTGCGAAAATCTTGCGGTATGGATTTTATTGGTCTACTTTATTAAAGGTCATTTACACCTTTTGCAAAAGCTGCAGAAATGGTCAAAAAGTTACTGCTTTGAGATTATCATCTGCACCTACTCCTTGGAAAATTGAGATCTAGGTGGCGCGGTTCTTTTGTTGTCGGACACGCGTATCCTCTCGGCATCGAGATCGAGGATCCTAGGAATGGTAATGCGCTTAAGGTTAATGGACAAAGACTCAATCATTCCTGGAAAACCAAGTTCTTGAGTTCTTTGTGTTGCTTAGGTTAAGTGGCGGATACGGTACGTGACTCTTGAGTCGGTTTATTCTTCGCTTTCCCAAAATAACGAACCCTTCTTCTCCTTCAAAATGGATGTCATTCTTTCAAACCCGAGAAAACATTTTCCTTCTCTTCCTCAAAATGCTCGAGAAAAATCTACAAAGTTCGATGTGAGAGATTGAGAATGTTAATGCACAAGGGTATGCCGAAGATGTACGCTGGATAATTGAAGCAAAGGTCCGATTAGCAGGTGAGTCCTCAATTTCATTTGACTCATATATGCCCGGTCTTAGAAGAAGTTCATATTCTAAAAGGAGAAGAGCAAAAAGGTTACAAGTCTGTCACAAATGTGGACGATGGAACTGTAACAAGCGATGTCGTACTAAGGGGATGGTTTCCGCAAATAGAGAAGATAAAATTTTCTTCATTAAGAATGGATCGAGTAAGGAGTCATTAGATGATATCTTATTGACTCTTGAGACGCATTCTTGTGGATTGGTGCATCGTGAAATTCTTAAATTGTGGAATCTCTTCAAGGATGAAGAACAACGCTACGATCTTGGGAATCGACTCTAAAAGACCACTGTTTGCCAATTTATAAGAAAATTGGATGGGAAGCTTATCCTCGACTCATAGAAGACGTTTAAGCCGTTCTTGGACGTTAAACCGAGAGGCGATGTGAGCCATATCCACAAACAATCTGTACATATCATCCTCTTCTTCTTCTTCTTCATGGCATTTTACAAAAAAAAAATTCAAAAAAAAAAAAATTCAAAAAAAAAAATGAAAAAAAAAATGTATACTTCTTAGGGTTGGCTTTGGTAACACAAACCGTGAATGGGGAAATGCATGCATCCTGATCCAGCCTTCTTAATTGAAAAACAAAGAAGGTAGATTGTATCCTGCATGTGAGGCGACGGTCGTATTATGGTCACTTGTCCCTTCGGGAGCCCTATGTTCATACGGGTCTTGAATGGGTCGAATCTTGGTCAACAATGCTTTGGCACAAAGCCGAAAGAGCAGACTACCTCCATCCCAATCTTAAGTAAGTATACACTCATCTTTCATCAAGTTTTTCTAACAATTTCAAAAAAAAAAAAAAAAAAAAGGAACGTGATGTCTCTTGCACTCATGACGCCGTAGTATAAAGATATGCCATGGAAACTGTACATACAGGTATGTCATCATTTTCTATTATCTTTGTCTCATTTTGTTGTATTTTGATTTTTGTACAGACGATCCTTTAAGCAGGGTCCTTCAGGGGTTTCTAGACTTCTTTACCTTGATGGTTTTCTTGAAGTCAAAAAAAAAAAAAAAAAAAGATTCTGTGTCTCTTAATTTCAACCTTTTCTGACAACCGCCAACCTACCCTCATAGGTGCAATTATTCCCCTTTCCATTCTTTTTCCTATTTAAACACTCCATTTTCTCCATTTTCCTTCAAACTCAGAAACACTCAAAGGGAGGAAGAGTATAGAATGGGGCCTTCTATTCGTAACCTCAAAAATGTCTGTGTTTTTTGTGGGTCGAGTTAAGTTGGGAAGGGATTAGAGTTTGTAAACAGCAGCTAGCACTCTTGGTCGATCACTTCTGCGAGGAATATTCATCTTGTATATGGGGGAGGTTGTCGTGGGTTAATAAATGGGGTCAGTATCACTTGCCGCTTTGTAAGAGACAACAAATCGGGTTCTAGGTATCATTCCCGAAACTTTAGCTCAACGTAACATCAATGGAAAGACAATTGGGGAGGAACTTAAGGTATCATCAATGCATGAACGCATGAAGATAATGCTTGAAAACTCGATGCATTCATTGCCTTACCAGGTGGTTTTGGTACTTTGGAAGAAATTTTTCAAATTGTCTCTTGGTAGAATCGAACATCCACCATAAACCCATTGGTTTGTTGAATGTTAATAATTTCTTTGATCTTCTGTTATTTTTCTTGACAAAGTCATGTGGACGAAATTTATCACTCCTTCGGCAAGACAACTTCTTATCTCTCGCCCTCCACTATTGATGAGCTCATTGATAAATTAGAAGCTTTTGAGTATGTACTGATCGGTATTAGCTCAGATAGATTGGTCAACAGAAGCAAGCGAAGGAAGTAACAAGAAACAAGAGCCCGATCTGAAACTTTCTCTTTAAAGGGTTTGATTTAAAAAAAAAAAATTGTTGTTGTTTTGTTTAGTATGATATGATTGTCATGGACTTATTAAACCAATTAGTGATGGCGAGTAAGGAGTCATTTTACTCTTGAGACGCATCTTAATTGGTGGCAGAGTAAGGAGTTTTTTAGGTAGTAATTAATTAGTATTGACTTGTGGAAGTACTAACGTTTTCTTGTTTGATTTCTTTTCGTGGTCTCGACGCGATGACGACAACGGTGTGTTTCTTTCGCTGGCGTTGATTCACTTCTTATCGGTTGTGTTGCTCTTTTCTATCTCTTTCTTTCACATTGAGGACAATGTTACATTAAGTGTGGGGGAGAGATTTTAGCATGTTTCTGTTTCTTTTCGTTTGTTAAAAAAAAATAAATAAAAAAAAAAATAAAAAAAAATAAATAAAAAATCAAAAAAAAAAAAGAGGTTCATTGCATGATTGAATAACTTTTCTCCCTTCTTGAACTGATATGCTTGGTGATGGATGATTGAATTGATGAATTGGGTTTGATGGATGCATACCTTGTGAGATTTTGAGCCTAATGGATGGATTCAACATTTATGCCATTCTCTCTTTTCTTTGTGTGATTTTCACTCATGTTAATGACCACTCTAGAACTTGCTTTGATTCTTTTTGAGGCTACATTTCACTTGCATGCATGAACATGATTGAGGCCCTCTTTCTTAGCTAGTTTAACCAAATAGCCAACCTTGTTTTCAATATGATATCAAGCACTCTTTTGACCTCTCGAAAATTCTCGATTCGCTAACCTTGTATATTTTCCTTTGCTTAACCCCTTTGAGCTTATTTGACCATTCCTTGTTTCTAGCTCATTATGTGCCTTAAATGAAAAATCGTGTTCTTACTGTACCTTAGGAAATAAAAGAACATTAGCCTGGTTAATGAATGAGTTTTTGAACAAGTGTGGGGGTGTGTGTACAAAATGGTTGTTGAAAAAAAAAAAAAGAAAAGAAAAGAAAGAGTGCCTAAAAAAAAATGTATGTATATAGTTATGTTCATATATATATATAAAAAAAGAGAGAGAGAGAGAGAAAAGGATTGGGAAATGAATATGTAAAGGGATATACATTAGAGTTGAGATGAACTTTTATGCTCGTTATTTAAACTCAGTTCTCATTTGCTTTTATTCTCTTTGGTATTTATCTTCTCATATCCATTTTATCCTCTTCATACCTTGACCTCACTACAACCTTGAATAAAGTCCTCATGATTTGTGTGTGCATGTGTTTTGAGTAGTGGAGAAGTAGAAGATAAGCAAGCTTATGGTAGTGCCATTTTCATGGGTTGAATTGAGTGAAATACCTACCTTTTAAACACTTGAGAGATTGAGAGGGAATCTTGTGAAGATCCATCATTCTTAATTCATTCTTTTCAACGGAAGTTTCCTTGCATTTCGGTTTGAGATGTGAAGAAATGTTACCTCATTTATGCTTTGATCCCTTGAATTTCTTGTTGCTCTTCTTGCTTCATTGAGTCCTTTAGAGTTTTTAACTTTTAAGTTTGTGTCGTTTGTCTTTGTCTTCTAACTTTAGTTTTATATGTTTTGCCCAGGAGTGCAAAAAGCTAAGTGTGGGGGAATTTGATAATCAGATATTTTATTCATTAAGAAACCCTCATTATTAGTCATTTACACTCTTCATGTACTTAATTGACTGAATTTGATTATGTTTTGTAAGTTTGAACTCGAATCGGACTTAATTGATTTTTCAGCATTATTCGAGTCTTACACTGTTTCTGTATTTTGGCCATATCTTGAGTTCTAAATGTCTGATAATTATGAATTTTATCTTGTAGGAAAGATAAAAGAGAGCTCTACAACTTTGATGAAGAGCTCAAAGTCAAATTCAGACATCTAGTGGAGCTAATTGGGCATGGAAATCAGAATACGGGATTTGTGACTGGAACCCGAACAGTGTGTAGTAACCAGAACATAATTCGAGTTTGAGTTTATAGAATGGGCTGAAAATTGGTGATCTGAAAGTTAAGACCCATATGTACAACTTTCATGACAAACACAAAACTTGATTCGGGCTCCTTGATGGAGATATTGGGTCTGAAAGTCAAAACAGAGGTGCTGAAACTGGTCCTGAGCAGTCTGTAGTAATTGGGTCATATCTTGGGCTGTAGGACGAATTTTTGGGTGCTTCCAGAGCCATTGGAAAGCTTAGACAATTTCCTAGAACTTTCATGAAGACCACTTGGCTCAAAAATGACGAAATCAATGAGTTCAGCAATGAATACTTTCGGAGACAAGGAAGCTCACCTACCAAGTTCACCTACCAAGCTCACCTACTAATTCCACCTACTAATCTCATCTACCCATCTACTACTACTCTGAATCCTCTATAAAAGGAAGCATGTGGAGAGCTCTAAACAGAACACACACTTAGTGTTAAAGATAGTTTTTCATAGTTCTTGTATATTTTTCCTTCATTGTAATGGAGAGCTAAGTCACTTCTAGTCAATTCGGGACTCTTGAAGAGATTGTGGCTTGGATTCTTGAGACCTTAGTTATGTAATGTATTTGATTTATATTTGAATTCCTCTTCTCTTCTTCTTCTGTTCTCTTAATCTTGAATGCATGAATGGTGATTCTGTTTATGTTTGATCTGATTTGATCTTGGTTTAAGATTAAGTATTGTGATGAAATTTAGAAGCTGATTGATCTAAACTAATCACGTAATTGAAGAGGTTAGGTTATTGATTTGTGCCTAGGTTAATTAAATTCGGTGCTTAAATTGACATATATTTACATGAATGGTGCGATTGCAGATTTGTGTTTATCACTTGTCAATTGAATTACGACAATTGTCTAGTATGAATTCTGGATCGATGCGAGAGATCTCGGTTAGATCCAAGTTAACCATTCAAATGTATTTCAAGTGTTTGTTGAAAGATCTATGATTGAATCCACCCAATCTCGGATAGATTTCTGAATTGATTGTTCTTCTAATTGTTATTTCTCTTTAAATCTTGTCACCTGCGATCCTTGAACCATCAAAACCCCCCTTTTCCTAACTTTCACTTGATTTGATCAAATTGCATCTACGATCCTTGAGGAGACGATCCGGTGTTGTTCACTATACTACAAGTTTAGGTAATAACTTCGGTTATAATTTTGACTGAGTTCGGCGCTCGTCAGTCTCTAATTCAGTCTCTAAAAAATTTAGAGACCGAATTAGAAACTGATTTTATTTCGATGGTAAATTAGATTTTTTTTTCTTAATCGGTCTCTATATAGGTATAGAGACCGAAATAAAATTGGTCTCTAAATCAGTTTCTAAAAGCCAAATTTCTAGTAGTGTTATAAATGATATTTAATCTTTCCAACCACTACCAATGACTTTAAAATGTTTTGGGCTATAAATGAAAGTGTTTTTGCATTAATTAGAAGTTGGAAAACATTTTGAAAATCATTCTTGAATATTAAATACGAGTTTTATTATCATTTCAATCAATACTCTGTTTTGAGCTTCCAAAGTGTGAATCCTTGATATCATTGTTCTTCAATTTGTATTATCCACTCTTGAGATAGTTTCAATTTATTCATACTATGTATAAACTATAAAAGAAATGGTGAGGTATCCCTCAATATTGTAAGGGTTAGGTATCCCATGATAGTAGGGGCTCAAGTATAAGGGTGAGATATCATAAGATATGTTGAGTGCTTCAGTTTGTAAAGGTTGTCAAGCACCTGTTTGAAGCTTAAAGATATAGTGAAAATCTCGGGTGATTACTTGAAGACTAGACGTAAGCCACAAGTGGATTGGTGGCTGAATTAGGATAAAGCTTTGTATTTGTTTTCCTAAACTCAACTCCCTTACTTTGTGTACTATTTTATTGAATTACTTGAATACATCATCCTTGGTTGATTTATTTATAAGTGAAAGCCTTCTATCTTCTCTATCTATTCATCTCTAACAAATAATAACTTCAACAAAAATTGATAATCAAGTATTTTGTAAAAGAATTACAAAAATATTTTACAAATTCAATTCATTCCTTTCTTGAATATTGAGGCCACTTGGTAACAAACACAACTAATAGGGTATTTATGTTTTACTTTTTTTTAAAAATAAAGTGCATGAAATTGAGTATAAAATCTGCCATTCACAAGGTTAAGTGGACTAGTGGTTGGTCTGAATAATTTTTATGAAATATAAGTTCAAATCTCAATATCATTATTGTATTTAAAAATAAAAAAGGTTAAGCTATTCTTTTTCTGATAATTTTGTGTAGTAAAATATTGAATTAGATTGAAAATGCATGAGCAAAGCACTTGATTTGATTCCCATAAAAACTCGTGTATAGTTTAAAATGATAAAATGGAGTAAATTAAGATCTTAAATTGAATTTTTATATTAAAAAAATGAACAGTGCATACAATTAGGTTGAAATATTTTTAAGTTATTGAAAAATTACTCCCCGAGTGTTATAGGTATACATACTTATGACACATCAAGCTAATTGGACCTTGTCGTGTGGTGTCGAAGATCAATTCATTGATCAAATCAACTCACCTAAAAAGACCATGCGGACCTCGCGACCACATGGGCCTTAGCCTTGTTCATTATAACCATAGTTTATAAATATTCGTTGTCAACAAAATTAAACAATTATTAGCATTTTTTAGTTGTAAGACAATACCGTTGTTGGATAATTTTTACATTAATTAAGATTAAATCTTTTTCTAGGAAGTTTTAAAGGTATAAAGATTAAAAAAAATATCGATATTATGATATTAAACCTTGACTTTATTGATTCTACATTATCCCTTAAAAATTAAAGATATTTGATACCTGAATAAAAATCTAGTTTAAAAAAAAATTGGATGATTATGCAGAGGCACCAGAGCTTTCCAACCAAGACAATTTCTCCCTCTACAAAAATCCATACTCTCTATCTCTATCTATATGCAAATTCTATACTCAAAGAACAACAACACCACACAAATTCTCAAGAATTGAAAGGAAGGCTCGAAGTAGAACTGCGAGGCAACGACGGTAGGGCTACGTTGGCCGGTAACTGACGAGCAACAATCTTGTCGCCGGTGTCCTTGCCACAGCCACAGGTGAAGCCCAGTTATCGCAACATCGACATCGATCTGACTACGACAATCAGCACCACTATGTCATGCTCGATGTTGCTCAGGTAGCCAATGTTGCTGACATAAACAAATTGAATTGTTCTTATCACCGATGTTAATGGCTTCTTTAGATCTTGATCGCGTTTGGTTCGGTAATGGTAGGGGGAGAGAAAGAGAGCACATTGAGAGAGTCGGTAAGAAGTTGAAACGAAAGAGAAAGATGATGGAAGGAGATTTACTCTAATTAGGTGTGAGATGACATTTACCTAAATAAAAGGAAATTTTAACTCCCATAAAATTTCTCATTTCTTTTATTCCTAAATCAAGCATACTTATTTTATAAAAAAATTACTCCCCTAAAATTTATTCTTTTATTACCTCAAACCAAACATAGCCGAAGGAGAAAGATGCATCAATAAGAATAGATTATATATTTTTTTAACCTACCCCTTCTTGTAATAAGCAATTTTAAATGTGAAATTATATACCACTAAGCTTTTATTGATGCATCAAGTAAAAATTTTGTATTAAAAGTTTTTCATCGTTTGTCATAATATTTCATATGTAATTTATATATTTATTAGATCACTTCATGTAATGATAATTGATTTTAGATTAAAATATTTCATGGTATTAAAGTTAAGTTTTTATTTTCGTTACTTATTTTAATAGATTCTTTATATATTTATTAAATGATTTTACTTAATGTCAATTGATTTTAAATTAGAATCTTACACTTTCGATGAGTGAAGCCTTTGAATAAAATAGAGAATTATCTCCTAGTTTATTACGTATAACCTTTTACGTAGACTTAAGGGAAAAAAAGACATATATAAACTTTGAATTATCGGGCATACCTATCATGCTGGGATCTGGCTATCAGTATCAGTCGCATAATCGCATATGTTGGACCAGGTTTTGTATGTTAGCTGAGGAATGACGCGTTCAAACAACGTCCATATTATATGCAGGGTAAAATTACGGTATCTTTAACTAGTAAGCGTGTTGTCCAAAAAAAATAAAAAAAAATTAGCAAGCATGATATTAGATTATATGATATAAAATATGATTAAATAAGTTATATAAAATAATTATATCACTTATAATATTATATATTTGATTTTTTTATATAATTAAATTAATTATATTTTATATTACATTACTTGAAGTTAAAGTTCTCCTTAAAAGAGAAATGTTTAAGCGAAATTTTTTACTTTAAAAGTATATAAATTAATTTTTAATTTGTGTAAAAATATAAATTATTATAAAAATATACATTTTTTTATTAATTTAATTTTATATCTGTCAAAATTTAATTTATATATTTAAAATAAAAAATTCCCACTAAAATATTTCCGAAATTAAGTCAGTTTAGAATCCTTGTTATGTCAATGTATATGTAGAGGTACTCTTTGTACCAAAAAAAATATGTAGAGGTACTCTCTCTCTCTCTCTCTCACGCTGATAATTGAGACAATGATGGGGCTCTGACCACTCTTTTCCACATGGACGTTTGTACGAAGCTCTCAGGTCCCCGATTGACAGCTCTGCTTCTTTTCCACTACCTCTTTCTGATCTCTTTCTATCCCTCTGCTCAGCTATATGGCTCTTCTCATCTCTGATCACAGAGCTTCCCCCTCCCTACCTCATCCATGACGATCACGCTCCTATTCTTATTCATATTCCTATTATATATTCTCTCCTCTTTGTGTCCTCTGCCGCCATATATATGTATACACTTCTATCTTACATGACAAAAGGGGTCCTCCAACTGTGATCATAATATCAGTTGACACATGTTAACTTGACCTGACTTCAGTGTGATATTTTGATCGAAACAAATTTGTAGATTCAAATGTCTCACGATGGCTCGATTAAAGATTGAGTTTTATAATTGGATTGATTTAATATTAAATAAAATCTATAAATTTAAACATTACGTATAACTGAATTATAAAATTTTAAGAAATAAAAAACTAAAATTAAAGTACAATTTATAATATATATTTTAAAATGAATAATATTAATATAAATATATTATTATATTATATAAATTATTAATTAATGTCAAATTTTTTATTATTTATAATTAATAAAAAATAAATTTTAAAATAATTTATAATACTAAATCAAGTTAGAATAATTTAAAATATAACTCGTACACCAATAAAAATACATCAAAGTCTAAAGGATAATGTTATTCGACATTTAAAATATGTACATCATATTTATATCACAGATTTATTTAAAAAAATATTAAATTAAATTATATGTAATTATAATATTCTTATGAGATACAAAATAAATTTATAAGTGAGTTAAAAAAATTAAAATTATTTTGATGGACGAATAATGCTACCAAAGTCTAAACATGTTAAGACTTATTAATAATAAATCCTAAACCCTAAACAAAATTCATCCTCAAATTGGAACATATTAATAAGACTGACCGGCTCTTAAATAGGGATGACAACGAGGCAAGACAAGAATAGGTAGCAGTCTCTCGCCTCCTGCCCTCACGGATAATATCTGCCTCTGTCTCTATTATCATATCTCATCTTGAGTCTTCATTTATTATTCTCTCATGATATTCGTAGTACTTCAATAAATTCAAAAAAAATAATAAAATATAAAATTTTAAAAAAATATTTTGATAATATTTAAATAATATTTAGGTAATTATAAGATTTTTTAATAATTTTATATAAAAATATTTTGATAATTTTATTTACGATATCTACAAAGTATAGAAAGAATCACTCTATCTCATTTATTAAACAAGAAATAATATAAATTAGTATTTATATACACAAAAAAAATTAAACAAATTTTACCTATTCTCGCCATAAGTATTATCAACGAGTAGCCACGGTGAATAAAATCATCATCCCTAATCTTAAACTTGATTGTCCTCGTCGTGGTCTATGACCGTGAAACTTAGTTGATAAGAAATGGAGAAAAGTCCAACGAGAGAGTTAAATATTCATAAATGGGTATTTTATAACGAGGCATTCAATTCCAGAACCCCACACACGCTTCCAAGCACGCCTTCCAGTGTTTTACTAGTTACGTCATGCGCACACACACAAACACTCTCTCCTGCTGATTACTACTACCACTGACTCAGTGCTGAGCCATTCACAAATACACAGAGAAAGATAGAGAGAGGACTTAGGGGGCAGATTGCAATATTGCATTTGCATTTTTCTATTCAGCATTCAACAATATAAGAAGACAAATAAGTGTAACCTTCTCTCCCCTCGCTGTGGCTAATGCCTATGCTTTATGCCTATTCTTCTCCCTTGATAGATTCATTTCATAACTCCTTGCATGCTTCAATGATGTCACCCACTTCCAAACTGTCCCACGCGATTCGACTCGCGTTTTTCTACTTCAACATAATTA
Source organism: Ormosia emarginata (assembly GCA_029884605.1). Classification (NCBI taxonomy): domain Eukaryota; kingdom Viridiplantae; phylum Streptophyta; class Magnoliopsida; order Fabales; family Fabaceae; genus Ormosia; species Ormosia emarginata. The sequence goes on along the minus strand of JAQQTP010000074.1, from coordinate 38,854,458 downwards.
TAATTATAATATAATTTCATAAGTGATGCTATTAACACTTTTAAATATTTATTTATATTTTTTATTAATCAATTAAAATATTTATTTTTTTGAAAAAATTATAAGTGACTAACAAAAAAAATAATTAAATAATTGAAAATACTAGTAACAACACCTTAATTTTCATTGACTCTAGTCATGACTGAGTCCAAATGACACCGTGGTGAACATCACACTCTCTGGCCGCGCGTCAAATGCTGCTGCTTTGTTCAATGCATATATGAACAGGGGGCGTATCTATGCAAAGTATAGATTGGCATGGCATGGCATGCATAGGTACTGATCATATCAGATCAGAATCAGATGGAAGACTGATGGTGAGAACAGAAATGGAATGCATGCCATATAGATAGAGCATTAAGCATTTTTCTTGTGTATGCATGTGCTGAGTGTACATACGACATCTACTGTTGTATGTACGTATCAAATACATTACTGGAATTTTTCTATTGTTTTTGTTTTGGGCAGTGATGAGGTGGGGGTGACATAGGGAATAAGGAAGGGTCCCTCTCCGTCCCTTTCCCTCATAACAAGGACGTGGCTATATATAATATATATGATCGTGGAAGCAGAAGAGAATTCTCTATGATTCTGGTTCTGGGCCCCGCTTGATCTCAGTGGTATGTTGCTTTTGCAGCAGCTTGGGTTAAGCTGACACAAACAACACATGGATATATATGTTACAGCAAAAGAGAAAGACTTCTCAATGCCACCTTTCGTGACCTCCTTTCTGTAGCCTCTCTAACCTATACGCACCTCCACAACCAAGTGCCAAGTACTTGCTTTCCCCCGTTGTGGGGCCCTTTTTCTTTTTAATATTTTTCATTCTCATTTATCAACAAATTAACAAAGTTACTTGACTTACTTCATATGATAAATTTACAACTTTGTACGAAAATAAATTACTATATTAAAAAAAGTTATATTAAAATTCCAATGGCATTTCAATTAATTAGTATTATTTCATTACAAATATTGTCTTAAGACAGAAATCTAGTGCCATCATGAGGCTTTTAAATTTAATTGTTATCCTTTTATAAATTTTATATTTTGGTTTGTATGATAAGGGTATTTTTGAGTTAGCTTCTGTGTCAATTGAAATTAAGTTTTTCTCCAACCGATTTTAAGGGCGTATCCACTCAGTACATTTAGTACATGTTTGGTTTTGCATAATTTTTATTTAAAACAGCTTTTCAGCCAAATGTTGTTGTCCTTACAACATTTATATGTTTTTCTTAAAAGAAAAAACTAATCCAAATATGCATTTAGAGAAATTAAATAGTTTTCTTAAGAGCTTTTAAGCTTTCCATAAAAGAATGAAAATGATGAAGAGGGGCACTGCTGGGCCGGGGGAAGGGAGATGAAACCCAGGAAGAGAAGCTTTATTGTTTATAAGATCATCTCCTTTTCGTGGGCTTCGGTGCTATGAGCCTTTTACTAGTAGTGCCTCAGCTTAGGTGGCTGACGAGTGACCCAAACCAAGTGATACTTCAAGAATATGGGCCACTCCAAAGATTTCGTGGATTTTAGTTCATCGAAACAATAAAAAAATGATTTTAGTCCATCGAAGTGTATGGACTGGGCCAGTTCATAGTCTAAAACTGTAAATGTGGACAACGTGAAACAGTACTATCAGTGTTAGGTGTCAAACTAGTTGGGTTTTAGGATGGACCCCTTATGTTTGGGTCCATCATGGACGGCTCCCCCAACTTTGCTAGCCGGTCAAATATTAAAAATAACCAGTCCATTTCCTTATGGCCAATCAGTTGTCCCGGAACATTTTGTTTGCCAATAAGTTCTTTTTATCGAAAGCATATATGCAGGTCCATTTGGGTTTTTAGATTAGATGAACTCCAGGGATGGGCGTGGTGCGGATCAGTTTCAAAAACTAAACCCAATTGCATAGAACCGAAAAATAGATTCGGTGCAATTCTTAGATGAAATTCGAACCTTAACCAAAAAATGCCAAACTGAAATAATCCACGAGTTTAGGTACAGTTAACTAGTTAACTGGTTTTAATCATAATGACTATTTTGCCCAAAAAAATGAGTTATCTCCACCGCTCAAATGAACCCATTTCAATTACAAATTAACAAAAAATTGTTTTTTTTTGTTAAACAAATCGAAATGACTCATCCTTGCCGACGAATCAGATCGGAAACGAAGGCATAGCTTTCTTCCTTTGCCATGCCCTTTCTCTGTCACCCCTTCTCTCTGCTGTTTAATCTCTTTCTCCACCCTATCTCTCCGCCGTTTAATCTCCTTTGCCATGCCATCGAGCTTAAGCCCTCTTCTGCGACATGGCCACCGTGCTGTAGATGGAGATCTCCGCCCAATCCCTCTACAAGGCCAAGCTCTGCCACCTTGATGACATCCAAGAAGCCATTGTTGGCATGGAGTCTGTGATTGCCAAAATGGCATGAACGATTGAGAAGCCACAAGCACAAACTGAAAGCTTTGAACCTAGAATCATCAAGTAATTCACACTCCTGTACAAACAAGGACCAAACAGCAAATTATTTTTTTTCAACACATAACCTACTCATCAGGTCACCTTGAAGTCATCACAACCCTTCATCTTTAACCCAAGTCATCCGACGACTATGAATCATAGGTCCATCGATGGACCCTAAAGTGGAAGGGTACATCTTATACTAGGGTCCATCTTATACTTGGCCGTCAAACTAAGATTTGTCCGTATATATATGTTGTTGCAACTTCCATGTGTAACATAGAAAGAACAAGTTTGTGGGAAGTGTACATTGGGTCGGATTTATCCAATGAATTCGGAAATTCAAATCAAACTAACTAAATTAGTTAAGTTTGTTTTGAGTAATCGTATTCTAATGGATCAAAATTTGATAAAAATTAATTTTTATTGATTCGGTTTTTAGATTTGTAATTTTAAAGTCCATCACCCAATGATTTGATGAATTTTTTTTAAAAATAAATGTCTATTATTTATATTGTGTATTTTAGTTAGGTCACAAATTAAAATTCTCATTTCATCCCTTATTTGAACTCTATTAAAAGATTAAGTATGTGTTTGAGAACGATTTTTTTGTTCTCAAACAGCTTTTTTTTTTGAAAAAAAAATTGTTTCAATAATGTTATAATATGTTTAGAAAAATCAGCTTAGCTTTACACAAAATTTAATGCATTATAAAATGTTTTTATCATAATGTTGAAGATTGAAGTTGATAATTATAGATTATAGATTATTACATTCACTTTGAGATGTAATACCATTTTGTCCTCAATCATATAACTTTTTTTAATCATTTTATATCTCTTTTGATAATTTAATGCATAAAAATAATTTTTTTATACCATTCAAACGAAATAGATTAGCTTAACATCGTTTTTCAGCTAACATATTCAAACATAAAATTGATTCTATTATAATTGATTATAACAATAAGCTTCAGCTAACATATCCAAACATAAAACTGATTCTATTATAATTGATTATAACAATAAGCTTTTATACAATAATTGATTATTGAAATAATCAAATTTTCACAGCTAAACCAAACACCCCCTAAGATGAAATACCAATCCACCTACCCAGCCCATGAACCATCGTGTCCTAACCTTTGTGTTATGATTCGTCATTACACCTTGCCTTTTTTTTTTCTTTGTACATATGTAATTTATTGTTTTATGTAACTTCTATTTTGATAAATATTATTTTGTTGTCATGTTTATTTTATTTGTTCAATTAACAGTTTATTTTTTTTATATTTTATTATGCTTAGTTTATTATGTTCTTTGTATTTGTTCTATTAATAGTTTTTTTTTCTTTAAATGAATAGCTCGATGACTCGAACAAAACTAACCCATTTTAGATCGAGTTAGTTTGGTTCGAGTTGGTAATTTTTTTTTTTTTACAAAATCGAACCAAACCAAACTAATTAAATCTGATTAGTTTGGATTTATTTTTTCACCAAGTCCGAACCAATTTGACCCGTGAACACCCATAGTTCGTGGATTGCCCTACTGTGTGTATAGTACTGTAGCTAGTAGCTTCTAGCTAGCGATGCTATTGTCTCTGTTAACTGTTAGCACTCGTTGCTGGTGTTCTGTATATCTGTCTATTATCAAAGTTGTCATGGTTCCTACTCTCAAACACCCCTTTTGTGGCATCCCCATAGCATTACTTTCTGTCGGATAAATTCTTACATACTTTTTTTAATAAATAATTATAAATCTTTCTAACCAATCTTCATAATAATCCTTCTAATCCAAACTTGGGGTTCATGATTAGCATATAACAAAGATAAACCATAAGTTAGCCAAAGTCACACAAGTCTCCAACCCTATAATTCATGCAGACATCCCATAACAATAACAATAGCCATCGCAGGGCCTCAGAACATACTTTAATAGCAAAAATGTCATACCTACAAATTTCAGAAATAACAAATCTAAACTTGTAATTTAACCAAAACATAACTAAATTAACTATACTATTTGAAATCCTGCTTGCAAAATTAATGGAGCACGTCTAAGAGTATAAGCCCATAAGGCTCTCAATAAAAGTTAAAAACAAATAAAATAATAACTTTAATTTGCCCACACGAGCAATGTGTTCGACTCACCAATGTTAACTGTATCAGACTCCCTCGATCAAACCAGAAGAGTAGAACTGTAACACCCCAAACTTCCTATGTATTAAACAGTAATCTTGACAGTTAACAGAATTCTACTGTTTAGTGATTTCTGTGTACTGTAAAGTTATTTTGAATATTCTGTCTGCATATTTGATCATTTTGAGTAATTTGCTTGTCAAGTCGAAAATAATAATTTTCGGTAGGAAAAATCTACGTAAATTAATTTTCTTGTTTACCGTCTTAAATTGATTTACGTAATCTGATTTGATATTTGTGCGTTTTTTAATTTTTGTGATTTTATGTGTGATTTTGAAATTTTCTTGTGTTGTGGGCCCCACGAGGTGTATGTGGGCCCAGGTGGCCATACGTGGGCCCAGGTGGGTCCTAAAATGAAAAAATTTTTACGAATAGAAAAATTTGTCTTGTTTAGAAGGAGACAGGGGGATCTTACTAAGCTTGAATCCGGAAACAGTTTTTAAAATTTTATTGTACTGTGTTTTGTACTGTATTTAATTATCGGATGATAAAAATACAGTAAATATATTCTTTAGTGGGGTTATAAAATAGAAAAAAAATAATAAAATAAGATTCTTTACTATTAAGTTAATATTAGTGGTTTGGATACCCACTATTAATTTAATTATCGTTGGAAACTTAATCTTGATTTAACTACCGGTAGAGATTTGATCTTAAAATTGAATAGGATCAATTATAACCGTTAGATGGAAATTAAATCAAGGGTAGAGATTTAATCTTATAAATGGCTATGACCATTATAAACCCTTGGATGTAAAAATTAATCAATGGTGAAGATGGATCATTAATAACCATTGGATTTGAATTTAGATCAATGGTGGAGAATTGGTCATAAAAAATGACTACAACCATTTTGGACCCTTGGATTAAAAATTGAAGGTGTAATCTTGACCCTTCATTTTGGAGACATATTCAATGGTTAGGATTGCAAGCCAAAAATGATCCAATGGCTCAAATGAAGTCTTCCATCTATAACCTAAACCTAGTAGCTAATTTAAATCCAAACCATTCTTTTAATCAAATGGTTAGGATGGCTTATAGTGATGGCTATGTAATTTGGCACATTTTGAGTGTATGAAGGGGAGGGGGACGGTTTGAAGAGCAAGGAGGAAAGGAGACAATTTAGTGTAGGCTTTTTAGGCCAAAGAAAAAAGAATGAAGACAAGCCAAGTGTCAAGACCAATTCCTATTGATCATTAATGCTTATGTTTGTCAAACTTCACTTTTCATTCCTCTCTAATGCATGCTACGGCAATGCATCCTCTTGAAGACCAAAAACATTCATTTCTATACTTCATAATATCACTTCTTCACTTTTCCACTTAAGCTTCAAGACCAAACCAAAGAAAACCCCATTCTTTTTCCCAAAAACATACCATTCGGCCAAGCACTCCAATTCTCTTCTCCATCACTCTTTAATTTCATACAACCTAGTTTCTTGAATCCTTACCTTATTCTAAACAATTTTCATGTTGAAGACTTTCTCAAAATCTTCCATCTTGAAGGACTTTTACTAAGATCTAGTTCTAGAGCTTTTGTTGGTGAAGTGTAAGAAAACTTCATTTATTCTTTTCTCTTTCATGTTCTAAACCATGTTTGATCCATGGTTCTTCTTATTCAAGCTTGATATACTAATTTTCTTGCATTTGTTTCATGTTTAAGAACTTGTGTTGGTGGAGATCTTGCTCCAAAGACAAAGCAACAAGCTTTTTGGTGGTTCTTCAAGAGGTAAGAGGGAGATTCATCTCACCAACCAAGCATGGTGATGAGAGATGATTTTATATTTGATGGATGGTGAATCCATGTGAGGATTCCTATCCATGGTCATGTAATAATTTGTGTGTGTTATGTGCTTTAAATTATTTTTGCCTATGCTTGATATGTTTTGCATGATTTACTTGTGTATGCATGCTTATTATAATTTTTATTTGCTTATATGGTATGCTTATAATATGCATGATGATATATGTTGAATATATTAGGATAGATGTATGTTGAAATAAGCAAAATTTTGGCTCCAAGGGCCATGGAGGAGGTCACAGTTTTGAGCTTCCAAGACTAGGGTTTTTATTGAAATTTTTCAAGAACAATGAAGTTGATTTTTAGTCCTTGAACTAAAATAAATTTCAGCCAAGACACTAACAAATTTAGTGTTCATAAAAATGATATTTTTATAAATAAATTGAGAAGTAAAGAAAATAAACAAAAGGGTTTGTTTTACAAAAAGAGTGCACACGGTTTTGAGTAATATTTGCATGAATTTATTTTGTTGTAGAAACAAGAATGAAATTTGTTTAAGTTAGAAGAAAAATATTTCATGGTTCCAATGGCCATCTATAAGGTTTTGATAATTTAGAAAAAAAAATGTTTTGATGTTATAAAATATAAGAATTTTCAAATAAGGATTTTGGAAAGGAATTAAAGTGTTGTCAAGTGGAATTTTCATAAATAAAAGAAAAGGGGATTTAAAGTGTTGAACTTTAAATTATTTAAAGGAGAATTAATTTTTAGAAGTGATTTAGAAATATAAAAGAAAACGTTTGTAACTTAAATTACTAACGTAGAATTTGATTTAATTTTTAGAAGTGATTTAGAAATATAAAAGAAAACGTTTGTAACTTAAAATTACTAACGTAGAATTTAAATATTGGGTTTAAAAAACGTTAGGAAATTTAAAATTTGAAAATAGTAATTAAATCAATTAAATCTGATTTTTGTAAGATTAAATCAATAAAAAGTGATTTTGAGAAAATATATTACGGAAAAGATTTTTGATTGAGAAAAGGAAGAGAATAATGTAAGAAAATATATTTTTATAAGAAACGTTCAAAATAATATTTTTAAAGTTAAGAAATATTTTATGAAGGGTAAAAACGATGAAAAACGATTTACGTAACTCAAAAACATAATTTTTAAGTTACGCGATTTGAAAAACGTTAAAATATTTCTACGCGATTTTTAAAGCATTTAAATATTTTACACAATCGAAATATTGTAGAAAAATCGCTATGCAATTTAAAAATAAAAGATTATTTTTATGCAATTTAGAATATAGTAGAAAATGGTTTCGCGATTTTTTTTAACATAATAGAAAATGTTACAAATCATTAAGATTACGTGAAAACGTGACAAAAATATTTTACGAATGAGAAAAACATGGTAATGTGTTTTTGCTGTAAACTTTACAGTTAAAATCAGTACACGAATACTGTACAAGAAATTGAGAAGTTTGCCTGAAATTGACATTAATACTTGAACGTAAAACGATTTTGAACCTCGTATGAGAAATTATGTGATTTACCTTTGGTTGGTAATTGGTGCATTACACATGCATTGAAAATGGTCCGATGGACCAGTATATGGCTAATTGCCTAGGAGAAACGTACACTTCTTGAGTGGGTGCGATACGCGTAGTGTAGGTCACTTGTTGACCTTGGGGGCATCGGGGTGCGGGTTGCTCGCAATGGGCGGAGTTGGTAGCTCTTCGCACCGTGGGTTAGACCGATGCAACACACCGATGATCCGGACCGAGACACTATTCTTAATCGAGATCGATAAAGACCATCGTGTATGTGCTAGATGTGCAAGATATAATTATAGCACTTGGTCTGAGGCACGTGGTACCGACATATCTTTTCGATCAATTTCTCCGACTTGAGTATTAGCTCCATGGAGTAGGTCATTGAGTCTACGTGCGCATGCATGAAACTGATCATCTATATCTATGTGATGGTGTTTGTGTAATTATTTTGTGATTTAAACAAAGGATAGTGGCATGATGGTAATTATTATTCTTGCACTATGATGATGGCATAATTGTGATCGTGATATGATATTTTTGGTATAATATGTTGTTTGTATTATCTCTATGCTTTATTATCTTGGTATTGGCGTAGGTGATCTCACCTCTTTGTATGTATATTTGTATATTGTATTTATATTGGGTGAAGACGCCGAGAAAGATACGGTACTAGAAGGAGAAGAGGAATTACTTCTCACATCGTCGAACCGCAGAGTTCGACAAGATGACGTCAAGAGCCGCTTTCTTCGGATATATACGTTTACAATTTCACGGAGGAGTCAAGAATGGAGGACAAGTCCCGATGAGCGAGGACTTATTTACGAGGGCACTTTTGATCCGTTAGTATTAGTAGGTGTATCGTGGGGATCCATTTTTTTGTGTGACTATCTTTGTTCATGTTGAATTTCCGTTGCATATTAGGCGACATTGGGACACTAGAAATTATGTCCCAACAGAAATCAGCATAGTGTCGTCAGCCCGGACACTTGTTCATAGGGCTACTCATCATAACGGATTCCTACCTGCTGAGGAACCCGAGGAGGACCCATCTGAGGGGTCTTCTGCTTAGTTAAACTTGGGCATGTTTGAACTCTGATATAAATAATGTCTGTAATTATTTAAGTGTGTTTGTTGTTTCAAAAAATGGTCTGTAATAAATAAACTTGACAGCACTTGTGTAATATGTATAATGAAGTAAATTACGTGTGATGATTGTTATGTATAATGATGTACATTATGTGTGATGATGTATAATAGTGTTATTTTTCGCTAAGTTTATTTTATTGTCAAAAAAAAAAAAATTACAACTCGTATTTTATTATAACATCATATTTTGTAACTTGGGGTAATTTGTTAATAAAGTAACATATATGTGGCACCCTATGGTGGGTGTTACAAGAACTAGAATCTATTTCTTTACCATTATCTGAAAAGCATATAATTACAACTTGGGTGAGTCGCAACTCAATAAGTAATTACTACTTGCTATAACTAAAATAGGACAAGCAGGGCACGAATTTTCCTTATCAAGTAAAATATCAAATTAAATTAAATACTTTCTCAATATAACAATTCCAATCAAATCATTGGAAATCCATTTTGAAAAATATAATCAATAAGTGTAACCAGTTAAAATCACAATCCATGTGGGAAAATCTACTAGGCAAAAGTAAAACAGAACGAGCACATAACTCATGGGTAAAGTAACAATATGACAAGCCTAAGGTTTGAACTGATGAGCATAAGCTCGAAACCATTACCAACTCACATGTATTGGCCTATACATGAAGTCAGCATATACCCTGCTAGCTAGGAGTCTAATCCAATTCTAGGTACAACAAGGCTAATATTCACTGCTGTTAGATACAGAGTTTGACAAGGTCTTCTTCAAAGAGAAAATAATTTCAAAACAATAAGCAATAATACACCTTTCAAGAAAAATAAATTTTCAATTGTTCAAAATGAATATTGGATCTATAAAAAGATATAAACATAGTTCATGGAGTGCAATTTGTTACCAAGTGGCCTTAAGACTCAATAGGGGGTGAATTGAGTTTATAAAAACTTTTCGCAAATATTTCGAAAAACTCTTGATTACCAATTTTCGTTGAAGCTATTAATTGATAGAAATGCATGAATGGATAAGATAGAAGGATATTGCCCACCAATGAACTAACCAAGAGAGAAATAATCAAGAAAGCAAATAAACCAATGCACAAATGTAAAGAGAAGGCTTTAGAAAATCAAACATAATGGTTTATCTTGGTTCGGCTACCAATCCACTTGTGACCTACGTCTAGTCCTCAAGCAATCACTCGAGATTTTTCACTATATCTTCAAGTTTCAATAGGTGCTTGATAACCTTTACAAACTTGAGCACTCAACACATTGGGATACCTCACCCTGTGTACTTGAGCCACTTCAAACAAGGGATGCCTCACCCTTTACAATTTGGAGGGATATCTCATCCTCTATTACAAAGTAATCAAGATTGATAGAATGAAACTCTCACAAGAGTGATTGATACAAATTAAAGCTCTAGAATGCTCTTTTAGAATATCTCAAGTGATTATACAAAAAACAGAGCAAGAAGGGTTTTTGTGATTGATTCTCAGATTTGAATGATAGATTCAAGTTTCAAGTTGATGGTTAGCCATTAATGAAGCCCCAATTCAAGTATTTATAAGAGATTTGATCAATGGAGCTGTTGGAGACATTAAGGCATAGCATTTAACGCACCTAATATAGCCGTTGGGCACTGTCAGACCACTGGTAATCGATTACACAATCTCTGTAATCGATTACATGGCTGTTTGAACATGTTCTTGGCTTTCTAGGCAGGATGTAATCGATTACCATACTTGTGTAATCGATTACATGACCTCTACCAGACTTGTAATCGTTTATAGCCTCAAGTGTAATCGGTTACAAGGCTTCTGCCATGCTTGTAATCGATTACATGCTCAATGTAATCGATTACAAGGCCTTTGTTTAGCTTGTAATCGATTACAACATATGTGTAATCGATTACCTTGCCCTTAGAACACATTTTTCAACTCTAATTAAGTATATATACCATTTTTTACTTTGAGAAACTTGGATTAATCAATATTGACATGTGTTTAACACAATCCAAGGCTTAAATCAACCTTTCTTTAAAATATGAACTTTGAATTTCAAGTTGATTTTAAAGGATCTTTGAGAAACCATTTGAGATACCTTGAGAGCATTTAACATTGATGTTCTAAGACTTATGTCTAATAAACCTCTTGATTTCTTTCTTTGATCTTGATTTTCTCTTGAACTTGATCTTCATCTTGACTTTGTTAACATCAAAAACCATTTGATACGCTTTAAGACATAAGCATTCACACAATTTCCAAAATTAGAAAACTCAGGCTTAAACATATTTCAATCCTTTAGCCATAAGAATAATAATAATCCAAATCAATATCTATCAATGGTCCCAAACCATTGCCAATGTCAGTCTATATATATGATAGTTAAAAAATCCATATATCCCATGATATCAATTTTTTTTTTCATTCAATCAACAATCCATACATAGCACCGAGTTTTCCAAAAATTTGCTTGTCCCAAGAGTCCTTAAGGCTTTACTCAATAATTAAATTAATTAAAATTGATAAGTTCCAAATAGACGTATAGTAAGTAGAAACTACTTATAGTACCTATCGATTTCCAATTGGGTTATTTCCTAAAATTTTGCACTATTGAACTAGAGGTTCCCTGTACCGTTCTTTAATCACGGAAATACCAACAATGCATAAATCAGTTACATACCATAAAGATTGCCTAATTTACTTTTCTAAATCTCAAATAAATCCTAATTGGCATCGCCCTAAATTCACCATCCAACTTACACTATGAAAACCAATAAAATTAATTACTTAAGTTTTTAGGTTATGGGTTTACCTTGAAGAGCCAAATAAATGAATTTCAATGAGTGGGTAGCCTCCACGTTTCTCAAATCACCATCCTTAACACAAGAAAAATCACCTTAACAGACGCTTGCAAGAGAAAGGAAAAAGATAATGCTTTAAAGTCTCACTAAATCTCAAAAGAGTGATAAAGAAAATACTCATAGTTGAAAGCGAATAAAGCAACAATAAAAATAAGAAAAGGAAGAAAGAATTTGGGAAAGCGGCTCATGAGTGAGATGAGTCATAAGTTTTGATGGGGAAAAAGGGTTTGATATAAAATAAGGCAAAATTACTGAATTAACATTACTAAAACAATCATATTTTCCTTTTCTTTTTTGTCATACAGTGCTTTACATTCTTCCCCCTTTAAATAAAATCTGTCCTCAAATTTTGAAACTACTAACCTTATGCATCAAATAAATATGGGTACTTCTCCCTCATTGTCGCTTCAAGTTCCCAAATTGTTTCTTCACTAGACGATCCTTGCCAAGCAAACTTTGACCGAAATAACATCCTTAGAATGTAAACACTTTACTTGTCTATCTACAATGGCCACTGGTTGCTCCATATAGCTAAGACATTCATCAAGCTGAACTACTTGATGTTATATGATATAAGAAGGATCATGAACATTTTCAGATCATTGACACATGAAAAATTAGGTGAATTCCTGAAATATATGGTGGAAGGGCTGAGCGATATGCAACTTGTCCTACTCTCTCAAGAACCATAAATGGCCCTCTTAACCTGGTGCTTAATTTACCATGATTTCCAAACTTTAAGATACCCTTCATAGGAGAAACACATAAGAACACATGATCTCTTATGCCAAATGATGAACTAGCATAATGATCTTAGATTCCTTAACTTGATTAGTTTCCTCATGAGCAATGTCTAGAGTATCCTTGATTTCCTTTGCAGTAGCATAGTCATAAACTTTATCATATTCACTTTTGCTTAGAGCATAAGTGAGAAAGAACTTAGCCTTTGAGTTCAACTGATATTTTGTTTTCTCAGCTTCAATCCACTATTCTCTTGGCTTGTCTTCTTCTTTTCCATCATCATATGTGATCTTTGGAACATAAGGACCAGTATCAATGATGTCCCACATGTCAACATGTGTTGATTCTATGAAAAACCTCATTTTGTCCTTTTAATAGTGATAATATTCTCCATTGAAGGCTAGAGTTTTGTTTACTGAGGAACCTTAAGTACAATGGGTACAACATTTTAATTTGCCATATCACCATCAAGGATATTTCCTCTACGCTTGTCAGGTGCTTGACCTAGAGGCTGAGCTCTAATACAAAATGAAGATGACTTTTGCACAAGAAAAAAAGGGTTGAATTATGCTTCTTTCAAGAATTATGAACCCTTATCTGTTACTGAAACAAACTTTTCAAGTTTTAAAACTTGGATAAATATATCATAAAGTTAGTATAAACCTTTAGAAAACTTAGTTTAGAAACCAATTGCCTAAAAAAGAAGTATTAGAAACCTGATATTGAAGGAGGTCATAAAATAAGCAGAATGCTTTTTAAACAATTTTCTTAACATGTTTGAAAAACCTTTACTGACTTTTTAAGATCAGAAAACAATTTTCATAAACACTTCTCTTTACTTAAAAGAACTCAAGATATTAGAGCATAAGAAATGAAGTTCAGAAAGTAAAGAGACAGGGTAAGAAAGAGCTTTACACACAGGGTCTTATACTAGTTCGGCCAAACCACTTACCTTCTTCTAGTCCCTAGCACACAACTGGGTTTTTTTTTATATATCTAAGTAGTTTTTCTTCCATACTAGCCTCTCCAAGCTAGATTACAAGTATTCTTTTCACACCTAACCTCTTCATGCTCACTCAGAAACCTCACAGACCACCACTGAGTCTAGGTTACAAGGAGATAAAGTGTTTGGGCTTATGTTTACACGCTCATACACTCCCAAAATGGAACAAAACTTAAGATCAGAGCAAAAGAACTCCACTTTATAAGAAATAGATAGAATATACAAGTAGAGAAAATGTTTAACTATCAGAGAGCAATGTAACATAATATCAGAGCTACCAAAAAGCTTTTTAATAGCAAGTGTAGAACTTGGGTATATCAGTAATGGCGTCACTAACTAAAGATTTATACTGAAATGAGCTTTAACAACTTCATTTTATATTTCTCAACCATTTCTATCCATTGGTCATTAATTAATATAGTTGTACTATGTCTTGAGACTAATTAGATAAAGCAAGTTGTTATTTTGCCGTTATTTTGTTTGACTTTGTGATAACACTCCTAAGTACTTTTATTCTTCAATGTTGTCCTATGAACATAGCTTTCTAAACAATATCTTTCTAATGGATAACTTTCTCATCAAATAGCTTTCTAATGTCAAGCTTCCTCTGCAAATAGCTTTCTCAAGAGTAGCTTTTTGAACAAGAGTTTTCTGAGTACTGAAAATGTATAAATTTGAATGAAGTAAAGTGTTTTCTCCAAGATAAGTCTTTTATGACCTAAACACACTACAACAAACAAATAGAATAGCTCACACAGTAAAGGAATATTTAAGCTCAATGAAAAACATGATCAATTAAGTGTATAAAGCAAACATGTTTAAGAGCTTTCTGATGTACAAGATAGAATTTCATAGAGTGCACACAAGTTTGTTATCATCAAAACTTTAAGATAGTATAAGAAAGACATGTGCAAGGGTTTTAATACTTTGGAGCTAACAATATTCCTGATGAGGGGGTTTCTTCAACAAGTATCTTCTGATCAAATGACTTCTGAAGGCATGAGTCATCTTCAACACCAGCATCCTTTTCTCAATAGCCTTCACTCATCTTTTTGAATTTAAGAACAATAACCTCAGTTTGAGGTGTTGCATTATGGTGAGTGGAGCCTTCAAGATTAGGATATGTTCTATTGGGCTTAGTCATATTGAAGATTGGATGTCCTATTGTGGGAGGGGTGGATAACTTAACTTCAAATAGAGCAAATTTATCAACAAGTGGAGTATAGGGTGTAGGAGATGTCTTAGGAACTTCAAAAGCAGCTAGTTCAAAAGCTTCAGGTTGCTTCGGTTATTTTTCAGCATCAATGTCATAAGTAATTGTATCAATTTGAACTTCCTTCTTTTCATCCTTTTGAGCATTAAAACGTTTTAGCTTTGCTTCCTCTTCATCCATTTTCTAAAGAAATTCCTTCTCATATTGAGTGACTTCAGCTAGCAAGTCCTTTTCCTTGACATCTTCTATTTTAACAATTAGGATTGGCAAAAGGTTATCTTCAGTAGACATCCCATAAAGCTTTTCAAATGCATTAGCAATTACATTTGTCAACATTTCGCTCTGTTTAGGAAAAGTGAGAATAGAAAAGTTGAACTTCTGAGATTTGGATCCTCTAGCTCATTTCTTTTATTCCTTTCTTCTAATTTCAATAGCAACATCTATTTTTGCTACTTCTTCCTCGATGTTAAGATCAACATCATCTTCTTTCTTTTATTTTTCTTCTTCCTCAAACTTTTCTTCTTCTTCTTCTTCTTCTTCTTCTTCTTCTTCTTCTTCTTCTTCTTCTTCTTCTTCTTCTTCTTCTTCTTCTTCTCTCTCAGGAACAGAAACAAGAGGATTTGGAGTAGTCTTATTTATGCTTTTCTTTTAAGAAATAGTAGCAATAAATGTCTCTTCCTTCTTTTTACTTCTCTTTTCACGCTATTTAGCAACGACATTAATATCATCAACTTTGGCACCTTATTTCTTCTTTTGTGTGGGTTTCACTTTAACTCCCATCACAATGAGATTCTTCACAGAGAACTATGGACTAACTTCCTTCAATGTTCCTCCCTCAAGATCTATCTAATACTGCTTGAAGAACTCGATGAGAAGCAACAACACTAGTATCATTAACTGTGGCAGCTCCTTTCTTCTTCTGCGCAGGTTTCACTTTGATTCCCATCACAATGAGATTCTTCACAGAGAACTATAGACCAACTTCCTTCAATATTTCTCCCTTAAGATCTATCTAATACTGCTTGAAGATCTCGTTGAAAGGCGTCCCATAAGGTAGACCATATGTCTTTTTTGGGGCATGCAGAGTAGTAATTATGAAGTTTAGGATGAGAAAATGAAGATTCAATAGCTTTGAATCTCTTAGATGATACATCACCATTGCATATACATCAGAAACAATATCAAAGATTCTATCCCTAGGAAGTATAATTGTTGGAGCAGAGAATATAGGCATCTTGTAGTGGGGTTTAGCTTCTTAGCAACAATCACTTTGTCATCAGGATCAACAAGGATACTCAAAACCTTGGTGTAGATGATGTTGTATTCCTTCTACCATTCTTCTCCGTCATAATATAGTTTTCCTTCTTGCTTTTATTTTGGTGATCTTTACCAAGGTGTCTTCATCGACCACGATCTCGACACCTTTAATGTTTCTTGTAATCCTTGGTGAGTTCAGAGAAAAATGAATAGCTACATAGAAGGTTTGAACCAGCTAAGGGTAGATCACATCGCTTATGTTCAAAAACTTCCTCTAGTGTTGAAAGTTTATAACATCTGTGACATCAATTTCAAGTTCAACCATCTTCTCGATAAAGACAAATCTTCCTTGCATAACAGGTCTATCCTTGAAGCGAGACTTGTACTTTGCTTCAATGGTAGAATATGAGAAGAGAGCGATGGTAGCTTATGAGGTTTTATCCTCCTCAACTTCTTCTATCACAACTATTTTTTTTTCTTGGCTTTCTTGGGAGGTGGAGAGGATGTAAATCTTGGACTCTTTCTCTTTCCAGAAATATTCTCAACATTGAGAAGTCTTCCTAATTTTTTCATGGTGTAGGATATGATTAAGTGTTTAGAGAGGGTTTGTGGTTTTTAGGTTGAGAAGAATAAGTTTCGGGGAATTTAGATGAGATTCGAGGAGAAAAATTGTATGAGATGAAAGCAATAATGATCCAAGTCCACTGTTTGGTGGTCAATTTATAGTGGGTAAAAAGTAGTCACTGAAAGAAAGAAATTTTAATGTTAGTGCCAATCGTATCCACATTTACTGCTCCTCAACAAATATATTACCATTGGAGGGTGCTGAGTCAGGAGCTGTAACTTATCCAATTTTATCTGACAGACCAACTATCTTGTCTTCTAATTTTAGCTTCTTAACATATTTCTGATCAATTTTCTAGAGCACCTTGTGATCAAACTTCTAAACTTACTTCTGGACACTTCTGATTGACTTTCAGATCATGATTTTTCTTTCTAAGCGTATGTCTCTTCAACAACTTCTAATGTAGCATGCAATATGATTGTGCATCTGTTTCCTTCAGATTTCAACATTCTTAATCGACTGTGTGATTCCAAAATCTCAATTCGAGGAAGGGAATTTCTTCATCTTAGGAACTCTTTGTTTTCACACAGTGTCTAGATTTGTGAATACAAGTGTCGAGCTGACAAAATGTAGAATGCCACGAACATTTATAAGAAATATTAACTTCGTTGAACTTGAAATAAAGAGTGTAACTTATAGAGTTGTAAGTGTTGCAGCGAATAACAAAATAACAAAAAAAGGAAAAAAGAATTAAAGAACTAAATGAACAAAAGAAAAGAAAATTTCTGGAAAAGTTAAGGTGCTTGAGGGATTCTTTTCTTGCTATATGTGTGAGGAGTGGCGAGTGTCAAGCCCTGATTTAATCTTGAATTTTGCTACTTATACTACAATGACTCCTGCT
This sequence comes from Ormosia emarginata, assembly GCA_029884605.1. Lineage (NCBI taxonomy): Eukaryota > Viridiplantae > Streptophyta > Magnoliopsida > Fabales > Fabaceae > Ormosia > Ormosia emarginata. Next base: position 38,836,806 of record JAQQTP010000074.1, on the reverse strand, counting down.
TCTCTTTGAATTTGAAAATCCTTCAATTTAGGTGCCTTCTTGCTAACTACTCTTATGCCATTTAGAATTTACCTTCATACTTGGTGTCCACTACTACGTATTTGGTGGTTGCAAACAATTTTTGGGCGGTTTCTAGAAGTTCTAATTGGATAGTTTTCTTTTGGACTTGGTCGACATGCTTTTGTTACTTCTCGACTCCCCTCTCATGTTGAACCTTTGTAACACCCCAACTTTTGGGTGAATGACCGTTGTGTCCCGATTTTACTGTTTCTTATTTTTCTGCATGAAATACAAGTATATTTTACAGGCTCTAATTTTATTTGGTCGTTTTGCGTAATTTGCTTCGAGACAGTAAAATAAAAATTTTGTCAAATTTACTGTTTTAAATTTTCTGTGTGATATACAGACATATATTACTGTCTGTAATTTTATTTGAACGTTTTGGATGATTTACTTTGTCGTAGGAAAAAATAAAAAAATGACCATTACATCCCGAATGTACTGTTTTTAATTTTCCTGTATGATACAGTGTTTTATATTACTGTTTGTAATTTTATTTGGGTGTTTTATGTGATTTGCTTCGAGTCAGGAAATTTCAAATTTTCTGGACCAGGGAAATTTTATTATTATCCGGAGCCGGGAGAGCTTACTAAACCCGAAATCGGAGACAGTTTTTGAAGTTTTATTTTCCTGCGATTTTATCTGACAAATAAAATCGGGGTATGTTTATATTATTCTGGGATGATATTTTTCTTGAAAAATATCTAGTGGATGATGACTCATCGCAACGGGCCAATAGAAACTCGACACGTGGCGTGACACCCGAGCACCATGACTCGGCCAGATTTCGGAAGGTTCCGTAAGTGGTGACTCGCCCGTGACTCACCGTAGTGAGTCACCATTCCCGGCTTCTATGATGACTCACCATGCCGACTCGGCGTACCGTGACTCACCATTGATGATGCGATTGATGACTCGATCGGTGACTCGACGCCGACTTGACTCGCCATGCTTTGACTCACCTCTAGAAAATATCTACGCTGACTCGCCATGCTGACTCACCCGTTCTAGACAGTTCCACGATGACTCATCATACTGACTCATCATAGTGAGTCACATGCTCTAGAAATTTCTCTTTGATGACTCGCTTTGTGACTCATCAAGGGCAATCAGTAGAAAAATGATCAATAATAATTGCTACTCTGCTAGTATAAGATAAAAAATCTAGGTATATTTTATTATCCATTAGACAATAGACACTGACTTTATAAGCAGTAAGTATTGTTCATTGCTTATAGTGTACCGAAAAATATCTTAAGCCTTCATTTTTTTCCTGGAGTCTATAAATAGGAGTGCCTTGGCTCATTTTCAATTTTGGCAAGAAGCTCTCACCCTTCCTCTCCCGTGGTCTTCTACGGCCATAGCTTCCAAGTGGAGGGCAACCTTCATCCATTCATCTCACTTACTCTCCTACACATCCTTTTCTCGAAAGAACCAAGATCAAGCAACCAAAACTCTCTCATTTTCTCTCCCCCTTGATTTCGGCCAAAGCACCAAGAAACCTTCTCCAAATTTCTATAATTCCTACCAATATCATTTCTTGAATCCTTTCATCAATCCAAGACACTTTCATGTTAGGAATTTCTCAAGATTCCTTCATTTTCATCTTCCTATCAAGCAAAAACCACAAAAGCTCATATCTCTCCCTTTCTTCAAGCTCACGGCCAACCCTCAAAAGTCACCTTCCAAGCTTCAATAATTCTAAACAACCATAGATCTTGAATCTCCATGCAATTCTAAGGAACTTTCATGTTGGAGATTTTCCCTAAATCATCCATCTTCATTTTCGTTCTTCAAAGCTCAAGTTTGAAGCCTTGAAGGTGAAATTCTTTAATCTTCATGTTTCTATCCATTTTAAAGTTCTAATCATGATTTTAATCCATGATTATTTTAGTTTAGAGCCTTAGGTATTAATATTGTATGTTTTCTTTGATTTTTCAAGAGGCTCTTGGTGGAGAAAATTTGCTTGAAGGAGACATACAAGGAACTTGGAGGTTCTTCAAGAGGTAAGAGGGAGATTACCCTCATCAACCATGTGTTGGTGGTGAGGAATGTATGTGTTTGTAGTGAAGAATCCATAAGGATTCATTCACTTGATTGTTTATAGTCTTTCCTAATTGTGATTAATTATATGTGAAAGCATGCCTAATAGCTTTAATATTTTGTATGTGTTATGTGTGTAACATGTCTAATAGCTTTAATAATTTGTGTGTGTTTTATGGTTGTTTTAGTATATGGTATGTATATATATATGCAATTATTGTAACATGTAAATAACATACAAGGATCTGCATGAGTGTTCCAAAGAACACAAATCCAAGCTCACGGCCTCAAGGCAAAGAGGAGAACCAAAATGTTCTCATCAATTTTCTAAAAGTGGAATTTAATTAATCTAGAAAAAATTGACAAGTTACCAATTTGTTTAGAGTAAGAAAAATGAATTTATGGATCAATGGATGAAATTATGTATTTCGGCCAACATGCCAAAGTCAAGCAATTATGATTTCTAAAATCATTTCCAAACCATTTTCTAAAACAATGATTTACTGAATTTAGGTAATACAATAAATTTGACATGGATTTAGAAGATGAAAAATAATTTAAAGATCAAATATAAAGGCTTTGTTAAATTCGGCCAACATGCCACATACTTTTGATCCAAATATATGTTCTAAAACTATGGACTAGATAATTTAATAAATTTGACCAAGAGTTTTATAAGAGATTAAATGTATGAAAATAATTAGGAATGAAGTATAAAGCATAGAATGATTTTCGGCCAAAATGCCAAATTTAAATGTGTTTTGATTTATAGAATTGTTTTCAACTAAGGTTAAGTAATAAATGCCAAAAGGATTTTATTACAATGAGTTTTGAAGAAATAAATTGATTAAGTTTAAGAAGTTTAAACAAATGATTTTTTTTACTGTTTGAAGAAAATACAAGTAACTTTTGTAAATTGCTAACATATGGCTCATATTATATTTTGAAGCATGTTAGTGGTTTTCAAAAAGTTAAATTATACTGATTAAAAATTAAGTAAAATGTAATTTTTATAAAAGTTAGAAAACCATTATTATAAGTTTTCTAAAACATAATCTTGTCAATTTTATTAAAAACAGACAAATAAGATAGAAAAGATGTCCAAAAGACAAGATATACGGTATGAAAAATATTTTACGTAGTTTAAACGTATTAAATATTATTTCTGTTTGTTTTAAACAGTAATTTTTAAGGAATTCAGATAAGAAAATGATTTAAAAATCTTACGCGATTGAGAAAACGTATTAAAAACTTTACGCGATTTTAAAAACAATAAAATATATTTACGCGATTTAAAAATGTTTATAAAAACGACGAGATTGTGAAAACGCGATAAAATTTCTACGCGATTGACCGAAACTGTATATTTTATACCGTTGAGGGTATTCTGTATATTTTTTCTTTGTCGGGTTATGAGGTGAACCCGTACAGGCTTTGGAACAATATTTGTCCTGGGACTTCTTGTATATATTTATCTTTGAGGATATATTTTTATTGAGGGTATTTTGGTAATTTCTTATTTTTGGATCATATATTGAGTTTATGCCAATTTTTGGTGGATTGGTTGACGAGGTGAATCACATCGTGTTGTCGATGCGATAAACGTAGTGTGGTTCATTGTCTTTATGAACTTGGAGATGTTAGTGTACGGGATCCCATATATGGATGATCGCCGCTTCATTTGGGCCGTGGTAATCGATAGCACACTAATGGACTCGACACGCACTATATTTAATCGAGATTTCGTAAAGTCTAATAGTACATCGCCTGTAGTGCCACAACGTGAGACCGTGAACTACACCACGCCTTGGACAATGGGTTCCATGTGACGTGGGGCTATAGACGCAACGTGAGACAGCGCAATAGTTTGGTTGGGCAGCCGTGGTACTAATAGATTTTGCGGGTCATTCTCTCTGATATCTGTATGTGTTTAGCTCCATGGAGTAGGGTTGAGTCCTATTGCATATGTTTATATGCTGTACATTATTATTATTTTATCTGTGATCTTTTATTTGTGATCTTTTATCTGTGATCTTTTATCTGTGATATTATATATTTATATGTTGTATTTTGTCTGTACATTATTATCTTTTATTTGTGATATTATATGTTGTTATTGCATTTAATAAGTTATTTTATATTGATTTACTGTTATGGCATTTTATATTGTATGAATTGTTATATCTATCCTGGTAATGTTATTGTAGTTTATTTTATTATGATATATGCTTATTCAAATTAATTGTAAATTAGTAACATGACTATATTGGTATTATCTGTGTGTATGGAATGACCTTGTCATTCGTATTATTCTTTGCTACCGCTTCGATATTGGTGAAAGGGGATCTCACCTCTTTTTCTTGTATTGCTTGTTGTGTTTGTATTGTTAAATTCATATAGTAGACGAAGGAAGTTTCTTAGACCTCTTGAGGCTATGTTCTCAAGATGGTGACGGCGTCAGGTGTAATCTTCCAAGTTTCAATAGGATGCAGTTTGGTGGAGAAATGGAACATGTAGGTTGGGTTTTCTCGTTGGTGTTGTTACCGTGCTATTAGTAGTACCCGTCTTTGGGTTTGCTACTATTTCTCTGAGTCTGTAAATGTTATGTTTTAAATTGTTGTTGAATATTTTGTGGAATATATAATATGTGTATTAATTAATTCAATCTAATTTCTATTTTACTTATAATTTTTGGTAAGTTTATATTTTCGCGAAAAGAAATTTTCAAATTCATCCTTTAGAATTCAAAGCTTTTATAAAATGATTTCGGTTGGTTTTATGTTTTATTTAAAAATGTGACGCCCTACGGAGGGTGTTACAACCTTCCTCTCTGGTGTAAACTCTTCGTCTTTTTGACTCCTTATCATATGTTCTTTTATTTGCAAGTTCCCTTTAGCTTGCACCTATTATCTCACACTACTTAATTTTACTAAGGAAATTTAAAATGCTCCTAACTCATGTGCCCCACAAGTGTTACCTTTGACTCAGTTTGAGTGAAAAAGGTTACACTTGTTATCTCTTAGTTAGCTTCATAAGAGGCGCAACTTCTGGGAACTAAATCCTATAATACTAGTAATTGCTATCTTTGGCCTTCACCAATGGCCATCCTATGCTTCCATCCATAAATAACTATTCTTCTTCAAGCATGGCCATAAATGAGGGACTTTTCGCATCCCATAAGCTTCACGAGTAGCCTTTAGCCCTTACTTGGTTTCTAACCTTTTAGGAAAGTCTTTTCATTTTGGCCATGCTACAACCAAGTTATGAACGTTTCCTGCAAGGGTCTTTTTTCATCCAAGGTTCCTCGCTGGTATTTTTCTAGTACCTTGCTTTGTTGCCTTCTTGTTATACTCAAGTTGATTTTCATTAGTATTGTGTTCTAAGATCAGTGGAACTAGACATTAGACCATGCTTTGGCTCTGCTAAGATAGTTAAATTCGCGGTCTATTTCATCACCCTTTTTCAGGTAGTTTCGAATGTGAATCATAATCCCTGTTGCATTCAGAGAATGGTCTAGTGTCTAGTTCCCCCCATTCTTTTGCATGCATGGCCTTCGCCGTCTTCTTTGCCGAGTCCTTGATGGTCACTTATTTATTTTATATTAAACTCTTAAGCTTTTTAATAGCAAAGTAGTATTGTGATCTCATTATATCAATGTAATATCACTTTTCATTTGTCGATATCTTATTCAAGTCCTTGTTCTATTATGTTTATTCTAGACTCTAAATTAAATCTTCAATAATGGAGATGACCACCAATTTAATTGCTAAAAACAACCTTTATAAATTTTGGCCGGTTTAAATGAATTTATAATTATTACGGCTTGAATGAATAAATCATTTCTGCCTAGAGGCGAAGTCATAATATCACATTCCTTAACCAAACTTTAATTAGGCTAGCTCAAACAAAATTTTAAGCTCTCCGCTAATCTGTATATGGTAAGATTAACTCTCCAACGAATAGACTGAGTCTTTATATAAACTTGGATTAACAGTCAAACTTTATGACAATTTTTTCTGCCTATTGATTTTGACTCATTAATCTTGTGTTTTACAATCATTAAGTTGAGTGATAAGTAAACTATCATGCCCTGAGAATTTATACACACACATATATATGTATATATGTTTCGACCTAAACGAATCAGGCTTTATCATGGTCAATCCATTAGGCTCGACTAAATAAATTCCTTTTAACCAATATTGTGTCATAAACAACCTTCATCAATCAAGACCTTAAATAATAAGTAGGTTGAATTGTTACAAAATGGATGATTTTGGTAAAAGTGGAATTCTAATTGAAAAACTTTACCATAATCTTTCCATTTGGGTTGGATTGAGATAAAATAGGCCTATTAGTGTATCAAGACCCATTTATTTTATCCTTGAAATATGTTTATCTTGTGCCAAATTACATCCTATCTTTGAACTCCCTCTCTGTAACACTCTAATACGATTATCGTAAAATAAACGGAATATTTCAAGATAAATCGCATTAAAAGTGTCACTTCTAAGAATGCATATAAATAAAACCCATAATAACCTTTATAGTAATTATAGAGAGCCTCGAATGATAAAAAGATCATATATATATACATCACTGGCTATCAAGCCGTATTGTAGACATAAACTTTTACAAACTATTCAATAAGATACACATATACAAGCTGAATTCAAAAAGAAATAAAGTAGATAAACTAAGCCTTCCGCTTCTTCCTTTTCTTGCCCTTGCCTTTTTTGAGGCTCTTCACCTGGATTTACATGGAACACACAGGGGTGAGAAATCATAATTTCTCAATATTTGCATACCAAGACCAACAATTAATCATTTGCAACAAATAATTCTACTGAACACAATTTAACATTCTATGAAAAGGAACTTCCGATAAGCAACAGTACCAATGAATCGCCCATACAATCCTAAGGGACTATCGAACAAACAACCAATCAATCAACTAATCAAGCAATGACAACTGCCCATACAATTGTCAAACATGTAATGCTTTATGTTATGAGGTATGATTACGCACAAACAAAGTCCTAATATAATGTATGTACAATACTAATGCAGCTTTTAAGTTTTGAAAACACAATTAAGCCCTGACACTACTTGGTGATATGTGGATTTGTTCCCCCTCACAGAGTAAGAGTACTAATTCCAAACCCCAAACATCGATAACCCTGACCATAATAGCATTTCCTGCTACGAGAATTTTGGATCCCCTATCTGCTCAAGGTCATTTCCTACAATTCTCTGGCCAAAATGATTGTGCACACCATATAAGGTTACAACACATGGGAAATAACAATTAACAAGTTTGAAAACCAAAGGTACCGAAACTATCTCAATTCACAATTAAGACTATCACAAAATTCTCATGACCAAGTGATAAAACCAATACTAATGCATATAAGTCCTAGCCTCACTTATCCAACAAAGTAGCAAGAACTATATAACTAGCATTCTTATATCTAGAACCTCACATTATCACTTCACAAATGATTTTAAAACAACCTCATGTTGTGTAAGGTTTTAGATACAACCCTAAGGCATTCTAAACTCACAGATTTGCCTAAGGTTTCACAACTCTTAGATATATGCCAAGTAGTTATTCTCTCTAAGAATTACCTCAATTAGTATCTCAATACACTTAGGAAAGCATATAAGAATGATCCCAACACTTAGGAAAGCTCATTTCCCCCAAAATAACATTCTGCCCTTTTTGCTCATTCTCAACCTTTGACCTTTACTTAGTAAAATGAGTATAACTTGAGCTACAGAGGTCGTAACGAGGTGATTCTAGTGGCAGTGGAAAGCTAAGAGAAAGAGATACAATTTTCATGAAGACTATAAAAGCTTCCAAAGTGAAACATGCCCCCTTCCCCCGTGTCTTTGAACACGGGCTGTGTTTCTGGGACAAACATTCTACAGAACTAAAACACTATTCCATTGGTCAAAATATGAGATTTGATCACTTCAAATTTGTTTCTTGATGATTTTAAGTTCCAAACAAGTTTACAAACATAAAGGAAACATAAAACACTAATTGATTTCATAAAAAATGGATCAAAACACTAAATCACTCATCCAAATCCCTAAAATCAACACTTAGAGCATTTTAGGTCCAAATGGAGAATTTTTAGTTTCTAATCCAAACTCTTAGCATGAACAAGTCATAAACACTCTTTAAAACTCTTTCAAGAAAGAAAATCACTTCAAACACTTCAAGAACTCATTTTGGCATATTAAACCTCAAACAAGCATAATATGAAATAGTGAGAAAGAGATGAAGTTCAAACTCAAAAACCCTACCTTGAGCTCCTCAAGCTGCTATGGTGATGGAGATGATGATGGTAAAGATAATAAGTCTTCAAGCTTTCCTTTCCCCTTTGCTTTCCTCTTCTTTCTTTCCTTTTTTTCTCCTTTCTTTTCCTTCTCAGTTGCTTCTATTTTCAACCGTAAGAGAGTGAATGAGGAACAAGAATGATGGCTTGAAATATCACATAAAGAGTCAAAGAAAATGGTTGGTAACCGTGGAAGGTTATAAGCCTTAGGTTACCATACTGATAATTTTCGATCTGCTAAAAACACTCAACTTTAGCTAAAACAAGTTTTCCAAGTTTCAACAACTTTAAAATAAATCATAGGATTCATAAAAAATATTGTTGCACCAAAACCATCATTTTCTAGATCTGTCACTAGTCATTCCGACTTTAATTAGATAATCAGTATGCTTAAAAATACCACACTGACTCTAAAAATTCTTAATTTATTCACATCACAAAATACACATTTGTGACTTGGAAACAAATTATCCACATCTATTTCCATTAGCTAAGCCATTTATGCTAACATCTGGAGTCATTTTAAGCTACTTTTCATCTTTCAGCTTGCAATAAAGTGCCTAAACTAACTCAGATTATCACAAAATCAAACAAGCATGTTAAGCAAGTATTAAGCTATCTTTGTAACCATTTACAAGTCTAACATGTTGAAGCGGATGTTACACTTTCTGACGTGCAAACCTATTTCTTGAAAGAGAGTTAATTAGTATAACAATTCCATAATTACCATGTCTTCTTCAACTTCTTCTACTTCTGGTGATTCTGATGAGTTTCACGAAATTTTACAGAGAACTTCATGGTTGTTAAACCTAGATTTATGCAAACCTATCTTTGTTCAACCTAGCTTTACCCTTATTTTTCTCGAAGGATCCTCTTAATACAATTAATGGTTATAATCTTCATACCAAGGAGATTGTTGTGTTTAAAAAGTTCTACAAAAGTACTTGAGATCCTACCCTTATGAGAGAAAGCATAAGGCGAGCATTTCCTTGTTGAGAAACGACATCAACACTTCAATTGTTGTCTTCACAGGTTTAATAAAGCATACTAAGTTGATCCTTCGGCTAACATCTTTGACTACTTGAAACTTTTTAATCTTGTCAAGGTTCCGAACGCACCCTAGTGTTAGCCAAGCTAGCCTTAGGGGCTTGTTTACCTAAAACTGCTATTCCTTGTGTCCAAGGTTCAATCTATTCATTTGCTTTGTCTTACTCTTTCAATTTCAACTTACAAATGTACTATTCCCTCTAATTTTAGTAAATATTAATGTGATAGCTTCGACACCAATCCAGCAAGGCACTACTTCGATTATCGTCAGCTTTTCTAACTCAAATCCTAATGAAACACTACCCACAGTAATTATAACATTTCCTAGAGAAAGCTGTCGAGACTATCAAATTAAATCAATTTATAAACCGATTCACCAAAATACTTATAGTATAAGACACAACCGGGTCGAACCCTTGGATCACTCTAATCAAGCAATCAAATTAAGAGGTTAAATAGGGGAAAAAAGGGTTGCAAAATTAATTAATAAAAAGTAGTTAAAAATTGTAAACAGAATTAAGTAAACAACCAATACAAGGAAATCAACTAATCTTGAATTTAATTCATCATTGATCACTACGAATCCATTCAATTGCTAATCAGATTCTTGATCTTAGATCACATCAAGAAGCCTTAAGATGATCTATGAATTCTCTACTAAACATGCATCCAAAATTTAATTAATCAAGGTTAAACGAATTAAGCACCCATCTAATCCTAAATTAATTTAAAACCCTGAATTCAACCAAGCTTAACAAATAACACCTAAGAAGCCTTTGGTTCATTGTTTAGTCTATGCAATTCTCACTAAATACGTGATAATTATGCAATTATCATATCAACATCTAAATCAAATTAAGTAATTCAATTCAGATTTAACAAAATCAAAAAGGAATTTAATTAACAAGTAAAAGATAAACTTGATCAACAAGTAAAAGATAAACTTGATCAATAAGTAAAAGAGAAATTTAATTAGTAATTTAATGTAAAATAATCAAAGTAAGATCTTAGAATTAAATATCAAGATAGTCAACCCTAGGATTGATTTAAAAGGGTCTAGCTCTCCATGGAAGGAAGGGAAAAATAGAAAATAAAGAAAACTAGAGAGAAAGGAGAAGAAGAAAGATGAAGAGAAGAAGTACAAACAAGAACGACTAGGAGAAAATTAGGGTTAAGTTTCTTAGTTGTTGCTGCTTCTTAAATAACTACTCTAAAATTAAAAATCTAAGTTTTCCCTAAGCTTAGGGTTAATCCTCTTCATCTTAGATTCAATTGGATACCTAATTCGCATAATTTGGACTTAGGATGAGAGAGTTATGTCCAAAACATTCTTAACAACTCTCTAAACCCATCAGCCGACTTCAAAGGATTAAAACACCATCAAAACGTCACCTTTTTGATAAGTAGTCTTTATAAGAATTGAATATCTATGTCTCAGATTTTATATGGCACTAGTTTCAGCTCTATATGACATCTACAACCCAAATTATGGCCCAATCTTTGCACATCATCTAGGTTCCAGTGACAACATTTCTATTCTGACTTTGTGGCCTAATATGACCCACCAGAAGTCTGATTCAGCCTTTGAACTCTCATCAAAGTCGTAGAGCTCTCTCGTAGATTTCTTATAAGATAAAATTCATAATTTTCTGATATATAAAACTCAAGTTATGCCCAAAATACAGAAACAATGTAAAATTCTCAATAATGCTAAAAAATACAATTAAGTCCAATTTGAACCCCAACTTATAAAATATGGCCAAAACCAATCAATTAAACATATAAGAGGTTTAAGAGACTAAATATGAGGGTTAACTAATATATAAAAATTGTGTTTATCACTCAACACTTCTCTTTTGTTGACGCATTAGATCAAGGTATGACCCTTCCAGCTTACCTTCGGTATTCTTAAAATTTTGACATAGTATTTAAGGAATCTTGTCTTATGATTTCAAACAGTTGTACAAAAATGACCTTTGAAGCAACGTCGATTGTATTCTCCTGATCATGGTGAAGATTTCCTTCTAAAGGATGAAGCCACACCCAGCAACCCTACACTAACTTCTTTGGATGTTGAAGTTACTCAACCAGAGCCCCGAATACCTAACATCTTAGGAATTCCTAGTTCTTCGACTAGACTGGCAATTGCACCAAAACCAATTCTGGAAGAAAACCTTATTTCTTCTCACAAGGGCCAATCCAATAAGCCATTATTGATAGAGGATGAGAAGGAGCAGGATGCAGGATTTGAGGATAAGATCACAAATGAAGCAAGTTCATTTAGTGAATATGAGCCTGATCTTTCAACTAACAAAGTACCCACCCCAGATGATGATGCTTTGTTTGATAGCATTTTCAAACATCTTGAAAATTTGCCTCTCTAGGATCCTGATGTTAATTGGCTCCCAACCCTTTTTAAGGAGTTCAAGTCATTCCTATCTCGAGATCTTCATGAGGCTATAGCTGATGTCTTGACTTGGGAAAGAATAACTGATAGTGCTTGCTCAACAATTTGAGAAAATTTTCACTAAATTTCAGAGTGCTCAAGATGCTATTGAACGCCAACAATCCTTTGAATAGAAATGTGAGGAATTAGCTATCAAATCCCTTCAGACTTAAAGGGAAAAACCTAATGTGACAATCAAGCTTAGGACAGTTACACTTTCCTATGCCGAAGAATTGAAGAAGGAGAAGGCACTTATTAATGAGATCGAGGACTTGAAGGCAAAATTGTCAATGGCGAGATTTAGTTTGCAATTATCTCACCAAAACTTGGCTCGAGACTAAGCTGATATAGAAAAGTACTCTAAGCTACTAGAAGAAAACTGGGTCTAAACTGCTCCTTCAGATGAAGAGACTATCGTCAGATCGACCCTAAGTGTGAAGGCAGAACTAGACAAAGAAGACAGGAAGCGATCCCAAGCTGAGTTAGTGCAAGACTGGCAAACTTTGTTGACTACCTTCATGACGTCGACGAGCAAGTAACTCACCTACTAGTCATTTTTATGGTTTTTTTAGTACTTAACAATATTTTGTACTTCTGTTTGTTTTTCTAATGTACTTTTGACTTTATAATTTTTAATTTAAGTAAAGGTTGAGTTAGTGCAAGTCTGGCAAACTTTGTCGACTACCTCCTTCGCTTCGACGAGCAAGTAGCTCACTTCCTAATTTTTTTAAGGGTTTTTTAGTGCTTAACAATATTTTGTACTTCTATTTGCTTTTCCAATGTACTTTTGACTTTATAATTTTTAATTTAGGTAAAGGCTGCCTTCTGAATGTTGTAACCTTTTTAAATTTGGACACACTATATATGCAACCTTTGTTTGGGGTCCCACCTACTTTACCAGAGTCATCATATCATTGATGTTTGATTGATAAATTTCACGGTTCCCTACGTTTGCATAACAGTTATTTGATTTCCACCTTTATCATCTTTTCAAATTCCATTTCCTTCATACATAACAAATCTTATTTGTTTTCTTCTTCAGAAAACCCCAAAACTTTCTATCTTTGCATTTCTTAACATTTCAATATCTCTTTCTCTAATAATCCTTTTGAAACCCCCATCTACGCACTATGGCTTCCAAGGTACAAGATAAGGGGAAATCAGTATCTGAGCTTAACATACAAGAGCTCATGAAGGCTCATGTGCCCACAGCGTCACAACGAGCTGCCCTAGCCAATGAGGTAATTGTTATCTCTTCTTCTTCGTTTCTTGTTTATTATGGCCCCATTCTAGAAAACCCTATTAGGGGTTTATAAGAGTAAATATCAGCCTTGACAGTTGAAGGGGAAGACTTATTGATTATTTTTTCAGAAATCCCTATTAACCCTTGGTTGGTTGAGAATAGAATACTTAGGAATTTTCCAAATCCTTCGAGAGATTATAAGGCTTGGTTCACCCATGTACATGAGGCGAAAGGGAATTTTTGGAAATCAATTAGTATCTATGAAGCTATTAATCTCAACTTACACTGGGTCATGGTAAACCCAACCATGATAGGCACGACTCTATGCTTTTGGAGTATCACTACAAACTCTCTTCATTTTTGCGATGGGATGATAGGCCAGACGTTGTTCGATATGGCTGCAATTTTGGGATTTAGGCTAGATGGTGAACTGATCCTTCCCACTTCATCGCCTAAAAGCATTAAGGCCCATAATAATTTGCAAAAAAAGACAAACTTGAGTTACACTAAGTTTTTGAAAAGTTGTATGATGAAATCTACCAAAGTTGATGATGAAGAACATCTTAGCTTCTTCCTTTATTAGTTGTACAAGTTCATCTTATGTCTACCAGGGTTGAAGATTTCTTTTTCTTATTTACCTTTTGTAGCACTAATACTTGAAGAAAGGCAACTAAACCTTAGTGGTTTCATTTTGGCCAACCTCTACCAATCCATTCTGTTAGCTTTGTTGGATCTCTGGAAGTCTAATTGGGACAGCAATCTCGGAGGTCCACTATGGATACTCCAACTTTGGTTGAATATAATTTTGTCTAATCATTTGGGGATAAGTGAAGGGATGCTGAAAGAAGGTGATATGTTGACTTATGGGTCGAAACTAACCTACCTTATTCCTAAGGTAGTTAAAGAGGACGCCTTAGAGTTTAAGGCATATTTTGAATTATTTTTTAGACTTTTTTAGGAAGCTCCCCAAAGAATCTCTTCAACCATTTGCTATGAGACAACTTAGTCCATCTTGGTTCAAGGGATCAAGCCAATATCAACACTTGATTTGGTGTGGCTTCTTATGTCATCAAGAGTTTGTAGTCGAACTCCCTGGTCAAAGATCTTGCAATATGTGAATTCATATCCTAAACTGCTCTTATCATCAAATGGGCCTCATACAAGTTCTTTCCCCGACTGCGCCTCTTAAAAGGCAACTATGTTCCCAATGGATTTTAGTTTGTTAAACTTGAACACTCCCAATTACTAGTGGAAAGGAATGTGACCTCTTTCGATGCCTTTTCGTGCTTCATCCTTTTTTATATTTCTTATTTAAGTACCGATGAGTTCTTTGATTGTTGGCATTGGTATTCCTTGCATATATTTGATTCCCCTTTTGAGATGCTAACTAATAAATTTTGTGATTTGCAAAAAACCAAGAAGAGAAAGAGTGAAGGTAAAAGATCTTTCTCATTGTGACTAGATCACTTCGTCCTTTGACATCTCTATTGGATTTATTTTCATCTAACTTGTTTCACTTTAGACTATGATAAAGCAAATTAGGAGGCTCAGTCTACTGAAACCTATTCTCTAGCTGCTAAGAAAGTGAAGAATGTGCCTTCCAAAGTAACCTCTAGTAATTAACAGAAGTCTCCAAAACTGAAGTTGAAAATATCTAAAAGAAAACCTTTGACCAAGGTAGAGGCTTGATCCTTTATATCTTGATTTTAATCTTAGGTTTTTTATTTTCTATCTTATGTTTTAATTTCAAGAGACTTTTGCTTCTGATTTGCAAGTAGAAGAGGTTACTAAATCGATTGGTCCTTCTCCTCAAAAGGACCAGAGACTGAAATTGCCATGGAAAGAACTACTTCTGCCAAGGTGGTGATTGAGAAGTTGACTCATGCTTAAGTGGCATCTAAAAAGGTAGTTCCTGCTTCCTCTTCTAAGAATACTGTCAACCTTGATGATCCTGCTACTAAGCCAAACATAAGTGCAAAGGTTCAAATGGAGAAGTCCACTACCTTGGCAACTTCTGTCTCTCAAAGTCCTTCAAATATTCTTGCATCAACTTCTAAAGATTCCACCCTAACTTTTCCTTTTGAGGTAATTTACACTGCTTGGTACCTCACTATTAGGTTTGATTAATTCAGAAGTTCATCATTTATCTTTTTTTTTTTCTGCAGATACATGTTGGTGTAACACCCTTGTGGGGATGTCACATATATAAATAAAAGAAAGATAAATAAAGTCTATCCAAGTTGTAAAACATTTGTAACATAATATTGCGGGTTGTAAAATTCTTCTTGTTAAACAGAATAATATTAAATAAAATAATGAGGAAACGCAAAATAAACAAACACACCTCACACATAATATACATATGGTTCTAGTTTAGTCATAAGTTATACAAATAATTTATAACTATCCATATTTAAACATAAACAGTAAACAAAGCAGTAAAAGGTCAATATATACAAATGCAGACGCGCCCAAGTATACATCATAAATATCTAGCCCTCTGAAGGATCACTCTCAGATGAAACTTCAGGTGATAAATATCCAGGATGCCTCGACCCTCTACGGACACGAGTCCGTGCAGTCGATACGCTGCTGATCTCACTAGGCGCATCAAACATACCACCCCAATGACGCCTAAGAGACAGCGGCAACTCCACATGTAAGTACAACATATTGGAAAAGATCGGCACTCCATCAAACTCCGTACGTATGGTCACAGTCAGACGCCCTACGTACGTCACTGAATCACGATCCTCTCGTAGACGCCAGGCTTCAGAGCCTCCATGGAACTCCAGTTGCACGAATCCAAAGAAACCTGGTAGCGTTATATCCACACAATCAATCCAATGGATATGGATGATCGGATGGTTCTTGATCGTAGAACTGATCTTC
Organism: Ormosia emarginata; assembly: GCA_029884605.1. Classification (NCBI taxonomy): domain Eukaryota; kingdom Viridiplantae; phylum Streptophyta; class Magnoliopsida; order Fabales; family Fabaceae; genus Ormosia; species Ormosia emarginata. The sequence continues at coordinate 38,820,731 of JAQQTP010000074.1, read as the reverse complement.
GGCTTCTGCTCTTCCTCCTCTTCGGGATACTCACACTCAAGAGGCTGTTCCTCTTCCTCAAACTCTTTATCATATAATTTAAAATATACAGATAACACATACAAGAAAGAGGTAAGACAATCTGTATCACTACAAACGTGGTAAAATAAGAAAACGACAATACAACAGGCATGACAGTTCATACAATATAGCATACTATAATAACATAAATCATAATATTAAATAATACAGAAACTCAATACAACAACATACAATGTTACATATGAATAAAATGGTACAGATAAATAAAATAATACAAATAGATAAAATAGAGCAAATAAATAACTTTAAAATGTATAAAACATAAATATATGAAATGTGACTTAACCTTACTCCATGGAGCTAAAAATACAGACATCAGAGTGAACGACCCGCAAAATCTATTAGTACCGTCGACCGCCCATAACTATTGCGCTGTCACACGTTGCGTCTATAGCCCACTAAAATAGCATAGTGGTGTAGTTCATTGTCATACGTTGTGTCACTACAGGCTTGCACTAATAGAATTCACAAGATCTTGATTAAGTATAGTGCGTGTTGAGTCTATTAGTGTGTTACCAGTTACCACGACCCAGAGGAGCGACCAACTGTCCACAAATGGAATAATCTGCACACTAATGCCTCCAAGTTCATTCAAGTTGAACCACACTACGCTTATCACACCGACAACACGATGTTATTCATCTCGTCAATCAATCCACCAATTATCAACCAAATTGGCACAACACGATGCATGATAAAAATTACGAATATGCCCTCACTGGTAAAAATTCTAAATATGTCCTCTCTGACAAAAATTACGAATATGCCCTCATTGACAAAAATTTCGAATATGCCCTCACTGGCAAATCGCATATATATATACACGATCGTCCCACTTTGACAAGATCTTGTTTCAAAATCTGTCCGGGTCCACCACTTTGGCCCGACAGTAAAAACTTGCTGTTTTCGTCAATCGCGTAGAAATTTTATCACGTTTTCAAAATCTCATCGCTTTTACAAACGTTTTTAAATTGCGTAAATATATTTTACTGTTTTTAAAATCGTGTACTATTTTTTAAACGTTTTCTCAATCGCGTAAAATTTTTAAATCATTTTCTTGTCTGAATTCCTTAAAAATTACTGTTTAAATAAACAGAAATAATATTTAATACGTTTAAACTATGTAGAATATTTTTCATACCGTATAAATTATATTTGCTATCTTTTCTATCTTATTTGTCTGTTTTTAGCAAAAATTGACAGTATTTTGCTTAGAAAATGTATAACAATGATTTTCTAAGTTTTCCGTAAAAATTCCTTTTATTTATATTATATCCATTTAATCACACTTTTGAAAACTACTAACGTGCTTCAAAATATAATATGAGCTCTACGTTAGAAATTTTACAAAAGTTACTATATTTACTTTTAACCACTAAAATCATTGGTTTTAACTTTTTAAACTTGTTCTAATCATTTTTATTCCTTAAAACTCATTGTAATAAAATTCCTCTTAGTATCATTACCTAACCTTTGTTGAAAAACAATTTTAGAAATCAAAATATTCAACTTAGGTATGTTGGCCGAATTTGTCAAAACTTTAATATTTGATCTTTGGATCATTTTTCTTCTTCTAAATCATGTTGCATCTTTTTACCTAAGTCAATTAAATCACTCTTTTAGAAAATTGTTGAGAACATTTTGGTTCTCCTTTTTGGGTTGAGGCCATGAGCCTTAGTGGTGTGTTCTTTGGAACACTCATGCAATCCTTGACATGTTGTTCACATCCTACTATTTACACATGCATCTCTAACAATACAATATTTTTAAAGCTTGTAGACATGCATATTAATACAAATCACAAATAGGAAAACTATTAACAAGCACACAAATGAATCCTTATGGATTCTACAATCACAAACAATTTCCATCTTCTTATCACCACCCAAGGATGATAAGATTAAGTCTTCCTCTTACCTTAAATGAAGACAAATACTCTTTCACTCTTTTCTAGGGTTTCGGTTTTCACCCTCCAAGACACCTATCAAGCTTAAACAAAATTCTACAAGTTATAACCATGAAAGAAAGCTTAAACCATGGATCAATCATGGCTTAGAACTTTGAAAAAGAATTAAGAAATGAAAATCAAAGAGTTTCACCTTCAAGGTAAAATCTTCCAAGTAGGTTTTCAAGCCCAAGATGAAAGATTTTGCAAGAACTCTCAACTAGAGATGTTCTTAGAATTGTGTTTAGGTTTAGAAAAGTTGGTTAGAAGAAATTTTGGGTGGTTGGATGGTGTACAAGGGTGCTTGGCCGAATGCTTCACAAAGGAAACAACAATGGAGTTTTCTATTTTTGGAAGAGAGAGAAGAGAGAAAATGCTATAGAATTAAGTGATTAATGGCCTTCCAAGAGCCATATGGCCGTAGACATCAAGGACCAAGAGGTGTCCATTAGGTTGGCTCCATCCTAGCCTTAGAATTGATCAATGGTGAGGATTAAGACTTGATTACCAAGCTTTGCTCTCATTGGTTAATCCTAGCCTTGTCACTAACCTTGTCATCAAGCTTAGTCACTAACTAAGCCTAGTCATTAAGCTTAGTCACATGCTCTTGAATGTTCCACCACTAATGATGCTTAATTAAGCTACTAATCCTATTAAGTTTTTACTAAACGTGGGTCCCGCAATTCATTTCTGGGTCCATTACTGCTTATTTGTACTGACTAATAAAATAATATTATAATAATATAAAATTATTTTATTTCATAGTAAAATCCTAAAAATTAAAAGATTACTAACCGTATAATTCAGAATTGGGTTTAGTAAGATCCCCCAGCTCCGAATAATTAAAATAAGATTTCCTCGGCCCGAAAAATATTATTTTGCTGTCCTGGAGCAAATCACACAAAAAGTTCAAATAAAATAATAGACAGTAATATAAAGCAGTAATTCATACAGAAAAATAACAAACAGTACAAAAAGGACATAACGATCATTTATCCTAAAGTTAAAAAATATCAAACAGTACATTCGGGACTCAACGGTAATACCCCAAAAGTTTAGGGTGTTACAATTGGCATAGCTGAAACTGCCAACAAAGAAGCTGATTTAATACATTTGTTTCCCATTCCTAAGGATGAGGATATGTTTTCCAGAATCCCCAGTCAACTATATGATAGTAACGATGAATAACCTTAAACTAAATCTACTAGCTTTCAACCATCTGTGCAGGACAAAATTCGCTTAATGCTGAACTCTCTTAACTCTATACTACAACAGGAGCTATCAGTCCTGAAGATGAATCTTTAATTAGTTGGCCTTTGCTCCTAAGCCTTTGCCACTTTGTCTCACTATTCTGATTTTCTGAGTGACAGGAAAAAAAGTGTCTTGTCCTTTCTCAAGATTTTAATAATAGAGTCTTGGAAGAGCTCTAGCAAAGCCTTCCTCGTTCTTGGCAAAAAGTCAATGCTGGATACTTGCTAGGTGAACCTAAAGGAAAAATCTACCAAATCTCAAGATACTCTCAACTCTCTTCGGCATCAAGAGAAAGCTCTCCTTTCGACTTTGTCTTCTAGCCAAGATCAAATTTCAACCTCTGAGTCTACTATCATAAAGTTAAGGCGTCAACTAGAGGAGGAAGAATAGAAACTTGAGGTCTTGAAGAAGGATCATAAGAAAGACAACTCTTCCCTTACAAATTCCCAACAACAAATTTTTAATCATCGCAATCAAGGGAAAAAGATAGTTTCCCTAGCAGAAGAATTGTCAAAGACCAGAGAAACTATACGGCCTCGACATATTGAAGCTAAGAAGAAGTCAGCTAAAGCTGAAGTATTATGGCCTACTTTCATAGAGTCCTTTATTAAGCTTAGGGATGAGATTGTTAACTTATTCAAGTAATTTTCGGTCATGTAATTTTTGGATCATTTGTAAACTTTATTTGTTTACCCTTTCATCACCTTGACTTCAAATGGTTTAACTTAACACTTTTATTAGTGAAAAATTAACTTAATCATTTAATAACAAATTGAGGTTATCTGTAATTTGCATTTAAATTATATTAGTAACTAACACAACTATAAACAAGGTAAACAAAAAGGCTTAAATGCTTTTCTTAATGTAAATTTCTTCAAACTATCCTTTTCTCTACAAAATTCCAAAAAAAAAACCTTACTCGTCTTTTTGTTTTTACCATGGCTTCACGTAGGAGATTTGGACGCCTTTAATCTACTGATCTTAAGTTATCTTCTATTGCTAAGGGTTCTTTACAACATCTAAATTCGATGGATGTTGATCTTATCACCTGGTCTGATTCAGGAAAAGCAGAAGACTTCTCCTCCAAGATAATTGCCCAAGAGGTTACTTGAAACGAAGACGAGACTTCCGATTAGGGATGCGGATACTCATTCCTTTATGCTTCTCTTTTATTTTTCACAACCCTTTATTCCCCTCTTCTAGACAAATTCAATGGTTTCTTTCTTTTCCTCTTTCTGATGGTCCTTTTTTGACAAATCCCACAATCCCCCTCTACCCATGGTTGGGGGATGTTAGAGTAATTAGGATCCGCTAAAAGTCATTGCCCCGAATACCTTTCCTAGTTAGATTGAGTTGAGGTGGTTCATGGGGATTTTCGGAGAAGGGTTGCCTTATTCCATCTCATTGAGTTAAGTCGCCATGAGGTTTTCATAGTCCCCTCGATAATAAGAGCTACACTTTCTTTCTCAGAATCATCACCTAATACCTTTGCCTTTCGGTGTGGGATTATGAACACCACTCTCTTTGACCTGGCTGCGTTGATTGGTTTACGACCAGATGACATACCTATTACTCCCAATAATTCGACACAAATTGCCTCAGCTTAACAAACACTAAGGAATACCTGAGAGTAATATATTTTATACATTTTATAACGCTCTCACTAGGCTTCTTAAGGTTCAATTAGGCTTAATTAAGTTGGTTTTGTCATATTTTGTGAAATTGAGCTTAATTGGATCATTGAAGAAATTATTGCTTAAATTGTCATTAATTTAGGTGATTGCATTTTTCAGTAAACTATCTATAATTTGAGTTACAAATATCTAATGGATTTAATTCTAGTCTTGTTGGAAAGCTAAGACAATTTTCTAAAACTTTCATGAAGACCACAAGATCTAGAACACACGTTTGGATACCTCAAATTAGAGTTGAAGCAAAATAAAGAGTTATGAACCTGATAGTTTGACCTCTGTGCACTCATTGGACTATCTCTCAAGCTATAGGAGGTCTTTTGGAATGAAAGTGCCATTTGAAAGTCAAGACCCAAATCTACAACTTTCATGAAGAACACAAAATTCAGATCGGATGTCTTGAAAGTGATATTGGGCTTGGAAGTTAGAATAAAGGAGCAGTAGTTGGGCCTGAACAATGTGCAGTAATTGGGCCATATCTCAGGTTGTAGGTAGTTTTTTGAGCTAAAACTGGAGGCTTTGGAAAGCTAAGACAATTCTCTACAACTTTTATGAAGACCACTTGATGAGAAAATGATGTATGCCATGAGCTCAGAACTGAAACATTTCGAAGACAAGAATCACTATAATTTCCACTCACTTATCTTCATCAAACAACTCCTTTGGCATTTACTTATCATCATCAAACCACTCCATTGTCAGTTTGTACTCCTTGAGCTCTATAAAAAGGAGCATTGGCTGATCATTTGATGATCTTAACTTAGATTATGCTATCTGTAATTGACTAGCTGACATGGAAAATAGTTTTGATGATAACAAATATGATGAAGATGATGGATAGTCCAAGTACCAAGAGTGAGCATTGCAACAAGAAAGCAAAGATCTCAATTATGTTCAACTCAAGGAGAAGGTGCATGCTTATCTCATAAAGGTTTTGATAACAACAAAATCATGTCAAAGACCAAGTCCAAAGGAAGATTAAATGGTATAACTTATAGGACTTAGGGTCTTTTTGTAAGAAGCCTTATGGATATCTCAAATATGTTTTCAAATATTTAAAAATGGTTTTCACATGCTAAAATACCTAACAAACAAGTTTTGAAACGCTAGTTATGGTGGTAGTTCAAATTTTTGAAAAATAGCCAAGTTTGAGTTTTAAAAAACTAACTTTTAGTTATTCTTTTGATCATAACTTTCAAAATAATTTGAGTTTTGTTTTGACCGTATTTCTTGTAATTTATTTATTAGCAATTTCTTGTAATTTATTTATTAGTTGTTCTTCTTCTCTTCCTTTATTTCACTTTTTAATATTTTATTTTAGCATATTTAATTTGTTTGTTTCATTTGAAAATAGACTCAAATATCTTTCTAATGACTGGTCAATTGTGTTATATGTTGTTTCTAATCAATTTAGAAACCCTTTAAATTGTGTCCCAATTTTATTGTTTCTTGTTTTTCTGCATGAAATACAAGTATATTTTACGAATAAGAAATGAAGAAGTTATGACCATTTAAAGTTAGATTTCAATTTTTCTGTAATCATAAGTATTGTGATTATTTCGAATAATTTTATTACTATTATTCGAATACCACACCCTAAAAAGACGTTTTTGAAGTTTTATTTTTCCTGTGTTTTTAAAGATCTATTCGAATAACCAAAAGGGTTATTTCATCATTGATGATCGGTGATGACTTAGCGCACTCACCATTGATGAACTCGAAGACGCTGTTCGCTCTAGAAAATATCTACGTTTCATGAGGATCTATGACTCGAATAAATGATCCTATGTATATTTTATTATCCATTAGACAAAAATATAAGATAAAATCTATGTATATTTTCATTTTTTTTGAGGATCTATTCGAATACCAAACGTGTTATTTATAAATAGAATAAACACTTCTACGGCCATAGCCAAAAACACACAACGACTAGTTTTCTATGCCTTTAATGTGATATTAAATGATACCCAACAAATATTTTCTCAAGAACACTATAAATACATGTTTTTCATTTTCGTTCTTCAAAGCTCAAGGTCATCTTTTATACACACACAACTATCTAAAATAATTCTTTCATGCTTTGATTCGTATTTCATATTTTTTTATTTCCGTGCTCTTTTCGCCAAAACTTTGAGATATCCTTAAAGAAAGCTTCTTAGCGCTTCAAATTGTATTACTTACTCTTTGTGAGAGTTTTTCTTCATCTATATTTTCTAAAATTCTTTGTAAAACAGTGAGGCATCCTTTAGTGAATTTGTGAGGGTGAGGTATCCCTCGAGATTAAATGTATGGAAAGGTGAGGTATCCCTTTAGTGAAATTGCAAGGGTGAGGTATTCCTATTTTGTCGAGGCTCAAGCACAAGGGTGAGGTATCCCGAGGTGTGAGGATAAAATGTATTGCCAAAAATAAATTTAAAACAATGATTTTGTTAGAAGAAAAATTATTTAGCTTTTAAGATCAAATACAAAGTTTGTTAAATTTCTATGCCACATATTTAAGAATTATTATATTTTAACTATTGATTAGAGCGCTTAGGTTTGTAAAGGTTACAAGCACCTATTTTAAGCTTGTATTGAATAGTAAAAAATCTCGAACTGTATTTTGAGGGCTGGACGTAGGCCACAAGTGGTTAGTGGTCGAACTAGGATAAATATCGTGATTGTTCTTCTTGTCCTTAATCTTTTATTTATTTGCATTCAATTTAATATTTCTTGTAATTTATTTATTGGCTGTTCTTCTTCTCTTCCTTTATTTCACGCTATTTTAATATTTTATTTTAGCATATTTAATTTGTTTATGCTTTTGCGAAAAGTTTTTAATACTCAATTCACCCCTCTTAGAATATCACATGTATACGTGTTGTTAAGTCATCTTTTATACGTGATCATACTGGGGTAATACTATTGTGTTATTTGTTTCTCTTGTTGTAGTTTTCTTTGTTCTAAATTGAAGTTATGTTCATTTCTTTCTTCTTATCTCTTTCTTTCTTTTTGTTCATGAGTAACTAATTTTCATTTTGCTTGGGTGAAAGGGTGAAGCTTTTGGTAATAAGTTGAGGTTAGATTAATTTCATTCTTGTACTTAAATGATATATTTTTAAGTAATCATTATATGTGTTATATGTTGTTTCCAATCAATTTAGAAACCCTTCTTGTATAATGAAGAACTTGATTCATTGTAGATAAGATGTTGGCACAGTGGATGCTTGAGACCATTTACAAGTGTTGGTGGATAATTAAAGGAACCATAATATGATTACTTATATAATCTAAATTGAACTTTGAATGTTGTATTTTTCGATTGGAACCTCCATTATGTGTGATTTCAATTGAGTTATAAAAAGAAATAATATTGTCTTTAATTTATTATCAAGAGTGGATCTCCTAACCCAAGCAAATCATTTTCATCTGTGAACAACTTTTATCACTTTTAGTATTGTGACAAATCTTTTCCTTACCTTAAATAATTTTTCTTCATTAATTTCCTGTGGATCGACCTCGAACTCCCGATAATTTACTACTTGAAACAACCTACATTTAGGATTGTAACTTTTAATTACCATCAAGTTTTTGGCGCTGTTACCGGGGACTTGATTTGAAGTTTTAATTTATTGAAGTTCTCTTTCTATAAGTAAAGTTTACTATCAGGTATATTCTTCCTCTACTCTTTTAATTTTTTTTAATTTACTAGTTTACTAACTAACTTACTAACTTATTACCAAACTTTTATGTTTATGTCATTTATTTATGCTTTCTAACTTCCTAACTTATATATTTATATCATTTATTTATGTTTTTTAAATTTTTTTATTTATTTACGTCATTTATTTATGTCTTTTATTTTATTTTTATTTTTTTATTTATACTTTCTGACTTACTAACTTTATATTTATGTCATTTATTTATGATATCTAACTTTTTAATTTATGTCATTTATTTTTGTGTTCGACTTATTTACTTATATCATTTATTTTTGTTTTCTAACTTACTAACTTGTACATTATTTTTTTTATTTTTTAAGTCATTTATTTATGCTTAATATTTAATCGCTAGTTTATACCGCTAACTTGTATTATTTTTTTATTTTAAGTCATTTATTTATACTTAATTGGTATCGTGATTTAAATTCTGGTCGTTTGGTTAAAATTAATCCTGTTACTTTATATATTGATTTGTTTGAATCACAATCACACACAATTGACACAATGGCTGAAAATGAACCATAAGTTGAAAATGAACCACAAACTAAAAATGAAAGTGTACATGATTGAACATGAAAATCAACCATTGCGACTATGCGTGCATATTTGCAATCACCTCAAAATTCTAGTCCATCATGTTTTACCTTTCCACTCACTGCTAATAATTTTAGATTTAAGCCGGGCATGATTTTTTTACTTCCTAATTTCCATGGTTTAGAATATGAAAACCCATATTTACATATAAAAGAATTTGAGGAAGTCTGTATTACTTTCAATGATCAAAATTGCATTGAAGAGATTGTTAAGCTTAAATTGTTTTCTTTTTTTTGAAAGATAAAGCAAAAACTTGGCTTAATGCTTTGAAACCAAGATCAATTGACACATGGCAAGAAATGTAAGGTGAGTTTTTAAAGAAATTTTTTCCAAACATAAAACCAATGCTTTGAAAAGACAAATCCAAAATTTTTCCTAAAATTCGAATGAAGCATATTTTCAATGTTGGGAACGTTTTAAAGATTTGTTAAATTGTTGCCCACATCATGGTTTTGAAAAATGACGTACTATAAGCTTTGTGAATGCTTATGTCTTAAAGCATGTCAAATGATTTTTGATGATAATAAAGCCAAAGATGAAGATCAAGTGCAAAAGAGAATATCAAGATCAAAGAAAGAAATCAAGAAGTTTAGACATAAGCCTTAGAATATCAATGTTAGATGCTCTTAAGATATCTCAAATGGTTTTTCAAAGATGTTTTTAATCAATATGTTTTTTAAAGTTCACATTCTAAAAAGATATTGCCTTTAATCTTGGATCATACTAAACATAGTTCAATATTGTTCAAATCCAAGTTTCTTAAAGTTAGAAATGACATGAATCCTCATTTAGGCTTGAAAAATGTGTTCAAAGTGTAAAGTAATCGATTACACATGTGTAGTAATCGATTACAAGTTAAACAGAAGCCTTGTAATCGATTACCTCAACCATGTAATTGATTACCAGAAAGTCAGAGAGCGTGTAATCGATTACACACAAGATTGTAATCGATTACCATCTATCCAGAAAGGTAAGAACACGTTCAAACAGCCATGTAATCGATTACCATCAAGTCAGAGGACATGTAATTGATTACACAAAGCTGGTAATCGATTACCACCTACCCAGAAAGCCAAGAACACGTTCTAACTATCATGTAATCGATTACCAGAAACGTGTAATCGATTACCAGTGTTCTGACATGTCCAACGACTATATTAGATACATTAAATGCTTGCCTTTAATCCCCCATTAGCTCCTTAAGTGCATATCTCTTTAAAGACAAATGTTGGGGCATCATTAAATCTCATTCTTGAACCTGAAACATCTTTGTATCACATCAAAACGAGAATCAATCCTTGAAATCATTTATTGCTATGTTTTTGACAAATCCTTGAGATATCTTTTGAGAGCATTCTAAGAGCTTTAATTTGTATCATTTACTCTAGTGAGAGTTTCATTCTATCAATCTTAATTGCTTTATAAGAGAGGGTGAGGTATCCCTCCAAATTGTAAAGGGTGAGGCATCCCTTTATGTGAAAAGGCTCAAGCTCAAGGGTGAGGCATCCCAAGGAGTTGAGTGCTCAAGTTTGTAAAGGTTGTCAAGAACCTATTGAAACTTGAAGATATAATGGAAAATCTCGAGTGGTTGCTTGAGGACTAGACGTAGGTCACAAGTGGATTGGTGGCCGAACCAGGATAAACTATTGTGATTGATTCTCTAAACCTTTCTCTTTACATTTGTGCATTGCTTATTCTCTTTGATTACTTCTCTCTTGGTTGATTATTAAGCAATATCTATCGTTCTTATCAATTCATTCATTTTAAATAGGCAATAGCTTAAACGAAATTCAACATTCAAGTGTTTTGCGAAAGAATTATGAACTTGTTTTATAAACTCAATTCATCTCCTCTTGAGTGTTGAAGCCACTTGGTAACAAGCTTTTATGAAGGTTTAACACCTAAAACCAAACAATTTGTGGAAACAATGTGCAATTGCATGTTTCTTGATAAATAACTGGAAGAAGCTTTAGATTATTAAAACCATTTGGCTAAAAATTCTCAATTTTGGCATGGTACTAATCCTTCTATAAATTCAATTAGATATAACCTTGCAAATGCTGGTAAAGGAAAATATCATCTTAGTCAAGAAGAAAATCTAAATGCTAGGTACGTCAGTTTGACTAGAAATGTTGAATCCATGGAAATAGGGAAAGTGAAAGAAGTCAAATATGTGCAAAATAAAGAAATTTGTTGTATTTGTGACGAATTAGGACACGCGACAAATGAATGTAAAAATATTCCTGTTTTTAAAGAAGTTGTGCATGAGCAAGTAAATGAAATGAACAATTTTAAAAAGTCATTCACCTCTTCTTTTTCAAATTCTTACACTCTGGGATGCTAAAATCACTCGAAATTCAGTTAGAGGAATAGTAATCAAACACAATTTATGCAACCACCGCCTCCTTAGGAACAACATGATTCTTAAAATTCTCAAGGATATGCACCTTATGTCCCACCATATAGGAAAAACCTTGAAGGAACTCTGCATGCATCCATAGAAAATCAAAAGGTCATTAATAAACAAAACACTCAAACCATGAATGACATAAAAAAAAACTTTACTTAAACTTACTTCTGCACTCACCATTCACGAGAAAGGAAAATTTCTTTCTCAACCTCAACCGAATCTCAAGGGTTAATATAGTCTAAATGAGGGTAGTTCACAAAACCAACAAATAAATCAAGTCAATTCAGTGATAACTCTTAGGAGTGAAAAAGTTATTGAAAAACAAAATCCTGAACCTTATGAGAAAGATGATAAAACAATTCCCCAAGATAAGGAAGAGGTTAATAAGCCATCTGGTCAAAATGAGACTAAACTCTCGTCTCCTCCACCCCCATTTCCTTAAGCATTAAGCAATTCAAGAAAATTGAACCGACACACTAAAATTTTTGAAATTTTTAAATAAGTAAATATCAATATTCCGTTGTTAGATGCTATCAAACAGATTCCTTCTTATGCCAAATTTTTGAAGGACTTATATACTGTTAAAATGTAATTATATGTGAAAAAGAATGTCTTTTTGACCGAGCTGGTAAGTTCCATTATTCAAAGCAATAATGTTTTGAAACATAAAGACCCTAGTTGTCCTACGGTTTTATGCATTATTGGAGAACATAAAATTGATCAAGCTTTACTTGATCTTGGTGCTAGTGTTAGTTTGCTTCCATATTCAGTTTGTAACATTCTGAAAAATACATATTTGATCATGAATCATCGTTTTATAATATTTTTGATTTTTAGGAATTTTTCTGGAATTTTTCGGAAACGACGAATATTTTAATATATTCCTCGTTTTACGTGCACACTGGGCTGAGAATTGCTGAGACCAGTGTAACACCCCGGAAATTGATTATTTCACCATGAATAGTCATTTTCCAATATTTGTGATTTATGTGAATTTTTCTCGAATTTTTTTCGAAAAGCACGAATATTTTAATATATTCCTCGTTCTGCGTGAAACTCGAGCGGAGTCGTGAAAACGACTGTAGTGCTTCAAAAATTGGAAAATTATATGACGGATAGTTGTTTTATAATATTTGCAATTTTTGAGAATTTTCTGGGAATTTTCCAGAACCGTCGAATATTTTACTATATTTCTCGTTTTGCGTGCGCATCGAAAGTAATCGGGGAAACGCGATGTTTTCTCTCGAGAACCTTGGACTATGGATAAGTCGACGGGGATCTTACTAAACCCGAGACTTGACACACGTTTACGAGGTTTCACAATTTTTAGGAAATCTTTACCGATACAATTAAATCGATGACAAATGAAAAATTCATCTGTCAAATTAATTAAATACTTGACTCAATCGTCATTGTAACTATTATCTATTGGATAATAGTGTGTAATAAAAATACTATCACATTATCCTAATGTAATCCGCTTTATGTCAAATCTACCTACTTTAATTCAAATTTAATGGTTAAATATTCAAGCTTCCTTAAGAAGCTTTGACCCTAAACTTTGACCACTTGTGTAGCTTCCAAAGGAAGCCAATTTTGTCACTCATTTCTCCCTCTCTCATTTACGTATCTGCAGCCCATGAAGGAGAAAAGAATTGGTTTTAATTGTCCAAATAATTCATTTACCTCTTTATCACCAAAACACATTTTTCCTTCTTCATTTACGTTTCTTCTTCTTTCTTCTTCTTCAACCATTTCCTTTCTTCTCTTCCAGCCACCACACGTCCAGCCACCCTCCAAGACCCCAACCTTCATAAAAATTTACTTCAACCATATTTTCTTAATCTCCTACTCCTTCTCATCATCTTTTGTGCTTGGAGTTTTCAAGAAAGCTTCCATCTTCAACCATTTCTCAAGCTTTGAAGGTGAGCTCCCATGGCTGAAAATTTTCAGACTTGCCTTTCCATTTTCGTTTCTGGTTTTCTCTTGATTTTGTGGTCATTTCCTTCTTCTTTTTCACACCATTACATTGTTCTAACTTGGACCACATTTTCTAGGGTTTTTGGAGCTTCAAATCCGAAAATCAAGTGCTTCTTGGAATTTTTCTTGGTTCTTCATCTTGGTAAGAGGAAGATTAATCCTCCTCAACCTCTTTAGCAACTAGGAATCTCGTATTTGATTTTTGGAAGAAAAACCACATGGTGGTTGTTCTTGAAAATTGCTTGAAATTGGTTTCTTGAATGCTATTTTAATCTAGCTTTGAGTAGTTGATTGAGTGGTTAATTATTCATGTAATTTTGTGGTTGATATCCATGCTTGCTTGCTGAAAATTCTGTGCTGAATACCCCCCTGGATGTGCCACGGTTTTGACTCTGTTTTGGGGCTGTTTTTGGGCTGGAAATTTAATGGAAATGATGCTTAAACTTTGATCAATGTAAGGCTAATTTAATCAAGTAGTTAAGGGTGATTAAAGTGGACAAAATTCTGGTTGCTGGACCATTACAAGTGTCACGGTTTTGACTCTGTTTTGGGGCTGTTTTTGGGCTGGAAATTTAATGGAAATGATGCTTAAATTTTGATCAATGTAAGGCTAATTAAATCAAGTAGTTAAGGTTGATTTAAGTGGACAAAATTCTGGTTGTTGGACCTTGGGGAGTGCCACGGTTTTGGGCTGTTCTTAAGAGCAGAATTTGGTTAAAATTGTGTCAAGAATAATGCTAGGTGAATTAAGTAAAGGAAGGCTAAACTAGTGAGAAGAAAATTGGTAACCTAGGACCCTATGGTGTGCCACGGTTTTGAGGGCTTGAAGGAGGGGAAAAGATAACAAATTTGAGATGTCAAGACTTGAATTAATCAAGTAACTAAATGTAGAATTAATAGTAGGAAACTTGCAATAATAATTTTTATGATGGATGGTGGTTAAGACTTAGGAAATGTGCTAAATTTGGAAGGTAATTGTAAGAATCAAATAGCTTGGATCAAAACAACAAATAAATGGACCTAATGATGTGAACATGATTTATTTGAAACCTTGGGAAGACCAAGACCTCTAGGTGAAAATTTGAGTTAAGACTTCACAACCCAATACTAGGATTACAAGTAATCAAAGAATACAAGAGCTTAAGGACTTCATAAACCCTAATGAACCAATGAGATAATTTTCATAAGACTTAGAGATTTTAGAAATCCATAATGGACCTAAATTATGTTCCTTGAATTATAAATTGATATTATGTTGATATTGGGTTCTTTTTGGATGCAAATTGCTTATTGCACTCTCTTGATCAAATATAGTATATTATGAATTTGTATGAGATTGTGGATCATACATGAGCATGCATAGTGTCTTATGCATTGTGATGTCCTTGTGGACTGTTGTAAGGCCAAGTTGCCTAGGAGATTGAACACACCTTAGTGCGGGTGCGAGTAGACAAGTGTGGGTCTTGTTATGACCTTGGGGCGTCGGGGTGCGGGTCCTCCACAATGGGTAGTTGGTAGCTCCTTTGCCCGTGGGGCAAACCGATGCAACGCACCGACGATCCGGACTTGACACTTGTCCTATATCGTGATCTAGTGTAGAATGTCCGTGCAATGCCATGATTGTGCACGAGAAAAATTATTGATAGCACCGGCCTCGGCGTAGCCGTCACAGTACATGTCTCCTGATCTTTCTCTCCGATTTGTTTGAGTCTAGCTCCATGGAGTAGGAAATTGAATGTTGTGTCCATGCATCATGGAATATTCTGACATCTGAAAATTATTGTTTACATGATATTTAACTGTCTGGATTTAATGCTGGATATTATGAATTGTTCATTATCTTTATTAATGATTGCTTGACTGGTTATCTCGTTTAAAAGCTTATTTATTGCCTTTACATGCTACGTGGGCGTTATGCGCCGTTCGGTTCTTGGTTCTTATTGGTATTGAGAGTAGGATATCTTACCTCTTTCCCCGTGCTTCTTATTATTTGTGTTTATGTGCACCCCGTATCGATCGAAGACGACGGTGAAGAGACGAAGAGCACACCTTCCCGGCTTTTGGCCCGCACAGATTGACTTTGACTGCGACGATGTCCGCACGCATGCGCGGATTTTTGGGAGATGTGCGTCTGACCTTCCTTGGAGGGCGGAGTCTTGGCACATCAACCTAAACTCCGACCGCTGTGTGTATGTGGGAGACGTGTCGGTATCACTTGCCTGGAGACGCCATGAGGCACCGGTCCTCACTTGCTACATCAGCTTACGCGTGGAGTTTTACCTGCCTATCAGGGAGATGTGGGGTCCTCGTTACTACACCCCGCAGGAGGATTCTTTCGATTCCACCGCTCGGGCCCCGTCCCGTGCATCTGTGGTTCCTATGGATGAGTCCTCGGATGAGGAAGATCCTGATGAGGGTCCTCCTGATGATCCTGAATCGGTCCCTTTTTATTTGAGGGGTCGATGATCATTGGTGGCTACTGATGGCTGCCAGTGTTTTTGTTTTTGGGGGCCTGATGTATCTTTCTTTTTGATTTGGGCTGTATATTTTGTATATGCATGAGGGTATATATGCATGTTTCCCTTGGGTGGGTATAGTTTTGCTTTTTGATGATGGCCAGGCTTGTATTTATGAAACAGTTGTATTAAACTCTAGATATATATATGCATGCTATTCAGGTGCAAATCTCTATGTATTGTTTTATTCGTTACTTTTATCCGCACTCCGTAGTATCCTTATTATTATTATATAAAAAAAAATATTGTCAAGTTTGCTCACATGGTTAAACATTAATTGATTAAAATGAACCGGGTCTTAATCGTTAATTATTTAATTTCCGCATTTTACTTTGTTTGACAATGTGACGTTCCCCCCCAAAAAGGGGCGTTACACAGTTTATCAACAACTCAATCTGGGTGAGTTAAAACTAACTTCTGTAACTCTTCTACTTGCTGATAGATCAATTAAAATTCTAAAAGGAATAGTAGAAGATGTGTTAGTACAAGTTGATAAATTCATTTATCCTGTGGATTTTATTGTTTTGGAAACTGAACCTATGGTTAATAGTTCTAAGTCAATTCCTATTATTTTAGGTCGCCCATTTTTAGCAACATCTAATGCTTTGATAAATTGCAGGAATGGAGTGATGAAGCTAACATTTGGAAACATGACACTAGGGCTTAATGTTTTCAACATATGCAAGCAACCACATGAAATCCATGATAAAAATGAGGAAGCTGATGGGATTGAGGCCATTGTAGATGATCATCTTCTAAAAGGGAGTTCTTCTGACCCGTTAGAAGTTTGTTTGATTAATTCATTTGATTCAGGTACGCAAGTAGATGATGATATTTTTGAAATATGCTTTTTGCTTGATTGTACATAGGTAATAGAATACAAGGGATGGAAACCAAGATTCGAAGGGCTAAAACCCATGACTGATAATACCCATGAAGAAGTACCCACAGTAGAATTAAAGCCATTATCTGCTGGGTTGAAATACATATTTTTGGGAGAAGAACAAAGCTTTCTAGCAGCAATTTCATTAATTCTTACTGGATAACAAGAAGGGAGTTCTTCTGACCCGTTAGAAGTTTGTTTGATTAATTCATTTGATTTAGGTATGCAAGTAGATGATGATATTTTTGAAATATGCTCTTTGCTTGATTGTACATAGGTAATAGAATACAAGGGATGGAAACCAAGATTCGAAGAGCTAAAACCCATGACTGATAATACCCATGAAGAAGTACCCACACTAGAATTAAAGCCATTACCTGCTGGGTTGAAATACATATTTTTGGGAGAAGAACAAAGCTTTCTAGCAGTAATTTCATCAATTTTGAGAAAATCTTTTGAAATTGGTTAAAAAGTTATGCTTTATAATTCTTATCTTCACCTATTCCCTTGAAAATTGAGATCTAGGTAGACTGGCCCTTTTATTGTCAAACATGTATATCCTTATGGGGCCATAGACATTGAGAATCCTAGGAATGGTAATGTGTTTAAGGTCAATGGATAAAGACTTAAGCCATTTATGGAAAATCAAGCTACTGAGGTATAATTCATTTCCTTTTCTGATCCTTGTTATGAGAAAAATTTACTCTAATTTTGTGGCTTTATTTTGTTTTGCAGTTCTTTGTGTTCTCAGTTAAATGGAGGATAATGGTACTCCGTGACTCTCAAGTCGGTTTGTTTTTCAGTTTCTCAAAATAACTGATTCATTATCCTTTAAAATGAATGTCATTCTTTTTGAGAAAATATTTTCCTTCTCTTCCTCAAAATGCTCTAACAAAAATTTACGAAGCTAGATGTGAAAGATTGAGATTGTTAATGCACAAGGGTATGCCAAAAGATATACGCTGGATAATCAAAGCAAAGGTCCGACTAGTAGGTGAGTCTTCAATTTCATTTGACTCATACATATCAGGTCTTGGTAGAAGTTCGTATTCTAAAAGGAGAAGAGCAAAGAGGTTACAAGTTTGTCACAAATGTGCACGATGGAATTGTAACAAGCGATGTCGTTCTTTGGGAATGGTTTCTACAAACAGAGAAGATAAATTTTTTTTCATTAAAAATGGACTGAGTAAGGAGTCATTAGATGATATCTTATTGACTCTTGATACGCATTGTTATGGATATGTGCATCGTGAACTTCTTAATTTGTGGAATCTCTTCAAGGAGGAACAAAAGCATTACAGTTTTGGGAATCTGACTCTAAAAGACTCTGTTTGCCAATTTATAAGAAAATTGGATGGGAAGCTTATCCTCGACTCATAGAAGATGTTTAAGTCGTTTCTGGACGTGAAATTAGAGGCAGATGTGAGCCACATCCACAACAACATGTACATACTATCTTCTTCTTCCTCATTTTCTTCAAAAAAAAGGAAAAAAAAAGAAAAAATAAATAAAGTATGTACACATCTTGGGTTTGGATTTGGTAACACAAAACATGAATGGGGAATTACATGCATCCTAATCCAGCCTTCTTAATTGAAAAACAAAGTAGGTAGATTGTATCCCACATGTGAGGCAGCTAGTCGCATTATGGCCACTTATCCCTTTTGAGAGCCCTATGTTGTGCTGGTCTTGAATGAGTCTAATATTGGTCAACGATGCTTTGGCACAAAGTCGAAAGAGCTGGCTACCTCCATCCCATTCTTAAGTAAGTATATAGTCACCTTTCATCAGGTTATAAGTAACTTGGTATTTAGTCCATGAAATCCTTGTGCATGGATCTTTACCCCGTTTGTTCGGAAGATTCTTTGGGGGTATTAAAGCCTTAGAACCAACCTACCGTTGAGAGTCGACCTAATTGGCTTGAGGGCACAGGTTTTTATGCTTATTCTCATTGTGTGAAAGTATTTTTACTTTTCTTTTTCTACATCTTGAAAAAAAGAAAGAAAGAAAAAGTTAAAAAAATAAAAAAAATGAGGGCGAAACTACAGTTGTACTTGATCTTTAATTAGATTAGGAGCCCCGGGCAGATGCCCATCTTGTCATAGAATCAGGAGAAGATCTTCACATGCCAGTAAGTAAATAAGGTTTGTGTGCCATGCTCTGTAGAGAGCCACGTGCTATATTCCCAGTTCTTGGAACTAAGGCTCTGTAGAGCCAATGGACAGAAAGAAGCATCCTGTCTTTACAGTGAACAAAAACTGTTACTGAGCCGTATACTTACTTTAATTAGTAGGCTTCTAAGGCGAGTTCTGACTAGCTGCAGTCAGGTACCATCTTCTTAGAATATAGGCCTTTAATTAGGTTTGTAGGAAGATAGAGGGCTATTATTCCACAAGTAGGACGGAAAGGACTCAAAGGTTCTTGTTGTCGGTTCGGCAATCCTTGTGGAGTTCTTATGTTGCACTGGTGACACGCAACTCAAAGATATGCCACTACTGTACTCATGACGTGCAGTGTAAAGATATGCCATGAAAATTATACATACATGTATGTCCTCATTTGTTATTATATTTATTTTATCTTTGTATGATTTTGTTGTATTTTGGTTTTGGACAAACGATTCTTTGAGCAGAGTCCTTCAGGGGTTTCTAGACTTCTTTACCCTGATGGTTTTCTTGAAGTTAAAATAAAAACCAAAAAAAGACATAAAAAAATAATAATAAAAAATATTTCTTAATTTCAAACTTTTTTGACAACAATCAGCCTACCCATATAGGTGCTATCATTACTTTTTCCATTCTTTTCCTATTTAAACACTCCATTCTCTTCACTCTCCTCCAACTTATAATCATTCAGAGGGAAGGTAAAATTATGAGACCTCTTATTCGTAAACTTACAAATGTCTGTGTATTTTATAGGTCTATGTATGGGAATGATTTAGAGTTTGTAAAGACAACAAGTGCTCTTGGTCGAACACTTGCTGTGAGAAATATTCATGTTGTAGATATGGGAGGTTGTCGTGGGTAAATGGGGGCTGTATCACTTGCTGCTTATATAGGAGATAGTCAGGTTTTAGGTATCATTCTTGGACCTTTAACTCAAAACAACATCACTGGAAAGACAATTGGGAAGGAACTTGAGGTATTATCTATGCATGCACGAATGAAGACAATGCTTGACAACTCTGATGCATTCATTGCCTTACTAGGTGGTTTTGGTACTTTGGAAGAAATTTTTCAAATTGTCTCTTGGTGTAACACCCTTGTGGGGATGTCATATTTCTGATGCAATAAAATAAAATTACCCAAGTTCTAAAATATTTGGTACATAATTAATATGAGTTGTAAAATTTTTTCCTTTTATACGTAATAACATTAAATAAATTACATGGAACATAAAATAAAACAAACCATTACCACACCATAATATATATAGGATTTTGTTTTAAGTTGTGCAAATAATTTACAACTACAATTATTTAATAAAGCAGTAAAGAGTCAGTACAATACTAAAAACATATACATGCCCAAGTGCACATCAAAGATTTCTAACCCTCCGAAGGATCACTCTTAGATGGATCATCGGATGACAGAAATCCTGGATGTCTTACAGCTCTACGGACAGGAGTTCGTGCTATCGATACAATACTGATCTCACTGGGTGTATGAAAAAGTCCTCCCCAGTGACACCTCAGAGTCAAAGGCATCTCAAGATGTAAATACAGAGTAGTAGTAAATACAGGCTCCCCATCAAATTCTCCACGCAGGGACACAATCAGACGCCCCACGTAGACCACCGATCCTCTATCCTCACACAATTGCCAGGCCTCAGAGCGTCCGTGAAACTCAAGTCTCACAAAACCCAGAAATCCAGGCAACGCCATCACAACAAAGTCAGTCTAAATGATATGAATGATCTGATGGCTCATACTCGTCGAACTGATCACCCGTCTGCTCCTCCTCAGGGTACAGAATCTCTAGAGGCTGTTCCTCTTCCTCTTCTTCAAACTCTTTACAGAATATAAACAATAATACAGAAACGCATACAAATAAAGAGGTGAGATGACCTTCATCATTACCAGTATGGCAATAAAGAAAATGAAAATACAAACAGTTATCACAGTTTAACACAATAATACATACCACAGTATCATAAACAATATCGCAATTTAACACTTCATATGTAATATCACAACAATAACATAATGCTACATACCACAAATGCAAATGTATAACGACTCATTCCTACTCCATGGAGCTAAACACAGACATCAGAGAGAATGACCCGAAAGAACAATCAATACCTCAAGCTGCCCAACCAAACTATTACACTGTCAAACATTGTGTAAATAGCCCACAGTCCAAAACATCCTGTAAGTAGTACACAGTTAAATACGTCGTGCACCATAGGCATTGTACTAGACAGTCTCCCCGAGATCTCGATTAAGAATAGTGCGTGTCGAGATCACTAGTGTGTTGCCCGTTACCACGGCCCAGAGGAGCTACCAACTGTCCACATGTGGAATCCTCCGCACACTAACGCCTCCAAGATTCAATAAATGAACCACACTATGCCTATCACACCCACAACACGGTGTAATTCATCTCGTCAATCAATTACTAATTTCAACTAAATTGACACAACTCTTAATGCATGAATAAAAATCACAATTACAAAAATACCCTCAATCTCAATATGTCACCATATTTACAAAAATGCCCTCAGTCTCAACATTTCCAAATATAGTACGTCTCCAATTGAAAGTACTATACCTCAACATGTCTAGGTCCACCACTTTGGTCCGATAGTAAAACTCACTATTCCATTTAGTCGCGTAGAAATTTTATCGAGTTTTCACAATTGCATCGCTTTTACAAAACATTTTTAAATCCTGTAAATATGTTTTAACATTTTTAGAATCGCAAAACATTTTCAAATCATTTTTTCAATCGCATTAAGTTTTTAAATCGTTTTCTCAATCGCGTAAGATTTTTAAATCGTTTTCTCAATCGCGTAACTTAAAATTGTCATTTTAAAATACGCGTAAGCTATTTCTAGTATTTTTCAACTACATAGAATATTTTTCCTTACGTTATAAATATATTCTAGAACTTTCTCTTTTATTTATCCATTTTTAGTAAATTTTGACAGGATTTTGTTTAGAAAATTCATTAAATGATGTTTTCTACGTTTTTCTCTAAATACTACATATTTTAACCTTGCCCATTATTTACACCTTGAAACTCACTAACGTGCTTCAAAACTCAAAAAGTGAGCTTTATGTTAGTATTTTTCAAGTGTTTGCTTTATTTCTTACTTATAACCAATCCTTCTAACTTAGGATTCTAAAACCAAGTTCATTCATTTTATTTCCCAAACATTCATTAAAATCATATTCTTGTGTAAATTAACTACTTAACCTACCTTAGAAAATATTTTTGGAAATCAAATACACATTGAATGGCATGTTGGCCGAATTCAACATATCATTTACAAATGTCATTAAATCATTTTCTACCTTCTAAACCATTTCCAAATTCATTGTTTTACCTAAATTCATTAAATCATTGTTTTAGAAAATGATTGAGAACATTTTGGTTCTCTTTTTCTTGGAGAAGCCGTGAGCTTCTTTTGTGTTCTTTGGAACACTCATGCAATCCTTATATGTTATTCACATCTTATATTAATAATCATACATTTATAAACACATGTAATATATTTTAAAGCTATAAACACACATGCAAACATAATCAATCACAAATAAGGAAAGCATTTAAACAAACAAGTGAATGAATCCTTATGGATTCTTCACCTCAAATATAACCATTTTCTCATCACCACACATGGTTGATGAGATCAAATCTCGCTCTTACCTTAAAGGAAGACAACTCCTTCTAACCCTCTTCCTATGTCTTTCGTGTGACCTCCAAGAGATACCTAAAAATCTTAAACAAAATTTAAAGAGTCATAACTATGGGAGAAAAATATAAACCATAGATCAATCATGACTTAGAACTTTCAAAAATCATGTTAGAAGTAAGAAACAATAAGTTTCACCTTGTAGGAAAAATCTCCAAAGTGATTTTCCAAGCTCAAGATGAATTTTTTTGGAAAAACTCTCAACTAGAGATGTTCTTAGAATGTTGTTTGGATTTGAGAAGTTGGGTTAGATGAAAATTTTAAAAGGTGGAAGTGTATGGTTAGGGTGTTGGCCGAAGGGCTCTCAAAAAGGCAACAATGGTGATTTTTGTTCTTGGTGTTCTTGAAGAGAGAAAAGAGTAAACTTAAGTGATAGCAAAAATGAAGAATGAAGTGAAATGGTCTCCTAACCTCTACTTGGCCGTGAGCTTCATCAAGGAGGTGGCCTCCTTTGTTGACTTCTCCTAACACCTAACAACCTTAGATTAGATCAATAGTTGACATTAAAGGCTTTGGCTCCAAGCTTGTCTCCCATTGGTATAGGAAAACCTAGTCATCAAGTGACTAAGCTCTTCTCGAAGGTGCTTGGCCGAATGGCCCTTTGGGATAGCAAACCAAGTTTGTGCATCATCCATGCAACCTAGTTACACTTAGGTGCATTTAGTTAGTTTGCTTAGTTACTTAGCCATTTAGTTAGCTAGGATGACTAACCAATTTCTTGATCCTTCTAGAACCTTCTCTAACTAGCACTTAAGTAGATAGCTAACCAGGTTTACTTCACTTAATTACTACATAAGCTTCTTATACTAACTTAGTTAGGTTTTAAGATAACTTGGTTAAGTTTTCTAGTTTAATCTTAACAAGCCCAACCGCTTTTGTGGACTTGATTTCTATTGGTCTAGAATTTTCAAGCCACTAATGTTGACTAGCTGTCATTGGTTTAGGATTTAATCCAGCCAGAAACGTTGACTGGTTCACTAAACGCGGTCCCATAGCTTTTCTGGGTCCGTGGTCATTCTGAAGCAGAATTCTACTATTTTTGAGACAGTAGGTACTATCAAATAAAATAATATTATAATAATATAAAATTATTTTATTGCACAGTTAAATCCTAAAAATTAAAAGATCAACACACGTATCATTCAGAATTGGGTTAAGTAAGATCCCTCAGTTCGGAATAATTAAAATAAGATTTTTCCGGCCAGAAAATTATTATTTCCTAAACTCAGAGCAAATCACACATAATGATCAAATACGATAACGAAACAGTCAAATTCTATTTATAACTCACAGACAACATAAAACAGTACAATTCAGGACAATACCGTACTTAACTCAAAAGTTGGGGTGTTACACTTGAGCCCAACTGAACATCTACCATAAACCTACTGATTTGTTGAATGTTAATAATTTCTTTGATCTTTTGTTATTTTTTCTTCACAAAGTTATGGAACAGAAATTTATCACACCTTCGGCAAGACAACTTCTTATCTCTGCTTCCATTATTGAAAAGTTGATTGATAAATTAGAAGCTTTTGTTTATAAACCTGATCCAGCAATAGCTTAGATAGATTAGTCAGAAGGAAGCAGTGAGGGAAGCAACATGAAAAGAAAGCCAGATCTGACACTTCGTCTATAACTTTCCTTTACTTTTGATTTTATTATTCGTACTTTGTTTCTATTTAAATTTGTGATAGATTTCTCCAATAGGTACTATCTTTTATCCTTTACTCATCTATATTTTAACATTACGGACAATGTTGTGATCTGGTTGGGGGGGAAGGATAGTTGATAAAAAAAAATTTGGGAAGTATGATATGATTGTCAGTAACTTACTAAACCAATTAAGGATGACAGAGTAAGAAGTAAATTTTGCTCTTAAGACGCATCTTAATTGAGGAAGTATGTTTATTGATATGATTGTCAGAAACCTATTCGTAGTAAAACCAATTAAGGATGGCAGAGTAAGGAGTAAATTTTGCCTTAGAGGTAATTTTACTCTTGAGATGCGTTTTAGTTGAGGAAATAATTATTTTGTGTAGAAGTAACAAATGGATTCTTGGATCATAGTGTAAATTGTCTTCTTTCTTAAAAATCACATGCTTGGATATGAATTTTGAAATGGCGGATTGAGAATGATAGAAATATGCCTTATGAGATTTTGAGCCTATTAATGAATAGATTGAACATTTGTACCATTCTCTTCTTTCTTGTGTGATTTTCACTCATGGAATTATTACTCTAGAACTTGCTTTGATTCTTTTTTAGGCTACATTTTCACATGCATACACAAACATGATTGAGGCATTTTTCTTGAAATAGTTACTTTAACCAAATAGCCAAGAATGATTGGTGCGCAAATAAGCAACCTTGCTCAACAGCATATTGTCTCAATATGATATCAAGCACTCTTATGACTTCTTGGAAATTCTCTTATTCCTGCTAACGTAAGGCATTAGAAATGACCTATTTCCCCTTACTTAAACCCTTTGAGCTTATTTGACCATTCCTTGTTTCTAGCTCATTATGTATTTTAAATGAAAAACCATATTCTTACCCGACCTTAAGGAATAAGAGAGAATTACTTTTGTTAATGGATGAGTTCTTGAACAAGTGTGGGGGTGTGTGTGCAAAATGGTTCTTGAAAAAGGAAAGAGTGGCTAATTAAAAAAAATGTGTAAAGAAGGGGCAACAAGGCAAAAAGAGAAGGGAAAAGAATATGTAAAGGGAATTTGTATTAGGTGGAGTTAGGATGAACTTTCGTGCTTGTTAATTGAACTCAGCTCTCACTCTCTTTTATTCTCTTTAGTTTTTAACTTATCAAATCCATATTACCACCTTCCTTTACCTTGACCCCATTACAAACTTGAATAAAGTCCTCATGATTTGTGTGTGCATGTGTTCTGAGTAGTGGAGAAGTATAAGATAAGCAAGCTTATGGTAGTGCAATTTTTCATGAGTTGAATTAAGTGAAATATCTACATTTTTAACTCTTGAAAGATTAAGAGTGAATCCTGTGAGGATCTATCATTCTTGATTTATTCTTTTCAACTGAAGTTTCCTTACTTGATGGTTTGAGATGTGAAGAAATGTTATCTCATTAATGCTTTGATCCCTTGAATTTTTGGTTGCTCTTCTTGATTCATTAAGTCTTTTAGAGTTTTTAACTTTTGAGTCTGTGTCGTTTTTCTTTGTTCCCTAGTTTTTGTCTTATGTGTTTTGCTTGAGAGTGCAAAAGTTAAATGTTGTAGAATTTGATAGTAATATATTTTATACATTTTACAACCCTCTCACTAGGCTTCTTAAGGTTCAATTAGGCTTAATTAAGTTAGTTTTGTCATATTTTGTGAAATTGAACTTAATTGGATCATTGAAGAAATTATTGCTTAAATTGTCATTAATTTGGGTGATTACATTTTTTTAGTAAACTGACTATAATTTGAGTTACAAATATCTAATGGACGTGATTCTAGTCTTACTAGAAAGCTAAGACAATTTTTTACAACTTTCATGAAGACCTCAAGATCTGGAACACATGTTTGGATAACTCAAATTGGAGTTAAAGCAAAATCTAGAGTTTTGAACCTGACAGTTTGACCTCTGTGCACTCATTGGGCTATCTCTCGGGCTATAGGAGGTCTTTTGGAATGAAACTAGTGCCATTTGAAAGTCAAGACCCAAATCTACAACTTTCATGAAGAACACAAAATTCAGATCAGATGTCTTGAATGTGATATTGGGCTTGGAAGTCAGAATAGAGGAGCTATAGTTGGGCTTGAACAATGTGCAGTAATTAGGTCATATCTCGGGTTGTAGGTGGTTTTTTGAGATAAAACTAGTGGCTTTAGAAAGTTAAGACAATTCTCTATAACTCTTATGAAGACCACTTGATAAGAAAATGACGCATGCCATGAGCTCAGAACTGAAATATTTTGGAGACAAGAATCTCTATAATTTCCACTCACTTGTCTTCATCAAACAACTCCTTTGGAATTTAATTATCATCATCAAACCACTCCATTTCATTTTGTACTCCTTAAGCTTTATAAAAGGGAGCATTGACTAATCATTTGTTGATCTTAGCTTAGATTATGCTATTGTGTTATTTGTTTCTCTTGTTGTAGTTTTCTTTGTTCTAAATTGAAGTTATGTTCATTTCTTTCTTCTTATCTCTTTCTTTCTTCTTGCTCATGAATAACTAATTTTCATTTTGCTTGGGTGAAAGGGTGAAGCTTTTGGTAAAAAGTTGAGGTTTCATTCTTGTGCTTAAATGATATATTTTTAAGTGATCATTATACGTGTTGTATGTTGTTTCTAATCAATTTAGAAACCCTTCTTGTATAATGAAGAACTTGATTCATTGTAGAGAAGACGTTGGCACAGTGGATGCTTGAGATCATTTATAAGTGTTGGTGGATAATTAAAGGAACTACAATATGATTACATATATAATCTTTGTATTTTTCGATTGGAACCTCCATTATGTGCGATTTCAATTGAGTTATAAAAAGAAATAATCTTGTCTTTAATTTATTACCAAAGTGGATCTCCTAACCCAAGCAAATTCTTTTCATTTGTGAACAACTTTTATCACCTTTAGTATTGTGACAAATCTTCTCCTTACCTCAAATAATTTTTCTTCATCAATTCCCTGTGGATCGACCTCAGACTCCCGAGAATTTACTACTTGAAACAACATATACTTGGGTTTACAACTTTTAATTACCAACAATACCCCCTAAACCGTCTTAGTTACTCTTGTTGGATTAGTAGGCACCATAGGACTGGCCCAATGTCTAAAGTGGAACACCTGACCTTCTTAGTACTTTGGTTATGTAAATATGTATTTTGTCCAGCATGAGTCAAGGTACCAGTTACTTATATCCCCCTAGTAGTCATTCTGATGGATTATTATCTGTATACATTAGGGCAACTTTTACAAATTTCCCTTTATAGGTCTATTAACCAAGTTGTTCGCCTAATGAGAGCTCGGAGAGAGGTTGTTAACTTGGGTGGTCCTCTTTGGTTACTTTAACTATGGCTCAATGCACTCCTGGAAGATAAGTTAAACTTATGTTCCCCATCGAGGCCTTAAGACATAATAACCTATGAGGCTAAGTTCCAGTACTTTTGACCATCTTTTCATTCCTTGACCCCCTTGAGATGTTTTTTTGGGTTACATTTGCTTATTCTACCATCTCGACTATAACTATTGTACATGGTTTCAACAACTGCTTGCACAATGCCGTTATGGGCCAGATTGGTTTCGACGAGGAATTGACTTATTGACTGTTGAGACTAGACTATTGTTGAAGTCTATTTAGGAGCATTTCTTCTGCTGTCAAGAGCATATATATGGGTGGCTTGGCAATTGTAACATCCCGGAAAAAAAAACATATTAGACTTTTATATGTGTACAAAGGTAGCATATAAGTTGTTTGATATGTTAGTGAAGATTTGTGACAAACAGAGTTAGTTTAGGTACTTTGCTGCAACACAGAGTGTGGAAAGTGGCCTATAATGACTCAGTAAATAGCATAAATTGCTATTTGAAGGGAAACAAGTTTAGATAATTTGTTTCTATGTCACAAATAAGTTAAATGAGGTGTGGTTAAAGTTACAAGAAAATCAGAGTCAGTTTAGTATTTTTAGGCATACTGGTTATGCATTTTAATACCGAATGATTAGCAGTAGATATAGAAAATGATGAGAATTGTGAAACAATAATTTAGATGCATCGTATGATTTATTCTAAAGTTGTTGGAAGCTGAAAAACTTGAATTAGCATAATTCGGTGTCCTTAGTAGATATAAGTTTCAAGTGTAAAACTTAAGTTAATCTTTTCTCTTAATTCCTCCATGTCCCACCCTCTATATCTCTCTTCTCTCTCGGCGAATGAAGAAAAAACAAAGAAAGAAAGAAAAGAAAGAAAAGGGAGAAAGGAGAAAGGGGAAGAAGGGAAGAAGGAGAGAAAGAAGGTCAAGGGAAAATCAAGATAAAGCATAGAGCTTGAAGATTGATCATTCAAGATAAGAGGTAGGGGATTTTTATTCATCTATTCCTTTGATTCATCTTGAATGAACATAGGTTTTGTGAATGGAAATAGGGGTTTGAGTAGTCAAATCCTAATTCTTAGCTTGGTTCTTGATTCCAAGAACTAGGTTAGGATATTTTAAGCTTAGAGAATGCTAGATAGCTATTTATGGCTTAAGATCAACCATTAGAATCCATAGGAAATGGATTTGGAAAATGGTTGGGGTTAGGTGATTTTGGACCTAGATCTATGCCCTAAGAGAATTTATAGGTTGTAAAAGAGTCACAACAAGTTTAAGGGCCTAGATTAATGTTAAAAATCACTTAGAATCTATGAGGAAAGGTTTGGAAATTGGTTTTTCAACCAAATATGCAGAATTCGCATTCTGCTGGTCACGCCTAGGCATGATATTTCCATGCCTAGGCGTGGGTTGATCAGTTTTCAGCCCTGCGAGACAAAGAGAACCACACCTAGGCGTGGTAAAACCAAGCCTAGGCGTGGACAGGGCAACATTTAGACAACTTGCATTGTTTGTTGCATAACTTGAGTTGTAGATATTAGAATGACCTGATTCCGGAGCCATTTGAAAGCTAAGACATAAGGCTATTTGCCTATAAAATTTTAGAATCATTAAAGTTAGGATGTAGCTCTGGTGCATTTATGAAAATTAGTCTTTTTAAGGGTCCAGAGCTGATTTCACCAAAGATGTTATTTTGGTGATTTGAAATCCCTAATTGTTAGGATCCTTTGTTTATGCCTAGTAAAGATTATTGAGACACTTGAGAGGTTATTTTTTAGAGAGAAAAACCTAGTGGCATACAAAGAAAGATAAAAAAAAAGTAGTGCATCCATTAGACATGGATTGCTAGAGATCAAGAGCTTAGCTTCTTAAGCAACTTAAAGTTGCACAGAGATCACAAGAGAGGTGATAAGAGATTTAAGAAACGAGATGGCAATAGTAGAGTGTCATAGTGCCTAAGTGGCAAGAGTTAAGGGCCAAGGTGCCGAGTTGGCAAAAGTTAAGTGCCAAAGACCCTAGTTGGCAAGAGTAAATGCCATAGTGCATGAAGAGCTCTCAAAGAGTTAAAGAGAGTTAGTAATGCAAAGACAGCAGTATACTAAGTCTAGTTGGCATTGGTTCAATGTCGTAGTGCATGAAATACTCCCACAGAGAAGAGGTGGAGTTAGTAATACAAGATGGACTTAGTATGAGATCATGTGGTGGTTATGTTAGAGTTAGGACATAACTCCGCATTACACATACTTCACATTTCACATATGCTTGCTATTCCTAGAGAGCAGATGAGCATCCACTCAGTTTATGGTAGGTTATAGGAGGTTACATGATATGATTGCAGACTCCCTCCCTACTTGGTAGGTTATAGGAGGTTACTTGTTATCGTATCAGATTCCCTCCCTACCTAGGGGTGTAGGAGGTCATGTGTTGTGATGACAGACTTCGTTCCTAAAAGTAGGCTATAAGGGGTCACACGTTATCATGGCAGAATTCCTCTGCGCCTAGGGGAATAGTTAAGTATTCATGACATTGCACCAACACTATCATACACTTTTCTTTGAGCATAAACATACATCATTCCATCATTGCATTATGTAATATTTTGTTTGGTGAATATATTTGTGTAATTGTTGTGTATGTGTTACTCTGTGTTATTGGTGACAGCTGTATGGGCGGTTGTCTGGCCGATGATTTCAAATAATTGTATGGGCGGTTGTTTGATATCATCGTGATTTCGGTTATCAGAACAGAATTATAGTTCGCTTAAGAACGTTACATAAAGAGAGAGTTGTAATTGTTTCTTATGCAGGAAGTATTAGTTCAGTTGGGTTTATTCATTTTGAATGTTTAAACTACTGGTTTTGGTATACTTATACTGAGAAATGTGATTTCTCACCCCGTTTGTTGCCATGTAAATCCAGGTGAAGGTTCATCCAAAGGCAAGAAGAAGAAGTATGAAGACAAAGATAGTTTTTATACTTTCTAGTTTAAAGCTTGTATTTATTTACGTGCTTTTAGTTTGTACAAGAAGTTATGTATAAAATGAGCCCTTTAGTGGCAATGTTATATGTATAACTTTTAGTTTTCCGCAAGGCTCTCCATTATTATTTGTTTAAATGATATGGATTAGTGTTATGTTAAGTCAGAAGTAGCATAACTAATACTGTTTATCTAGGTATATTCTGATATACTAGGTTACTGGTATTAGAGTGTTACAGCAATGACATATGTTATTTTGTGCTCCACTTTTCAAATCTATCATCATGACAACTTGGGTTAATCTCGACCATTCTTGCCCCTTTTGAGAATCTTTCTTTATTTACTAATCATAGAGAAAGGCTGACGTCTCTTGAAGACATCAATAGGATATTAGCCCAGAACAAAATGACTATGGATTGTTTCCAAGGCCTTTATGTGTTTCGACCTTGTTATTCTTACACCATTGACTTCGCAAAGTGGTGGTCCACCATTTAACTTTCGTCAATTTTTTTCTCTCCACAAGATTCGTCACCGAGAAAAAAGACCTCAAGTATAATCTATATGTATCTATTGCCTTCTTTTATTTATTTAAAATCATACTTTAATGTGGCCCTTTTGTTTAGGTTCTCACAAGGTAAGCCCACAACAGGACTGATTGCCCCCAATCTTAACAGTAATGATGCTGCCATAACCTCTTCCGCTCCTTATGACACAGAAATCCACGAATTTGATTCAAACCTACCTTCCTTTCAAGTTAAGGATCTTAAGATTCAAGTAAATTTGAAATGAATATATATATTATTGCTACTGTGTCTGGCTTCATAAGAGTCTTTCTGTAGATCCATTTCCATGATACTATGCAACAAGTTGTTCAGGGTCGAGATGTTGTTGGACCATCAACTGCTGCAACCCCTTTTTAAATGATCAAGTATATCACTTCAGCTAGACTCTTTCTAAGCTTGAGGATATCCTGGTAGCTTCCAATGGCCTTGATGCTACGAAGGTTGCACAATTTTAAAGGGCCATTTAGGCATTTGAAACTTTCTTTTCAAAAGATTTAGAGGTGCTTGCAATCCAGTTGTTGTTACCAAGTGGCTTCGAAACTCAAGAGGGGTGGATCAATTGAGTTTTTCAAAACTTTTTGCAAACAAGCCCTTTTTGATTTTTTGTTGAAGCTATCTTTTTATGTGGTGAATGGATTTATAACAACAAAAAGATCTTACACAAGTTTTCAAAGAAAGAGAATGAGTAGAAGATGAAGCAACAAGTATGCAAAGCCAATAAATGAACTTAAATGTAAAGAGATAAGTGTAGAGAAGAGTGCAAACAAGATTTATATTAGTTCAATCACCTTTGCAATTTACGTCTAGTCCCTAGTATCATCCACCCAGGAGTTTCCACTATTCTTCGAGCTTCAATAGATGCTTGAGAAAACCTTATAAGCTGTGAGCCCTTCTAACAGTTCCAAGATCATCCACCTTATGTGTAGAAGCCTCTTTGTTTCCTAGAGGGATCCTCCACCTCACAAGTGTTTACAAGAGAGATTGAAAAGAATAAACTCTCCCAAAGAGCAGATTATACAACTTAAAGCACTATGAAGCTCTCAATGATATCTTAAGAAGGCTTTAAAATAGAGCAAGTGAGTAGAAAGAATTAAAACTCGGATTTAATGCTTAGGAGTAAGTTATTAAATTTCAAAAGATAGCATTAAGTGTCCCAAACCTTGTATTTAAAGCCCATCAATGAAATAGAACCATTAGGAAGAGTTGGTCATTTAATACACTGAAAACTAGTCGTTGCTTGTTTTCAAAGATGTGGTAATTGATTACAATGATATGGTAATCGATTACTAAGCTTAAAAATGAGTTTTGGGCTTTGGTGTACACTTGGTAATTAATTATAGCTTGTTGTAATCGATTATAAGCCATTTCCAGGTGTTATAATCGATTACCATGCTTCTGACTTATTGAAAATGAATTTTTGAAGAGGTGTAATAGATTATGGACATATAGTAATCAATTATAAGCTTTCTAACATGCTTGCAATAGATTACAAACTCCTTGTAAAGGATTGCCAAACTGTTGGTAATGAATTACCAATTGTCGATAATGGATTACGAAGCTCTTCTAATGGATAACAACCATTCTAAAACCAAATATTGAGCACAAACAAGCCTTGTAATGATTACTAACAAACAAAACTTGGATTTTCATAACCCAAGTTCAAAACAACCCAGATTTTTCAAAATTAATAACCACCAACTTAAATATTTCATAATGGACTTTTGAAAACCATTTTGAGCTTATTGAGATATCCAAGATCACTTCTCACAAATAAGATCTAAGTCCTATAAATCTATTGTCTTGAAGCTTGCCTTGGACTATGTATTTTCTCATAGCTTTGTTATCATCAAAACCTTCGTGAAATAAACATTCACATTCTTCCCTTTTTTTTATGATGACTAACAATCAAGGGTAAAGAGCAACATATAATATGATCAGAGATAAAGGAACATCTTTCCCCCTTAAACTACGCATGAGATTCAAGCAAATAGATTTATAACATTCAATTATCCCCTTTACTAATGCAATTCATACTTTCCCCCTTTTGGCATTTTAAAAAAGAATTGAAAACATGAAACAAGCATGAAATTTCACCATGTGCATTGAACATGCCACTAATATAAGAGAGTTAACATAATAACAACATCCAAAGTCAACAACTAAAATATCATAACTAAGGTAAACATAAGTCATAACAGTCAAGATATAAACTAAAGGTTAAACAAAATATAAACAAGAATAAACAAAAGACAAAGGCTCATCATGATCAAGTCCCATTTCCTCACTCAGTCTCCTCGTTGTCAGCATCCTTATTATCAGCATCATCATCATCTTCGGGCTTAGATGATTCATCACCATCATCATGAACTAGTGGAGCCAGAGTAGGGGTAGTAGAAGTGGTGGGGACAACAAGAGCAAAAGTTTACTCAATCTCAACACCCTCAATCATTTATCAAATGAAGGTTAACTCCTGATCAACATGATCCATGCATTGGACCATAGTTCCTTCAATGCGGTTCATAGACCCCTCAAAGTGGTCCAGCCGGTCATGAACCCCACCTATACTCATAGCAACATAATTTTGGAGGCCTTGTATCTCTAAAAGTAACTGAGCCATGTAGTTTGGAGGTGGAGCACCAGGTTGTGCTACTGGTGGTGCCCCTTCTTCAGCATCCTCATTTCCTCGAGTAATGTTACCATCTACACTATGGTTTAGATAAAATCATTCATCACCAACCTTTTTCATCTTAATTTTCGTGAGAGTGTGAATGTCAATAGATTGAAGTGCTATTTTGCTTTGATCCTTGACCTCACCAGAGTAAGGAACATGGAACTACTGAAGAATCGTAGTAATGAGCATTGATGGAAGAGAAGCTTAGGGCACCTTACTTGTGGCTTTCTCTATTCTTTGCCTTTTGGTGCCCTTGGATGGTTGAACCATTTGTAGGTGTTTTTGGTGTTGTTGTAGAGTAAGAAAGAGATAGTTTGGTGAGAATTTGAGAGAGGAACAAAGTGGGGGTCACGGTTTAGAGAGAAAGTGAGAGTAAGATTTTAGGATTTTAAGAATGTAGTAAAGAATGGTGTTTTTGGTGAATGGGTTGGTAGGAGTATGGTAGGAAAGCTGTTTTAGGGTTGATTTGGACAAGAATAGAGGATTTTGATGGAGATTTGAGTGAGATTAGAAGAGTAGGAAGTGGTTTCTAAAGAGAGAGAAGAGAGTGAACGTGAGATAATGAATTTAAGTGAAATAGAGGTGTTTTTAATGAGTGAGTTGTTAGGGGGAAATGGATGAATTGATGTTTGTGATGATTTGGAAGTGAAATGGAAGGATTTGGCAAAAAAATAAGGTGAAATTTGGTGGAAATGGGGTTAGGTTTTTGTGTTTTAGTGAGAGAGGGAAGAAAAGAGTGTTTGGAATTAGGTGAAAATGGTCGTCCAACATATATAAGGGCTTACTGTAATCGATTGCACCCTTCTTGTAATGGATTGCAGTGTCTCTCTTGCGCTATAATTGATTATCTCTCATAGTAATCAATTACCATGTTCATTAGGAGGTGCGGGAAAACGTAGTAATTGATTACATCTTTATTGTAATTGATTGCCAAGATGTTGTAATGCTAAAACTTTATTTTCTCCACCTTGTAATCAATTACCCTATGTGGTAATCAATTACCACACTTATGACTTATCTTCAAACAGGTTTCAGGAGGGTTGTAATTGATTACATGCCTAATGTAATTGATTACCTCGTCTAAAATTGAATTTTTGACTTAATAGAGGCCTTGTAATCTATTACTAATTCTCGTAATCCATTACCATATCAGAAAATTTAAGATTCTTGCACCCAAACTTCAGCAAAGCATTTCTTGAGCAAATTGGAGGACTTAATCATGATGAGAGCATCTGCAAAACAAATTTAGGGGAACCTCCAATGCTTATGTTAGTATAAAGTTCATAAGATAAAATCACCAAGAAAATTATGCAACAAACACACACAATCATTCAATACATGAATGATCAATCATTCCAAGTTAACTTCTTATGTAAAAGAAACTTTCTTTAGGCAAAGGTTTGGTTAATATATAAGCTAATTGCTTAGTTATTTCCACAAATTCAAGCACACAATCTCCTTTTTAAACATGATCTCTTATGAAGTGATGCCTTATTTCTTTATGTTTGGTCCTTAAGTGCAAGATTGGGTTCTTAGTTAAGTTGATTGTACTTGTGTTATCACACCTTATAGGGATATGATCAAGTTGGAGTCCATAATCCAAAAGTTGTTACTTTATCTAAAGGATTTGAGCACAACAACCTCTGGCTACAAGAGAGGGATTAACATCAATTAATCCAAGAGTCTCATTTTCAAATTTAAATTCCTCATTTTCTTTATTTAAAGAAGAAATTTGATTTTCAAGAGAGGAAATTATTTTCTTTGAAGATGAAAACATTTTTGCTAGTCTCATGGATTCTTCATGCAATTCCTCAAAAGCATCTTGTTATTACTCATAAGAAGGTTGAGAATCATGAGTTTTAGATTCTACCTCTAACACATCTTCGGCTATAAGATAAAGGTTAGCTATTTCATTGTTGGATTCATCCGAATAGTCCATGTCTTTGCCTTTATATGCAATGTATGTTATTCTTCCTTTCTTCTCTTTGTTTGGTCTTCTCTCAAACTTCTCTCCCTTCTTTTGATTTAGAGGGCAATCCATCTTCATGTGCCTTGGTTTTCCATATCCAAAGTAAGTGGGAGGAGTTGGAGTTGAGCTTTCACCCTTAACATAATTTTCCTTTTGGAGGCAAGGGTGACCTTATTCCATTTCCCTTCTTCTTTAGAAATTTTCCAAACTTTATAACAAGAAGGTTGAATGTTTCTTCATTCATTTCCAAGTCCTCAAACTCATCTTCATCATCATCTTTATCATTGTGGGATGAAGAGGTCTTGAGAGTTAGCCCTTTGTTCTTCTTATCAACATCTTCATTTTGGTGAAGCCTTGATAATTTCATCTTATGTTCTTGAAGCTTCCTAAAGAGTGTTGGAAGAGTCATGGTGACAAGGTTTCTTGATTAAGCTATAGCAGTCACCTTAGGCTGTCATTCCCTACTTAAATATCTCAATACTTTGTTAATCAAATCTTCATTGGGAAATATTTTTCGTAATGAGGATAGATGATTAGCAATATGAATAAACCTCTTTTATATATCTTATACACTTTCTTCTTGATTCATTCTAAATAACTCATATTCATGTGTGAGTGTGTTAATTCTTATTCTCTTAACCTCACTAGTTCCCTTATAGGTAACTTGAAGAGCATCCCATATTTCTTGTGCAATTTTATAATTAGAAATTCAGAAATATTCATCATACCCTAAAGCACTAGTGATGATGTTCTTATATCTATTATTGTATTGAACTCTCTTTTTGTCCTCATCAATCCATTCAGCTATTGGCTTTGTCACTTTTCTACCTTCAACCATCTTGGTAGGAATAAATGGACTATTTTCAACAACATCACAAATATCAAGATCAATAGCTTCAATACAAAATTTCATTCTTTCTTTCCAATAGGTATATCTTGTGCCATTAACAGTAAGGGGCCTATTGTGAAATTGGTAATAACACAAGAATGAGGTTGAATTGTGTTGCCTTTTTCCTAAAAATTTCTACTTTCTCACTACTTTCTCAAGTTGATTAAACTTGGAGGTGAGAAAGTTGTTCTTAACAATAGAATAACAACAAGATGGTTAGGCAAACATATATTAAAGTGAGGTGAGTGTTAGGAATTGCGGATACATCACGTAGTGGAAAAATAAAAACTCCTACCAAGGATCCATGCAAAATAGACCATTATCTGAGTTTTAAAAGAGTTTACCTCTCGAAGCGTGATCAAATCAAGCATCGTGAATCACCAATATCGTAACAGCAACGATGTCTCTATGATATCCACACGAACAGACTCATGAACTTCCAACATTTGAAAAGAGGAGTCCCACGTCTCTAACACAGTGCTAGCTGCAAAGAGAAGAGAAACCTGTCACTCTCTCACTCACTGTTTCTGTCAAGTGCGGCTAGGGTTTGTAATGCATGCCTTGATACCCCTTTAGCAGTGCTATTTATAATAGCTGTTGCCTTATGTGAGTGAGAGCAGCAGCAAGGTAAGCTATGCAACCTTAGACTCATCTGTTATGAGTCCGACCCACGATTAAATCACAGTCTAACTTGGATTCTAATTACTCCAATTTATTTTGCTCTATGTGTGCGACCTTACAAGTTCTCATGACATTGCCAGTGATATTAAACTTTTATTTTAATATTGCAAGTAGTGAGCAGTATCTAGCAACACATCGCTGCTACCCAAGTAATAAGAATGTCAGTGATATGACATAACCTTTCTGTGATCAATGTTATCGTGCAATTTTGTCCCTTTGTCCATATATCTAGATTGAATACAAGGCATGGAACGTGTCACCCTTGTATAGTCCAATCTTCTGTTTCCTAATACTCGAGTAGACGTAGTAATAACAAATGAGATCAATATCTCATATTGACTCATTTGAGCATGGCCATACAATTCAGAGTCTCACTTAATTAGGGGCCCAAGATATCACTCTTGTTATATAGGAGGGACAAATCTCATCTAGGTCACTCACATCCCTCCACATGATTCACAGTATGTCTAATAACTAACTTTATAATCACCTTGTTACAGATGACATTTGATGGTATTAAAACATACAACTCCTTATGTAGGAATCGTAGTGATTTCAGGTCAAAGGACCACGTACACCATTATCACTATGAGAATCACTTATGACACTCACGTAACGATCCATGTGGCGTTCTCATGGCGGGTCAGTCTAATACATCATTATTCTAATATGTATCCATGTGAAGACTCGATATCTCATATCCATGGCCCGTGAGATGTGGTCATCAGTCTACGCACATACTAGTCTCAATGCATTATTATCGTCCTAATTAACAATAATACTTGACTAAGGACATTTAAGAATAATGTTCTGTTTCTATTCGATAGGATCTCATGATCAAGTCATCCACTTGATGTCCTATGGCATAAAACTTACTATTCTAAGAACTTTACAATAAATGAAATGCCTTATATATTAAATAAATAGCATAATACAATGTAAGCCAGTATGGTCAAAATAAATTAGTCTCTAGGGCATACACCAACAGTGAGAAGGTTGGTGATAGAGTTGACTGGTTGAGCTGAAACAACCTTCTCACGATCCAAACTTTGTTCTATAAGGTGATGATGATTGAGAAAAGTCTTTGCTAGGTGAGATTAAGTTAATAGTACTATAACAATAGTTTGAAGTTGTTGATCTTTTAAAATGGATTTAATTAACTTTCTCAAATTAGTTTCTGGTTTGGTTATAAAGCCTCTAACTGAATCCAATCAAAAAGAAAAGTAAAGAGATGATGGAAAGAAGCTTTACACAAAGATTTATATTAGTTTACCCTTAAACCACACAGGGTTACGTCCAGTACCTAGTAACAATTAGAATTTTCCACTATTTGTCAAGTATTCTTTTACAACCAAGCTTCTTCAGGCTTTAAATTGAATATTCTTTAATCACAGCTTCTCCAGGCTCACAACCAAGTATTGTTGACAACAGTCTCTTCAGGCTAAATCCTAAGTATTCTTCTACAACCTCTTCAGGCCAACGAACTCATAAACAAGTGGCTTGGACAACCACACAAGCTCACTTACACAACGTAAAAATAGATATATGTTTTCAAGTGTTTATTTCTCTTGGGTACCTTTTGAAAGCACTCAAAAAGTGAATACAAACACTTTACAATGAATTTTAGAACACCTACTAGAGATTTCAAAAGGTTAGATAACAGTAGGTAAAGATGAAAGACTTCAGTTCGTGGTAGATAAACTCAAATTTGCATTAAGGTTCATAAAATTATTTTTCTAGCTTAGATCCTTTTATAGCCTTCGAAAATTTGACTGTTAGATGTTACAAATGGTAATTGTCCTTACTTGCTGCGTTGTTTTGTCTTTTTCTTGTTAAGTCAGCATGACATCCTTTAAGTGAGAATATTGGGCAAGTTTCTCACTTTCAATCCTTCCATGTACTTTCTCACTAGCAAGCTTCTCAAGTATCTTCCTAGCAAGCTTCTAATCTACCCTTCTCAAGCTTGAAATTATCAATCTTTTTATCTCTCTTGGTTTCACCTTTTCTTGGATGCTTCTTTAACATTCTAGTTTGACACATAGAATCCTTATTGAGAAAAGTCTTTGTAGAATTTCTTCATATTGAGAATCTTTCTTACAGCCTTCTTAAGACCTTCTCATTGAAGTCTCTCAAGTTCTTCAAGAACCTTCTCAGAGTTTTACTTGAA
Organism: Ormosia emarginata; assembly: GCA_029884605.1. NCBI lineage: Eukaryota > Viridiplantae > Streptophyta > Magnoliopsida > Fabales > Fabaceae > Ormosia > Ormosia emarginata. The sequence goes on along the minus strand of JAQQTP010000074.1, from coordinate 38,780,787 downwards.
TTCTCTCAAGTAATAAATTGATCTTCTTAGTCCACTCTGATTGTCCAGATACCTTTCTTTTGATGTATTGAGTCCTGTAAGACTTAATAAAACATAGAAAATACTCCACAAAGATCTTGTTAGTCTGATTCAAGTGTATGAAACCATTTAAACATTTAACTTTATTCTCTATATAGTTATTATTATCAAAACTTATTTTCTCAATCTAAAGCACAAAAGGGCTTTGGAGCTTACATATTGATTGAGGCACCTTCAAGTGAAACACTTTAAAAAGATACAATCACTCCTTTTGTAGTTATTAATCTCATTAAACAAGAGTTAAGCTTTGATACCACTTATTACCAAGAGGGTTCAAAACTCAAGAAGGGCAGGTTGTAACACCCCAACTTTTGGGTGAATGACCGTTGTGTCCCGATTTACTATTTCTTGTTTTCCTACATGAAATACAAGTATATTTTACAGGCTCTAATTTTATTTGGTCGTTTTGCGTAATTTGCTTCGAGACAGTAAAATAAAAATTTTGTCAAATTTATTGTTTTAAATTTTTTGTGTGATATACAAACATATATTACTGTCTGTAATTTTATTTGAACATTTTGGATGATTTGCTTCGTCGTGGGAAAAAATGGAAAAATGACCATTACAACCCGAATGTCGTTTTTAATTTTTACGTATGATACAATGATATTCTTGCATCTGTGATTTTATTTGGGTGTTTTATGTGATTTGCTTGAGTCGGAAATTTAAAATTTTACGGACCGGGAAATTTTATTATTATCAGCCAAGCTTACTAAACCCGAAATCGGAGACAGTTTTTGAAGTTTTATTTTCCTATGATTTTATCTGACAAATAAAATCGGGGTATGTTTTATTATCTGCTGGATGATTTTTTTCTTGAAAAATATCTAGTGGATGAAGACTCATCGCAACGGGCCAATAGAAACTCGACACGTGGCGTGACACCTTAGCACCATGACTCAGCAGATTCCGGAAGGTTCCAGAAGCGGTGACTCGCCCTGTGACTCACCGTAGCGAGCCACATGTTCAAGAAGTTCTATGATGACTCACCATGCTGACTCAGCGCTGTGACTCATCATTGATGACTCAGCTAATGACTCAGCGCTGTGACTCACCATTGATGATGCAGTTGATGACTCGACGGTGACTCAAGTTGACTCGCCATGTTGACTCACCTCTAGAAAATATCTCGTCACTCACCATGCTGACTCACCCGTTCTAGATAGTTCCACGATGACTCATCATACTGACTCATCGTAGTGAGTCACATGTTTTAGAAATTTCTCTTTGACGACTCGCTTTATGACTCATCAAGGGCAATCAGTAGAAAAAAAAATGATCAATAATAATTGCTACTTTGTTAGTGTAAGATAAAAATCTATGTATATTTTATTATCCATTAGACAATAGACACTGACTTTATAAGCAGTAAGTATTGTTCATTGCTTATAGTGTACCGAAAAGTATCTTAAGCCTTCATCTTTTTCCTGGAGTCTATAAATAGGAGGGCCTTGGCTCATTTTCAATTTTGGCAAGAAACTCTCACCCTTCCTCTCCCATGGTCTTCTACGGCCATAGCTTCCAAGTGGAGGGCAACCTTCATCCATTCATCTCACTTACTCTCCTACACATCCTTTTCTCCAAAGAACCAAGATCAAGCAACCAAAACTCTCTCATTTTCTCTCCCCCTTGATTTCAGCCAAAGCACCAAGAAACCTTCTCCAAATTTCTATAATTCCTACCAATATCATTTCTTGAATCCTTTCATCAATCCAAGACACTTTCATGTTAGGAATTTCTCAAGATTCCTTCATCTTCATCTTCCTATCAAGCAAAAACCACAAAAGCTTATATCTCTCCATTTCTTCAAGCTCACGGCCAACCCCTCAAAAGTCACCTTCCAAGCTTCAATAATTCTAAACAACCATAGATCTTGAATCTCCATGCAATTCTAAGGAACTTTCATGTTGGAGATTTTCCCTAAATCATCCATCTTCATTTTCGTTCTTCAAAGCTCAAGTTTGAAGCCTTGAAGGTGAAATTCTTTAATCTTCATGTTTCTATCCATTTTAAAGTTCTAATCATGATTTTAATCCATGATTATTTTAGTTTAGAGCCTTAGGTATTAATATTGTATGTTTTCTTTGATTTTTCAAGAGGCTCTTGGTGGAGAAAATTTGCTTGAAGGAGACATACAAGAAACTTGGAGGTTCTTCAAGAGGTAAGAGGGAGATTACCCTCATCAACCATGTGTGAGTGGTAAGGAATGTATGTGTTTGTAGTGAAGAATCCATAAGGATTCATTCACTTGATTGTTTATAGTCTTTCCTAATTGTGATTGATTATATGTGAAAGCATGTCTAATAGCTTTAATATTTTGTATGTGTTATGTGTGTAACATGTCTAATAGCTTTAATATTTTGTATGTGTTTTATGGTTGTTTTAATATATGGTATGTGTATATATATGCATGATAATTATTGTAACATGTAAATAATATACAAGGATTTGCATGAGTGTTCCAAAGAACACAAATCCAAGCTCACGGCCTCAATGCAAAAAGGAGAACCAAAATGTTCTCATCAATTTTCTAAAAGTGTGATTTAATTAACTTAGGAAAATTGACAAATTACCAATTTGTTTAGAGTAAGAAAAAATGAAGTTATGGATCAATGGATGAAATTATGTATTTCGGCCAACATGCCAAAGCCAAGCAATTATGATTTCTAAAATCATTTCCAAACCATTTTCTAAAACAATGATTTACTGAATTTAGGTAATAAAATAAATTTGACATGGATTTACAAGATGAAAAAAGATCAAATACAAAGACTTTGTTAAATTTGGCCAACAAGCCACATACTTTTGATCCAAATTTATTTTCTAACTATTGACTAGATAATTTAATTAGATCAAGAGTTTTATAAGAGATTAAATGTATGGAAATAATTAGGAATGAATTATAAAGCATAGAATGATTTTCGACCAAAATGCCAAATTTAAATGTTTGTGATTTATAGAATTGTTTTCAACTAAGGTTAAGTAATAAATGCCAAATGGATTTTATTACAATAAGTTTTAAAGAAATAAATTGATTAGAATTAAGTTTAAGAAGCTAAAATTGATAATTTTACTATTAGAAGAAAAATACAGCAGCTTTTGTAAAATTTCTAACATATAGCTCATATTATATTTTGAAGCATGTTAGTGATTTTCATAAAGTTAAATTATACGGTTAAAAATTAAGTAAACAAAATTTTTTACAGAAAACGTATTAAAAACTCTACGTGATTCTAAAAACAGAAAAATAAATTTACGCGATTTAAAAACATTTGTAAAAACAATGAGATTATGAAAATGGGATAAAATTTCTACGCGATTGACCGAAACTGTATAGTTTATACTATTGAGAGTATTATGTATATTTTTCGCTTTCGGGCTATAAGGTGAACCCGTACCGGCTTTGAAACAGTATTTGTCTGGTGGGACTTACTGTATATTTTTGCCATTGAGGGCAAGCCATGAGGGCATATATTTTTTTTTATATATATACCTTTGAGGGTATTTTGAGAATCTATATTTCTGGACATCCATTGAGTTGATGCCAATTTTGGTGGATTGATTGACGAGGTGAATCACATCGTATTGTCGGTGCGATAAGCGCAGTGTGGTTCGATTTTGAATGAACTTGGAGACGTTAGTGTGCATAATTCCATATGTGGACAGTTGGTTGCTCTTCTGGGCCGTGGTAACTGGTAACACACTAATGGACTCGACACACACTATACTTAATCGAGATCTTGTGAAGTCTAATAGTACATTGCCTGTAGTGACGCAACGTTAGACAACATGCTACACCCCGCCATGTGACTGTGGGCTATAGACGCAACGTGAGACCGCAGAATAGTTTGGTTGGGCAGCCGTGGTACTAATAGATTTTGCAGATCATTCTCTCTCTGATGTCTGTGTTTTTAGCTCCATGGAGTAGGATTGTGTCATATTGCAAATGTATCTGTGTTGTTATTTATTATGTTATCTATTATTTCTTTATCTGTGATCTTTTATCTGTGATATTTTATCTGTGATATTATATGTTTATATGTTGTATTTTGTCTGTACATTATTATCTTTTATCTGTGATATTATATGTTGTTATTGCATTTAATAGTTATTTTATATTGTTATGATTCTTGTTATGGCATTTTATATTGTATGAATGGTTATATCTATCCTGGTAATGTTATTGTAGTTTATTTTATTATGATATATGCTTATTTCATTTATTTATAAATTGATAACATGATTGTACTTGTGATATCTGTGTGTATGGAATGACTTTGTCATTCGTATAATTCTTTGCTACCGTACTGGTATTGGTGAAAGGGGATCTCACCTCTTTACTGTATTACTTGTTGTGTTTGTATTGTTAAATTTGTATAGTAGACGAAGGAAGTTTCTTAGACCTACTGGAGGCTATGTTCTGAAGATGGTGACGGCGTCAAGGTGTAATCTTCCAAGTTTCAACAGGATGCAGTTGATGAAGAAATGGAACATGTAGGTTGGGGTTTTCGTTAGTGTTGTTACCATGCTATTAGTAGCAACCGTCAGTGGGTTTGCTACTGTTTCTCTGAGTCTGTAAATGTTATGTTTTAAATTATTGTTGAATATTTTTGTGGCATATATAATATGTGTATTAATTAATTCAATTTAATTTCTGTTTTTCTTATAATTTTTGGTAAGTTTATATTTTTGCGAAATGAAATTTTAAAATTCATCTTTTAAAAATCAAAGCTTTTATAAAATGATTTCAGTTGGTTTTATGTTTTATTTAAAAATGTGACGCCCTACGGAGGGTGTTACATTAGTTGGTATCAGAGCACGATTAGAGTCTTTTGAGGTTTGTGGTTAGGTTTATCTTGTTTGTGTTGTATGACTCTCTGTGCTTGGACTTCGAAAGGAGACAACGTTGTTTGAAATGGTTACATCCGGTTTCCATTGTACTATGATTCGTCCGTCTTTTAAGGAAGGCGATGATTCATGGTAAACGTGCACGTGAGGAAGCAGGACATGATAGCGGCGATATGACTGCAACTACGAAAGCAATGGAAAGGACAACTGAAGGAATAGTACAACATGATCAGAGGATTGCTCTGCAGCAAGGAACGATAGCCGAGGTTTAGGATCGGACAAAGTCGGAATAGATCTTAGAATACGAGATTTTGTAACGTTGGACCATATTGGTTCCAAAGGAGGAGAAATCGTAAGACCAAGCAATTCCAGTGGAAAAACGTATTCGTGATCATCAGGAAGTCAACAACAACAACAATCTTGTGGAGGAGAGCCGAGTGATAGCAGGTTTGGTCGACTGTGACATCTGGCGCCAAAATGTCAAAAGTGTAGGAAGATCATCTAACGAGGAGTTGTGCAATCAAAGGAATCATCTATTTCAAGTGTAGGATGCCCGGAACATTTTGCTTTGAATAGTGTACCTCACCAAAGACAAAGTCATCTCATTAGTAACGTACGTGCTCGACATCTTAAGTAGAATGGAGCAACGATTCTTCAAGTGAAGTAAAAGAATCTTAGACGAGAACTTAAACAAAGAAGATTGTATCACAAAAAGGTGATTCTTTAACTATACTGTATAATTCCGAAAGTAACCTATTTCTCTATGGCATATAATTATGTGGGTCAATTAGAGTTATCTGTGCTTTCATTATTCTTTTGGCCTGATTGTTTCTACTTCTGTTGCTAGAACATGTGGTTGAGGACTTGAGTTACTTAAACCATCCTAAGTCTATTAAATAATTGAATCTTTTCTGTTGATTCAATTTGTATGCTTCATTCTTAAAACAGACGCAATTTAAAAATATGGATTGGGTATTTTTCCAACCATCCATGCTCTGTTAGATTTATCAGTCGAATTGTTCAAGTTAAAAAGCTTACTTCTAAAGTCATCGGACCATATCAATTTCTCTATTGGATAGGTTCGGTGGTAAGAATGATTCTATCATCTCTTATTTCTATGCCTTCATGATATCTTTCATATGCCGCAATTGCAAAATATGCAGAAATGTACATTTGGTCTAACTCATTCTTTTATGACTAATTGACTGTTTGAGTTGATTAGAGCTATCAATATCATTATTACCTTTTGACTTATCTATTTCTGCTTTTATTACCAAATCCATTGTTATTATCCAGTTCCTTAAACAATCTTTTCTGTTAATCTAAACTGTCTACCTCTTTCGCGAGATAGATGTGATCTTATAAATGGATTGGTTATTTTTAATCATATCCTATAGATTGTTTCAGTAAAACTTTGGTGTCTCAGAAAACTTATTCTTAAAATTAGGCAATGTCAAATTCTTTGTTGGACATGTCTGGTAACAATTCCAATAGTTTCTCTACCTTTTCTTTCTAAATTTTTATAATGTCCTTTTGTGTATTGCAATTGCAAAAGAAAGGATATTCTTAGTTAAAATTATGTCATAAGCATCAGATACAGTATTGTTGAAAAAGAGAACTTGATTTGTGAGGCACTTCCTGTTAAAAGCAAAGGAAAAAGAGTGAAGCAGTACAAAGGCAGGAATAATTTCAAGTGGTACTGATCAAAGTGGCGCAGCGGAAGCGTAGTGGATAGTATTTTTCGTCCTTATCTAGACAGAGTTGTCATTATCTTTATTAACGACATTCTGAGCTATTCTCGAAATCATGAGGAACATGCTAAATATCTTAGTGTGGTTTTCCATGTTTTACGCGATGCAAGGAGTTTTTGTTGGTCGAGGAAATCTGGAATGGTGTAAACGGATATGCAACGTGGGAACTAAAAGACAAGAATCGAGGAGTAGTGTCAATGATTGTTCAGAGACTGCTACGAATTTCGGGGGCGAAATTCTTTTTAGGAGGGGAGAGTTGTAACACCCCAACTTTTGGGTGAATGACCGTTGTATCCCGATTTTACTGTTTCTTGTTTTTCTGCATGAAATACAAGTATATTTTACAGGCTCTAATTTTATTTGGTCATTTTGCGTAATTTGCTTAGAGACAGTAAAATAAAAATTTTGTCAAATTTACTGTTTTAAATTTTCTGTGTGATATACAGACATATATTACTGTCTGTAATTTTATTTGAACGTTTTGGATGATTTGCTTCGTCGTGGGAAAAAATGGAAAAATGACCATTATGTCCCGAATGTACTATTTTTAATTTTTCTGTATGATACAGTGTTTTATATTACTGTCTGTGATTTTATTTGGGTGTTTTATGTGATTTGCTTCAGTCGGAAATTTAAAATTTTCTCGACCGGGAAATTTTATTATTATCCGAGTCGGAGAGCTTACTAAACCCGAAACCGAGAGGCAGCTTTTGAAGTTTTATTTTCTGCGATTTTATCTGACAAATAAAATCGGGGTATGTTTTATTATTCTTGGATGATATTTTTCTTGAAAAATATCTAGTGGATGATGACTCATCGCAACGGGCCAATAGAAACTCGACACATGGCGTGACACCTCAGCACTATGACTCAGCAGATTTCGGAAGGTTCCAGAAGCGGTGACTCGCCCTGTGACTCACCGTAGTGAGTCACCTGTTCCAGAAGCTTCTATGATGACTCACCATGCTGACTCAGTGCTGTGACTCATCATTGATGACTCAGCTGATGACTCAGCGCTGTAACTCACCATTGATAATGCAGTCGATGACTCAGTCAGTGACTCAGCACGCTGACTCGCCATGCTGACTCACCTGCTCTAGAAAATATCTACGCTGACTCGCCATGCTGACTCACCCGTTCTAGATAGTTCCACGATGACTCATCATACTGACTCATCGTAGTGAGTCACATGTTCTAGAAATTTCTCTTTGATGACTCGCTTTATGACTCATCAAGGGCAATCAGTAGAAAAAAAAGATCAATAATAATTGCTACTCTATTAGTGTAAGATAAAAATCTATGTATATTTTATTATCCATTAGACAATAGACACTGACTTTATAAGCAGTAAGTATTGTTCATTGCTTATAGTGTACCGAAAAGTATCTTAAGCCTTCATCTTTTTCCTGGAGTCTATAAATAGGAGGGCCTTGGCTCATTTTCAATTTTGGCAAGAAGCTCTCACCCTTCCTCTCCCATGGTCTTCTACGGCCATAGCTTCCAAGTGGAGGGCACCCTTCATCCATTCATCTCACTTACTCTCCTACACATCCTTTTCTCCAAAGAACCAAGATCAAGCAACCAAAACTCTCTCATTTTCTCTCCCCTTGATTTCGGCCAAAGCACCAAGAAACCTTCTCCAAATTTCTATAATTCCTACCAATATCATTTCTTGAATCCTTTCATCAATCCAAGACACTTTCATGTTAGGAATTTCTCAAGATTCTTTCATCTTCATCTTCCTATCAAGCAAAAACCACAAAAGCTCATATCTCTCCATTTCTTCAAGCTCACGGCCAACCCCTCAAAAGTCACCTTCCAAGCTTCAATAATTCTAAACAACCATAGATCTTGAATCTCCATGCAATTCTAAGGAACTTTCATGTTGGAGATTTTCCCTAAATCATCCATCTTCATTTTCGTTCTTCAAAGCTCAAGTTTGAAGCCTTGAAGGTGAAATTCTTTAATCTTCATGTTTCTATCCATTTTAAAGTTCTAATCATGATTTTAATCCATGATTATTTTAGTTTAGAGCCTTAGGTATTAATATTGTATGTTTTCTTTGATTTTTCAAGAGGCTCTTGGTGGAGAAAATTTGCTTGAAGGAGACATACAAGGAACTTGGAGGTTCTTCAAGAGGTAAGAGGAGATTACCCTCATCAACCATGTGTTGGTGGTGAGGAATGTATGTGTTTGTAGTGAAGAATCCATAAGGATTCATTCACTTGATTGTTTATAGTCTTTCCTAATTGTGATTGATTATATGTGAAAGCATGTCTAATAGCTTTAATATTTTGTATGTGTTATGTGTGTAACATGTCTAATAGCTTTAATATTTTGTATGTGTTTTATGGTTGTTTTAGTATATGGTATGTGTATATATATGCATGATAATTATTGTAACATGTAAATAATATACAAGGATTTGCATGAGTGTTCCAAAGAACACAAATCCAAGCTCACGGCCTCAATGCAAAAAGGAGAACCAAAATGTTCTCATCAATTTTCTAAAAGTGTGATTTAATTAACCTAGGAAAATTGACAAATTACCAATTTGTTTAGAGTAAGAAAAAATGAAGTTATGGATCAATGGATGAAATTATGTATTTCGGCCAACATGCCAAAGCCAAGCAATTATGATTTCTAAAATCATTTCCAAACCATTTTCTAAAACAATGATTTACTGAATTTAGGTAATACAATAAGTTTGACATGGATTTAGAAGATGAAAAATAATTTAAAGATCAAATACAAAGACTTTGTTAAATTTGGCAAACATGCCACATACTTTTGATCCAAATTTATTTTCTAACTATTGACTAGATAATTTAATTAGATCAAGAGTTTTATAAGAGATTAAATGTATGGAAATAATTAGGAATGAATTATAAAGCATAGAATGATTTTCGACCAAAATGCCAAATTTAAATGTTTGTGATTTATAGAATTGTTTTCAACTAAGGTTAAGTAATAAATGCCAAAAGGATTTTATTACAATAAGTTTTAAAGAAATAAATTGATTAGAATTAAGTTTAAGAAGCTAAAATTGATAATTTTACTGTTAGAAGAAAAATACAGTAGCTTTTGTAAAATTTCTAACATATAGCTCATATTATATTTTGAAGCATGTTAGTGATTTTCATAAAGTTAAATTATACGATTAAAAATTAAGTAAACAGAAATTTTTATAGAAAAGTTAGGAAACCATTATTATAAGTTTTCTAAAACATAATACTGTCAATTTTTATTAAAAATGGACAAATAAGATAGAAAAGATGTCCAAAAGACAAGATATACGGTATAAAAAATATTCTACGTAGTTTAAATGTATTAAATATTATTTCTGTTTATTTTAAATAATGATTTTTAAGGAATTCAGACAAGAAAATGATTTAAAAATCTTACGCGATTGAGAAAACGTATTAAAAACTCTACGCGATTCTAAAAATAGAAAAATAAATTTACGCGATTTAAAAACATTTGTAAAAATGACGAGATTGTGAAAATGCGATAAAATTTCTACGCGATTGACCGAAACTGTATATTTTATACTATTGAGAGTATTCTGTATATTTTCGCTGTCGAGCTATGAGGTGAACCCAGACAGCTTTGAAAGCAAGATTTTGTCCGGTGGGACTTACATGTATATTTTTGCCATTGAGGGCAAGCCATGAGGGCATATATATTTTTTATATATATATACCTTTAAGGGTATTTTGAGAATCTATATTTCTGGACATCCATTGAGTTGATGCCAATTTTGGTGAATTAATTGACGAGGTGAATCACATCGTATTGTCGGTGCGATAAGCGTAGTGTGGTTCGATTTTGAATGAACTTGGAGACGTTAGTGTGCATAATTCCATATGTGGACAGTTGATTGCTCTTCTGGGCCGTGGTAACTAGTAACACACTAATGGACTCGACACACACTATACTTAATCGAGATCTTGTGAAGTCTAATAGTACATTGCCTGTAGTGACGCATCGTTAGACAGCGTGCTACACCACGCCATGTGACTGTGGGCTATAGACGCAACGTGAGACCGCAGAATAGTTTGGTTGGGTAGCCGTGGTACTAATAGATTTTGTAAATCATTCTCTCTCTGATGTCTGTGTTTTTAGCTCCATGTAGTAGGATTGTGTTATATTGCACATGTATCTGTGTTGTTATTTATTATGTTATTTATTATTTCTTTATCTCGTGATCTTTTATCCGTGATATTATATGTTTATATGTTGTATTTTGTCTCGTACATTATTATCTTTTATCGTGATATTATATGTTGTTATTGTATTTAATAGTTATTTTATATTGTTATGATTTACTTGTTATGGCATTTTATATTGTATGAATGGTTATATCTATCCTGGTAATGTTATTGTAGTTTATTTTATTATGATATATGCTTATTTTATTTATTTATAAATTGATAACATGATTGTACTTGTGATATTGTGTGTATGGAATGACTTTGTCATTCGTATAATTCTTTGCTACCGTACTGGTATTGGTGAAAGGGGATCTCACCTCTTTACTGTATTGCTTGTTGTGTTTGTATTGTTAAATTTGTATAGTAGACGAAGGAAGTTTCTTAGACCTACTAGAGGCTATGTTCTAAAGATGGTGACGACATCAAGGTGTAATCTTCGAAGTTTCAACAGGATGCAGTTGATGAAGAAATGGAACATGTAGGTTGGGGTTTTCGTTAGTGTTGTTACCGTGCTATTAGTAGTAACCGTCAAATTCTCAACTCTTGTTTCTCGAAATCAGTAAATGTTATGTTTTAAATTGTTGTTGAATATTTTTGTGGCATATATAATATGTGTATTAATCAATTCAATTTAATTTCTGTTTTTCTTATAATTTTTGGTAAGTTTATATTTTTGCGAAATGAAATTTTAAAATTCATCTTTTAAAAATCAAAGCTTTTATAAAATGATTTCAGTTGGTTTTATGTTTTATTTAAAAATGTGACGCCCTACGGAGGGTGTTACACAGGTGAATTGAGTTTTTCAAACTTTTTGCAAATAGACCCCTTTTGATTTTTGTTGAAGGTACTTTTTTATGTGGTGAATAAATTTATTACAACAAAAAGATCTCACACAAGTTTTCAAAGAAAGAGAATGAGTAGAAGATGAAGCAACAAGTATGCAAAGCTAATAAATGAACTTAAATGTAAAGAGATAATAGTAGAAAAGAGTGCAAACAAGATTTATATTAGTTCAATCACCTTTGTCATAGGATCATCCACTTAGGAGTTTTCACTATTCTTCGAGCTTTAATAGGTGCTTAAAAAACCCTTACAGGTTTTGAGCTCTTCTTACACTTTTAAGATCATCAACCCTTATGTTTAAAAGTCTCTTTGTTTCCTAGAGGGATCCTCCACCCTCACAAGTGTTTACAATAGAGATTGAAAAGAATAAATTCTCTCAAAAAGCAGATTATAAAACTTGAAACACTATGAAGCTCTCAAAGATATCTCAAGAAGGTTTTAAAATAGAGCAAAAAAGTAGAAATAATTAAAACTTGGATTTAATGCTTGGGAGTAAGTTGTTGGATGTTCAAAAGATAGTATTAAGTGTCTTAAGCCTTGTATTTATAGCCCTTCAATGAAATAGAGTCGTTAGGAAGAGTAGGTGGAGCATTTAATGCACTGAAAACTAGTCGTTACTATGTTTTAGAGATGTGGTAATCGATTACAATGATGTGGTAATCGATTACAATGATATGGTAATTGATTACCATGCTTAAAAACGAGTTCTGGGCTTTGGTGTGCACTTGGTAATCGATTACAAGCCATTTCCAAGTGCTGTAATTGATTACCACACTTCTGACTTGTTGAAAATAAGTTTTTGAAGAGCTGAAATTGATTATGAGCATATGATGTAATTGGCTATTAGACAATGAATACATGTTTTGATGATAACAAACATGAAGATGATGACAAGATCAAGCCAAAGACCAAGTCCAAAGGAAGATTAAATGGTATACCTTATAGGACTTAAGATCTTTATGTAAGAAGCCTTCTAGATATCTCAAATATGTTTTCAAATATTTACAAATGGTTTTCACATGCTAAAATTTCAAACAAGCAAGTTTTGAAAAGCTAGTTATGGTGGTAGTTCAAAACTATTAAAAGTAGTCAAGTTTGAGTTTTGTAAAACTGACATTTGGTTACTATTTTGATCATAACTTTTAAAATACTTTGAGTTTTGTTCTGAAACTTCTCAAAGATCTTTCCAATAAGTGGTCATTTGCTTTAAACGAATGAGGAATGAATAAGTTATGACCATTTAAAGTCAGTTTTTGAAACCAGAGTGGTTTATTCGAATAAGGGATGTGTTATTCGAATAATACACACCAAAAACGTTCCAGAACATGTTTTTAAAAATTTATTCGAATAACCAAAGGGTTATTCGGATAACAAGTTCTAGAAAACACTTCTTGGTGTGCTATAAGTGGATTTATTCGAATAACAAATGTGTTATTTGAATAACACGACCCAGAAAACACGTAACAACTATTTTCTATGCATTTAATGATGAAATAAATGATACCCAACAACTCTTTTTCAAAGAACTCTATAAATACATGTTTTTAGGTCATCTGTTATATACACCCAACTATCTGAAATAATTATTTCTTGCTTTAATTCTTGATTTATATTTTTACATATTTCATATGCTCTTTTTTACCCAAATTTGAGATATCCTAAAAACGCTTCATAGTGCTTCAATTTGTATCATTTACTCTTGTGAGAGTTTTTCTTTTCTTCTATATCTTGATTCACTATAAAGAGGGTGAGGTATCCCTCAAATAAATTATAAGGGTGAAGTATCCCTATTTATTGAGGCTCAAGCACAAATGGTAAGACATTCCAAGGTGTGAAGAGTACTCTAGTTTGTAAATGTTTCAAGCACCTGTTGAAGCTTAAAGTGATAGTGTAAAATATCGGGTGGTTTACTTGAGGACTGGACGTAGGCCACAAGTGGTTGGTGGCTGAACCAGGATAAATACTGTGTTTGCTTCCCTTAACTTTATCTCCTTTACATTTGTGCTTTAATTATATATGCTTGAGTTGAATTTAATATCTAGTTTATTTACTTGATTTATTCTATAACCCAAGTTGTATTTGAGTAATCTACATAGTTGTATCTTTGTTAAACTTATTCCGCTACATATGTTGATTGAAAATATCAAAATGCATAATTTCTTAATGTTGTTTTAAAAATTTGTATTCACCCAATTCACCCCCCTCTTGGGTGATGGTTTCCATGACTAACATGTGATAATCGATTACGAGCTTTCTGACATGCTCGTATTAGATTATGAACTCCTCGCAATGGATTACAACCATTCTAAAACCAAATTTTGAGCACAAGCAAGCCTTGTAATGATTAACAACAAACAAAATTTGGATTTTTCAAGGATTGAAACAAAATTTTCATAACCCAAGTTCAAAACATGATTTTGTGTAAAATAATCCAGATTTTTCAAAACCAACAACCACCAACTTAAAGATTTCATAATAGAGTTTTCAAAACCATTTTGAGCTTATTGAGATATCAAGATCACTTCTCACAAATAAGATCCTAAGTCCTATAAATCTATTATCTTGAAGCTTGCCTTGGACTATGTTTTTTCCCATAGCTTTATTATCATCAAAACCTTCATGAAATAAGCATTCACAACTACCTGTGAGCAACAACTTCACACAGTGACCAATTTGTTTGACTAAGTAATAACTCCCACTAAGAACTATAGTGCTTCCTTATTCAATAAAGTATATTATGGGTTCACCAAGACTTTTTCAACCTTTGGCCCAATCCTCTTAGTCTTTGACACAACCAAAACCATTTTGGAGCAACACCAACGTCTCCCCTAGACTCGCTTGGAAATACTTAAATTTGTATGCATTGGTCAAGATAGGCAAAAGATAGTGCAAGTGATGGCTGCATCTACAAAAGCATAAGCAACATATACTGAAAATCAGATTGCAGACATTTCTTAAAGGACTCTAGCTTTAGAGACTCAATTTCAAGAAGAACGAGCTAATATATCTAGGATGGAGCAGAAGCGTGTGACTTGCCATCGTAAATTGAGTGATTGTGGAGCTGAATTTAGCAATCTGAAATACTTGGCCGACAAGTTACAAGAACAAGTTGATTCTATAAGCTCCATGTGGGTGAGTTTGTTTCCAAAGGGAAAGGCTATGACTGAATGTGATGACACATTGCAAGCTTTTGCTAAACTCCTCGAGATGCTTCAAGGATTGAAGCGTATGCTAGATTAGTCTTTATCTACCTTTCTATTCTTGTTGAGTTTGTGGATAATTGGCATTTTATGTTGTGGGTTATATTTCTTTAAATACTTACCATTTATGATTCCACAATCTTTTTTGAATTTCTCTTAAGGCATATGAATTGCCTTCATATTTTTGTTCTACTAAGAGAGGTCCCTCCCAATGGGGACTCCATTTCCATATGCCTTAGACCTTTGGTCCATTGGCAAAATTACTTTCCAAACAAGATCCCCTACTTGGAAAGTTTTCAGTTTAACCTTCTTATTGTAGATTGTGGAAACCTCATCTTTATAACTTGGAAAATGGTTCAATGCCTCTAACCTTTTCTCGATTAAGTTATCTAACTCTTCATACATCTTTTGCTAATATCGTTCTAAGGGTAATTTCATTTGATGTAGAATGCGAGTTGATTAGAGTCTAACCTTGATTAGAAGTGTAACATCATCTTTTTACACATGTTAGACTTATATAAGGTTGCAGATGTAGCTTAATACTTGGTTAACATGTCTGTTAAATTCTGTGATGTTTCGAGTTAATTTAGACACTTTGTCGCAATACAGAACGTGCAAAATGACTATTTTAATTTAGAAAAATAGCATAAATATGTAATTATAGAATATTATATTGTATGAACTTGTTAAACTTGTTGTATTATCATTTTTCTTATTTACATAAAATTTGGTTTTGATTGAACGTGCTGATTTATCTCTGTAAGCTTTATTTATGCTATGGAAATAAATATGAAAATTTCATTTCTAGGTCACAAATATAGGGATGAGGATGTGATTAAATTTTGAGGGAAAATAGAGTCAGTTTGGTATTTTTAAAGACACTGAGTGAGTATTTAAGTACTAGTTTAGGTCACAGCAGATATAGAAAATTGTGGAAATGATGAAACAAGAATTTTGATGGATCTTATAATTTATTCTAAGGTTGTTGAAAAGTCGGAAACTTGATTTAGTAATATCAAAGTGTTCTTAATAGATACGAAGTTTAACAAAAGGACAAACTTGCCCTTAACTTTATCTTTTAAAAGATGATAATTTTCTCATCTTTCTCACTTCTCTCACGCTGGTTTTCTAGCAAAAACAAACAAAGAAAGAATAGATAGATATGTTAGAGAGAGGGATGAGACATAGAGAGAAGGGAGGAGTATGGAGGCCTTGCATGGTCCATCTAGAAGTCTTGGATGCTTGAGAGCTTGAAGGAAAAATTGAAGAGGGAAGTGAGAGCTAGGCAATGCACTCTAGATCAAAGGGAATCAAACTTATTGCCTTGAAGGAAACTAGAGATAAGACCAAGAGAGGTAAGGGGTTTTTTGAAAGTCATTGAAATTTTGTACCTTCAAGTATGAGTTTTATGATAATTTGTGAGATCTAAATTTTAGTGGGATTATTTGAATATTTCGGGTATAAAATGATTATGTTATATGTATGAACTTGTTAGTTAAAATTTCCTCTTCCTTGTATATGAATGGATTGTCGTGAAAGGGTTCAAGAGGGGGTGGGGAGTTGCATATGAAGGATGCATTTTTCAACTTGAATTTGTTAGTTCCAGCTTCTAAATTCACACGAAGTCCCCTATTTTTTTTTATGGTTGAACTCATTAGTGTTAGAATTTCACTTATATGACTGAACTGTAGAGCTACGGCAAGGATATGTGGTGTAAGTGTTTGAAATCTAAACGAGTGTTTCAAAAGGAATTTAATGTTTTGTAGGGGTTTTTGCACCATGGTTTATATGTGCTTGAGATGATGATTTCATGAGATCTTTGATGATGGTTGTTCTCGGGTTTAAAGGAAATGGGGGTTGTTTATTTTCATTTTGCTTCTAAGCTTCTTGATTAATCATGCTTTAATAGTGATGATGTTAGTTTGATGTATTTGATATTAAGGTTGCTGTTTTTGTGGTGATGGCCGAGAATGATGATGGGAAATTGATATCAAATTCTATTATTAAACTAGACAATTAGAGTATAATTGAAGGCTATGGTTTAAATTCGACATTGATTGTTCCTTATTTCTATAGTTTGCTTTGTGGTAATTGTGGTTTAGTTGATGTATAATAGGTCAAAATGGGATTTTGAGGTATTTTGAGTGTTTTCTCACTTGAATGTGTTTTCAATGGGTGTTTATGGTTTGTTCATGGTAAAAGTTTGAGTTAGAAACTTGAGACTCTTCATTAGGACCTTTGATTCACAAAGTGAGAAAAAAAGATTTTTTTTTTGCATAATTGAGTTTAAATCTATGATTGATGAGTTAAATTTAGTATTTAATGATCCTAACATGATTAGAGACCATGATTAGGGTAGAGGAACACTTAGAATTCATGAATAACCCGAATTATGCAGAAATAATGTAGCACCCGAGTAGTCTGTGATGTTTGTTGCATAACTTGAGCTATAGACATCAGATTGACTTGATTCAAGTGACATTTGAAAGCTAAGACATAAGGATTTATGTAATAAAAATTTTAGAATTTTAGAGCAAGTTAATCAGTATTAGTTTCTGTTTGAATCCGAGGCAAATTCTGCAAAAAATGCATTATGGCAGCAAGTAAACCAAATTACATAATTTCTAGCTTCGATGTCATATTGATATGAGACTACTGGCATTTGAAAACTAACATGTAAGGTTAGTTGACTAATAAATTTCAGAATTTTTGAGTTCTTAGTTTGTTCCCAGTTTCATTCAAAGTCAGGTTATTTTTAGGTAAAAGAGATAATGCCCTATTTTAACTCCTGCATAATGTCGCATAACTTTGGCTACATTTATCCAAATGAGGTAAGGTTTATGGCATTGGAAAGATATGATATAAGGCTATATGCCTATAAAATTCCAGAATTTTTGAGGTTATGATGCACATTTGGTGCAATCTTGAAAATCAGCTTTTTTGAGGCAAATATTGAGGTGTTTTGGGATAGTTTAAGTTTGAATGATTTGTGAACCATGTGTTGTTCACTTTTTGGTTAAAGTTGAGCTAGGATGACGTGATAAAAGTGTGTTGGATCCTTATATGACTGATTTTTCTATGTAATTTCATGTCAAAGATATGAATCATTGTTTATTCCATATATTATTAAAGAATGAAGATAAGACATTAAGCTATGATAGGATGTGCTAATGAGAAATACCATAGAGTATAATTAATGAATGCCTTATGTTTTGTTATAAGATGAATGATAAATGTAATTGATATTGATGTTTAATGTTATGGTATAAAAATGATCATGTTGTGAAACATTGAATATACCTTGTACAGTATTAATGTTGATGATAGACATGATTTTGGGAAGCAATATAAAAGAAAGGATTAAAGGTAGGTGAGGTTGAATGAGTCCCTCTCTACCATCATGTAATGTAATGTATAATGGAAAGTTTAATGATTATGGTAATTACTTCCCAATTATGCAAGAAGAATCATGATTATGTAAAAAGTGAAAGAAGGAAACGTTTTTAATACTCTTGTATGTTTTGTTTTCAAACTTGTTATTTGATGTTTCCATGTATTATAAACTTATGCTTGGACAAAAAGGCTCCAAGTAACTTGGACAAAAAGGCTCCAAGTAACTTGGACAAAAGGGCTCTAAAAGCCAAAGTTATTAATGTTTAGTAGTGCAAGGAACAAAAGGGCATCTTGCCTACCCAAAAACAATACAAGAACAAAAAGGCTTCTTGGAAATATTCAAATAATATGTGTTTTCTAAAACAAAACCTTTTAAAAATCATTGCATAAGCATACTTTAGGGTTTTCATTAGGCATAAACATACATTACCATGCATTACATAAATTTGGCAATTGTATGGGCAATTGTCTTGTTTTTATTAAACGTGGAGATTAAGGATAAAAGCTTATTAGAAAAGGTTGATAATAGTATTTAAAGTGAATTAAGTGTTGTTTCTAGTATGATGATAGATGTTTATGGTACATGCAGTTCAAGTTGATTGTTATGTAATAAATGAATTATTTTGTAATTAAATGAACTATCTGCTTTGGAAAAGAAAATGACTGAGATTTGGCTTATGTCACCTTTCCAGAGATTAAGTACAGTTTGGTTTTTACCCCAAAGCAGCTGGATTTACCATGATGTCATGATTTAAAATTTTACTACTGAGAATTATTAATTCTCACCCCAATTTTTATTTTATGTTTTCCATGATAAATCTAGCAAAGGATCAAAGCAAGTGCAAGGCAAGGAGATGAAGACTTAGTTAAGCTGTTTATGTAATAATTTTGGTTATGTAATTATATTAATAATTTTGTAATTAAGTTTAGGTAATTAGTTTTGTGAAAGTTTGTAATATCAGACATAACAAATAGATTTCTAGTAAAGAGCAAGTTTCCTGAAGTATAAAATGTCTTCCTCACTTATTTTTGCAAAGGCTCTATATATTTATTCGTTGAATAGTTATTGAATAGGTTGTAAATTACACTTAGGTTAGAAAGTAGCATACTAATTCTATTTACTTAGTATACATAGGGTATACTATAGTGAATGAAATTATGGTGTTACAAGAAGCCTCGAATCGCAGCCATAGGTTAATTTGTATGGAATGGAACTAGTTGCCTCATTTCGAGATGTTCAACTATCCCATAGAACTTGGTTTAGCACGTTGTGCCAATTCTTTGAATACTGGCCAATGCTTTTCTTGATCAAATTTTTTACAATTTTATTCATAGCTTTGGCTTGGCCATTAGCTTGTACATAGTAAAAGCTTGACTTTTATAGTTTAATCCCCCTTGTGGATGCATAATCCTTGAACTTAACTCCAGTAAAATAATTCCTTGATCTGTTGTAATTATTTCAGAGATTCCAAACTTGCAAAGGATATTATTCTCAACAAATTCAATAACATCTTGTTGAGTTACGTTCTTTAATAAAATTGCTTCCACCTATTTACTAAAATAGTCTATGACAACCAATATGTATTGATGACCTTTAGAATATGCAGGGTAGATTTGTCTAATAATGTCCATAGCCCACCCCCTAACCGACGATGGTTTAATAATTACATGCATATCATTTGATGAGAGATGCTAAATAGGTCCATGCCATTGACATTCATGACAGCTCTTGGAAAAATCTATAACATCCTTTTCTAATTAGGGTTATAGAAGCTCAATAACACCGATATGAGTTATCTGTTAAATCGAGTAACCTTTTGGATTAGTTTGAGCATAAGTCTATGACACTAAATGTGAGAAATAACTCAGAATTCAACATGAATTGTTGAACTGATAGAAATAAATATGAAAAAATTATTTCTAGGTCACAAATGGTTGGAATGAGTTGTAATAAATTTTAGAGGATCAACTGAATTTGTTTGACAGTTATAATGAAGCTTTGTGGTTAACAATGGTATATAAGGATAGTTGTTAAATGATGAAACTGAGAATTGAATGAAATCCTAGAATTTTCTATAATACCTATGAAGGTTAGAAAATTCATTAATGGAATATTGAAGTATCCTTAAGAAATATAGTTTTTCTAGTTGAATTTCATATTTATGCTTTCTTTTCTCTTCTCCACTGCCTCTTAACTTTGCTTTCTTATCTTTGTTTTATTTGTCTTTTCACTCATTTTCACTCTCTCACCCACATATTCAGTAGAGGAAGAAAATAAAGGAAAGATAAGAAATAAAGGAAGAAAAATAAAAGAGAGAAACATACAGGAAGAAAGGAAGAAGTAGCACATGAGAAACAAGGAAAAAGAAGTGAAAGAAGGAACGAAAGGTGAAGAACTAAGCATATAGTAATAGAGGTAATGCTTGTTTTCTACACCTTATTATTCTTTTCTTGGTTTCCAGAAAGTTTTAATTGAACCCTTGAATGATTATTATGAAAAGAATAATGAATGTGATGAGTTAGAATGATGTTCTTGTGATATGTTTTATTGGTTTAAGCTTAGTTTTTAGCTTGAACTTATATACATTTGTGATTGATAAAATGGGTCTCCATGTATACCCATATTTGGTATGTTATTTAGAGGATGATTTGAATGCATATATATGAAGAATTGATGTTGTATTTGGTTGATATATGATTGGTTTTAGGGTTACTTGGGTTGAAATCTCTATTTTCTATAAAAAGCTAGGTGGTAATCGATTACCATGGGTTGGAAATCAATTACCAAGCTATGAAATGTGTTTTTGAGCAAGTGGTAATTGATTACCAAAAGCTGGTAATCAATTACCAAGGCTCTGCCAAGATGGTAATCAATTACCAAGCCTTTGTTTTGTAATTTTAGAAATTATAATATGTGGTAATTGATTACCACTACCAATGACTTGTTTTGCAAAAATAGAGTTTTTTACCCTATAAGACTTGAATAGAAACTTAATTTATGAATCTTTTTATTAATTGTGATATTTTGCAAGATGTTTATCCGTCAAATTGAATAAGACCTTTAATTAGATCAATGTTACTATAAAAATACACTTGATAAATTAGAAAGAATGAGAATGTGCACTAGATATAATCAATTGATTGATATGTGATGTGTGGATAAAATACATATGTCTTGTGCTTGATTTGAGGAGGATTTATGTGTGCTTTGATTAATTTATGTTAGAATTTATGTCACTTTTAATCTAATTATCATTGTTATCTCTTGATTGGTCTTTCTCTATGTTTGTAGGTCCAAAAAAGGTGTTTTGATATGGTTCTATGAAGCTTTGGATGGATTCAATGCAATAGAGTTGAGCTAGGAATTTATATGGCCAAGATTCGCGAAGAATTTGACCTTTGCGCGATAAAATGAGCATAACTTGCGCTACAGAGGTTGAAACGAGGTGATTCTAGTGGCATTGGAAAGCTAAGAAAAAAAGCTATAACTTCCATGAAGAGCGCTTCTGTGTGAAATTTTAGAAGGCACGACCGTGTCTCTTTTTCACATGGCTGTGTCTCACTTACAGTGTGAGTTACGCAAATCTTGGTCACATGGCCGTGTCGAAGGGAGACACGATCGTGTAAGGTCTCCTAGAGCAAAAATAGGCAGTTTTGCCCCTAAACTATTATAAATAGAGCCAATCCCTAAACCTAAAGAGAGACTTTTGAGACGACAGACTTTGAGAGGCAGATCAGAAGGGAGAATTGCCATGAATACTTGGAGGACGACCACGAAAATAGGATGACATTCTTGAAGGCTTGAAGATCATAATCACCATAAAAAGGGTTTTGATTTCTCTTTCCTTCTAGTTTTCCCCTTTCTTTGGGTTTTCTTTCCATGGATTTGTATTGTGATACGAGTTTGTTTATTTTAAACATAAGTAGCTAATCCCATAGCTAGGGCTATGGGAGATATTGTTTTCCTAATTATTTGGATTTGATCTCGAATTTGATTAAGGTAACTTCTTTTAGGGTCTATTATATTGTTTGAATTCTTGTCAAGACTTGATCACTTTTGTTTTGTTTTAATTCATTGTTTGACCGGTGACCATCCACAACCAATGAGTGGACCTATATAATAAACCTAGGATTAGATTGGTAAACGACCAAACATCAATTTATTTCTACTAATGGAATTGATGGTATGTTAGTTCATCTCTTGAATTGGAGCTTAATGCCTTTTTTATTAATTCAACTAAATGACCAAATAGGTGAATTAAATTAGGAATAGAATATTGTTTCATCTATGACCATTGGGATTCAATAGCAAATAAGGGAATATTGGCAAGATAATTACCTTACATCATATATGAGTGAAAATCTTATTAATTGGATTCAAGTGAACTTTGCACCCTAGTCTCTCTATAATTGATTGTCTTTATATTGTTTGATTATTCATTGTTTTACTTAATTTTTTTTTTATTTTAATTTAAATTCCTCCTACAATTTCAATTGTCTAAATAACTAAGAGTTTTACAAATCTAGTAATTATCACTTATTCATCGTGGGATCGACAACTGTGACTCAAGTCCTATATTACTTTGCGATAGAGTGCACTTGCTCTTAGTGTATTTTGCGCGTATCAATATGTTCAATGAATGATAAAGGAAGTGATCCATAGTAGTTTGTGCTTGAGATACTCACTCTCTACTTGTAATGATTCATAATGGATTGAGGTTGAGATACTCCATTTCTACTTAAAGTGATCCATAGTAGATTGAGGTTGAGATACTCTCTCTCTACTTGTAGTGATCCATAGTAGATTGAGGTTGAGATACTCCCTCTCTACTTGAAGTGATTCATAGTAGATTGAGGTTGAGATACTCCCTCTTTACTTGTAGTGATCTATTGTAAATTGAGGTTGAGATACTACATCTCTACTTATAATGATTCATAGTAGATTGAGGTTAAGATACTCTCTTTTTCTACTTGAAGTGATCTATAGTAGATTGAGGTTGAGATACTCCCTCTCTACTTGTAGTGATCCATAGTAGATTGAGGTTGAGATGCTCCCTCTCTACTTGAATCTCTAGTTTGAGAATGAACATTCCCCCATTATTAAGGTAGTACGAGGAGGAACATCCCCTCTCTACCTAATGATACTCGAGATGTGATAAATAATGAATAATATTTGGTACCTAAGAGGTGATAAGTGATGAATGATATTTAATATTTGAGATGTGATAAATGATGAGCTATGATAAATGATTATTCTTGATAAATGACTAGATTTGATGAATTATTTGCTTTTACAAATGATTTTGATAAAAGATATAAATTGACCTCTGTTTTGGAAAGAGAAAGGAAATTGTTTTGACAATAACCACCTTTCTATAAAAATTAATTAATGAGATTCACTTGATTTTTCCCCAAAACAACTGAAATTGTTATGATGACATGATTTTTATAACAAACTACTTTGAATTGTAATATTCTCACCCTATTTGTTTGAATTTCCATGATGATTCCAAGAAGAACGTATGAAGTCATGTAAAAAGAAGAACCCTGATGTAGAGATGCTTTATCTCCTTTTGTTTTAATTTTGATGCTTAGTTGTATAGTTTTTGTGCCTTGTAGGCAAGTTATGTATATAAAGTACAATGATGTATAGTTTGTATAAACTTCATTATCAGTTATATATATATATAATATTTATGAAATAGGCTTATATTTTTGTATATATTTAATTTGTTTTCTATAAAGATTGATTATATTTATAAGTGATATGCCAAATCTAATTACTAATGCGTAATCTAGATATATCATTAGTACTAGTATTTGGGATGTTAGAAAATCTATACAATCTCGACGCATTAAGGGCCAATAACAACCTTGGCAATGTAAAGTCCAACTCCTTCTATTTCAAGCTTGATGGGCCCCACAAATCCCTTCGTGGACCTCAGCCATTGCTTCAGTAGCTTCTTTATTAGTTAAGCATCTCAATAACTTGCCATCGACACTCTTAAAAAATAGCTCTTTATTAAGCAATACATGATTAATAGCCTTGAGCCTTATTTTGCGCTTGACATTACTATTTGGGTTTGATAAATAAGGTTTCAATTCTTACATCCAAATATCTATCCCTTCATTAAAAACTTTGGCCTAGAATATCTCTCTTTCCTTCATAGGTAAAATTTCGTCTTTAATTTCCGGCAAGCTTCCTAGCTCCGTAGGTCGAAGCAGATAACTAGAGGCCAACTGAGCCAAAACATTCAACATATAGTTTGATGCCATAGGGATATATTGAATATCCACCTTGTCGAACTCATATAATAATCGTGTTGCTATAGCCAAATATTGTATCAAACTCACATTAACACATTTATATTCTCGTGTAATTTGTATGATAACTAACATTGAGTCACCATATATTTCTACATTTCTACCTCCCATCCTAAGAATGAAATCTAACTCAGTTATTAAGGCTTCATATGCAGCCTCATTATTTGATAAAGTTCCATTAAGGCTAAAGTTAAGGTGTATAATCTTTTTGGATGAGTCAATAATAAAATTACCTATGCTTGTCCTGAATTGATTACTTGAACCATCAAAATAAAGCTTCTATTTTCTTAAACCTACATAATTTACTAAGATTTTTGGAAAATGGTTGACCATGAAATCAGCCAAAACTTGGCCTTTCATGGCTTTTCGTGGCACAAATTACAAAGAATATTCCAAAAGGGCAATAGCCATTCGACCCATTCTATTATGGGTTACAAGCATGGTCAAAATATATTAAATTATATTAACATCAGAATAAACATAAACGGTAGTTGGGATAATATAATATTTAAGTTTCATACAAGCCAAATATAAAGCTAAGCACTGATTTTCTACTTCACTATAGTTTTTCTCGACTTTTATTAGCATGCGACCTGGGGTATAAATTGGTTCGTATTGACCCGACCAACTTGAAAAATTGAATTGAACCAATTTAATTGGTTTAGTTCAGTTGATCTGGTCTAATTGGGTAAAACTTGATCAAAATCGATCATAAGTGGTTTAGTTATCAGATTTCATGATTTGAAGCCCAAGACCTGTAAACCTGATCTTTTTTTTTTCATTGTAGCTTTAACGTTGCGTTTTCTTCCCCCAAGAAATCCAGAATCCCTTTCCTTTCCCTGTCTCCATCTCTAAGTCTCCCAACCCTAGTGTCGCTCCACTCACCTAAATGTTGTGTCGCTCCCTGCCTCGCCTCCTCCCATATGCCTACCTTCTAGCAACAAGAGCCTTCTCCACTATGCTGGTATTGGTGTTGTGAGCCTGCAATGAGTTGTTGCAATGCTCCTTGTGCTGCAACGAACAAGACACCACCAACGAGCTACCCTTCACCGTTGAACAAGAGACCAAGGGCGACAAGAGGCCACCGATGGCGAGCTGCTAGATTGTTACAAAAGTTTTGAGCTTTGTTTATTTTTATTTTTCTTTTTTTCTGATTTGCGACGATGAACCCAAGAACCAAGTGGGGTAATCGAAATCTAAGGGTGAAGTTGTAATGCTAGTTTGCGAAGAAGAACCAAAGAGTGATGTTATGGTGGAAACTATGATCAATGAAGAGCCTCATATGGTTGTTGAATCTTTGAATTAGTTGGATTTCTTGGGTTCCAATGATGAGAAACTTATTTCTCTGATTTGAGATTGATGCTCTTTGATTTGAGCTTTGTTGTACGATTTTTTTGTGTTGAGATTGCTTGCAATGTGCTTGAATTTGAGTTACTTGAATCTAAGTTGATGGACTACATGATTTTTTGTGTGAGATGTTGATTTCTGTTAGCAGGGATTAAAAAAAAATTGAAGAACCTAATCACCTGAAAAAAACTAATCGGGTTTGGTAAAAAAGATTTGCAAAAATTGAACTTAACCAAACCAATTAATTTGGATCAGTTTGAATTTTTTTCTACCTAAAATCGAACCAAACTGATCCGTTACACCCCTACATGTGAATATAGTAAAAGATTGACCTCTCAATCCTATTTTCATCATCTTGAGCTAAAAAATAACCTATATTGTTGTCATTGGTGGATAAATATAATTTTAAAGGTCTATTAGGATCAGGTGGAGTCATTATAGGTGAGTTTACTAGGTACTATTTAATGTGATCAAAAGGTTTGTAGTGCTTTTGACTCCACTTGAACTCCTCCTCATTCTTCAGTTTGAGTAAAGGGGAATAGATCTTTAACTTGCCAGTTTAAGATGAAACGCCTTAAGAAATTTATTTTTCCAAATAAAGACTGTAACTCCTTTTATTCATTAGTAGAGAGGTCTCCTTGATAGCTTTAGTTTTGTTCTTGTCGACCTTTATTCCTTTACGATGTACCAAGAATCGTAAGAAGTTACCTACAACCACACCAGAATTACATTTAAGTGAGTTCATTTTTAAATTATGTTTCCTCATTCGCTCGAAAGCATTTTTCAAATCTTCTAGATGATCATCATCTGAATTAGATTTTACTACCACATCATCTATATAAATCTCCATAAATTTACTAATTATGTCATGAAAAATAACATTTGTTGTCCTTTAGTAAGTTGCTCCAGCATTCTTTAGACCAAAGGACATGACCACCCATTCATCTTCGCCTATAAAGATTTTGTTATAGCCAGAATGACTATTCATAAAACTCATTATTCGATGACCCGAGGCCGAATCTATCAACATATCAACTATAGGCGTTGGGCACTCATCTTTTGGTGTTGCCGAATTTAAATTTATGAAATCGACATAAGCTCTTATCTTGCCATTTTTCTTGATTGCTGGAACTATATTTGAGATCCATTCAGTGTACCTGACATTTCTAATAAATTTAGCCTTCAATAAACGTTCAATCTCTTCCTTAACCTTCAAGGCCACCTCTAGGACAAAGTGTCGAGGAGACTACTTAAAAGGTCTGAGTCCTAGCTTATTCGACAAATGGTGTTTGACTAACTCTCCGCTCAGGCCTAGTATTTTATGGTAGTCCCATGCGAAGCAATCTTGGTACTGCTTTAACAGTGTAAGCTCTAAAGTCCTTTAGTACTTAATATTGTATAATTTATTTTGATGATAACAACTATATTGAAAATATAGTTTGAATCTTCTCATAATTTGGCATTTGTACTTAACCTTTGTGGAGTTTTTTTCTATATTATTAAGCTTTTTAGGATTAAAACAAAGTTCAAGGAAGCCTTCTACGTATTTGAAAAGGTTTGAAAAGATCAAATTATGACATGAGAAAGTTCAAGTAAGACTTGAGAAGCTCTCTGAAGAACATGAGAAAGTTCATTGTGAGAAGGTCCGAAGAAGATTGAAAGAATGTGCAAATAGAACTCTCACAAATGATCACTCCATAAGAAGAAACTCAAACCAACATTACCATCAAGAAGGATGTAAAGATTTATCATTAAGATTATAAAGATCAAAGTTGAGAACATTGAAGTTTTCAGGCATGAGAAGGTTAGGAGAGAAAGTTGGTGAGAAAGTACCTGAGAAGCTTCAAGCTGAAAAGACTTAGTGAGAAGGTAGACCTTAAGAAGGTTTCAGATGAGCATTTTCACTAAAAGCAAAATGTTGATGTGTCTAAGAAAAGGACAAAATAATGGTCACCACAACCAGTAAGTACAACCATCGTTTGTAGTGTCCAACAATCATATTTTGAAGCCTATAAAAGAGATCAAGCCTGAAGAACAAGTGGAGAACTTTGTTGAAAAATTTTCTGACAAGCTGATAAGAATTGAACATTCTCACCTACACCTACTTGAGTTTTATCTTTGTAAGATCTGTAGTAGGTGTAGATATTGATTTGTGCAAGTGTTTGTATCCACTCCCAAAGGATTTTGAGTTTTAACCAAGCTAAACAAACACTTCTTCCTACCTCTGATTCTGACTTGTAACGAGTGGGCTTGTGAAATTGTGCAAGCCACTTGATCTTGCGATTGTAGGCATGAAGAGGCTATTGAAGAATACTTGTTACTCAACTTGAATAGGTTTTTTGGCAAAGAATACTTGTAAGAAAGCCTTAAGACACTTAGTTGATTAAAGAATACTCAGATTAGTGAAAATCCTAGTGGTTTGCTAGGTACTGGACGTATCCCCATGTGGTTTAGGGGTGAACCACTATAAATCTCTGGTGTTATCTTTTTTTCCTTCATCTATTAATTTACATTTGCTAGTACATAGCTCTTAAGATCAAAATCATTAAGTGTCCTTAAGGATTATCTTTAAACTTGAATTTTACTAGTATTTATAAGTTGAATCTGTATAAACTTCCGAGGCACAAGTTCTCTAGTCAAGGAAATACATTTTAGAAAAACTATAAACTTGATTTGATTAAGAGGAAGAATTTATAATGGTGAGAAGGTTGTTTTACTCAACCATTAAAGCTTCTCACGAACCTTCTCACCTTGGTATGTCATTTTTGTATCTGAAGCTTCTTACTAACTATTGCTAGAAGTTATAACCTTCTCACCTCCAAGTATACTACCTTGATAAAGTTATGAGAAAGTTAATCTTCAAGAAAAAGGGTAACACAACTCAACCCCCCTTCTTATATTGTTGTCAACTTTAAACAGTTCGACCATCTTCTGTTTCATCATCGGCATAAGTAGCTTGCTTATATAGGTTGGCCTTTTGTGTTGTTTAATCCCTAGATTCACTTTTTTCGTGGAATCTTGCTCCTACACTTTCTTAACGTCTTCTTTTAGAAACGACTCATCAAAATCAATAGGCCCATCACATTCTTCTTCATACACACAATCAAGGATTTGTAGCTAACTTCCTTAACAGCTTTGTCAGCCATATAAGCCGCCAGTCTTTGTAATGCTTGTTCAATATTCGTTATCCTACTCAGATGGCCGTGATTCGACCTATGGGGTCATTTTAAAAGCTTTCCTATCCAAAAGGCAAACTTCGATTGAATCAGAGCCGAAATCATCGGCATTAGGAGTTATTGGCTTCATTAAAGGACTATAGTCCTTGGAGTCCAAATTGCATTGCTGAGTGAAGCATGGACTATCATCTGCAAGAATTACCTTAACATTTCTCTTTTTGTTCCATAAGACTAGCTTTTGGGGTACTATCGAGGGGATAACACCTACAACATGGATCCAGCCTTTGCCTAACAACATATTAAAAGTGGATTTTGATAGCATGACCATAAATAAGGTCTTCCTTTCAGTAGTCCCCACCTTTATATTTAGCATGACTACCCTTT
This sequence comes from Ormosia emarginata, assembly GCA_029884605.1. Classification (NCBI taxonomy): domain Eukaryota; kingdom Viridiplantae; phylum Streptophyta; class Magnoliopsida; order Fabales; family Fabaceae; genus Ormosia; species Ormosia emarginata. The sequence continues at coordinate 38,751,229 of JAQQTP010000074.1, read as the reverse complement.
CTGAAGGGGCTCTCCTTCCATTAAAGTCAGTCACCACTATGTTTGTGGGTAATAACTTTGAAGTTTTCTTTCCCAGTTAATTAAACATTGACTTCGGGATTAAGTTGACTGTTGTCCCTCTGTCGATTAACACTTTATTAATGGGCTTACCATTTGCATGTGCCTTTATTTGAAGTGGCTTTAAGTGTTTCGTTTCTTCAGGTGATGGTCTAGTGAAACTAGCTTCTTGGGAGAAAATAGTTACCATTGATTGTACCAAGACCCTTAGCCCATCGAAATCACTATCATAGTTCTCTCGGGATTTTTGACTACTTTATAGTCTTCGTAGTCGTGTGGCAGCACAAATACAATATTCACCTAGGCTTTAGGATCCTTTGGTTTCTCTGATGTTATTATTTCTTTCAAAAACTCATTCAATTCCTCTTCAAGTAGGTTATCGACTTCCATGTCAATTTTCACATCAGATAAATAGGTGTCCTCTTTTTCGGGGCTTTTTGCTCCTTCTTCCTCTTGCTTTTTGACTCCATCAACTTGTTTAAGCTTCTTACTCTTGGTTTCTTGCTCAGGAGGAAACAATTCTCTAGCCACTTTTTTGACTTTCTTCTTTGCCACTTTTTTATGTTCTAACTTCAATAGGTCTTTATCTGTTATGATGATTTCTTAGAGCAATCATCGTTTTTGACCTTTGCAACTATGTGTTTCTTCATCATGGGTAATTCTGCATTACCAATGATATTATTTCCCTTTGGATCAATCTCGAGCTTTTCTCCGACTTGTTTATATGTCAATGCCCTTTTGCGTTGTTTGTGCCTTGTCTAAGATCTCGACCGCTATTGGTAAGGTGCTTGATATGTAGCTATAGGGAACTGAAGTCATTTCAAAACTCCTTTATTCTTACCTGTCAAAGGGTAAATTGTCTATGGTGGCAGGGATTCGAATTGCACTCATTATCCACTAATATTTTTCTGCTATTTCCCAAGGCCTGGGATAGGATTTGGGACCTTGGTCTTGGCATTAACCATGTTCATTGATAGCGCGAAAGGTCCAAAGTTCACCATCCTCTTGTTTCCAGCCACAGACATTGTTTTATCCATCTTATTTTTTGGATAATGTTCAACCCTTGGATTGTTAGCTTGTCTATGGTTTCCAGCCTCCACTAGTCGGCGGGAAGGTCAAGCCAAAGCAAGTTTTAGTTTCTTTTTAGCTTCCTCCTCAAATTTATAAAACAATCAATAGGCAGGGCACATTTTTCCCTTATATCCTTCACTATCTATTCTTCAAAGGAACTGCATTATTGTTTCTTCAGGTCTTAGGTACATATGAGCAACTTTAGACAAATATAATGTCTCAATCAAACCTTGATCCCTTTTGGCAGTGGGATCATAGTCAATACGGATCATATTGCAAGACACCTCAAGCTTTACGAAGCTAATTGAGAGTTCGAATATGTATGAGTAAACTTTTATTGTGTGCTTATCTTTCTCCACAAACTTCAGGCGGCCTTCCTTTAGGTTGCGCTAAATCAAGTCCCTGAAACGAATACAATTATTAGTCGAGAGTTTGAAATCTTGTTGAAATTTACAATATTTCTTATTTTTTATTTCATGTGTAGGAGGAATGACATGATCTCCTTTTAACTTTAATTAGTTATCTATGAGTAGCAAATCAAATATTTGATCAACCTTTGTAATGTCAAATGAGTATGTTTTTCTACCTACAAAGCCCATCTTCTCTATACCCTTTATCGGCTTCAAAGCCAAGCAACTATAAGGTGGCCCTTCTTGTAATTTTGTCACCATTATTCCCTCTTGACTCAAGGCTTCTTCAACTTCTTCGTCACACTAGACCACATGTATCATCTCTTTTTTATTCCGTCACTTCAACATTTCTTTCTCTTCTTATAAACATTCAGTTTGTCGAACCTTGTTGGCCAAATAGGCCATATCGACAAATTGTTAATTGATTAATTTCTTTCTAATGGAGAATTTTAGGCCTGATGTTGGAATCTTAACTATCTCTAGTTCAGGAATCAAAGCTTAACATCAACTCATTAATTGCCTAAATCTCTCCAAATAGTCATTGATGGATTCTTCAGACATTTGTTTAACATTAAACAATTATGTCAAACCTACTTTCATTTCAACTCTAAAGAATTATTCATGGAACATCCTTTCAAGTTGTGCCCAGGAATGTATCGACCTTGGAGGCAAGGTTGAATACCATGTTAAAGCATTGTGTGTTAACGAGATGGGAAATACCTTCATCTTAAAGTACTCATTTGAAACTAAGTCCCCACATTCTATAGTGAACCTAGCGACATGCTCGACAGATGACTACGCACCTTCACGAGAGAACTTGGTGAACTTGGAAACCTTATATCCTTTGGGCAACTCTAACTAGTTTATCCAATCAGGGAACGCTGAAACAATCGAGGTTGAAATGCGAGACAACATTGAATCCAAACCTAGTTAAGGCTTGTTCGATAGCCCAATTAACATTTTAGTTTAGGAGGACCAGTGGTTGACCCAGTCCAAATTGCCCACCTCTTGGCTGATCATTAATTATGCAACCATTTTTGTCCATGTAGCCTACATGGCCATACTAGAACTAATTGTTTGGATCTTGATTTTGTACACTAAGAGCATAACTGACTTTATAACCATAAGGTTGTTCGTTTTCTGCACCTCCTAGCACAGTGTTGAGTCAGCCCACTTGTTGAACTAAAGCATTACAATTACTATTAGTTACCTTTATCAATGGACTAAGAACTATATTCATTTGTTGGGTCAACATATGGACCATATTATGATTACTCTTATCGATATGTTATCTCATAGTGGCCAAAGTTTGAACTGTTTGACTTTGACCTAAAGATGGTGTTGGCATTCCTCTAGTCATTATAGGAAATATGGATCCAAGAGGCCTAGTTATACCTCCTTTGATACCTCTTTGCAAGTCTACTAGAAAATTATGGCTACTAGAACTAGCAATATTTGAACTAGGTGGGTTATTCATAACATTCATGGCCGAAAGATAGCTAGGGTCGAAACCTGTGTTAGTTCTAAATGCCAAAGTTTCAGCAGTTACTAGAATTGCATTTAAGGGGTATATATAGAAGTGGTTACTAGCAAAGTAGTTGAGATGCTAGTAGTCATAGGAATTCCATTCATAGATACAATGTCTGGGTGATAACTATATTTTTGAAGACCTAAACTACTCATATGCCCCCTAGTGTTTACCTCAGTCGATGGTGCAGAGGTTATGACCGCTGCCGTCGACACCTGTGTTTCCTTGACTTCTTGTGCAATCAAGATTATGGATGCGGAACTGGAATTTGTATTATCGTTTGTGGACATATTGGATGTTTTAGTACTACTTCTTAATCATGGCATAAAAGTTGACACTTATTATTTTAACAGCTCTCACAAGGTGTGTCAATTTGTTTATGTCAGATTTCAACAATTTTAATCAGCAGTGTGATTATGGAATCTCAATTTGGAAAGGGAATTGTTTCCTCTTATAGGCTCTCTGGTTTCACACAGTGTATCTGTAACGCCCCAATTTTTAGAAAATATTCTGAATGTACTGTTTGCTGTTTTTCATGCTTTTGTGTGAATGACCACTGTGTCCCTATTTTACTGTTCTCGATTTCTGTATGAAAACAATTACGATAACTGAGGCTCAAATTTTATTTGATCGTTTTACGTAATTTGCTTGAGACAAGTAAAATAAAAATTTTTCTACGAGCTCTTGTTTTAATTTTTCTCGAAAGATATACAGCTATATATACTTCTTTGGATATTTTATTTGAACGTTTTGGACGATTACCTACGTTGTGGGAAAAAATGGGAAAATGACCAGTTACGTCCCGAACGTCTTGTTTTTTTCTTTTTCTTGTTTTTAATTGTTTTCTTCTTGATTTAATGTCCGATAATACCGTCTGTGATTTTATATGGACTTTTTGGGTGATTTGCTCGAGGCGGGAAAATAATATTTTCCTGAGCCTAGAAAATCTTATTTTATTATTTAGAATTGGGGGATCTTACTTAACCCGATCTGAATGAGACTAAAAAAATAATCTTTTAATTTTTAGGATTTAATCAAATAAAATAATTTTATATTATTATAATATTATTTTATTAGTCGATATATTTTAGTGACAAGATGGACCTGAAATATTTTGCGGGACCCACAATTAGCGAAGCAGTTAGATCGGTAGCTTAATTAATCACCGTTAGCAGATAGAACTTTCAGCAGTGACTCGACTAGGCGACTCAAATGAGAATTAAATGAGTTTGTGTGACTCGGCATGTGAGTCATCATGAACCAACCAATAGAAATCAAGCTTGTTCACCAAGATTTAATCCTAGCCTTTGATGCATTCAATGGCTTGGATGAAGCCAAATCCATGCACATCCTTACCACTTGAAGGCTACGGCCATTAGGGTGAGAAGGCCAAAACAACACTTCATCTTCATCACTTTTCTCTCTTCTCTCTCTTCCAAAAACCCTAGCCACCATTGTTGTTCCTTTTCCCTACCATTCGGCCAAGACACTATCTACACCATCCAACCATCAAAAAATTTTCTAACCAAGTTTTCCTAACCTAAACACTATTCTAAGAACCTTTCTAGTTGGGAGTTTCTTCAAAATCTTCCATTTAGGGCTTGGAAATCAACCTTGAAAGTTTTACCTAGAAGGTGAAATTTCATGCTTTTCTTTTCTCTCTTCTTTTTCAAAGTTCTAAGCCATGATTTTTCCATGGTTTAGCTTCTTTTTCATGGTTAGTAACATGTAGATTTTGTTTGAGATTTCTAGGTATTTTTGGTGGTGAAAACCGTGACCTAGGAGGTGTGAAAGCAAGCCTTTTGTCTTCATTTAAGGTAAGAGGAAGACAATTCTTATCATCTCTTGATGGTGGTAAGAAGATGGAGCCATTTGTGATGTTTGTAGAATCCAAAAGGATTCGGTGGTCATGTGTTAATTATGTGTGTATTTGTTAATTTTTGTGTTTGTTAGTAGTTTATGTGGTATTTGTTAGTAGTTTTCTTGTTTGATGATTGTAATAATTTTTGCATGTCTATTAGCTTTTGATTGCATGTCTATAAGCTTTAATTTAGGTTTAGGTGTTAGAAAATATATTGCATGTGTTAGAAAATACAATGCATGTGTTAGAATTGTATGATAAGGTATAGGATGTGAATAACATGTTTAAATTTGCATGAGTGTTCCAAAGAACACATTCACTAGTTCACGGCAATGACTAAGTTAGAGGACCAAAATGTTCTCTTGATTTTTCCTAAAGTGTAACTTAATTAACCTAGGAGAATCAAGAAAGTTTCAAATTGATTTGATCAAAGAAAATGCATTTAGAAATCAAATGGTAAAGACTTAGTATTTTGGGCCAACATGCCTAAAGGATTAATTTAACTCCTACTAACTATTTTCTAATATGATTTAATGAACTTAGACAATATAATACATTTGATATGATTTGAAAGGTGAAAGACATTTTAGAAATCAAATGAAAGGATTTTACGAAATTTGGCCAACATGCCACTATAGGTAATCATGATTTCTAAAACTTGATTCCAAACCTTTTTCAATTAAAAGAGACAATACAAGTTAAAAAGAAATTTTCTATAATGATTTTTGAAGAAACAAATGGATTAGAATTAAGTTTAAAGAATTAAAACTAATGATTTTGTCATTAGGAAGGAAATACAATATTTTGAGAGTTTTCTAACATATAGCTCACTCTAGGTTTTGAAGCATGTTAGAAAGTTTTCAAAAAGAATTAAAGTTATATGATTGAAGTTTTAGGTAAACAGAAATTTTATGGATAATTTAGGAAACCATTATTATGATATTCTAAACAAAATACTGTCAATTTTTAGTAAAAATGAACCAATAAGATAGCAAAAATATCCAAAAGACAGTATGCGGTATGAAAAATTATTCTACGTAGTTTAAATGTACTAAGTACTATTTCTGTTTATTTATTTTACGCGGTAAAGACTTTGAGGAAGAGGATCAGCCCCTTGAGATCTTGTACCCCGAGGAGGAGGAAGGTCGACAAAGCGGACGATCAGTTTGACGATCAAGAACCATCCGATCATCCATATCCTCTGGATTGATTGTGAGGATGGCGCGCTTGAGGATTTTGGGGTTCGTAGAGTTAGTATTTCATGGAGGTTCTCCGGCTTGGCATCTACGAGGCGTCGTGATTATGTGACATATGCAGGACGTGTGACCGTGATTCTACGTCAGCGATTTGATGGAGAGCCCATTATGACTACGACGTTATTTCTGCATTTAGAGTTACCCTTATCCATTAGGCGTCACTGGGGTGCTGAAAACCCTGAGCCTAGTGAGATAAGCATCGTATCGACTGCGCGATCCCGTTATCGCCGTGTGTCGAGACATCCGGGATATTTGTCTCCTGATGATCATTTTCAGGCTGAGAGTGATCCATCAGAGGATTAGATAACCATGATGTTTTTTTTTTTTGGTAGCGTCGGTATTATGTACGTATATATTAACTCTTTTATTGCTTTCCTTGCTTTGTTTTTGTTTAAATATTTGTAGTCTTTGTTGTAAATTATTTGTACTGACTTATAACTTAATCATATGTATATTATCGGTAATGATGTTTTTTTTTTATTTCGTATTTTCCGCATTACCTTTTTATATCATATTTCTGTCTATCAGGAATTATTTTACAACCCGTAATAATATTTAACAAATGTTTCACAACTTGGGTAGATTTTATTTCTATTTCTTTTATTTTCTTTTATATGTGACATCCTCCAAAGGGGTGTTACAGTATAGATTTATGAATGCAATTGTCAAGTTGACGAAATGCAGAATGCCATGAACATTTATAAGAAATAGTAACTTGATTGAACTTGAAATAAAGGGTGTAAATTACAGAGTTGTAAGTGTTGCAGTGAATAACAAAATAGAAAAAAAAGAAAAAAAAAAAGAACTAAACGAACGAAACGAACGAAAGAAAGGAGAATTTCTGGAAAAGTAAAGGTGCTTAAGGGACTCTTTTCCTGCTATGTGTGTGAGGAGTGGTGAGTGGTGAGTAACAAGTGTTAAGCCCTGATTTTGTCTTCAATTTTGTGACTTATACTGCAACTTCTCTTTGAATTTGAAAATCCTTCAATTTGGGCGCCTTCTTGCTAATTGCTCTTACGCCATTTAGAATTAACCTTCATACTTGTTGTCCACTACTATGTATATGCCACTACTACATATTTGGTGATTGCAAATAATTTTTGTGCAATTTCTAGAAGTTTTGACTAGATAGTGCTCTTTTGGATTTGGTCAACATACTTTTGTTACTTGTCGTCTCCCCTCTTATGTCAAACTTTCCTCTCTGGTGTTGACTCTTTGTCTTTTCAACTCCTCTATCATATGTTCTATTATTTGCAAATTCCCTTCAGCTTGCACTTATTATCTCATGCTACTTAATTTTACGAGCAAATTTAAAATACTCCTAATAGCATCATATGTAAATCATGTTAAGATGATTTCTTATTAAGCAAAATCTATCTTTAGATAGAGGTTTGGAAAAAATGTCAGTCCATTGTTCTTCTATTTTAACAAACTTAAACTCAAAATTTCTTTTCTAAACATGATCTCTAATGAAATGATGTTTGATGTCTAAATGTTTAGATTTATAATGCTGAATAGGATTCTTAGCTAAATTAATTGCACTAGTATTATCACAAAAGATAGGAATTTTGGAATACTAAGTGAGTAATCCTCAAGTTGGTGCTTAATCCACAGAAGTTGAGAACAATAGTTTGATGTAGGCATGTATTCAGCTTCAACAGTAGATAGTGTAACATCCTTCTTAACCTATTAGCTTTAATTATTGTTATAGAAGCTCAATAACACTTGTATAAGTTACTTGTTAATTTTGGTGATTTTCTGACCTAGTTTAAATATAATGTTATAATACTGGATGTGAAAAATAGCTTATATTAGCTCCAAACTTAGCATATATTACTTAGATGATAGAAGTAAATATTATTTCTATGTTACAAATACTTAGAATGAGATGTGGTAAATTTCTAAGAATCAACTGAATTAGTCTGGTATTTTTAACCACACAGGAAGTATATTATAGCTTAGTGGTTGTTAATGATGTATAAAGATAATCATTAAATGATGAGTATGTAAATCGAAAGAAGTCCTAGAATTTTAACCACTTAAAACTTATGAAAGTTAGAAAACTCATCAATGAAAGATCAAAGTATCCTTAAGAGATAAAAGTCTCTCACCCACTAATGACAACATAACAAGCTTCAAAATTCAACCTTATCACTCCAACAACTTTCTTCTCCACCGTCTTTGACTTTATTGCATGCTTATCTCTCATTTTCTCTTCACTTGCATGGGTTAGCAGCAGAAAGGAGAGAAAAAAAAAGATAGAGATAACAAAGATAAGAGAAAATAGAGAACAAAGAAAGAAAAGAAAGAAAATGAGGAAGAAGGAAGAAACCACGAAAGAACAAGAAGCTTCACCATTAACAAAAAAGTATAAATAGAGGGTTTTTGTGTATCTCTATCTAGCTCATGTCCATTCTTGTGTATAAAAATCTTGTATAAATGGATTGAATGAGAATTCTCTATGGTTGTTCTAAGACATTTTGGTTGTATGTATATGATTGATGAGCTTGAAGTTATATAGATATATACATGTACAACCTTAATAGTTTAAGATGGATTCTTATTGGTTTTTCACTTGGATATTAGTTTGAATATATGTGTGTGTTGAGTTTTGATGATATGTGATAGAATGAATTGAAAGAAATGGAGTTCTTGCTGAGACAGAGCTGTTTTCTGGTTTGAAATGCACAAGATAATCGATCAGAGAAAGGTTCTAATCAATTATCCATGCCCAAAAACTTTGTATTCGCAAGTGATAATCGATTAGAGCCAAGAGCTAACAGATTATCAATTTCCAGAATACCAGGATTTTGAGTGATAATCAATTAGACCAAGAGTTCTAATCGATTAAGCACTTCTAGAATGTTATGTTAGTTAGTCATAATCGATTAGCCAGTATTGGTAATCAATTATGGGTCACTACCAGGTAGTGATTATTGATTAGCAGAGTGTGCTAATTTATTATCAGAGTATAAAATAAGAACATTTGTGATTAATAATTGATTACCAAACCATGATAATCAATTATTAGACCCTTGATTTGAGTAAATGGAGTTCTATATTGTATAATATGAAGAGAATTAACTGAGTTCACTAAATGAAGTGACTTATATTATGAATGTGCACTTGGTAAATTAGTGGAATGATAATGTAGTGCACTACATATGCCTATGTGATGGGATAATTGAGATTGTACACTTGTTATGCTTATGAGGCGTACTAGAAAATGATTTGCTCCTTTAAATTATTGAAGTTGAGCTAGAATTTGATTGATGTGAATGTGCTCAAACTAAAATACATTGGAAAGATCCTTAAATAAAGGTGATCCATACTTGTTATTCCCAAAGTATTGTAACCTTAGTAAGATGTGCACAATCTTTTGTTTAGTGAATTTCAGGAGATGAACCTCGATAACGAAGGTGATCCTAAATCCTTAATATGAGATTTCTCATTAGTTTCCTTATCAAATGTGAATTTTAGGAGATGAACCTCGATGGGAAAGGTGGTCCTTGTAACACCCTAAACTTTTGGGGTATTACCGTTGTGTCCTGAATGTACTGTTTGATGTTTTTCAACTTTAGGATAAATGACCGTTATGTCCTTTTTGTACTGTTTGTTGTTTTTCTGTATGAATTACTATTTTATATTATTGTCTGTTATTTTATTTGGACTTTTTGTGTGATTTGCTCCGGGACAGGAAAATAATATTTTTCGTCGGGAAATCTTATTTTAATTATTCGGAGCTGGGGGATCTTACTAAACTCAATTCGAATGATACTAGTTAGTAATCTTTTAATTTTTAGGATTTAACTTGTAAAATAAAATAATTTTATATTATTAAATATTATTTTATTAGTCAGTACAAATAAGCGGTAATGGACCCAGAAATGTTTTGCGAGACCCACGTTTAGTGAAAACTTAATAGGATTAGTAGCTTAATTAAACATCATTAGTGGTGGAACATTCAAGAGCATGTGACTAAGCTTAATGACTAGGATTAATTAGTGACTAAGCTTGATGACAAGGTTAGTGACAAGGCTAGGATTAACCAATGAGAGCAAAGCTTGGTGATCAAGTCTTAATCCTCACCATTGATCAATTCTAAGGCTAGGATGGAGCCAAGCTAATGGACACCTCTTGCCATTTGAAGTCTACGGCCATTCACTCATTCAAGGCCATTCTTCACTTAATTTTCATGCATTTTCTCTCTTCTCTCTCTTCCAAAAAAACACAAGACTCCATTGTTGTTTCCTTGTGAAGCATTCGGCCAAGAACCCTAGTTCACCATCCATCCACCCAAAATTTCTTCTAACCAACTTTTCTAAACCTAAACACAATTCTAAGAACATCTCTAGTTGAGAGTTCTTGCAAAATCCTTCATCTTGGGCTTGAAAATCTACTTAGGAGATTTTACCTAGAAGGTGAAACTCTTTGTTTTTCATTTCTAAATTCTTTTTCAAAGTTATAAGCCATGATTGATCCATGGTTTAAGCTTTCTTTCATGTTATAACTTGTAGAATTTTTGTTTAAGCTTGATAGGTATCTTGGAGGGTGAAAACCGAAACCCTAGAAAGGAGTGAAAGAGTGTTTGTCTTCATTTAAGGTAAGAGGAAGACTTAATCTTATCATCCTTGGGTGGTGGTAAGAAGATGGAAATTGTTTGTGATTGTAGAATCCATAAGGATTCATTTATGTGTTTGTTATTAGCTTTCCTATTTGTGATTTGTATTAATTTGCATGTCTACAAGCTTTGAAATATTGTATGTGTTAGTAGATGCATGTATAAATATTAGGATGTGAACAACATGTCAAGGATTGCATGAGTGTTCCAAAGAACACAATAACAAGGCTCACGGCCTCAACCAAAAAGGAGAACCAAAATGTTCTCATCAATTTTCTAAGAGTGTGATTTAATTAACCTAGGAAAATTAACAAAATGCAAAATTGTTTAGAGCAAGAAAAATGAATGTAGAGATCAAATGGCAATTTTAAGTATTTCGGCCAACATGCCAAAGCCAAGGATTTTTTATTTCTAAAATCATTTCCAAACCATTTTCAATTAAAAAGAAGCAATATATGTTAAAAGGAATTTTTCTACAATGAGTTTTGAAGAAATAAATTAATTAGAATTAAATTTAAGAAGTTGAAACTAATGATTTTACTGTTAGAAGAAAATACAGTAGCTTTTGAAAATTTCTAACATATAGCTCATATTATATTTTGAAGTATGTTAGTGGTTTTCAAAAGTCAAATTATACGGTTAAAAAAATTTAGTAAAAGGAATTTTTACAGAAAAGTTAGGAAACCATTATTATAAGTTTCTAAACAAAATACTGTCAATTTTTAGTAAAAATGGACAAATAAGATAGAAAAGATATCCAAAAGATAGTATACGGTATGAAAAATATTCTACATAGTTTAAACGTACTAAATATTATTTCTGTGTATTTAAACAGTAATTTTTAAAGAATTCAGATAAGAAAATAATTTAAAAACCATACGCGATTGAGAAAATATATTAAAAACTCTACGCGATTTTAAAAACAGTAAAGTATATTTACGCGATTTAAAAACGTTTGTAAAAAAGACGGAATTGTGAAAACGCGATAAAATTTCTACGCGATTGACAAAACAGTGGATTTTTTTACTGTCAGGCTAAGTGGTGAACCCGTACAAATTGTGAAACAGTATTTGTCTGGTGGGACTTACTGTATATTTTTCTCTGCCATGAGGGCATGAGTTTTTGCCATTGAGGGCATTTGCGTAAATACGCATATTTGTACCATTGAGGGTATTCTGGTAATTTTTCTATCATGCATTGAATTAATGCCAATTTTTGGTGGATTGATTGACGAGGTGAATCACATCGTGTTGTCGATGCGATAAACGTAGTGTGGTTCATTTTCTTAATGGACTTGGAGACGTTAGTGTGCGGTATCCCATATGTGGACAGTTGGTCGCTCCTCTGGGCCGTGGTAACTGGCAACACACTAATGGACTCGACACACACTATATTTAATCGAGATCTTGTGAAGTCTAAGAGTACATTACCTGTAGTGACACGACGTTAGACAGTGTGCTACACCACTCCATGTGACTGTGGGCTATAGACTCAATGTGAGATCGCGGAATAGTTTGGTTGGGCAGTTGTGGTACTGATGGACTTTACGGGTCATTCACTCTGATGTCTATATTTTTAGCTCCATGGAGTAGGGTTGAGTCACATTTCATATATTTTTTTTATCTCATACATTTTAATACTGTTTATCTATAACATTTTATTTGTCTGTATCATTATTTATCTGTACCATTATTTATCTATGCTATTTTGTCTATCTGTACCACTATATGTTGTTATATTGTGTGTTTTGTGTTACATTACATCTATGTTATCTTGTATTTTATTTATGCTATTATAGAATGCTATATTGTATGAACTGTTATACTTGTTGTATTGTCGTTTTCTTATTTACCATGTTTGTGATGATTTAGATTGTCTTACCTCTTTCTTGTATGTGTTATATGTATATTTTAAATTATATGATAAAGAGTTTGAGGAAGAGGAACAACCTCTTGATTGTGAGTATCCAGAGGAGGAGGAAGAGCAGCAAGCCGAAGATCAGTTCTACGAGCAAGAACCATCCGATCATCCATATCCATTGGATTGATTGTGTGGATATGACGCTACCAGGTTTCTTTGGGTTTGTGAGACTGGAGTTCCACGGAGGCTCTGAAGCCTGGCATCTGCGAGAGGATAGAGACTCGGTGACGTACGTAGGGCGTCTGACTGTGACCATACGTACGGAGTTTGATGGAGTGCCGATCTTTTCCACTATGTTGTACTTACATGTGGAGCCGCCACTATCTCTTAGAATGTTTGATGCGCCTAGCGAGATCAGCGAAGATATCGACCCGCACCCGTGTCCGTAGGTCGAGGCATCCCGGATATCTATCACCCGAAGTTTCATCCGAGAGTGATCCTTCAGAGGGTTAGATATACATGATGTGTACTTGGGCGCGTCTACGTTTGTATATATTGACCTTTTACTATTTTGTTTACTGTTTTAGTTTAAATACTTATAGGTTGTAAATTATTTGTATAACTTATAACTAGTACCATATGTATATTATGTGAGATGTTGGTTTGTTTATTTTGTGTTTCCGCGTTATTTTATTTAATACTATTCTGTTTAATAAGAAGAATTTTATGACCCACAATATTATGTTACAAATGTTTTACAACTTGGGTAGATTTTATTTATCTTTCTTTTATTTTATTTATATATGTGACATCCCCACAAGGGTGTTATAGTCCTAAATTCCTAGTATGAGACTTCTCATTTGTTTCCTCATCAGATGTGGTCAGGGTTACTGGTAGTGTGAGGAAGTAACATTTCCTCCCTACCAAATGATATAAGGAACTGAGTTCCTGAGAATATGCCTAGAAAGGTGATTATATATGAGCACTAGAAAGAAATTTACATATGATTGAACACTATCATAACATTGAGAAAATGTTATTACATAGATCATGGGCTTGATAATGAATGTTTGCATTATGAGAGAATGTGATCATTCTAGTGATAGTGAGTTATGAGTTATGGCTCATGTTTGATATATTGATGATGTAATCTATAATCTATTAGTGATGTGTTGAATTTAGATATAATGGTTGATTTTGAATTATTGTTCAATGATAAAAATGAAATTTCTGCCTCGAGAAGAGAAAGGAAACACTTTTGACTTTAGCCACCTTTCTATATGATATTTACAATTATGACTTTATTCCCTGAAGCAGCTAGAGTTATTATGATGACATGTTAGATGTATACCTACTAAGGATTTTAGAATTCTTACCCCTTGTACTCTTATTTCTATGATAATTCCAGAGCGGGACCATTCAAGAGAGTAGAAGTGCAGATGTTGATGTAGCATAGAATTATTTACTAGTTTTGATCATTGCCTTGTCCTTATAGATATGTAGTAGTTTTGTAAATATTTTCTATGTACTTATGCCTGATAAGGCTTAGTTTGTATTATTTGTACACTTATGTACCAGTTTGTATGAAATAGATTTTCCATTTATATGTACATATATTACTTTTCTTCACAAGGCTCATATTTATATAGTTTGTTGAGTATCAAAGAATGATGTTAGTATAGTAGTGAAAATGAAATTTCTGCCTCGAGAAAAGAAAGGAAACGTTTTTGTCTTTAGCCACCTTTCTATATGATATTTACAATTATGACTTTATTTCCTGAAGCAGCTGGAGTTATTATGATGACATGTTATATGTATACCTATTGAAGATTTTAAAATTCTCACCCCTTATACTCTTATTTCTATGATAATTCCAGAGCGAGACTATTCCAGAGAGTAGAAGTGCAAATGTTGATGTAGAATAGAATTATTTACTAGTTTTGATCATTGCCTTGTCCTTATAGATATGAAGTAGTTTTGTAAATATTTCCTATGTACTTATGCCTAATAAGGCTTAGTTTGTATTATTTGTTCACTGATGTACTAGTTTGAATGAAACAAATTTTCCATTTATATGTACATATATTACTTTTCTTCACAAGGCTCATATTTATATAGTTTGTTGAGTATCAAAGAATGATGTTAGTATAGTAGTGACGTGCCTAAACCTGATTACTTTTGTATAAATCCGGATATACTAGTAGTAATAGTTTTAGGGCATTATAGATAGAGCTATTGAGTTTTGTTTTTTGCTAGACCAAGTGATTAGAGCCTTTCTAAGAAAGCTATAACATCCACTTGTACTTTTTCTTTCTACATGATCTCTAACAAAGTCAACATCGCAATAACCTATAAGATCAAGACTTGTACCCTTCTTATACCATTGGTAAGTGAAGGTAGCCTCCGCATCCCATGAGCATAAATACCTCTTAGGGACCTCCTTTGTTGCTCATGACGCGGTGAAGGTGGGGTTGTAGGCAAGAAAATCCAGAGATGACCCTTTCTTCTTCTTTACTACTTATCCCCCTAATCTTATCCTTAAAACCAAAAATAGAAGATAAAGGAGGGAATAGGAGTTCTTGAAAAGAAAAGTGATTTGACAAAAGTGAAAAACAAGATTTAAAAAGTCACCAGAGGCATCTAAATACACCAGTAGGGGGCAGAGAATCACCAAACTTGAACAGGAACCATCGATCATAGTTGCTAGAAATCACAGAAGAAAATGGAGCGAAAGGAAATTTTCTAGAGAGAAGGGAAGCAAAGTAAGCAAACATTCCCCTTCTCCCTTTTTTATAAAGCGCATGAAAAAGCCATTTGTTACCCACGAAAGAGGGCAAAAATGTCATACCACTCCAAATTAAAAAATGATTACAGGGCGTGAATACCAATCGACAATTGTGCATGAACGCACCCAATTTGACACGTGGCATAAACTTACTAATGTGTAGGCGAAGAGATGTCATGGTGTTAGATGAAGTGTTAAGGGCAAGCCAATGGTCACGTTAATCAAACACCACAACGAATCACTAATATTGACATTGGATAATAAGGCACCACATGTTATTCCTATAAACCTTCATTCTGAGTTCTTGATGATAACACCAGAAGCCCACTAAATGTTCAATTGAGTCAACCTAGATAGTGTCTGGTGTCATGAACTAATATAGAATCTAGATCTCAGAGGTATAATGAATGCATGCCAATGCAACGAGACTCTGACGCCCTAAATTACTACGGAGCTCAACACTCAAATGACCATTAGAGCACCAAACTGGGTGCAATGTTTCAAGCTGGAGAATTGGGCTAAAAAAGGGCCAAGCCCAACCAAGAGAAGGAGTGCGCCACCTTAGCAAGGGAGAGGTCACTATCTTTATCCAATCAAGGAATATTCTCTCATAAATGCCAAGGATTGGCCAGCACATCAAAAAGGGTAATGTTCTAGAACCTTCCCAAGATATTTTACAAGCAAAGGTAAAGACTATGATATCCCTATAATTACTTGCTCCCTAAGTGACTCCACACTATAAATAAAATGAATAGCCTCTAAGATAAGGATCTTCTCCCTTACACTTTGCCTCCTTCTACCTTCACTAATGTGAGCGTTAAAGTGTCTTATAGGTATACCACCACCTCACTTCATCATAGCAAACAGGCATAACTATGAGTCATCATATGTAAGATGTAACATCCTTGTGGGAATGTCACATTTATGATGCAATAAAATAAAATAAATAAAATATTACCCAAGTTGTAAAACATTTGTTACATTAATAATATGGGTTGTAAATTTTTTTTCTTTTTATACAGGATATTACTAAAAAATAACACAGAACATAAAATAAACAAACTGTCATCATACATAATATACATATGATTTTGTATTAAGTAGTACAAATAATTTACAACTAGAAAATATTTAACAAAAACAGTAAAGAGTTAATATAATACATAACATCCAAAAATGTGCCCAAGTGCACATCCCAAATTCCTAACCCTCTGAAGGATCACTCTCAAATGACACTTCAGGTGATAGGTATCCAGGATGTCTCGACGCTCTACGGACATGAGCCTGTGCTGTCGACACACTGCTAATCTCACTAGGCGCATGGAACATCCCTTCCCAGTAACGCCTAATAGACAGCGGCAACTCTATGTGTAAATACAGAGTAGTAGAAAAAGCAGCTTCCCCATCAAACTCAGATCGTAGGGACACATTCAAACGTCCCACGTAAACCACTGAACCTCTGTCCTCTCTCAATTGCCAGGCCTCTGAACCTCTGTGAAACTCAAGTCTCACGAACCCAAGAAATCCTGGTAACGCCATCCTCCAAATCAATCTAACGGGTATGGGAGATCGGATGGTTCGCAGTCGTCGAATTGATCCTCGGCTTGTTGTTGCTGCTCCTCCTCCTCCTCAAGATGCACACACTCTAGAGGCTGTTCCTCTTCCTTAAACTCTTTACAGCATAAATAAAAAATATAGAAATAGTACATATAGAGAGGTGAGATAATCATACATCAATACCAGCATGGTAAATAAGAAAACGCCACATACAACAAGTATAACAATTTATTAAAGCATATCATAACATCATGAATAATAGTGCAATAAAATACAAAAATTCAATATAACAGTATCAAAAGAATTTAATACAACAGTATAAATATATCAGAGATTTTACGATGCATGATATAAACACAATACGACTCATTCTTACTCCATAGAGCTAGACACAGATATCTGAGAGAATGACCCGCAAAGATCTATTAGTGTAACACCCCAAAATTTTCAATCTCTTAAACAGTAATTTTGACAGTTAACAGAATTTCACTGTTTAGTGATTTCTGAGCGCTGTAAAATTAATTTGATTATTCCGTCAACGTATTTGATCGTTTTGAGTGATTTACTCCGTGTCAGGAAAATAAAAAAATTTTCGGGCCGGGGAAAATGTTACGTAATTTAATTTTTACCGTTAGGTAATTAATTTACGTAATCTGATTTGATATTTGTGCATTTTATAATTTTTGTGATTTTATGGATGATTTTGAAATTTTTTTCCTGTTTGTGGGCCCATAAAGGATATGTGGGCCAATGTGGCCATACGTGGGCCCAGGTGGGTCCCACAAAGTGAAAAATTTTCTACGCATAGAAAAATTTGTACTGTTTAGACGGAGACAGGGGATCTTACTAAACCCTGAATCCGGAAACAGTTTTAGAAAATTTCTTGTACTGTATTTTATACTGTATTTAATTATCGGATGATAAAAATACAGTAAAAATATTATTTGTAGGATACAAGAATAAATATTATCTTTACGTAGTCAACAAAGAGAGCTTGACTTGATTTATACCCTTGGATGAGAATACTTAGTTTGAATATTAACCATTGATTTAATCAAAGGTTAAGAAACAAACTTAATAAAGCGCTTGGATAATAACCATTGATTTAATCAATGGTGTGAGAATAAGCTTAGTTAGGAAGGCTTTGATATCAACCATAGATGTAATCAAAAAGGTGTAGAATTGGTCTTGAAAAGTGACAAAGACCATTTATAACCATTGGATTTAGATTAAATCAGGGTGGAGATTTAATCTTAAAAAGTAACAAAAACCATTTATGACCATTGGATGAAGAATTAATCAATGGTGGAAATTTGGTCTTCTAAAGTAGCAAAGACTAATTAGAACCCTTGGATTAAAAGTTTGAAGGAGTAATCTTAACCATTAATTTTGGAGACACATCTAATGGTTAGAATTTAAAGGAGAAAAATCCAATGGCTTGATTTAGTTCTTCTAAAATTAAAAATCTACCTAAATCCTAACCATTGAATTAATCAATGGCTAGAAATGCTTCAAATGGTGGCAAATAATGAAGACAACTTTATTGAATGCATTATGAAGAGAAGGTGATGGTTTTGGAGTGTTTAGAAAACAAAGAGACAAATTCTTTATGTCATTTTTGCATGTCTTGGTCAAGTTAGACATCATAATGGCTTACTTTTGATTTTTGCACTCAAGAAGAATGCAAGAAGGGGGGGGCACGGTTTTGGTCTGATTTTGAGAGCTTTGAAGACCATTATTAGCTATCTTGGTCATTATTGATCATTCTTGATCATCTTTGTCTCCTCCAAAAGCAAAAACTCATCAAACTTTTCTCTCCACCTCTCCTCCAAGCAAGTTTTGGCCATGATCATCAAGAACACCCTCCATCACTCAAAAATTTCATCCAACTTGATTTTCTAAACCTAAACACCATTCTAAGAACATCTCTAGTTATGAGTTTTTCCAAAATCATTCATCTTGATCTTCAAATTCAAGCTTCAAGTTTCTATCAAAAATCAAAAATTTCATCTTTGTGCTTCAAGAGAAACCATTCAGTCATACTACCTAAAATCACCATCCAAGCTCTTTTAATTTCATCCAACTTTGGATCTTGAATCTCCATGATATTCTAAGCAACTTTCATGTTGGAGATTTTCTCTAAATCATTCATCTTCAACCTTGTTCTTCAAGCTAAAGATTGAAGCTTTAATGGTGAAATTTGGTACTCTTCACTTTTCTTTTGATTTTCAAGGTTCTAACCATGATTCTAATCCATGGTTTTCTTATTCAAGTCTTGTATATTAATTATTTGTGTGTTTTATTTTGTATTTGAGAAGCCCGTGGTGGAGAAGGACTTGGAAAAAGAAGCAAATCAAGAGAACCTTTGGAGGATCTGCAAGAGGTAAGAGGGAGATCCATCTCACCAACCAAGCATGGTGGTGAGAGATGGTATTTTATTTGATGGATGTGGAATCCATGTGAGGATTCATATCCATGGTCATGTAATTAATTTGTGGGTGTTTATGAGCTTTGATTAATTTTCTATGCTTGATATGCTTTGCATGATTTTATAGCTTTGATGATATGCTTGATATGCTATACATGCTTTTATGGCTTTAATGGTATGCTTATATTATTTATGATGAAATATATATGTATATGCCATGACTTGATGGTGGAAAAGAAATTGATTTTTGGCTCCAATAGCCAAGGAAGAGCTACGGTTTTGATGCCCTTGATTAGGGTTCATGTTGAAAATTTTCAAGAACAAAAGAATTGATTTTTTGAGTACTTAGAACATGGTGGATTTCGAACAAGACACCTCAAAATAGGTGTTCACAAATTAATATTTTCATGAAAGATGAAAATGGATGATGTGAAAAGTATGGAAAATAAACAAAGGATTTGTTTTTCAAGAGAACAATAATATGATTTTTGGAGGAATTTTTATTGATTTATTTTATGTAAAAAGATGCTAAGTGTTTTTCTAAACATGAGTTTTGAATGAAAACGGGCAAACGTTGATTTTAAGGATTTGCAAAGAAAGTGAAAAAGAATTTGTACAGGAAGTAAAAATGAATTTGAACAAATGGGTTTGGTTTTATAACCATTGATATTTCGATTTTGAAAAACAAAATTTTAATGATTTTGTTTGTGTAAAAACCATATCAATTTTAAAAGGAAAAGTATTTGATGGCTTTAATGGTTTTGTTTGTGTAAAACCATATTGATTTAGAAGAAAAAAAATATTTTGATGATTTAATAGTCATGTCCATCGCTTTTTTAAGGCTTGTAATGCCTTGATTTTTATGAACAAAGTGAATTTCAAAGTGGAAACGAATCGATTTAATACAAGAATTTTGGAAAGGGAATCAGGCGTTTATCACTTGAGAAAATCAAGTTTTTGTAAACGAAAATGTTTTCAACTTCAATTTATTTTGAAGAAGGTTGTGTTTGGAAATGATTTGGGAAAAATGGAGAATATAATGGTGTTTTGAAAATTTACTAACATATAACTTATTTTCAAGTTTT
The DNA here is from genome assembly GCA_029884605.1 of Ormosia emarginata. NCBI lineage: Eukaryota > Viridiplantae > Streptophyta > Magnoliopsida > Fabales > Fabaceae > Ormosia > Ormosia emarginata. The sequence continues at coordinate 38,730,710 of JAQQTP010000074.1, read as the reverse complement.
GAAATACGTTAGAAAATGTTAAGTTTTGAAACATTGATTTATATCAATGGAAAAGTGATTTTATGAATTATATTTTGGAAAAGGATTTCTTGAGTAAAGAAAAATGGAAAAGAATATTTTCTTGAGTAAGAAAATATATTAAATAAAGCATAAAGTTATATTATTTTTGGAAAAGTTGAAAAGAAATTTTTAAAGGTCAAGAAATATTTTCTGTAATGAAATTGTGGTGGAAAATTATTTACGTATCTTAAAAATGTGATTTTTAAGTTACGTAATATAGAAAAATATTTCTACGCGATTTTAAATACGATAAAATATTTCTACGCGATTTGAATTACGTTTAAATATTTTACGTAATTTGAATTACTATTGAAAAATCACTACGTAATGGAAAAGTGATGAATTATTTTTAAGTGATTGTGAAAATAGCGGAAAATCATTATGTGATTTGAAAAGGGTTTTAAATATTTTGAGAATGATAGAAAATGATTTACGTGACGTAAAGGAATGATTTTTAAGTTACGCAATTTTGAAACAATGGAAAAATACTTTGCGATTTGAGAAACGTATATTTTACGGTATTGAGAAAATATAGCAGAAATGTTTCAGAATTTTAAAAACGTAACAAAAGTGTTACGGTATTTTGAAAACGTAACAGAAGTGTTGTGGAATTGTGAAAACGTAATGGGAATGTTGCGCAATTTTGTGAAAACACGACAACAAAGTGTTTTATAACTATGAAAACATGATAAGATGATTTAATTGAACAAACGAATTTGAAAAGAATAGCCATATGGTTGGACTTGCACTGATATATTTGTGCATTGTATAAACTATATCTGAGAAATTATGAGATATACCTGTGATTGGTATTTGGTGCATTATACATGCATTGGAATGGTCCGATGAGGACTAGATATGGCTGATTGCCTAGGAGAAACACACCTCTTGAGCGGGTGCGATATGCGTAGTGTAGGTCACTGGTTGACCTTGGGGGCATCGGGCGCGAGTTGCCTACAATGGACAAGTGAGTCGCTCTATTGTAACCGTAGGTTAGGCACCGACGCGACACACCGATGATCTGACCGAGACACTATTCTTAATCAAGATCGATAAAGACTGTCGTGTATATGCTAGATGTGCAAAAATCAAAATGAGGATTATAAAGCACGTGGTCCGAGGCATGTGAATGCCGACGATTCTTTTCGATCATTTCTCCGACCTGAGTTTAGCTCCATGGAGTAGGAAATCGAGTCTTGTGTACATGCATAAACCGAACATTTATATCTCATGTGATATATATTAATTGAGGAATATTGGCTATGACAATTGTTTTGAATACTTGGATGATGATGATGATAATCTTTGAAGGCATTATCATAATTGTTGTTTATGATAATTGAATTGATATATGATTGGATGATGATATTTGATTAATGTTGATAGCATGATTTTAATATTGTATCTGTGTGATAACCATAATGATGATGGCATGATTGTAATTATGATATTGTTGTTTGTGTTATCTCTGTGCTGCCATGTTGGTACTGGTGTAGGTGATCTCACCTCTTTGTTATGTTGTTTTTGCTATGTCTGTATTATTAAAATTATATAGTAGAAGGAACGAGTTGTCTTAGACATAGCGGGTGACAAATACCTCTACGTTTGGAGACAACATCAGAGAATGACCTTGCAGACAGTGTTGAAACGGAAAAGATGTTTGAGGACAAGGAACGACATAGAATAAATGTCGATGCTTCAAGATGGACATTCCGATGATCATTCGACATTAGGGACAACAATAAGGAGTGGACATTCATGACTTGTTGGGGGCAGCATGTTGACAAGAAGTAGAGTTCGATGTATCAAGTTTGATACGGGAGAAGGAACAAGTATGTTAAGTTTTCATCGTTAGTGTTACACCGTGCTATTAAGTAGGAACCGTAATGGGTTTGCTACTGTTGAAAAAAAAAAAGTCTGTTAATTTTATATTTCTCTTTAAATTGTGAAATATTAATTGATGTCAATGTTGTATATGAATCAGTTTAAATATATTTTCAGTAATACTTATGGATTACAATAAGTTTATATTTCAGCAAGAAAGAAATTTTTTTTTTAAACCCACATTTTTAACTCAAACCTTTTATGAAAACATTTTCAGATTATGAGTCGGAAGTCGGAAAATGTGATACCCTAGGGGGGGTGTTACATTAGTTGGAAACAAAATAAGTTGTATAAAATGGATATCAGATCCATTTATTTTGATTCGTCCATCGTTGAAGGAAGGACAATGACTCGTGATAGACGTACGCATGTGGAAGCGAGACATAATGGTGGTGATATGATTGCAACTTTGGAAGTAATACAAACAGTGGCTGAAGCAATTATACAGCAAACTCAGAAGATTGTTCTGCAGCAAGAATTGATTGCTTAAGCTAAGATTTTGTTAGAGTTAAATTAACCTCAGGATGAGAAACCCTGTAACGTTGGACTATATCGGTTACGAAAAAAGGGAAATCGTAAGGTCAAGTGATTCCAGCAGAAAACGTACTTGCAATCTCCAAGAAGTCAACAACAACAACAATCTCATAGTGGATGTACGTGTGTGGAAGCAGAATGTGATATAATAATGTGGTTACAGCTATAGAAACAAAGCGAAGGACAACTGAAGTGACAAGTACAGCAGGAACAGAGGAATGGCTCGGGATAGTTATACTTATGTGGAAGTGGAACATGTTACTAGTAATGCAGTTGCAGCTACGGGAGCAATGAGAGCAATGTGGAAAGACGACTGCACGAACAAAGAACCGTTGTTAAGTGGGAAAAACTAGAAATTGAAGTTCAGGATCTGATGAAAGAGAATCAGTCTTGGAATATAAGATTTTGTAATTTTGGAACCTGGTATTTTCTTAGGGATATTGGGAAAGTAATTGATTTTAATAGGAAATGAAATTACAACCACTGAGAAACCAGAACCAGGAAGTGAAGTGGAAAAGGGCACTTAATGAAAGATTGGATGTTCAAGGAAACACTTTGTTTTAAGTGTGGAAAGTTTGGACACATTTCCATAAATTGTATTCCATTAAAAATAGAATTTTCTGTTAGTAAAATCTCGGATAGTAGAGAGAATTAAGACGTTGAATGGAACGGGAATGTTCTGAATGAAGGATTTAAACAAGGGAGATTTTGTTATTGGAGCTAATTCTATAGACCATACTGAATATTTCTATGAATAACCTAATCTTTATGGCATATGATTGAGTAGATCAATTATATGTTAGAGTTATTCGTAAACCTCTGATTTGATTACTTCTGTACCTATTCTTAGCCGATCGAGCTATTCAAATTATTCAAATTATTGTTGCGGATCAAATATTTGTGTGAGTTTGATCTATTTATCTCTTTCATAAATAGATGTGATCTTTGAAAATGGATTGGTTATTTTCCAACCATATCCTATGAGATTATCTCAATAAAATGCTAGTATTCCTATGTGATCTTTGAAAATAGATTGGTTATTTTCCAACCATATCCTATGAGATTATCTCAGTAAAATGCTAGTATTCCAGAAAAACTCATATCAAGCAAAATCAAATTCTTGTTGGATATGTCTAGTAACATATCAGATAATTTCGCTACCTTTTCTTTCTGAACCTCCGTAATTTCCTTTCATGTATTGCAATTGTAAGACAGGAAAAGAAAGAAGGAATATATTGCAAGAAAGGATATTCCTATCTATAACCATGTCGCAGTATCAGAATGGTGCAGCGGAAGCGTGGTGGATTCTTCGAAAGTTGAAACTATTTCTTCAAGAAAAAAAAATCAATCAAAAACAGTAATGGAAATCCATAGTACTGTGATGCGTTATATTAGTGCGTTACATTAGTTGGTTACATTAGTTGGTATGCAGACTGTTGGATTAAGAATTAGTTGGTTGAAAGGAGAATTCAGCTAGAGAGACATTTCTTGTTACAAGCAAAATCTAGAATATATATAGTGATACGAGAATAAGAAAATTTTAAGTAAGACATTACATTAGTTGGAAATTATCTAAGAAAAACTATTCTAGGCATGAATGAAGATTGATAACCGCCATTACAAGTATTGGTATCGAAATATGGAAAATACTTTCTTTTTGGAGTAACATTCAACATCTTCAAAACTAAGAATCTGAGATATCCATTTGATCAGGAGAAGTTGAACGTCAAGCAAAAAAGTTTTGTTGGCTAGAATAGTATGTAAAGACATTAAGGAAGATGCAACATGAGGACTGGAGAAAAGCTAAAAGAGTAATGTTCACATCCTTAGATGTGAAATCACGTTCATCAAATTTCGAGGACGAAATTTCTTTTTAGAGGGGGAGTAATGTAACACCCCAAAATTTCCAATCTCTTAAACAGTAATTTTGACAGTTAACAGAATTTCACTGTTTAGTGATTTCTGAGCGCTGTAAAATTAATTTGATTATTCCGTCAGCGTATTTGATCGTTTTTGAGTGATTTACTCCGTGTCGGAAAATAAAAAATTTTCGGTAGGGAAAATGTTACGTAATTTAATTTTTACCGTTAGGTAATTAATTTACGTAACTGATTTGATATTTGTGCATTTTATAATTTTTGTGATTTTATGGATGATTTTGAAATTTTTTTCCTGTTTGTGGGCCCCAAAAGGGATATGTGGCCTAGGTGGCCATACGTGGGCCCGTGGGTCCCACAAAAAGTGAAAAATTTTCTACGCATGTAAAAATTTGTCTTGTTTAGACGGAGACAGGATCTTACTAAACCCTCAATCCGGAAACAGCTTTTAAAATTTCTTGTACTTTATTTTATATTGTATTTAATTATCGAATGATAAAAATACAAGAAAATATTATTTGTAGGATACAAGAATAAATATTATACTTTATGAGTCAACAAAGAGAGCTTGACTTGATTTATACCCTTGGATGAGAATACTTAGTTTGAATATTAACCATTGATTTAATCAAAGGTTAAGAAACAAACTTAATAAAGAAGCGCTTGGATAATAACCATTGATTTAATCAATGGTGTGAGAATAAGCTTAGTTAGGAAGGCTTTGATATCAACCATAGATGTAATCAAAGGTGTAGAATTGGTCTTGAAAAGTGACAAAGACCATTTATAACCATTGGATTTAGATTAAATCAAGGGTGGAGATTTAATCTTAAAAAGTAACAAAACCATTTATGACCATTGGATGAAGAATTAATCAATGGTAGAAATTTGGTCTTCTAAAGTAGCAAAGACTAATTAAACCCTTGGATTAAAAGTTTGAAGGAGTAATCTTAACCATTAATTTTGGAGACACATCTAATGGTTAAATTTAAAGGAGAAAAATCCAATGGCTTTCAGATTTAGTCTTCTAAAATTAAAAATCTACCTAAATCCTAACCATTGAATTAATCAATGGCTAGAAATGCTTCAAATGGTGGCAAATAATGAAGACAACTTTATTGAATGCATTATGAAGAGAAGGTGATGGTTTTGGAGTGTTTAGAAGACAAAGACAAGCTTTACGTCATTTTTGCATGTCTTGGTCAAGTTAGACATCATAATGGCTTACTTTTTGATTTTTGCACTCAAGAAGAATGCAAGAAGGGGGGCACAGTTTTGGTCTGATTTTGAGAGCTTTGAAGACCATTATTAGCTATCTTGGTCATTATTGATCATTCTTGATCATCTTTGTCTCCTCCAAAAGCAAAAACTCATCAAACTTTTCTCTCCACCTCTCCTCCAAGCAAGTTTTGGCCATGATCATCAAGAACACCCTCCATCACTCAAAAATTTCATCCAACTTGATTTTCTAAACCTAAACACCATTCTAAGAACATCTCTAGTTATGAGTTTTTCCAAAATCATTCATCTTGATCTTCAAATTCAAGCTTCAAGTTTCTATCAAAAATCAAAAATTTCATCTTTGTGCTTCAAGAGAAACCATTCAGTCATACTACCTAAAATCACCATCCAAGCTCTTTTAATTTCATCCAACTTTGGATCTTGAATCTCCATGATATTCTAAGCAACTTTCATGTTGGAGATTTTCTCTAAATCATTCATCTTCAACCTTGTTCTTCAAGCTAAAGATTGAAGCTTTAATGGTGAAATTTGGTACTCTTCACTTTTCTTTTGATTTTCAAGGTTCTAACCATGATTCTAATCCATGGTTTTCTTATTCAAGTCTTGTATATTAATTATTTGTGTGTTTTATTTTGTATTTGAGAAGCCCGTGGTGGAGAAGGACTTGGAAAAAGAAGCAAATCAAGAGAACCTTTGGAGGATCTGCAAGAGGTAAGAGGGAGATCCATCTCACCAACCAAGCATGGTGGTGAGAGATGGTATTTTATTTGATGGATGTGGAATCCATGTGAGGATTCATATCCATGGTCATGTAATTAATTTGTGGGTGTTTATGAGCTTTGATTAATTTTCTATGCTTGATATGCTTTGCATGATTTTATAGCTTTGATGATATGCTTGATATGCTATACATGCTTTTACGGCTTTAATGGTATGCTTATATTATTTATGATGAAATATATATGTATATGCCATGACTTGATGGTGGAAAAGAAATTGATTTTTGGCTCCAATAGCCAAGGAAGAGCTACGGTTTTGATGCCCTTGATTAGGGTTCATGTTGAAAATTTTCAAGAACAAAAGAATTGATTTTTTGAGTACTTAGAACATGGTGGATTTCAACAAGACACCTCAAAAATAGGTGTTCACAAATTAATATTTTCATGAAAGATGAAAATGGATGATGTGAAAAGTATGGAAAATAAACAAAGGATTTGTTTTTCAAGAGAACAAGAATATGATTTTTGGAGGAATTTTTATTGATTTATTTTATGTAAAAAGATGCTAAGTGTTTTTCTAAACATGAGTTTTGAATGAAAACGGGCAAACGTTGATTTTAAAGATTTGCAAAGAAAGTGAAAAAGAATTTGTAAAGGAAGTAAAAATGAATTTGAACAAATGGGTTTGGTTTTATAACCATTGATATTTCGGTTTTGAAAAACAAAATTTTAATGATTTTGTTTGTGTAAAACCATATCAATTTTAAAAGGAAAAGTATTTGATGGCTTTAATGGTTTTGTTTGTGTAAAACCATATTGATTTAGAAGAAAAAAAAATATTTTGATGATTTCAATAGTCACGTCCACGTTTTTTTAAGGCTTGTAATGCCTTGATTTTTATGAACAAAGTGAATTTCAAAGTGGAAACGTGAATCGGATTTAATACAAGAATTTTGGAAAGGGAAACAGGCGTTTATCACTGAGAAAATCAAGTTTTTGTAAACGAAAATGTTTTCGAACTTCAATTTATTTTGAAGAAGGTTGTGTTTGGAAATGATTTGGGAAAAATGGAGAATATAATGGTGTTTTGAAAATTTACTAACATATAACTTATTTTCAAGTTTTGAAATACGTTAGAAAATGTTAAGTTTTGAAACATTGATTTATATCAATGGAAAAGTGATTTTATGAATTATATTTTGGAAAAGGATTTCTTGAGTAAAGAAAAATGGAAAAGAATATTTTCTTGAGTAAGAAAATATATTAAATAAAGTATAAAGTTATATTATTTTTGGAAAAGTTGAAAAGAAATTTTTAAAGGTCAAGAAATATTTTCTCAGAATGAAATTGTGGTGAAAATTATTTACGTATCTTAAAAATGTGATTTTTAAGTTACGTAATATAGAAAAATTTTTACGCGATTTTAAATACGATAAAATATTTCTACGCGATTTGAATTACGTTTAAATATTTTACGTAATTTGAATTACTATTGAAAAATCACTACGTAATGGAAAAGTGATGAATTATTTTTAAGTGATTGTGAAAATAGCGGAAAATCATTATGTGATTTGAAAAGGGTTTTAAATATTTTGAGAATGATAGAAAATGATTTACGTGACGTAAAGGAATGATTTTTAAGTTACGCAATTTTGAAACAATGGAAAAATACTTTGCGATTTGAGAAACGTATATTTTACGGTATTGAGAAAATATAGCGAAATGTTTCAATTTTAAAAACGTAACAAAAGTGTTACGCAGTATTTTGAAAACGTAATGTGTTGTTGTGAATTATGAAAACGTAACGTGAATGTTGCAAGAATTTTGTGAAAACACGACAACAGTGTTTTATAACTATGAAAACATGATAAGATGATTTAATTGAACAAACGAATTTGAAAAGAATAGCCCTTGTGGTTGGACTTGCACTGATATATTTGTGCATTGTATAAACTATATCTGAGAAATTATGAGATATACCTGTGATTGGTATTTGGTGCATTATACATGCATTGGAATGGTCCGATGAGGACTAGATATGGCTGATTGCCTAGGAGAAACACACCTCTTGAGCGGGTGCGATATGCGTAGTGTAGGTCACTGGTTGACCTTGGGGGCATCGGGGTGCGGGTTGCCTACAATGGACAGTGAGTCGCTCTACTGTAACCGTAGGTTAGACCGACGCGACACACCGATGATCCTGACCGAGACACTATTCTTAATCAAGATCTGATAAAGACTCCAGAGTATATGCTAGATGTGCAAAAATCAAAATGAGGATTATAAAGCACGTGGTCTGAGGCACGTGTGTACCGACAGATTCTTTTCGATCATTTCTCCGACCTGAGTTTAGCTCCATGGAGTAGGAAATCGAGTCTTGTGTACATGCATAAACTGAACATTTATATCTGTGTGATATATATTAATTGAGGAATATTGGCTATGACAATTGTTTTGAATACTTGGATGATGATGATGATAATAATGTCAAGGCATTATCATAATTGTTGTTTATGATAATTGAATTGATATATGATTGGATGATGATATTTGATTAATGTTGATAGCATGATTTTAATATTGTATCCGTGTGTGATAACCATAATGATGATGGCATGATTGTAATTATGATATTGTTGTTTGTGTTATCTCCGTGCTTGCCATGTTGGTACTTGGTGTAGGTGATCTCACCTCTTTGTTATGTTGTTTTTGCTATGTCTGTATTATTAAAATTATATAGTAGAAGGAACGAGTTGTCTTAGACATAGCGGGTGACAAATACCTCTACGTTTGGAGACAACATCAGAGAATGACCTTGCAGACAGTGTTGAAACGGAAAAGATGTTTGAGGACAAGGAACAGACATAGAATAAATGTCTGATGCTTCAAGATGGACATTCCGATGATCATTCTGACATTAGGGACAACAATAAGGAGTGGACATTCATGACTTGTTGGGGAGCAGTGTTGACAAGAAGTAGAGTTCTGATGTATCAAGTTTGATACAGGAGAAGGAACAAGTATGTTAAGTTTTCATCGTTAGTGTTACACCGTGCTATTAAGTAGGAACCGTAATGGGTTTGCTACTGTTGAAAAAAAAAGTCTGTTAATTTTATATTTCTCTTTAAATTGTGAAATATTAATTGATGTCAATGTTGTATATGAATCAGTTTAAATATATTTTCAAATACTTACGGATTACAATAAGTTTATATTTCAAAGAAGAAAGAAATTTTTTTTTTAAACCCACATTTTTAACTCAAACCTTTTATGAAAACATTTTCAGATTATGAGTCGGAAGTCGGAAAATGTGATACCCTAGGGAGGGTGTTACAATTAGTACCTCAGGCTGCCCAACTAAACTATTGCACTATCTAATGTTGTGTCTATAGCCCATTGTCCAAAACATCGTGTAGTAGCACACAGTCCAAACATCGTGTAACTACAGGCATTGTACTAAAATAGACTTTACAAGATCTCGATTAAGTATAGTGCGTGTCGAGATCACTAGTGTGTTGCCAGTTACCACGGCCTAGAGGAGCGACTAACTATCCATATGTGGGATAATCCGCACACTAATGCCTCCAAGTCCATACGAAGAAATGAACCACACTACGCTTATCATACCGACAACACGGTGTAATTCATCTCGTCAATCAAATCACCAATTATCAACCAAATTGACACAACTCAATGCATGAATAAAATCATAATTACCAAATTACCCTTAGTCTCAAAATATTCTCATATTTACGCAAATGCCCTCAATGGCAAAAATCTCAATTATACAGTACGTCCCACTTGACAGTACCGTATCTCAATATGTCCGGGTCCATCACTTTGGACCGACAGTAAAATTCATTATTCCAATTAATCGCGTAGAAATTTTATCGTGTTTTCACAATTCCATCATTTTTATAAACGTTTTTAAATCGCGTAAATATATTTTTTTGTTTTTAAAATTGCGTACTGTTTTTAAATCGTTTTCTCAATCGCGTAAGATTTTTAAATTGTTTTCTTAATCGAAAAGCTTTAAAATCTCTGTTTTAAAACTACGTAAGTTATTTTCACTACTTTAAAATTACATAGAATAATTTTTCCTGACGTTATAAATATATTATGAAACGTTCTCTTTTATTTGTCTATTTTTAGTAAAATTTGACAGTATTTTGTCTATAAAATCTACTAAAATTTGTATTTTCTACGTTTTTCCTCTAAAAATTCGTTTACTTGGTTTATTATTACTAAATCTACTTTAGTAATTATCTCTATGCTTTAAAATTCAAAGGTAAGCATTTTTCAAAGGTTTGGATTTATTTTTCTTCTATGTCATATTTCTAATAAAAATTGGTTTACTTCTTTAAACCTTGGAAATCCATTACAATTGCATTCTTTTTAGGTAAAACTTTAAGTTTACACTTAGAAAATAATTTTTTTGATTGATCACTCATTTATAAGGCATGTTGGCCGAATTTCATAAAGTCTTGGCATTTGATCTTTGGATCATTTTTCTTCTTCTAAAACATTTTGAAATTCATTCATTTACCTAATTCCATTAAGTCCTTCTTTTTGAAAATGGATGAGAACATTTTGGTTCTCTTTTCTTGGTTGAGGCCGTGAGCCTCTTCATGTGCTCTTTGGAACACTCATGCAAACCTTTACATGTTAATCACATCCTAAGTAATAATCATGCAATATTTCACACATGCAATATATTTTAAAGCTTATAGACATGCATACAAATAATATCAAACACAAATAAGAAAGCATTTAAACAATCAACACAAGTGAATCCTTATGGGTTCTTCACACACATACAAGTCCATTTTCTCATCACCACACATGATTGATGAGATTGAATCTCCCTCTTACCTTAAAGGAAGACTAAAACCTCTTTCACTCCTTCTATGGATTTTGTGACTCTTCTTCAAGACACCTAAAGATCTTACACAAAAATTTAAAGCGTTAAAACTATAAGAGAAAATCATAAACCATGGATCAATCATGACTTAGAACCTTGAAAAAGAAGTTAGAAATGAAAAATAAGAATTTCCACCTTCTAGGAAAAATCTCCAAAGTGATTTTCCAAGCTCTAAATGATGGATTTAAGAAGAACTCTCAACTAGAGATGTTCTTAGAATAGTGTTTAGGTTTAGAAAAGTAGGTTAGAAGAAATTTTTGATGGATGGATGGTGATCTAGGGCTCTTGGCCGAATGGCCTCTTCAAAGTGCATCAATGGTGGTTTGTGTTTTTGGAAGAGAGAGAAGAGAGAAAGTGTGATAGCAAGGATGAAATTGAAGTGAAAATGCTCTCCAAAATGGTGCATGGCTGTGGAGCTCCTTAGGGTGGAGGTAGCCACTTTGTTTGACTCATCCAAGACTCCATCCTAGCCTTAGATGTAATCAAAGGTCAAGATTAAGACTTGGTCACCAAGCTTGTCATCCATTGGCTAATCCAAGTCTTATCATAAGCCTTGTCATTTGTTCTTGAAGATTCCACCCTAATGGTGATTAATTAAGCTACTAATCCCATTAAGCTTCTAAGCACACTTAACCTAACTTAATCAAATTAATTAGTTACCTTACTAATTAATTAACATTCTTATAATCCAAGCTTCTAGAGCCATTGATCATATCAATGGTTGATATTAGATAGTAATATGATCAAATCTAAGCCATTAGATCTTATTTCCATGAAATTCTAACCACTAGATTCATCTTCCAAAATAAAGGGTCAAGATCTTCCCTATATTCTTCATATCCAATGGTTACAAATGCTTCTAACCATTTTTGTAAGACCAATCTCCACCATCCAATTAATCAACAGTGGATCTCCAAAGCCTTCCTTAAGAAGCTTATCATGACAACCATAGATTAAATCAACGATTGATATTCAATCTTAAACCTTCTCATCCAACGGTGTAGATTAAGTCAAGCCCACATCGTTGACTTAATTCCTATTGGCTTAAAACAATTCAAGCCATTATCATTGACTACTTTCTCTAAACGTGGGTCCCGTAACTAATTGTGGGTCCTATAAACCAAAAGTAGGTCCCACAGACATTTTCGGATCCACTGTCGTTTATTTGTACTGATTAATAAAATAATATTATAATAATATAAAATTATTTTATTACACAGTTAAATCCTAAAAATTAAAAGATTAACAACCATATCATTCAATCGGGTTTAGTAAGCTCCCCAAATTCAATAATTAAAATAAGATTTCTCCGACCCAAAAATTATTATTTTCTTGATCCAGAGCAAATCACACAAAACACTCATATATGAACTCAAAACAATCAAATAAATTTTATATCATACAGAAAAATAGAAAACAACACAATCAGGACATAACGATCATTTATCCTAAAGTTAGGGTGTTACATAAGAGGCAAGAAGATCCTTTCTGATCTCAGTACAGAACAATTTTGACATTGGAAGTATATTATTTTACATATGAAACTTATAAAGTGAATAATGCATTATTATTATTATTACAAATATTATTTTTGACAGAGAGAAATAACTATATTACACTTAAAATGTGTAATTTGCACGCGATGCAATTTTGAGTTGTGACCTTAATAGTGTATTTTGGAAAAATTGATAGTAGTGAAGTTTAACTAATAAGTCAAAATGCATGCTAGTATCATACAGGCATTTTGTACATAAGTAACATTTTTTTTATTTTTTTAATATTAATGTAGAAATGATGGAATCTCTAATGATCAATTGAATTACAAAATTGTTGATAACTTTATTGTTTCTTTTACCTATTTAGCAAAATTTAATTAAGTTAAATTAATTAATATGTTCTTAAATATTTCTGTAACATCCCGGGACTGCCTGCAAGATTGACGAGTGTCTCCACAAACTAACACGAGTCTTTTCAGCGTGCTTTGTCCTCACTCACACGCATCCTAGGAAACTTCTCAGGAGGTCACCCATCCCACAATTGCTCCAGGTTAAGCACGCTTAACAATGGAGTTCTATGTTCTAGGCTCTCGAAAAGAAGTTGCAACTTGTTGATATGGCTACGCCTAATCAATTTCTTTAAGCCATCCTCAACTATGCAGTCCCATACCTGCAGAGTCTTTGAATCCCTCTCATTCTGGTGCGTATTCAGTTCATTCATGGGACCCTTCGCCTAGAAGCATGCCAGGAGCCGCTCCTTGTACATGCTTCTCATGCACCGACGTCCACTCTCCACCCTTATCAACCCCGAGACACCACAATTTCAATGCATTATATTTTTTATTTTTGCAATCTTATATTAAATAAAAATTTCACTTAGAACCAACTCAACAAAACTCACTTAAAATTTTTTTAAAATAAATATTTTAAGCAAAAAAATAATTGATCTAACTTATAAGTAGTTTTTTAATACATTCATATTCATTACAAGAAATTTCAGATTTAGAGACAGAATTTTTCTATCTCTAAAAGGCCAAAATTCCGTGTCTAACGATTTAGAGATGGAATCAGAGACAGAAATTCATCCGTCGGTAAAAGTGGCATTGCTGATAGTTTAGAGACGGAAAATTAGTTCCATCTCTAAATTAGAGACGAAAAATTAGTGTCGTCTCTAAATTAGAGACAGATTTTTTTATTTAGAGGCGGAATAATTTCATCTCTAATTTAGAGACGACACTAATTTTTCGTCTCTAATTCAGAGATGTAATTAATTTTCCATCTCTAATTTAGAGACGGCACTAATTTTTCATCTCTAATTTAGAGATAGAAAATTAGTTCCATCTCTAAAATAGAGACGAAAAATTAGTTTCGTCTCTAAATTAGAGATAGAAAATTAGTGCCATCTCTAAATTAGAGACAGAATGTTTCCATCTCTAAATAAAAAAAATCTGTCTCTAATTCCCAAATATTACATTAGAGACGACAGTTTTTCGTCTCTAATTCCGTCTCTAATTTCCAAATTAGGGACAAAAAAATGACCATCCCTTTTTATACTGGTAATTTTTGTAACTAACCTGATCGAACTATCACAATAAATCATTTTGCAGCAAAAATCACAATTCTTATCATCATAAATTTTCATACCACAATACAAAGTAATAATTAATTATCATTACAAATATTTAAATTAACAATGAAAATATAAAAATAAACCTAATCACAAATTTAGGTCATCATAATTTGCATCATCGTCACCCTCATCATGGTCATCTTCTTCTCTAGGTGCAAGATGGGATGACTCAGGCTGTGAAGTTACAGGTGCATTCTAAATTGACTACCCACAAGAAGAGTCCTAAACCTCTCCTCCCATTGATCCATTTTTTGCCTCATCATGTTCTGCTCTTGTTCCATCTTCTTTTGTTCTTGTTCCATCTTCTATCTCATCATGTCTTGCTCAATATTTTTTTGATGGAGCTCATCAGTTAAAGCCTGAATTTTAGCCTGCATTGCAATAATCTCTGTTGGTGATACTCCATCAATGGAAGAGGTGGAGGGAGTGGAGGAAGATCTAACAACATTAGTTGCTTGTGAACCCAATCCGTAGATACGTCCTTTTTTGTTGGGACCTCCAACAACATCCAAGTAGATACTGTTAGCAGAATCTTGACTGCTGCTACCTTCACCATTCTGGGATTGCAGCTCAGTCATCCGCCTTTCATACTCTTCCTAAAAAGTAGTTATAAGACACTTACACTTGAAACTTGATGTAACTTAAATGCTAAGTTATGCTTACTGCAATCTTTGCTGCTTCCGAAGTGATATACTCTTCTGAATTATCCTTGGCTCTGTGCAGCCTCTTGTATACCTCAAAAAAACTTGGCTCCCTGGACATCTAATTCGCCTAAAAAGATAAAAGTATAAGTTAGCCGCTTTGTAGACTAATTCAATATAAATTATGGATTGTTAACTTAAAGAATTACAGTACATCAAAGAAATAAAGCATGAAGGAAATAAAGCAAGTGCTATACACAAATCAGACATCTGAATCTATAAGTTTTAAGCACAAATTTACATTTCTAATTAACAAAAAAATAAAGGAAAAAAATAATAAATAAAGCTGAAACTGAAAAAACATTAAAAAAAAAATTGACCAATTATCATTGATAATAAATTAAGTTAATGCATCAATGCACTAATTTCACGGTAGTATAGCTAAATCAACATGTTTAATGATCATAGTTGATCAAATCTAGTAAAATTTATTATTTTCTTATAAGAACCAAAAGTTGATGCAAAAGATATGAGGCAGCGAATTGACAATAACAATAGTAAAAACTCATAAAAACAAGCTAAAACAGGACTCACTAAGCAGTAAGCAAAGCAATATATATCATGTACATATGGTTAACCATATTAACAACCTGCCTCAGCCTCAGCTAGCGTAAAGTCGTAAATTCAATATTCACTACACATATTGTTAAATTTAAATACCCAACACAAATCCATTACAAGCAAGACCAGCCATGCACAATCCAGAATTTAAGACTTGTACTACAATTCTGCAACTTAACTAGTTTATTGATGCATGCACTGAAGAGACAACTTTGTCTTTAAATGATAAATTGAAATGTAAACCTCTTGTGTCAGAAGATTATTCTGGTGCTTCAAGTGAGTTGACAGAGTCAGATCATAGGGATATTGAAGTCCAATCACCCAGGGTTAACACGAGAGGTTACTGTAAACATGACTGTGTAAATCCAATTGATTTTATACTGCTATGGCAGCCAAATCAACATAAGAGAATCAGCTAATTTACAGAGGCAACAAGTGGCCAAAAAACAATGGAAATAATACAATGACTTAACAACTATCACATAACAAGATACAAAATACACGATTAAAAACATTATTGACAATGAAAGGATAATTGTACATCAATAACAGCCAGAACTCATAAATCAAAAATTGCTAATACCAATATCTCTCATATACCATAGTTATTTAGGACAGATAATGAGCAAGATTGAAAAGAGGCTTAAAGCATATTTAAGATCTATTCCATATTTCAAATCCAAAATCCAACAGATTATGAGCATTTTTACATGATTCTTTCTCTTGGTTTTGCTGCTATTATTCATAAACATGAAACAAGATTCCACCAAAAAATAGTTCAGGCATTTTGTTAACCAGCCAACATACAAGCAAGACAAACACAGATAAAGAAATTAATTAACATGCCAAAGGCCAACCTCAATTAAGACAAACTAATCATGTAATTAGTTCAATTACTCTAACTAACCATAAGCAACTCAATGGAAATTGTAACTGAATAGAACTGCAACTCAATTATTAACTAACTTAATTATACAAACTAACTAAGTATTCGATGTTGTGTAATAGAAGCTAAATGTGATTTTGTTGATAAGAGCAAACAAGGTGGACTACATATGTCAATGAGGCCAAGCTTAGAAACCAAACATTGAAATAGTCTTGGAGCCAGTCCTTTAGTTAGAATATCTGCTACTTGTGCTTTAGATGAAACAGGTAGCAAATGGACAACACCAGCGTAATTTTTTTCGCTAATAGTATTACAATTCATTTCTCTGTGTTTTGTTAGTAGATAGATAAAGATTAGTACAAATAGTAGCAATAAAAACCAGTTCAACTTTTCCCTAGCACAAGCCAAATTACAGCAATAAAAACAATAAATAAAGTCCTGTTAATATTATCTAAGAACCAGTGCAAGAATTTAAACCACTTTCCCATCGTTGCATCAAACATTAAGATAAACTATGTTCAGTCTCCATCCCTACATGAGTGCAAGAATTAAAAAATGCAAACAAATCTTTACTAAAGAGGATATTTAATTCAGCTCTAAATTAAGACCATATTTAAGCCAAAAACACATTAAATTTTACTTAAAAGAACATCAATGAACAGCAACGAACACCTAGGCATTAACCAGCCACCTTATACTTAGATCAAGTGTGTCCCTGGGCAGCAAACTATAAAAACTCATGGCAAGAAACAACAAATTAATCATTTGTATAAGCATGTTATACATATAGCAGATGAGACAACAAAAACATTTCCCCCTTTTCCTATCTAAATTATCCAATGTAAATTGAACTCCCCACTAGAAGCATAGTTGAAACAAATAAAGAACTCAGATCAAAAGGCAATGACAGACCTTCACCAATGTTTTGTTGGAAGTCAGATCAAAGGAGATAATAGCAGGATGACAGATCGAGAATAAGCCATTCGCAAGAGGCAAACGCAATGAGCATAACTAAAACAAATGTTAAACACAAAGAGTGAAACTGGACATAGCATTTCAATCTATTTATTTATATAATATTTTAGTATCAAGAACTTTATATACCAATGCAAATTGCCAAGTAATTATCAACATTTGTGAACTTGACATTTCATCAAATAATGAGCATACAACCAGAACAAACACTAAAGAAAGCAAGTTTATACCAAGCCAACCTCTTTAACCATTTTCAATTCAAATCATCAATAATGTGGGAAATCATCCAAATGCAAGAACATGTGTATAAGACCGTGAAAAACAACTAAGTTACGGCTAGAAATGACATAATCCTAAATTTTAGACAATACTATCTTCGAGCAAGGGCCTCTTGCATCTCCCTAACATGCGTTGGCACTTTCTTGTCAGCTGCTTTAGTCTTCAAGTCATTCTTCTTTTATTCAATTGTCTCAGCTTTAACTTCTTTGGTTTCGTTTTTACGGTGCACTTCTAGTTTCTTTGTAAATCTTTAGTCACGCTTTTCCTCTCCTTTTCCTTTTCCTGCTTCTTTTTCTTCTTCTTTGCAGCATGTGACTTTATTGCCTCATCTTCCCCCTCCTTTTAGGTTGCTCAGGCTCAACAACATCTACACTTTCACTCAAAATTTCATCACTCATTTTGGCACTAGTGCTACTGCCTTTTTTTTTAGAAGACTTCTTTTTACCTGAAAATACAACTAGAGAAGCATCCTCCTCATACTTTTTAATTTCCCCTTCTTCTTCCCATCAAAAATCATAAGGACACTTATTGTTTAAGTAAGAACTAGGCAGCCTATTTATTAAAAAAATTAATGTGCTACTATAAAAGACTAAAAATCTTTTGGTAAATTAGAATAAAACAACAAAGCCCTAGCCATACTCAAAACATGTTGATGTAGTATATGGATCTAACATCACTCACCATTCTCCTATAGTGCTCTGTTGCAGATATGGATCCTCTGCTATGCACATTGAGACCGTCTTTAAATTGTCTATTTCGACTGTTTCTCATAGACATTGCTTACCAAGCTGGATCACTCCATGTAGCCCACAACCACTCCCTAGCATTTGGATGAATCGATTCACCCTTATTCTTTCTATCACGTACCTTGAATAGATTATTTGCTAGTGCACCGGATCCCTTAGTTTCAAATATCCTTCTGATCATATCATTGTCTTCAGGCAACCACTTGTATTTTGCCTACATTGATGATAGTAGTAATTAATGAAATATAATATTTTTAAATTAATAACAGATTAATAACAAGAATTAAAAGGATATTACCCCAAAATCTTTAAACCACAACTCACGCACAGTGTCTGTCACTTCTGTCCAACTTGTCCAAGGCTCTTCATATTTCTTTTTGAAGATGAAAGTTATATCACGAGTCGTTCCAACGTCGGGGTAAAACCTGTAAGTCAAAATATGTATTTATATATATATATATATATATATATATATATATATATATATATATATATATAAAACTATTCTTTTTGAATTAATGTTCACAATTAACTTACTCTTGTTTGTTGGCTGGCTTGATCCAAATTCATCCATCTACATCTTTTCTCCCCCACCTGATGTTCTATGGAATAGACGATTCAGCCACAATGTGTGGAGATGCAGATGAACTCGCTGAAGGGTCACCAACTAGATGTAAATTTGCAACTAAGGAGGGTGTAGGCCTAGTCTGGAAATGAGGAGATGGGGTATGTGAAGATGGAATATGTGCAAGCCCGATCTGGGATTGGGGGATGGGATAGATGTAGATCCAATCTGAGAATGAGGAGATGGGGCATGTGAAGATGAAATAAGTGCAAGCCTAGTCTGGGAATAGGTAGATAGGATAAATGTAGGTTCAGTGTGAGAATGGAGAGATGAGGTAGATGCAGGCCCGGTGTGAGATTGTGGAGATGGGGTATGTGTATGTGGAGATGGGGTATGTGTAGGCCCAGTGTGAGACTGTGGAGATGGGGTATGTGTAGGCGTAGTCTGAGAGGTATCCCTCCCTCTCCCTCTCCCTCTCCCTCTAACTACCATCTATATGCAAAGGGTAATGATAAAATTCAATTAGGTACAATTAAATTATCATAGAAAATTAGTACAAAACTATTAAAGTAATAAATTTAAAAGTCATGAATACATAACACATGATTACATGAATACAGGACATGGATACATAACACATGATTTCATTAATAAATTAGTACACACTATTAATAGGTCATGAATAGATAACACATGATTTCATTAATAATTTCATTAAAAAACATGACAAAATCTAGTCGAGTTCTTCTTCTTCTTCTTCCTCCTCCTCCTCCTCCTCCTCCTCCTCCTCCCGCTCTTCTTCTTCTTCTAGTTCAACATCTTCATCTACTTCTTCCAAATCAAATTGGTTCAAGGTTGGACCGTGTACTTCCTCTACTGGACCAACTATATCAACAAGACTTTGTTCAAGATCATCGTTTGCAACTATCATAGGCATTTGCAAGACTGACTCATCTTGGTATGGATCATCTATTTCTGGTCTTTTTGTCTCTAAAGTTTGAATTATGTTGCGTGCCTTAGTTTTAACCACAACCAACCACCCTAGCTACCCTTCAGGATACTGTGCTTAATACACTTGCTCTGCTTGTTATGCAAAAATAAATGGATCATAATTCTTATATCTTTTAGATGCTTTAATTTCAACAATTCCATAATTATCTATCTTTGTCCCTTGATTTGGGGTGGGATCAAACCAATCACATTTGAATAGGACTAGCATCTTCAAGGGCCACCCAGTATATTGTATTTCAACAATATCAATTAAAACCCTATAATAATCATTCTCCATTGTCTCGTTCTCGCCACCCCGAACACATACACCACAATTTGTTGTACCCATCCATTGACCATGATCTTTTGTATTGAATTTGTAGCCATTTATAGAATATGTCTGCCACATGTTTACTTTGTTTGAGGGCCTCCATGCCAAACTCCTCAAAAGGTCATCTTCAGTGTTGTTGCTAAACACCTATATCACAAATGGGGGGGTTAATTGGTTTTACCCAAACAAGTAATGAGGGAATTAACAAGGAAATTAGGTAGATGATATTTGTAACACCCCAAATTTCCTAAATAGTTGACAGTAATTTTGACAGTTAATAGCATTCTACTGTTTAGTGATTTATGTATACTGTAAAATTATTTTGAGTATTCCATCAGCGTATTTGATCGTATTGAGTGATTTACTCCGTGTCAGGAAAATAATAATTTTCGGGCCGGGGGAAAATCTTTATGTATTTATTTATCTTGATTGTTAATTATTTTTAACAATCTGACTTAATTTTCATACGTTTTCTAATATTTGTGATTTTTGAGGATGATTATAAATTTTTATGGTTATCTGATCGTTTTTGGGCTGTATGTGGGCCCCAGTGGTCTTACGTGGGCTCGAGGTGAGTCCCAAAACGTGAAAATTTTTCTATGTATAGAAAAATTTGTACTGTTGAGACGGAGACAGGGGATCTTACTAAACCTGAATCCAGAAACAGTTTTAGAAAATTTCTTTTTCTGTGTATTGTACTGTATTTAATTATCGGGCGATAAAAATACAACAAATATATTCTTTTGTGGGGTTATAGCAGATAAAAATAAAAATTATACTGCTTAAGTCAACAATAGTGGTTATGACAACTTTTGATGGACCAATAGGAAACAAGTTTAAATCTTTTGACGGACCAATAGAAAGCAAGTTTAATATTGAAGACTTTGATATCAACCGTCAATTTAATCAATGGTGTAGGATTAGTCTAAGAAAATGGCTATGACTATTTATAACCATTGGATTTAGATTTAGATCAAGGGTGGAGATTTGGTCTTATAAAGTGGCTAGGACCATTTGTGATTGTTGGATTTGGAATAAATCAACGGTGGAGATGGATCATTTGTGACCATTGGATTTGGATTTAATCAATGGTGGAGATTTAGTCTGCTAAAATGGCTATGACTAATTATGACCCTTGGATTAAAAGTAAGAAGGAGTAATCTTGACCTTTCATTTTTGGAGATGCATCTAATGGCTAGGATTTCAAGGAGAAAGATCTAATGGCGTAGATTAAGTCTTCTAAATTAAAAGTCTACCTTAATCCTAACCATTGAATTAATCAATGGCCTAAAATGCTCTAAATGGTGGCTTGAAAAAGATGACAACTTTGTTGAAATGCAAGGATGAAGGGGGGACGATTTTGTGCTTCATTTTGGAGCTAAAGAAAAGCTTTATGACATTATTAGATGTCTTGGTCAATTATACATCATTATTGATCATTTTCCTAAAGCAAAAATATTCTCTTCTTTCTCTCCAAGCATAGCTACGGCCATGCACTCTAAAGGGGGCCAAAATTGTTGGTTTCTATTATTTGTATCATAATTGTCTTTCTATTCATCATCTTCTCCAAAACAAAACACAAAAACTCCATTCTCTTCTCCAAGAAACACCATTCGGCCAACACCTAGAAACCATACCTCCAAGCTTCTAAAATTTCATCTAAATACATTTCCTAAACCTAAACATCATTCTAAGAACATCTCTAGTTATGAGTTTTCACTAAATCATTCATCTTGAGTTTCAAATCCAAGCTTCAAGTTTCTATCAAAAAGGGTAAAGTTCATATTTCTTCACCCAATCTTTTAGTTTTGATTTTCTAAGTCATGCTTGAACCATGGTTTACCTATTCTTTTACTTGTTATGGATTTTAAGATTTGTTTATCATTTTTTAGGGATTTTTCCAAGGAGCTCTACGAAATTGGTGGAAGGAAAACTAAGTGTTTTCACTTCATCCTTACCTTAACCAAGTCTAAGAAACTTTTCCCTCACAAAAATCAAAAACTTCATCTTTGTACTTCAAGAGGAACCATTCGGCCATTCACCTAAAATTACCATTCAATCTCTTTTAATTTCATCCAACCATAGATCTTGAATCTACATGATTTTCTAAGCAACTTTCATGTTGGAGGCTTTCTCTAAATCATTCATCTTCAACCTTGTTCTTCAAGCTAAAGATTGAAGCTTTATTGGTGAAGTTTGTTAATCTTCACTTTTCTTTTGATTTTCAAAGTTCCAAGCCATGTTTGATCCATGGTTTATTTTGTTCAAGCTTGATTTACTAATAAATATATGTTTTGTTTTGTATTTGAGAAGCCTTTGGTGGTGAAGGACTTGGAAAAGAAGCAAAGCAAGGAGCTTTTAGCTTTTGAGGATCTTCAAGAGGTAAGAGGGAGATTCATCTCACCAACCAAGTATGGTGGTGAGAGATGGTTGTGTATTTGATGGATGGTGAATCCATGTGAGGATTCATATCCATGGTCATGTAATAATTTGTGGGTGTTTATGTACTTTGATTATTTGCCTATGCTTGGTATGATTTGCATGATTTATTGCTTTTGATTATAGCATGCTTATGGTATTTATATATATTTTGAATATATATATGTATGCCGTGATTTGATGATAAAAAGGAAAACAATTTTTGGTTCCAAAGAACCATAGAAGCACACGGCCTCAAGGATGATTTTTGAGTAAAAAGATTCTAAGTATTTTACAAATCATGAGTTTTAAATGAAAAGAGTAATGAGTTGTCAATTTTAAGGATTTGCAAATAAAGTGAAAAATGAAAATGAACAAATGATTTGATTTTAAAGACCATGAGTCTCACAGTTTTGTTAAAGAATTTTTAATGGTTTTGTTTGTGTAAAACCATATCAATTTAAAAGGAAAAGTATTTGATGGCTTTAATGGTTTTGTTTGTATAAAACCATATTGACTTAAAAGGAAAAGTATTTGATGGCTTCAATGGCCAAAGACTCCACGGTGTTTGGGAGATTGGAATAGTTTTGGTTTTATGAAACAAAGTGATTTCAAAGTGGAAACAAAGTGTTTGAACAAAATGATTTAGTACAAGGATTTTTGAAAATGGAATCAAGAGTGTTTTATCACTTGAGAAATGGAAGTTTTCATATGTAAATGGACAAAAAGAGAGGTTGAAAGTGTTTGAACCTCAATTTATTTTGAAGAGAATTGATTTTAGAATTGATTTGAGAAAAATGGAGAATATAATAATGATTTGATATTTTCTAACGTGTAACTCATCCTTTGGGTTTTGGAGAGCGTTAGTAATTTTTACAGTGAGAAACATTGATTTAATTCAATGGAATTGTGAATTTGTGGAATTTGTTGCAAAAAAGATTTTCTTGAGTAAGAAAATGTGAAAAATAATGTGAGTAGTCATATTATTTTGAGAAAGGTTGAAATGGAATTTTGAAGGTTGAGAAATATTTTTCGTAATGGAATTATGGTGAAAAATGATTTACGTAACTTAAAAACGTGATTTTTAAGCTACGCGATTTGAAAAACGTTTAAATATTTCCACGCGATTTGAAAAAAAATGTTGAAATATTTCTACGCAATTTGGAAAGCATTTAAATATTTTTATACGTTTGAGATATTGTTGAAAAATCGCTATGCGATTTAAAAATGGTGGAATATTTTTATGTGATTGAGAAAACGTTGAAAAATCACTACGTGAATTTGAAAATGCAATGAATTTGTAAAATTGTGAAAACGTAATAAAATTACGTGATTGTGAAACACAATGAAAGTGTTTTATGACTATGAAAACGCGATAACATGATTTTGCGATTTAAAATATACAAGATGATTACTTGTTGGACTAGTGTGTGGACCCTATTATGGATTATGAAATTAAACCGAGAATGGCCAAGGTGCAATGTGGGACCACTGAATATAAAATGGTGAATTTTGCCTGTGATTGGCATTGGCGCATTAAACATGCATTGGAAATGGTAAATTTTGCCTATGATTGGCATTGGTGCATTTTATATGCATGAACTAGTGTATGGACACTGTATGAGAAAATGGTAAATTTTACCTATGATTGGTATTGGTGCATTGAACATGCATTGGAAAGGTCCGATGGACTGTATGAGGCTATTTGCCTAGGAGAGACGTACACCTCTTGAGTGGGTGCGATATGCGTAGTATAAGTCACTTGTTGACCTTGGGGGCATCGGGGTGCGGGTTGCTTACACGGGTGGTTGGTCGCGCTTCTTCCCGTAGGTTAGACCGATGCAACGCACCGATGATCCTGACCGGGACACTATTCTTAATCGAGATCTCGTAAAGACTGTCGTGTATATGCTAGATGTGCAAAAATCAAAATGAGGATTATAGCACTTGGTCTGAGGCATTTTAGTACAGACAGATCTTTCGGATCAACTTCTCCGAACTGAGTATTAGCTCCATGGAGTAGGACATTGAGTCTATGTGCGCATGCATGAAATTGAGCATTTATATCTATGCGATATATTAATTGAGGAGTATTGGTTATGATAATTGAACTGTTAAATAATACTGGATGATGATGATGATGATAAATAATGTTGATGTCATTATTGTTATTATCGTATGATTTGAATTGGTGAATATTTGGATATTGTTGAGGACATCATCATGAATATTGAATGATATTTGAACTGATAAATAATTAGATGATGATAGTTGATTAATATTGAAGGCATTATTGGAATTTTGATATGATATATCTGTATGATATGTTGTTTATGTTATCTCTGTGCTACCATGTTGGTATTGGCGTAGGTGATCTCACCTCTTTGTTATATTGCTTTGTTGTGTTTGTATTGTTAAAATTATGTAGTAGATGGGACGAGTTGTCTTAGACATGACGGGTAGCAAATATTCTGAGTTCGGAGACAACATCAGAGAATGACCATTCCAGATTCGATAGTATGCAGTGTGAACAAGGAACAGATGTCTGATGCATCAAGATGGATATAAGAAGGAATAAGTATGTTAAGTTTTACCGTTAGTGTTGTACCGTGCTATTAAGTAGGACCCGTGATGGGGTTTACTACTGTTAAAAAGAGAATCTGTTAGTTTTATATTCTCTTTAAATTGCTAAATATTAATTGGTGTCAATATTGTATATTAATCTGTTTAAATATATTTTCAGTAATACTTGTGGATTTCAGTAAGTTTATGTTTCCGTCTATGATGAAAAGGAATTTTAAAACTCACTTTTTTAACTCAAACCTTTTTATGAACTTCTTTACAGATTATGAGTTGGGAGTCGAAATGTGATACCCTGAGGGGGGTGTTACATTAGTTGGTATCAGAGCACGGTTTGAGTCTTTTGGGGTTTGTGGTTAGGTCTATTTTGCTTGTGTTGTGTTCTCTGTGTTTTTGATTTCCGAAAGGAAACAATGTTTGTTTGAAATGGATACCAGATCCATTTTATTTTGATTTGTCTGTCTTTGAAGAAAGGAAATAACTCGTGGTAGACGTACGTGTGTAGAAGCGGAACGTGACACTAATAATACGGTTGCAACTACAAGAGCAATGCGGAGGATAACTGACGTGATAGTACAACTGGAACAGAGGATAGCTGAACAATGGAAATTGGAAGTTGAAGTTCAGGATCTGATGGAAGAGAATCAGTCTTGAAATATAAGATTTAGTAATTTTGGAACCTAGTATTCTTCCTTAGGAATAATGGGAAAGTAATTGATTTTAGTAGAAGACGTAGTTACGATCACCAGGAAAGTAACAGAAGCAGCAAATGTGTGAAGAAAGTGCTTGTAGCAGTAAACCCAGTTGGACCGTGACGTCTTTATTGTTATGTAAGAGATGTGGAAAAGAGGACACTTCATGAGGGATTGTACGTCCAA
Source organism: Ormosia emarginata (assembly GCA_029884605.1). Lineage (NCBI taxonomy): Eukaryota > Viridiplantae > Streptophyta > Magnoliopsida > Fabales > Fabaceae > Ormosia > Ormosia emarginata. The sequence goes on along the minus strand of JAQQTP010000074.1, from coordinate 38,704,437 downwards.
GGAAATAAATTGTTTCTAGTGCGGAAAGTTTGGACACATTTCTAGAGATTGTGTTCCATTGAAAACGAAGTTTTCTGTTAGTAAAATCTCATGTAGTAGGGAGAGTCGATACGTCGAATGGAACGAGAGTGTTCTGAGCTGAAGATATAAACAAGGGAGACTGTATTGTAGAAGGTAATTCTTTATCTATTCTTTATAGCATATGATTGAGTAGATCAATTATATGGTGTTATCTGTGTCTTTGTGATCTTCTGATTTGTTTATTTCTGTTTCCATTGCTAGCCTATCATGCTACTCAAGTTATTTAAATTATCCTATTATTGTTATAGATCAAATTTTTGCGTTAGTTTGATCTGTTTATTTCTTTCATAAATAGATTTGATTTTTGAAACGGATTGGTTATTTTCCAACCATATCCTATGAGATTGTCTCAATAAAGTGTTAATAATCCAGAAAAATGCATTCCTGAAAATCAAGCAACATCAAATTCTTGTTAGATATGTCTAGTAACATATCAGATAGCTTCGCTACTTTCTTCTTTCTAAATCTCCATAGTTTTCTTTCATATATTGAAATTGCAAGAAAGGATATTCTTGTTTATATCCATGTCATAGTATCATAGTAGCGCAACGGAAGCGTGGTGGATTCTTCAAAAGTTAAAAACGGTAATGGAAATCCGTAGAAAATTTATTGAGATATTTTCTAAGATCGTAGGACTTCTTACCTAGCTTACTAGAAAGAATTAAGTGTTTGTATGGACCAATGCATACAAGGAGAACTTTTAGGAGTTGAAATGTGTTTGAATACTTTTCTGGTATTAGTTTTGTCTAATCTCAGTAAACCATTAGAGGTGTACTATGATGTATTACATCGGAGTTTAAGATATGTGCTTATGCAGAATAGAAGAGTTGTAGGGTATGAGGAAATTGAAGTCACTTGAGAAAAGCTATTCTACACATGAATGGAGGTAGTTAGATCTATGTTTGTATTAGAAGTATGGATATACTTTCTTTATGGAGTAACATTCAATATCTTCAGTAATTATAAGAGTTTGAAATATCTGTTTGATCAGGAGAAATTGATCATGAGACAAAGAATTTTCATTGGTTAAAATCGTTTAAAATGATGTAAATGGAGAAGCAACATGGGAGTTGGAGGATAAGATAAAAGAGCATTGTTCATATTTATTCTGAGGATGTGAAAATCAAGTTTATTAAATTTCGAGGACGAAATTTCTTTTTAGAGGGGGAGTATTGTAACACCCCAAATTTCCTAAATAGTTGACAGTAATTTTGACAGTTAACAGAATTCTACTGTTTAGTGATTTCTGTGTACTGTAAAATTATTTTGAGTATTTCGTCAGCATATTTGATCATTTTGAGTGATTTACTCCGTGTCAGGAAAATAATAATTTTCAGGCCGGGAAAAATCTTTATGTATTTATTTCTCTTGATTGTTAATTATTTTTAACAATCTGACTTGATTTTCATACGTTTTCTAATATTTGTGATTTTTGAGGATGATTATAAATTTTTATGGTTATCTGATCATTTTTGGGCTGTATGTGGGCCCCAATGGTCCTACATGGGTCCAGGGTGAGTCCCAAAACGTGAAAATTTTTCTACGTATAGAAAAATTTGTACTGTTGAGACAGAGACAGGGGATCTTACTAAACCTGAATCCGAAAATAGTTTTAAAATTTTTTTTTTTCTGTGTTTTGTACTATATTTAATTATCGGGCGATAAAAATACAGTAAATATATTCTTTTGTGGGGTTATAGCAGATAAAAATAGAAATTATACTGCTTAAGTCAACAATAGTGGTTATGACAACTTTTGACGGACCAATAGGAAACAAGTTTAATTCTTTTGACAGACCAATAGGAAGCAAGTCTAATATTGAAGACTTTGATATCAACCGTCGATTTAATCAACGGTGTAGGATTAGTCTAAGAAAATGGCTATGACCATTTATAACCATTGGATTTAGATTTAGATCAAGGGTGGAGATTTGGTCTTATAAAGTGGCTAGGACCATTTGTGACCGTTGGATTTGGATTAAATCAACGGTGGAGATGGATCATTTGTGACCATTGGATTTGGATTTAATCAATGGTGGAGATTTAGTCTTCTAAAATGGCTATGACTAATTATGACCCTTGGATTAAAAGTAAGAAGGAGTAATCTTGACCCTTCATTTTTGGAGATGCATCTAATGGCTAGGATTTCAAGGAGAAAGATCTAATGGCCTAGATTAAGTCTTCTAAATTAAAAGTCTACCTTAATCCTAACCATTGAATTAATCAATGGCCTAAAATGCTCTAAATGGTGGCTTGAAAAAGATGACAACTTTGTTGAAATGCAAGGATGAAGGGGGGATGATTTTGTGCTTCATTTTGGAGCTAAAGAAAAGCTTTATGACATTATTAGATGTCTTGGTCAATTATACATCATTATTGATCATTTTCCTAAAGCAAAAATATTCTCTTCTTTCTCTCCAAGTATAGCTACGGCCATGCACTCTAAAGGGGGCCAAAATTGTTGGTTTCTATTATTTGTATCATAATTGTCTTTCTATTCATTATCTTCTCCAAAACAAAACACAAAAACTCCATTCTCTTCTCCAAGAAACACCATTCATGGAGGTTTCAACCAACACCTAGAAACCATACCTCCAAGCTTCTAAAATTTCATCTAAACACATTTTCTAAACCTAAACATCATTCTAAGAACATCTCTAGTTATGAGTTTTCACTAAATCATTCATCTTGAGTTTCAAATCCAAGCTTCAAGTTTCTATCAAAAAAGGTAAAGTTCATATTTCTTCACCCAATCTTTTAGTTTTGATTTTCTAAGTCATGCTTGAACCATGGTTTACCTATTCTTTTACTTGTTATTGATTTTAAGATTTGTTTATGATTTTTAGGGATTTTTCCAAGGAGCTCTACGAAATTGGTAGGAAGGAAAACTAAGTGTTTTCACTTCATTCTTTATCTTAACCAAGTCTAAGAAACCTTTCCCTCACAAAAATCAAAAACTCCAACCTTGTTCTTCAAGAGGAACCATTCGACCATTCACCTAAAATTACTCATTCAATCTCTTTTAATTTCATCCAACCATAGATCTTGAATCAACATGATTTTCTAAGCAACTTTCATGTTGGAGACTTTCTCTAAATCATTCATCTTCAACCTTGTTCTTCAAGCTAAAGATTGAAGCTTTATTGGTGAAGTTTGTTAATCTTCACTTTTCTTTTGATTTTCAAGGTTCCAAGCCATGTTTGATCCATGGTTTATCTTGTTCAAGCTTGATTTACTAATAAATATATGTTTTGTTTTGTATTTGAGAAGCCTTTGGTGGTGAAGGACTTGGAAAAGAAGCAAAGCAAGGAGCTTTTGAGGATCTTCAAGAGGTAAGAGGAGATTCATCTCACCAACCAAGTATGGTGGTGAGAGATGGTTGTGTATTTGATGGATGGTGAATCCATGTGAGGATTCATATCCATGGTCATGTAATAATTTGTGGTGTTTATGTGCTTTGATTATTTGCCTATGCTTGGTATGATTTGCATGATTTATTGCTTTTGATTATGGCATGCTTATGGTATTTATGATGAAATATGTATATGTATGCCATGATGTGATGATGAAAAGGAAAACAATTTTTGGTTCCAAAGAACCATAGAAGCACACGGCCTCAAGGGTGATTTTTGAGTAAAAAGATTCTAAGTATTTCACAAATCATGAGTTTTAAATGAAAAGAGCAATGAGTTGTCAATTTTAAGGATTTGCAAAGAAAGTGAAAAATGAAAATGAACAAATGAATTGGTTTTTAAGACTATGAGTCTGATGGTTTTGTTAAAGAATTTTTAATGGTTTTGTTTGTGTAAAACCATATCAATTTAAAAGGAAAAGTATTTGATGGCTTTAATGGTTTTGTTTGTATAAAACCATATTGACTTAAAAGGAAAAGTATTTGATGGCTTCAATGGCCAAAGACTCCACGGTGTTTGGGAGATTGGAATAGTTTTGGTTTTATGAAACAAAGTGATTTCAAAGTGGAAACAAAGTGTTTGAACAAAATGATTTAGTACAAGGATTTTTGGAAAGGGAATCAGAGTGTTTTATCACTTGAGAAATGAAGTTTTCATATGTAAACGGACAAGAGAGGTTGAAAGTGTTTGAACCTCAATTTATTTTGAAGAGAATTGATTTTAGAATTGATTTGAGAAAAATGGAGAATATAAGGGTGATTTGATATTTTCTAACGTGTAACTCATCCTTTGGGTTTTGGAGAGCGTTAGTAATTTTTACAGTGAGAAACATTGATTTAATTCAATGGAATTGTGAATTTGTGGAATTTGTTGCAAAAAGGATTTTCTTGAGTAAAAAAATGTGGAAAATAATGTGAGTAGTCATATTATTTTGAGAAAGGTTGAAATGGAATTTTTGAAGGTTGAGAAATATTTTTCGTATTGGAATTATGGTGAAAAATGATTTACGTAAGTTAAAAACGTGATTTTTAAGCTACGCGATTTGAAAAACGCTTAAATATTTCCACGCGATTTGAAAAATGTTGAAATATTTCTACGCAATTTGAAAAGCATTTAAATATTTTTATACGGTTGAGATATTGTTGAAAAATCACTATGCGATTTAAAAATGGTGGAATATTTTTACGTGATTGAGAAAACGTTGAAAAATCACTACGTGATTTGAATTTGCAACGGAAAGGTTGCAAAATGGTGAAAACACGACAAAAGTGTTTTATGACTATGAGAACGCGATAACATGATTTTGCGATTAAATATTGACTGTGGGATTTAAGGATGCAAACCCAAGTGCAGGTTGTCGCAAGTAATAAATTTATCAGGAGTCAGAGGTCGATCCACAGGGAATTGATGAAGAAAAATTAATTGAGGGAAGAAAAGGATTTGTCACAACACCAAAAGTAATAAAACAAGTTCACAAATGAATTTAAGGGCTTGCTTGGGTTAGGAGATCCACTCTTGGTAATAAATTAAAGGTAAGATTATTTTTCTTTTTAACTCAATTGAAATCCACACACAACGGAAGTTCCAATCGGAAAATATAACATTCAAAGTTCAATTATATATGTAATCATATTATGATTCCTTTAATTATCTACCAACATTTGTAAATGAGTTCAAGCATTCACTGTGCCAATCCTATTGTCTACAATAAATCAAGATCTCCATTAACAAAGAAGGTTTCTAAATTGATTGGAAACAAAATACAATACATATAATGTTCATTTAATAATATATCATTTAAGCACAAGAAATAAAATAATCTAACCTTATTTCATTACCAAGAGCTTCACTCTTTCACCCAAGCAAGATGAAGATTTAGTTACTCATGGATAAGAAGAAAGAAAGAGAGAAGAAGAGAAAGATGAACATGGCTTCAATTTAGAACAAGAGAAAATTACAACAAAAGAAAACAATAAACAAACATAACCTAAGCCTAACACCAAGTGTCCAACTCCCTTCTACATCCAGCTCATGGTGCCTTTTATAGAGGAGTAGGGATACAAAATGACAAGGAGAATGATTAAGAGTAGGTGGATGAGTGGGTGGAGTGATTGGATGATTGGATGAGTGGTTGGATGATTGGATGAGTAGTTGAATTATTGAGATTCTTTGTCTCCAAAATAATTCATTGCTTAAGTCACTGATTTCGTCATTTCTGAGCCAAATGGTCTTCATGAAAGTTCTAGCAAAATTGTCTAAGCTTTCCAATGGCTCTGGAATCACCCAAAAATTCGTCCTACAGCCCAAGATATGACCCAATTACTACAGACTGTTCAGGCCCAGTTTCAGCACCTCTGTTCCGACTTTCAGACCCAATATCACTATCAAGGAGCCCGAATCAAGTTTTGTGTTCAACACGAAAGTTTTATATCTGGGTCTTAACTTTCAAATGTCCAAATTTTAGCCCAAAATAATTATTGCAGCCCGAGTTATGCTCTGATTACTGTACACTATTCAGGTTTCAGACACAAAACTCATGTTCTGTCTTCCACGCCCAATTAGCTCCACTAGATGTCTGATTGAGACTTTGAGCTCTTCATCAAAGTTGTAGAGATCTCTCTTATCTTTCCGACAAGGTAAAATTCATAATTATCAGACATTTAGAACTCAAGATATGGCCGAAATACAGAAATAGCGTAAGACCAAAATTGTGCTGAAAAAATCAATTAAGTCCAATTTGAGTCTAATCATACAAAACATAACTAGACTTAATCAATTAAGTACATGAAGAGTGTTAATGACTAAAAATGAGGGTTTATTAATGCATAAAATATTTGATTATCAAATTCCCCCACACTTAGCTTTTTGCACTCCTGGGCAAAACACAAAAGACCAAAGTTAGGAGACAAAGAAAAATGACATAGACTCAAAAGTTAAAAACTCTAAAAGACTCGATGAAGCAAGAAGAGCAACAAGAAATTCAAGGGATCAAAGTATTAATGAGGTAACATTTCTTCACATCTCAAACCAACAAGCAAGGAAACTTCAGTTGAAAAGAATGAATCAAAAATGATAGATCCTCACAGAATTCACTCTCAATCTCTCAAGTGTTTAAAAGGTAAGTATTTCACTCTATTCAACCCATGAACAATTGCACTACCATAAGCTTGCTTATCTTCTACTTCTCTGCTACTCAAAACACATGCATACGAAAATCAAGAGGACTTTATTCAAGGTTGTAATGGGGTCATGGTAAAAGAGAGGAGATAATATGGATATGAAAAGATAAATACCAAAGAAAATAAAAGAGCATTATGGTACAGTTAGAATGGAGAAAATGTTTGAGAACATTCATCATAAAGGACAATCACCAACATTTGACTAATGTTTTGTTGAAGATCAATCTCAAATTGGTGAATTGAATTCATTGTTAGAATTGAACATTCTCATTTTCTTCCTATTGTTTCCAAGCATCCACCTTTATTCTAGACTATGATAATCCTTTGATTGCAAATGTGGTCAATTTTTCTCTTTTTTTTTCTTTTTTTTTTTGATCATTTTGCACACACACCCCCACACTTGTTCAAGAACTAGGTCAATGCTCTCTTATTCCTCTGGTTGGGTAAAAACATTTTTTTTCTTTTTTTTTGTGAAGGATGAAATGAACTTAAAATAAAGAATAGTCAAACATTTTCAAAGGGGTTACACAATGGAAAGTATACAAGGATGGCTATTTGGTCAAAGTAGCTTTTTTTTCACAATGCCTCAATCATATTAATGTATACATGTGAAAATGTAGCCTCAAAAAGAATCAAAGCAAGTTCTAGAGTAACAATTCCATGAGTGAAAATCACACAAGAAAGAAGAGAATGGTACAGATATTCAATCCATTCATCAATAGGCTCAAAATCTCACAAGACATATTTTTATCATTCTCTATCTACCAATTCAACATCCATAACCAAGCATGTGAAATTTAAGAAAGAAGATAATTTATTCAATCATGCTATGATTCCTGAATTTCAATTGCTTCCAAGGATGTGAGAGTGCATTCGCTTGAATCTTTCAAAGGAAATCAAAACACAAAACTTTGTTACTTTTACAAATCAATACTAATTAATTAGTACCCCAACTAAGATGCGTCTCAAGAGTAATAAATTGTTTCCAAAATTTACTCCTTACTCTGCCATCACTAATTGGTTTAACTATGAATAGGTTTCTGATAGTCATATCACTAAACATACTTCCCAATTTAGATACGTCTCAGAAGTAAAATTACTCCTTACTCTGCCATCATTCATTGGTTTAATAAGTCCATGACAATCATATCATACTTCCCAAAAAATAAAAGAGAAAAAAATTAGTAGTCAACTATCCTTCCCCCCCAACTAGATCACAACATTGTCCTCAATGTTAAAATATAGATGAGTAAAGGATAGAAGATCTTACTTGTTGGAGAAATCTGACACAAACAGAAAAAAATACGATAAATAAAATCAAAGGTATTAAAGATGAAGTGTCAAATATGGCTTTCTTTTCTTGCTGCTTCCCTCGCTGCTTCCCTCGTTGCTTCCTGTTGACCAATCTATCTGAGCTAATACCTTATCAGGTACATACTCAAAAGCTTCTAATTTATCAATGAGCTCATCAATAGTGGAAGCAGAGATAAGAAGTTTTCTTGTCGAAGGAGTGATAAATTTCTGTTCCACAGCTTTGTCAAGAAAAAATAACAAAAGATCAAAGAAATTATTAACATTCAACAAACCAATGGGTTTATGGTGGATGCTCAGTTCAGCCCAAGAGACAATTTGAAAAATTTCTTCTAAAGTACCAAAACCACCTGGTAAGGCAATGAATGCATCAGAGTTGTCAAGCATTTTTTTCATTCGTCCATGCATAGATGTTACCTGAATTTCTTCTCCAACTGTCCTTCCAGTGATGTTCTGTTGAGCTAAAGGTTTAGGAATGACACTTGAAACCTGACTGCCTCCTATATATACAGCAAGTGATATAGCCCCCATTAACCCACGGCAACCTCCCCCATATACAAGATGAATATTCCTCGCAGCAAGTGATCGACCAAGAGTGGTAGCTGCGTTTACAAACTCTAAACCCTTCCCATAACTTGACCCACAAAAAACACAGATATTTTTAAGGTTCCGAATGGAAGGCCCCATTTCTATACTCTTCCTCCCTTTGAATGTTTCTGAGTTGAAGGAAAGTGGAGAAAATGGAGTGTTTAAATAGGAAAAAGAATAGAAAGGGTAATAATTGTACCTATAAGGGTAGGTTGGCTGTTGTCAGAAAAGTTTGAAATTAAGGAACACAGAATCTCTTTTTTTTTTTTTTGACTTCAAGAAAACCATCAGGGTAAAGAAGTCTAGAAACTCCTGAAGGACCCTGCTCAAAGGATCGTCTGTCCAAAACCAAAATACAGCAAAATCATACAAAGATAAAAGAGATATAATAGCAAATGATGACATACCTGTATGTACAGCTTTCATGGCGTATCTTTATATTGCGCGTGTCACCAGTGCAGTAGACACTCACGAACTTTTTTTTTTAAAAAAAATGTGCAAAGGTCCACCCGAGTCAATGACAGGTCAGCCAAAGGCTGGGGCTCCACAACTAATTACAGCCATAGTACTCCTTCCGGATCGCCCTTGTTCAAACATTTTTTTTTCTTTTTTTCTTTTTCTCTTTTTTTTGAATTTTTTTTAAAGATTACATGAAGAAGAAGAAGATGATATGTACAGATTGTTGTGGATATGACTCACATCTGCCTCTGGTTTCATGTCCAGTAACGGCTTAAACGCCTTCTATGAGTCGAGGATAAGCTTCCCATCCAATTTTCTTATAAATTGACAAACAGAATCTTTTAGAGTCAGATTCCCTAGACTGTAGTGTTTTTTTTTTCTTCATCATGATTGCAGGATTCAGATGTATCATGTTTCTTTTTGAAATTGAGCCCAACTTTTGACAACTTTCACAACTTTTGCAAAAAGTATAGTAGTCTTTAAATAAAGTGGGCCAATAAAATCTGCTTTACAAGATTTTCGCAGTTATTTTCTTTGAAGAAAAGTGACCTCCACATGCTTCCGAGTGACAAAATTTAATGATACTACCTACCTCACTGTCGGGTATGCATCTCTGAAAAATTTGGTCAGGATAATGTTTGAACAAGTATGGGTCATCCCAAAAAAAAAATTTCACCTCTGTTAAAAATTTCCTTCTATCTTGGTGCGTCCATTGAGGCGACATCATTCCTTCTTGTTCTTCAGTAAGAGATGAGGAAATTACCACAGGAAAGCTTTGCTTTTCTCCCAAAAATGTGTACTTCAACCCAGCAGGTAATGTGTAACACCCTCCCTAGGGTATCACATTTCCGACTCCCGACTCATAATATGAAAAGAAATTCGCACAAAGTTTGAGTTATAAAAAGTGGTTTTAAAATTTCTTCTTTACTGAAACATAAATTTACTGGAAATATTAGGTAATATTGAAAATCATATTTCAACTATTCATTATGCAATATTGATACTAATTAATATCTCATAATTTAAAGAGAAATATAAAACTAACAGTACTCTTTTTTTTTTTTAACAAAGAGCAAACCCCATGACAGTCCTACTTAATAGCACGGTACAACACTAACGTTAAAACTTAACATACTTATTCTGTCATTGTGTATCCATCTTGTTGCATCGACATCTGTTCTACATCTGTTTTGTCAACACTCAGACACCTTCGAGTCCTGAATGTCCACTCCTTATTGTTGTCACCCATCTCAGAGTATTCATTGCCCGTTATGTCTAAGACAACTCATTCTTTCTACTGTTTTAATTTTTACAATACAGACATAGCAAAACAACATAACAAAGAGGTGAGATCACCTACACCAATACCAACATGGCAGCACAGAGATAACACAAGCAACAATATCATACAGGGATATCATATTAAACTTCTAATAATATATTCAATATTAATCAACTATCATCATCAAATCATTTATTAATTCAATTATCATAAACAACAATTACGATAATGTCCTAATTATCATCATCATCATCCAAGTATTCAAAACAATTGTCATAGCCAATATTCCTCAATTAATATATCACACGATATAAATGTTCGATTATGCATGTACACAAGACTCGATTTCCTACTCCATGGAGCTAAAACTCGTGTCGGAGAAATGATCGAAAAGATCCGTCGGTACCACATGCCTCAGACCACGTGCTATAATCCTCATTTTGATTTTGCACATCTAGCATATACACGACAGTCTTTAACAGATCTTGATTAAGAATAGTGTCTCGATCCGGATCATCGGTGTGTTGCATCGGTCTAACCTACGGGAAGAAGCGCGACCAACCACCCGTGTAGGCAACCCGCACCCCGATGCCCCTAAGGTCAACAAGTGACCTACACTACGCATATCGCACCTACTCAAGAGGTGTGTTTCTCCTAGGCAATCAGCCATATCCAGTCCTCATCGGACCATTTCAATGCATGTATAATGCACCAAATCCAATCATAGACAAATATGTCATTTTCTTACAAACAGTGTATGGACACTGATTCAATAGTAATCATACTGTACTTTCAACAGCGAAAATCATGTTATCACGTTTTCATAGTTGTAAAACACTTTTATCGTATTTTCACAATCGCGTAACATTTCGTTACGCCACAATCCAAAAACGTTTCAAGTATGTTTTCACAATACCATAACACTTCTCTTATATTTTCACAATACCGTAACACTTTTGTTACGCTTTTAAAATTTTAAAACGTTTTATTACGTTTTCACAATACCGTAACACTACTGTTACATTTACAAAATTTTGTAACATTTCTGTTACGTTTTCAAAATGTTGCAACTCTTCTGTTGCACTTTTAAACCACGTACTAATTTTTTAACATTTTTTTTTCAATCGCATAAAAATATACGTTTCTCAAATCGCATAGTATTTTTTTTTTACTGTTTCAAAATCGCGTAACTTAAAAATCATTCTTTTATGTTACGTAAATCATTTTCTATCATTCTCAAAATATTTAAAACACTTTCCAAATCTCATAATGATTTTCTGTCATTTTCACAATCACGTAAAAATATTCTGTCACTATTCAAATCACGTAGTGATTTTTCAACAATATTTCAGTCGCGTAAAATATTTAAACGCTTTCCAAATCGTGTAAAAATATTTAAACATTTTTCAAATCGCGTAGAAATATTTTACTGTATTTCAAATCATTTTTAAGATACGTAAAATATTTTTCAATATTTTACAATCACGTAAAATATTCCTCAATATTCCAAAATACTATTTTGGACTTAAATAAATCAATATCATTTTTAACACATTGTTCAAAATTGCGTAGCTTAAAAATCACGTTTTTTTAAGATACGTAAAACATTTTTCATCATAATTTCATTACAGAAAATATTTCTTAACCTTCAAAAATTCCTTTTCAACTTTTCTCAATATAATATAACTTTATATTTCATTTTTCATGTTTTCTTACTCAGGAAAATCTTTTTCCACATATCTTTTCTCAAAAAAACCTTTTCCCAAAATATAATTCACAAAATCACTTTTCCATTGAATTAAATCAATGTTTTTAACTTTAAAAATCACTCTTCAAAACCCAAAGTATGATTTACACGTTAGGAAAATCATATTCTCCATTTTTCTCAAAATTCCCTCAAGCATTAAAATGCTTTCGATTCCCTTTCCAAATTTGTTGTATCAAATTACTTTGAAATTCTCTTTTGTTTCATTTTGGAAACCTTTTCATAAAATCAAGACATTACAAACCTTCAAAAACGCGCATACTATTGAAATCATGAAAACATTCTTTCTTTCTAAGTTGATAGGATTTTACACAAACAAAACCATTAAAATTTTATTTTCAAAACCGTAAGTCTTATGGTCATAAAAACCAAACCCATTTGTTCAAATTCGTTTTTACTTTCTTTGCAAATCCTTTTTCACTTTCTTTGCAAATCCTTAAAATCAACATTTGTCCGTTTCATTCAAAAACTCATATTTAGAAAAACACTTAGCATCTTTTTACACAAAATAAATCAATAAAAATTCCTCCAAAAATTATATTCTTGTTCTCTTGGAAAATAAATCCTTTGTTTATTTTCCATACTCATCAAATCATCCATTTTCATCTTTCATGAAAATATTAATTTGTGAACACCTATTTTGAGGTGTCTTGTTCGAAATCCACCATGTTCTAAGTACTCAAAAATCAATTCTTTTGTTCTTGAAAATTTTCAACATGAACCCAAATCAAAGGCATCAAAATCGTAGCTCTTCCTTGGCTATTGGAGCCAAAAATCAATTTCCTTTCCACCATCAAGTCATGGCATATACAAATATATTTCATCATAAATAATATAAGCATACCATCAAAGCCATAAAAGCATGTATAGCATATCAAGCATATCATCAAAGCTATAAAATCATGCAAAGCATATCAAGCATAGAAAATTAATCAAAGCTCATAAACACCCACAAATTAATTACATGACCATGGATATGAATCCTCACATGGATTCCACATCCATCAAATAAAATACCATCTCTCACCACCATGCTTGGTTGGTGAGATGGATCTCCTCTTACCTCTTGAAGATCCTCCAAAGCTTCTTGATTTGTTTCTTTTTCCAAGTCCTTCACCACCAAGGGCTTCTCAAATACAAAACAAAACACAAGTTAATTAACATATCAAGCTTGATTAAGAGGAACCATGGATCAAACATGGTTTAAATCATGAAAAAGAGAGAAGAAAATGAAGTTTCCTTATACTTCACCTCAAAAACCCAATAACTTTGATCTTGAAGAAACTCCTTGAAGATGAATGATTTAGAAGAAGTCTTCAACATGAAAGTTGCTTAGAATATCATGGAGATTCAAGATCTAAGGTTGGATGAAATTAAAAGAGATTGGATGGTGGTTTTAGGGGTTTTGACCGAATGATATCTCTTGAAGAACAAAGATGAAATTTTTGATTTTTGATAGAAACTTGAAGCTTGAATTTGAAGATCAAGATGAATGATTTTGGAAAAACTCATAACTAGAGATGTTCTTAGAATGATGTTTAGGTTTAGAAAATCAAGTTGGATGAAATTTTTGAGTGATGGAAGGTGCTCTTGGAGTGCTTGGCCAAAACATGAAGAAGGAGAGAAATGGAGAGAAAACTTGATAACTTAGCTTCTTGAAAATGTCTAATGATGACCAATGATGGCAATAATGGTCTTCAAACTCTTTCCTATGTCCTAAAGCTTCTCAATTTCGTGGCTCCCCTCCAATGCATTCTCCTTGGAGTGCAAAAATCAAAAGTAAGCCATTATGATGTCTAACTTGACCAAGACATGCAAAAATGACATAAAGCTTGTCTCTTTGTCTTCTAAACACTCCAAAACCATCACCTTCTCTTCATAATGCATTCAATAAAGTTGTCTTCATTATTTGCCACCATTTGAAGCATTTCTAGCCATTGATTAATTCAATGGTTAGGATTTAGGTAGATTTTTAATTTTAGAAGACTAAATCTAGGCCATTGGATTTTTCTCCTTTAAATTCTAGCCATTGGATGTGTCTCTAAAAATAAATGGTCAAGATTGCTCCTTCAAACTTTTAATCCAATGGTTATAATTAGTCTTTGTCACTTTAGAAGACCAAATCTCCACCATTGATTGATTCTTCATCCAATGGTCATAAATGGTCTTTGTTACTTTTTAAGATTAAATCTCCACCCTTGATTTAATCTAAATCCAATGGTTATAAATGGTCTTTGTCATTGTTCAAGACCAATTCTACACCTTTGATTACATCTATGGTTGATATCAAAGCCTTCCTAACTAAGCTTATTCTCACACCATTGATTAAATCAATGGTTATTATCCAAGGCTTCTTTATTAAGTTTGTTTCTTAACCTTTGATTAAATCAATGGTTAATATTCAAACTAAGTATTCTCATCCAAGGGTATAAATCAAGTCAAACTCTCTTTGTTGACTACGCAAAGATAATATTTATTCTTGTATCCTACAAATAATATTTTTACTCGTATTTTTATCATCCGATAATTAAATACGATAAAATACAAGATAAGAAATTTTCTAAAACTATTTCCTGATTCAGGTTTAGTAAGATCCCCTGTCTCCGTCTAAACAGTACAAATTTTTCTATGCGTAGAAAATTTTTTCACTTTGTGGGACCCACCTGGGCCCACATATGGCCACCTGGGCCCACATAGGACCACCTGGGCCCACATACAGTAAAAAAATACATAATCATCCACAAAAATCACAAAAATTAGAAAACACACAAATATCAAATCAGATTACGTAAAATAATTACCTAACGGTAAAAATTAAATTACGTAAAGTTTTCCCCAGCCCGAAAATTTTTATTTTCCTGACACGGAGTAAATCACTCAAAACGATCAAATACGCTGACGGAATAAACAAAATAATTTTACAAAGTACTAAATTACTAAACAAGAAAATTTTGTTAACTCATCAAAATTATCAAGTAAGAGATTGAAATTTTGGGGTGTTACATAATGGCTTTAGTTCCGGTGTGGGTACTTCTTCATGTGCATTATCATTCATGGGTTTTAGCTCTTCGAATTTTGGCTTTCTTCCTTTGTATTCTATTTCCTTTGTACAATCAAGCAAATCAAATGAATTAATTAAACAAACTTCTAATGGGTCAGAAGAACTCCCTTTTTGAAGATGATCATCTATAATGGCTTCAATTCCTTCAACTTCCTCATTTTCATCAAGGACTTCCTGTGGTTGCTTGCACATGTTAAAAACATTGAGATCCAGTGTCATGTTTCCAAATGTTATCTTCACCACTCCATTTCTGCAATTTATCAAAGCATTTGATGTTGCTAAAAATGGACGGCTTAAAATAACGGGAATTGACTTGCAACTATCAACCAGAGGTTCAGTATCCAAGACAATGAAATCCACAGGATATCTTGAACCAACACATCTTCCACTATTCCTCTTGGAATTTTAATTGATCTATCTGCAAGTAGAAGAGTTACAGAAGTTGGTTTTAACTCACCTAAGTTGAGTTGCTGATAAACTGAATATGGAAGCA
This sequence comes from Ormosia emarginata, assembly GCA_029884605.1. Taxonomy (NCBI): domain Eukaryota; kingdom Viridiplantae; phylum Streptophyta; class Magnoliopsida; order Fabales; family Fabaceae; genus Ormosia; species Ormosia emarginata. The sequence continues at coordinate 38,688,806 of JAQQTP010000074.1, read as the reverse complement.
AATTGACACTAGCACCAAGATCAAGTAAAGCTTTTTCAATTTTATGTTCTCCAATAATGCATGAAACTGTAGGACAACCAGGGTCTTTATATTTCAATGCATTATTATTTTGAAGAATGGAGCTTACCTGTTCTGCCAAAAATGCTTTCTTTTTCACATTTAATTTCCTTTTAACAGTGCACAAGTCCTTCAAATATTTGGCATAAGAAGGAATTTGTTTGATAGCATCTAATAGAGGAATATTAATTTTCACTTGTTTCAAAACTTCAAAAATTCCAGTGTTATGGTCCAATTTCTTTGGATTTTTCAATGCTAGAGGAAATAAGGGTGAAGGTGAGAGTTTGGTCTCCTTTTGGTCAACTTTTTCATTTTCTTGGGGAATTGACTCATCTTCTTTCTCACAAGATTCAGGAATTTGTTTTTCAACAACTTTTCCACTCCTAAGAGTTATCACTGACTTGACTTGGTCCATTTGTTGGTTTTTTGAACTTCCCTCATTTAGACTGTACTGACCTTTAGGATTTGGTTGAGGTTGAGAAGGAAATTTTCCTTTCTCATGAATGGTGAGAGCAGAAGTAAGTTTGGCAAGAGTTTCTTTTATGTCATTCATGATTTGATTGTTTTGTTTATTAATAGCCTCTTGCTTTTCTATGAATGCATGCAGTGTTTCCTCAAGGTTTTTCCTATATGGTGGGACATAAGGTGCATATCCTTGAGAATTTTGAGAGTCTTGTTGTGCCTGAGGAGGTGGTGGTTGCACGACCGTGATTGATTATTATTCCTCCAAATTGAAATTCGGTGATTTCTCCATCCCTGATTGTATGTATCTCGAAAAAGAAGAAGTAAATGGCTTGTTAAAATTATTCATTGCATTTACCTGCTCATGTACAACTTCTTTAAAAACAGGAATTTTAGGACATTCATGTGTTGGGTGCCCTAAGTCATCACAAATGCCATAAATTTCTTCATTTTGTACAGATTTGATTTCTTTTGCTTTTCTTAATTCCATGGCTTCCACCTTTCTGGCTAAACTGGCAAACCTAGCATTTAGATCTTCCTCTTGACTAAGGTGATATTTTCCTTTATTTGCACTTGCAAGATTAGATCTAATTGAATTTTCAGAAGTGTTAGTACTATGCCAAGATTGAGAATTTTCAGCCAACTAGTTCAAATAGTCTAAAGCGTAATCAGGTTCTTTATTAAGAAACTCACCATTGCACATTGTTTTCATAAATTGTTTAGTTTCAGGAGTTAAACCTTCATAAAAGAAGCTTATAGTGTGCCATTTTTCAAAACCATGATGTGGGCAAGAATTTAACAAATCTTTAAATCGTTCCCAACATTGAAAATATGCTTCATTTGAATTTTGGGAAAAATTATGGATTTGTCTTTTCATAGCATTGGTTTTATGTGTTGGAAAAAATTTCTTCAAGAACTCACCTTGCATTTCTTGTCATGTGCCAATTGATCTTAGATTCAAAGTGTTAAGCCAAGATTTTGCTTTATCTTTTAAAGAAAAAGGAAACAATTTAAGCTTAACAATCTCTTCAGTGCAATTTTGATCATTGAAGGTAATACATACTTCCTCAAATTCTTTCAGATGTAAATATGGACTTTCAGATTCTAAACCATGAAAATTAGGAAGTAAAGAAATCATACCTGGTTTGAATCTAAAATTGTTGGCATTGAGTGGAAAGATAAAACATGATGGACTAGAACTTCGAGGTGGTTGCAAATATTCACGCATGGTTCGCAACGGTTGATTTTCCGATTCATCATGTACACTTTCATTGTCAGCCATTGTATCAATTGTGTGTGATTGTGATTCAAACAAGTTAATATATAAAGTACCAAGATTAATTTTAACTAAATGACCAGAATTTAAATCACGATACCAATTAAGCATACATACATAAATAACTTAAAATAAATAAACAAAAAAATATAATGTACAAGCTGGTGGTGTAACCCACCATTAAATATTAATAAGGATGTGGTATAAACCAACCGCCTAAAAATAAAATAAAAATAGTGTGGTAGAAACCAACCACCAAAAATATATATATAACAAAGGTGGGGTAATAAACCAACCACAAAAAAAAAATAAAAATAAAAATAAAAATAAAGTGCGGAAAATTAAATTACAGAAAATAAAGTGTAGAAAGTAAATTTAAATATGAAAACCGGAGAATGACAGAGCCCCACAGAGTCAGAGCCTAGTAAAGAGAAGAGAGAAGAAATGTTATTTCATTAAGTTAGATTGCGGAAAAATAAATAACGAGAAAAGTAAAAGGGAGAGTTACCCCACTAACGAAAAAAAAAAAATGATGAAAATAAATAAATAAAAATTAAAAAGTAAAAATAAATGACATAAATATAAAAGTTAGCAAGTTAGTAGGTTAGTAAGTTAGATAGTTAGTAAGTTAGAGAGTTAGTAAAGAAAGCAAAGGATCGGCAAACCGATCTTTTGCTCCGATGAGGGAGAAGAGAGAATAGATTTTATTAAAGAAAACAAACCTCAATAAATCAAAACTTCAAATCAAGTCCCCGGCAATGGCGCCAAAAACTTGATCAAGCGGGATTTAAGGATGCAAACCCAAGTGCAGGTTGTCTCAAGTAATAAATTTCTCGGGAGTCCGAGGTCGATCCACAGGGAATTGATGAAGAAAAATTAATTGAGGTAAGAAAAGGATTTGTCACAACACCAAAAGTAATAAAACAAGTTCACAAATGAATTTAAGGGCTTGCTTAGGTTAGGAGATCCACTCTTGGTAATAAATTAAAGGTAAGATTATTTTTCTTTTTAACTCAATTGAAATCCACACACAACGGAGGTTCCAATCGGAAAATATAACATTCAAAGTTCAATTATATATGTAATCATATTATGATTCCTTTAATTATCTACCAACATTTGTAAATGAGTTCAAGCATTCACTGTGCCAATCCTATTGTCAACAATAAATCAAGATCTCCATTAACAAAGAAGGTTTCTAAATTGATTGGAAACAAAATACAACACATATAATGTTCATTTAATAATATATCATTTAAGCACAAGAAATAAAATAATCTAACCTTATTTCATTACTAAGAGCTTCACTCTTTCACCCAAGCAAGATGAAGATTTAGTTACTCATGGATAAGAAGAAAGAAAGAGAGAAGAAGAGAAAGATAAACATGGCTTCAATTTAGAACAAGAGAAAATTACAACAAAGGAAAACAATAAACAAACATAACCTAAGCCTAACACCAAGTGTCCAACTCCTTTTTACATCCAGCTCATGGTGCCTTTTATAGAGGAGTAGGGATACAAAATGACAAGGAGAATGATTAAGAGTAGGTGGATGAGTGGGTGGAGTGGTTGGATGATTGGATGAGTAGTTGAATTATTGAGATTCTTTGTCTCCAAAATAATTCATTGCTTAAGTCACTGATTTCGTCATTTCTGAGCCAAATGGTCTTCATGAAAGTTCTAGGAAATTGTCTAAGTTTTCCAATGGCTCTAGAATCACCTAAAAATTCGTCCTACAGCCCAAGATATGACCCAATTACTACAGACTATTCAGGCCCAGTTTTAGCACCTCTATTTTGACTTTCAGACCCAATATCACTATCAAGGAGCCCGAATCAAGTTTTGTGTTCAACATGAAAGTTTTAGATCTGGGTCTTAACTTTCAAATGTCCAAATTTTAGCCCAAAATAATTATTGCAGCCCGAGTTATGCTCTTATTACTGTACACTGTTCAGGTTTCAGACACAAAACTCGTGTTCTGTCTTCCACGCCCAATTAGCTCCACTAGATGTCTGAATAAGACTTTGAGCTCTCATCAAAGTTGTAGAGCTCTCTCTTATCTTTCCTACAAGGTAAAATTCATAATTATCAGATATTTAGAACTCAAGATATGGTCGAAATACAGAAACAACGTAAGACCAAAATAGTGCTGAAAAAATCAATTAAGTCCAATTTGAGTCCAATCTTACAAAACATAACCAGACTTAATCAATTACGTACATGAAGAGTGATAATGACTAAAAATGAGGGTTTATTAATATATAAAATATATGATTATCAAATATACAGTATGGGTACTGTTGGACCAGTGTGTGGACCCTGATTATGGATTATGAAATTAAACTGAGAATGGGCCAATGTGTGGACCCTGAATATAAAATGGTGAATTTTGCCTGTGATTGGCATTGGTGCATTGAACATGCATTGGAAATGGTAAATTTTGCCTATGATTGGCATTGGTGCATTTTATATGCATGAACTAGTGTATGGACACTGTATGAGAAAATGGTAAATTTTACTTATGATTGGCATTGGTGCATTGAACATGCTTTGGAAAGGTCCGATGGACTATATGAGGCAATTTGCCTAGGAGAGACGTACACCTCTTGAGTGGGTGCGATATACGTAGTATAAGTCATTTGTTGACCTTGGGGGCATCGGGGTGCGTGTTGCTTACACGGGTGGTTGGTCGCGCTTCTTCCCGTAGGTTAGACCGATGCAACGCACCGATAATCCTGACCGAGACACTATTCTTAATCGAGATCTCGTAAATACTGTCGTGTATATGCTAGATGTGCAAAAATCAAAATGAGAATTATAACACTTGGTCTGAGGCATTTTAGTACAGACAGATCTTTCGGATCAACTTCTCCGAATTGAGTATTAGCTCCATGGAGTAGGACATTGAGTCTATGTGCGCCTGCATGAAACTAAGCATTTATATTTATGCGATATATTAATTGAGGAGTATTGGTTATGATAATTGAACTGTTAAATAATACTAGATGATGATGATGATAAATAATGTTGATGTCATTATTGTTATTATCGTATGATTTGAATTGGTGAATATTTGGATATTGTTGAGGACATCATCATGAATATTGAATGATATTTGAACTGATAAATAATTGGATGATGATAGTTGATTAATGTTGAAGGTATTATTGGAATTCTGGTATGATATACCTGTATGATATGTTGTTTGTGTTATCTCTATGCTACCATGTTGGTATTGGCGTAGGTGATCTCACCTCTTTGTTATATTGTTTGGTTGGGCTTGTGTTGTTAAAATTATGTAGTAGATGGGACGAGTTGTCTTAGACATGACGGATAGCAAATATTCTGAGTTCGGAGACAACATCAGAGAATGACCATTCCAGATTCGATAGTGTGCAGTGTGAACAAGGAACAGATGTCTGATGCATCAAGATGGATACAAGAAGGAATAAGTATGTTAAGTTTTACCGTTAGTGTTGTACTGTGCTATTAAGTAGGACCCATGATAGGGTTTACTACTGTTAAAAAGAGAATCTGTTAGTTTTATATTTCTCTTTAAATTGCTAAATATTAATTGGTGTCAATATTGTATATTAATCAGTTTAAATATATTTTCAGTAATACTTGTGGATTTCAGTAAGTTTATGTTTCCGTCTTTGATGAAAAGGAATTTTAAAACTCACTTTTTATAACTCAAACCTTTTATGAACTTCTTTACAGATTATGAGTTGGGAGTCGGAAATGTGATACCCTGAGGAGGGTGTTACATTAGTTGGTATCAGAGCACGGTTTGAGTCTTTTGGGGTTTGTGGTTAGGTCTATTTTGCTTGTGATGTGTTCTCTGTGTTTTTGATTTCCGAAAGGAAACAATGTTTGTTTGAAATGGATACCAGATCCATTCTATTTTGATTTGTGTGTCTTTGAAGAGAGGACGATGGCTCATGGTAGACGTACGTGTGTGGAAGCGAAACGTGACACTAATAATACGGTTGTAACTACAGGAGCAATGCGGAGGATAACTGACGTGATAGTACAACTGAAACAAAGGATAGCTGAACAACGGAAATTGGAAGTTGAAGTTCAGGATCTGATGGAAGAGAATCAGTCTTGAAATATAAGATTTAGTAATTTTGGAACCTGGTATTCTTCCTTAGGAATAATGGGAAAGTAATTGATTTTAGTAGAAGACGTAGTTACGATCACCAGGAAAGTAACAGCAGCAGCAAATGTGTGAAGAAAGTGCTTGTAGCAGTAAACCCAGTTGGACCGTGACGTCTTTATTGTTATGTAAGAGATGTGGAAAAGAGGACACTTATTAAGGGATTGTACGTCCAAGGAAATAAATTGTTTCAAGTGCGGAAAGTTTGGACACATTTCTAGAGATTGTGCTCCATTGAAAACGAAGTTTTCTATTAGTAAAATCTCATGTAGTAGGGAGAGTCGATACGTCGAATGGAACGAGAGTGTTCTGAGCTGAAGATATAAACAAGGGAGACTGTATTGTAGAAGGTAATTCTTTATCTATTCTTTATAGCATATGATTGAGTAGATCAATTATATGGTGTTATCTGTGTCTTTGTGATCTTCTGATTTGTTTATTTCTGTTTCCATTGCTAGCCTATCATGCTACTCAAGTTATTTAAATTATCCTATTGTTGTTATAGATCAAATTTTTGCGTTAGTTTGATCTGTTTATTTCTTTCATAAATAGATTTGATTTTTGAAACGGATTGGTTATTTTCCAACCATATCCTATGAGATTGTCTCAATAAAGTGTTAATAATCCAGAAAAATGCATTCCTGAAAATCAGGCAACATCAAATTCTTGTTAGATATGTCTAGTAACATATCAGATAGCTTCGCTACTTTCTTCTTTCTAAATCTCCATAGTTTTCTTTCATATATTGAAATTGCAAGAAAGGATATTCTTGTTTATATCCATGTCATAGTATCAGAGTAGCGCAGCGGAAGCGTGGTGGATTCTTCAAAAGTTAAAACGGTAATGGAAATCTGTAGAAAATTTATTGAGATATTTTCTAAGATCGTAGGACTTCTTACCTAGCTTACTAGAAAGAATTAAGTGTTTGTATGGACCAATGCATACAAGGAGAATTTTTAGGAGTTGAAATATGTTTGAATACTTTTTTGGTATTAGTTTTGTCTAATCTCAGTAAACCATTAGAGGTGTACTATGATGTATTACATCGGAGTTTAAGATATGTGCTTATGCAGAATAGAAGAGTTGTAGGGTATGAGGAAATTGAAGTCACTTGAGAAAAGCTATTCTACACATGAATGGAGGTAGTTAGATGCTATGTTTGTATTAGAAGTATGGATATACTTTCTTTATGGAGTAACATTCAATATCTTCAGTAATTATAAGAGTCTGAAATATCTGTTTGATCAGGAGAAATTGATCACGAGACAAAGAATTTTCATTGGTTAAAATCGTTTAGAATGATGTAAATGGAGAAGCAACATGGGAGTTGGAGGATAAGATAAAAGAGCATTGTTCATATTTATTCTGAGGATGTGAAAATCTGGTTTATTAAATTTCGAGGACGAAATTTCTTTTTAGATGGGGAGTATTGTAACACCCCAAATTTCCTAAATAGTTGACAGTAATTTTGACAGTTAACAGAATTCTGCTGTTTAGTGATTTCTGTGTACTGTAAAATTATTTTGAGTATTCTGTAAGCTTATTTGATCGTTTTGAGTGATTTACTATGTGTCAGGAAAATAATAATTTTTGGGCTGGGGGAAAATCTTTATGTATTTATTCCTCTTGATTGTTAATTATTTTTAACAATCTGACTTGATTTTTATACGTTTTTTAATATTTGTGATTTTTTAGGATGATTATAAATTTTTATGGTTATCTGATCGTTTTTGGGCTGTATGTGGGCCCCAATGGTCCTATGTGGGCCCCAATGGTCCTATGTGGGCCCGGGGTGAGTCCCAAAACGCGAAAATTTTTCTACGTATAGAAAAATTTGTACTGTTGAGATGGAGATAGGGGATCTTACTAAACCTGAATCCAGAAATAGTTTTAGAAAATTTCTTTTTCTGTATTTTGTACTATATTTAATTATCGGGTGATAAAAATACAGCAAATATATTCTTTTGTGGGGTTATAGCAGATAAAAATAGAAATTATACTGCTTAAGTCAACAATAGTGGTTATGACAACTTTTGACGGACCAATAGGAAACAAGTTTAATTCTTTTGACGGACCAATAGGAAGCAAGTCTAATATTGAAGACTTTGATATCATATGTCGATTTAATCAACGGTGTAGGATTAGTCTAAGAAAACTATGACTATTTATAACCATTGGATTTAGATTTAGATCAAGGGTGGAGATTTGGTCTTATAAAGTGGCTAGGACTATTTGTGATCGTTGGATTTGGAATAAATCAACGGTGGAGATGGATCATTTGTGACCATTGGATTTGGATTTAATCAATGGTGGAGATTTAGTCAACTAAAATGGCTATGACTAATTATGACCCTTGGATTAAAAGTAAGAAGGAGTAATCTTGACCTTTCATTTTTGGAGATGCATCTAATGGCTAGGATTTCAAGGAGAAAGATCTAATGGCCTAGATTAAGTCTTCTAAATTAAAAGTCTACCTTAATCCTAACCATTGAATTAATCAATGGCCTAAAATGCTCTAAATGGTGGCTTGAAAAAGATGACAACTTTGTTGAAATGCAAGGATGAAGGGGGACGGTTTTGTGCTTCATTTTGGAGCTAAAGAAAAGTTTTATGACATTATTAGATGTCTTGGTCAATTATACATCATTATTGATCATTTTCCTAAAGCAAAAATATTCTCTTCTTTTTCTCCAAGCATAGCTACGACCATGCACTCTAAAGGGGGCCAAAATTGTTGGTTTCTATTATTTGTATCATAATTATCTTTCTATTCATTATCTTCTCCAAAACAAAACACAAAAACTCCATTCTCTTCTCCAAGAAACACCATTCGGCCAACACCTAGAAACTATACCTCCAAGCTTCTAAAATTTCATCTAAATACATTTCCTAAACCTAAACATCATTCTAAGAACATCTCTAGTTATGAGTTTTCACTAAATCATTCATCTTGAGTTTCAAATCCAAGCTTCAAGTTTCTATCAAAAAGGGTAAAGTTCATATTTCTTCACCCAATCTTTTAGTTTTGATTTTCTAAGCCATGCTTGAACCATGGTTTACCTATTCTTTTACTTGTTATTGATTTTAAGATTTGTTTATGATTTTTTAGGGATTTTTCCAAGGAGCTCTACGAAATTGGTGGAAGGAAAACTAAGTGTTTTCACTTCATTCTTTATCTTAACCAAGTCTAAGAAACCTTTCCCTCACAAAAATCAAAAACTTCATCTTTGTACTTCAATAGGAACCATTCGGCCATTCACCTAAAATTACCATTCAATCTCTTTTAATTTCATCCAACCATAGATCTTGAATCAACATGATTTTCTAAGCAACTTTCATGTTGGAGACTTTCTCTAAATCATTCATCTTCAACCTTGTTCTTCAAGCTAAAGATTGAAGCTTTATTGGTGAAGTTTGTTAATCTTCACTTTTCTTTTGATTTTCAAGGTTCCAAGCCATGTTTGATCCATGGTTTATCTTGTTCAAGCTTGATTTACTAATAAATATATGTTTTGTTTTGTATTTGAGAAGCCTTTGGTGGTGAAGGACTTGGAAAGAGAAGCAAAGCAAGGAGCTTTTGAGGATCTTCAAGAGGTAAGAGGGAGATTCATCTCACCAACCAAGTATGGTGGTGAGAGATGGTTGTGTATTTGATGGATGGTGAATCCATGTGAGGATTCATATCCATGGTCATGTAATAATTTGTGGGTGTTTATGTGCTTTGATTATTTGCCTATGCTTGGTATGATTTGCATGATTTATTGCTTTTGATTATGGCATGCTTATGGTATTTATGATGAAATATGTATATGTATGCCATGATGTGATGATGAAAAGGAAAACAATTTTTGGTTCCAAAGAACCATAGAAGCACACGGCCTCAAGGGTGATTTTTTAGGAAAAAGATTCTAAGTATTTCACAAATCATGAGTTTTAAATGAAAAGAGCAATGAGTTGTCAATTTTAAGGATTTGCAAAGAAAGTGAAAAATGAAAATGAACAAATGAATTGGTTTTTAAGACTATGAGTCTGATGGTTTTGTTAAAGAATTTTTAATCGTTTTGTTTGTGTAAAACCATATCAATTTAAAAGGAAAAGTATTTGATGGCTTTAATGGTTTTGTTTGTATAAAACCATATTGACTTAAAAGGAAAAGTATTTGATGGCTTCAATGGCCAAAGACTCCACGGTGTTTGGGAGATTGGAATAGTTTTGGTTTTATGAAACAAAGTGATTTCAAAGTGGAAACAAAGTGTTTAAACAAAATGATTTAGTACAAGGATTTTTGGAAAGGGAATCAGAGTGTTTTATCACTTGAGAAATGAAGTTTTCATATGTAAATGGACAAGAGAGGTTGAAAGTGTTTGAACCTCAATTTATTTTGAAGAGAATTGATTTTAGAAAAATGGAGAATATAAGGGTGATTTGATATTTTCTAATGTGTAACTCATCCTTTGGGTTTTAGAGAGCGTTAGTAATTTTTACAGTGAGAAACATTGATTTAATTCAATGGAATTGTGAATTTGTGGAATTTGTTGCAAAAAAGATTTTCTTGAGTAAAAAAATGTTGAAAATAATGTGAGTAGTCATATTATTTTGAGAAAGGTTGAAATGGAATTTTTGAAGGTTGAGAAATAGTTTTCGTATTGGAATTATGGTGAAAAATGATTTACGTAACTTAAAAACGTGATTTTTAAGCTACGCGATTTGAAAAACGCTTAAATATTTCCACGCGATTTAAAAAACGTTGAAATATTTCTACGCAATTTGGAAAGCATTTAAATATTTTTATACGGTTGAGATATTGTTGAAAAATCACTATGCGATTTAAAAATGGTAGAATATTTTTACGTGATTGAGAAAACATTGAAAAATCATTACGTGATTTCATTTGCAACGGAAAGGTTGCAAAATGGTGAAAACATGACAAAAGTGTTTTATGACTATGAGAACGCGATAACATGATTTTGTGATTAAATATACAGTATGGGTACTGTTGGACCAGTGTGTGGACCCTGATTATGGATTATGAAATTAAACTGAGAATGGGCCAATGTGTGGACCCTGAATATAAAATGGTGAATTTTGCCTGTGATTGGCATTGGTACATTGAACATGCATTAGAAATGGTAAATTTTGCCTATGATTGGTATTGGTGCATTTTATATGCATGAACTAGTGTATGGACACTGTATGAGAAAATGGTAAATTTTACCTATGATTGGCATTGGTGCATTGAACATGCATTGGAAAGGTTAGATGGACTATATGAGGCTATTTGCCTAGGAGAGCCGTACACCTCTTGAGTGGGTGCGATATGCGTAGTATAAGTCACTTGTTGACCTTGGGGGCATCGGGGTGCGGGTTGCTTACACGGGTGGTTGGTCGCGCTTCTTCCCGTAGGTTAGACCGATGCAACGCACCGATGATCCTGACCGAGACACTATTCTTAATCGAGATCTCGTAAAGACTGTCGTGTATATGCTAGATGTGCAAAAATCAAAATGAGGATTATAGCACTTGGTCTGAGGCATTTTGGTATAGACAGATCTTTCGGATCAACTTCTCCGAACTGAGTATTAGCTCCATGGAGTAGGACATTGAGTCTATGTGCGCATGCATGAAACTGAGCATTTATATCTATGCGATATATTAATTGAGGAGTATTGGTTATGATAATTGAACTGTTAAATAATACTGGATGATGATGATGATAAATAATGTTGATGTCATTATTGTTATTATCGTATGATTTGAATTGGTGAATATTTGGATATTGTTGAGGACATCATCGTGAATATTGAATGATATTTGAACTGATAAATAATTGGATGATGATAGTTGATTAATGTTGAAGGCATTATTGGAATTCTGGTATGATATACCTGTATGATATGTTGTTTGTGTTATCTCTATGCTACCATGTTGGTATTGACGTAGGTGATCTCACCTCTTTATTATGTTGTTTGGTTGGGCTTGTGTTGTTAAAATTATGTAGTAGATGGGACGAGTTGTCTTAGACATGACAGATAGCAAATATTCTGAGTTCGGAGACAACATTAGAGAATGACCATTCCAGATTCGATAGTGTGCAGTGTGAACAAGGAACAGATGTCTGATGCATCAAGATGGATACAAGAAGGAATAAGTATGTTAAGTTTTACCGTTAGTGTTGTACTGTGCTATTAAGTAGGACCCATGATAGGGTTGACTACTGTTAAAAAGAGAATCTGTTAGTTTTATATTTCTCTTTAAATTGCTAAATATTAATTGGTGTTAATATTGTATATTAATCAGTTTAAATATATTTTCAGTAATACTTGTGGATTTCAATAAGTTTATGTTTCCGTCTTTGATGAAAAGGAATTTTAAAACTCACCTTTTATAACTCAAACTTTTTATGAACTTCTTTACAGATTATGAGTTGGGAGTCGGAAATGTGATACCCTGAGGAGGGTGTTACAATATTTAGCATACATGTTCTTCAAACCATGTGGGAAATGTTGTGGAGATTTGTTTGTCCACTTGTTGGTCATTTTGTCCAAGTTCTCATAGCAAATCTGCATATATGCTGAATTGAAATCACAAATTAAATCACTTCACAAATTTAGTCATGATACGTGAAATCAAAAGAACAACTTGTAAGCTTACTTCAAAAAAGGCTTCACCTCAGGATAATTTAGAAGAACATATAAGTGTGTAGCCTTCATTTCCCTCTCTTGTAAGATGCAAGATTTACGTTTTCCAATGGGACGACCAGGAAAATTAAAAATAGAGAACGACAGATTGATTGAACAACCTTCACCTCCATCATCATTCCGTGAAACTCTTGTCCTTCTAAATGGAACAGTGGATGGATAGTAGTAAGATGCAAAAGTAGAGGTCTCCTCCACTAAATAAGCTGCACAAATGGAACCTTCAACTGTAGCGGAGTTGTTGACCTTATCTTTTAAGGTATGTAACACCCTCCCTAAGGTATCACATGTCTGACTCCCGACTCAAAATCTGTAAAGAAGTTCACACAAGGTTTGAGTTATAAAAAGGTGGGTTTTAAAATTTCTTTCTTTACTGAAACATAAACTTACTGAAATTCATAAGTATTACTGAAAATATATTTAAACTGATTAATATACAATATTGACACTAATTAATATTTCACAATTTAAAGAGAAATATAAAATTAACAGACTCTTTTTTTTTAACAGTAGCAAACCCCATGACGGGTCCTACTTAATAGCACGGTACAATACTAACGTTAAAACTTATCATACTTATTCTGTTGTGTATCTATCTTGTTGCACTAGACATCTGTTCTACATCTGTTCTTTGTCAACACTGCACATCTTCGAGTCCTGAATGTCCACTCCTTATTGTTGTCACCCATCTCAGAGTATTCATTGCCCGTTATGTCTAAGACAACTCGATCCTTCTATTATTTGATTTTAACAAGATGCATTACACAAAAAACAACATAACAAAGAGGTGAGATCACCTACGCCAATACCAACATGACAGCACAGAGATAACACAAACAACATATCATACAGATATATTATACCAGAATTCTAATAATGCACTTAACATTAATCAACTATCATCATCATACCATTAACATTATTATTATCACACAATAATCACAATAATGCCATCAACATGATTATTATCATCATCATCCAAGTATTCAAAACAATTGTCATAGCCAATATTCCTCAATTAATATATCATACAAATATAAATGCTCAGATTTATGCATGTGCACAAAGACTCAATTTTTCAAAAACAACTCCATGGAGGTTTTCACAATTTCGAGGAGAATGCTCTGTCAATTGTCAGCCTTAGCCCAAAGACAATCTTCTTGTTGTTGAAAAGAATCGTGTTCTTGTCAGGTATCGTCAATGCGTTGCAACGGACTACATCACCAAGTGGCACAGGGTACTCGCCACCGTCCACGGTCGATCACGCTTGACGCCCCAAGGTCCATCATAGACCTCACTATCAATTCTCATTCCCTCTTCAACCACAAGGGCCATATACAATGCACAAATATATCAGTGCAAGTCCAACCCCAAAGGGCCAAATCTTTTCAATTTCATTAGTTCAATGTATCATATGCCTCAACGCATGTTTTTCCAATGCATGTATAATGCACCAAATCCAATCACAGTATCTCTTTCCAATGCATATAAATTGTACCAAATTATACTGTATTTTCAACAGCGAAATCATGTTATCACATTTTCATAGTTATAAAACACTTTCGTCGTGTTTTCACAAAATTGCGCAACATTTTCGTTACGTTTTCACGATTCCAAAACATTTTTGTTATGTTTTCAAAATATTATAACACTTCTGTTACGTTTTCAAAATGCCGCAACTCTTCTGTTGCACTTTTAAATCACGTACTAATTTTTCAACGTTTTTCTCAATCGTGTAAAGATATATGTTTCTCAAATCCCATAACATTTTTCCATCAAGTTTCAAAATCGCGTAACTTAAAAATCATCCTTTTAAGTCACAGAATCATTTTCTTTCATTTTCAAAATATTTAAAACACTTGTCAAATCACATAATGATTTTCCGCTATTTTCACAATCATTTAAAAATAATTCATCACTTTTCCATCAATGTAGTGATTTTTCAATAAGTAATTCAAATTACGTAAAATATTTAAGTGTAATTCAAATCGCGTAAAAATATTTCAACGTATTTAAAATTGCGTTAGAAATATTTTACTGTATTTCTAAATACTTAGAAATATTTTATCAGTATTTCAAACTACGTACTTTAAAATTACATTTTTAAGATACTTAAATAATTTTTTTTACCACAATTTCATTACGTAAAATATTTCTCAACCTTCAAATATTCCTTTTTCAACTTTTCTTAAATAATATAACTTTATACTTCATGTAATATATTTTCTTACCCAAGAAAATCTTTTTCCACATTTCTTTACTCAAGAAACCCTTTTCCAAAATATAATTCATAAAATCACTTTTCCATTGATATAAATCAACGTTTCAAAACTTAACATTTTCTAACGTACTTTCAAAACTCAAAAATAAGTTATACGCTAAGTAACTTTTCAAATCACCATTATATTCTCCATTTTTCTCAAATCACTTCCAAAATTATTCTTCAAAATAAATTAGAGTTCAAACATGTTCAACCTCTCTTTGTCTTTCGCTTACAAAATTCTCTCAAGTGATAAAAACACTCGATTCCCTTTCCAAATTCTTTGTATTAAATCAAGTTACGTTTTCACTTTGAAAATCACTTTGTTCATAAAAATCAAGACATTACAAGCCTTTAAAAAAAACGTGGACATGACTATTGAAACCATCAAATATTTTTCCTGTTAAATTGATATGGTTTTACACAAACAAAACCATTAAAAATCCTTTACAAAAACATAAGACTCATAGTCTTTGAAAATCAAATCATTTGTTCATTTCTATTTTTTACTTTCTTTGCAAATCCGTTTTCACTTTCTTTACAAATCCTTTAAAATCATCATTGTTATTTTCATTTAAATCTCATGTTTAGTAAAACACTTAGAAATTTTTTAGACAAAATAAATCAATAAAAATCCTTCTAAAACCGTGTTCATGTACTCTTTGAAAAATAAACTCTTTATTTATTTTCCTTGCTTTTTCTAAACATCTATTTTCATCATTCAAGAAAATATTAATTTTGTGAACACCTATCTTGAGGTGTCTTAACTGAAATTCACCATGTTCTAGGGATAAAAAATTAATTCCCTTGTTCTTGAAAAATTTCAACATGAACCCTAATCAAGGGCATCAAAACCGTAGCTCTTCCTTGGCTATTGGGACCAAAATTAATTTTCTTTTCATCATCAAATCATGGCATACACATACATACACAATATATATATATATATATATATATATATATATAAAAAGTATGCCATATTATCATCATGCATAGTATAAGCATACCATCAAAATCATAAACTCATGCAAAGCATATTAAGCATAGGCAATTAATCAAAGCTCATACACACATATAAATTATTACATGACCATGGATATGAATCCTCACATGGATTCAACACCCATCAAATATAAGACCATCTCTCACCACCATGCTTGGTTGGTGAGATGGATCTCCTTCTTACCTCTTGAAGATCCTCAAAAACTCTTTGTTTTGCTTCTTTTTCCAAGTTCTTCACCACCAAAGGGCTTCTCAAATTCAAAACAAAATACATAAAATTTAGTATACTAAGCTTGATTAAGAGGAACCATGGATTAAACATGGTTTAGATCATGAAAAAGAAAGAAGAAATGAAGTTTTCTTACACTTCACCCCAAAAACCCAATAACTTTGATCTTGAAGAAAGTCCATGAAGATGAATGTTTTAGAGAAAATCTCCAACATGAAAGTTGCTTAGAATATCATGTAGATTCAAGATCTATGGTTAGATGAAATTAAAAGAGATTGGATGGTGGTTTTGAGTGTCTTGACCGAATGGTTTCTCTTGAAACACAAAGATGATTTTTTTTTTATTTTTGATAGAAACTTGAAGCTTGGATTTGAAGCCCAAGATGAATGATTTTGGAAAAACTCATAACTAGAGATGTTCTTAGAATGGTGTTTAGGTTTAGAAAATGTGTTTAGATGAAATTTTAGAAGCTTGGAGACATAGCTCCTAGGTGTTAGCCGAATGGTGTTCTAGGAGAAAAGAATGAAGTTTTTGTGTTTTGTTTTAGAGAAGATGATGAATAGAAAGACAATTATGAGATGATGAATAGAAATCAACCATTTTGGTCTCCTTTAGGGTGCATGGCCGTGAGGTAGCTTGAAGGAAAAGGAGAGAAAAGGAGTTTGAAGACTTTAGACTTTAGGAAATGACCAAGAATGATCAATAAGGAGTAATAATGATGTCTTCAAATTTTTCTTCACTCAAAAACCACCAAACCGTAGCCCCCCCTCCAATGCATTCTCCTTGAATGCAAATTGATCAATAATGATACACCATTGACCATGACATGTAATAATGGTCATAAAGTTTTGTTTCTTTGTCTCCTAAACAATCCAAAACCATCCCCTTCCATGCATGCTTCTCCTTGTGCATTTAATTATTTGTCATCATTATTAGCCACCATCTAGAGCATTTCTAGCCATTTATTAATTCAATGGTTAGGATTTAGATAGACTTTTGATTTAGAAGACTTAATCTAGGCCATTAAATTTTTTTTCCTTGAAATTCTAGCCATTAGATGTGTCTCCAAAATTAAGGGTCAAGATTACTCCTTCTTACTTTTAATCCAAGGGTCATAATTAGTCTTTGTCACTTTTTAAGACTAAATCTTCACCATTGATTAAATCTTCATCCAATGGTCATAAATGGTCCTTGTTACTTTACAAGACCAAATCTCCATGCTTGATCACTTCTAAATCCAATGGCTATAAATGGTCTTTGTCACTTTTTGAGACCAAATCTCTACTATTGATTTAATCTCCATCTAACGGTTATAAATGATCTTATTCACTTTTAAGATCAAATCTCCACCGTTAATTAAATCAAGATCAAGTCTCCATCATTAATTAAATCAATGGTGGATATCCAAACCACCAAGGTTGACTTAAGCAATATAATTTCTATTTTTATCTGTTAAAACCCCACGAAAAAATATATTTACTATATTTTTATCACCCGATAAATAAATACAGTACAATAAAATTTTTAAAACTGTTTCCAGATTCAAGTTTAGTAAGATCCCCTGTCTCCGTCTAAACTGTACAATTTTTTCAATGCACAAAAAAATTTTTGCTTTGCGGGACCCACCTGGGCCCACTTATGGCCACCTAGGCCCACATACACCCCTTGGGCCCACAAACAGTAAAAAATTTCATAATCATCCACAAAAATCACAAATATTAGAAAACGCACAAATATCAAATCAGATTACGTAAAATAATTACCTAACGGTAAAAATTAAATTACGTAAAGTTTTTCCCGGCCTGAAAATTTTTAGTTTCTTGACACGGAGTAAATCACTCAAAACAATCAAATACGCTGACGGAATAAACAAAATAATTTATAGTACACAGAAATTACTAAACAGTAAAATTTTGTTAACTGTCAAAATTACTGTTTAAGAGATATGGAAATTTATGGTGTTACAATACTCCCCCTCTTTACAGAAATTTTGTCCTCGAAATTTCATGACCATTATTTCACACCCTCGGAATAAATAATGACATTATTCCTTTATCTTTTCTTCAGTTCCCATGTAGTTTCACCTCTTACGTTATTCCAAACGATTCTAAACCATTGAAAGTTCTTTATCTCTTGTTCACTTCTCCTGATCAAACAAATATCTTAATAATTTTTTTTTCTACGGTTTTCCATTACCGTCTTAACTTTTCCCGTAGATAGACTTTTTCAATTTTTGAAGAATCCACCACGCTTCCACTGCGCCACTTTGATACTCTGACCTGGATATAAATAGGAATATTCTCTCTTGTAAGATATTCCTTCAATTGCAGTAGATAAAAGAAAACATCATGGAAAAGAACAAAACGAATCGAATATGTTATCGAACATATCCAGCAAAGAATTGGATGTAACTTGATCTTCAACAATGAATTCTCGATACCAATACAAATTTCGTACCAACCTTCATTCATGCCTAGAATAGTTTTTCTCAGATAACTTCTAACTAATGTAATGTATTACTTAAAATTTTCTTTTCCTCATATCACTTTATTCTCCAGCTTTAGCTCTTACCAGGAAATGTCTCACTAGCCGAATTCTCCTTTCAACCGCATTTTATACCAGATACTATGACATGGATTTTAAATAAGAATATCCTTTCTTGTAAAATATTCTTTTTTACAAATGCAATATATGAAAGAACATTATAGAGGTTTAGGAAGAAAAGGTAGCAAAATGATCTAATATGTTACCAAACATATTCAACAAGAATTTGATTTTGCCTGATTTTCAGGAATGAGTTTTTTTTTTTCTGAAATACTAACACTGTATTGAGACAATCTCATAGGATATGGTTGGAAAATAACCAATCCATTTTCAAAGATCACGTCTGTTTATGAAACAGATCAAACAAACACAAAAATTTTGAACGACAGATCAAACTAACACAAAGATTTGATCTATAACAACAATTTGAAGAATTTAAGTAACTCGATCGGCTAAGAATAGAATTAGAATTAAACAAATCAGAGGATAACGAATAACTCTAAAATATAATTGATCTACTCAATCATATTACACAAAGAACAGGTTTCCTCACAAAGATATACACTATGATCAAAGAATTACCTCTTGCAGTATAGTCTTCCTTGTTTAGGTCTTCAGCTCAGAACACTCCCATTCCATTTAGAGTAACAACTTCCCTTACTATCTAAAATTTTACTAACAGAAAACTCTGTTTTCAATAGAACACAATCTCTAGAAAATATGTCCAAACTTTCCACAACCTGTTTCCTTGACGTACTGTCCTTCATTAAGTACCTTCTTTCACATCACTTACTACTTTTGGTTTCCTCAATGGTCGTAAATACATTTTCTGTTGAAATCAATCACTTTCCCAATATCCCTAAGAAAAAATACTAGGTTCCAAAATTATGAAATCTTATATTCCAAGATTGATTCTCTTCCATCAGATCCTGAACTTCAACTTTCGGTTCTAAATCATTTGATCCTTTGTTCCCTGAGCTTATCCTTCCACATTGCTCCTGTTGCTCCCGTAGCTGCAACTGTATTACTAGTAACATGTTCCATTTCCACATAAGTATAACTATCTCGAGCAATTTCTTTTTTTTTTTCTTCACGAGGCGTGCGCATCGAAATACAATGGATCTGATATCCATTATAAACAACATTGTTTCCTTTCGGAAAACAATAGCACAGAGAACACAACACAAGCAAAACAGACCTAACCACAAACCCTAAAAGACTCAAACCGTACTCTGATACCAACTAATGTAACACCCTCCCTAGGGTATCACATGTCTGACTCCCGACTCAAAATCTGTAAAGAAGTTCACACAAGGTTTGAGTTATAAAAAGATGGGTTTTAAAATTTCTTTCTTTACTGAAACATAAACTTACTGAAATTCATAAGTATTACTGAAAATATATTTAAACTGATTAATATACAATATTGACACCAATTAATATTTCATAATTTAAAGAGAAAAATAAAATTAACAGACTCTTTTTTTTTTATTTAGTAGCAAACCTCATGACGGGTCTTACTTAATAGCACGGTACAACACTAACGTTAAAACTTATCATACTTATTCTGTTGTGTATCCATCTTGTTGCACCGTGGACATCATCCGTTCTACATCCGTTTTTGTCAACACCGCACTTCTTCGAGTCCTGAATGTCCACTCCTTATTGTTGTCACCCATCTCAGAGTATTCATTGCCCGTTATGTCTAAGACAACTTGATCCTTCTATTATTTGATTTTAACAGTACAAACACAGCAAAACAACATAATAAAGAGGTGAGATCACCTACGCCAATATCAACATGGCAGCATAGAGATAACACAAATAACATATCATACAGATATATCATACCAGAATTCCAATAATGCACTTAACATTAATCAACTATCATCATCATACCATTAACATTATTATCATCACACAATAATCACAATAATGCCATCAACATGATTATCATCATCATCATCTAAGTATTTAAAACAATTGTCATAGCCAATATTCCTCAATTAATATATCATACAGATATAAATGCTCAGATTTATATATGTCCACAAAGACTCAGTTTTTCAAAAACAACTCCATGGAGGTTTTCACAATTTCGAGGAGAATGCTCTGTCAATTGTCAGCCTTAGCCCAAAGACAATCTTCCAGTTGTTGAAAAGAATCGTGTTCTTATCGGGTATCGTCAATGCGTTGCAACGGACTGCATCGCCAAGTGGCACAGGGTACTCGCCAGTTGTCCACTGGTCGACCGCCGCGCCTTAACGCCCCCAAGGTCCATCATAGACCTCACTATCAATTCTCATTCCCTCTTCAACCACAAGGGTCATATACAATGCACGAATATATCAGTGCAAGTCCAACCCCAAAGAGCCAAATCTTTTCAATTTCATTAGTTCAATGTATCATATGCCTCAACGCATATTTTTCCAATGCATGTATAATGCACCAAATCCAATCACAGGCATCTCTTTTCAATGCATATAAATTGTACCAAATTATACTGTATTTTCAACAGCAAAATCATGTTATCACATTTTCATAGTTATAAAACACTTTCGTCGTGTTTTCACAAAATTGCGCAACATTTCCATTACGTTTTCACGATTCCAAAACGTTTTTGTTACGTTTTCAAAATATCGTAACACTTCTGTTACGTTTTCAAAATGCCGCAACTCTTCTGTTGCACTTTTAAATCACGTACTAATTTTTCAACGTTTTTCTCAATCGCGTAAAGATATACGTTTCTCAAATCCCATAACATTTTTCCACTGTTTCAAAATCACGTAACTTAAAAATCATCCTTTTAAGTCGCGTAAATCATTTTCTTTCATTTTCAAAATATTTAAAACACTTTTCAAATCACATAATGATTTTCCGCTATTTTCACAATCACGTAAAAATAATTCATCACTTTTCCATCACGTAGTGATTTTTCAATAGTAATTCAAATTACGTAAAATATTTAAACGTAATTCAAATCACATAAAAATATTTCAACGTATTTAAAATCGCGTAGAAATATTTTACTGTATTTCAAATACTTAGAAATATTTTACTTGTATTTCAAATCACGTACTTTAAAATTACATTTTTAAGATACGTAAATAATTTTTTTTACCACAATTTCATTACGTAAAAATATTTCTCAACCTTCAAATATTCCTTTTTCAACTTTTCTTAAATAATATAACTTTATACTTCATGTAATATATTTTCTTACTCAAGAAAATCTTTTTCCACATTTCTTTACTCAAGAAATCCTTTTCCAAAATATAATTCATAAAATCACTTTTCCATTGATATAAATCAACGTTTCAAAACTTAACATTTTCTAACGTACTTTCAAAACTCAAAAATAAGTTATACGTTAGTAACTTTTCAAATCACCATTATATTCTCCATTTTTCTCAAATCACTTCCAAAATCATTCTTCAAAATAAATTAGAGTTCAAACATGTTCAACCTCTCTTTGTCTTTTGTTTACAAAATTCTCTCAAGTGATAAAAACACTCTGATTCCCTTTCCAAATTCTTTGTATTAAATCAAGTTACGTTTTCACTTTGAAAATCACTTTGTTCATAAAAATCAAGACATTACAAGCCTTTAAAAAAAACGTGGACATGACTATTGAAATCATCAAATATTTTTCCTTTTAAATTAATA
The DNA here is from genome assembly GCA_029884605.1 of Ormosia emarginata. Taxonomy (NCBI): domain Eukaryota; kingdom Viridiplantae; phylum Streptophyta; class Magnoliopsida; order Fabales; family Fabaceae; genus Ormosia; species Ormosia emarginata. The sequence continues at coordinate 38,666,456 of JAQQTP010000074.1, read as the reverse complement.
TGGTTTTATACAAACAAAACCATTAAAAATCCTTTACAAAAACGTAAGACTCATAGTCTTTGAAAATCAAATCATTTGTTCATTTCTATTTTTTACTTTCTTTGCAAATCTGTTTTCACTTTCTTTACAAATCCTTTAAAATCATCATTGCTATTTTCATTTAAATCTCATGTTTAGTAAAACACTTAGAAACTTTTTAGACAAAATAAATCAATAAAAATCCTTCTAAAACCGTGTTCATGTACTCTTTGAAAAATAAACTCTTTATTTATTTTCCTTGCTTTTTCTAAACATCCATTTTCATCATTCAAGAAAATATTAATTTTGTGAACACCTATCTTGAGGTGTCTTAACTGAAATTCACCATGTTCTAGGGATCAAAAATTAATTCCCTTGTTCTTGAAAAATTTTAACATGAACCCTAATCAAGGGCATCAAAACCGTAGCTCTTCCTTGGCCATTGGGACCAAAATTAATTTTCTTTCCATCATCAAATCATGGCATACACATACATACACAATATATATATATATATATATATATATAAAAGCATGCCATATTATCATCATGCATAGTATAAGCATACCATCAAAATCATAAGCTCATGCAAAGCATATTAAGCATAGGCAATTAATCAAAGCTCATACACACATATAAATTATTACATGACCATGGATATGAATCCTCACATGGATTCAACACCCATCAAATATAAGACCATCTCTCACCACCATGCTTGGTTGGTGAGATGGATCTCCCTCTTACCTCTTGAAGATCCTCAAAAACTCTTTGTTTTGCTTCTTTTTCCAAGTTCTTCACCACCAAAGGCTTCTCAAATTCAAAACAAAATACATAAAAATTAGTATACTAAGCTTGATTAAGAGGAACCATGGATCAAACATGGTTTAGATCATGAAAAAGAAAGAAGAAATGAAGTTTTCTTACACTTCACCCCAAAAATCCAATAACTTTGATCTTGAAGAAAGTCCATGAAGATGAATGTTTTAGAGAAAATCTCCAACATGAAAGTTGCTTAGAATATCATGTAGATTCAAGATCTATGGTTAAATGAAATTAAAAGAGATTGGATGGTGGTTTTGAGTGTCTTGACCGAATGGTTTCTCTTGAAACACAAAGATGAATTTTTTTTTATTTTTGATAGAAACTTGAAGCTTGGATTTGAAGTCCAAGATGAATGATTTTGGAAAAACTCATAACTAGAGATGTTCTTAGAATGGTGTTTAGGTTTAGAAAATGTGTTTAGATGAAATTTTAGAAGCTTGGAGACATAGCTCCTAGGTGTTGGCCGAATGGTGTTCTAGGAGAAAAGAATGGAGTTTTTGTGTTTTGTTTTAGAGAAGATGATGAATAGAAAGACAATTATGAGATGATGAATAGAAATCAACCATTTTGGTCTCCTTTAGGGTGCATGGCCGTGAGGTAGCTTGAAGGAAAAGGAGAGAAAAGGAGTTTGAAGACTTTAGACTTTAGGAAATGACCAAGAATGATCAATAAGGAGTAATAATGATGTCTTCAAATTTTTCTTCACTCAAAAGCCACCAAACCGTAGCGCCCCCCTCCAATGCATTCTCCTTGAATGCAAATTGATCAATAATGATCAATAATGAAACACCATTGACCATGACATGTAATAATGGTCATAAAGTTTTGTTTCTTTGTCTCCTAAATAATCCAAAGCCATCCCCTTCCATGCATGCTTCTCCTTGTGCATTTAATTATTTGTCATCATTATTAGCCACCATCTGAAAGATTTCTAGCCATTGATTAATTCAAAGGTTAGGATTTAGGTAGACTTTTGATTTAGAAGACTTAATCTAGTAATTAGATTTTCTCCTCAAATTCTAGCCATTAGATGTGTCTCCAAAATTAAGGGTCAAGATTACTCCTTCTTACTTTTAATCCAAGGGTCATTATTAGTCTTTGTCACTTTTTAAGACTAAATCTTCACCATTGATTAAATCTTCATCCAATGGTCATAAATGGTCCTTGTTACTTTACAAGACCAAATCTCCACCCTTGATCACTTTTAAATCCAATGGTTATAAATGGTCTTTGTCACTTTTTGAGACCAAATCTCTACCATTAATTTAATCTCCATCTAACGGTTATAAATGATCTTATTCACTTTTAAGATCAAATCTCCACCGTTAATTAAATCAAGATCAAGTCTCCATCATTAATTAAATCAATGGTGGATATCCAAACCACCAAGGTTGACTTAAGCAATATAATTTCTATTTTTATCTGCTAAAACCCCACGAAAGAATATATTTACTGTATTTTTATCGCCCGATAAATAAATATAGTACAAAACACAATATAATAAAATTTTTAAAATTGTTTCCGGATTCAGGTTTAGTAAGATCCCCTGTCTCCATCTAAACAGTACAAATTTTTTTATGCGTAAAAAAACTTTTACTTTGTGGGACCCACCTGGGCCCACGTATAGCTACCTGGGCCCACATACACCCCCTGGGCCCACAAACAGTAAAAAATTTCATAATCATCCACAAAAATCACAAATATTAGAAAACGCACAAATATCAAATCAGATTACGTAAAATAATTACCTAACGGTAAAAATTAAATTACGTAAAGTTTTCCCCGGCCCGAAAATTTTTATTTTCTTGACACGAAGTAAATCACTCAAAACGATCAAATACACTGACGGAATAAACAAAATAATTTTACAGTACATAGAAATTACTAAACAGTAAAATTCTGTTAACTGTCAAAATTACTGTTTAAGAGATATAGAAATTTGGGGTGTTACAAGGTACGTATAAACCTATTAATTGAGAACGTTATCGTAAAAAATACCTTATGAGGAATTAATTGAAAAGATCGAAGATAGATAGATGACTCAACCTTTCAAAGGGATACATCCATCGATATTGCACAAGACCACCGACCCTTGCTTCGTAGGGCAAATGAATTAGAATGTGCTCCATTGAATCAAAGAAACTCAGAGGAAATATTTGTTCCAGTTTACATAAAATTATTGGAATGTTTTGCTCCATCTCATGTAATTTACCCTTTCTCAGCAATGGCGAAGTTAATTCTCTAAAGAATTGACTAAACTCAGTAAGTGCATTCCAAATGGGCTTTGGTAATGCCTTGAATGCAATTGGAAGCAACCGTTGCATGAACACGTGGCAATCATGACTCTTCATACCAAACAACTTTGCTTCCCTCATGTCAACACATCTAGCCAAATTGGAGGCATACCCATCTGGTAGCTTCAATTGTTTAACCCATTCGCATATGGCTAATCTTTATTGCTTAGTCAATGTGTATTGCGCTTTGGGTTTTTTTAGCTTTCCACCTCTACCATCTTGCAGCTCTAGATCCTTTCATCTACAATATTCTGCCAAGTCCAATCTAGCGTTAAAATTATCTTTCGTCTTGCCCTTAGTATCCATAACTGTGTGTAAGATATTAAGAAACACATTTCTCTCAATATGCATGACATCCAGATTATGCAGGAGAAGATTTGTTTTCCAATAAGGCAGTTCCCAAAAGATGCTTCATTTTGTCCAATTATGATAAATACCATACCCTGGTTGACTTTCTCCTACTTCTTCAGTTATGCTTGGTATATGTCTTACCCTATCCCATACTTCTTCGCCAGTCAACCTTCGTGGGGGTAACGAAGTCTCAACAAGTCTCTTTCTGAAAGCATTTTTATTCCTTCTATAGCAATGGTCATGTGGCAAGAATTGACGGTGACAATCAAAAAATGATGTCTTTCGGCTATGTTTAAGTGTAAAAGCTTTTGAGTGCTCCATACAAATTGGACAAGCAAGTTTTCCCATTGTCATCCAACCTGATAACATCCCATATGTAGGGAAATCATTAATCGTCCACATCAAACAAGCCTTCATGACAAAGTTTTGTTGTCGTGAGACATCATAGGTCACGACACCAGTATTCCACAACAGTTTTAGTTCATCAATAAGCGGCTGCAAGTACACATCAATTCTACTTTTTGGATTGGAAGGGCCTGGAATTATGATTGTTAAGAACATGAACTCTCTTCTCATACACATGCATGGAGGCAGATTGTAAGGAGTAACGATTACTGGCCAACATGAATAAGTCCTACCTGTTTTGTCAAATGGAGCGAATCCATCAGCATATAACCCTAGCCTCACATTTCGAGGGTCTTCTGCAAATTGAGGATATATTTCATCAAAATATTTCCAGGCTTCTCCATCAGATGGGTGAGACAAAGATCCCGTCTCTCTCTCATTCTCACGATGCCATCTCATTTGAGCCGCCATTTGCATTGAGGAATAAAGTCTTTGTAGCCTTAGGATAAGTGGGAAATACCACATTTTTTTCTGAGGAATTTCTTTGACCTTACCGCTTCTACTGATTCTTCTATAACGGTCCTTGCCATAAAATCTACAACTACGAAGATTGTCATATGGAGGATGATAAAACACGCATCCATTTAGACAGCAGGAAATCTTTTGGAAACCTAGCCCTAATCGTTCCACTGCCTTCTTTGCACGATAGAAGTTTCTAGGCATTCGGTTATCATTTGGCAATGCATTCCTAATAAAATCCACCCATTGATTAAAACAAGTCTCGGAAATATTGAAGTCAGATTTAATACTTAGAGCGTCACATGCAGCTGACAATTCGGAGTAATTGTCACAACCATCATACAAGAGAGCTTGTGCAGCTGACAACATTTCAAAAAATCATTTTGCTTCTGGGTTAGGATCTTCCCTTATTTGTTCAGCATAACCAAACCCTTGTTGCTCAATGTAATTTCCAATAGAAGGTCCAGGAGCATCCATTACCATCTGTTCATACCTATTGAAGTCTTCCCTTACCCCACTACTTCCATAGTATGAGTTGTCTGCAACCATTAGGGGAATGGGAGGCCTTGGTTCATCATGGTTAGTCCAGTAATAATAATCACTCATAATCCCCTTCATACACAGATGTGCCTTGACTTCGTCAACAACGTGATACACCATACATTTGCATTTTTTACATGGACACCTCAACCTTCCTATTGCTTTAAACTGATCTTGTGCACAAACAAACTCAACAAACTCATTAACCCCCGCCATGAATTCATTTGTAACTCTTCTCTTGTCAAGACCCACCCTATTATCCATCCACTTTCGATTCTCAGGAACTTCCATTCTGTTTCTAATTTACAAAAAAGTAGGAGGCATTGTCATCAAAATACACAAGCCCAATACTATTTAACTAAAATTTAACAAATTAGACCAAAATTAAACAACCTACTTCAAAGGGAGATTCTCTTAAAATTTCAACAGAATCTCCACTATATATACTATTAACATTCCAAAAAATGCAATAAAAAAGTTATAGGTGTCATATATCCTCCAAAAAGTTGCATGTCAGAGAAAATATAATCAAATTACATTAGCTGAGAAAAATTGTGCCAGCTAAGAAATATTCTTGAAAAATGACTAGGAAGATATTAGTAACCCATAGAAGTCCAAGAATTTATTTGCAAATACTCTTTGAAATATTGGAGGAGATAAAGCCCCAAGAATACACAGAAACATGAAAAAATAAAACTTACAAACATGATCACATGTGAGTATACATGAAGCTCTGATATGGAAAATTCAGAAACTTAAGATAATGTAAACTTAAGTGGGTAGGGTTGAAAATGAATGTGAAAGGGTGAAGTAAAGTATGGATTTAATACATATACAAATGATAGAATTGACATATAATATAGTACCTAAAACAAGAAGAAAAAAGGATTGACATATAAGGGTGTGAATCCTTATCAAATACTCTTAATATGTTTTACTAACAACCAAATTCCGTTAATAAATCTTCATCTTCTCTAAAAACCGTAATATTCCTTTTAGAAAATGAGATTACCTTTCAACAAACTTGTCCCAACAGTAATTTGGAAGTGTCCTCTGTCAGATACTTGTTCCGATAACAAAATTCAATTCCTTGAAAGGATAATAAAAATGACATAGTTAGCATATTACGTGCAACCAGAATATTATACATTACTGGAAATAGAACAATTCCTTGTAAAGCAGATTATGTGCAACCAGAATATTATACATTATTAGAAATAGAACAATTCATAGTTAGCATATTGAATAAGATGATAACTTGGCCGACTAGCTAGAGGATTTGGATACTCTGAGACTTCTTTCTAAGCTTGTATCCTTTTTGTGATGCTTTAAGTTTGACGTTATATGTTTTTATTTCCTTTTTTGTTTTCAATTGCTTGGTCTTAATTCTCTTGTCTGGTTAGGAGTGTTATTGGCTTTTTTTAACACAAACTCTCAAGCAATCCAATTATCTTTCTCGATCTCTTATCTCCCCTGTGTGATCTGTGGTTTCGCAGGCTTGCAGCTTAGCCCACTGTACTATCGCAGCTTCTATTCGAAATAGCCATAAGGGCTTTGTTGGGTTAGTTTCAGTCGTAGCAGCCAAGGGAATTTTCTAGGCAGCTTTGTCACAGCAAACAGGTTTTTTTTCTGGGTTAATTTTGGGTGGGTTTCTTATGGGTTTTGCTGGGTTTGGGACATGCATGTGGTAAATAGACATGCATACTGGGTTTGGGGCAGCTTTGTCACAGCAAATAGGTTTAGTAATGATTTGAAATCTACAACTATAATGGACTAGTACACCTCTAAAACATTGTAGGTGAATATTATATTTCATATTATTTTTAGTACATTTAATAATTCATACAATGTATTACAGAATTCTAAATAATAGTCTAAGGATAGCAATATTATATCTTCATACAAGGCAAATTCTGATTTGTGCCCTGATTAAAAGTTTCCAAGTTCATTGGATTGGATGTGGTCCTTTTTTCTCCTTGTTTAATTTTAGTTTGTTGATGGTATTTCCTTCTTTGAGAGTGGGGTTGTCTAGGTTTGATCTGGTGAATGTTCTTCCCTATTTGTCTATTAACTATTGTTTGACTAAGGATAAGGATTGATTTAATTTTGACTAAATTTGCTCAAGTGTTTGCAAAACCAGAGGGATTGCCACCTCATAGGGAAGTGTTAGGAGTTGTGTTAGTTGTTTGGAGTTTGTTGGTTTTGATAAGATTGGCTGTTAGAGTATAGTTAGGAATTGTAGGCCTATAAATAAGAGACCATTGCTGTATTTCTATAGAGGAATGAAGAATTGTATTTTGTGTGAACTAAACAGTGGGGGAAGGTATTGTTAGACATGATGAATTGCATAATAATACAGCTAAAACTTTGAAAGTGTATTATAGGAAAAGGGGTAAAAATACTCTATTTGTTATTTTCATTTTTCCCCTTATAGGTTGAATGATATGTTGATTTTTAAATTGATCATTAAATAGTATTAGGAACATAGCTTCTGGCATAATATTAACTACTATGAAGACTAAGTCCCCAACAGACAAGGATATAAATATAATAGCAATAACATAATACAGCACACCCAATAGAGGCTTCAGATTCCACATTTAGATGTTGTGACATATGATGGAGTTAAAGAAAATGCTGCCTTCTTTCAATAATCATTGCAAATGGTATTGACCATCCTAAGTTGTTCTGACATTTATTTTCTGGATAAAAAACACTAAACAATCTGTGGAGGAATTTGTGAAACAATTTGAGAAATACGCTGGCTCCTTGCAAGGTATGGAACAAAACTTTCTTATGGGAATTTTCTTAAATGGCCTTAAGGAAGAAATTAGGGCAGAAGTTAAGCCTTATGAACCTCAAGATTTAGCTGACTTAATGTTGAAAGCTCAAATGATAGAGGAAAAGAATAAAGTGACCAAGAAGACAATAGGACAGCAAGGGGGTAAACCAACCCAATCCTATAGAACTTACCCAAGAACTGCAAACGGTGACATTTGATTCTCGGATGTAAAGGAACCGAAAAATGGGGTGGTTCGAAGTCATAGCGTAGAGGCAACAATAATAGTGGGCAATTTAGAAATTGAGGGGCGGTTTTAAAAAGTCATGTCGATGAGGAGATGAAAGATAAAATCAAGAAGGGGTTATGCTTCCGATGTGATGAAAAATTTGGACCCTTGCACGTTTGCAAGAATAAGCAATTCCATGTGTTGTTGATGGAAGGAGACTTGGAGGAAGAGGATAGTGAAGAATAAACCTCAGGAGTAAGAGAGGACTTAGCTACTCATGAAAATAACAAAAAACTGCAATTATCCATGTTCACCATGGCAGGATTGACCTATAGAAACTCTTGAAAGGTCTTGGGAATTGTGAATGGGGAAAAAGTAGTGGTGTTGATAGATTGTGGAGCTTCCTACAACTTTGTCTCTAAGAAATTGATGACAAGATGCCATTTACCAGTAAAGACCACAAACCCATACATAGTTGAGGTAGGGGATGGACACAAAGTAGAATGCCAAGGAGTTTGCAAGGGGCTGATTATAGAAATGCAGAACTTCAAAATTAAACAGGATTTCTTTTTATTCGAACTTGGTGGAGCAGATTTAGTTTTTGGCCTCAAATGGCTTGCTGGCTTAGGAGAGGTCAAGGCTGATTTTGGAAAATTAATTTTGACCATTGGGTCTGGCCCACGATAACAAGTTCTAGTAGGAGATCCTACCCTATCTAGGACTAAAATCTCATTAAAAACACTGTTAACTGACCTTAGGACAAAAGCAGAGGGAGGGATACTTAGTGAAGTTTCAAACAAAAGAACAAGCAGTAGAAACTCTCACTATACCAAAAGAAATAGAGAAATTATTACAACAATATGTAGGGTTGTTTAAAAATCGGTTTGAGTTTAAAACCAGTTCAGAACCGGTTTGGATTTAAAAAACTAGTTCAGAACTGGTTTAGACTTATAAAAACTGGTTCAGAACCGGTTTGGACATAGAAAAACTGGTTTAAAAACCAGTTCAAAAAACCAGTACAGAAATTCAACACTTCAAAAACCAGTTCACTTGACTGACAAATGTTTTGGGCAAATGGTCTATAGGCCACATACAATATATCTCATTCTTTGTAACTCTTTGCAAATGGTGAATCAAATATATGAAAATGTAAAGTGTTCTGAACTCCTATAGAAACTGACTCCAAAGATACTTCAACTAAGACAAAAAGTAGCAATAATATGAGTTTCTGAACAATACGGAAATCATTGAATAAAATCTAAAAGCCCATGATTTGTTTACAACAGATAGCCTCTAACATACAAGCAGTAACTTTACAAATTACAACCATTAGAAAAACTTTTTAGATACCAAATATCCTGTATCGGTGCTGCTTGAAATGCTTGGTACATGACTCACCAGAGTGAATATCAGAACCAGTGCTATCTGTTTATCTTATATGTTAATGCATACGCATTGTAAATATTTAGCAAGGTAGTAGAATAGCAAACTAACAAAATACAAAAACGGTTTCAGAAAAACTATTTCAGATAACAACTATCACATTAACAAATTACTTCACTCATTAACCTCACGTTTACGCTCCTTACTTTGTACTCTGCCTAGGTATTCAATCTGAAAAGGAGTGCAAAAATCCAAACAAATTTCATATCAAATTTCCTAAAAATGGTTTTCATCTTACATAAATTGTTGACTTTCCTTAGAAAATGAAAATAAATAAATAAATCTCTTCTACATGTAAGGAAATGAGGATAAGAATTAGATGGTTCCAAAGTCTCCACATTTTCTTTTAAAGGAAAATAGCATATTTAAAAGATCAAATTGCAAATTACCCACTTCAACTTTAAACTTCTAAAAATTTACCCCTTACATTTTAAGTAAGCCAACAATACAAATGCTTTAGTGTTATCCGGAATCATAACAAATCACACAAACCACATATATAATTTGATCTAAGAATCAATTTGCACAACTTAAAGCAGTATGAATCAAACAAAAATTTGTGATGAATCAATTCATCAGAAAACTGAGAAGATAAAAACCCATATAAGAAGCAAGGCCATCTCAAGAAAAGCATGAATGGATACAATAGATTTTTTACTCACAAAAATCACAATAACACAAAGTATAGACTTTCAAACTGCATCTTTTATGCCCCCTCCACAGATATTATGGCAACCAAACAAGTCATAAGGCAAAAGATTTTATCCAATAAAAAAATGTTACAAGTCATAATGAGAGTATGAAAAAAAGAAAAATCTGGAAGACACTTAAAAGTGACTGTAGCATGAGGAGACGGAGTTAGAGAGAGAACCTGAAGCAAAGAGGTTGGCCTTATCTGCTATGTTACACTCTTGAGTAAGAGCTGCAAAACTAAATTATAATTAGATTGTGTTTAAATAGGTTGTTCTTGATTTGTGAGCTGCAAAACTGTGTTTGAAAATGAAAATAAACAAGAAAAGAAATAAATGGCCCAGTGGCCTATAATATCTCAAAATCAAAGTAAGCAATGCATTTATTTTTTCTCAAATATACAGATATACTAACATTCTGACTTTGAACTTAAATTACACATGAAAAAGTCTAGCACCCTTCTTCATAATTAATGACACAAACACTCAAATCAGCCCCTTTGACATAAGACCGAGCAATTGAGCATAGATACAGAATAGAACATAAATGTATCAGAAAACTCAAATTATATGAGTGTTTTTAAGACATGCATCGTCATTTAGGGATTTTTAACCAAAAACTCAACTCATCCTCTCAAAATCACTCACAAACAGCAACTGAAAACCCACAAATGCCATTCAATAGAAAATACTCATGCCAACAAATAGAACCCCAGATTGAACAAACCCAAATCCCCAACTGACACTGAACCCTTCCAAATCAAACAAATAAATAAATATATTTATTTAGATACCTTTGTGCTGCTATGGAAATGGCGAGACACTGCAATGGAGGCGTTGTAAGTAGCAAAACTTTCACACACTTTCAAAGGATGAAAGAATGGTGTGGGAATCAGCAATGCAGGATGAACAAAGCGGCAAAGTGCGAAGTGCGAATCGAAGTACGGATCCAGTTATGGAATGGATTGTGGGTGTGAAGTGGAATAGTACATGGCAAAAAGAGGTGGGCTAGGGTTCTGGTAAACGTGAATTTGGGAATTTGAGATTGAGAAATGTTTTTGTGAATGTGGATGCGGTTTGGTTTTTACCAATTCACTGAACTGGATTTAATAAAAGGTAACTGAATTATTAGAATACTACAAACCAGTTCAGTTTAAGAACCGATTTTTCTTAAAATGAATTTAAATGGTTGGGTTTGGTTCAATTTATAATGTGGTTCAGTTCTTTTAGATTTTATGCCCACCCCTATTGCATATGTCCCAATTGGAGGCTGTTTTGAGAATTTTGCAAGAAAATAGATTGAAAGTGAACAAGAAAAAGTGTAGTTTTGGCCAGCCTAGTTTGGAATACTTAGGTCATGTGATTTCTGCACAAGGAGTAGCTGCTGACCCCAAGAAAATAGAAGTAATGACCAGATGGCCAGTTCCCAAAGATCTAAAAGGACTCAGAGGTTTCTTAGGACTAACCGCTTATTATAGGAGATTTGTGAGAGGATATGGGAAGATTGCTAAACCCTTAACCCAGTTACTTAAGAAAGATAATTTCAGGTGGGGACATGAGGCACAATCAGCTTTTGAGGAGTTGAAGGCATCCGTAACAGAGTTGCCTATCCTAGTAGTTCTAGATTTCACCAAACCATTCGTGGTCGAATCTAATGCATCTAGTACAGGTTTGGGGACAGTTTTAATGCAAGATGGAAAACCTCTAGCTTTTTGGAGTGAAACTCTATCAGAACGGGGACAAAACAAATCAGTATATGAATGAGAATTAATGGCCGTTGTAAACATTACTTAATGGGGAGCCATTTCACTATCATTACTGATCAAAGAAGTCTGCAGTTTTTGGCTTATCAAAGATTACTAACCAAGGAGCAGTTTAAATGGACCTCTAAATTGATTCGGTATGATTTTGAAATACATTACTGGCAGGGCAAGGAAAATTCAGTAGCCGATGCACTCTCTAGGCGACTAATGTACTCAGCAATTACCATACTGAAAAGTACATAATGGAAAGGTTTAGAAACAGCTATAACAACAGACCCTAAGCTGAGTTTGATTGTTCAAGAACTGCTCATCAACCCTCAAGCACATGCAGGGTGTAACATCCCAACTTTTGGGTAAAAGACCGTTGTGTCCCTATTTTACTGTTTCTTGTTTTTCTGTATGAAATACAGAAAAATAATACTGTTTGTTATTTTATTTGGTAGTTTTACATAATTTGTTTCGATACAAGAAGATAAAAATTTTATCAAATTACTTGTTTTAAATTTTTTCGTATCAAAAACAGGATGTATAATACTTGTCTAGTATTTTATATAATCGTTTTACGTATTTTTCTTCAAGACAGTGAAATAAAATTTTTCTTGAATCTGCTGTTTTAATTTTTCTGGTTGATATACAGACAAATAATACTGTCTGTAATTTTATTTGAACGTTTTGCATGATTAGCTACGTTGTGGGAAAAAATTAGGAAAATGACCGTTACGTCCCGAACGTGCTGTTTGTGCTGTTTTTGCTGTTTTTAATTGTTTTCTACATGATACAGTGCTCAATATTACTGTCTATAATTTTATATGGACTTTTTGTGTGATTTGCTCCGGGGTAGGAAAATAATATTTTTCCTGGACCGAAAAATCTGTTTTAATTATTCGGTAGGGGGGATCTTACTAAACCCAATTAATGAGCCTAAAATTAATCTTTTAATTTTTAGGATTTAATCACAAATAAAATAATTTTATATTATTATAATATTATTTTATTAGTCAAGATAAAATAAGTGACGGGAACCCGAAAATATTTTGCGGGACCCATGTTTAGTCATCGAGTCTTTGTACACGTGGACCAATGAGGAGACAAATCAAAATTGGTGGCTATGACTCATCGCAACGGGCCAATAGGACGATGACACGTGGCGTGACACCTCAGCATCATGACTCAGCAGCTTCTAGAAGGTTCCAGAAGTGCTGACTCGGCCTGTGACTCACCGCAGTGACTCGCCAGTTCCAGAAGTTTCTCTGATGACTCAGCGCTGTGACTCACCATTGATGATGCAACCAATGATGCAGTTGTGATGCAGTCAGTGACTCAACATGCTGACTCGCCATGCTGACTCACCTGTTTTGGAAAATATCTATGCTTACTCATCTGCTCTAGAAAATATCTACGCTGACTCGCCATGTTGACTCACCCGTTTCTAGAAAATTCCACGATGACTCATCATACTGACTCATCGTAGTGAGTCACATGTTCTAGAAATTTCTCTTTGATGACTCGCTTTATGACTCATCAAGGGCAATCATAGAAAAATGATCAATAATAATTTCTACTCGCTAGTATAAGATAAAAATCTATGTATATTTTATCACCCATTAGACAATAGACATTGGCTTTATAAGCGATAATTGTTGTTCATTGCTTATGATATACCGAAAAATATCCTAAGCCTTCATCTTTTTCCCGAGTCTATAAATAGGAGAGCCTTGGCTCATTTTCAACTTTGGCAAGAAGCTCTCACCTTCCTTTTCTCTCCATGTGCTCCACCCCATGGCTCCCAAATGGAGACAATCTCCACCCATTCACCTCATTTACTCTTCTACACATCATTTTCTCCAAAGAACCAAGACCAAGCAACCAAAATTCTCTCCTTTTCTCTTCCCCTTGATTTCGGCCAAATCACCAAGAACCATTCTCCAAACTTCAATAAATCCTACCAATATCATTTCTTGAATCCTTTCATCAAACCAAGACACTTTCATGTTAGGAATTTCTCAAGATTCCTTCATCTTCATCTTCCTATCAAGCAAAAACCACAAAAACTCATATCTCTCCCTTTCTTCAAGCTCACGGCCAACCCTCAAAAATCACCTTCCAAGCTTCAATAATTTTAAATGACCATAGATCTTGAATCTCCATGCATTTCTAAAGAACTTTCATGTTGGAAGTTTTTCCTAAATCTTCCATTTTCTACCTTGTTCTTCAAAGCTCAAGTTTGAAACCATGAAGGTGAAATTCTTTAATCTTCATGTTTCTATCCATTTTAAAGTTTTAATCATGATTTTAATCCATGATTATTCTAGTTTAGAGCCTTAGGTATTAATATTGTATGTTTTCTTTGTTTTCAAGGAGCTCTTGGAGGAGGAAGCTTGCTTGAAGGAGACATACAAAGGACTTGGAGGTTCTTCAAGAGGTAAGAGGGAGATTACCCTCATCAACCATGTGTTGGTGGTGAGGAATGTTTGTGGTTGTGGTGAAGAATCCATAAGGATTCATTCACTTGATTGTTTATAGTTTTTCCTAATTGTGATTGATTATGTGTGTAAATTATTTATGTGTTTATTATTTGTGTGTTTGTTAATTTTGTGTCTGTTATTAGGTTATTGTGTATTTGTTAGTAGCCTTCTTATTTGATGTTTGTAATAAATTGCATGTCTACAAGCTTTAATTTGCATGTCTACAAGCTTTGATAATATTGCATGTGTTAGAAATGCATGATAAAATATAGGATATGAATAATATGTCAAGGATTGTATGAGTGTTACAAACACAATAACAAGGCTCATGCCATGATCCAAATGGGGAACCAAAATGATCTCTTAATTTTCTTAAAAGGTGACCTAATTAACCTAAGAGAATTGGTAAGATATCCATTTGTTTAGATTAAGAAAAATGAATTTGGAAATTAAATGGCATAACCTTCAATTTTCATCCAACATGTCTAACTTCAACACTTTGATTTCTAAAACTATTTTCTAGGGTAAGGATTAAATCAATGTAGACAATACAAGAGATTAAACATGTATTTAAAAGGTGAAAAATAATTTGGAAATCAAATGCAAAGTTTTTATCAAATTCGGCCAACATGCCAAATTAGACATTCATGATTTCTAAAATTAATTCCAAGCTATTTTCAATCAAGAAGAAGCAATACAAGTTAAAGTAAATTTTCTACAATGAGTTTTAAAGAAATAAAGTAGTTAGAATTAAGTTTAAGAGGTTAATACTAATGGTTTTTACTGTAAGAAAAAAAATACAGTAGCTTTATAAAATTTCTAACGTATAGCTCATCGTGTGTTTTGAAGCACGTTAGGAATTTTCAAAAGTATAATTATTTGGTATTAATAAAAATGAAAAGGGCTTTTAAATGGTAAATTTAGGAAACCATTATTATAATTTATTAAACAAAATACTGTCAATTTTTAGTAAAAACGGATAAATAAGATAGAAAAGATGTCCAAAAGACAATATATCGCTATGAAAAATATTCTACGTAATTTGAAAGTACTAAATATTATTTCTGTTTGTTTTAAACAGTTATTTTAAGGAAGTTGGACAAGAAAACGATTTAAAAATCTTACGCGATTGAGAAAACGTATTAAAAATTCTACGCGATTTTGAAAACAGAAAAATATATTTACGCGTTTTGCAAACGTTTGTAAAAATGATGGAATTGTGAAAATACGATAAAATTTCTACGCGATTAAACGTTACTGTATTTATTTTTGCTGTCGGGAAAATGTGAACCCGTACAGGTTTTTGAGAATTTATCTGCTGTCGGGAAAATGTGAACCCGTACAGGCTTTTGAGAATTTATTTGCTGTCGGGAAAATGTGAACCCGTACAGGCTTTTGAGAGTTTATCTGCTGTCGGGAAAATGTGAACCCGTACAGGCTTTCTATTTATGTGTGCCAAGTTTTTGGTGGATTGGTTGACGAGACGAATCACATCGTGTTGTCGATGCGATAAACGTAGTGTGGTTCATTATTCTAATGAACTTGGAGACTTTAGTGTACGGGATCCCACATGTGGACAGTTGGTAGCTCCGCTGGGCCGTGGTAAACCGATAGCACACTATGGTACTCAACACGCACTATATTTAATCGAGATTTGTGAAATCTAGTAGTACATTTGCCTGTAGTGCCACAACGTGAGACCGTGAACTACACCACGCCTGGATGATGGATTCTGTGTCGTGGGGCTATAGACGCAACGTGTGACAGCAATAGCAATAGTTGGTTGGGCAGCCGTGGTACTAATAGATTTTGCGAGTCATTCCGCTCTACGATACTTGTGTTTTCTTTAGCTCCATGGAGTAGGATTGTGTCTTATTGTATATGTTGATATGTGGTGCATTATTATCTTCTATTTGTTATTTTTATCTATTATCTTTTATTTGTTATTTCTTTTATCTCGTCATCTTTTATCTATGATATTTTTATTTGTGATTTCTATCTATGCTTTTTATCTCATGACCTTCCATTTGTGATATTTATGTTGTTATGACATTTGATCTTTCTTTTATATTGTCTTGTTATGATATTTTATATGGTATGAATTGTTATATCTATCCCGATAATGTTATTACTTGTTTATTTTATTAGGTTATATGTATGTTAGAAATATTTGTAAATTGATAACATGACTATAATTGTGATTATCTGTGTGTATGGAATGACTTTGTCATTCGTATTATTCTTTACTACCGTATCGTAATGCGGTGAAAGGGGATCTCACCTCTTTCTTGTGTTGTTTTTGTTTGGTTTGTATTCTTTCGAATTCGTATAGTAGGCGGAGCACATTCTTAACCCTAGGGAGACAATATTCTGAAGATGGTGGCGGCGTCATTGAGTGGTCTTTCAAGTTTCAACAAGATGCAGTTGGTGAAGAAACGACTATGTAGGTTGAATTTTTCTCGTTAGTGTTGTTACCGTGCTATTGGTAGTACCCGTCTTTGGGTTTGCTATTGTTTCTCGAGTCAGTAAATATTACGTTTTAACTTATATGAAATGATTGGTGATGTGTATGTTAATCTGTTAAATTTAATTTCCATTTTACTTAAAATTTCCGGTAAGTTTGTATTTCCGCAACAAGAAATTTTAAAATCCATATTTTGAAACTCAAAGCTTTTATAAAATAATTTTAATTAGTTTTAAGATTTATTTATTTTTTTAAAATGTGACGCCCTACGGAGGGTGTTACACAGGGTATGAATTTAAAGGGGGCAAGCTATACTTTCAAGGTAAACTAGTGCTACCAACGCAGTTTCCTAGAATACCCATCATCTTACAAGAGTTACATAGTACTCCTACGGGGGGACACTCGGGTTTCTTTAGAACATACAAGAGGATTGCCAGTGTAGTGTTTTGGGAGGTTATATGCAAGCTCCCTAATCTTGACAAGACCAATTCTTTTCTCTCTTTCTCTATATACTCTATTTTTGCTATCTCTTTCCTATCTCCTTTCTCTGTTTGGGGAACATTTCCCCAGAGATTTCTACAATAATATCAGAATTCTTCAGTAGTTTCTAGTCTAATTGATGTAGTTCTAACATAATCATGATCAACAAAAGTAAGCAAGCTATAACAATGAATGGCTTTTAGGAAAAGCAATCATGAAAAAATAAAAACATGCAAGAAAGCTCATCCAACAACATGTGGAAGTCAGAATTTGTGTCTAGGCCTAAGAAACTCAGTTGCAGCAAATGTACTAGGGTAGAGCAAATAATTACATCATTAAGTTATAGTTTTGACACATTGGCATATTACAGTACAAATCAGGTTAGCAATAATTAATGGACGTTCTTATTTCTTTTCATGGAGGAGTGAAATACAAATCACATGTGAAAACGGAAATGCCAAGATTGCTCCATTACTTACTGGGTTGATTGTTGCTGAACAAGCTGAGACAACAGAGCTTGCTGGAAAGACGAAAGTTACTGCAATTGAGAATAGGACACATAGTTGTAAGAAAATTACTTGAAAACAAGTGTCAAATTATATAGGCAAACAAAACAATACAACCTCCTTATCATATTAGATCACATTTTAAAAAAGCAACAATTTTCTAATGCAAAATAAAAATAAAATCAAACTTTAATCACAGAATGTCAAAGTCAATTTTTCCCCAAATGCTTAGCTAGGAGGCCATTATCCAACCATTAGACTTATGCAGCCTTCAGTCCAATAAGGTCTGATACTCGTTATTTCTTCAATACTAAAAAACTATTAGAATTAATCACAGAAGCAACAAAATGCATACAGCTGCGGAAACATTCAAAATCACCATTCTTCATAATGTATATAAACTAAAAGTTACAGTACTGGACCGCATACTTATTAATGCAAGCAAAGACATATATCCAACCCTATGCTTGAGAGAGAATATTAAGTCAATTCATCAATAGATGCAGAACTTTAAATCTGTCTTACCTGCAGTGTCTCAGGTGAGGAAAGCAGGCGAAGAATTTTTGGGTTTTGCATCACTTCTCTAAGAGAATTTAAATCAAGCATGCCACGCTGCTCAGCATTGACACCAAGAATCTAAAAGTAAATAAGACGTTAGAGAGATTTGTTGAACACATGCATGATTCATACGCACAGTAAGTAAAAGGTTCAATGAGAAGATACAACTTTTATCCAGATCAAAAGAGAAAAATAGCTAGAAATGCATGCATTGAAGTTAGGAATCACAACAGCCAACATTGACAGGCAACTAGATTTCTGCAATCCTATTCACTCATGAACATAACAATTAAGATCCCTTTGACACTAAAACTCCATACTGACTAAAGGCTAAATATCCTAACTGAAATCACATGGATATTAGATTCGTACCCACTCATGAACAAATATAAATAAATCCAAAATATTAGCTTCAAGCGATATTTACATAGATTAACATGATTGACTGCAGAAAACAATAACTGCAAAAAGACAAAGCAGCAGACAATTGTCAACATAAAACCAAATATGCCAACAGGATGGTGGATTATGTGCAAAGTACACTCCAACCCATAAGGAAATTAATCAAAAGTTTATGTTGTCGCCACCTAAAGGGCATCATTGATTAAAAAGACAAAAAATCAAGACATTTACAGAATAAAATTGATTACAATAATCCAGAAGTGTAGCTTCATTGGCACTATAGGGTATAAACAGAATAGATGAATTTAAGGCATATTTCATAATGAAATATATGTGAGATTGAATTGCACAAAATCCTATACACAAATTGACCTACCTAAGTACCTAGTATTAGTTAAACAAAATCCCATGACAACATCCATAGTTGAATCATTAAAGAAAATTCGAATAAAAAAACAAAACTAAAAAGAAAATTCTCATGGTCCGCAAAATCAGTTCAAATTCATCCTACGACAACTTTCATTTCCAAGCAGCGTGAACACTATTTTCGATCCATGATTCTGGAAATGTTTTTTTTTCCTTGGTCAATGATTCTGGAAGTGTTCACCAATTGCACAACAATCCTAGGCCTGTTATGGGCCCTTAAAACATTCGATTATGTTTGCAAATAAACAGATATTAGTCTTTGCACATTAGCACAAGACTACCAAGTCCAAGTTGATCCAACTGAGGAAGAGGGAGAGAAAAGCTCTGGGCAAAGGTGAAATGATACATGTTTGTAGAGATAGGTTTGTGAATTGTGTTTAGGAGAACTGGAAAAAGGAAGTCAAATTCTATGGTACTATATTAGATATGTATGGCTTGATGCATTGCCGAAGTTTATTCCTCCCCATTCATTACTCTATTCTCACTTTTCACCAGCAATTAGCAAACTAAATGTGAAACTAACAAAGCAAGTCTATTTCCTACCACCATGCCATTTTAAACATACTTTCTTTCATAATGCACAATTATCTCGGACAGAGTCTCTGGCCACCAAAATCACATACTTAAAAAATTCATAATGCATTTATAAAGATGCCAGCTATTGAGAAAAGCATCTGGTCAGGAAATAGAATTATAGATATAGTTCACACAAACAATGTCATTCAGTTTGCTCCTCCAATCTTCAGATGCACATATATTTTCTGTATGACAGCTTAAAGTATAAGCATTACCTCTTAAACTTCTCTATTTCTATAGAAAGAATCCTCAGTAACAAACCCAAATGAGGTCAAGAAGAAGCATCTTTCGAAGATATATCACAAAATAGAATCAGAAGCAGAGAAGAGAAGAGAAGAGGGTTAGGGTTCATACCAGAGACGGAAGTTCGAGATCTGTTGGGTGAGTGGTGGACTGTGAAAAATAGAGGAGACGCAGCGGAGTTTCGATGGAGATGAGAAGCTCAGAGATGAGATGACAGAAACGAGCCATCTGAGAGGTATCGTGAGAGACGAGAGACGGTTTTAGGTTTTACATTTTGGTTTTTGGACAGAAGTGAGAACAGGTATATTTGGGGGAATTGGTTTATTTGGGTGCAAAAATTAGAGATGGATGGGAATCCATCTCTAGCTTAAAAAAAATAGTATACAAATTATACTGATTTCTGATTTTGGGAGAAATTAGAGATGGAAATATATCCGTCTCTATCTTTAAAAAAAATTGATGTTAGAGATGGAAATATGTCCGTCTCTAAATATATTTGATATTTAAAATTAATTATCCATCTGAATAGAGACGGAATATTCAAAGATGAAAAATTTCCGTCTCTAAATTCCATCTCTAAATATGTTTGACTTTTTAAACCTTACAATGATCAATTAGAGATGGAATTAGAGACGGAATATTCTGAGATGGGTATATTCCATCTCTAAATTCCTTCTCTAAAAATATTTGACTTTAATTTGACCATATAGAGACAGAATTAGAGATGGAAATTAGAGACGGAATTATTCCGTCTCTAAATTCTATCTCTAATTTTTGAAATTTTATTTTCCTCTCTAAATCATTAAATCCGTCTCTGTTTTCGTCTCTATTAGAGACGGATTTTTTCCGTCTCTAATTTCTATCTCTAAATCAGAATTTTCTAGTAGTGATTAAAAGGAATTATTCTTAAATTACAAAAAACAAACTTAATTTTGCACAAAATGCATTTTAAGCACTAGTATTTTGAGTTAATAGCCAAACATGATTTGTACCCGTCAAAATAAATTATTATATCGCATTTATGGCCCTTTATGTATTTTAGGTGATTATCAAAACGTGGACTCCATTTTAATATCAAGTCAACAACTAGCAACTACTGCCATATCATCTGCTAGTATATTTTGAAAAATTTTATTTCGAAATGATATCCTTCTATCACGAAGAAAAAGATTGGGTACCCGCGGATATTCGTGAGTATCCGTTTACCTGCGAAAGAATAATAAATACGTATCTACACGAATATGGAGGCGGGGACGGGGGCGAATATTATCTGCGGGGTCCCCCGCCCCGCCCCGTTGCCATCCCTATATATAAGGAGGAGATTCACTTATTCCATATATAAATCTTAAGACTTATACCTAATCTCATAATATTATTTTCATTTTAATTTAATGATTTTAAATCATTTAATTAAATGATAAAAGAGAATAATAAACACTCATATTAATAAGGAAAGATAATATAAAATATAATTTTACTAATGAAGAAAAAAAAATTTAGTTATCAAGTATACTTTTTAATTTAAAAAATAATATTTATTAAAAATATGTGAATATTGTTTTCAAACATGCTTATAATACCACGTTAGATACAAGCTCTAAAATATTGTTTATATTATTGCAATTGCTTATCAAATAGCCAAAAAAAGAAGAAGAAAAAAACACGTTAATAAATAATTTTAGAATGTAATTAAATTGTTATAATGATTTAATAAAATTGGTTATACTTTATTGTTGTCAAGCGATTATATAATGTTTACCTTTTATTCATTTATTTAATATCTACGACTTACTTTTTAGATATTTATATACAAAAATTTATTTTTAATAAATTTATATGTTAAGTTTTAAAAATCGTTAATTAATTTTTAATGATAAATATGTACCCTAGGAATATAATATTTGTGTATGCTATTATATGGTGATTTGATATGCTATTATTACACTACAAAAAAACATATAAATTATCATTAGTTTTAACATGACAGTTCTAAAAAACTGTCGTAATATGCAGTATAATACGTTAGTTACGCACCTGCCATATTTTACAAGTAAAAAATGGCAGTTGAATGAATAAAATGATGGTTTCAACCACCATTATTTTAATTTTAAATTTTAATTAAAATATTTTAAAAAAACTAAATTTTCACTTCCCTCTCAGCAAAAAAAAATTCCCTCACAAACTGCCATTTTCACTTCCCTCTCCCTCGTGCTCTCCCTCTCACTCTCACCCTGTCACTTTCACTATCACTCTCACCCTCTCTCTCTCTCTCTCTCTCTCTCTCTCTCTCTCTCTCTCTCTCTCTCATGCTCTCACTCTCGCTCTCACTCAAAGCCCAGATCTGTTCAACCTCTGCCTCTGCCTAAAGTCGTCGCGCTAACACGAGCTTGCAAGTCTAGATCTGCTCAACCTCTAGCTCTACTCCAAGTCCACAAGTATGCCCCAAAGAAATCAGGTGAGTCTAACTCGGTGTTGAGCTGAGTTGATTTTGTTTTATGACTTGGAAAATTGAATGGTTAGTTTCATGTGTTTTTGTAGGCCATTGTAGTCTACCTCTACATACGCCTGTGGTGATTTCGTGTAACTTTCGCATTTGACAAGGTTTTGTGCAGAATCAAAATATATTGACAGTGTCATGTGATAGGTACGATTATGTATGCATATGTATGTATGTTTGTTTGAATTAGTATTTGCTGTCTATGGTGATTTGATTTTATTTATATAATCAGCAAGCTAGTTTTTCAGTTTTCCTAAACTTATTGGGGGTAGGGGTACATTGAACTCAAAACATTCTGTTTCTTTGTCAAACTATGACTACTTTGAAATCTCTCTATATTGTCCAGGCTAAGAAATAGTTTGAACATTCTATTTTTATGTGTGAGACTCAACTTCCATATATTTTCTTATTTCTATAGTTTGATAAGATGGAAACTAATAACTAAAATGTCAGTAGGTTATTTATTGAACCATTCACAAATTCACTCAAACCATATACCAGGTTGAGGGTTTTATTTTATGTTTCCTTGTTCACATTTTAAAGTTATATGCATTTTCTCATTTGACGGGAGGTTGTGTGAGGTGATAATTAAGATGCATAGCACAGGTGCCACTATCAACTAGTTTCAGGGTTATTGTCTTGTTCTATGAGTTGTTTATATAATTTTAGTCTGTATTGTTAGAGTACAAGTTGGTGAGAGTTTGTAAAGATATGCAAAATTATTAAATCCAATTTAGAATTTCTGATCTTCTAACTTCTATTCATTATAGGTATTATTATGACTAAGCTAAAGATTTAATCTAGGCTTTTTTTTCAACCTAAAAAATAAATCTAGGTTTTTTTCTCTGAAAACAGTGACTTAAACTAGCTTATTCAAATGATAAAGGTATTATAAAAATGGTATTATGATGCTATTTAGGAGGTTTTGTTCTCTTTTAAATCTCTCTCTATTTCTAAACACTTCTTGTTTGAAACTGAAAGGCAACCTTTCATGCATTCAATCTCTTATCTATTCTGTACATATAAAATTTGTTGTTCTTGGCTAGTATGTTGACTTCATTTCTGATATATATTGTTGCAAACCGTTTTGGTGTAAAACTTGATAAATTGATGTTATTTAGGGGGTTTTGTTCTCTTTTCTGGTAACTTCAAAATAGTGAAGGTTGTTGTCAGTATGACAGGTGCTTGTGTAGGGTGAAATTGCAAGAATTCTTAGTTGTTCTGTTCTGGTTCTCCCTATAAGACTACCTCCATATAAGGCTAGGCCTAAATTTAACTAACTTATCCGTTTGTTTCTTGATTTACTTCTAATCTTAAGGTAGTTTGTTCTTCTAGGAGTTCTTCAAATTCTTCTTTAAAATTTATAATTATTTCTATGCTTCTTTCTATGCAGAAAGCATACTAAACTTTCAAATTAAACAAATATATGTAAAGTACTATGCTTTCAATTATTCATTCATCATATCTAAAGTTATTCTAAGCTATAAAACATAAATCAGAGGCCCACGATGGATAGAAAAAATAATGTTGTGTTAAGATTGGAGTATTACGTGGGCATCAAATGCTTATCAAATATATGTGAAGCTTGGTTTGGGGTTGTTGTTCAATGAATTGACTACTCCAGTTGTTGCTTGAACTCTAATTATTTATGAATACGTGATTTTACCATCATGCCTTTTTCCTAATACTTCGTATTACACTGCCAAATACTTCTTTTTGTGTATCTTATAATTATGTATGTCTGTGTACAAACTACTAGCTATTTTTTCCTCAATATGATTTGAGAGGCTTACTTTGTGTGGTTACTGTGCACTTTGGAATTTCTTCTAGAAAGATCTATGAAGTACGAAGGACTAAGGAGAAAATTTGAGACTTGTCTATGATTTTTTTAGTTCAAATATGTTTTTGTCAACCGTTAAGGGACTTAAATAAGAATGTTTACTAAATTGACGTTTCCTCTGTGTGTGCATGTGTGTACTATCTAGCAGACACACATGGTCAGTTTTTTTATTTATTATATTAGATAATTGGACTGGTAACATACATGCTAGTCTACAATTATTTGATTCAATGAAGTTTCCTATAAATTTTAATTTCCATATTTATAATTTTTTTCAATCTAGAATCTAGTTAAACGCAATGAGCCAATCAGCATAATTCTTTGACCATTAAGAATAATCCCATCTTTGTGTTTCTCTCTCATGCAGACTCATTGTCATTTTATAAGACAAAGCATATGTATATGAATTAAATACTTTCACAATCTTGGATACTATTGATACGGTACCAAATACTAAAGGTGAGGCTAGAATTAATGTGATAATATTTCATTCAATTAGGAGAGTTTGTGATCAGCATTGTTTTTCTTACTTTAAGTGGCCAGAAAGAGATTATGGTTGTATTAAATTCTCTTGTTAATAAGTTAGCAACACATTAATTTTTCAGAACAATATGTCATAATGCACTTCATTTAATGGTTGTGAATTCACATCAATATATTTCTTGGAACTCAGGTTCTTACCTTCTTATAGTTTTCATGCTATTTTTTGAAATATGTGGCTAAATTAGCTTGGCTAAACAAGTAATGGAACTCGTGTTATGTTGGTAATTGCTGCATTTGTAGTACTAAAGTGTCATGCAGTAATCTGAAATAAGTGTTTATAATCACTTATTCTTCTACTTATTTTAAAAACTTGAGATTATTAGTTTCTAAAATAAGTGATTGTATCACTTTTTTTTTAACTTCTACTTTGTTTAAAAAAAATAACTTCCAACTATACTAAAAAATACTTCTAAGTATGGGCTGCGCGAGTCTCTAGTAATATGGAAGTTTACTAAAAACACTTTTTATGGTGTGTTAAGTATGTCATCTATTTATGTATGTGTTAGTTTTTAATAAAATATCTTATGTAATATATGCTTAACTTTATCATACACTAATATAAATTAATTATATTTGATTTTTTCATTTATATATGTAGATATGCCAAAACCAAAGCGAATTAAGAATCTTCTTAAACGAGTAGCTGGGGACTCCTCAGCTACTGATCCAGTTCACATTCCACAACAGCCGCCGTAGGGTTGTACCTCAACACCATTTACTCCTACTACTTTGCAGCCATTGACTGGCACTCCACTGCAGTCGCCACAGGGTTGTACCTCAGCACCATTTGCTCCTACTATTTGCAGCCATTGATTGACACTCCACTGCAGTTGCCATTGGGTTGTACCTTAGCACCATTTACTCCTACTGCCTCACAGTCATGTATCCAAGTCCCATCTTAATCTACGCAGTCTGATGCCCCATCTTCATCACATAAACGTAAATTTGGATGTGAATCCAATCATTATTGGTTTGTGGATGTTATAGGTATATATAGATGTAAACTGATGGAGTAGGAAGTTTAGCTTGATGTCATTATCTTTTCTTGATTAATGTATTTAACTTGATCTTTATTTGTTACAGATAAAGAACAAGAAGTAACTAAGAAAATGAGGTTGAAGGTCCATGATGTCCATAACTTGCCTGATGAAGTGCGTGTAGTGGTGGATTTTGATGAGTTTTTTTGTCCTATTAGAGAGGCACCTGGCCTACTTGCAGGAGTTTATGGACAATTGGCAACTGATTCTCTTCTTTTTCCTATTAACATTGAAAAGTGGTCAAATATGCCTGACACTTTCCGTGACCGCCAGTGGGATCATTTCTTTATAGTAGAACCATTTAAATTTTTTGCTTGTTCTATTTTAAAAGTTTGTACGCATATAAGTATAATAATCTAACATTCTTTTTGTTTGAAGCGTCGATTTGATTTCAAGGTCAATGGTAATTGACCTTTTGGACTATATGGAGAGTCAAGGTGTGAAGCCAAACTCTACTACACACAAGATGATCATTAAAGGTTTATGTTCAGGAAGCAAGGTTGTAGAAGTTGAGGTATATTTTTACAGTCTGGAAGATAAGAGTGTTGAAATCTATTCTGCCATGGTCAATGGCTATTGTGAAGTTAGACTATGTTCTAATTTATTATTGATTAATACCTTTAATGATGGGATCAATTTGTTGGACCATGTTCTTGGTGATACTGATTTGCATGTAGTGGATGCAATTCTGCTTGTTATGATTTGTTGGATTACTTAACCTTAGAATACATTATTCTAATAACATGTTGTATAAGTCATGTAACTACTGGTGTTGTTTTTTTTCCTCTCCTATATATGTTTGGTGGTTAATATGTGTCAACTACATCCTAATAAGGGGATCATTCCTTTTTTAATAAGTGAATAAGGATAAAAAGCAAAATCGAGACTAGTTATAATGGGCCAAATTCTTACTCTCAATATTGCTGAGAAGGGCTTTCACTTCTTGCATAGCCATAATTAATGTTATGTTTGGAGAATCTCAAATATAATTTTGTCCTTCTTGTAGGTACCAGATAAAGGTAGCGGGGCTCTATCGCCTAATGACCTAAGAAGATCATGCAATAGAAGTAACACTCATCAATCAGTGGATATTTCGAGTCCTCATTAATTAATTTACTCATTGTTTGACTTATATGTAACTTGAAGTTATTTGACTTGTGTACTTATGTAACTATGTTATTTCTCAAAACTTTGATAACTTATAATTTGCGGCTATTAAGCTAATGTACTCATGTTAAATTTGATATTTGGTTAATTAAATTAATGAGTATTTCTTTTTACATTTCATTAAGAAAAATTATTATATTTATATTTGTTGATTTTGACAAACAAGAATTGTCATAATAAACATGAAAACTGTCGTAATTAGATGTAAGTATGGAAATTAGTTAGTAATTTTTTATGTGGATTATGGTAGTCTTAAATTGCTGTAACTATCTATAAATTACGGCAGTTCAAACTGCCGTAATTAGCTACAATTATGGAAATCCATCAGCAATTTTTTAAGTGTATTACTGACACCAAAACTGTCGTAATTCTTAGTAAATTACAAAAGAGTTGAAACTGTCGTAATTCTCGAAAAATTATGGCATCGAAACACCCACTCATACCTACTCCCCAAATACCTCTCCCACTCTAAATCCAACCAAAATCCACCACCAAACCTCACTTTCCATCATTTTCCATCAATTTTCACCAATTAAAATCTCCATTTTCTTCCATTTTCTCACCTCCCCTCACACTTTCTCTCCCCTCAAACTAAGCCCTAACACCAATATTGACCATGGCAAGTAGTTCCTCTAATGTTCCCAAACATTCACGTACAAAAATCCCAATGTGCCTAAGGAACCACCTACCCATGTTAATGAACCAGATTATTCACGTGACCTTGACCTTGGGAGGTTCTTCTCTCATCCAGCATAAAAGAAGAAGTTTCAACTGGAGTTTTATGGCAGAAACCTCATTCAGCCCAAGTATATGGATTGAGAATTCTTTGTCAAAGTGGAATTTACATACCTCACAGAACTCTTGGAGTTCCAAGGGCTGAAAACATTTGTCTCTGCTCTAAGTAAGTACTACTACTCTGAAGCTATTAAAATTTTCTTCTGTAATCTAAGCATTGTTGGAGTAAATTTGATGTCTAAAGTTAAGAGCAAAAGGGTAATTGTAACACCTAGTCAATAGTCTACTTTGTTTGGTTTAAATTTTTCTGGGGAAAAGGTTTGCTGATGAAAATCACTTAAAATGGGAAAAGTTTGATAAGATTACAGCCATTGAGGGAATGCTTCAACCAGGCATTCCTTTTCCAACTAAAAGAAATTTCAATGCTAGTTTGTTGAAACCACAAGATCGTCTTCTTCATTTTGTATTAGTTCATATTCTTGTTCCAAGGGCTAGCAATGATGTCCTAGTTGAGGAGGAAGATGTGTTCCTGATGTGGGCCATGAAAGAAAGAATACACATTAATTGACCTTTTTACATAACGCACTACATGAAGAAAGCTAAGGGCAAGCATATGATAGATCTTCTATATGCCTTGGCTGTTACCCAAATCCTGGATCATAACAATCTCCATAAAGCTTATGTAATTGACATCACTGGCCACCATAAATTTGGGAAAGCCTCATTCAACCGCATGCAAATCAAAAGAATTAATGCTAAATGGGTTTATGGAAGAGGACAAGAAGCAGCAGCAATTGAAGGTTCTCATGCTCCTATGGAGGATGCCCCTGCAACCAATGAAGATCATCTTCTCGCTATTCTTTAGAACATTCAAGCTTAGAATGAAAGAATTGAGACAAGGCTTACAAATCTTCAAGCCTATCAAGAGAATAACACCACAACACTTTATGATTGCCTCAGTGCCATGGAAGATCATTTGGACAGATTTGAGCGACGCTTTTCGGAAGATCATGGGACTTGAGTTTGGATCCATTTCTACTTTGCTATAAACATAACTCTGTCATTGCTCTGTTTTTGCTAATATCATAAGACATGCTATATAACCCTATTAATGGTTGGTTTATGTTCTTGCTTTGACTATTATGACGTTGATGATATTATGTGGAAATCTTTTTACGTTTTGATGATATTATTGCTTAATATTATTCTTGCTCAATATTGTTTTGATGTTTTGATGATATTATTTCTCAATATTATTCTTGTCAATTAGCAATGGTCTTGCACTATCTCTTCTCTCTTTATCAACATATATGGAATCTCTTTTTTGATCATGACAAAAAGGGGAGAAGACAGCCATTGAGAAAAGGTAAACATAAAATCAATGGTTCTGGGATTCAAATATCAAGGAGGAGCTGTGCAAACTCTGAACTTGTCACCTCTTGAAAAACAGAGGGGGAGTAAGTCTTATTTAATACCTTGTGTGAATACCAATTCAATTGAACTAATGTTTTTCCTCAAATGATTGTTTGTCATCATCCAAAAGGGAGAGAGTGTGAATAGAAAGGGTATTGGTTTTGATGATCAACAAACAAGAAAGCAATGAAGCGCAAAGATCAAGTCCCAAGGTTTTTTCAAGATTAGCTATTAGGACTTAGATCATATGTAAAGGTATAATAGACTCACAAAAGCTCATTTCTTGGTTCAAAACTCATTTCATAATAGCTTTGCATAATCATGTTTTAATCTTGTGAAAATTGTGTTTAAGATTAAGTAAAATGCTTTTAGAAAGTTTGGATAGTTCTTTGAATATCCTTGGTTGAGAAACTCTTTGAAAATCCTGTGTTTCTTGGCTTCCCATAATAGATTATGAAAATCCCATAATAGATTATGAAAGTTCATAGTAGATTATGAGGATTTCATAACCTGTTATGAGATAAGTCAGAACGTGACTTATGTTCTCCAAATGGCCATAATCGATTATGCCCTCTTCATAATTGATTATATATTGGTCACAGAACGTCACCTCCTTGTTTTCAAATAGCCATATTCGATTATGACATATGCATAATAGGTTATGAAATGTTTCATAACAGATTATGAAATGTTTCATAACAGATTATGAAATCTCATAATAGATTATAAAGTTAGACAAAAGCATTGGAAATCATTTTCATAAGCCATAACCGATTATGGCTATGCCATAACAGGTTATGATCTTTTACAGAACTTGTTCTCAACGGCTCTTTTAATGACATTTAATGCCCCCAACCACTTCTAACGTCTCAAAAATCATTTGGTCTATAAATGAAAGCTTTTGGGCATTGATTAAGGGTTGGAAAATATTATGAAAAACGTCCTTGAGCATTGAATACGAGTTCTCTCATCATTTCTTCATAAACCCTATTTTGAGCTTCAAGTTGTGTGATTCCTTAATATCATAGTTCTTCAATTTGTATTATCTACTCTAGACAGAGTTTCCTTCATCTAAATCTTATGTAATCTATAAAGAGAGGGTGAGGTATCCCTCAAAACAGTTAGGGTGAGGTATCCCTTGAATATAGAGGCTCAAGCACAAGGATGAGGTATCCCAAGGTGTGTTGAGTGCTCCAATTTGTAAAGGTTGTCAAGCACCTGCTTTCAAGCTTGAAGATATAGTGGAAATCTTGAGTGGTTGCTTGAGGACTAGACGTAAGCCACAAGTGGATTGGTGGCTGAACTAGGATAAAGCTTTGTGTTTGTTTTCCTAACTCAACTTCCATATATATTGTGCACTGTTTTATTGATTTTCTTGAATATTATCTCTCTTGTCTAGTTCATCTAAGTGCAATTTCTAGCTATCTTATTTATTCATTTATTTCCATCGATTAATAGCTTCAATGAAAATTGATAAACAAAGGTTTTACGAAAGATTTGCGAAAATATTTTATAAATTCAATTTACTCCCCTCTTGAGTTTGAGGCCACTTGGTAACAGTTACTTTTTTTAAAAAAACCTTTTAAAAAAAGATCTTATTTTAAAAATTTATTCAAACGAGCCAAAAGTAAAATTGTGTCTGACGAGGAATCTAGACCCATTTTTATTTTTTAATTTGTTTATCTATATTTCTCTTATATTTTCTCTCACTTTTATTTCTTCTCTGAATTTTTAATCTTTCTTTTATCATTTTCTTTATCCATCAACTTTTATGAGCATAACAAAATTTATATGAGTTGAGTTAATTTTTTTTGGTATAATTGAATTCATTATGTCATCTTAAAAAAAAATTATTCTTTAACTTGGGTTCGGCCAACCAAAGACAATGATTAGCGACTAGCGTTAAGCTAAGCACATTCTAGAATGTGTGGCAGATCTGGAGGCAACTCGTATTTAGGGTTAAGGGGTGTTCAAATCCAATTCGAATTGAAAAATCAAAATCTAATAAAAATTGAATAAATTTAATTTTTTTTGTTTATTTTTTTGAAAACTGATTAGATTGGATCAATTTTCAGTTTTGATTTTCAAAATTGATCCAATCCAATTCAAATTGATTAATATTATATAATATATTTATTTGTTATTAGTTTTATATTTTTACTTATAATAGCTCTAATTTTTTATGCACTTATCTCATTTTATGTGATCAAATATTATTTTAGTCATGTAAAATGGTCTATTTTTATTTTTATTTCTTTTATATGTTGTTTTTCTTTATAATAGGCTAAATAGCTTTTCACTTACAACATTCTAGGCTTAAATTTTTTTGATAAAAAACCAATTTAATTTAAACCGATGTAAATAACATTGTTTGAATTTGTTGGCTTTTTTTATTTAAAATCAATCCAAACTGAACTGCAAATACCCCTATAGGGGTGTTAAAATGGGACCGAGTCCAATAGGCTGGCCCGAATAATCTGATAAAATGGGTGGGTTAAGCAAAAAAATTGATATAAAAATAAATTTTGGCCTGACTAGACCAATTCGATTTTGACTTGACTAGCAAACCTAATGTTTAATATTTAATTAAGGTATTATTATGTAATTTATATGATATATAAAGATTTTGTTCTTTTCTTTAATGTAAATTAACATTTTCATCACAAAAATAATTTTATTTAATGTTTAATGGATTTAAACTACGTAAAAGAAAAAAAAAAGTTAAAACATAAGAATAAAGTTTTTTAAATATTAAAAACTAAAGAAAAAACATGTTATGGATTGAATTTTGGTTAGCAGTTTAGAAGCAACCTAGTGCACCAGAATAATACCCAGATATTATTACGCGCTATCTTGATAAGTATATCTACCTATTTATTAGGCATAAAACTCTCAGTATCTTTGATGGATATGAAAGCCAATTACACATAAACAAGAAAATTAGTTAAAAGAGATCACAATCCCTAGAAGATTCTAATCCTAAATAACTACATTGCATAACTCCCTAAAATGCTCTTATAAATGTCATACAAGGTCTCAAAGGTATGCATCTCATTTGATATACAAACTGCCTTCCTTGTGCACAGTCTAACTTGAGTGTCAGAGTGTCTTTTACAAGTACCCACCCCCTCGCACCACTGCTGGAGCAGCCCCATCACGGAGGAGTCCACCTTCAACCACCTTTTCAAGTAATGCTTTGAATCCAATTCAAAATATTGACGCCATCTATAAGAAAAGGTAAAACTCTCCCATTCCACAAATCTTAAGGAAGCCTGGAAGATGCTGATTCCAGCAATCAGAGGCTGGCCCTTTATGAGGCCTCAAACTTTCGAGATTCTGATATAGTGGTCAAGATCGTGGCTCCAATCCTGATCCAGAGTGGTGGTTTCATGGTTGCCACTCTCATCAGTTCTTGATGCGCATGTTCATCGGCGACACCACTAGCTACCACTGCGTCTTATTGACTATGAAACAAAGATGTCATAGCGTCTCATTGACGCTGCTCATTATGGTGACATTGACACTACCTTTGAATGTGTCAAAAGTCCTTTCATGGACGTGAACTTCATCAGAACTGTGACATTGAAGTCCAAAACGACGAAGATTGTGCTAAATGACAAGTCACCTCACTGAATCCACTGGGTGACCGAGTCCACTATGAGGAGTTCAAAATAGCAGCCACTACTCTATGCCTTGATGCACATTCTGGGAACTTCATCCTCACCATCGCCTTCGAGCAGCAATACCCATGCTAATGAGATGGTGCCGTTGTTTACCACTATACGCGTCCACCTTGCCAGACCAACCACTAGGAACTTCCGCCTAGAAAATCCACTGATTCTAGAACCGCATCGCCAGCCATCAAACCTCCATGATTGTCCTCTCTCTTCTTACCATCCAACCCACATTGGGGACTCATGGAGAGTTGTCCTGATAGGAAGAATAAGAGGGAAAACGTGGTGTCATTTTAGCAGATCGATGGAGCATGTGGTGGTGGTTGTGTAAGGAAGGCAACGACTCACAGACTGTGACTCCTTTGCGCTGCCCGTGACTCCACCGGCAGCTCCAACGACTCATAGTCCTCCTTCAACATCGACCTCACTCTATACTCGGACTGTGACTCTTCCTGCCCCAGCTTCATAATAAAGGACGACAAGTTCAAGCACCACAAAGACCAAGAACAACAACTCAGGTAGCCTCTTCGATCTCCTGACCACCACGAGATCCGAGTTTGTGACCACTGCATCCAAGCTCAGTGGCCACTCAGGCATCTAGGATCAGAATGGTAGGTATGCTATATTTTTTCAAGGGGTCAAGGTGATGTCTAGGGGAGGGCCAATTACACGTTGAGCTGGAAATCTACTACTTGTGTGAGCTTCAACCCACAGTCACTAAGAATCAATGCTTGGCCCATCAGTCCAAGTGCCTAACATGCGTTAACTCCCAACACCCTTAGTGCCTTAAGACCACAATGCCACTTTACACCAAGACCAATAGCCCTCAGTGCATAACACCCATCTTCCTAGTTTGGGTCGTGCCACCTAACTCCACCGCTGGCTTGCAACGTGCTAATAACTATTGGGTCACTATTTTTGCGTTGACCGTTAATGACATATCAAGGTGCTGAGGTCTTTGTGAGCCACACAAAAGTGGCAGATTGAAGGCATGATGAAGTGCACGAACTTGTTCTTGGTCTTGCCACCGTTGGGAAACTTATCATGGTGCATCCTCTGCCATCTATAGTGATTTCCATTGCCACCACATCTCTCTGCCGCCCAAGACATGGGCAAGGCTTTCGGGTTCCTTACAGGCCCTGCCTCTTATTCTGACCAGTCCCCTACGTGGGAAATTCCCCTCTTTGGCTCCCTCGAAGGTCTCTTGGGCCATGGACTTCAATGGTTGGTTATCAGCCATAGAATCCAAACCCTTCCCTATTGACAAGTATGCGTATTTCTGTGCATAGGGGGCAACAACACAACCTAAATGAACATTGTCGTGTTGGTTACTTGTATAAGCAACTTCCACCAAGGTATTAAGACGCGTCCCTTCCGCCATGTTGGTTTCGTAAGATGACCATTATGAACAATATAGGCTAGGTTACTCATATGTGCCCATTCTTGTATCCTTAACCAGCAGTTGGGGCCATTTTGGTCAGATCATCTCGGGTTCAATTTCATAGCATTTCATCAAGAAAGTTACAACACCTAGACCTCTCTAGAATGCAACATCTTAAATTCTGATGGTTGTAGGATACAAACTCCTGGCCATGGCTATGCCTGATTCCTTTTACATAGGGTCCATATGCTACGGAGTCCACCTAGCCATTACTGGCCCAACATTAATAAAGCCAGTACTTCGTTTGCGACCTCAAGTCCATAAGTACTTTGGCCCGACATCATCTAAGCTAGTACCTTGACCGTGACCTCAAATCCACGAGTACTTTAGCCCAACATCTTCTAAGCTAGTATCTCAGTCGTGAATTTTGAGTCCATGGGTACTTCGGCTTAACACAACCCACAAGCTTACCATACTTTGAAGAAGTTCAAGGAGTACAAGGTCTGAAGAGGATCCGCTATACATGATGGCCAGATAGGGAAATCCACTTGACCATTGTCTAAGGTTAAGGAGCGCATTCAAGGGTTTTCTCTTATATCCTTTTGAGCCTGACCTTAATCCATAAACGACCAGGTTTACAAAGGTTAAGTGTATTCTTATACATTATGATTAAAGCTTTAAGACCCTCAAGCTGACCTCCTCCTTGGGAATGTCTACAAGAGCCCATCCTTATGGGCTTTGAGAATTCCTTTAATATTTTAAGACCCTCAAGCGGCCTCCACTTTGAGAATGTCCATAGGAGCCCATTCTTTATTAGATCTAGGAATTCCTTTAAAGTCTCAAAGACCCTCAAGCCGCACTCTGCCTTGAGAATGTCTACAGAGTTCGTTCTTTATGGGATCTATAATTTCTTTTAATGATTCAAAGACCCTCAAGCCAAACTCCGTCTTGAGAATGTCTACAGAGCTCATTCCTTATAGGATCCGAAATGTCTTTTAACGATTCAAAGATCCTCAAGCCAGAAAATACCTTGAGAATGTCTAGTGTTCGTTCCTTATGAGATCTAAGATCTCTTAGATTCTAAGTTAAAAGGAATAACCCACAAAACCCATTTGTGTGTTTTGGTCGCGAGTTATAGGCTCATACCCAAATCCTCGACACTTGACCATAACCATTTTATGATTATGAAATTAACTGGCAACATGGGTTATGACACTCGGGGTCCGCCATCAGATACCTACCCTGGATGTTTTATGTTAAAGTGGTTTTGAACTTGAAAATTCCTAAGTGTTAGGTAGTTTTCTAAACTAGACCATTAATATTAAAGACCTCTAATATGGATCACCTTTTAATTTTTCCTAAGTTTTCAAAAGAATTCCTAGTGCTCAAGAATTTGGGCGTTGGACCTAGTACAGACCATGGAAAAAGAAGTAAACACGACAACAATTCTAGTTCATTCTACGGACCCCGGTTGCACACTAAAATATCCACCTCAAATCATCTAATGCGTGGACCATGGTCGGACCACGACACATCCACGAGTGTCAGTCAACTGCCATGTTAGGTCCTCAAAATTAAAGCTCTTGATCTCTTCGGGGCATTGTGGACTCCACCTTTGTGTAAAGCATGGATCCCATGACCTGGGGGCATTGAGACTTACCTTGATACTAAGTCATGCTTGCTGAGCACCAAGGTGAGGGCAACTATTCTGGACTATGATCAGGGATTCGATTCCATGAGTCAACCTGACACACATCTAGTCAGAGTCCGTCGTTGACACCCCCAGCAGGAATTCACTCATGGCATGCAGTTGAGACCCCCTGAACTACACATGGGGGCAACATATTATATACCTCGAATGAAGAAATGACAACGTAAGCAGAGCTATCCACCACAGATCCCAGCCTTACTCATTAACCCCGGGCGCATACTAAGATATATCACGGACCTCGGCCCTTTAGAAAACGTTGTGAGATTTAACGTTAACTCTGACTCGGATCCTTTTGTTTACTGCGTATTGTGTGCTCCTGCTAAACGTGGGTACCTTAATACTTTGTTGTCCCATCTAAGAGCCAAGCTGGGAGCAACTGTTCTGGATCGAATTTTGGGTTAGCAGTTTAGGAGCAGCCCAACCCACCAGAATAATACCTAGATGTTATTACATGTTATCTTGATAAGTACATCTGCCTATTTATTTTGCATAAATCTCTCAAAGTATCCTTGATGAATATGAAAGCTAATTACACATATATAGGAAAATTAGTTAAAAGATATCACAATCCCTAGTGGATTCTAATCCTAAATAATTGCATTGCATAACTCCCTAAAACGCTCTTATAAATGTCATGCAAGGTCTTAGAGGTATGCATCTCATCTGATATACAGATTGCCTTCCTTGTGCACAGTCTAACTTGAGCGTCAGAGTGTCTTTTGCAGGTACCCACCCCCACGTACCATCGCTGGAGCAGTCGTGCCACAGAGGAGTCCATCTTTAACCACCTTTTCAGGTAATGCTCTTAATCTAGTTCAGAACAAAACAAAACAAAAATATAATGCAGGTCGACAGCCCGGGCCGACCTAATCCACAGCCTGCATAAGGGTAAGTTGGGTTAGTAATTTATCAACCCGCAACATTTTTTATCAATCCTGACCCAAAATGTAGTTGGCTCGATACTAGTCAGCCTGTTTTGATACCTCTACTTGTATCATGGATATGTCATACCCAAGAGGGGCTCATTAAAAAAATAGATCAAAATGAAAGGGGCTCCACAGAAAAGCAACGTTTGTTCAATGCAAAGTTAAATTACTAAATTTGCACCTAAATTTAGTGCTTGCATAGTGGATTAGAATTTGAGTTTAATTTTGATAAACTATCAATGTAAATTTTTTTACATCATTAATTAGTCACGCATTAACACATGTGTAACTTTTTAGGTAATTGTTATAAGAATCAGTTAATTTTAAAGACGTGGCAAAATATGATTAAATGACAGTATAACAACTTTATTATGTAAAAAACTTTGATGTAAATATTATGAGAGTCAAATATTTTTAAAGACATGACAATTTATAATTGAATGATAATATAAAAAACTTACAATGTATTAAAATTAAATCCTTAGAATTTTGGTGACTTAACTTTAAAAGAATTTAATTATATCTTATAACAAGTTATTTTATCCCGTGCATTTCACATGACTTTTTCAATTTCATATAGCATATGATTTTACGCATTTGAATTTTCTTATTTTAATTTTAGAAAAGATTATAGTCAAAATATTTCAAAAATAACTTTATTAACACAATTTATTTTAAATATAAAATCAATTAATTCAAACTTATAGTCTTATAAAGTGTAATAAAAATATTTATTAAAAATTTAATATGAGTCAATTTTTTTATTTGTTTGTTAGAATATTTGTGTGCATTTTAAGTTAATTTCATATACAATTTAATATTTATATGTAAGTCATGAAAATAGAATAAAAAAATAAATTAATCAAAACATATTTATAATCTTATAAAGTGCAATAAAGAGATTTATTCAAAATTTAATAATTATATGAGTTGATTTTGTTTTATTTGTTTTTTGCAATATCTACGTGCATTTTGATTTTGGTTAATATGCATAATTTAATATTTACATTTAAGTTATGTTATCAGAGTTAAAAATAAAGAAAAAGCATATCATTTTAATTTGTTTTGTCATATTATGTGAGTATTTTTATGACATAAAAAACTTATATAACTTTTATCCTTTCGGTTTATAATTTTATTAATAATTAATAATTTTTAATTAAATCATATTTTGATAACTTTTCTTTAAAGTTTTAACAAAGCTCATTTTATATTATAGATACACTTAAGCCATGTATAAATCATTTCAAATTAATGCGTTAAAACTTTGATGATTAACTAAAATTAATGTACACTAAAGAATTTTATGAATTTTAATTATGTAAGGAAATTTATATTTGATAATTTATATAATGTTTCTCAAACCCAATTTAATAATAATATTATTAATATATTAATAATTTAGTGTCACTACTTAATTGTAGCATTAATGCTTTTAAAGTCAATTTTACTGATATAATAATAATAACAAAAATATAGATAGATAAATAAATATATAGATAGATAGATAGATAGATAGATAAATAGATAGATATTACTTTAAAAGTATAAGAATTTTTTTTGGTGTAAACTCTCCAGTTTCCAAAAGCCGTATTGGGCTCCGACTAATTCGAGTCGAGCTGAGTCGGATCACAAAGGTGTAAAGTTCTCACAACATTGGTTTTTCCCATTCACAAGACTCAAACTAGAGACCTTGCTTAAGGAAAACAAGTGTCGAACCACTTGAACTAAGCAAACGTTAGTAAAGTATAAGAAATTATGAATTAACTTTACTTGAGTAGGATAATTGAGAAAAGTATTGTAGAAGAATCTAAACTTTATTGTCATAATCAATTACGGGTCTCAACTTTAAAACTTATCAATTAAGGATCTAAACTTTATTCAATTTTAATAAAAATATTTTAATAATATTTATCCATTGAAAAATAAATTTAGAACATATATGTCACGTGTTTTGTTCTTATTATAAATTATTTTCATTTATTAAATTGGATTTTTTTTCTTTTCAATCTTTTTTATTAATAGAAATATATTTTAATAAAGTTGATATCTTGAATTGATAACAACAAAAGTTCAACCCCTTACAAGGTGCCACATGGACTAGCATCTTTCACTAGATACTGCCACGTGGCACTCCTTATCATGACTATCTCCTATAAAAACCCATGGCCCCATTCCCAATTCACTTACACAGGCTCACTTGTAATTCACTCAAGCTCCCTCTCTCACCATCTTTATAATTTTTCTCTCATCCATTCATTTATTTTGTATAACTATTTTTATTTTAAAAAAATGAGTCAATTAATCATTTTTGTCTATTCAAATGGTAGAAAGTTTGAAAGGATATAGGGACTCATGATTGAAGGTGATATGAGACCGATTCAAATTAAGTATGGTACCAGTTATGATGAATTTGAGAAAAAGATTCGTTCAAAATCGAAGCTTCAATTACATCAAGTCATTTCAAGCCTAACTTACAGATTTCCAATATCTCAAAATGAGAATAGATATGTTGCACTTGATGTAGTTGATTATGAAGATATTGAGTGCATGGTCAGTATATTTGAGCAACATTTTGTTATGACAATCATGGAACTGTATGTTGAAATCGATGTTTTGGGTAGTTCATCCGTACCTGTATATTCATGTCCAATGAATACTCACATTTCAATTGCCAATGAAGATTGCCATGTTTATGATCTATTGTTGCACCATTTTGGGTCGTACTGATGCTGACATTTGCCTTTCTGATGATGATGAAGATTGGAGTAGGGACCTCCTAATTAAGTCCAGTGAAAGTGAAGATGAGGACAAAGGTGAAATTATCGATGGTGAATCTTTTGACACTAAAGTTGAAGGTGACTTTGATGCTACTGGTTTGGCCTCTCCTTGATAGCAAAATATTTTATTCATTTAATTGTCCTATCAATAGGCTTCTTAAGGTATGATTTGTCCTAATTAAGTTGATTTTGTCATATTTTATAATATTAGGCTTAGTTGGATCATTGAATGAATTATTGCATAATTTGACCTTAATTTGTCTATTTGGCAATGCTTATTAATTTGGCTACAATCTGAGTTTTAAATACCTAATTGATGTGATTTTGGTCTTGTAGGAAACATAAGACAAATCTCTACAAGTTTCATGAAGACCTCAGGAGCTGGATCACACATTTGAATAATTTAAACTAGAGTTGAAGAAAGAGCCAGATTGTTGATCTTGACAAATTGACCTCTGTGCACTCATCATCTCATATCTTGAGTTATAGGAGCCTAACGGATGTCAAACTAGGCCTCGATGGAAGCTGAGATACAAAGCTACAACTCTTATAAAGGCTC
Source organism: Ormosia emarginata (assembly GCA_029884605.1). NCBI lineage: Eukaryota > Viridiplantae > Streptophyta > Magnoliopsida > Fabales > Fabaceae > Ormosia > Ormosia emarginata. Next base: position 38,626,278 of record JAQQTP010000074.1, on the reverse strand, counting down.
ATAAGTTAAACTATGTCATTTTGGACATGAAATTGAAGCAGGAAGTCAAGGGCGGGTTGTTGGCGAATTAGTCCACTTAATTAGGCATAACTTGAGTTTTAGGCCTCTAATGACATAAGACTTAGGCCCAATGATTCCTAAATGACTCAGTTCTATACCTCATGGGATTCTGATCATGTAAGGACAAAAGACGAGTTAGTTAAATGGGGTAGACAACATAAAACAAAGGGACACAATTCATTTAACACTTTTCACACTCTCTCTCTTAATCTCTCTTCCTCTCCCTTCTCTCTAGGTTTTCTTCCTTTTTTTTTTGAATTTCTTCCCTCCCATCCATGGAGGGCTAGAACCTTTTAATCAATCTTAGGGATTGATAATCTTAATGTTTAGTTTTGAGATCTTGCTTTAATTATTTTACATTTAATTGTTAATCAAGTTTTTCTTCTTCCTCTTTTGATTTTGATTGAATCTAAATTGAATTGCTTAATTTGATTTGGATGTTGATATAATAATTGCATAAGTACCACATGTTTAAGAAGGATTAAAGAGACTAAACAATACATCAAAGGTGTTTGATGGATTGTTTAGCTTGGTTGGATTATGGATTTTAGGTTAATTTAGGCTTAGATGGGTGCTTAATTCGTCTAACCTTGATTAATTAAATTCTGAATGCTTATCCAGAAGAGAATTCTTGGATCATCTTAAAGCTTCTTGAAGTGATCTAAGGCCAAGAATCTATTTAGCAATTGAATAGATTCCTAGTGATTAAGGATGAATTAAGCTCAAAATTAGTTGATTTCCTTGGATTGGTTGTTTACCTCATTATGTTTATAGTTTTTAATTATTTTATATTAAACAATTCTGCAACCTCTCCCCCTTTTGTTAACCTCTTAATCTGATTGCATAATTAGAGTGATCTAAGGGCTTAACCTAGTTGTACCTTATACTGTAAGTAATTTGGTGAATTGACTTATAAATTGATGTAATTTAATAGTCTCGGCAGCTATCAAATTTTTGGTACCATTGCTGAGGATCATTATGAGTTTAATAAATCTTATTTGGAGTATAATTAGCTATTAATCCTTCATTGACCCTTGCTTCTCTTATTTCAGGTAGATTTTACCCTAGTTGTATTCTCCAAGTGAAAATTTGTATGTTCGAATCATTTCAAAATGGCTTGAAAATTGTTCAATTGAAGGAAAATTATGTGGAGAATAAATCTCACTACTTTTCCATGAGCACCACCCTATCTTGGCCAAATTCCACCATTGAAACTACTTTTCCATTTTTTAAATATTTTTTATTGTATTTTTGGGTACCATTTTTTAGTAGCTTTAACCTTGTGATGGTCCTATAATTTTTAAAATTGTGTAGATAAGTTAACTAGTATTATTTTGGTAGAATTTTAGTGTTATGTAGTCCATTTTGCATATCCTATGTTTTTGCACTTTTGTTTGTTGTATGATTAGGTTTTCTATTAATCATTTGCTTGACATTGACTCTGATATTGAGAGGATCATGCACACACTTAATAAAGCTCGCTTAGTGAAAGGATAGCATTTGAAATTGAAATTGACATTGAAACTAAAACTAAGAATATAAGTAACATTGTAACCATGACTGATAATATGCATAATAAGACTCTTAAGAAACTAGCAGCACCTGATTTGACTTACCAACCTTTATGCATTCAATATCCTAACTTAAATGCTAATTTTGAATTGAAATCTAGTTTGACACACTTGCTGCCAAAGTTCTATGGACTTGCAGGTGAAGACCCTCATAAGTGTAACACCCCAAAATTTAGCTATTTGATAATTTTTGTCAGTTGTAAAAAAATATTTTGACTGTTCCATGAATGTGTTTGATCATTTTGTGTGATTTGCTTCGTGTGAGAAAAATAATAATTTTTGGGTCAGGAAAAATCTTTACGTATTTATTCGGAACCGGGGAATCTTACTAAACCCAATTCCGAGAGATACGTGACTTGATCTTTTAATTTTTAAAAATTATCTATGAAATAAAAATATACTATATTTTTATTTTACAGTAGGCAAATATTTACTGTTTTGTAAGCAATAATGTTTTGTCCATTGAGTAATAATTTCTGTAGTGATTGTCTAGGAAATATTTTCTGTGGACCAATAGGATTTAGTCAAAATAGATGGCTTGAATTCTCTAAGCCAATAGAAAATTAGTCTCTTTGAAATAACCCAATAGGAATTGGTCAAGTTTGATGGTTATATATTGAACCAATAGGAATTTAGTCTTCCTTGATAAACCAATTAAAATTTAGTCTTCATTTGATAAACTAATTAGAAGTAGTCATATTTGATGAACCAATAAGAAAACTATAGAACCAAGACTAACCAATAAGATTAAGTCAACATTTGTGGCAAAGACTTTTCAAGAGCAACCAATGGAAATTGGTCAACAAAAGTGACAACTAATAGGAAACAAGCTTAGAGGTGAAGGCTTTGGATATCTACCATTGATTTAATCTATGGTAGAGATTAGTCTTACAAAATGGATAGGACTTTTTATGACCCTTGGATGACACATATGAAGAGAAGCTCTTGACCCTCCATTTTGAAGATGAAACTCACAGCTAAGGTTTCATGGAGGAGAGATCTAATGGTTCAAATTCAATTTTATCATTTGGAAACCTACACCAAAGATCAACAATTTCTTACCATTTATTCATTCTTTCTAAGGAAAACAAAGAAATATATACCAAAACTCTCTTACTTCCTCCTCCTCCATGGTTTCGGCCAACCTCCACTAAACACACCTCCCAACTTCCTAAATTTTATCTAATCTCATATCTTGAATCCTTACCTTATTTCAAGACACTCTGTAGTTGGAGTCTTCATCAAAATCATTCATCTTTAGGGAGTTCTTTCAAAGCTAAACACAAAAACTCTTACCTTTCCTCTCTAGAGAAGCTCAAGGTCAAACCCTCTAAATCTACTCTCCAAGTTTCTATAATTCTATACAACCATAGATCTTGAATCTCCATACAATTCTAAGAAACTTTGATGTTGGAGACTTTCCCTAATTCTTCCATTTTCAACCTTGTTCTTTAAGCTAAAGATTGAAGTTTTATAGGTGAAGTTCATTAATCTTCACTTTTCTTTTGATTTTCAAGGTTCTAACCATGATTCTAATCCATGGTTATCTTAGATAAAACATTAGATATTAAAATTGTATGTTTTCTTTGTTTTTAAGTTCACTTGGTGGTTGAAGTTCATCTTAGAGGAGACAACAAGAGGGACATACAAGGAGCTTTGGAGGTTTCACAATAAGGTAAGAGGGAGATTACCCTCATCAACCATGTGTTGGTGGTGAGGAGTGGATTTGTGTGTGTGGTGAAAAATCCAAAAGGATTATTTCACTTATTTGTTTAAGAGCCTTCCATATTTATCGTTGTTTGGTGATTGATATGTTTATTGCTTTGATAACATGCTTTAGTATGTGTTTATGAAGTATGATGAATTGTGTATGTAATAAGATGTGAATTACATGACAAAGGAAAGTATGTTTGTTCCAAAGAGCCATGGAGTCACACGGCCTCAAAGTTATTTTAGGAGCAAAAGATTCTAAGTATTTCGCTAATTATGAGTTTTAGATAAAGAGGGTAATAAATTAATGATTTTAAGGATTTGCAAAGAAAGTGGACATAGAAATGAACAAAGATTTTATGATGAAGCTACTTGTGATTTTCGGCTCATATGCCAAGGATTAGTTGTAATACCCACCGTAGGGTGTCACATTTATGTTACTTAATTACCCAAATACCCTCAGACTCATAAAAGGTGATGTTGTGATAAAAATACGAGTTGTAATTTTTTTTTATTTCCGTAAAATAAATTTGGCAAAAAATAAAATATTACAGCAACCTCACACATAATTTTACAGCATATACATATTACAAAAGTGCTGTCAGGATTATTTATATACAGACCATGTCTCAAAACTACAAACACACTTAAATAATTACACACATAGTTTATATCAGAGTTCAAACTTGCCTAAGTTTAACTAAGTAACAGACCCCTCAGACGGGTCCTCCACGGGTTCCTCAACAGATAGGAATCCATTACGACGAGTAGCCCTACGGACAGGTGTCCGGGCTGACGATACTATGCTGATTTCCGTTGGAACATAATTTCTAGTATCCCAATGTCGCCTGATATGCACAGGAAATTCAACATGAACAAAAATAGTCACATAGAAAAACGGATCCCTATGAAACAGCCTACTAATGCTAACAGTCAGATACCCCTCGTAAATAAGTCCTCGCTCATCGGGACTTGTTCTCCATTCTCCAGCTCCTCCGTGAAATTATAGACGTACATAGCCGAAGAAACTAGCTCTTGACATCATACTGTCAAAATTCTGCGTTCCCAGACGTGAGAAGTAGTTCTTCTTCTCCTTCTTGTACTGTTTCTTTCTCAACGTCTTCATCCAATTATAAATACAATATACAAATATGCATACAAAGAGGTGAGATCACCTACGTCAATACCAGCATGGTAGCATAAAGATAACATAATAGCATACTATATAAACACATCATATTATAATTATGGCATCAACATATTATCGATCAAAACTAACATTTAATAATTACAAGAAATGCCATCTATACTAAGTAGATATTTTAAAAAAATACAATTGACATAATCAATATTTCATAACTATTATATCACACAGATGTAAGCATTTTTGTTAATGCATGAACACATAGACTCGATTTCCTACTCCATGGAGCTAAACTCAGGTCGAAGAAATTGATTGAAAAGATTTGCCGGTACCACGTGCCTTAGACTAAGTGCTATAATTATATCTTGCACATCTAGCACATACACGACAGTCTTTGTCATATCTCGATTAAGAATAGTGTCTTGATCCGGATCATCGGTGTGTTGCATTAGTCTAACCCACGGTACAAAAGAGCTACCAACTTTCCATTGCGAACAACCCGCACCTCGATACCCCCAAGGTCAACAAGTGACCTACACTACGCGTATCGCACCCACTCAAGAGGTGTACGTTTCTCCTAGGCAATTAGCCATATACAGTCCATCGGACCATTTTCAATGCATGTGTAATGCACCAATTACCAACCAAAGGTAAATCACATAATTTCTTATACCATGTGAAAATACTATTTTATGTTCGTAAAATGTATTAATGCCAATTACAGGCAAACTTCTCAATTTCTTGTACAGTATTCATATACTGATTTTAACTGTGAAGTTTACTGTATAATTAACAGCGAAAACACATTATCGCATTTTTCTCATTCGCAAAATATTTTTGTCACGTTTTCACAGTCACGTAATATTTTGTTACGTTAACAACAATTTGTAACATTTTTTGTTACATTTTAAAATCGCGTAACAATTTTCTACTGTATTCTAAATTGCATAAAAATATTCTTTCGTTTTTAAATTGCATAGCAATTTTTCTACAATATTTCGATCGTGTAAAATATTTAAACGCTTTACCAATCGCGTAGAAATTTTTTGACATTTTTCAAATCGTGTAACTTTAAAAATTACGTTTTTAGTTACGTAATTCGTTTTTCACCATTTTTACACTTCGTAAAATATTTCTTAACTTTAAAAATATTATTTTGGGCTTTTCTTAATATAATTTCTTACTTTATTCACTTTCTATTCTTACTCAAAAATCTTTTCCGTAATATATTTTCTCAAAATCACATTTTATTGATTTAATCTTACAAAATCACATTTAGTTAAATTAATTACTATTTCTAACTTTAGATTTTCTAACGTTTTCCAAAATTTAAGAAATAAGTTCTATGTTAGTAAATTTTAAGTTACGACGCGTTCCTTTTATATTTCTAAATCACTTCTAAAAATTAATTATCTTTAAAATAAACTTTGAGGCTCAAACACTTTCAACCTCCTTTTTCTTTTATTTATGAAAATTCCACTTCACTTAATTGATAACAATCTAATTCCCTTTTCAAAATATTTATATGAAAATTCTTGTATTTCATAACATCAAAACATTTTTTCTAAATTATCAAAACCTTATATATGGCATTTGAAACCATCAAATATTTTTATTTTAAATCATCTAAGTCCCATTCCTGTTTCTATACAAAATAAATTAATAAAAATACCACTCCAAAACCGTGTGCATTGATTTTGAAAAACAAATCCTTTTATTTATTTTTCTTACTTCCCAAATCATTTAATTTTATCATTCATGAAAATATAAATTTGTCAACACTAAATTTATTAGTGTCTTAGCCGAAATTTACTTTAGTTCAAGGACTAAAAATTAACTCCATTGATCTTGAAAATTTTCAATTAAAACCCTAGTTTTGGAAGCCCAAAACCGCGACCTCCTCTATGGCTTTTGGAGCCAAAATTTCTTATTTCAACATGCATCCATAATAATATATTCAATATACATCATCATGCATATTATAAGCATATCACACAAGCAATAAAACCATGCAAAATCATGCAAATCATATCAAACAGAAGCAAATAACCAAAGCACATAAACACATACAAATTATTACATAAACATGGATGTGAATCCTCACATGAATTCATCAACCACCAAATAGAAAACACATCTCTCACCACCATACTTGGTTGGTGAGATTGATCTCCCTCTTACCTCTTGAAGAGCCTCAAAAGCTTCTTGCTTTGTATTTTGAACAAGATCTCCACCAACACAAGTTTCTTAAACATGAAACAAACACAAGAAAATTAGTATATCAAGCTTGAATAAGAAGAACCATGGATCAAACATGATTTAGAATCATGAAAAAGAAAAGGAGAAATAAAGTTTTCCTTACACTTCACTTCAAAATCCTAAAGCTTGATTTTGGAAAAAGTCCTTCAAGATGGAAGAATTAGAACTTGGTATGAACTACAAAGGTTCTTAGAATGATGAAAGGATTCAAGAAATATGGTTGTTTAGAATTGTTGAGTGATGGAAGGTGTGGTTTGGGGTGGTGGCCGTAGCTTGCATTTTGGAGAGAAAATGAGAGAATTTTTGCTAAGTTATTTTGCATGCAAACTTGCAATAATGGACAAGGTGATAGATTATTGTCTTCATCTTTTTCTTTGGCCTAAAAAGCCTACTCAAAACTGTCCCCCCTCCTTTGCATCACCAAAACCGTCCCCCCTTCCATGCTTCATCAAAGTGTGACAAATTTCATATCCACCCTTTTAAGCCATCTTAGCCCTTAATTAAAAGAATGGTTTGGATTAAAATAGCTACTAGGTTTAGGTTATAGATAGAAGACTTAAATTGAGCCATTGGATTATTTTTTGGTTGCAATCCTAACCATTGAATGTGTCTCCAAAATGAAGGGTCAAGATTACACCTTCAAACTTTACATCCAAGGGTCCAAAATGGTTGTAATCATTTTTGATGACCAATTCTCCACCATTGATTTAAATCCAAATCCAATGGTCATTAATGATCCATCTCCATCATTGATTAAATCTACATCCAAGGATTGATAATGGTCATAGCCATTTATAAGACTAAATCTCCACCCTTGATTTAATTTTGATCCAACGGTTATAAATGGTCCTAGTCATTTTATAAGATCGATCTCATCCGTTGATTTAATCAATGGTTGATATTCAAAGTCCTAAAGTGGTCATAACCACTATTGTTGACCAAGCAGTATAATTATTATTTTTATTTGCTGTAACACTACAAATAATGTTTTTACTGTATTTTTATCGTCCGATAATTAAATACAGTACAAAACACTGTAAAAGAAATTTTCTAAAATTGTTTCAGGATTCAGGTTTAGTAAGATCCTCTGTCTCCATCTAAACAGTACAAATTTTTCTAAAGGTGGAAAATTTTCACTTTTTGGGACCCACCCCGGGCCACGTAGGACCCCTGGGGCCCACATACAGTCTAAAAATCATTAAAATATAAAAATTTCATAATCACACATAAAATCACAAAAATTAGAAAACTCACAAATATCAAATCAGATTACGTAAATTAATTAAGACTAAACATAGTAAAAATTAAATTACGTAAATTTTTCCCAAAGAAAATTTTTATTTTCATGACACGAGCAATTTACTCAAAACGATCAAATATCTTGACGAAATAATCAAAATAATTTTACAAGATCCGAAATTACTAAACAAGTAAAATTACATTAGCTAATCAAAATTAATGTTCCTAAGATAGAAAGTTCAGGGTGTTACAACTCTCCCCCTCTAACAAAAGTTTCGTCCTCGAAACTTGATAAACTCGATTTCACACTTTCATAATAAATATGGATATTGTTCTTTTATCTTTTCTTCTAGTTCCCATGTGGCTTCTCCACTTACATCATTCCAAACAATTTTAACCGATGAAATTTCCTTACCTCGAAGTTGCTTTGTCCTTCGATCTTCAATCTTTACTGGAAAAGTTTCATAGGTTAAATTTTCCTTCAGTTGTACTGTGTCTGGCTCAATAACATGAGTAAGATCATAAATATATTTTCGTAGTTATGATACGTGAAATACATTGTGAAGATTTGACAGAAAAGGTGGTAATGCAATCTGATATGCCACCGGACCTACCCGACGTAAAATCTGATACGGCCTGATAAACTTTGGAGTGAGCTTCTTAGATTTAAGCACTCGCCCAACACCCGTCATAGGCGTCACTCGCAAAAATACATGGTCACCTTCTTCAAACTCAAGAGATTTTCTCCTTTTATCAGCATAACTCTTTTGCCGGTTTGGGTCACTCTCATTTTATCTTGAATCATCTTCACTTTCTCAGTTATCTGTTGGACAATCTCTGGTCCTAACACAGCACTCTCACCGTCTTGATACCAACATAACGGTGTTCTGCATCGTCTGGTGCCATCCCTATACTTGAATGGAAACTGTTGTTATATGTGAATTCTATCAATGGGCAAGAATTCATCCCAACCTCCAGTTTGCTCCAGTACACAAGCTCTCAATAAATCTTCTAGAAACTGAATTGTTCTTTCTGAATGACCATCTATTTGTGGATGGTAAGCAAAACTTAGACGTAGCTTAGTTCCCATCGATTCTTGCAAACTATTCCAAAATCTCGAAGTAAATCTCGGATCTCGATCCGAAATAATACTAGTTGGTACACCATGAAGCCTAACAATTTCACCGATGTACAATTGGGTCAACCTCTCCATTGAGTACTTAAGATTAATCGGCAAAAAGTGTGCTGACTTAGTAAGCCGATCAACAATTACCCAAATAGCATCATAACCCTTTTGAGTTTTTGGTAAACCTGTCACAAAATCCATTGCGATGTCATCCCATTTCCACTCAAGAATAGGCAACGGTTGCAACATTCCCGAAGGTCTTTGATGTTCAATCTTAGCCTTCTGACACACTAAACAAGATGATACATATTCTGCGACATCCTTTTTCATTCCTTGCCACCAATATAGCTTCTTCAAATCTTGATACATCTTTGTGGTTCCTGGATGCATACTCAGCTTACTCCTGTGAGCTTCATCCAAAATCAATCTCCTAAGATCTGGATCATTAGGCACACAAACTCTTCCTTGAAACTTCAAAATTCCATTAGCACCTTCGCTAAATTCCAACACTGCTCCTTGGCTCTTTGCTTCTTTTGCTTCTTGCAAATACTAGTCACTGTTTTGTCCTTCACATATCTTATCCATTAAATCATTTGAAATGGTGATCATGTTTACACACAGCTTTCCTGGCGTTAATTTTACCGATAATCGCATATCCCAGAATTCTTCTATCAACTCTTTTTCTTTGATCATCAAAGAAGAAACACGAAGTGCTTTTCTACTCAATGCATCTGCTACCACATTTGCTTTTCCAGGATGATACTGCAATTGAAAATCATAATCCTTCAAAAATTCTAACCAATGCCTTTGGCTCATGTTCAACTCTTTTTGGTCAAACAGATACTTTAAACTTTTATGATCACTAAAAATAGTGAACGTAGCTCCATAGAGAAAATGTCTCCAAATTTTCAATGCAAACACCACTGCCACCAACTCTAAATCATGAGTCAGATAATTTCTTTCATGCACCTTCAACTGCCTTGGAGCATAAGCTACAATCTTCTGATTTTGCATAAGTACACAACCTAATCCTTGATACGAAGCATCACAATATACTTCAAATGGTTCGTTTGGGTCAGGTAGAATCAATACCGGTGAAGTAATCAATCGTTGTTTCAACTCTTGAAAACTTTCTTCACAAGCGTCAGTCCACACGAATGGTTGATTCTTTCATATAAGTTAGGTAAGAGGTCTTACTATTTTGGAAAAACCCTCAATAAACCTCCGATAGTAACCTGCTAATCCGATAAAACTACGGATTTCTATTACAGTCTTTAGTCTTTCCCATTTAACAATTGTCTCCACCTTTGAAGCATCAACCTCAATTCCATCCTTCTATATTACATGTCTTAAAAATTGAACTTCGCTTAACCAAAATTCACATTTGGACAACTTAGCATAAAGCTTATTCTCCTTTAAAATCTGAAGAACTACTCTGAGATGTTCAGCGTGCTCCTCCTGATTTCGAGAATAGATCAAGATGTCATCAATAAAGATAACAACAAACTTATCCAAGTACGAACGAAAAATTCTATTTATAAAGTCCATGAATATAGCTGGTGCATTTGTCATACCGAATGGTATCACAAGATACTCGTAATGCCCATAACGTGTTCGGAATGCAGTCTTGGGAATATCCTCCACTTTCACACGTATCTGGTGATACCCAAAACGTAGATCAATCTTAGAAAATATTGCGGCTCCTCGCAACTAATCCATTAAATCATCTATCCTTGGAAGTGGATATTTATTCTTAATCTTGATTTTGTTCAATTGTCGATAGTCTACACATAGACGTGAAGTCCCATCCTTCTTCTTAACCAACAAAACTGGTGCTCCCCATAGTGACACACTAGGTTTCACAAATTGTTTCTCTAACAAATCCTCCAGCTGTGTCTTTAGTTCAGCTAATTCTATTGGCAACATCCAATAGGGTGCTATAGATATCGGTCCAGCTCTAGGTACAAGATCAATGGCAAACTCAATTTCCCTTACTGGTGGTAGTCTAGGTATATCTTCAGGAAATACCTCAGGAAATTCGTTGACCACGAAAATATCCTTCAAAATATCTTCACATTGCACCTCCAAAGAAGATAACAATAGATACCCATGATCTCCTTCCTTCAGACAAGCTTCCACTTGAGTAGCCATTAGAAATCTAAGATCCTTAGCCTCAGGAAATACTAATGTCTTATTCAAACAATCAATTAGGATATGGTTAGAAGACAACCAATCCATCCCTAAGATTACATTAATCTTCGAAAGAGGCAAACAGATCAAATCCACATAAAATGTTTTATCCCTAACACAAATAGGACAATTCAGGCATACTTTTGAAGTAATCACAGGCTTATCAGTAAGAGTAGCAACACTTAAATCATATGGCAGTACAGTCATAGTCAAACCTAAACGCTCCACACAATCACATGCAATGAAAGAATGCGTTGCTCCTGAATTATAAAGTACGGTTAAAGGATTACCTTTAATAGCACACTCTTCCATTATCAAGTCCTCCGATTTCGCGGCCTCTTCTCCGCTCATTGTATATACGCGACCACCCACCTGCAGCCTTGCAGTTCAGACATTTCCTATAGATGGTTCTTTCTTTATCTGATCACATTCTTTTGAGAAATGACCAGGCTTTCCACATCTAAAACAGACTACATTTTTATGTTGACAGTCCTTGGTGTGATGATCCTTCCCACACTTGAAACATCTAGTTGGGAAAGTCCCAGCTTGACTTGCCTTATTCCCACTAGAGCTTCCTTCAACAAACTGCTGCTTGTTCTGACCTCCAGCTGGTCTTGCATATGGTTTCTGTTGATAACGATTTCCTCCGCCACCCCTTCCTTTTTGGAACCGCGTGGGTCCAAAATTCTTATTCCTTGCCACTCGTTGATGATCAATCTCTTCAACTTTACGACATTTTTCAATCAAAGTTGGAAATTGATTAATCTCCAGAGTAGCCACTGCTCTTTTTATGTCCAGCTTCAACCCTTCTTTAAATTTCCTGCATTTCCAGCCCTCATCTGGGTTCATCTGCAAATATCTCGAAAACTGAGACAGACTTTCAAATTTTGCCGCATACTCACTTACGGACATTAACCCTTGTCGTAAATTCAGAAATTCTATTTCCTTCATATGCCTCACACTTGCTGGAAAATATTTCTCCAGAAACTTATGTCTAAAAAGTTGCTATGTCACAATTCTCCCTTCAGCTTCTAACAATCTTCGGGCTCCTGCCCACCAGCATTCACCATCTCCTACCAGCACAAACGTTGCTAATGTAAGTTTCTGTTCATCAGCACAACCCATACCATCAAATATCTTTTCAAGTTCTTAGATCCAAAGTTCAGCCTTCTCTGGGTTAAACTCTCCATGGAACTTCGGTGGATTATTCCTTTGAAACTCCGATAAACTGTGAACATCTTCATTAGCCCTTTGATTTTGCTGTACAATCACTTCAGCCATTCTTTGCATTGCTGCTACAGCTGCAACCATATTCAAATTATCATTCCCATTAAGTTCCATATCTGTTCTATTATTCCCACGTCCACGTCCTCGTCCAGTCATTACTTTTTCCTACTCAAACCGAACAACATAAGAAAGTTAAAATCAATCTTCAGACCAAGAAACCACTAACAGAGAATCACACAACACAAACAAGACAGACCTAACCACAAACCCCAAAAGACTCTAACTTGGGCTCTAATACCAACTAATGGAACACCCACCGTAGGGTACCACATTTATGTTACTTAATTACCCAAATACCCTCAGACTCATAAAAGGTGATGTTGTAATAAAAATACGAGTTGTAATTTTTTTATTTCCGTAAAATAAATTTAGCAAAAAATAAAATATTACAGCAACCTCACACATAATTTTACAGCATATACATATTACAAAAGTGCTGTCAGGATTATTTATATACAGACCATGTCTCAAAACTACAAACACACTTAAATAATTACACACATAGTTTATATCAGAGTTCAAACTTGCCCAAGTTTAACTAAGTAGCAGACCCCTCAGACGGGTCCTCCTCGGGTTCCTCAGCAGATAGGAATCCGTTATGACGAGTAGCCCTACGGACAGGTGTCCGGGCTGACGATACTATGCTGATTTCCGTTGGGACATAATTTCTAGTATCCCAATGTCGCCTGATATGCAAAGGAAATTCAACATGAACAAAAATAGTCACAGAAAAAACGGATCCCCGCAAAACAGCCTACTAATGCTAACAGTCAGATACCCCTCGTAAATAAGTCCTCGCTCATCGGGACTTGTTCTCCATTCTCCAGCTCCTCCGTGAAATTGTAGACGTACATAGCCGAAGAAACTAGCTCTTGACGTTATACTGTCAAAATTCTGCGTTCCCAGACGTGAGAAGTAGTTCTTCTTCTCCTTCTTGTATTGTTTCTTTCTCAACGTCTTCAGCCAATTATAAATACAATATACAAATATGCATACAAAGAGGTGAGATCACCTATGCCAATACCAGCATAGTAGCACAGAGATAACATAACAACATACCATATAAACACATCATATTACAATTATGGCATCAACATATTATCGATCAAAACTAACATTTAATAATTACAGGAAATGCCATCTATACTAAGCAGATATTTTAAAAAAATACAATTGACATAAGCAATATTTCATAACTATTATATCACACAGATTTAAGCATTTTTGTTAATGCATGAACACATAGACTCGATTTCCTACTCCATGGAGCTAAACTCAGGTCGGAGAAATTGATCGAAAAGATCTGCCGGTACCACGTGCCTCAGACCAAGTGTTATAATTATATCTTGCACATCTAGCACATACACGACAATCTTTGTCAGATCTCGATTAAGAATAATGTCTCGGTCCGGATCATCGGTGTGTTGCATCGGTCTAACCTACAGTACAGAAGAGCTACCAACTGCCCATTGCGAGCAACCCGCACCCCGATGCCCCCAAGGTCAACAAGTGACCTACACTACGCGTATCGCACCCACTCAAGAGATGTACGTTTCTCCTAGGTAATTAGCCATATACAGTCCATCGGACCATTTTCAATGCATGTGTAATGCACCAATTACCAACCAAAGGTAAATCACATAATTTCTCATACCAGGTGAAAATACTGTTTTATGTTCGTAAAATGTATTAATGCCAATTACAGGCAAACTTCTCAATTTCTAGTACATTATTCATATACTGATTTTAACTGTGAAGTTTACTGTATAATTAACAGCGAAAACACATTATCGCGTTTTTCTCATTCGCAAAATATTTTTGTCACGTTTCACAGTCACGTAATATTTTGTTACGTTAACAACAATTTGTAACATTTTCTGTTACATTTTAAAATCGCGTAACAGTTTTCTACTATATTCTAAATTGCATAAAAATATTCTTTCGCTTTTAAATATCATAGCAATTTTTCTACAACATTTCAATCATGTAAAATATTTAAACGTTTTACCAATTGCGTAGAAATATTTTAACATTTTTCAAATCGCATAACTTTAAAAATTACGTTTTTAGTTACGTAATTCGTTTTTCACCGTTTTTACACTTCGTAAAATATTTCTTAACTTTAAAAATATTATTTTGGGATTTTCTTATTATAATTTCTTACTTTATTCCCTTCCTATTCTTACTCAAAAATCTTTTCCGTAATATGTTTTCTCAAAATCACATTTTATTGATTTAATCTTACAAAATCACATTTAGTTAAATTAATTATCTGTTTCTAACTTTAGATTTTCTAACGTTTTCCAAAATTTAAGAAATAAGTTCTATGTTAGTAAATTTTAAGTTACAGACGTTTCCTTTTATATTTCTAAATCACTTCGAAAAATTAATTATCTTTAAAATAAACTTTGAGGCTCAAACACTTTTAACCTCCTTTTTCTTTTATTTATGAAAATTCCACTTCACTTAATTGATAACAATCTAATTCCCTTTTCAAAATATTTATATGAAAATTCTTGTATTTCACAACATCAAAACATTTTTTTCTAAATTATCAAAACCTTATATATGGCATTTGAAACCCTCAAATATTTTTCTTTTAAATCATCTAAGTCCCATTCTTGTTTCTATACAAAATAAATTAATAAAAATACCACTCCAAAATCGTGTGCATTGATTTTGAAAAACAAATCCTTTTGTTTAATTTTCTTACTTCCCAAATCATTCAATTTTATCATTCATGAAAATATAAATTTGTGAACACCAAATTTGTTGGTGTCTTAGCCGAAATTTACTTTAATTCAAGGACTAAAAATTAACTCCATTGTTCTTGAAAAATTTCAATCAAAACCCTAGTTTTGGAAGCCCAAAACCGTGACCTCCTCTATGACTTTTGGAGCCAAAATTTCTTATTTCAACATGCATCCATCATAATATATTCAACATACATCATCATGCATATTATAAGCATATCACACAAGCAATAAAACCATGCAAAATCATGCAAATCATATCAAACATAAGCAAATAACCAAAGCACATAAACACATACAAATTATTACATAAACATGGATGTGAATCCTCACATGAATTCATCAACCACCAAATAGAAAACACATCTCTCACCACCATACTTGGTTGGTGAGATTGATCTCCCTCTTACCTCTTAAAGATCCTCAAAAGCTCCTTGCTTTGTATTTTGAACAAGATCTCCACCAACACAAGTTTCTTAAACATAAAACAAACACAAGAAAATTAGTATATCAAGCTTAAATAAGAAGAACCATGGATCAAACATGGTTTAGAATCATGAAAAAGAAAAGGAGAAATGAAGTTTTCCTTACACTTCACTTCAAAATCCTAAAGCTTGATTTTGGAAAAAGTCCTTCAAGATGGAAGAATTAGAACTTGGTATGAACTACAAAGGTTCTTAGAATGATGAAAGGATTCAAGAAATATGGTTGTTTAGAATTGTTGAGTGATGGAAGGTGTGGTTTGGGGTGGTGGCCGTAGCTTGCATTTTGGAGAGAAAAGGAGAGAATTTTTGCTAAGTTATTTTGCATGCAAACTTGCAATAATGGACAAGGTGATAGATTATTGTCTTCATCTTTTTCTTTGGCCTAAAAAGCCTACTCAAAATTGTCCCCCCTCCTTTGCATCACCAAAACCGTCCCCCCTTTCCATGCTTCATCAAAGTGTGACAAATTTCATATCCACCCTTTTAAGCCATCTTAGCCCTTAATTAAAAGAATGGTTTGGATTAAAATAGCTACTAGGTTTAGGTTATAGATATAAGACTTAAATTGATCCATTGGATTATTTTTTGCTTGCAAACCTAACCATTGAATGTGTCTCCAAAATGAAGGGTCAAGATTACACCTTCAAACTTTACATCCAAGGGTCCAAAATGGTTGTAGTCATTTTTGATGACCAATTCTCCACCATTGATCTAAATCCAAATCCAATGGTCATTAATGATCTATCTCCACCATTGATTAAATCTACATCCAAGGGTTGATAATGGTCATAGCTATTTATAAGACTAAATCTCCACCCTTGATTTAATTTTGATCCAACGGTTATAAATGGTCCTAGTCATTTTATAAGATCGATCTCATCCGTTGATTTAATCAATGGTTGATATTCAAAGTCCTAAAGGGGTCATAACCACTATTGTTGACCAAGCAGTATAATTATTATTTTTATCTGCTGTAACACTACAAATAATGTTTTTTCTATATTTTTATCGCCTGATAATTAAATACAGTACAAAACACTGTAAAAGAAATTTTCTAAAATTGTTTCCAGATTCAGGTTTAGTAAGATCCCCTGTCTCCGTCTAAACAGTACAAATTTTTTTAAAGGTAGAAAATTTTCACTTTTTGGGACCAACCCCGGGCTCACGTAGGACTCTTGGGGCCCACATACAGTCCAAAAATCATTAAAATATAAAAATTTCATAATCACACATAAAATCACAAAAATTAGAAAACTCACAAATATCAAATCAGATTACGTAAATTAATTAAGACTAAACAGTAAAAATTAAATTACGTAAATTTTTCCCCGGCCCGAAAATTTTTATTTTCATGACACAGAGCAATTTACTCAAAATGATCTAATATGCTGACGGAATAATCAAAATAATTTTACAATATCCAGAAATTATAAAACAGTAAAATTCTATTAACTGTCAAAATTACTGTTCCTAAGATAGAAAGTTCGGGGTGTTACATTGGTAAATTAAGTTAAAAGAATGATTTTAAAGAGTAATCTTAGATGATTATTTATAAAGGATATAAAGTAATGAATTTTGAGATTTTTAAAGTAAGCGAGAATTATTTTTGGAAACTATGAAATAGGTAGAATCATTTTATAGAGAGAAATAGATTGATGACTTGAAGTTTACTGACGTATAGCTCACCCGTTGGGTTTTGAGGCACGTTAGGAAATTTTAAGTTGGAATAATTGATTTGAAGGAAATATTGATTTTGGGGAAATAATGAAAAATATTATGTAAAGGATTTTTATAGTGAAGAAAACGTGGAAAATGAAGTTGGAAATGACATTGATTTTTTGGAAAATCCAAAAGGAGGTTTGAAATATTGAGAAATGTTTTATGTAGTTGAGAAATGATGAAAAATGATTTATGTCACTTAAAAATATGATTTTTAAGCTACGCGGTTTTGAAAACGCTGAAAAAACGCTACGCAATTTGGAAAACGTGTAAATATATTTACGCGATTGTGAAAACGAGTAAAAAATGATACGAGATTAAAAATACAGTAAAGATACTATAAGAACTGATGTACTGGACTCAGATGTATCGATGATATTATGTAATTGTATGAGCGATTATATAATATCCATTGATCTTATGATATTAGACAATTGTATGGGCGGTTGTTCTAATCTCATTTGGGGAACCCTTTTAAATGAAGAAATTAAGATATGCATTGAGACATATGATGAAATTGAGACATGCATTGAGGTATTCGTGTATTGAACAGAATTGCATTGAGGTTTTCGTGCATTGAACAAAATTGTATTGAGGTATTCGTGCATTGAACGCAATATAGCTGATAGTTATTATGGCCCTTGTGGTTGAAGAGTGAATGAGAATTGAAAAGTGAGATCTATGATGGATCTTGGGGGCGTTGAGGCACGACGGTCAACCAGTGGACAGTTGGCAAGTACTATGTGCCACTTGGTGACGCAGTCCGTTGCAATGCATTGACGATACCCGACAAGAACATGATTCCTTTCGTGGACTGGTAATGTCATTGGACTAAGGCAGACATTTATTCCATAACATTCATATCAAAATTATGAAAACCTCCATGGAGTGGGAAATTGGTTTAGTATGCTTACATATGGTCAGTACACATAATGTTGTGGCATGATAAATGTTCATATGGTGTGACATCATCATTTTATATATATATTTATGGTATTTGTTATGATGAAATTGGTGCTGGTTATTATACTATGATATATGGTTATGGAAATTGTTTATGAAATGATGACATGAATATAATTGTGATAATTGTGTGTATGGAATGACTTTGTCATTCATATTATTCCTTGCTACCACATTGGTATTGATGAAAGGTGATCTCACCTCTTTGTTGTATTGTTTTGTTGTGCTTGTATTGTTAAAATTTGTATAGTAGATGGAACAAGTTTTCTTAGACTTGACTGGAGGCAAATATTCTGAGTTTGGTGACAATATCGAGGAGTGGCCATCTCTTATTCGTTGGTGTGCAGTTTTGAGGAGGAACAAATATATGACGCATCAAGATGGATACAAGACGGAACAAGTATGTTGAGTTTTTCTCGTTAGTGTTTTATCGTGCTATTAAGTAGGACTCGTCAAGGGGTTTGCTACTATTTAAAATTGAGTCTGTAAGTTTTATATTTCCTGAATAATTGTTAAATATTATGTGGTGTCTGTTATATGAATCTTAATTGGTTCACTATATTTTTAAATAGTACCTATAACTTTGGTAAATTTATATTTTGAATAAGAAAGAAGTTTTTAACCCGCATTTTTAAATAATTAAATCTTTTATAATTTACCTTAGTTTTCTTTTGTTGTAGTCGAAAATGTAATGCCCTATGGAGGGTGTTACATTAGTTAGTATCAGAGCACGGTTAAAGTCTTTTTGGGTTATGTGGTTAGGTCTGTCTTATTTTTGCTATGTGACTCTCTATGCTTGGACTTCGAAAGGAGACAATATTGCTTGAAATGGTTACTTTGGTATCCATTGTATTTTAAAATTATTTGTTTTCGAAGAAAAGGCAATGGCTCGTGGTAGACGTACGCGTATGGAAGCAAGACGTAATGCTGACAATATGACTACAAACTATGGAAGTAATACGGAGAATGACTGATGTAATTATACAACAAACTCGGAGGCTCGTTCAACAGCAGGAATTGATAGTTGAGGTTCAGGATCTGATAGAAGAGAATCAATCTTGAAATACAAGATCTCGTGACCTTGGAACTTGGGCATTCTAAAGGAAGAATAATAGAAATGATAATCGGTTTAAGCGAAAAACATATTTACGATTACAAGGAAGTCAACAACAGCAACAAGCATGCGGAGGAAGTGCTTGTAGTGGTAAACCCAATCAGACTGCGGCATCTTTGTCAACATGTTCGAAGTGTGCAACAGAGCACGCAATAAAGCACTGTACGTTCAAGGGAATGATCTACTTCAAGTGTAAGAAACCCGGACATGTTTTTAGGAATTGTACTTCACCAAAGACGAAACCTTTCATTGGTAATAAACGTATTTTAAAATCTTACGTAGAAGGAAGAAATTGTTAATCCAAGTGGAGCGAAAGCATCCCAGCCTGAAGACTTAAACAAGGGAGATTGTGCTATAGGAAGTGACCCTTTGACTATGCTGTATAATTCCAGAGGTAACCCATTTCTTTATGGCTTATGACGGTGTGGATTGCTTTAAGTGATCTATATCTTCGTTACTCTTTTTAAATAATCCATTTCTGTTTCTACTACTAAACTTGTTGTTCTTACTTAAGTTGCTTAAACTATTCTATTTCTGTGAATGACCAAATCTTTTCCGTTGATTCGATTTGTTTATCTCTTTCACAAATGGACATTGATCTTTGGAATGGATTGGTTATCTTTCAACTATATCTTATAAACTGTTCAAATAAAATTTTTGAGTTTTTTAAAATTCATTCCTAAAATCAGTCATATCAAATTTCTTGTCAAATATGTCTGATAATATAATAAATTACTTTATTATCTTTTCTTTCTAAACCTTCAGAATATTTTCTATGTACCGCAATTGCAAGAAAGTATATTCTTGATTCAACCCATGTCATAGTATTCGATATAGTACAATTAAGAGAGAACTTGGCTTTTGGCATACTTTTGTTAAGATTGAAAATAGGAATATGAAATGATTCGAAAGGAAAGAAACAACATTACAAAAAGAAATATGGAATGTTGTAACCGTTATCTATTCTTGAATGGAAATAGGGCGGTATCATAGTGGACTTTGTGGTTGGACTACCAATGACTAGAACGGGGTCAAAATTTTCTTTTATGGCTAATGACTTAGTAAATCGATTAGAATTATCTGTGTCTTCATTATCTTTCGATATGAGTATTCCTACTCTTATTGCTAAATTTGTCGTTGTTATTTAAGTTTGCTAAATCTATCCTATCTCCTTTAAAGATCAAATCTTTTTTGTTGATTTGATTTGCTCACCTAAAATCACATCTATTTGGGTTCATGATTCTATGAATGGATTGATTATTTTCCAATCATACCTTGCTAGATTGTTTCAATAAAACCTTAGTTTTCTTTAAGACTAAGACTTTTGGATTTCTAATAGTCAACACAGTTGAAGCTCTGTTGAAGGAAGAAGTTCAAAGATACATGTCACTATGTTCTTAAAGGTCAAGAACGAGAGTGATATGGATGTCTTTCCTATGGTTTATAAGTTTCCCAAAGTTTTCTAATGATGTACCTGGAATATCTCTGAAAGGAGAGATAGAGTTTTCTATTGATCTTATATTAAGATTTAATTCTAAATCTGTGTTACTATGAGACTGTCACTGTCAGAATTAGCTGAACTTAAGCAATGGTTGGTAGAATGATGGGGAAGTGGTTCTTCAATGAGAAAGACTGAAGACTGTAGCTGACGTTCGCAGTTTGGTTATAGTTAGTTGTTATGGTTTTTACTTTAAAGGTTTAGAAGTATTTTATGTATAAAGCAATATTCAACGTCTACAGTGGTTGTAAGGGTCTGAGGTACCTGTTCGATTAGAAAGAGCTAAGTTCGATAATCTTATGTGGATGATAATGTATGACATCCTTTGTAGTGGCAAAAGGTGTGGGAAATCTTAGCATAGGGATTTGAACTTATGCAACGAATGACGAGAAGAGTTATGGTAATCTGGAATGATGTAACTAAAGATGCAATGTTGAAGCTTGAAGAGAAAATGGGGAAACAGTTGCATTTATAAGAAGATACGCGAATTTCGATGACGAAATTCTTTTTAGAGGGGGAGAGTTGTAACATCCCAAAATTTAGCTATTTGACAGTAATGACAAAAATTATACTGTTTTGTAATTTCTGCCTGCTGTAAAAAAATATTTTGACTGTTCCATGATTTTGTTTGATCGTTTTATGTGATTTGCTCAGTGTCAAGAAAATAATAATTTTCGAGCAGTGGAAAATCTTTACATATTTATTCGGGGCCGGAGAATCTTACTAAACCTAATTCCGAGAGATATGTGACTTGATCTTTTAGTTTTTAGAAATTATCTATGAAATAAAAATATACTGTATTTTTATTTTACAGCGGGCAAATATTTACTATTTTGTAAGCAGTAATATTTTGTTCATTGAGTAATAATTTTTGTAGCAATTGTCTGAGAAATATTTTCTATGGACCAATAGGATTTAGTCAAAATAGATAGCTTGAATTCTCTAAGCTAATAGAAAACTAGTCTTTTTGAAATAACCCAATAGGAATAGGTCAAGTTTGATGGTTATATATTGAACCAATAGGAATTTAGTCTTCCTTGATAAACTAATTAAAATCTAGTCTTCATTTGATAAACCAATTAGAAGTAGTCATATTTGATGAACCAATAGGAAAGCTATAGAACCAAGACCAACCAATAAGATTAAGTCAACATTTATGACAAAGACTTTTCAAGAGCAACCAATGGAAAGTGGTCAACAAAAGTGACAACCAATAGGAAATAAGCTTAGAGGTGAAGGCTTTGGATATCTACCATTGATTTAATCTATGGTGGAGAATAGTCTCACAAAATGGCTATGACTTTTTGTGACCCTTGGATGGCAAATATGAAGAGAAGCTCTTGACCCTCCATTTTGAAGATGAATCTATGAATGCATGTGTCTTGAAGCATGTCAATTGGTTTTTGATAATAACAAAGCCAAAGATGAAGATCAAGTGCAAAAGAGAAAACCAAGATCAAAGAAAGAAATCAAGAAGCTTAGACATAGGCCTTAGGTCATCAATGTTAAATGCTCTCAAGATATTTCAAATGGTTTTTCAAAGATGTTTTAATCAAAATGCTTTTCAAAGTTCACATCTCTAAAGAGATGATATCTTTAAATATTGGATCATGCCAAACAAAGTCAATATTATTCAAATCCATGGTTTCGAAAGTTAAGAATGACAGGAATCCTCTTTCAGGCTTGAAAAATGTGTTTAAAGTGCAATGTAATTGATTACACATGTGTGGTAATCGATTACAAGCTAAACAGAAGCCTTGTAATCGATTACATCATCCATGTAATCGATTACCAAAAAGTCAGAGGGCATATAATCGATTACACACCAGTTGGTAATCGATTACCACATGCCCAGAAAGGCAAGAACACGTTCAAACAGCAATGTAATCGATTACATCAATACTGTAATTGATTACCATCAAGTCAGAGGGCATGTAATCGATTACACAAGTTTTGTAATCAATTACCACAAACCCAGAAAGCCAAGAACATGTTCTAACTGCCATGTAATCGATTACTAGAGCCTTGTAATCGATTACCAGTGTTCTGACATGCCCAATGACTATATTAGGTGCATTAAATGCTTAGCTTTAATCACCCCAATGGCTCCTTAACTGCATATCTCTTTAAATACAGAAGTTGGGGCATCATTGATGGTTGTCCTTGAACCTGAAACATCTTAGTATCACATCAAAACGAGAATCAATCTTTGAATCCATTTCTTGCTCTATTTTTGTGAAAAACTTGAGACATCTTTTGAGAGCATTCTAAGAGCTTCAATTTGTATTATTTACTCTAGTGAGAGTTTCTTTCAATCAACCTTGATTGCTTTGTAAGAGAAGGTGAGGTATCCCTCCAAATTGTAAAGGGTGAGGCATCCCTTTGTTTGAAGAGGCTCAAGCTCAAGGGTGAGGCATCCCAAGGAGTTAAGTGCTCAAGTTTGTAAAGGTTGTCAAGCACCTATTGAAGCTTGAAGATATAGTGAAAAATCTTGAGTTGTTGCTTGAGGACTAGACGTAGGTCATAAGTGGATTAGTGGCCGAACCAGGATAAACTATTGTGTTTGATTCTCTAAACCCTTCTCTTTACATTTGTGCATTGCTTATATTCCTGCTTGTTTACTTCCCTCTTAGTTAATTATTGAGCAATATCTATTGTTCTTATCTATTCATTCATTTTAAATAGTCAATAGCTTTAACAAAATTCAATAGTCAAGTGTTTTGCGAAAGAATTGCGAACTTGTTTTATAAACTCAATTTACCCCCCTCTTGAGTATTGAAGCCACTTGGTAACAAGTGGTATCAGAGCTTGACTCTTATATAAAGAGCTTAGCAACTTCAAGTGTAAATATGGCTTCAAATGATTTTTGTAATGAAGGTTCTTCTTTAAATAGGCCTCTCTTTTTCAATGGCGATGGTTATGCATATTAGAAAGAAAGGATGAAGATTTTTATTAAAGCTATTGATATTGATGTGTGGGATGCTGTTGAAAATGATCCTTTTGTCCCCACACGTCTAATTGATGGTGTTAGAACAAATACACCAAGAACTGAATGGACCGGTGATGACAAGAAAAAGGTTCAATACAACTTAAGAGCTAAGAATATCATTACTACTTCTTTAGGGTATGATGAATTCTTTAGGGTGTCAAATTGTAAGACCGCTCAAGAAATATGGGATACATTGCAAGTAACCTATGAAGGTACAAATAAGGTAAAAAGATCAAGAATAAATACACTCACCCATGAATATGAATTATTTAGAATGAATCAAGGGAAAAATATTCAAGATATACAAAAATGATTCACTCATATAGTTAATCATCTTGCTTCATTGGGAAAAACTTTTTCTAATGAAGGTCTTATTAACAAAGTTTTGAGATGCTTAAGCAGGAGTTGGCAACCCAAGGTGATGGTTATATCGGAGTCAAGAAATCTTGCCACAATTACCTTGGCTACCCTCTTTGGAAAGCTTCAAGAGCATGAGTTGGAGCTAAATCGACTAAATCAAAATGAGGAGCAAGATAAGAAGAAAAAAAGAATTGCTCTCAAAGCCATTTCTTCCTCAATAGAATATGAAGATGAAGATGATGGAAATGATCTTGACAATATTGAGATGAATGAAGAAAATTTCAGTCTCCTTATGAAGAAGTTTGGAAGGTTTCTCAAGAAGAAAGGAAATCAAAGAAGACCTCTTTTTCCTCCTAAGAAGTCATATCAAAAGGGAGAAGGAACTTCATCCACTCCAACTTGTTATGAGTATGGAAAACCGGGGCACATGAAGATGGAATGTCTGATTTATCAAAAGAAGATTGAGAAATTTGAAAAGAAGCCTTTCAAGGAAAGAAAAAGAAGGAGAACATACATTGCATGGGAAGATAACGATATGGATTCCACCGATGATTCGGAGGATGAGGAAGCTCATCTTTGCCTAATGGCAAATGGAGAAGAAGAAGAAGAAAGTGAAACCGAGGTAATCTCATCTAATCTTGAACTATCTCCTTCATATAGTGAATTGCAAGATGCATTTCAAGAATTGCATGATGAATCCATGAGACTCACTAAAATGGTTTTTAACTTTCAACAAAACAATCTCCTTAATGGCTAACAAAATTTCTATTTTATCTAAGGAGATTGAAGAACTTAAAGTTGAAAATAAGACTCTTGGACTTATTGATGCTAACTCATCATGCATGATTTGTTCTTCACATGATAATGCACCCACACCCTTAACTTGTTCTTCATGTAAAGCACTTGAAAATGAAATTGAGGACTTGAAAAATACTCTTGAAAAATTTATATTAGGAAGGGATAATTTGAATATGTTACTAGGGAAACAAAGGTGTGTTTTTCAAAAAGCTGGTTTGGGATATAATCCAAATAACCATAAAAAATCTTACAATAATTTCTTTGTTCCATCTAGAACATCAAGTACCCCCTTTATCAAATGCTTTCATTGTGGAAAGAAAGGATATAGTGCATCTATATGTAATGCTAGAAAGAAAAGAAACACCAAAGTAGGAACTAAAATGGTTTGGGTTCCTAAGGGCACCGTGCCTATTTCTAACACACAAGGACCCAAGACAATTTGAGGACCAAATGTTAAAACTTGAATGTGTGTTGTAGGTGTGCTTGACGTCCAAAAGCTCAAGTTGGTACCTTGATAGTGGATGCTCCAAGCATATGACCGGTGATGGCTCCAAGTTTTCCTTCATTGTACCCAAGAAGAGTGGTCATGTGACTTATGGTGACAACAACAAAGGAAAGATTCTTGGAGTTAGTAAAGTTGGTAAGATCCTTTCCTCATCCATTGATAATATTTTACTTGTTGAAGGACTAAAATATAACTTGCTTAGCATTAGTCAATTATGTGATAAGGGGAATAGAGTAATATTTGATTCAAATTACTACATAGTTGAGGGTAAGGATGATAAGCATGTGAAGTTTGTTGGTTATAGGGTGAATAACATATATATGATTAGCCTTGATGACATTTCCTCAAATGATGCTAAATGCTTTATGACTAAAGAAAATGATTCATGGTTATGGCATAGAAGAATTGCTCACATTCACATGGATCACTTAAACAAATTGGTTTCTAAAGAACTAGTAATTAGTCTTCCAAAGCTCAAATTTGAAAAAGATAAACTTTGTGATGCATGTCAAAAGGGAAAACAAGTAAAGGTCTCTTTTAAAGCTAAAAATGTGATTTCAATTTCTAGACCTCTACAACTTTTGCACATGGATCTTTTTGGTCCTTCTAGAACTATGAGCTTTGGTGGGAATTACTATGCCTTAGTGATTGTGGATGATTTTTCTAGGTTTACATGGACATTATTTTTGTCTCACAAAAATGATACTTTTTAATCATTCAAAAAGCTTACTAAAGTTATCCAAAACGAAAAAGGTTTTTGTATTGCATCCATAAAAAGTGATCATGGTGGTGAATTTGAAAACCATGAATTTGAAACCTTTTGTGATGAATATGGCATTGAGCATAATTTTTCAACCCCTAGAACACCACAACAAAATGGTGTTGTAGAAAGGAAAAATAGATCTTTAGAAGAAATGGCAAGAACTATGCTCAATGAGGCCAACCTTCCTAAGTATTTTTGGGCGGATGTAGTTAACACCGTGTGTTATGTTATGAATAAGGCTCTAATAAGGCCAATTTTAAAGAAAACCCCCTACGAATTATATAAAGGAAGGAACCAAATGTCTTACACTTTCATATTTTTTGATGTAAATGCTTTGTTTTAAATAGTTGAAAGGATAACTTGGGGAAGTTTGATGTAAAATCTGATGAGGGAATATTTCTTGGTTATTCTATACATAGTAAGGCCTTTAGAGTTTATAACAAACAAACTATGACCATAGAAGAGTCCATACATGTTGCATTTGATGAAACTAACCCAAATGAGCCGAGAAAGAAGCTTATTAATGATGTTGCAGAAATCCTTGCAAAAACTCACCTAGAAAATCAAGAAAAAGAAGTCATGAAGCAAGAAGAAAGCCCATATGATTCTCCCAGACAAGAGGACTCTCAAATCATGGATCTTCCCAAAGAATGGAGAACATCAAGATATCATCATCTTGACAAAGTGATGGGTGATGTATCAAAAGGGGTAATCACTCGTAACTCTCTCAGAGATACATGTAATCATATGGCTTTCGTTTCTCAAGTTGAACCTAAAAACGTAAATAAGGCCATTAATGATGAACATTGGATCTTGGCCATGCCAAATGAATTAAACCAATTTGAGAGGAATCAAGTTTGGGAATTAGTTCCAAGGCCCAATGATCATCCCATAATTAGCACCAAATGGGTTTTTAAGAACAAACTTGATGAAATGGGCTTAATAATAAGAAACAAAGTTAGACTTGTAGCTAAGGGTTATAATCAAGAAGAAGGTATAGATTATGAAGAAACATATGCTCCTGTAGCTAGACTAGAAGCCATTAGAATGTTACTTGCTTATGTTTGCATCATGGATTTTAAACTTTTTCAAATGGATGTCAAAAGTGCCTTTTTAAATGGTTTTATCCAAGAAGAAGTGTATGTGGATCAACCTCCCGATTTTGAAAACTTTGAACTGCCCAACCATGTCTTTAAACTTAAAAAGGCATTGTATGGCTTGAAACAAGCTCCTAGAGCTTGGTATAAAAGGTTGAGCAAGTTCCTTTTAGAAAATGGCTTCTCTAGGGGAAAAGTTATCAAGCATAAGAAGCATGACATTCTACTTGTTCAAATATATGTTGATGATATCATATTTGGTGCTACTAATGACTCTCTTTGTAAAGAATTTGCTAATATCATGCAAAGTGAGTTTGAGATGTCCATGATAGGTGAGCTCAACTTCTTCCTTGGCCTTCAAATCAAGCAAACAAGGGATGGGACTTTCATAAGTCAATCCAAATATTGCAAGGAGTTGTTCAAGAAGTTTGGAATGGAAGGAGCCAAGCAAATGGCTACACCAATGGGGACTTTTTGTTACTTAGACAAGGATGAAGGAGGTAAATCAATAGAAATCACTAAGTATAGAGGTATGATTGGCTCACTCCTTTACATTATCGCAAGTAAGCCGGATATCATGTTTAGTGTATACATTTGTGCTAAATTTCATGCAAATCCTAAAGAATCACACCTAAGTGCTATAAAACAAATTATGAAATATCTAATAGGCACTTCACAAATGGGATTGTGGTACCCTAACGGTGCTTCATGTTGTTTGATTGGTTATTCCGATTCTGATTTTGCTGGGTGCAAAATGGATAGGAAGAGTACTAGTGGGACATGCCACTTGCTTGGAAGCTCATTAGTTTCTTGGCATAGCAAGAAGCAAAATAGTGTGGCATTGTCAACAGCTGAAGCTGAATATGTTGCAGCTGGAAGTTGTTGTGCTCAAATCCTTTGGATGAAGCAACAACTTCTAGACTATGGTCTTGAGCTGGATCACATCCCCATAAGATGTGATAACACTAGTGCAATCAATTTGTCTAAAAATCCCATTTTACACTCAAGAACAAAGCACATTGAAATAAGGCATCATTTCATAAGAGATCATATTCAAAAGGGTGATTGCATGCTTGAATTTGTGGAAACCACTAAGCAACTAGCTAACATTTTCACTAAGCCTTTGGCAAAAGAAGCTTTCTATTATATAAGAAATGAACTTGGCATATTAAATCAATCATGCATAGGCTAAATTGCTGCATAATACATTGTTTGCTACATAAACATGCATTTTTCTGCATAATCATGACTCTTTGCTGCATAACTTTTGATTTTTTTATCCAATATTGACTTGAGCGTCGGAGATTTCCCCTAAGTTGTTTTGCAGATGCTCCCTTATGTCAAAAACCTCCAAGAAACTCAAAAACATCTCAATTCCATCCAAATGGGGTAATTCTTGGTAAAAGTAGCAATCTTGTATGATTATGTGTTTTGGATCATAATCTGTTTGGATTATATGCCTACATGATGTTTGAAATTGATTTAAGATGCTTTGGAACTAATTTGAATGGTTTAAAATTGATCCTTCACTGTTTGAAATGCAATATCTGAGTTTTAGTAGGCTGGTAATCGATTACAAGACCTTTGTAATCGATTACAAAGGTTCTGTCAAGCAAGTAATCGATTACATCACACTCGTAATCGATTACATTGAACCCAGAACTCAGGTAATCGATTACTCAAATAATGTAATTGATTACAAGGTTCCCAGAAGCATGGTAATTGATTACACTGATATTGTAATCGATTACAGGGGCAAACAGAAGGCTGGTAATCAATTACACTGATATTGTAATCGATTACATGGGCAAACAGAAACATGGTAATCGATTACACAGGGGTTTTTAAAGGTTTTTTGACACGCGAAAGGTCATTTCTTCAAAACATCATCTCTTTATCTCCTCTGCATCCACGAAGACCTCTCCTCCAAAATCCTTCATTCTCACTCAATACTCCACCAAATCTCCTCATTTCACCTCCCTACCACTCGAAATTCATCCCCAACACAACCCAACCATCAAATCTCCTCCAAATCTCCATAAATCCCAACCCAAATCCTTCATCGTCCTCCCTTCATCCTCCATGAGCCACACCACCCAAAACCATCATTCTTCCATCTTTCCCTTCACCCACACACCTCCAAACACTCACCCATACACCTCCAATCATCAAATGGCTGAACCATCCCAACGTACCAAGCGTGCAAGAACTAGGGTCACTGCTAGAGAATCCTCAAGTGCTCCTCCCCGTAACATCTCAAGGTTGGACCTCACAAGACACTTCTCCACCACCAAAAAGGCTGAGCTTTTCAAGAAAAACTTCCAACTGAGGAAGCTCATCTCGCCAAGGTATCCCACCCAATCTTTCTGCACTAGTGAACCCCTGGAGAGCTTTCAATTAATCGAGAGGCTAGGACTCCAAGGATTCTTCAGCATTCACAAAGCCATCTATCCTAATTTGGTTAGAGTGTTCTATACAAATTTGAGGTATGAAGATCACTACCTAATTTTTGAAGTAAGGAAAACTCAGATTAAGATCTCTAGGGAAGAATGGTGTAGGTTGACCAAGCTAACCTATGCTGGGACAAGCTTCTATAGAAATAAAAATGCTTGGGGAGCTGAGTTTGAATATAAGAGCACTCTGACGTCCCTGATTCGCTTTAGTTACGTGCTTCCAAGGAATAACAAAAGAGTGATGGCAACTGGCCTGACAATGGAGAACAGGGTACTCCATTATTTGGTTGTTCGAGGCTTAATTCCCAGAGGTGGGAATTACTTCCAAGTCTTACGGGACGATGTGATGGTCTTGTGGGTAATGACCACAGGCAGGCCAATTAATTGGGCCAACTACATCATTCAGCACATGCTAGATATGAAAAAAAAGAACTCTGCTTTTCCCTATGCCATGCTAGTGACAGCTATCTTGGAACACTGTCACATCTCCTTGACTGAGGAAACCAAGGATACCAGCTCCAAGAGCCCACAATCAATTAGCTTGCATACTCTAAAAAAGCTTCAGTTGAGCAAGGTTGATGGGAGATGGTACTATCTGGCCTATGGAAGCTACAGGCATATCCCTCATGGTGCGGAGAATGATGATGAGGATGAAGACTAGTAGCCTGCACCAGCTCCACCAGCTCCAGCCACATTGGATCTCCTACTTCAGGAAATACAGAGTTTGGCAACTACGGTGGAAACCCGGATGGACCGGATTGAGCAGAAGGTGGATCACCTTGAGCTGAGGATGGACTACTCAGATCAGGAGCTTGCTTCTATTCGCTCTTTCCTAGAGGGCCCTGGACACACTTCATAGAGACCTTCTACTGCACTTGCCACCTCCTCTGCCCCACCTGCTCCTCTATCTTTTGTTGATCCCTCTACCACTCCCGTTGGAGTCCCTACTGACGATGAGGAACTCCTTGGCTCCGAGGACGATTTCGAACCCGGTGATGATGATGTACACCTTGGAGACATTGCTGCGAATGTGGATAGTGATAGTGAGGCGACTGATAGTGATCATGGACCATTTCCATGATATTTTCTTTGTATTTGGTTGTATATGACATTGAAACAATTTATATAAAATTAGTTGGTATTTTTTATGTTTATTGATTTTATTGGATCCTCTTGATATGATTACTAAGTATATTGATTCTAATATGCATTTGGATACTTATCTGACTGGTTATGAACTGCTCATACTCTGATTGCCTAGATTGTCTTGGTTTTCTGCTGTTTAAAATTTTGGGAAATCATGAAAATCAGCGGAAATGCTGTCGAAATTTTGACTAAATGCTAATGTGTTTTTGATAATGCCAACGGGGGAGAGATTAGTGACATGCATAAGTACGGGAGAGCTTGATTTAAGCTTTTCCATGAACATATTACTAACCCTATCTTGTGCATACATTACGGGGGGAGAATAGTGCTTAAATCTCTAATATACATATATATATACAATTATTTCTCTTCCTTTCAATGTTCAGTTTGTCATCATCAAAAAGGGAGAGAATGTGAATGTGTAACACCCTAAACTTTTGGGTGAATTACCGTTGTGTCTCGAAGGTACTATTTTCTGTTTTTCAACTTTAGGATAAATGACTGTTATGTCTTTTTTGTACTGTTTGTTGTTTTTTTGTATGAAATACTGTTTTATTTTACCTGTCTGTGATTTTATTTGAACTTTTTGTGTGATTTGCTTCGGACAGGAAAATAATATTTTTCGGCCGAGGAAATCTTATTTTAATTATTTGAAGTTTGGGATCTTACTAAACCCAATTCTGAATGATACGGTTAGTAATCTTTTAATTTTTAGGATTTAACTGTATAATAAAATAATTTTATATTATTATAATATTATTTTATTAGTCAGTACAAATAAGAGGTAATGGACCCGGAAATGTTTTGCGAGACCCACATTTAGCGAAACAGTTAACGTTTTGGAGTAGACGCTTAATGACTAGGCTTATGACTAGGCTTAATGACTAGGCTTAATTAGTGACAAGGCTTAATGACTAGGCTTAATGACAAGGCTTGGGTTAGCCAATGAGAGCTAAGCTTGGTGATCAAGTTTTAATCCTCACCATTCATCATTTCTAAGGCTTAGATGGAGCCAACCAAGTGGACACCTCCTTGCCATTGAAGTCTACGGCCATATGGCTCCTTGGAGGGTAATTATCACTTAATTTTCTAACATTTTCTCTTTTCTCTCTCTTCCAAAAATACCAAACTCCATTGATGCTATCTTGAAGCACCATTCGGCCAAGAACCCTAGTTCACCATCCATCCACCCAAAATTTCTTCTAACATACTTTTCTAAACCTAAACACAATTCTAAGAACATCTCTAGTTGAGAGTTTTTGCCAAATCCATCATCTTGAGCTTGAAAACCTACTTGGAAGATTTTACCTAGAAGCTTGATAGGTGTCTTTGAAGGGTGAAAACCGAAACCATAGAAAGGAGTGAAAGAGTGGTTGTCTTCACTTAAGATAAGAGGAAAACTTGAATCTTATCATCCTTGGGTGGTGGTAAGAAAATGGAATTGTTTGTGATTGTGGAATCCATAAAGATTCATTTGTGTGTTTGTTTTAATAGCTTTCCTATTTGTGATTTGTATTAATATGTATGTCTACAAGCTTTAAAAAATATTGTATATGTTAGAAATGCATGGATAATTGGTAGGATGTGAATAACATGCTAAGGTTTGCATGAGTGTTCCAAAGAACACAAAATCAAGGCTCATGGCCTCAACCTAAAATGGGAACCAAAATGTTCTCAACAATTTTCTAAAAGAGTGATTTAATTGACTTAGGTAAAATGACAAAGTACAACATGATTTAGAAGAAGAAAAATGATCCAAAGATCAAATATCAAAGTTTTGGCAATTTCGGCCAACATGCCTAAGTTGAATGTTTTGATTTCTAAAATTATTTCCAATCAAGGTTAAGTAATAATGCTAAAAGGAATTTTATCACAATGAGTTTTGAGGAAATAAAATGATTAGATTAAGTTAAAGAAGTTGAAACTAATGATTTTAATGTTTAAAAGAAAATACAGTAGTTTTTGTAAAATTTCTAACGTAGAGCTCATTTTATATTTTGAAGCATGTTAGTAGTTTTCAAAAGTATAATTAAATGGTTATAATATAAATAAAAGGAAATTTTTACAGAAAACTTAGAAAACTATTATCATACCTTTTCTAAGCAAAATACTGTCAATTTTTGCTAAAAACAGACAAATAAGATAGAAAAGATATCCATTATAATTTATACGGTATGAAAAATATTCTACGTAATTCAAACGTATTAAATATTATTTTTTGTTTATTTAAATAGTGATTTTTAAGGAAAGCGGACAAGAAAATAATTTAAAAATCTTACGCGATTGAGAAAACGTTTGAAAAATAGTACGCAATTTCAAAAACAGTAAAATATATTTATGCGATTTAAAAACATTTGTAAAAATGACAAAATTTTGAAAACGCGATAAAATTTCTATGCGATTGACGAAAACAACAAGTTTTTACTGTCGGGCCAAAGTGGTGGACCCGGACAGATTGTGAAATAGTACTGTCAGGTGGGACATACTGTATATATATATGAAATTTGCCAGTGAGGGCATTTTCATAATTTTTGTCATTGTGGGCATATTGGTAATTTTTGCCATTGAGGGCATATTGGTAATTTTATCATGCATTGAGTTGTGCCAATTTGGTTGATAATTGGTGGATTGATTGATGAGGTGAATTACATCGTATTGTCGGTGTGATAAGCGTAGAATGGTTCAAACTTGAATGAACTTGGAGATATTAGTGTGTGGATTATTCCATTTGTTGACAGTTGGTCGCTCCTCTGGGCTGTGGTAACTGGCAACACACTAATGGACTCGACACGCACTATACTTAATCAAGATCTTGTGAAATCTATTTAGTACAAGCCTATAGTGACACGACGTTATGACAGTGTGCTACACCACGACGTTTTGACAGTGAGCTATAGACGCAACGTGAGACAGCGAAATAGTTATGGGCGGTCGACGGTACTAATAGATTTTGCAAGTCATTCTATCTGATGTCTGTGTTTTTAGCTCCATGGAGTAGGGTTGAGTCACATTTCATATACTATTATGTCATACATTTTAATGCTACTTATTTATAACATTTCATCCATCTGTAACATTTTATCTATCTGTACCATTATATGTTGTTGTTACATTGAGTTCTGTGTTATATTACATCTGTGTTATCTTGTATTTTTATTTATGCTATTATAGTATGCTATATTGTATGAACTGTTATACTTGTTGTATTGTCGTTTTCTTATTTACCATGTTTGTGGTGATATAGATTGTCTTACCTCTTTCTTGTATGTGTTATCTGTATATTTTAAATTATGCGATAAAGAGTTTGAGGAAGAGGAACAACCTCTTGAGTGTGTGTATCCTGAGGAGGAGGAAGAGCAGCAAGCCGAGGATCAGTACGACGATCAAGAACCATCCGATCATCCATATCCATTGGATTGATTGTGGGAGGATGACGCTACCAGGATTCTTTGGATTCGTGCAACTTGAGTTTCACGGAGGCTCTGAAGCCTGGCGTCTGCGAGAGGATAGAGACTCGGTGATGTACGTAGGGCATCTGACTGTGACCATACGGACGGAGTTTGATGGAGTGCCGATCTTTTCTACCATGTTGTACTTACATGTGGAGTTGTCGCTATCTCTTAGGCGTCATTAGGGTGGTATGTTTGAGGCGCCTAGTGAGATCAGCAGTGTATCGACTGCATGGACTCGTGTCCGTAGAGGGTCGAGGCATCCTGGATATCTATCACCTGAAGTTTCATCTGAGAGTGATCCTTCAGAGGGTTAGATATTTATGATGTGTACTTGGGCGCGTCTGCGTTTGTATATATTGACCTTTTACTGCTTTGTTTATTGTTTTAGTTTTTTTTTTAAAATATTTGTAGTTGTACATTAATTGTATAACCTATGATGGAACCCTATGTATATTATGTGTGATAATAGTATGCTTATTTTATGTTCCGTGTTATTTTATCTCGTAATATTCTGTTTAATCGGAAAAATTTTACAACTCATATTATTATATAACAAATGTTTTACAACTTGGGTAGATTTTATTTATCTTTATTTTATTTTCTTTATAAATGTGACATCCCCATAAGGGTGTTACAGAATGCATGTGTCTTGAAGCATATCAATTGGTTTTTTATGATAACACAGCCAAAGATGAAGATCAAGTGCAAAAGAGAAAACCAAGATCAAAGAAAGAAATTAAGAAGCTTAGATATAGGCCTTAGAACATCAATGTTAAATGCTCTCAAGATATCTCAAATGATTTTTCAAAGATGTTTTAATCAAAATGCTTTTCAAAGTTCACATCTCTAAAGAGATGATATCTTTAAATATTGGATCATGCGAAACAAAGTCAATATTGTTCAAATCCATGGTTTCGAAAGTTAGGAATGACATGAATCCTCTTTCAGGCTTGAAAAATATGTTTAAAGTGTAATGTAATCGATTACACATGTGTGGTAATCAATTACAAGCTAAACAGAAGCCTTGTAATTAATTACCAAAAAGTCAGAGGGCATGTAATCGATTACACACCAGTTGGTAATCGATTACCACATGTCCAGAAAGGCAAGAACACGTTCAAATAGCAATGTAATCAATTACATCAATACTGTAATCGATTTCCATCAAGTTAGAGGGCGTGTAATCGATTACACAAGTCTTGTAATCGATTACCACAAACCCAGAAAGCTAAGAACACGTTCTAACTGCCATGTAATCGATTACCAGAGTCTTGTAATCGACTACTAGTGTTCTGACATGTCCAACGGCTATATTAGGTGCATTAAATGCTTGGCATTAATCACCCCCAATGGCTCCTTAACTGTATATCTCTTTAAATACAGAAGTTATGGCATCATTGATGGTTGTTCTTGAGCCTGAAGCATCTTAGTATCACATCAAAACGAGAATCAATCTTTGAATCCATTTCTTGCTCCGTTTTTGTGAAAAACATGAGACATCTTTTGAGAGCATTCTAAGAGCTTCAATTTGTATTATTTACTCTAGTGAGAGTTTCTTTCAATCAACCTTGATTGCTTTGTAAGAGAGGGTGAGGTATCCCTCCAAATTGTAAAGGGTGAGGCATTCCTTTATTTGAAGAGGCTCAAGCTCAAGGGTGAGGCATCCCAAGAAGTTGAGTGCTCAAGTTTGTAAAGGTTGTCAAGCACCTATTGAAGCTTGAAGATATAGTGAAAAATCTCGAGTTGTTGCTTGAGGACTGGACGTAGGTCATAAGTGGATTGGTGACTGAACCAGGATAAACTATTGTGTTTGATTCTCTAAACCCTTCTCTTTACATTTGTGCATTGCTTATATTCCTGCTTGTTTACTTCCCTCTTGATTAATTATTGAGCAATATCTATCATTCTTATCTATTCATTCATTTTAAATAGTCAATAACTTCAACGAAATTTAATAGTCAAGTGTTTTGCGAAAGAATTGCGAACTTGTTTTATAAACTCAATTCACCCCCTCTTAAGTATTGATGCCACTTGGTAACAGAATCTCACGGCTAAGGTTTCATGGAGGAGAGATCCAATGGTTCAAATTCAATCTTATCATTTGGAAACCTACACCAAAGATCAACCATTGATTCAATCAATGGCTCTTGAAGCTTCAAAAAGTGGCTAGATGAACTTGGACACTTTCTTAGTGTCCAAGGGGGGGAGGCTCACGGCCATGCACAAATAAAGGAGGCAAGATGTGTTTTGTTTCATCTTTTCTTACCATTTATTCATTCTTTCTAAGGAAAACAAAGAAAGATATACCAAAACTCTCTTACTTCCTCTTCCTCCATGGTTTCGGCCAAGCTCCACTAAACACACCTCCTAACTTCCTAAATTTCATCTAATCTCATATCTTGAATCCTTACCTTATTTCAAGATAGTTTGTAGTTGGAGTCTTAATCAAAATCATCCATCTTTTAGGAGTTCTTTCAAAGCCAAACACAAAAACTCTTACCTTTCCTCTCTAGAGAAGCTCATGGTCAAGCCCTCTAAATCTACTCTCCAAGTTTCTATAATTCTATACAACCATAGATCTTGAATCTCCATACAATTTTAAGAAACTTTTATGTTGGAGACTTTCCCTAATTCTTCCATCTTCAACATTGTTCTTCAAGCTAAAGATTGAAGCTTTATAGGTGAAGTTCATTAATCTTCATTTTTCTTTTGATTTTCGAGGTTCTAACCATGATTATAATCCATGGTTATCTAAGATAAAACATTAGATATTAAAATTGTATGTTTTCTTTGTTTTTAAGTTCACTTGGTGGTTGAAGTTCTTCTTAGAGGAGACAATAAGAAGGACATACAAGGAGCTTTAGAGGTTTCACAACAAGGTAAGAGGGAGATTACCCTCATCAACCATGTGTTGTTGGTGAGAAGTGGATTTGTGTATGTGGTGAAAAATCCATAAGGATTATTTCACTTGTTTGTTTAAGAGCTTTCTATATTTATGGTTGTTTGGTGATTGATATGTTTATTGCTTTGATAACATGCTTTAGTATGTGTCTATGATGCATGATGATTTGTGTATGTAATAAGATGTGAATTACATGACAAAGGAAAGTATGTTAGTTCCAAAGAGCCATGGAGGCACACAGCCTCAAAGTTATTTTGGGAGCAAAAGATTATAAATATTTTACTAATTATGAGTTTTAGATAAAAGGGTAATAAGGTAATGATTTTAAGGATTTGCAAAGAAAGTGGACATGAAAATGAACAAAGATTTTATGATGAAGCTACTTGTGATTTTCGGCTCATATGCCAAGGATTGGTAAATTAAGTTAAAAGAATGATTTTAAAGAGTAATCTTAGATGATTATTTGTAAAGGATTTAAAGTAAT
Organism: Ormosia emarginata; assembly: GCA_029884605.1. Classification (NCBI taxonomy): domain Eukaryota; kingdom Viridiplantae; phylum Streptophyta; class Magnoliopsida; order Fabales; family Fabaceae; genus Ormosia; species Ormosia emarginata. The sequence goes on along the minus strand of JAQQTP010000074.1, from coordinate 38,588,211 downwards.
GAATTTTGAGATTTTTAAACTAAGTGAGAACTATTTTTGGAAACTATGAAATTGGTAGGATCATTTTATAAAGAGAAATAGATTGATGACTTGAAGTTTAGTGACATATAGCTCACCCGTTGGGTTTTGAGGCCCGTTAGGAAATTTGAAGTTACAATAATTGATTTGAAGGAAATATTGATTTTGGGGAAATAATGAAAAATATTACGTAAAGGTTTTTATAGTGAAGAAAACGTGGAAAATGAAGTTGGAAACGTGGAAAATGAAGTTGGAAATGGCATTGATTTTTTGAAAAATCTAGAAGGAGGTTTGAAATATTGAGAAATGCTTTATGTAGTTGAGAAATGATAAAAAAAATGATTTATGTGACTTGAAAATATGATTTTTAAGCTATGCAGTTTTGAAAATGTTGAAAAATCGCTACGCGATTTGGAAAATGTGTAAATATTTTTACGCGATTTGATAACGTAACAAAAGTGTTACGCGATTGTGAAAACACGTTAAAAATGATATGCGATTGAAAATACAGTAAAGATACTGTAAGAACTGATGTACTAGACCCGGATGTATCGATGATATTATGTAATTGTATGAGTGATTATATAATATCCATTGATTTTATGATATTAGACAATTGTATAGGTAGTTGTTCTAATCTCATTTGGGGAACCCTTTTAAATGAAGAAATTAAGATATGCATTAAGACATATGATGAAATTGAGACATGCATTGAGGTATTCGTGCATTGAATAGAATTGCATTGAGGTATTCGTGCATTGAACAGAATATAGTTGATAGTTATTATGGCCCTTGTGGTTGAAGAGTGAATGAGAATTGAAAAGTGAGATCTATGATGGATCTTGGGGGCATCGAGACGTGGCGGTCAACCAGTGGATAGTTGGCAAGTACCATATGCCACTTGGTGACGCAGTCCATTGCAATGCATTGATGATACCCGACAAGAACATGATTCCTTTCGTGGACTGGTAATGTTGTTAGGCTAAGGCTGACATTTATTCTAGAGCATTCATCTCCAAATTGTGAAAACCTCCATGGAGTGGGAAATTAGTTTAGTATGCATACACATGGTCGATACACATAATATTGTGGTATGGAAAATGTTCATATGGTGTGACATCATCATTTCATATATATTTATGGTATTTGTTATGATGAAATTGGTGCTGGTTGTTATACTATGATATATGGTTATAAAAATTGTTTATGAAATGATGACATGAATATAATTGTGATAATTGTGTGTATGGAATGACTTTGTCATTCGTATTATTCCTTGCTACCACATTGGTATTGATGAAAGGAGATCTCACCTCTTTGTTGTACTGTTTTGTTGTGCTTGTATTGTTAAAATTTGTATAGTAGATGGAACGAGTTTTCTTAAACTTGACTGGAGGCAAATATTCTGAGTTCGGTGACAACATCGAGGAGTGAAGATCTCGGATTCGTTGGTGTGCAGTTTTGAGGAGGAACAGATATATGACGCATCAAGATGGATACAAGACGGAACAAGTATGTTGAGTTTTTCTCGTTAGTGTTTTACCATGCTATTAAGTAGGATCCGTCAAGGGGTTTGCTACTGTTTAAAATTGAGTATGTAAGTTTTATGTTTCCTGAATAATTGTTAAATATTCTGTGGTATCTATTATATGAATCTTAATTGGTTCACTATATTTTTAAATAGTACCTATAACTTTGGTAAATTTATATTTTGAATAAGAAAGAAGTTTTTAACCCATATTTTTAAATAATTAAATTTTTTATAATTTACCTTAGTTTTCTTTTGTTGTAGTCGGAAATGTAATGCCCTACAGAGGTTGTTACAATAAGCACTTGAAAGAGTTCCATGTAGTTTGTTCGACCATAAAGCCTTGGGGAATTCTAGAAGAATATATCAAATTGAGAGCCTTCCCTTTCTCATTAGATGGAGCTGCCAAGGATTGGTTGTATTACTTGCAGCCAACTGCTTTAACATGTTGGAGTGATATGAAGAGGTTGTTCTTAGAGAAAGTCTTCCCTACCTCAAGAGTAGCTGCCATCAGAAAGGACATATGTGGAATCAAACAAAATAGTGGTGAGACACTTCATGAATACTGGGAAAGATTCAAAAAGTTGTGTGCAAGTTGTCCTCGTCACTAGATCAGTGACTAGTTGCTAATTTAGTATTTTTATGAGGGACTTTTACCCATGGACATAAGCATGATGGATGCTGCCTCTAAAGGAGCTTTAGTGGACAAAACCCCTGTTGCAACAAAAGATTTAATAGCAAACATGGCAGCGAATGCATAACAATTTGGTACACGAGTCATTACCTCAACTAGAGGAGTTAATGAACTAAAGATCTCTTATGCTGATAAACAAAGAATGGAGAATAAAGTAGAGGAGCTGACCTCCTTGGTTAGGCAACTAGCATTAGTACACAGGCAAATTCAGTCCTCGGCAAAACTTTGTGGAATCTGTTCCTTTCCAGACCACCTAACAGACCAATGTCTTACACTCTAAGAAAGTAGTGAAGCAGTGGTTGGCATCTTTCTTGGCAAACCATACCAACAACAGTCAAAGTATGACCCTTATTCTAACACATATAATCCTAGATGGAGAGATCATCCCAATCTATAGTATGACAACAATTCTGACCAATTTCAGCAACAGTTACAACAGACCAGATATAATGTTGCAGGCCTAAGCAACCAACAGTTTCAATAACTAGTGAAACAACCCATACGGCAGAACCTAGCTTGGCAAACTTGGTAAAGTAGTTAGAAACCACTAACCTTTAGTTTCAACAGAGAACCGAGACCACCATTCAGAACTTGGAGACTCAAATTGGTCAACTTGTAACTTCCATCAATGAATTAAAGTCTCATGGTTCCGACCAATTGCCCTCCCAAATAATTAATAATCCATGAGGCAATGTAAGTGCCATAGCCTTAAGAAGTGTAAAAGAAGTGAGTGGTCCAGCCCAACTCTAATTAGAGATTGTGCAATAGGATTGTGTAGAAAAATTAAATCTAGCAAACCAGAATTTTGCAAAAGATTCAATATAGCAAAATATAGAACATGCAGAGAATTCGAAGAAAAATAAGAAGTTAATAAAAAATTCTACAGAAAAATTTGCTTTTAGTATTCCTTTCCCTTTTCCCAACTGAATAACTTAATCAAAGAAGATAGCTAAAATCGAATTGGACAGGGAGATTATGGAGACCTTTTAGAAGGTAGAAGTCAATATATCTCTCCTGGGAGCAATAAACTAGATTCTGAAGTATACAAAGTTTTTGAAGGAATTGTGCACTCATAAGAGAAGGTTGAAAGGAAATGAGAAAGTGAGCTTGGGAAGAAATGTTTCTGCCTTGATTCAACAAAATATGCCTTCTAAATGCAAGGATCCTAGAATATTCATCATTCCTTGCACAATAGGCAACAAGCAGTTTATACATGCAATGTTGGATTTGGGTGTCTCAATTAATGTGATGCCAAAATTAGTTTATGAATCTATACAGATTGGAGAGTTAAAGCCAACCAGAGTTGTCATTCAGCTAGCAAATAAGAGCACAACTTATCCTACAAAAGTGCTTGAGGATGTTTTAGTTAGGATAAATAATTTAATATTCCTAATAGATTTTTATGTTCTGAACATGGAAGATGAATTTACATCTAGTCAACCCCATTGATTTTAGGTATACCCTTCTTGAAAACTGCAAAAATTAAGATTGATGTGCATGTTGGTACCCTTTCCATGGAATTTAGGGATAATATAGATCAATTCAATGTCTTTGATGTCATGAAACATCTTTTAGAAGAGCATTATGTTTTTCAATTAGATGTCATTGATTTCCTTATTGATGATATACATGTTGATATGCTAGCTGAATTTCCTAAAAATTGTGAGATTTATGGATAGTGTTGATTGTTCTGGATTTTATGGATATTTTGTTTTTATTTGTGATGAGACTAGTATATGTGTCATATGTTTTGAGATTTCTGCGTATATGGGATATAATACTGCATGTCCTAAATTTTCTGATTCTGTGGGATATGATGATGTTGTTTTGGAAGAATGTACACAGATTGTAAATGATGTTGCAATTAAATCACTAGAATTGGTTTCTTCGACTAGATTGATATCTTCAGTGCAGCAACCACCTACCCTTGAGTTAAAGCCTTTACCTGAACATTCGAAGTATATGTTCCTAGAAGCATATGAGAAGCTACCAGTGATAATAGCAAAGAATTTGCAGCCTAAACCGGAAGAGAAATTGTTGCAGATCTTGAGAACACACAAGAGAGCCATCATATGGACACTTGCAGACATTCCTAGTATTAGTCCTTCTACATGCATGCATTGAATCTTGCTTGAGGAGGGAGCTAAACCAGTGACACAACCTAGAGGAGATTAAATCCACTGATTCTAGTTATGGTTAAGAAGGAAATGAGCAAGTCGTTGCAAGATGACATTATTTACCCAATCTCCTATAGTAAATAAGTGAGCCCAGTGCAAGTCGTTCCAAAGAAGTTCGAGGTTACAATAGTAGCAAATCAGAAGAATGAGTTGATTCCTACCAAGGTGCAAAATAGAGTCTGCATAGATTACAGGAAGCTTAACCAAGTCACCCGCAAAGATCATTACCCCATGCCTTTTATTGATCAAATGTTAGAAAGATTAGTTGAGAAATCATATTACTATTTTTTGGATGGCTACACTAGTTATTTTCATATATATATATTGCACCAGAGGATCATGAGAAAACCATTTTCACCTGTCCCTTCAGTACTTTTGCTTACAGATGGATGCCCTTCGGCCTTTGTAATGCCTCTAGAACTTTTCACCGATGCATGTGAGTATTGCGTAGGTACATTAAGACTAACCTTGTTCTAAATTTTGAAAAGTGACATTTTATGGTAGAGCAAGGCATAGTTTTAGGCCATGTAGTGTCTAGTAAGGGCATTGAGGTAGATCTTGCAAAAATAGAAGTGATTTCTTCTTTATCTTACCCCACATACGTGCGGGAAGTGCATTCTTTTATTGATCATAGAGGTTTCTACAGGCGCTTTATTAAAGATTTCAGCAAGATAGCCCTTCCGTTGTCTAACCTTCTACAAAAGGATGTCGAGTTTGATTTTGATCAGAAATGCAAGTAAGCTTTCAACCATTTGAAGTAGACTTTGACCAGTACCCCCATTATCCAACCACCTGATTGGATGCTTCCTTTCAAGCTGATGTGACACGCTTCAAATTATGCAATAAGAGCTATCTTGGCACAGAGAGTGGCAAAGTGTCTCATGCAATTTGTTATGCTTCGATGACTTTGGATACTGCTTAAGCAAATTACATAACTATGAAAAAAGAGCTTTTATCAATTATTTTTTTGCATTAGATAAGTTTATATCATATTTGCTTAGTTCTAAGGTTGTGGTGTTTTCTGATCATGCAGCTTTGACATTTCTCTTGAAGAAACCTGAGGTAAAGCCACGATTGGTTAGGTGGATACTGCTACTCTAAGAGTTTGACATTGAGATATGTGATAAGAGTGGGGCAGAGAACCTGGTAGTTGACCACTTAAGTAGGATTAAGCGAGCTTCTGATCCCTTCCCCATTCATGACACCTTCCCTAACGAGCAACTTTTATAGTTGCAAGATAACACTGCTTAGTTTGCAAAGATGGTAAATTTATTGGTTTCTAGTGCTTTACCTGCAAATTCTACTAGACCGCAAACTAATAAATTAAAGAGTGAGTCTAAGTATTATGTATGAGATGATTCATATCTATAGAAGTTCTATAGTGACCAAGTAATTAGAATATGTGTTCCTAATCATAAGTTCCATTATGTTCTTAGTTTCTGCCATGTATTTGCATATGGTGGGCATTTTGGGCCTCAACGTACAACTAGGAAAGTTTTGGAATCTGGATTGTATTGGCCTATCCTATTTCATGATGCATATGTGTTTTGTAAGTTTTGTGAACAATGCCGATGAATAAGAAATATCTCTCGTAAGAATGAGATGCCCCAACAATCTTTGTTGTTTTGTGAGATCTTTGATATATGGAGTATTGATTTTATGGGCCCTTTTTCTTATTTCATTTGGTTTTGTTTACATTTTACTTGTTATTGATTATGTATCCAAATAAAAGGAAGCAAAAGCCACTCGGATTGATGATTCTAAAGTTGTTATGGATTTTGTTAGATCACACATTTTTTTTATAGATTTGGCATTTTGAGGGCTATTATCAGTGATCAGGGTTCACACTTCTACAATTGGAACATAGAGGATTTGTTGAGAAAATATGGAGTCATGCATAAGGTTTCTACACCTTAGCACCCCCAAACAAATGAGCAAGCTGATGTGTCAAATAGAGAGTTGAAACAAACCTTAGAAAAACAATCTAACCGAATAGAAAAGATTAGAACAAGAGGCTTGAGGACGCATTGTGGGCATATTGGCTTCAAGACTCCTTTAGCATGTCCCCGTACTAGATTGTCTTGGGAAGGCATGCCACCTTCTAATGTATATTAAGCACAAAGCCTATTGGGCAGTAAATAAGTGCAACCTTGACCTGAACTAAGCCAGATCCCAAAGAAAGTTCCAACTCCAAGAACTTGAAGAGATTTTGTTGGAAGCTTATAAGAACTCTTGGATTTACAAAGAAAAGGCCAAGATTCTTCATGACAAGATGTTGACAAGGAAATCATTCTCTATTGGCCAAAAAGCTTTCCTTTACAATTCTTGCCTCAAGCTGATGCCCAACAAGCTCTGTTCTATAGGTCATTTTATAGTCACTAAGGTTTTTCCTTATAGTGCGATGGAGATCACAAGTGAGGCAACTAACAAAGTTTCCAAAGTCAATGAATATCACCTCAAGCAATTTTATGAGGGAGATCAAAAGGACACAGTGGAGGAGGTCCACTTGCAAGTGGCCATTTACATCACTTGACAAGGATGTTTCTTCTTTCTCTCCTTTATTTTACTTGTCCTACATTTGTTGATGATATTTATGAGATATTGATGATTTAATGATTTTTAAGTTTTAGGACAATGCAGAATTTAAGTGTGGGGAGAAATTTACATTATGTTTACTATTTTTATTTTAAATTCTTTTTTTTAATTCTATTTTTTTTGTTTTTCTGTTTTGTTCTTTTACTATTTATGTTTCTGTTTTAATTTTATGGTTATTTGCTATTTTTTGTTTTTACATACTATTTCTTTTTCTATTTTTTGTTTTTTTTTCTATTTTTAAATTTTGCTCTATTTTAATTTTTTATTATGTTTCTATTTCTGTTGTAGCTATTGTTTTACATAAAAAAAAATGAAGTTGAAATGTGAAAAGTGTCAAGTTTGAAGCAATTTGAGGTTTCAAAGGGTACAACATGATTGGATAATAATCTTGTTTCTTGAATTTAATTGGTATGGCAATGATTTTGAATTAGATGAATGATTTTGCTAGTCTTTGAGCCGTGAGAAATTGAGCCTTATGATTGATCATGCAATTTGTATCATGCTTTCTTTCTAGTGTGAATTCACCTATCACAATTGTTACACTAGAACTTGTCTTGATTCTTGGTTCAAATTACAATTGCTCATGTATGCACAAAAATGATAAAGGCACTCTTTCTTTGAAAAGCTACTTGACCAAATAGCTAACCTTGATATTATCCTTTGTTAACCCCCCTTTGAGTGTATTTAATCCCTCCTTCATGTTTAGCTCATTACAAGTCCAAAATGTAAAATCATGTCTCCACCAAACCTTAAGGATTAGGAGAGCATTGCTTTGAAGCATAAAAAGATATGGAATCTTGCATAAGTGTAGGGGTGCATCAAGTTTTGGCAAGAGGTGAAGTGAAATAAAACATTTTTATGGTTCAAAAAGTATGTTGAAATACTCAGAAAAAAAAAAGAAAAAAATAATATATGGAAAAGTATGCTTGTTCTAAAAAAAATGGGAATAGTAAGAATGTGCATCAAGATGCATGTGTTTTCTTATTACTTGTGCTTGAGTTCATCCACAATCAGTGCTCTTGTGATTCCTTGGGTGTTTAGCTAATTTTTCCTCAATTTTGCTCCCCATTCACCTTGGCCTCATTACAACCTTGAATAAGTCCTTTCTGATTTGTGTTGTGCATATGACTTAGGTAGTGGAGATTGAGAAGATAAACAATCTTAAGGTAGTGTGATTGTGATAGGTTGGTTTGGAGTGAAAGCCTACCTTTAACACTTGAGGGAATTGAGAGTATATCTTGTGAGAGGCTATCTAGTTTTAATTCATTCTTTTCAAATGAAATTGCCATGCTACTTGCTTTCTAGTTGTCAAGAGAAATTGTTTCATGAGTGTTATGATTCTTTGAGCTTGGATTGTTTTATTGCTTATGGTTTTTGCATTCTTGATTTTATTGGAAAGTTTGTTTTCATGATTCCTTAGTTTTGGTCTTATATGTTTTGCTTAGGAGTACAAAAGTTAAGTGTGGAGGAATTTAATAGAAAAATACTTTATTCATTTAATTGTTCTCTCACTAGGCTTCTTAAGGTCCACTATGGATTAATTAAGTTGGTTTTGTCATATTTTATGATATTATGCTAAGTTGGATCATTGAAGGAATTAATGCATGATTTAGCCTTAATTTGTCTATTTGATGGTATTCAGTAATTTAGCTATAATTTAAGTTTCAAATATCTAATTTATGTGATTTTTATCTTGTAAGAAATATAAGACAAATCTCTACAAGTTTTATGAAGACCTCAGGAGCTGGATCACACGTTTGGATAATTTAAAATGGAGTTGAAGCAAGAGCCAGAGTGTTGATCCTGACAGCTTGACCTCTGCGTACTCATCAACTCATATCTTGAGTTCTAGGAGTCTAATAGATGTCAAACTAGGCCCAGATGGAAGCTGAGATACAAAGATACAATTCTTATGAGACTCCTAAGTTAAACTACATCATTTTGGGCATACAATTAAAGCTAGAAGTCAGGGGCGGGTTGTTGGCGAGTTAGACCACTAAATTGGACATAACTTGAGTTTTAGGCCTCCAAATGACATGAGACTTGAGACCAATGATTCCGAATTTACCCAGTTCTATACCTAATGGGATTCTAAATCATGTAAGGCTAAAAGAGGAGTTAGTTAAAGGGGTAAGACAGCAAAAAACGAAGGGACATAATTCATTTAGCACTTTTCACTCTTTCTTTATCTTTCTTCCTCTCCCTTCTCTCTAGGTTTTCTTTCTTTTTCTGAATTTCTTTCCTCCCATCCATGGAAGGCTAGAACCTTTTAATCAATCATAAGAATTGGCAATCTTGATGTTTAATTATGAGATCTTGCTTTAATTGTTCTACATTTAATTATTAATCAAGTTTATCTTCTTCCTCTTTTGATTTTGATTGAATCTAGATTGAATTTCCTAATTTGATTTGGATGTTGATGTGATCATTGCATAATTACCATGTGTTTAAGGAGGATTATAGAGACAAAACAATGCATCAAAGGTGTTTGATGGATTGTTTAGCTTGGTTGGATTATGGATTTTAGGTAAATTTAGGCTTAGATGGGTGCTTAATTCGTCTAAGTTTGATTAATTAAATTCTGGATGCTTATCCATTAGAGAATTCATGGATCATCTTAAGGCTTCTTGATGTGATCTAAGGCCAAGAATTTGGTTAGCAATTGAATGGATTCTTAGTGATCAAGGATGAATTAAGCTCAATATTAGTTGATTTCCTTAAATTGGTTGTCTACCTCATTCTGTTTATAGTTTTTAATTGTTTTATGTTAATCAATTTTGCAACCTCCCCTACTGTTAACCTCTTAATATAATTGCTTAATTAGAGTGATCCAAAGGTTTGACCCAATTGTACCTTATACTATAAGTAATTTGGTGCATCAACTTATAAATTGATATAATTTGATAGTCTCAGCAGCTACCACTCCTATAATTATGGCATCTCTAGTTTCATCGTTAGTACTTGCAAACCCATGGCTCTTACACTTTTAACACATGTACATGCACATAAAATGCTTTGGAGACTCCATTTGGACTTCAACTCCACATTTTAAATATATTAATTAGGTTCACCCAAATCAAGAGGAGATTTTCTGGGATTAGATATACCCAATTCTTGGTATATGATGCAGATTAAAGGATATAAATCCAAGTGTAGGTTCTCTCAAGTAATAAATTTCTCGGGAATCTGAGGTCGATCCACAGGGAGTTGTAAAGAAAAATTCTTTGAGGTAAGGAAAGACTTGTTACCCAAGTGGCTTCAGTACTCAAGAGGGGGGTGAATTGAGTATTTAAAAAACTTTTTCACAAACCCTTTTTAACACGAATTTCTTGAAGCAATATAATGAATATATAAAGATGATAAAATGCTTTAAGAACAGAAAATAAATAATTAAACAATGATAAATAAATTGTAATAAATAAAGAGATAAAGAGAAGAAAAGCAGGCACGATATTTATCCTGGTTCGACCACCAACGACTTGTGGCCTACGTCCAGTCCCCGAAACACAGTTCGAGATTTTTTACTATTCAAAACAAACTTAAAATAGGTGCTTGCAACCTTTACACAACAGGGATACCTTACCATATATACTAGAGGGATACCTCACCTCCTATGAAGGATACCTCACCTTCTTTACAACAAGGGATACCTCACCCTTTTACTGAGGGATACCTCACCCTCACAATTTCACTAAGGGATACCTCACCCTTTTACAAAAGCCTTCGAGGGATACCTCACCCTCTCAGAAATACAGCAGAGAATAGATGAAAAATAAACTCTCACAAAGAGTAAATATCACAAGTTGAAGCACTATAGAGCTCTCTAAGGATATCTCAAGATTTTGGCGAAAAGAGCACAGAAAAATATGAGAAAATAGTGAATCACGTTTTTGGCACAAGCAAAAATAATTCAAGTGGTTGGGCAACCTTCAGAAGAGACCCAAGGTCTCTATTTATAGAGCAATGAACAAAAGAGCCGTTGGGTGCCATTAAAATCATATTAAATGCAAGAACGTTGGCTGCCATTTTCAAAAACCAGAGCAGAGTCTCGTGGGTTATTCGAATACCATCAGGGGGTATTTGAATACCTCTGTCAAAACTTATTTAAAAAAACTGATCAAAGCAGGGTTATTCGAATACCAGTCAAGGGTATTCGAATACCTCAGTTAAAAAGGTATATTCTGAAATCAGGTTATTCGAATACCACATGGGTTATTCGAATACCTTATATTCTAAAACAAATTTTGAGAAACTCTGTATTCGAATGCCATGTATGATATTAGAATACCTCTGTTGAAAACATGAAACGTATGAATTTGAAAACCATTCTATTCGAATACCTTATGGGGTATTCGAATACCCCTGATATAAAATCAGTTTTAAAAGCTTTCAAATATCCAAAAAATGATTATTTAAGTTTGGAAAAACAATTTTGAAAATATTTCTTTGTGTCCAAAACCAATGAGATGTCCAATGAGTCTCTTTACAAAGATCCTAAGTCCTAAAGCTATTCTTGAAGGTCTTGGACTAGGTCTTCTCATCATCTTCATGTTTGTTATCATCAAAACCATTATCCATGAAAGCTAGCCAATTACAAGACTTTGTCACAACAATAAAGATATTAAAACTTGTTCACAATTAAATTAAAGAACTTGCTTGGGCTAGGAGATCCACTTTTAGTTATAAATTAAGGACAAGATTAATTCTTTTTATAACTCAATTGAAATCCATACACAACGGAGGTTCCAATCGGAAAATAAAACATTCAAAGTCCATTTAGAATTATATACATAGTTATATTATAGTTCCTTTAATTATTTACTAACACTAACACTTGTAAATAGGTTCAAGCATTCATTGTGCCAAACCACTTGTCTACAATGAATCAAGAACTTCACTTTACAAGGAGGATTTTTAAATTAATTGGAAACAAAATACAACACATATAATGATTACTTGATAATATATCATTTAAGCATAAGAAAGAAATTAATCTAACCTTATTTTTATTACCAAAAGATTCACTCCTTCACCCAAGCAAGATGAAAATTAGTTACCCATGAGTAAGAAGAAAGAAAGAGAGAAGAAGAAGATGATGATCATAACTTCTATTTACAACAAAAAAAAATTACAAGTAAATAACATAATAACATGATCTTGATCTATTACCAAGATCATGCAAATAGGCAGCCAACGCTACCTTTTATAGAGCATCACAAGCAAAAGATGACAATAAATGGGACAAAGAATGGGTGGATAATTAAGGAATGGGTGGATGATTAAGGAGCAGGTGGATGATTGCCAAAAAATGTTTGTCTTCACTTACATAAAATAATTTGGTGCTAAACTCATGCTTGCCAATAGATTTTCAAAAAGTGGCCTTCATGAAAGTTGTAGGCCTTTGTCTTGGCTATCAAATGCCCATTTGAACCATCCAATTTGGCCTACTACAACTCAAGATATGAACCAATCATTGCAACTACTTAGGCCCAATTTTAGCTCCTCTATTCTGACTTGCAAGCCCAATATGGCCTACTAGACCTTAAAATATAGAAAAGTGTTCTTCATGAAGGTTGTAGGTTTGGGTCTTAAATATCAACTATCAGCCCATCATCATTCCTACAACTTGAGATATGGTCTGATGAGTACACAGAGGTCAAGCTATCAGGATTAACACTCTAGTTCTTGCTTCAACTCTAATTTGAGTTATCCAAGCTTGTGATATGGCTCTTGAAGTCTTCATAAAAGTTGTAGGGAATTGTATTAGTTTTCCTACAAGACTAAAATCACATGAATATGACATATGGCACTCAAATTATAGCTAATTTATTGAACATTGTCAAAGAGATAAATTAAGGTTAATTCGTGCAATAATTCTTTCAATGATCCAATTAGGTCCAATATCATATAATGTGACAAAACTAACTTAATTAAACCTAATTGAACCTTAACAAGCCCAGTGAAAAGGTTATAAAATGTATTAAATATATTGCTATTAAATTCCCCCACATTTAGCTTTTGCACTCCTAGGCAAAATACATAAGACCAAAGCTAGGAAACAAAGAAAAACGACACAGACTCAAAATTTAAAAACTCTAAAAGACTTGATGAATCAAGAAGAGCAACCAGAAATTCAAGAGATCAAAGCATTAATGAGGTAACATTTCTTCACATCTCAAACCAACAAGCAAGGAAACGTCAGTTGAAAAGAATGAATCAAGAATAATAGATCCTCACAGAATTCACTCTCAATCTCTCAAGTGTTTAAAAGGTAAGTATTTCATTCTATTCAATCCATGAACAATTGTACTACCATAAGCTTGCTTATCTTCTACTTCTCCCCTACTCAAAACACATGCATACAAAAATCAAGAGGACTTTATTCAAGGTTGTAATGGGGTTATGGTAAAGGAGGGGGGATAATATGGATATGAGAAGATAAATACTAAAGAGAATAAAAGAGCATTATGGTACAGTTAGAGTGGAGAAGATGTTTGAGAACATTCATCATAAAAGACAATGACCAATATTTGATTAATGTTTTGTTGAAGATCAATCCCAAATTGGTGAGATAAATTCATTGTTAGGCTTGAACTTTCTCCATCTCTTCCTATTATTTTCAAGCATCCATCTTTATTCTAGGTATGAATATGTCACATGGTGTATCAGGGGACTCTGATAATCCTTTGATTGTAGCGGTGGTCAGCTCTTTCTTTTTTTTTTATCATTTTGCACACATACCCCCACACTTGTTCAAGAACAAGGCCAATGCTCTCTTATTCCCTAAGGTTGGGTAAAAACATATTTTTTTAAAGGCACGTAATGAGGTAAAAACAAGGAATGGTCAAATAAGCTCAAAGAGGTTATACAAGGGAAAATATACAAGGATGGCTATTTGGTCAAAGTAGCTATTTCAAAATGCCTCAATCATATTTATGTATGCATGTGAAAATATAGCCTAAAAAAGAATCAAAGAAAGTTCTGGAGTAACAATTCCATGAGTGAAAAAAAAATCACACAAGAAAGAAGAGAATGGTACAGATATTCAATCTATTCATCAATAGGCTCAAAATCTCACAAGGCATATTTCTATCATTCTCAATCTATCAATTCAACATCCATAACCAATCATGTGAAATTTAAGACAGAAGACAATTTATTCAACCATGCTATGATCCCTGAATTTTAATTACTTTAAAGGATGTGAGAATTCATTCACTTGAATCATTCAAAGGAAATCAAATGATAAAACTTCGTTATTTTCACAAATCATCACAGAATAATTACTTCCCCAATCTAGATGCATCTCAAGAGTTATTTACTTCAAAAGTAAAATTACTCATTACTCTGCCATCCCTAATTAGTTTTGTTGTAGGTTTCTAACATTCATATCACTAAACATACTTCCCAATTAAGATGCATATCAGGAGTGAAATTACTCCTTACTCTGTCATCATTCATTAGTTTAGTAAGTTCATGACAATCATATTATACTTTCCAAAAAAAAATTTTTTTTTGGTCAGTTATCCTTCCCCTCAACCAGATCACAACATTGTCCTCAATGTTAAAATATAGATGAGTAAAGGATAGAAGATATTACCTGGTGGAGAAATCTAACACAAATTTAAACAGAAACAAAGTACGATAAATAAAATCAAAGGTAAAGGAAAGTTATAAACGAAGTGTCAGATCTGGCTTTCTTTTCATGTTGCGTCTCTCACTACTTCCTGCTGACGAATCTATCTGAGCTATTGCTGGATCAAGTTTATAAACAAAAGCTTCTAATTTATCAATCAACTCATCAACAGTGGAAGCAGAGATAAGAAGTAGTCTTGTCGCAGGTGTGATAAATTTATGTTCCACATCTTCCTCTGGTTTTACGTCCAATAATGACTTAAACGCCTTCTATGAGTTAAGGATAAGCTTCCCATCTGATTTTCTTATAAATTGGCAAACACAGTCTTTTAGAGTCAGATTCCCAAGACTGTAACGTTTTTGTTCATCCTTGAAGAGATTCCATAAATTAAGAAGTTCGCGATGCACAAATCCACAAGAATGCGTCTCAAGAGTCAATAAGATATCATCTAATGACTCCTTACTCAGTCCATTCTTAATGAAGAAAATTTTATCTTCTCTATTTGCGGAAACTATCCCCAAAGAATGACATCGCTTGTTACAATTCCATTGTGCACATTTGAGACATATTTGTAACCTTTTTGCTCTTCTCTTTTTAGAATACGAACTTCTTCCAAGACCTGGCATGTATGAGTCAAATGAAATTGAAGACTCACCTACTAGTCTGACCTTTGCTTCAATTATCCAGTGTACATCTTCCGGCATACCCTTGTGCATTAATAGTCTCAATCTCTTACACCTAGCTTTGTATATTTTTGTCAGAGCATTTTAAGGGAGGGAAGGAAAATGTTTTCTTAAATTTGAGAGAATGACATCCATTTTAAAGGAGAATGATTCAGTTATTATGAGAAACTAAAAACAAACTGACTTGAGATGCACATAGTACCATTATCCGCCACTTAACCAGGAACACAAAGAACTACAAAAAGAAGGCAACAAAATTAGAATAAATTCTATTCATAACAAGGATCAGAAAGAGAAATGAATTCTACCTCAGCAACTTGATTTTTTAGAAATGGTTTGAGTCTTTGTCCATTGACTTTAAACACAATACCATTCATAGGATTCTCAATATCTATGGCCCCATGAGGATTCACATGTTTGACAACAAAAGGACCACTCCATCTAAATCTTAACTTGCCAGGGAATAGGTGTAGACGAGAATTATAAAATAGAACTTTTTGACCAATTTCAAAAGATTTTCTCAAAATTGACTTCTCATGAAAAGCTTTTGTTCTAGCTTTGTAAATCTTTGAGTTTTCATATGCATCATTTCTCAATTCCACAAGTTCATTTAATTACAATTTGCGTATCTTGTGTAACATCCCAACTTTTGGGTAAAAGACTGTTGTGTCCCTATTTTACTGTTTCTTATTTTTCTGTATGAAATACGTAGAAATAATATCTTGCTTGTTATTTTATTTGGTAGTTTTACATAATTTGTTTCGATACAAGAAAAATAAAATTTTTATCAAATTACTGTTTTAAATTTTTCTCAGTATCAAAAACAGATGTATAATACTTGCCTAGTATTTTATATAATCGTTTTACGTATTTTTCTTCAAGACAAAGTGAAATAAAAATTTTTCTCGAAGCATCTTGTTTTAATTTTTCTCAAAGATATACAGCTATATAATACTTTACTGGATATTTTATTTGAACGTTTTGGACGATTACCTACGTTGTGGGAAAAAACAAAAAAAATGACCGTTACGTCCCGAACGCATCTTTTTGTTTTCTTTTGCTGCTTTTAATTGTTTTCTTCTTGATTTAATGTCCGATAATACTTGTCTGTAATTTTATATGGACTTTTTGTGTGATTTGCTCGGTAGGAAAATAATATTTTTCCTGACCGGAAAATCTGTTTTTAATTATTCGGAGGCGGGGATCTTACTAAACCCAATTGAATGAGCCTAAAATTAATCTTTTAATTTTTAGGATTTAATCACAAATAAAATAATTTTATATTATTATAATATTATTTTGTTAGTCAAGATAAATAAGTGACTGACGGACCCGGAAATATTTTGCGGACCCACGTTTAGTCATTGAGTCTTTGTACACGTGGACCAATGAGGAGCCGGTCAAAATTGGTGGTCGTGACTCATCGCAACGGGCCAATAGGATGATGACACGTGGCGTGACACCTCGAAAGATCATGACTCGGCCAGCTTCTAGAAGGTTCCGTAAGTGCCGACTCGGCTGTGACTCACCGCAGCTGACTCGCCGGTTCCCGTAAAACTTCTCTCGATGACTCGTGTCCGTGACTCACCATTGATGATGCAGCCAATGATGCAGTTGTGATGCAGTCAGTGACTCAGCATGCTGACTCACCTGCTTTGGAAAATATCTACGCTGACTCGCCATGCTGACTCACCTGCTTTGGAAAATATCTACGCTGACTCGCCATGCTGACTCACCCGTTCTAGACAGTTCCACGATGACTCATCATACTGACTCATCGTAGTGAGTCACATGTTCTAGAAATTTCTCTTTGATGACTCGCTTTATGACTCATCAAGAGCAATCAGTAGAAGAAAAATGATTAATAATAATTACTATTCTCGTTAGTTTAAAATAAAAATCTATGTATATTTTATTACCCATTAGACAATAGACATTGACTTTATAAGCAGTAATTATTGTTCATTGCTTATGATAAACCGAAAAATATCCTAAGCCTTCATTTTTTTTTGGAGTCTATAAATAGGAGAGCCTTAGCTCATTTTCAACTTTGGCAAGAAGCTCTCACCTTCCTTTTCTCTCCATGTGCTCCACGGCCATGGCTCCCAAATGGAGACAATCTCCACCCATTCACCTCATTTATTCTTCTACACATCATTTTCTCCAAAGAACCAAGACCAAGCAACCAAAATTCTCTCTCATTTTCTCTCCCCCTTGATTCGGCCAAAGCACCAAGAACACTTCTCCAAATTTCTATAATTCCTACCAATATCATTTTTTGGATCCTCTCATCAATCCAAGACACTTTCATGTTAGGAATTTCTCAAGATTTCTTCATCTTCATCTTCCTATCAAGCAAAAACCACAAAAGCTCATATCTCTCCCTTTCTTCAAGCTCACGGCCAACCCTCAAAAATCACCTTCCAAGCTTCTAAAATTCTAAATGACCATAGATCTTGAATCTCCATACCATTCTAAGGAACTTTCATGTTGGAAGTTTTTCCTAAATCTTCCATTTTCTACCTTGTTCTTCAAAGCTCAAGTTTGAAACCATGAAGGTGAAATTCTTTAATCTTCATGTTTCTATCCATTCTAAAGTTTTAATCATGATTTTAATCCATGATTATTCTAGTTTAGAGCCTTAGGTATTAATATTATATGTTTTCTTTGTTTTCAAGGAGCTCTTGGAGGAGGAAGCTTGCTTGAAGGAGACATACAAAGGACTTGGAGGTTCTTCAAGAGGTAAGAGGGAGATTACCCTCATCAACCAAGTGTTGGTGGTGAGGAATATATGTGGTTGTGCTTGTAGAATCCATAAGGATTCGGTGGTGTGCTTGTTTTGATGTGTTAATTATTTGTGTGTTTGTTATTTGGGTGTTTGATAATTTGGTGCTTACTAGTAGGTTGTTGTGTATTTGTTAGTAGTCTTCTTATGTGATATTTGTAATAAATTGCATGTCTACAAGCTTTAAATTGCATGTCTACAAGCTTTGATAATATTGCATGTGTTAGAAATGCATGATAAAATATAGGATATGAATAATATGTCAAGGATTGTATGAGTGTTCCAAAGAACACACTAACAAGGCTCACGGCCATGATCCAAATGGGGAACCAAAATGTTCTCTTAATTTTCTTAAAAAGTGACCTAATTAACCTAAGAGAATTGGTAAGATATCCATTTGTTTAGATTAAGAAAAATGAATTTGGAAATTAAATGGCATAACCTTACATTTTCATCCAACATGTCTAACTTCAACACTTTGATTTCTAAAACTATTTTCTAGGGTAAGGATTAAATTAATGTAGACAATACAAGAGATTAAACATGTATTTAAAAGGTGAAAAATAATTTGGAAATCAAATGCAAAGTTTTTATCCAATTCGGCCAACATGCCAAATTAGACATTCATGATTTCTAAAATTAATTCCAAGCTATTTTCAATCAAGAAGAAGCAATACAAGTTAAAGTAAATTTTCTACAATAAATTTTAAAGAAATAAAGTAGTTAGAATTAAGTTTAAGAGGTTAATACTAATGGTTTTTACTGTAAGAAGAAATACAGTAACTTTATAAAATTTCTAACGTATAGCTCATCGTGTGTTTTGAAGCACGTTAGGAATTTTCAAAAGTATAATTATTTGGTATTAATAAAAATGAAAAAGGGCTTTTAAATGGTAAATTTAGGAAACCATTATTATAATTTATTAAAAAAAATACTGTCAATTTTTAGTAAAAACGAATAATTAAGATAGAAAAGATGTCCAAAAGACAGTATACGCTATGAAAAATATTCTACGTAATTTGAAAGTACTAAATATTATTTCTGTCTGTTTTAAACAGTTATTTAAGGAAGTTGGACAAGAAAACGATTTAAAAATCCTACGCGATTGAGAAAACGTATTAAAAATGCTACGCGATTTTAAAAACAAAAAATATCTTTACGCGATTTTTAAACGTTTGTAAAAACGACGAGATTTCAAAAACGCGATAAAATTTCTACGCGATTGACCGTTACTATATTTATTTTTCGGCCGTTTGTCGGAAAAATGTGAACCCGTATGTGCTTGAGGTTATTTCGTTGTCGGGAAAAAGTGAACCCGTACAGGCTTTTTGCCATTGAGGGCATATTTTTATCTTGAGGGCATTTTCGTAATTTCATATATTTGGAATTATGTTTTGTCTTTATACCAATTTTTGGTGTTTTGGTTGACGAGACGAATCACATCGTGTTGTCGATGCGATAAACGTAGTGTGGTTCATTGTTCTAATGAACTTGGAGACTTTAGTGTACGGGATTCCATATGTGGACAGTTGGTAGCTCCGCTGGGCCGTGGTAAACCGATAGCACACTAATGTACTCGACATTCACTATATTTAATCGAGGTTTGTAAAGTCTAGTAGTACATTGCCTATAGTGCCACAACGGGAGACCGTGAACTATACTACGCCTGGATGGTGGATTCCCAGTGCCGTAGGCTATTGACGCAACGTGTGACCGCGTAATAGTTGGTTGGGCAGCCGTGGTACTAATAGATTTTGCAAGTCATTCTCTCTGATATCTGTGTTTGTGTGGTTTAGCTCCATGGAGTAGGATTGTATCTTATTGTATATGTTGATATGTGGTGCATTATTATCTTCTATTTATCTATTATCTTTTATTTGTTATTTCTTTTATCTGTTATCTTTTATCTGTGATATTTTTATTTGTGATCTTTCATATCGATATTAATTGTTTATATGTTGTATTTTGTCTGTGCATTATTGTATTTTTGTTCTCTATGAGTTGTTGTTATTGAATTTAATCTTTATTTTTATTGTACTATTATGATATTTTATATGGTATGAATTGTTATATCTATCCCGATAATGTTATTACTTGTTTATTTTACTAGGTTATATGTATGTTAGAAATATTTGTAAATTGATAACATGACTATAATTATGATTATCTCAGTGTGTATGGAATGACTTTGTCATTCGTATTATTCTTTACTACCGTATCGGATGCTTGGTGAAAGGGGATCTCACCTCTTTCCCCGTGTTGTTTTTGTTTGGTTTGTATTCTTCGAATTCGTATAGTAGGCGGAGCACATTCTTAACCCTAGGGGAGACAATATTCTGAAGATGGTGACGGCGTCATTGAGTGGTTTTTCAAGTTTCAACAAGATGCAGTTGGTGAAGAAACAGACTATGTAGGTTGAATTTTTCTCGTTAGTGTTGTTACCGTGCTATTGGTAGTACCCGTCTTTGGGTTTACTACTGTTTCTCTGAGTCTGTAAATATTACGTTTTAACTTACATGAAATGATTGGTGATGTGTATGTTAATCTGTTAAATTTAATTTCCATTTTACTTAAAATTTCCGGTAAGTTTGTATTTCCGCGATAAGAAATTTTAAAATCCATATTTTGAAACTCAAAGCTTTTATAAAATAATTTTAATTAGTTTTAAGATTTATTTATTTTTTTTCTTAAATGTGACGCCCTACGGAGGGTGTTACATCTTGCAAGCATCATCAAGGTTTAGGTTGAAAGCTTTAATGGCCCAAAATGCTTTATGTTCCAATTCTACAGGTAAGTGACAAGGTTTTCATAGACTAACCGATATGGTGACATGCCCAAAGATGTTTTGAAAGCAGTACGGCAAGCCCAAAGTGCATCGTTTAGTCTTAAAGACTAATATTTACAATTTGGATTAACCGTTTTTTTCAAAATTTGTTTAATTTCCCTATTTGCCAATTCAACTTGTCTATTTGTCTGAGAGTAATAAGGGGTGACAATTTTGTGTGTAATATCATATTTCTTCATTAAAGATTCAAATGGTTTATTGCAAAAATATGTTCTCTCATCACTGATGATAGCTCGAGGGATTCCAAATTGACAGAAGACATATTCTTTTAAAAATTTGAGAACAGTTTTATGATCAATGTGTCGGCATGGAATCGCCTTAATCCATTTTGAGACATAATCAACTGCAACCAAAATATACACAAATCCAAATGAGAATGGAAATGGGCCCATGAAACCAATTCCCCAACAACCAAAAATTTCAATGACAAGGATAGGGTTCAGAGGCATCATGTTTCTTTTTGAAATAGAGCCCAATTTCTGACAGCTTTCACAACTTTTGTAAAAAGTATAGCAGTCCTTAAATAAAGTGGGCCAATAAAATCCGTACTGCAAGATTTTCGCAGTTGTTTTCTTTGAAGAAAAGTGACCTCCACTTGCTTCTGAGTGACAAAATTTAATGACACTACCTACCTTACTGTCGGGCACACATCTTCGAAAGATTTAGTCAGGACAATATTTGAGCAAGTATGGGTCATCCTTGTTGGGAATTGCGGATCAAAAGTCTCGCAGCGGAATAATAGAATTCCCTCACAGGATCTATGCGAAAAAGTCCATAATCTGAGTTTTTAAAAATTACCTCTTGAAGCGTGATAATCACAAGCGAGGTGAATCACCAACACCATAATAGTGACGATGTCTCTGCGGTATCTACACGAACAGACTTGCAAAAGGGAGTCACGCCTCTGTTTTCATAGTGCTAGCTGCGAAGAGAGGAGAAGAAGACCTCACTATCTCTCACTCACTTTCTATAGGTGCGGCTAGGGTTGTGTTGTAACCTAGTAGCAGCCCCCTTAGCAGTACTATTTATAATAGTGGCTGCCTTAAGTGAGTGTGAGTAGTAGCAAGGTAAGTTGTGCAACCCTAAACCCATCTATCATGAGTTAGGCCCACAATTGAATCCAAGTCCAACTTAGATCCTTATTACTCCAATCAAGTCTGTTCTAAGTGTGCAACCCTGCAGGTTCTCATGATGTTGGTAGTAATATTAAAATCTCATTTTAATATTACAAACAGTGAGCGGTATCTAGCAACACATCACTGCTACCCAAGTAATGAGAATGTCAGTGATTTGACATAACCTATCCGTGACCAATGTTTTCGTGTAGTTTAGTCCCTTTGTCCAGATATCCAGATTGAACACAAGGCATGGAACGTGTCACCCTTGTTTAGTTCAATCTTCAGTTTCCTGATTCCCGAGTAGACATAGTAATAACAAATGAGATCAATATCTCATACTGACTCATTTGAGCATGACCATGCATTTCGTAGTCTCACTCAATCAGGGCCCCCGAAGATATCACTCCTGTTATGTAGGAGGGACAAATCCCATCTAGGTCACTCACATCCCTCCACATGTATCACGGTATGTCTAATAACAAACTTTATAATCATCTTGTTATAGATGACGTTTGATGGCATTAAAACACAGAACTCTTCATGTAGGAATCGTAGTGATTTCAGGTCAAAGGACCACATACACCATTATCACTATGAGAATCGCTTATGACACTCACGTAACGATCCACGTAGCGTTCTCATGGTGGGTCTGTCCAATACATCATTACTCTAATATGTATCCATGTGTAGACTTGATATCTCATATCCATGACCTGTGAGATGTGGTCATCAGTCTACGCACGTACTAGTCTCAATGCATTATCGTTGTCCTATTTGACAGTAATACTTGACTAGGGACATTTTAAGAATAGTGCTCTATCCAATAGGATCTCACGATCAAGTCATCCACTTGATGTCCTATGGTATCAAACTTACTATTCTAAGGACTTTATTATGTCTACCAAAAATAACACAATAAATGAAATGCCTCATATATAAAAAAAAATAGCATAATATAATGCATGTAAACACAGACAAAATGTATTGGCTTCTAGGGCATACACCAACAATCCCAATAAAAAAATTTCACCTCTGTAAAAAATTTCCTTTTATCTTGGTGCGTCCATTGAGGGGACATCTTTCTTGTTACAAGAAAGTTGACTATGTTAGCAAACCAAGACATGAAATTGACAGAAAATAAAAATTCATCGGGAAAAGAATCATTGATGGGTGTGTTATCAAAAGGTGAGCCTGTTGTAAGTCTAAACAAATGATCTGCAACAATATTTTCGGCTCCTTTCTTATCTTTTATTGTGATGTTGAATTCTTGAAGCAACAAGATCCACCGTATCAATCTTGGTTTAGCATCCTGCTTAGACATCGAATATCTAACAACAGTATGATCGGTGAAAATCACAATAAAAGAACCAATTAAATAAGATCAAAATTTATCCACTGTAAATATTACAACAAGTAGTTCTTTTTCAGTAGTAGTGTAATTCATTTGTGCACTATTTAAAGTTTTACTTGCGTAACAAATCATATGAGGCTTACTTTTCTTTCTTTGGCCTAAAGTAGCACCCACAACAAAATCACTAGTATCATACATTAACTCAAAAAGTAAAGATCAGTCAGGAGATTACATGATAGGAGTAGATATCAGAAGACTAATTAATTTTTCAAAACATTTTTTATATTCTTAAGTCCAATCAAATGGTGTATCTTTCAACAAAAGATTACATAATGGTCTAGATATGGCACTAAAGTCCTTTATGAATCTTCTGTAAAATCCTGCATGTCCTAAAAAGAAATGAACTTCTCTGACTGTTTTTGGAGAAGGCAAATAGGTCATTAATTCAACTTTGGCCTTATCAACTTCAATTATTTTAGAAGATATCACATGACCTAACATTATTCCTAAGGTAACCATGTAATGACATTTTTCCCAGTTTAGCACAAATCCTTTTTCTTTGCATCTTTTAAGAACTTTTTCAAAAATATCAAGACAATTTTTAAAAGAATTTCTAAAAACTGTCAAGTCATCCATGAAAACCTCTAAATAATGCTCAATCATGTCACTAAAAATACTTAGCATGCATCTTTGGAATGTTGCTGGAGCATTACAAAGGCCAAAAGGCATTCTTCTATATGCAAAAGTACCAAATGAACATGTAAAAGTGGTCTTTTCTTGATCTTCCAATGCAATTGGTATTTGGTTATAACCCAAATAACCATCAAGAAAACTGTAGTATGGATGTCTTGCTACCCTTTCCAGAATTTGATCAAGAAATGACAAGGGAAAATGATCTTTCCTAATAACAACATTTAATTTTCTAAAATCAATACACATACGCTAACTAGATGAGACTCGTGTAGGTATTAATTCACCTTTTTCATTTTCAACCACTGTTATTCCATATTTCTTAGGCACAACTTGTGTAAGGCTTACCCATTGGCTATTAGAGATAGGATAGATAATTCCAACATCAAGCAATTTAAGAACTTTAGCTCTAACTACTTCTTTCATGTGTGTATTTAATCTTCTTTGAGGTTGTTGAGATGTTTTAGCATTATCCTCTAAATGTATTCTATGTGTACAAATAAATAGATTAATACCTTTTATGTCCTTTAATGTCCATCCAATTGCACTTTTATGTCTTTTAATTACTTCTGTTAACATATTTTTTTGTTCTTCAGTAAGGGACAAGGAAGTTACCACTGAAAAGCTTTGCTCTTCTCCCAAAAATGTGTACTTCAACCCAGCAGGTAATGATTTTAGTTTCAGTGTGGGTACTTCTTCATGAGTATTATCATTCCTGGGTTTTAGCTCTTCAAATCTTGGTTTCCATCCCTTGTACTCCATTACCTATGTACAATCAAGTAAAGAGCATATTTCAGAGATATCATAGTTTAATTGCATGCCTGAATCAAATGAATTGACTAAACAAATTTCTAATGAGTCAGAAGAACTCCTTGTTTGAAGATGATCATCTATGATGGCTTCAATTCCTTCAACTTCCTCCTTTTCATCAAGGACTTCCTGTGGTTGCTTGCACATGTTAAAAACATTGAGCTCCAGTGTCATATTTCCAAATGTTAGCTTCACCACTCCATTTCTGTAATTTATCAAAACATTAGATGTTGCTAAAAATGGACAGCCTAAAATAATAGGAATTAACTTACAGCAATCAACTGTATTAGATGTTGCTAAAAATGGACGACCTAAAATAACAGGAATTAACTTGTAACTATCAACCATAGGTTCAGTATCCAAGATAATAAAATTCATAAGATATATGAATTTATCAACTTGTATTAACACATCTTCCACTATTCCTCTTGGAATTTTAATTGATCTATCAGCAAGTAGAAGAGTTACATAAGTTGGTTTTAACTCACCCAAGTTGAGTTGCTGATAAACTGAATATGGAAGCAAATTGACACTAGCACCAAAAGTAAAGCTTTTTCAATTTTATGTTCTCCAATAATGCATGAAACTGTAGGACAACTAGGGTCTTTATATTTTAACGCATTATTATTCTGAAGAATGGAGCTTACATGTTCAGCCAAAAATGCTTTCTTTTTTCACATTTAGTTTCCTTTTAACAGTGCGCAAGTCCTTCAAATATTTGGCATAGGAAGGAATTTGTTTGATAGCATCTAACAGAAGAATATTGACCATTACTTGTTTCAAATTTCATTGATATGGTTCAATTTCCTTGAATTGTTTAATGCTTGAGGAAATGGGGGTGCAAGCGAGAGTTTAGTCTCCTTTTGGTCAACTTCTTCATTTTCTTGGGGAATTAGTTCATCATCTTTCTCACAAGGTTTGGGAATTTATTTTTCAACAACCTTTCCACTCCTAAGAGCTATCACTGACTTGACTTGATCCATTTATTGGTTTTCTAAACTACCCTTATTTAGATTGTACTAACCCTTGGGATTTGGTTGAGGTTGAGAAGGAAATTTTCCTTTCTCGTGAATGGTGAGTGCAGAAGAAAGTTTAGCAAGAGTTTCTTTTATGTCAATTATGGTTTAATTGTTTTGTATATTAATGGCCTCTTGCTTTTCTATGAATGCATGCAATGTTTTTTCAAGATTTTTCCTATATGGTAGGATATAAGGTACATATCTTTGAGAATTTTAAGAGTCCTATTGTGCCTGAGGAGGTGGTGGTTGTATAAATTGTGACTGATTAGTATTCCTCCAGCTGAAGTTCGGGTGATTTCTCCATCGTGGATTGTATGAATTTGAAAAAGAAGAAGTAAATGACTTTTTAAAATTATTCATTGCATTTACTTGCTCATGTACAACTTCTTTAAAAACAGGAATATTAGGACATTCACGTGTTGAGTGTCCTAAGTCATCACAAATGCTATAAATTTCTTCATTTTGCACATATTTGATTTCTTTTGCTTTTCCTAATTCCATGGCTTACACTTTTCTAGCCAAACTGGCAAACCTAGCATTTAGATCTTCCTCTTGACTAAGGTAATATTTTCCTTTATTAGCACTTGCAATGTTAGATCTGATTGAATTTTCAGAAGGGTTAGTACTATGTCAAGATTGAGAATTTTCAGCCAACTGGTTTAAATAGTCTAAAGCTTCATCAGGTTCTTTATCAAGAAACTCATCATTGCACATTGTTTCCACAAATTGTTTGATTTCATGTGTTAAATCTTCATAAAAGAAGCTTATAGTGCGTCTTTTTTCAAAACCATGATGTGGGCAAGAATTTAACAAATCTTTAAACCGTTCCCAACATTGAAAATATGCTTCATTTGAATTTTGCAAAAAAAAATTGGATTTGTCTTTTCATAGCATTGGTTTTATGTGTTGAAAAAAATTTCTTTAAGAACTCACCTTGCATTTCTTACCATGTACCAATTGATCTTGGTTTCAAAGTGTTAAGCCAAGTTTTTGCTTTATCTTTTTAAAA
This sequence comes from Ormosia emarginata, assembly GCA_029884605.1. Classification (NCBI taxonomy): domain Eukaryota; kingdom Viridiplantae; phylum Streptophyta; class Magnoliopsida; order Fabales; family Fabaceae; genus Ormosia; species Ormosia emarginata. Next base: position 38,561,253 of record JAQQTP010000074.1, on the reverse strand, counting down.
AAACAGAAAACAATTTAAGCTTAACAATCTCTTTAGTGCAATTTTGGTCATTGAAAGTAATACATACTTCCTCAAATTCTTTTAGATGTAAATATAGACTTTCAAATTTTAAACCATGAAAATTATGAAGTAAAGAAATTATACCTGGCTTAAATCTAAAATTGTTGGCATTTAGTGGAAAGATAAAGCATGATGAACTAGAATTTCGAGGTGGATGCAAATATTCACGCATGGTTCACAACGGTTGATTTTCATATTTATTATGTACACTTTCATTTTCAGTCATTATATCAATTGTGTATGATTGTGATTCAAACAAATCAATATATAAAGTATCAGGATTAATTTTAACTAAACGATCAGAATTTGAATCACGATACCAATTAAGCATAAATAAATGACTTAAAATAGAAAAAATAAGGTACAAGTCAGCGGTTTACACTAGCCATTAAATATTAAGCATAAATAAATGACTTAAAAATAAATAATAAAAAAAATAATGTACAAGTTAGCAAGTCAAAAAGCAAGATTAAATGACATAAATTAAAAAGTTAGATAGCAAAATTAAATGACACAAATATAAAAGTTAGAAAGTTAGATAGCAAAATTAAATGACATAAATATCAAAATTAGAAAGTTAGAAAGTTAGTAAGTTAGTAGTTAGTTAGTAAGTTAGAAAGATAGAGAGTTAGTAAAGAAACGAAGGACCGACAAGCCGATCTTTTGCTCTAGTTAGGGAGAGAAGAGAACAGATTTTATTAAAGAAAAAAAACCTCAATAAATTAAAACTTTAAATCAAGTCCCCGGCAACGGCGCCAAAAACTTGATGCAGATTAAAGGATGCATACCCAAGTGCAGGTTGTCTCAAGTAATAAATTTCTCGGGAGTCTGAGGTCAATCCACTAGGAATTGATGAAGAAAAATTCTTTGAGATAAGGAAAAACTTTGTCACAACAACAAAGATATTAAAACTTGTTCACAATTAAATTAAAGAACTTGTTTGGGTTAGGAGATCCACTTTTGGTAATAAATTAAGGATAAGATTAATTTTTTTTATAACTCAATTGAAATCTATGTACAACAAAGGTTCCAATCGGAAAATAAAACATTCAAAGTCTATTTAGAATTATATACGTAGTTATATTATGGTTCCTTTAATTATTTACTAACACCATCACTTGTAAATGAGTTCAAGCATTTATTATGCCAAACCGCTTGTCTACAATGAATGAAGAACTCCAACTTTACAAGGAGAGTTTCTAAATTGATTGGAAACAAAATACAACACATATAATGATTACTTGATAATATATCATTTAAGCACAAGAAAGAAATTATTCTAACCTTATTTTTATTACCAAAAGATTCACTCCTTCACCCAAGCAAGATGAAAATTAGTTGCCCATGAGCAAGAGAAAAGAAAGAAAGAAGAAGAAGATAATCGTAACTTCTATTTACAATAAAAGAAAATTACAACAAGTAAATAACATAATAACATGATCTTGATCTATAACCAAGATTACCCAAATAGGCAGCCAAGACTACCTTTTATAGAGCATCACAAGCAAAAGATGATAATGAGTGGGACAAAGAGTGGGTGGATAATTAAGGAGTGAGTTGATGATTAAGGAGTAAGTGGATGATTGTCAAAAAATACTTGTCTTCACATGCATAAAATAATTTGGTGCCAAACTTGTGTTACCGATAGATTTTCAAAAAGTGGCCTTCATGAAAATTGTAGGCCTTTCTCTTTGCTATCAAATGCCCACTTGAACCATCCAATTTGGCCTCCTACAACCTAAGATATGACCCAAACATTGCAACTGCTTAGGCCCAATTTCAGCTCCTCTGTTTTGACTTAGAAGCCCAATATGGCCTACTAGACCTCAGAATATCAAAAAATGTTCTTCATGAAGGTTGTAGGTTTGGGTCTTAACTATCAACTGTCAAAATGTCAGCCCATTATCATTCCTACAGCACGAGATATGGCCTGATGAGTACACAGAGGTCAAGCTATCAGGATCAGCATTCTAGTTCTTGCTTCAACTCCAATTTGAGTTATTCAAGCTTGTGATATGGCTCTTAAAGTCTTCATGAAAGTTGTAGGTAATTGTCTTAACTTTCCTACAAGACTAAAATCACATGAATCAGACATATGTAACTCAAATTATAGCTAATTTACTGAACATTGTTGAAGAGATAAATTAAGGTTAATTCATGCAATAATTCTTTCAATGATCCAATTAGGTCCAATATCATAGAATGTGACAAAACCAATGATAATCATATATTTTATACATTAATAAACCCTCATTTTTAGTCATTTACACTCTCCATGTACTTAATTGATTAAGTCTGGTTATGTTTTGTAAGTTTGGACTCAAATTGGACTTAATTGATTTTTTCAGCACTATTTTGGTCTTACACTGTTTCTGTATTTCTGTCATATCTTGAGTTCTAGATGTGTAAAAATTATGTATTTTATCTTGTAAGAAAGATAAGAGAGAGCTCTATAACTTTCATGAAGAGCTCTAGGTAAAATATGGACATCTAGTGCAGCTAAATGGGCTTGGAAGTCAGAACATGGGTTTTGTGACTGGAACCTGAACAGTGTGCAGTAATCAGAGCATAACTCGGGTTGTATGAATTTTCTTAGCTGAAATTTGGAGACTTGAAAATTAAGACCTATATCTACAACTTTCATGAAGAACATAAAAGCTCTTTCGGACAGCTTAGAGGTGATATTGGGTCTGGAAGTCAAAACAGAGGTGCTAAAACTAGGCTTAAATAGTCTGTAGTAATTGGGTCATATCTTGGGTTATAGGACGAATTTTTGGATGATTTTGGTGGCATTGGAAAGCTGAGACAAAATTCTATAACTTCCATGAAGACCATGTTGCTTCATTCTGATGGCATCCATAAGATCAGCACTAAATGATTTTAGAGACAAAGAATCTCAGTAATTTTCCACTCACCAACTCACCATTTGGAATTTTTCACTCATCCACCTACTCCTCACCTACTCTTAATCAGCCCCCTTGTCATTTTGTATCTCTAATCCTCTATAAAAGGCTCCATTGGATGATCATTTAGGGGACTTTGGGTGTTAGACTTAGTTTTAAGAAGTTATGGTCATGCTTGTTTATTGTTTTTCTTTGTTGTAATTTTCTCTTACTCTAAATTGAAGCTATATTCATCTTTCTCTTCTTCTCTCTTTCTTTCTTCTTGTCTATGAGTAACTAAATCTTCATCTTGCTTGGGTGAAAGAGTGAAGCTCTTGGTAATGAAATAAGGTTAGATTATTCTATTTCTTGTGCTTAAATGATATATTATAAAGTGGACATTATATGTGTTGTATTTTGTTTCCAATCAATTTAGAAACCTTCTTTGTATAATGGAGATCTTGATTTATTGTAGACAATAGAATTGACACAGTGAATGCTTGAACTCATTTACAAATGTTGGTAGATATTAAAGGAATCATAATATGATTGCATATATAATTGAACTTTGAATGTTATATTTTCTGATTAGAACCTCTGTTGTATGTAGATTTCAATTGAGTTATAAAGAGAAATAATCTTGCCTTTAATTTATTACCAAAAGTGGATCTCCTAACCCAAGCAAGTTCTTAAATTTAATTGTGAACAAGTTTTATTATTTTTTGTGATAAATCCTTTTCTTACCTCAAATAATTTCTCTTCATCAATTCCCTGTGGATCGACCTCGGACTCCTGAGAATTTATTACTTGAGACAACCCACACTTGGGTTTGTATCCTTAAATCCTGCATCAACCAACTTAATTAAACCTAATTGAACCATAAGAAGCCCAGTGAGAGGGTTGTAAAATGTATAAAATATATTATTATCAGTATGCATGAGATAAGTTATATGTTGGTTTGCGGTTTGGAAGTAAACAAGTTGTTCAGTTAGTTGTGAAACATTACTCGATGAAGAAGCATCAAACTTTATTTGTGGTTGAATCAAAACCAACTTTCTCATACGTGAAGTGCCTAAGACATGTAGAAGGTTGTCCTTGGCAGACAATTGTGCGGAAAAATTTAAATAAGTGGCAAATCACGAAATCCAATGGTCCTCATACTTGTGTGAATCCTCTTCTTTCTCAAGATTGTAGAAAGTTGGATTCTTACTTTTTCTATTCATGCATATTAGGCATGGTCATAAACCATTTAAGAATGTTGTTTTTTCTTAATAATATTTGAGTATTTGATTTTGATATGAGTTATTAATGTGTATTAGGTATGGTTAACAAAGAACCATTTGTCCTAATTTCTCTTATCAAAGAGAGGATCAACTGCACATTTGGATATCAAGTCTCATACAGAAAGGCTTGGAAAGCAAAGCAAAAAGCAATTGTAAAAGTATTCGGCAATTGAAAGAAGTCATATGAAATCTTACCTGGATGGCTAGAGCTAATGGAACATCATTCACTAGGTTCTGTGTACAAAATTGAGACAAATGAAGTTATGGTCAACAATCAAGTTGACAATTAGTTTCGTAAGTTTCATCGAGTATTTTGGAAATTCAAGCCATGTTGCGATGCATTCAACTGGACCAAACCCATTATACAACACACACTTGTATGGTAAGTACCTTGGTGTACTTTTGATTACCATGACACAAGTTGGCAATAGTTATGTAGTGCTAATTGCATTTGCTATTGTGAAAAAGAAAGAGACCTTGAGTTCTTGGTCATGGTTCTGAGCAAACATACGCCTTTATGTTACAAGAAAACAAGGTGTGTGTTTGATTTCTAATCGGCATTCAAGCATTAAAAGGGTAGTAAAAATCCACACCTTGGCTGGTAGCCTCCAAATTTATATCATGTGTATTGTATACACCACATTGCCAGCAATTTCAACTAGAAGTTCCACATTGCCAAGTTGAAGGCAGATTTGTTAAAACTAGGTACTAAATTTATCTTAAATATTAAATTAAATATTTGTTCTTGACATGTATAATTTTTATTGTTTGCAAACCTAATGTATATATCTTGTGGTGTTATTGTAAGGTATACTATAGAAGTGCATCAATTTGAGAAGAACTTACAAAAATTTCATCAAATCAACGATGATGTGTATAGATGGATTAATAAGATTTCCAAACAAAAATGGAATTAAGCTTAGGATGAAGGGTGAAGATATAGACACATGACAACAAACTTGTTGGAGGTTGTAAACAAAGTTTTAAAGGATGCTCACAATTTGCCAATAACTGAGTTAGTCAAGCTAACTTACGACGGGATGGTTGAATATTTTGTGCAATAAGGAAAGGAGGTTGTCAGCGAGCAAAATGCAGGGCATAGATTTTGTAAAAAGTTAATCAAAGCCATGATGAAAAATTAAGAGGATGCGTGTTCCCACCATATTCGTAAGTATGATATACAATCCACAAGATTCAAAGTAGAGAAGGCCTTTAATCCAATCATATAAAAGTGCAGACACACATGGTCTAATTTGTATAGATACTATTGTCAATGTGGAAAATTCCAAGAATATCATTATTTGTGCTCTCACATTATTGCCATGTGTGTCACTGTGATATCGATTTATGGATAAAGTTTACACAATATAGTATATTATGAATACGTACATTGGACGATGGTTTCTAATTGGCAACGAGGAAGACATTCCGGCTCTTGTGGGGCAAACCTTAGCTTCAGATGAGTCAACTCTTCATAGTAAGGGTCATCTAGTGTCAACATACATTAGGAATGAAATGGATTAGACTGAATCTCGGTCTGGGCAATGATGCACCTTCTGTAGGACTAAAGGTCACAACAAACGACGTTGCCTCGCCGAGCCACATAAGGGGAAAGCTTTTCCCAAGGTGTAGGCAACATAGACGACATTAATAATTAGATTGAATGTATCAATTTTTGTAATGTATCCATCAAGCACCTAGAATGAAAATGCAGAATGTCCAGCATTTGTGGTGGAATAGTAATACAACCTCTCAGCAACATCACCTTACGATATGAAAGATAAATATTAATGTACTTAGTAAATAATTAAACCTTAAGTAAAAAGTTAGGGTAAAATTTTATTACCAACATTCCATGTTGTGTGCCATCGTTGGTGATCCATTGACGCGTATGATTTATATACCATCTCATGTACTCTGAGTTAGGGCCAAGTTTGCTAGTAAAATTCAGACCCTACACGATGAATTAGGGTCGTCGATCCTAATACTGGATATAGACATGGTGTATGTCCAGCTAATTTTCAGTAGATTTGCCACGTAAAGTAATGTCATGCAAGTTATCAGGTTGACTAGGCTCCCCTGGAATGTGTTACTTATACCAAACTAACATATCACATGGCCAAGCAGGTGCCATTCAACAATGTGAAAGGAAATCATAGGGATGATTGATTGCCAAATATCACGGCCCTACCGTGCAAACTTGCGGTAGCATATAAATAATGTCCTCAGTGTATGGCTCCCACACAATCTACATAATTACAAAATCGTAATAAAAATGCAAAATTGATCAAATTTAGTACAACATGTAATGCATAAGAGTTGACACTTACATCATCTCACTTTATATGGTCAAGTTTGAACCTATACACTTTCAACGAGTGCATATACCATGTAAAATTCACAGAGCCCCTCCATTTGTTAATCAAACGTTAAAATCTCCAAAAATAATTACATAAAACCATAAACAAACAAATTATATGTCACATATCGTGCACCAAGGAGGGGTGTCAACTGCACGTGGCAATGTACCATGTGAAGATGTAATGGAAGGGAATCTATCCCATGCCCACAACTGGATTAAGATATATAAACTTGCAATATCTGACCGCTTGTAATCAGTAGCTTTACATAGCTCATGATATAAATACACCAAAGCTGCTGATCCCCAACTATACTGACTTGAATCCTCAAAATCTTCCAGTAGTAATAGATACCTTAAAGGCACGTATGCGATAGAGTGGTCGACAAACATAACTTCACCAATCAATCTCATAATATAAGTCCAGACAAATTGTTACAACAGTAGTTATTAGTGCATATGAAGTTGTATGTCCCCGAAATGTTCATCTAACCACTTCATTTTAAGCCGACCATCTCTCAGAGTTGTCTTTAGTGGTGATATGCCAAATAGTTGCTGTATAATTGGCCTCCACTCAGCTACAATATGGCCAGTAATAGGCCTCCTGTCTATTGGTAGACCTAGCTGGATAACAACATCTTGCAAGGTAATCGTGCAATCACCCAGTGGCATGTGAAACATATGAGTCTCCAGTCTCCAAAGCTTCACCACTGCAGATATTAAATTATGATCAATCTGTAACACCCCAAAATTTAGCTATTTGTCAGTAATGACAAAATTGTATTGTTTTACAATTTCTGTCTGCTGTAAAACTATTTTGGCTATTCCATGACTGTATTTGATCATTTTGTGTGATTTGCTCCGTATCAGGAAAATAATAATTTTCAGGCCGTGGAAAATCTTTAAGTATTTATTCAGAGCTGGGGAATCTTACTAAACCTAATTCCGAGAGATACGTGTCATAATCTTTTAATTTTTAAAAATTATCTGTGAAATAAAATATACTGTATTTTTATTTATACAGCAGACAAATACTTACTGACTTATAAGCAATATGTTCTGTCCATTGTGTAATAATTTCTGTAACTATTATCCATTGGATAATAGTTTCCAAAAATATCCTGGAAATTAATCATGACAACCTTTATGACGAACCAATAGGAGAACGTAGCTTGTTTGCTAAGTTTTGAAAAAGTCAACGATAGTGGCTTGAATTCTCTAAGCCAATAGAAAATTAGTCTCTTTGAAATAACCCAATAAGAATTAGTAAAATTTGATGGTTATATATTGAACCAATAGGAATTTAGTCTTTCTTGATAAACCAATTAGAATCTAGTCTTCATTTGATAAACCAATTAGAAGTAGTCATCTTTGATGAACCAATAGGAAAGCTATAGAAATAAGATTAAACAATAAGATTAAGTCAACATTTGTGACAAAGACTTTTCAAGAGCAACCAATAGAATTTGGTCAACCAAAATGACAACCAATAGGAATCAAGTTAGTAAACATCCAACCAATAGAAATTGGTCAAGAATAGTAGTTAGACTAGTTAACTTTGCCACTAAATGGAATTAGAAAACCTAACTAAGTTAGTATAAAATCTAAGTAGTAACTAAATGAAATAAAATCTAGTTTGCTTCTCATTAGGCTACACGGTTTTGGAGAGCTCTAGGAGGTTCTAGAAAACTTGTGATGTTATATTCAAGTAACTAGATAGTTAGTGAAGAAGTTAAGAAACCTAACTAAGTTAGCTTAAATAAATTAGGAAGTAATGGAATTAGGAAACTTGGTTAGTTTTCTATTGACTTCCTAGTTAGGAAACTTCAAGAACTAGTTGGCTACTTTATCTAAGCCTATAGGAAACAAGCTTAAGGATGAAGGCTTTGGATATCTACCATTGATTTAATCTATGGTGGAGATTAGTTTCACAAAATGGCTAGGACTTTTTGTGACCCTTGGATGGCAAATATGAAGAGAAGCTCTTGAGGCTCCATTTTGAAGATGAATTTCATGGCTAAGATTTCATGGAGGAGGGATCCAATGGTTCAAATTCAAGCTTATCACTTGGAAGCCTCCACCAAGATCAATCACTGATTCAATCTATGGCTCTTGAAGCTTCAAAAAGTGGCTAGATGAACTTGGACACTCCTTTGGTGTCCAAGGGGGGGCTCACGGTTTTGAGACATTAGGAAGGCTATAGGAAAGCTTCTAACTCATTTGATCTCATCTTCTTCATTTTTCCTAAAGCAAATTTCACAAATCCTCTCATTTTCTCTTCCTCCATGGTTTCGACCAAGCTCCACTAAACACACCTCTCAACTTCCTAAATTTCATCTAATCTCATATCTTGAATCTTTATCTTATTTCAAGACACTTTGTAGTTGGAGTCTTGATTAAAATCATGCATCTTCAACCTTGATCTTCAAGTTCAAGATGAAGAACCTTTAGGTGAAGATTTGTGTTCTTCATCTTTCTTTTCTTTGGTAAGTCTCTAAGACCATATTTTGGCTTATGGTCACCTTTGATATCCTTGAATATTAATATTGTATGTGTTTCTTTGTTTTAAGTGCTACTTGGTGGAGTAGATCTATTTCAAAAGGACAAGTAAGGAGCTTTGGAGGAAATCACCAAAAGGTAAGAGGGAGATTACCCACATCAACTATATGTTAGTGGTGAAGAATGGATGTGTATGTGGTAAAGAATCCATAAAGATTTATTCACTTGTTTGTTTAAGAGCTTTCCATATTTATATGATTGTTTGGTGATTGATATGTTTATTGCTTTGATAATATGTTTTAGTATGTGTTTATGATGTATGATGATTTGTGTATGTAATAAGATGTGATTTACATGACAAAAGAAAGTATGTTGGTTCCAAAGAACCACGGAGGTACACGGCCTGAAAGTTACTTTGGGAACAAAAGATTCTAAGTATTTTACTAATCATGAGTTTTAAATGAAAAGGGTAATAAGTTAATGGTTTTAAAGATTTGCAAAGAAAGTGAACATGAAAATAAACAAAGGATTTATGATAAAGTTATTTGTGATTTTTGGCTAATATGCCAAGGATTGGTAAATTAAGTCAAGAAAATGATTTTTAAGAGTAATCTTACATGATTATTTGTAAAGGATTTAAAGTAATCAATTTTGAGATTTTTTAAAGTAAGTGAGAATTATTTTTGAAAACTATGAAAATTGGTAAGATCAGTTTATAAAGAGAAATAAATTGATGACTTGAAGTTTACTGACGTATAGCTCACCCGTTGGGTTTTGAGGCGCGTTAGGAAATTTTAAGTTGGAATAATTGATTTGAAGGAATATTGATTTTGAGGAAATAATGAAAAATATTACATAGAGGATTTTTAAGTAAAGAAAATGTGGAAAATAAAGTTAGAAATGCCATTGATTTTTGAAAAATCCAAATTGATGTTTGAAATATTGAGAAATGTTTTATGTAGTTGAGAAAGGATGAAAAATGATTTATTCGACTTAAAAATATGATTTTTAAGCTACGTGATTTTGAAAACGTTAAAAAATTGCTACGCGATTTGGAAAACGTGTAAATATTTTTCACGCAATTTGAAAACATAACAAAAGTGTTATGCGATTGTGAAAATACGTTAAAAATGATATGCGATTGAAAATACAGTAAAGATGTTGTAAGAACTGATGCACTAGACCCAGATGTATCGATGATATTATGTAATTGTATGAGCAATTATATAATATCCATTGATCTTATGATATTAGACAATTATATGGACGATTGTTATAATCTCATTTGGGGAACCCTTTTAATGAAGAAATTAAGATATGCATTGAGGCATATGATAAAATTAAGACATGCGTTGAGGTATTCGTGCATTAAGCAGAATTGCATTGAGGTATTCGTGCATTGAATGGAATATAGCTGATAGCTATTATGACCCTTCTAGTTGAAGAGTGAATGAGAATTGAAAAGTGAGATCTATGATGGATCTTGGGGGCGTCGAGGTGCAGCGGTCAACCAATGGACAGTTGGCAAGTACCATATGCCACTTGGTGACGCAGTCCGTTGTAACGCATTGACGATACCCGACAAAAACACGATTCCTTTTGTGGCATGGTAATGTCGTTGGGCTAAGGGTGACATTTATTCCAGAACATTCATCTCGAAATTGTGAAAATCTCCATGGAGTGGGAAATTGGTTTAGTATGCATACACAAGGTCAGTACACATATTGTTGTGGCATGGTAAATGTTCATATGGTGTGACATCATCATTTCATATATATATTGATAGTATTTGTTATGATGGAATTGGTACTAGTTATTATACTATGATATGTGGTTATGGAAATTATTTATGAAATTATGACATGAATATAATTGTGATAATTATGTGTATGGAATGACTTTGTCATTCGTATCATTCCTTGCTACCACATTGGTATTGATGAAAGGGGATCTCACCTCTTTGTTGTATTATTTTGTTATGCTTGTATTGTTAAAATTTGTATAGTAGATGGAACGAGTTTCTTAGACTAGATTGGAGACAAATATTCTGAGTTCGGTGACAATATCGAGGAGTGGTCATCCCAGATTCGTTGGTGTGCAGTTTTGAGGAGGAATAGATATATGACGTCTCAAGATGGATACAAGATGGAATAAGTATGTTGAGTTTTTCTCGTTAGTGTTTTACCGTACTATTAAGTAGGACCCGTCATGGGATTTGCTACTATTTAAAATTGAGTCTGTAAGTTTTATGTTTCCTGAATAATTGTTAAATATTATGTGGTGTCTATTGTATGAGTCATAATCGGTTCACTATGTTTTTTTTAATAGTACCTATAACTTTGTTAAATTTATATTTTGAACAAGAAAGAAGTTTTTAACCAGCATTTTAAATAATTAAATCTTTTATAATTTACCTTAGTTTTCTTTTGTTGAGTCAAAAAAAGTAATGCCCTATGGAGGGTGTTACACAATCTACCATAATGCTAGTTGTGCAACACCAAGAAAGCTTGCCAGTTGCAAATATGGAACTATTTGCTTTGGAATCCCATTATTGTATTTTGTCTGTGCCCTTCTGACACTCAATAACCGATCGGCTTCTCTATTCCAAATATGTTAAGAAACATGTATCTGTTGCATCAACAAGTATGAATTCTCTGGACCTAGATGAAGACTACAGGCCTGTGAAGATGATCTCGACACCATAACTACAACGTAAATTTTCAAAAATACAAATTCATTAAATACTAATACAAAATAATTAATTAATTGTACAAAATGTTATGTAAAGAAATAATTTGTTATATGTAAAAGGTGATGTATAAACAGTACTTGAAGTTAACACAAAAGGTTCATATTAACATAAAAAATATTTTATTGGTGAAGAAAAAATATTTATTTAATATGAATGATTAATTTTATGTGTACAATAGGACATTTCTAATTATATATTGTATGACAATATGTTCTACTAAATGTTTTACATGTTACAATTAGTTTATTGCTTTAACACTTAAGTAAAAGTAATGAATGTTAGTGGAGACTAGAGGAACCATAGTCTCTTGAAAAGTTTTTGGAAATCTTTGCAAGAGTATTTTTTTTTAAATAAAGCTCTAATAACCTTCTCAAAACAAGATCATACTTTATGCTCTCAACATTTTAGACAAAAATCCACGATGTGAGCTTTTTTCTTCTTTCATTCAAGCTATTATTAAATTTATATGGGTCTCATTAATAATATGAATTTCATTAATAATCAAAAGATGACAATATGTAAAATTACCTGAAATATTTAGGATTTAATAATAGTCTTCATTTAAAAGTTTTTTACACTATCAACTAATTATACATTGCTACATTATTAAAATATTTGGCTCTCCCAATAATTACATCAAAAGTCATATAGATGGTGTAAAAAACCTTACACTGACAATGTATAAAAATTAAGTTCAAATATTTATTAATAACATTTAAATTCTTTAAAATTATATTAATAATTATTTAAACAACGTCGAAAATGGATAAAAGATAACAATGCAAAAAAAAAATTATTTAAATATTTAAACGTGACAAAACAATGTGTCAAATTATATAAATTATATTTATTTAAACACTTAAATATAATATTTATTTAAAAATTATATTAATAATTAATAATAATATTATATTAATAATTATTATTTAAAAATTATACTAATAATAAAAAGATGACAATACGATAAACCTTGCCCAATTGTTCAGACTAGCTTGGATGTTTGTATTATTCCTTTGTAATTTCAACCAATCTTTTGGTGGTAAAAAAATAAAACATTGCATAAACACATGTACACACTAACAAAAATGCAAAGCTATAACCCACACACTAAGGAACATATTTTTCACAACATATTAATAGCAAATAACATATTTTAAAATAAACACTTACATTAAAAAAAATATATAATGGACCTCCAACAATAAATATTGGTTAGAATTAGATAAAAATAAAGGTAGGTGAAGAAAAATAAAATGCTGAGAAAAAAGAAGAAGAGTGAAAAGAAAGAAAAGTAAAAGGGAAAAACGGAACATAATAGTGAAAGAAGAAGAAGAAGAGTAAAAGAAGAAGAAAAAGATAAGGAGGGTGGAGCTGGTCGATGTAAATATTTATGGAGGTTCCTATAGTAACTCTTGTCACATCACCATTCAGCTTCTTTTTCTTGATTTTTTGTTTTTTTTTTGTGTGTGTCTTATGACTTCACGTGAAGTCTCCTATCTAGCTGCTACATGCAGCTTTATTTCTTATGTCTTCTCATTTAGCTGCTCTATGTAGCTTTATTTTTTTTAATTTAATTTTGAAAGGTGCCATGTGGACTAGCACTTTTTATAGGATGTTGTCACATGGCATGTGATGTGACTAAAACTGTATGAATAAAAAAGTGTCACATGGACTAACACCTTTCAAAAGGTTTTGCCACATGGGTTGCAAAGGTTGCAAGTTTTTTTTTAAAAAAAATGCGGGCTCACATGGCTTTATTTAAGGTCCCAAGTGGACTAGCACCTTTAGCTGAGTTGGCATGGAAAAAATAAGAAATTAGTGGACCCTGCTGATGTGGCAAAAACTATCTCAAACTATTAATTAGTTTTGAACCTACGCCAAATTAGTAAAATGTTTATAAATTAACACTATTTAGAGTAATATCATGTGTTTACATCTTAGGACAATTTGTTGGTGTTCAAGCCCATGATTATCGACAAGCAATTAGTTTAATTTAGTGTCTTCACATTTTATATGATTGTGGTTGTTTTTTTTGCTACTATTTCCTTTGATTTACATGAAATAAATTTTTAAATATGGGATGAGATTCCAACGACGGAATAATCAAGATTAGTCGCAATGGCGGTGATATCTTGACTTTCCTGAGGTAATGAGAAATTTTTTAGTTTATCTAGGAGCACTAACAGGGCTTTAAAAATCTCTAACAAAAATCTTATTCCATATTCCAAATTATTTCTTGTGACGATATCATCATAAATTTGTACATACATGTCTTGATTCATTTCAATCATGTTTGCATTCATGCATCAATTAAATAATTTAAAACTGGCCGATGATGAAAAACTTAGGAAATGATTGGGTTGTCGATCAAATAAACTTGTCTCAATACTCTTGAGTTCTTTATATTAGATCTTGCCAAGAACACTGGCAAGGTCTAATTTTCACATTCAAAGTAAAATAATTTGTAAACTAAAAATAAAATATTCTTGTAAAACTAAAATAAGAATCTTTAAATAAATTTGAATAATTTCACTTAACCATAACATTATAATTATGGTGGATCATAGATGCTTTCAAATAAATAAATATAATATTTCTTTATGAAATTAATTTTCATAAATAATTCATTGGCTTAAAAACATTTTTTCTCAAAAATAAAAATATCGTGAAATGCAATTTTCTTAAAAATCAAATCGACATTTTCAATTCACTACTTTCATACAAATATATTGTGGGCTTGAATTTTTGTTCCACAATAACAAGCTGACAAAATGATATTTAAAATAAAAAATAAAAAAATCCATTTAAATAATAAAAGACTAATTTAATTAATGTTACAAATAACTCTAGATTAAATAGGTAACCATTCCTTGAATGGATGGTGCAAGGTGCTAATACTTTTTCTACTCGTAATCAACTCTCAAACCTAAACTCTGGTACGTAGACTATCTTTTAGGTATCTAATCCACCTTTCCATTTTAGTAGAGTGATTGGTGGTGACTCTCAACTCTTCTTAATTTTTTTCAATGCCTTTTGGGATGGTTGCGACACTTATAAATAGGGAGGTGGGGCTGAGAGGCTCCCATTTTTGCCATTTCTACTTTTCTTTGGTTTTTCTAGCTAGAGAAAGCAATTTTCGGTGAGCAGTTGATGGCAATGTGTGACGATGTTCACAACGACTTTTTGTTATAGAGCCAACCTTCACAGTTTTTTCTTCAAGCTTTTTCCTTCAACCTAAGTATCCTTCCTTCTCATTCCCACATTTTTTCCATCTTTTTCAATTCAAAAATGGTGATAGTTAGAGAAATTGGGAGTGATGGGAAGGAAGAGGATTCACTATAAATCCTCTCAAAACCTCCACTACTATTGTGTCGTGTACGATGACGACGGTCCTAAAGGGTGGCAACCCCATGAAGGCACAAAGGTTGTAGTCCTAGATTGAGGCCCAAGATGTGATCATAAAGTGGATGGAGGCTATTCGGCGAGAAATTCTACGTAGAGAACTCTTTTTGGCCTTCAAGAACATCGTGAAGTTAGAATGCCAATTAGGTCTTTCTAGTGATTCAAGTTCTAACGCCAAGAATTTGGCTTCTATAGGTGTTTCTTCTAGGACAAAGGTCATTGAGATAGGAAGGCAGAGTGTAGTCATAACCCCATCTAGTGCGTACTTGACACCTCGAGATGCAACATTATATCAATGGGTGGACAAGGAAGTATTGGGGATGCCCCTTCAGTTGAACACCAATGAGGTCGTGGTGAGCCTTTATTCATATATACAATTGGCCATAAACGGCCTTTGAGACACCGAGTTAGAGATACACCCTCTAGGAGACGAAGAAAGAGTTTGTTCGACTAGGACCTCGGGTGACAAGCACTTTATGTATCTGTACGAGATGATGTTTGTGAGTCTCGAGGTCCAACTTCCTTTCACTTATTTTGAAAAGGATGTTCTGAACCATTTAAGGGTCGCACTAACCTAGCTGCACCCTAACGGATGAGCCTTCATCCGAGATTATGAGATGTTATGCCAACATTAAGAATTGCCTAGTTCCATGAAGGCTTTCTTTTGGATATTTACTGTGGTTCGTTCATATAGTGGTGGCCATACCAAGGATTGGATCTCTTTGCTAGCATGCATTGGTCAAAAGGTCTTTGAATAGTGCCAAGAATCATATAAAAAGTTTTAAGAATGACTACTTCCATCTAAAAGTAACACCTAGAACTAGGTCATTCTACTTGATGACAAAAGGAGAACTGTCTATTTTCTTGTATTGGTCTCAAAGTCAAAATGACATTGAGACTTGAAGATTTCGAAACTCTGAATGATAACATGTTAGAGGACAAGGTAAATGTGATTGCCTTCCTTATCGATGGGTCACAGAAAAGGAAAACATATAGCCCCAAGATATAATTAATACGACAAAGTCCAACCATTGTGCTGTCTTAGGTAGGGTTTTAGTTTATTTTCCTATTGTATAAATTTTACTGTGTAACGATTAATATTTGTATTTTCCATTTTGGGAGAAAGTATGGCTCCTAATAGGAACCTTTCAGAACTCCAACGCCAGATCATAGAGAGGGCAGCGAGAAAGGTTATTGGGAATGTGATTCCAGTTCAACCAAAGACCGTGGTGCAATTCTAAGAGCCTAGCCCTGAATCTTCCAATTAGGGCGCTAGGTTATAGGGGCGAAAGATGAAGTCGACTTCTCAAGGCAGTCAAAGTCGTCAAAAGAAGATGACCTCAACTTCTAAGCTAGTGCTGGAATTGACTTAGAGGTGGGATGACGCCCCTTTTTACGATGCTTTGGTTTGATTCTCAATGCCTTCAGTCTGGGGTCGTGGTTTCCTGGATGACTACTTCATTGACAAGTCCCTTCTTTCGGAATCCGAAATTGAAAAATTATTGGAGGAAGAATTACCCTACCAACTATAGATGGCTGAGACACAGTGCCTCCGGAATGCCTTATTCCTCCGATACCTTGGTAAGCAGGTGCTTCAAACCCATAGGTTTGCCGAGTTAGAGGAAGAGTTAAAGGGTTTTCGAGATTCAAAGGCCAAGCTAGAAAAGGATCTCGGCACCCAGTTAGCTGAAGCTAATGTTGTTAAAGAGAGCTTGAAGGCCGCTGAGGCTAAATTGAAGGCTCTTGAGCAGCAAGTGACTGGGTTAACCAAAAAGGTCAAGTCGAATGAAGTCATGATAGGCGAGCTCTAGACCCAAGTAACAATCCTTGAAAAAGACAAAGGGAAATTAGAGGTTGGGATTAAGGATATCGAATGAAATGGAAACGATTTTTTGATGAGTCCTTTGCTAATGCAATCGAACAATTGACTTTCCTAAACCTAGGGCTTCGAATAGAGGAAGCAGGATCACGCCGATAGCGCAATTGTGGATGTTAGTCTGATTCTCATTGTTCTAATTCCGATGCAACCTATAGCGGTACAAAAGGACGAGTTTGAGGAGGAGCAGGACAAAGAAGGGGAGGACATCAACCCAGCTCACTAAACTATTGATAAATACATTTTTGCCCCTTGCGTGAGGTTTTATTTTAAATTATATGGACAAGTCCTGAACTTCGGGCATTTTTGTTTTGCCTTACGATAAGTACTTGTTTTTATTCTATTATTACTTCTTCCTTTGTCTATTGTGGGTCCAACATCCTTTTCGAACATAGAAATTCTTTGGACTTAGGAGAATTAGAAGGCATTAGAATTAACTATTGTCCACTTTAGAACATGGTCTGGGTTAATGTTCTACAAGTTACCCATAGGACTTAGGAAATTTGAAATAGATTTTCAGTTATTCGTCTTGGGTCCAATGCCCAAGTCTGAATCTGTAAAATGCGTAGGACTTAGGAAACCTTGGGGAGGATTATTTTTGTGGTCTGCCTTGGGTCTAAGGCCAAGATCTGAGAAGAAAATGCTCAAGGGACTTAGAAATCTGATTTGAGAAGATTTGTTTATTGTAGAACCTAACATGGATCATAGATCATGTATGGTCTCATGTTAAGGGAATTGTCCCAATAGAATTTTTTTTTGAAAAAGACACTTCTTTGAGACGTTGGTCCCTCTGACCTTGTTAAGGCATTCAAAGCCTTGTGGGTGTGCAGTGTGTATGTCCGGGATGTTTATCCCTCGAACCTCGTTAAGGCGATCACCAATGGCCTTGTGGGTTGCACTTTTAAAAATAAATAAGTTACACTTAGCTTGATTTAGTTGGAAATTTCATTTCAATAAACCTAAATAACTGATATTTGTCTAATGAAAGAAAAAGATAAATGCCTGAAGGTACAAATAGGAATGATAAGCCTAAAACGGCACAGAAAAACTAAGTATCAGCTAGCTATAGTATTTGTGGAGTTTGGCCACGTTCGAGTATCTAGGAACTTCTTTTCCTCTAAGGGTCTCTAGTTTGTTTGCCTCGGTGTTCGTCTTCAAGGTGATCTAGTATGGTCCCTTCTAGTTAGGGACCAACTTCCCTTGGGACACATTTTTTCCTTTAATGTTCGTTCTTTGAAGGACTAGGTCACCGAGTTGAAAGCTCCTTCTACCATTTTAAGCTTGAAAGGGGTTTCTCGGATGTGCGCAATGTCTCTCAGTTCATCCAATAAGTTGAGGTTCTGACGGATGAACTCTAGGTTCAACCTTTTCAGAAAAATGTTTCCTCATCTAGCTCAGTTCTCTAATTTCTACTAGGATCATAGTCTTACATCTATATATGAGTTTTAATGGAGTTTCTCCCATGGTAGAATGTGGAGTGGTTTAGTATGCCCATAATACTTGGTTGAGTTACTATGCCCAATCAATCAACTTGTGCTTCATCAAGTCTCTTCTTTAGTCCTAGGAGGATAACCCTATTAGTTACTTCCACTTGTCCATTAGTCTACTAGTGCTCTATCAAGGTGAAGTATTGTTTGATGTGAAGATCTAATAGGAGCTTCTGGAAGTTCTTATTAATGAATTAGATCCTGTTACTTGTTATGATGGATTCTGGTACCCCAAATTGATTGATAATGTCATTGTAGGTGAATCTCTAAACTCGGGCCGAAATGATGGTAGATAGTGGCTCAGCTTTGATCCACTTGGTGAAGTAATCAATAGCCAATATCAGATATTTAAGTTTCCTAGGGGCTACCAGGAACAGACCCAATATATCCATCCCCCACCTGTAAAATGGCCAAAGAACCGAGATAATATTCAGTTCTTTAGGCGGGGCGGCATAGATATCTCTGAAGCGTTGGCACTTGTCACATTTCTGCACATGTTCCATGACATTCACTTCCATAGTAGGCCAGTAGAAGCTGGCTCTCAACGCTTTTAGTGCCATAGATTTCCTTCTGAGGCTATGTCTGCAACTTCCATCATAAATCTTAGCCAGAACATAATATGCTTTGCCTGGGTCAAGAAACTTTAGAATAGGGGAGGAAAAACTCTACGATATAGTTGATTATCGTATAAGGTGTAGTGGGCTGAGGTCCTTATTAACTACTTGGCTTCTTTGAGATCATCAGGAAGGATCTCGTCATGCAAATAGTTGGCAATAGGCTTAATCCAGTCATCTTTTTTATTGACCAACATCACAATTTCAGTGTTCGTTATGCTTAGGACCACCAAAGTTTCCTAGATAATTGATCTATTATTTTCAGGACTCTTGGTGCTTGGAAGTTTGGATAATAAGTTGGCACGAAAATTGTGAACTCTTTGAATGTGCTCAATCTTTGTCTTTGTGAAGCCGTTAAAGAACTCTTTTATTTTTATCAAGTATTTGTGCACTAGGGGCTCCTTGGCTTAATATTCTTCAAGGACTTGAGAGGTTACTAGTTGTGAATCGCTACAAAGAATGATCTTGATTGCTCACAGATCCTTTGCTATTGTAAGTCCAACAATACATGCTTTGTACTCAGCTTAGTTGTTCAATGTAAGGAATTAGAACTTCGGGGAGTATTCAATGGTTATGCCTTCACCATTTTCTAGGATTATCTTGGCACTGCTTCCTTTGGGGTTTGATGAACCGTCAACGTAAATGGTCCATGAATATCCCTTAGGAGGGTTGGTGTCATATATCAACTTAACAACAGAGTCAAATAAAACTTGAGCTTTAATGGCTTGTCAGGGTTCGTTTGTAATGCCAAACTCAAAGAGTTTTATTGACCATGCAATCATACGCCTGAAAAGGTTCTGCTTGCAAAATACCTATCAAATTAGCTGATCCATCCTCACAACAATTGGGTGACAATAGAAGTATTGTCTAAGTATGTGAGCCATTATAAGGAGTGTCAAAGCTATCTTCTCAATCTTTTGATAACGAATCTCAAGCCTTTGGAGTACTTTACTCACATAGTACACTAGTCATTGTCCTTCTTCGGTTGCTCTAATCAATATGAAACTCACGACTTCCTCATTAACTGAAAGATATATATAAAAAGTCTTGCTAGGTTCCGGTCTGGTGAGTATATGGGCAAAGTCAAGCAGCTCTTTAGGTCTATGAAAGCTATTTCACATTCTAGGGTCCACTCAAAATTCTTCCTTTTCTTAAGAAGTTTTAAAAAAAGGAAGAGATTTGTGTGTAGGTTTTGCCATCTCGTGAGGGCAACAATCCATCTTGTTAGTTGTTGGACCTGTAATGACCACCCTCTCTACTAGGGGGCCACCACACTACTAGGGTATTGTCTGGCCAGGGTCCCAAAATTCAATCACACCTTCAGGATGCAGCTCTTCCTAGGATCGAACCAGCGACCAAGGCCTTTTGTTCCACTCAAGGTGGACGCCTCTCACCAGCTGAGCTGCAGCTCAACTAGTGAGAGGCGTCTCCTTCGGGAGAACAAAAGGCTTGGGTCGCTAGTTTGATTCCTAGGAAAGGCTGCAGACCGAAGGTGGGAATTGAACGTTATACCCAATGCTAGACAATACCCTAGTAGTGTGGCGGCCCCCTAGTAGAGAGGGTGGTCGTTACATAAAAAGGCGCCTTTTATGTAACGACCACCTTCTCTACTAGGGTGCTGCCACACTACTAGGGTATTGTCTGGCCAGGGTCCCAACATTTAATCCCACCTTCTGGCTACAACCCTTCCTAGGATCGAACCCACGACCAAGGCCTTTTGTTCCACTCAACTAGTGAGAGGCGTCCACCTTGAGTGGAACAAAAGGCCTTGGTCGCAGGTTCGATCCTAGGAAGGGCTACAGCCTGAAGGTAGGATTGAATGTTAGGACTTTGGCCAGACAATACCCTAGCAGTGTGGCGGCCCCCTAGTAGAAAGGGTGGTCGTTACAGGACGTCTTTCACCATTTGAGGGCTACATATATTGATAATCGCCTTGCATTTATCTAGTTTGCCTTTATGCCATGATGTGTTAACATAAAGCCCAAAAACTTGTCTGCTTGTAAGTCGAAAGTGTATTTCTCCAGGTTGAGACACATATTATGTTTACGGAGTTTCTTGAAGACTTCGTCGAGGTCCTAGATGTGATTGCCCGTGGTAGGGTTTTAACGACCATGTTGTCAATATATACCTCTAGCATTCTTCATATTTGCTCCTCAAAGACTTTGCTCATCATGTGTTAATAGGTTGCCCTAGCATTTTTTAGGCCAAATGGCATAATACGATTACAATAACTGGTTTTCTCTATTATGGTTGTCGTATTATCTTCGTCATCCAGGTGCATCGGGATTTGATTGTATCTCGAATAGGTATCCATAAAGGATAGAAGTCAGAATCCAGAGGAATTGTCCACTATCTTGTTGAGGTTCGTGTAGTCCACGTACATGCGCCACTTCCCATTGGCTTTTTTGACAAGGACAACATTGGACAACCAAGTGGTATATATCACCTCTCTAATGAATCTGACATCTTGGAGCTCTTTAACTTGTGCCTCAATTATCTTTTGCCTTTTTGGGTTGGCTTTCCACTTCTTCTAAAATACCGGTCTAGCATCATGATGAATGGAAAGCCAGTGAGAAATGAAGTTTGGGTCAAAACTTGGCATATCAGCTAAAGTCCAGGCAAAAATATTCTTGTTTCTTTTTAGGAATGCAGTTAGTTGGTCCCTCTCTTTTGCTTTGAGATGTCTGCCAACCTTGGTGATTTGGCTAGGCTTATCGCCAAGTTTTAGGGGGATAAGTTCTCCCTCTAGTTGGGGTTGTATATCTCGAATCTCTTCTCACACTTCTAATTCATTCAAGAGGACATTTGGATGGTCTGTAGTGTCCTGATATGGAGTGAGTGATGTGGTTTTTGGAGGGGCTTTTCCAATCTTCAGGTTGGCATTATGAGCACTACTTGCCACTACCTAATTCCCTTTGATCGTGATGATCTCACCACCTTTGTTCAAGAACTTCATGGCCAAGTATGTAATTGACACCACAGCTCCGATTGTGATCAAGGAAGGGCGGCCTAGTATAATGTTGTAGGCAGAAGGGTAGTCTACTACCAAGAATCTTACTTTCATCGTCTTAACCTTTGGTTTAGCTCCCAAGGTCAGGTGTAACTCAACGTTCCTTTCTGAGGTGATTTTGTCACCCATAAAGGCAGTGAGTTCACCCTTATATGGTATGAGATCCTACTTAAGGAGTTCTAGCTTTTTGTACAAGTCTGTAAACATGATGTTGGTAGAGTTGCCTTGGTCCACAAAGATCCGTTTTACCTTGGCATTGGCCAGAATCCCAAATATCACCAAAGGGTTATGGTTCTACCACAATCTTCATTAGAAAGAGATATAGGTGGCATTTTTTGCAATCCAGATTATTTTTTAGAGATTGAATGGGAAGCCACACTTAAGACAACTCTTAAGTGCCATTTTCTGGTAGAGTTAAACCCATCATCTCCAACGAAGCCACTTGAGATGGTATTGATGGTTCTAATGACTTCTGTATGATGGTGATCCTCATCGTGTGGTGATGGATCTCATGGGGGTTTGCTTTCTTGGTTTTGTCTTGCGTCTCAGGGAGAGTTCTCTCTTCATTGATCATTTCTGGGAGGGGTCCGTCTTCTTTGGTAACGAGACGGGCTCCAATGTGGGTTGTGGCTCTTATTTCTATAATTTTGTGATCCCTGGTTGTTGGTCTTGTTCTGGGCTTGACGTATGTATTGCCTAAGGCAACCATCCCAAATGAGTGACTCAGTTGCGTCACACAGCCAGATGCAGTCCTTCGTAGTGTGTCCGTAGCCACCGTGATAATTACAATGCTTAGACTTATCTTTTTTAGCATGCTTCCTTAATAGATGCGGCCTGGGTATATCACGGAACTTGATATGATACACTTTTTGATAGATTTGGCTCCTATGAAACTTTAGGGGAGTATATTTTTCATATTTTCCCCTTGGCATTGGCTTAGAGGAGGTTCATGGTGGACATTACTCCTTGACCTTCTTTGGTTGGGAGTCCTCGTTCTTGTCAAGCTCCTTCTTAGCTCTGTTCATTTATTCCATATTGATAGATTTTTTGGACTGACTTTTGAGCTTATCCAGGTCCTTAGGATTCTTCTAAGCAATAGAAGAGGCAAAAGGTCCAGGACGAAGGGTAGCTATGATAGCATGCATAGTAACCACTTTGTCAAGGTCCTTTATCATCAGAGATTCTTTATTAAATCTATCCATAAAGTCACAAAGTGGTTCATCTCGTCTCTTCCTAAAATTATGAGGTTGTATGAAGTTTTTGGCTGGGCTTTGCTTGTTGTGAAGTGCCACAAAAGCTTCATAGATAGCTTACTAAACCAGTTAACGGATCTCGGAGGCAGGGTAGAGAACCATCTTAAGGCGGCTTTTTGTAGGGTTGATGGGAAGGCATGGCATAGTATAGGATCGGTGGCCCCATGGAATATCATGGCTGACATAAAAGTGTCCAAATGTTCCTAGGGATCTGTTGCTCCGTCATATATATCAATATTTGTTGGAAACTTGAATCCTTAGGGATATGGACCCCCATTATAAAATTTGAGAAAGGGTGGTGGAATCCGTTCTCAAGCTGGTCACTAGGTTCTGTCCCAACCGAAGGTTGCCGATTGACGATTTCTAGTCCTTCTATATGGATAGATGGTTGGCGTTGATTACTATGGCCAGGGTCGAGATTGATTTCATCCTGGCATTCTCTCACACAAAAGTGAGCAAGTGCACTATATTGAGTAGGAATCCATAATAAAATAAGTTATTGGGAAGAGAATACCATAATTTTGAAGAGAATGATTCACGTTCGAATGTACAGAAATGTTGTCCTTTGGCTCGGCGATATGGAACCTCTCAACAGCTCCTATTCCTTTATGAGAGGCAAGCGAAAGACATAGGCTTGAAATAAATAAAACTTAAGATATCTCTATCTGATAAGGGTTGCTAACGTTTTATCCATATAGTTCCATGGCATTTCTACTTGCAGCCATTGAGAGCGTTCAACGTTGATCGCCTTCTGGAGTTTCGCAATTCGCCTTTCTTGTTCCTCTAATTTTTTGCCTTGATGCATGATGACATCTATCAAATCTCGATTAGTGGGTTCCTGTTGAGTAGGAATTTCCTTGTGAGATAACGCCTCTAGCGATAGTGGGTACTTTTCATTCTGACGGCGTTCACCCTGCTGTCAAGGATCCCAGATGACGAAACGAATCTTGCTTCCTAGATATTATGATGCACAATGATTAACTTAGCTTCGAGGTTGCCTTCCGAGGTTTCTAGGGGGTGATGGAGGTGAAGCCTCGTTCTAGTGAGTGATGAAGGCTTCCACTTTATCCTATTACACTTCCTGATTTTTAGGTTAATTCTAGTTGGTAGCAGCTTGCTATCTGGTGTTAACCATGGTGGATTTGAAAGTAGCAATTTAGCATTCTCATAGGTCACGCCAATGGTCTAAGTTGGTATCAAAGGTGTTTACCTTATCTCACCTCTAAGCAATATTTGATGGTGGAATCCTCCTTGGTGCAATGGCGACAGCAACGGAGTGAGGGGGTATACTTGTAAGGCACTCTGACGCTCATGTTAAGGTTGTGCACTAGGAGAGAAGATTGTATGGGAGAATATATATGCCTGAATGGTTTAGTCTTGTATTTATAGATGGACATTGCTTGTAGGCTAAGTAGTATTTAGATACATACTGTTTAGATATGATTAAGATTTAGCAGTTGTTAGGAGATAAGATCCCAAAATCTCCTATTCTATTAGGAATTAGTTGGGATAAGATGATAGTTTGTTAATGTATAATTGTTTCCCTATAGTTAGAGGCCATAATTGGGCCAGTCGGATTTGGGTCATTTATGTTGAGCCTAGATCTAGAAAATTGGTCTAGAGCAATAACAATTTTGTTTTTTACTTTTAATGCTGTTATTAAATTTAAATAAAATGTATAAATAGTATTTCAGATTTCCAGATAATAATTATTATTAAAAATACAATATAAACAAAAAATTTATTTAATGAAAATAAAAGTATAAATTACAAGAGGAAGAAACATATAACAAGAAACAAAAATCAAATAAAACTCACAAAAGTGATAATGACATTTTGAAACATATCCACGTAACAGTGCAATCACGAAAGATGACAAGTAAATATTTATTTTTATCCTTTAAAAATATAAGTATTATCAGTATGATTATCTAACCATCTAACAATAAAGAAAAAAATTTATACATCATTTTTTTATACATTATTTTTAAATAGTTATGATTAAGTAAAAAAAATAATAAAAAATATGTATGTAATTAATGATATAAAAATAATATAAAAAAATAAATGTAAAAAAATTAGAGTTAAATAATAAATACAATAAAATAGTCTTTCAATATTAATCAACGTTTTTAAATAATACTGAACATTGACCAGAAAAGTTTAAAATTTCAAGGTCTAACAAAAACCGAAATTTTATGTATGTATACATTCATATATATTATGTAAATATATGACAATATTTTTTAATATAATAAATACATTACAATATGTAATAAAATATTATATATATATATATATATATATATATATATATATATATATATATATATATATATATATATAAAGTGTATAAATAAAATAAAAAAAATTGAAATATATTTTTAGTATAATTAAATTGATTTAGCATATATAATACATATTAAATTAAAAATACTATATTAGTATATTTCATTAATCTATATTAGTATCACATCAAATAAATAAAAAAAAATTATTTTATTTTATATTAATCCTATTCAAATAAGTAAAAAGAGACAAGGTAAGCTTTTCAATATAAATAGAAGTCAAATTATTATTACATCATCCATAATTTATAATTTATAATATAATATAATAATACAATATAATATAATATAATAATATATACACTCTAAGGCTCATTTGGAAAAAAGCCATGCCACGTTTATAAGCATTTGACTTTTCCTTCACCCAAAATTCATTTTCCTAAAATAGTAAGTTAAAAGAATTTCAAATTTCAAAACTCTTTAAAAATATTACAAGTAGCAATTATTCATTTTAATTGAAAAAAATAGATCATCAATCAAATTAAATTAAATTAAACTAAATTAAATATAATCTAATCAAATTTTTTGTGATATATAAAAGAAAGATAGTGTAAATGAAGAAAGTGACATATGTCGACATGATTCTCAACCTTAAATTATATATATATATATATATATATATATATATATATATATATCCAGTTGTTTCCTACTACAATCATAGGAAGTTTGATAGGCTGTAGAAACCATTGTCATTTCTTGGAGAGTATTAAGGATTTGATACTCGATGTCCCAAACATAGACATATTGGCGCTGAAGGATTTGAACGTCGGATCACGTTCTTAAAGCAGCAGATCGGGAGGAGTTGCTCTCTGATAGTAAAGTTTAGAAGGATTTTTCCAATTGAGAACTTTGGAAACAACTGGATTGACTTTGATTTCTGAGATCTGCTCAGATTGTTGACTTTGGGAATCTGGTTTGGACTGAGAATCAGATTGTTTGATCGTATTGACAATTTTAGAAACTCTGGAAGTTTCAGATTGAGGGGTATCCGGGATAACTGCATTAGTTGGCGGAATACGCTTGAGTTTAGAGACAATTTCACTGACTAATTTAGTGTTCGGATTAGAACTAGGATTCCCTAAATTCTTGTTCTTTAAGAGTTTTATAGATTCTTTGACTTGTTTAGAAATTCTAAACGGCTTAAAGATAGGTTTCTCTATCTTAGGGGCTTCAGGTTTTACTCCAGAAGTTGAAGTATGATTTTCAATTTTCTCTTTAAGTTTAGGTTCAGCATTTAAGATTTTTTCGCCTAAAACTTGAAGATATTTGTTTGTATAATTATTTTGTTCCATAAGACTCACGGGGGAGCTTTGTAAGCCCCTGTTGTTGGAAGGCCTGTAGTGTTTGGATTGAATAATCGTCAAAGGTCTGTTTGCGAGTAGATTGAGGGGCTTGAATCTGAGTAGATGACTCCGGAAGAGTAAATGACTCAGAAGTTTGTTTGGTAGATTCAGTAAGAACCAACTTACCTTTTCCTTTGTTACCCCTTCCACGGGAAGGGAATGATGAGGATGATGAGCCTCCTCGAGGCATTCTGCTACTTTCCCTGAAGAAATTCACGGGTAAGGTAATCAGGTAAAGTGTTTGAGGTTCCCTTGATATACTCAATATCAAAATCAAAGATAGATAAAATGGCTTGCCATCTTGCAAAAATTTGTTTGGATGCTAAATTTTTTACATCTTTTAACAAAATGTCTTTAGCAGATTTGCAATCAACACGGATTAAAATTTTTTGATTTAATAAATCTGATTGAAATTTTGTAATGCACAAAACAATTGCTAAAACTTCTTTTTGACAGTTGAATAATTAGTGAAGAATTCCAATGCTTTGATGCATATGCAATGACATGCTCTTTGTCTGTGACTCGTTGTTTGAGAATGCCACCATAACCTAAGTCAGAGGCATCGGTTTCGACAATTTTGAATGAGTTAGGGTCAGGAAGGTAAAGGCATGGAAGAGACTTTACCTGAGATTTGATCTGTTTGATAATACCTGTATGGACATCAGACCATGGAGGTGGATTGGCTTTCAAACGATCATGCAAAGGTTTAATTAAATTACTAAGCTGAGGGAAAAAGTCAGCAACATAATTTAAACAACCAAGAAACCTTTGAAGTTGGGTTTTATCAATAATTTGATTAGGGAATTTGTCAGCAAATTCAATAACTCGATTGATAGGATTGATAGTTCCTTGGTAGATGTTATGACCAAGAAAACGGATTTGAGTTTGAAACAGATTAATTTTTGATTTAGATACAGCTAAACCATTCTTTTTAATTACATTAACAAAGATGTTAATATGTTTAAAATGTTGATCAACAGATTGAGAGTATACAAGAACATCATCAATGTATACAATAGTAAAGTTTGAATATTGGTTGAAAATTTCGTTCATAATCCTCTGAAACTCAGAATGAGCATTTTTTAGACCGAAGGGCATTACATTCCATTCGTATTGCCCGAAAGGAACTGTGAAAGCCGTCTTGTAGCGATCACTTTCTTTAAGTTGGATCTGCCAAAATCCTGATTTAAATTATTAGAAAATTCTTTTTCAGAATCTTCATCAGATGATTCAATGAGAAGATGATTAAGCTGTTCTTCGACAGCTTGATCAAGATTTAAGGCTTTAATTTTCTTTTTAAGCCGACAGTATTTGCTAATATGGCCTGGTTTGCCACAATTGTAGCAGATGACAGGTTTCGTTGGAACCTTGACATTGTCAATGGGAGGTTTTGACTTAAACTCTTGCTTAAGTCTTCTTGGTTTGGCAGAAGCTTTATGCTTAAAGTATTTAGATTTTTGATTCTGTGGATGAATCTGTTTTTTATGTTTTTTCTTCGCACAAGGAAGGCCAAATTGTTCGCAGAAGATTGGATCTTGTCATCTTGACAATTTTCAAGGCAACTTTCCGGACGAAAGCAATGAGTTACAACTCAACCGCTATAAGTTTCTCCATTAAGAGATTGACCACGGATCTTGTCTCGACTTTGTCGCCAAGAGACTTAGGCGACCTGCAAGGAATTTCTCCTTCCGAAAAGGTTGTTGAGATGTAGACTCGGTTATATCACGATACCATCGGAAGTCAGATAAAGATTTGCACTTTAATTCGGATAGAAGCTCAGCAGATCTATCACGCCAGATTGTTGTATCGCCAATGAAGTGTTGAACAATAGCGAAGATTAATGCATTGACAGAGTCAAGAATTGGTTTGCCATCACTAAGAAGGTATCACGATACCATCGGAAGTCAGATAAAGATTTGCACTTTAATTCAGATAGAAGCTCAGCAGATCTATCACGCCAGATTGTTGTATCGCCAATGAAGTGTTGAACAATAGCGAAGATTAATGCATTGACATCAAGAATTGGTTTGCCATCACTAAGGATTGGATAATTATCGAATCAAGTTTAACGGCATTATATATATATATATATATATATATATATATATATATATATATATATATATATATATATATTAATGAAGTTAAAGAAATAATATTGCAAAAAATATTAAAAACAAAATTAAGAAATTAATATCTAAATTATGAATATTAATTTTGATTGTAAAATCAATATTATAAAACTAATTTAATACTGTAAAAAATATATAATATAATAAAATTTGATTAAATAAAATATAATGTAATCAAGTTTTTTGTAGTATATAAAAGAAGGATAGTCTGAATGAAAAAAACAACACATGTCTA
Source organism: Ormosia emarginata (assembly GCA_029884605.1). Lineage (NCBI taxonomy): Eukaryota > Viridiplantae > Streptophyta > Magnoliopsida > Fabales > Fabaceae > Ormosia > Ormosia emarginata. The sequence continues at coordinate 38,531,715 of JAQQTP010000074.1, read as the reverse complement.
AAGGTTCAATCATAAATAAAAATATATATATTTTAATAAAATAAAGGAAATAATATTGCAAAAAAATATAAAATAAAATTACAGAATTAATGTCTCAATTATGAATATTAATTTAGTTTGTTTAGAAAATATTGATATAGAATATTAGGCAGCATTTAAATTAAATGAATAAAGTCAATTTAAGAAAGATTCATATTAATTGATTGAAAAATCAATATTATAAAATCAATTTAGGATTTAGGGTATATTTTTTCCCCAATTTTAGAAAATCATACCATAAAAATATATAAATAATATACATATTATATATTATATAATATATAATATATAATATATAATATAATAAAATTAAGGTTTAAAAGTCCTAATTATGTATATTATGAATATTTATAAGAAAATATTGATATTTAATATTACAATCATTTGATTTTCAATTAATGAAATCAGCTTAGGAAAGATTGATTTATTGTTGCATTTTTTTATAATTAATTAATTAAAAAATTAATTTAGGATTCATCAAAGCAAAATCGAAGATATTGTACCAAGTAAGCTTCATTGGAAGATTGAGATTTGAATTATATCAATAGCATTGAGATAATTGTCCAAGATGAGAATGTATACTCATTATTCTAATATATGATATGATTTGCTATATGAAATAATTCATTTAAATTCATGTCTGTATTGACATCTCTTATATGTAGGGTAGTTGACATGGAAGCAAATTGCTCATGAATCTTGGTAATGATGCAACACATGATTTTGGGAGCAAGTAAGTTATTATTTGATCAATATTTAGTGTTATTATGTGTTTCTTTTTGTGTTAGATGAAATCTCAAGTTTTACAAATTATTTTAGGCCAACTACTAGAGAAGATGAAAAATTTGCTAGATGAATATAAAAAAAAATTACTCTACCGACGATTTAAATGGAAGACAATTGATAAAATGATAATATTATATATCTCATTGATTTAGATCATTTACAAAATGAAATTTGTTTCCTTTTTACTTTAAAAAATATTTTGTTCAGTAGTGGATACTTATAGAAGTGGCAAAATGAGTTAACCCGCCCCGCCCCGCATTTAACCTGCAAAAATGCAGGGCAAGACGGGTTAGTCTGTTTTGAAAAATGGGTTAGAAGTGCCAACCCACCCCGCTTTAGTATGAGTTGGCGGGTTAGCGGGTTGACCCGCATAAAGAAAAAAAAAAAAAAAAATAAATAAGTTGATCCTATAAAAAATAAAAAAAATCATAAAAATAAAAAAATAGAAAAATTATAATTTATAGAGATTAAAAAAATAAAAAAATAAAATAAATTTAGATCATACGCATAAAAATATCACAAATACAAATAATAAGACTAATTTGTAACACTTTAAAAAAAAACTCAACCCGACGGGTCAACCCGCACCCGCCCCGCTTAACCCGTTGGTTAAGCAGGGTGGGTTATGCGGGTTGAAAATTAAAAGTGGGTTAAAATCTTGAACCCAACCCGCAAAAAAATAGTAGGTTGGCGAGCCAACCTAACGGGTTGAACCCATTTTGCCACCTCTAGATACTGAGCTACACCTAGGTAGACACATTTTGGTGGTTTCTTCCTTGCGCAGAGCGTGTTGAAACGAGGCGGTTGGTACCTGCAAAGAACACTCCAGTGCTTAAGTTAAGCTATGCGCAATTAGGATTTATGCTAAAGAGCAATAGATACCTGTTAGAGGTGTTTGAGCCTAGTATTTATAGACGTTGGATAGGGAGATACGTTCCCTTAATAGTTGCAAATGATCCCTATAAGATCGGAATGTCGATACTACAATTATGGGAAGTCAAAGGCGGTTATGAATGTTATTATTACCCAAGATCATAATTAGCAATTACAGATACTCATAGGATTTATTCACTGCGTAAATCTCATGGTAATGTTGCTATTACCTAATGTCGTGGTCTGATATCCGTTGTAGAGGGATCTCAGCAGTGTACTATGAATACCCATTGGGGTGTCAACGACGGACTCCAGCTAGATACGTGCCGGGTTGACTCATGTGACAGGTGATAACTCCAAGAAATGAAGTTATTTCACTTGAATTTGAATGTTTATTTGCATGTTAGTCTTAAATTTTCAAGTCCACAAGTTCATTTCATGCATGATTTTGATGATTAAAGCTTTCCTTATCAAATACTTAGGAATTAAGTATTTAATGACTTTATTTAAGGAATTTGGATGGATCCTAGCTTCACAAACTTTATCATTGTTTTGATGCATGTATTTAAGATGAGAAGGCCTTGGAAGAGATAAGCAAAGTGAAAAGAAGCTTAAATATGGAAGAAAACATGAAAGAAGAAAGATTTGACAAGCCATGCCTAGGTGTGAATTTACCACGCCTAGGTGCCAAAGTCTCAATTTTTAGGAAGAAGTTAGACAGAGAAATCCACGCCTAAGCGCGGGAAAGTGGCGCCTAGGCATGGGCAAGCTGCACCTAGGCGTGGGTAAAAGCAGCGCCTAGGCGTGGGTAGCTAGCTGGTAGTGCTTGTTTTTTTGTCACGCCTAGGCATAGGAAAAGCTCAGGTCTGAGAATTTGGCCCTTTTTATCTAATTTTGGAGAGCATTGGAGGGGACTTTTGATTTTTATAAAAATGAGTTCCATACAGAAAGGGAAAGGGGGAGATTTCTACTTGGAATAGAAAAAGATTCGAGTGAAGAATCAAGACCAAGGGAGGAAGATCAAGCTTGGATTTTCTCCACTTTTGTTCATTCTTCCCTTTTTTTTCTCTCTTGATTTGTAATTTGATGGGTTTCATGATTTTAGGTGTTTTACCTTCTTGTATGATGTTGATAAGCTTATATTTTATAGTCTTAAACCTGATAAATTATGGTGATTTGCTTATATTTATTGGTGAATTTTAGATGGATCTTTATGTCTTCGTTTTCACAAATTAAAGAGGTTGATCACATTTGGAGTGAAAGCATGCGAAAACACTGCGTTTTTAGAGCAAAAGATGCTCATTTACACGGCTGATAAACACCATTTTTTATATATTAGTTAATCCTCATATTCAGCATTTTAGACCTCTCTTGTGCTTAATCAATTGATTTTGGCCATCATTTATAAGTTTAGGTTCAAATTGGACTTAGTTGTATTTTTCAGCGTTGTGGCAATTTTACACTATTTTTGTATTTTGAGTATAACTTGAGTTATAGACATCTAACAATTATGATCTTTACCTTTTAGCAAATCTGAGAGAAAACTCTAAAACTTTGATGAAGAGCTCCAGAGCTGAATCAGATGTCTAGTGGGTCATATTAGGCTTGGAAGTCAGAACAGAGGTGTTGTCACAGGAACTTGAGTAGTTTGTAAAGATTGGGTCGTATCATGGGCTGTAAGAGTCATAATGGGGTGAAACTGATGGCATTGAAAAGTTGAGACAAAACCCTTCAACTTTCATGAGACCACTTATCCAAACGGTGGCGTTTTGATGGGGTTTTTAATGTCTGAAGTTAGATAGGGTTCTGTGTCAACTCAGAAGCGATTGAGGAACACCCTGTCTAACTTTGAAAATGCTTCTTCCAAGGACACATGGTCGTGTCTCTAGGTAACACTGTCGTGTGTCCCCTTATAGTGTAAATTACATGATTTTTCAAGTCACACGGCCATATCGTGTACTCACACGGCCGTGTGAGGTCTTTTGGAGCGAAAAATAGATAATTTTGCCCCTCAAACTATTATAAATAGAGCAAATTCCTAAACCTTTTAGAGTATTTTGTGACAGCAGACTTTGAGAGGCAAAGGGTTTTGAAGACAAGTGCAAGAGTAACTGAAGTTCAACCATTGAGGACTTCTTCTCCTTTTTCATCTTTTCCATCTTCTCTTAAGATAGCATCATGGTTGTCCCTTCAACTTTTATTCTTGTTTGTGCTACATTAGCCATAAGTGGCTTAAATTCCTTTTCTAGGATTATAATGCAACTCTCTACTTTTCTATATTGAATTATTAATTTAATTTTTTGTTAATGTAAAATTATTGTTCTTGATTCATTCTTAGTATACTTAATGCTTGTGGTATGTTGCCGGCCATATTTACTTAATCTTAGGCTTTAGGCAAAAGATCGAAAGATGAAACCTAATTGCTAGATAATATAAGAATTGAACTTAGGAATTGAGACCTGGACATAGGCTTAAATCATTCGAGGAGCAAACGATTGTCATAAAACCTAATAGGTTGGAACTTGGATTAATTATCATGAGACTGGAATTGATGAAGTTTTAGCACGTTTTTAATGCCAATAAATTGGGCTTTAAACAATTTAGGATAAATCGCCTTCAAGAACATAATTGAACATTAGCAAAGATAGGATTACAATTTATCATAGGGGGTATTGTAGTGAATTCCTAGTCCTAGACCTTTTAAATATTAGTTAAATCTTTACTTTTCTAGATTTATTTGCTTACTTCATTCCTTTGTTTTTCGTCTTGATTTTAATTGAGCTTCACTATTATTTTTAACTGCTTAAGTAATAAAAGTCATCATAAGAATTAGTAATCAATTGTTCCTTATGGGAACGATCTTTATTTTACTACTTATACGATTCATTCGCTTGGGGAAAATTTACAATAAGTGTTTGGCGTCGTTGCCTGGAATCCTGTTGATATTAACACAAGCGGCAATTTGGTTGATTTAAGCAATTTTTATTTTATTTTATTTTCATCTTATTTTATATAATTTATTCTTTGAATTTTCAAGTGTTATTTCTTTCTTATGCGTAGAACGAGGAGTCAAGAAGATCTTACTATCCCAATTGATCTTGAGATCGAGAGGACACTTTGCAATATTAGAAGGGAAAGAAGAACACTAAGAGTTGAGGAAGACCACATGGAGAACAACAATAACTAAGTCGCCAATCAAGAGTGAAGACTAAGGGATTATGGAACCCCTAACATTAGCGTTCATCAGTCTTCCATTGTAAAGCCACGGGTAGAGGCCAACAATTTTGAGATCAATACGTCATTAATCTAGATGGTCCAACAATTACAATTTAGCGGGTCAACAACTGAGGACCCACATCAGCATTTAGATGAATTCTTATAGCAATGTGGCACGATAAAGATAAATAGGGTTTCAACTGATATTATACTTGTCAGACTTTTCCCTTTTTCTCTTAAGGGGAAGGCAAAGAAGTGGATTCACTCGGAAGCCTCAAATTCACTTACCACATAGGACTTAATGGAGCAAGCTTTCTTGGACAAGTACTATATGGTTGGAAAAAAAATCAAGCTTCGTCATGACATCACTACCTTTTCCCAAAAGGAAGATGAATCATTTTATGATGCATAGGAGAGGTACAATGATCTCATTTGTCAGTGTCCACATCTTGGCTTATAAGATTTTGTTGTTATGCAAACATTCTATGCTGGGTTAACTCTTTCTACAAAGGCAACTCTTGATGCCGCGGCTGGCAGTGCTTTTATGGCAAAGACTCCAACAGAGGCAAGGGCTTTGATTAAGGAGGTTGTTTCGAACATTTATATGTGGCCAAGTGAGAGATCATTTTCAAAGAAGCAAGCTAGAATGATAGAGTTTGATGTTATTTCTATGTTGAATGCCAAGTTTGATGCCTTGACTAAGTCACTTGAAAAGCTGAATGTCAATGTTGTCTCTACTCCTAACATAACTTGTGAAATATATGGCAGAGGGCACTTGGCTTCAGAATGCAATGCAGTAGAAACATATTCTCAAGACTTGTCTTTGGAGCAGGTGAATTATGTGCAAAATAATAATTCCAAGGCTTAAGGAAATCCTTTCTCCAACTCATATAACCCTAGATGGAGAAATCACCTCAATTTCTTATATGGTACCTAACAAAACATAGGGGCTCCATCCAACAATAGACCCCCACCTGGATTCCAACAACCTCAACAATCTTCTCAAGGTGCGAAGTCTAATTTAGAAGCCCTCATGCAAAATTTCATAGTTACTCAAATGGAACAAAATCAAGTCATTCAAGCACTAGTGTAGCAATATGGGGAGTCCATCAAGCAAATCAATACTCGCATAGATCAAATGATCACTCACTCCAAGATGCTTGAAACTCAAATAGCCCAACAAGCAAGCTTGTTCAATATGATTCAAGGGTGAATACCAAGTCAACCGAAAACTAACCCAAGGGAGCAAGTTCAAGCAATTTCATTGAGAAGTGGTAAGCAACTTGAAGGCCCCACAAGGGAAGAAAAGCTTAAAGATAAGGAAACCCGTGAAAATGAGGAGAAGCAAGAGAAGAGCGAGGATAAAGCAGGAGATGACGAAAGCAATACAAAGTATGTTCCTCCAAAAGCATATGTTCTACCTTTGCCCTTTTCCTCAAAGGTATCAAAAGGCGAAACTTGATAATCAATTTGAAATATTTTTGGAGGTCCTTAAGAAGCTTTACATTAACGTTCCTTTTATAGAAGCTCTGTCCCAAATGCCCTATTATACTAAGTTCTTGAAAAAGATTCTCTCTAATTAGAAGAAGCTTGAGGACTATGAAATCGTTGCTTTGACGGAAGACTATAGTGTAATCATTCAAAACAAGCTTCCACTTAACCTTAAGGATTCGAGTAGCTTTTCAATTTCGTGCTTAATTGGGAACATGAATATTAACAAGGCTTTGTGTGATCTTGGGGCAAATGTGAGTTTGATGCCCCTTTCTATTTGTGAGAAACTTGATATTGGGGAGCTCAAACTAACCACCATCTTTTTTTAATTGGCAGATAGGTCAATCAAACATCCTATTGGCATATTAGAGAATGTACCATTGAAGGTGGGAAAGTTTTATATACCGGTCGATTTTGTTGTACTTGAGATGGAAGTAGATGTTCAAACCCCATCATCTTGGGCAGGCCATTCCTAGCCACTGCTAGAGCTGTGTTTGATGTGAAGCACAAGAAAATAACCCTCAAAGTAGGTGAAGAAGTTGTTGAGTTTAATTTATCTTAAGTTTCCAAGCAATCGACCATTGTTGATTCTTGCTTGAGGGTTGATGTGGAAGAAAGGCTAGCTAGATAGGTACACACTAAAAGCCATCCACAAGACCCCTTAGAGAAGTGTTTGGTGCACAATGGTAACACCAACTTTGAGAATGCCAAGCTTTGGAAGAAGAGACCAAAAAAGCGGTATGACAAGTGTATCAAGCAGCGTGAGTTTAAGATTGGGGATAAAATTCTTGTCTGTAACTCACGTCTTCATCTTGTTCTTAGTAAATTTTGGTGAAAATACTATGGACCATATGAGATTGTTCGCATCTTATCATGCTTGAGGTGAAGAAAGAAGGCCACAAGACATTCTTGATTAATGGCCAGAGAGCGAAGCACTATAAAGAAGGAGTGGGAGCTGAGCACCACTCCATTGGCATTACCTAAGCATGGAATTGGCCCATGGTCAAGCTAATGACTATAACTTAAAGCTTCATAGAAGGCAACCTGTGTTTCTATCCTTGCATTTAATTTTTCAGTTTTTGCCTTGTTTTTCCTATAAAAAAAATTGTCGTGACCCTTTTTGTTTTTCTTGTGCAGTTTTAGACAACATGTCACTGCTCAATTAGACTAGATGTTTAAGTTCATGGCTACACGCCTCCCTCCTACTCCACCTCTCCCACCACCTTCGTGATCTTGCGTTTTCATTTTCAAGGAAGTTTCATTATCTTTTGTTCTGTTATTTTTCTTATTAAACGTTGAGGACAATGTTTATCTTAAGTGTGGGGGGAAATTGATGAACACTTGAATATTGTTGGTAATCAAGCAGGAATTATGTATTAATTGCTTGAATTAATACTGAGCTGATAGAGATATGTTTTAAAGGAGAGTCCACTACTCATGAACAAATAGTGGATTAGATAAGTTTCACATGGGTAATTGACCTAGACATAGGCTTTTATCTATAATTAGTTTTTCGCTAGCAAAATCAATCCTTGGTAGATGCTTTTGATAGGGACCCCTAGGCATTAATCACTCTTATCTTTCTCTTGCAGACTTGGTTTTTGGTGTATCTTTTCTTGTTTCTTTAAGTTGTTATTTTCATTAAAAACCACTCTTATATTTCAATTACTCGGATAAGAACTTTGTGGAAATTGGTTAGGTATTAGCACCTTTCTAGTTGTCAATCCTTTAGGACATAATACTTTAACTCTCATTATATTACTTGTCAACATATGCACTTGTGAATCTAAATAAGTTTTTGATTTAGTTGTCGGGGATTGAGTTTAGATTTGGTGCCACTTCTTATATCGATTCACAACTCTTAATTCAAGTTTTGTTTGTTTGTTTTATTTTTTAGGTACTTGGCTCTTGTATGCAAAGGACTCGAAGTGTATCTCGATTTCCTTACAATCCTGAGATTGAGAGGACCTTTCAAAGATTACTAAGAGAACAAGTGCAAGCGCAGGCACACAATTTTGACAGCGATTCTGAGATGGCGAAAGAAGAGAATACTGAAAGACTCTTGAGGGAGTATGCCACTCCAAATGCTTGACATATCTGAACTAGCATTAGAAGGCCAGCTATACAAGTGCAAACTTTTGAGATCAAGTTCACTATTATCCAGATGGTTCAGTCTACTTTGCAGTTCACAGATCTGCCTCATGAAGATCCTAATGCTCATCTAGCTAATTTTCTGGAGGTCTGTGATACCATCAAGCATTAGGGGATGACTGATAATGGGGCTCGCTTGAGGCTCTTTTCTTTCTCTTTGATGGATAGGGCCAACACTTGGCTTCAATCCTTATCTAAGCATTCCATCACTACTTTGGATGAAATTGCACAGAAGTTTTTGGACTGATTCTTCCCTTTCATGAAGTCAATGAAGTACAAAAATGATATCTTGTCCTTCAGGAAGTTTGATGGAGAGACTTTATGTGAGGCATGGGAGCCATTTAAGGAGATTCTGAGGAAGTGCCCTCATCATGGAATAGCATAATGGATGTTGGTACATACATTCTATAATAGTCTGACAACATTCATTTAATCTATAATTGATGCAGTAGTTGGAGGGGTTCTCGTGAGCAAGATTATAGACATGGCCTACAACCTTTTGGAGGAAATGATTACTAACAATTATCAGTGGCCAGTAGAGAGGGTTACTCCTAGGAGAGTGGTAGCTGGTATACATGAAGTTAATGCTCTCACATTGCTGTTGGCTTAAGTGGCAGCACTCTCCAAGAAGTTTGACACCATAGTAGTTAATTCAGTGGCAAGTGGAGATAATAACTCAGCTGAGATTTATGATCATTGTGGAGACTTTCACTCTACTGTGAATTGCACAGCTAGCCTGGAGAGTGTGTAATATGCCAGTCAAGAAACTTCACATTAACATTAACATACCATTTGCTAAAGCTTTGGAACAAATGCCTAGTTATGTGAAGTTTATGAAATATATCTTGTCCAAGAAAAGAAGGCTTGAATATTATGAGACCGTAGCTCTCACAGAGGAGTGTATTGCCATCTTACAAAATAAGCTACCTCCCAAGTTGAAAGACCCTGGAAGCTTCACCATTTCATGCACCATTGGTAGTCAATTCTTTGGTAAAGCTTTGTGTGACCTACGGGCAAGCATAAACTTGATGCCCCTATCTATCTTCCAATGCTAAGGTTGGGGGACATAAAGCCAACTTTGGTTACTCACTTATCCAAAGGGAGTCATAGAGGATGTCTTGGTCAAGATAGACAAGTTTATTTTCCCAGCTGATTTCATAATCTTAGACATGGAGTAGGCCCGCAATGTACCATTGATTCTTGGGAAACCTTTCCTAGCCATTGGTATAACTATGATTGATGTGCAAAAAGGTGAACTTACTATGCAAGTCAATGATGAAAAGGTAACCTTTAATATTTACAAAGCCATGAAATTTCGAAATGGTCATGAAGAATGCTCCTACATAGGTATGATTGATCAAGAAGTCAATAATGCATTTCATACTAGTTTTACTGATGATTCCCTAGCTTTATCTTTGACATCCATATATGAGCATATAGATAGGGATGATGTTGTTGAATGTATTAAGCTACTTGACTCCTCTGCTAAGTTTTTCAGGAAACCGAGCTTTGAACCATTGAACATACCTTCTGACAAGCCCATTCTTTAGCCTTCCATTGTCACTCCACCCAAGTTGAAGCTCAAACCATTGCCCGATCACTTGCAGTATTCATACTTGGGGGAATTTCTACATTGCCAGTTATCATTTCTTCATCTTTGTCAGAGGAGCAGGAATCCAAGTTGTTGAGAGTGCTTAGGGAGTACAAAAAGGCTTTGGGTGGACTATTGTAGACATCAGAGGCATCAACCCTACTATTTGCATGTGATGAACCTCTAAAAAATTATATTTTTATAGTTTGAGATCTTAAATTTTCATCCTCTTTTAATCTCTTTGATTGAGTTTTGTTCTCAACTTTTATTATGTTTTTAGTACTTTAGACTGTGTTTTTATGTGTTTTTGATAGGTAATTGCACATGGAAAAGATTGGACATTTGAATGAGCAAGAAAACAAGAAGAAAATTCCATTTAGTGTCCAGCACTTAGGCGCTGAAGCCTCACTGCTTGAGCACGCAATGTGCGCAGAAGAATTTCTCTTTAGTGTCCCAGCGCTTGAATGCTAGGAGTGGAGCACCCAAGCACGCAAAGCATATACAACAACATGATTTCAGAGATACAACGCACAGGCGCTGTATAGTTAGCGCTTGAGCACTAGTCGTGTGGGCTAACATGTTAATTTCTTTATAAATACAAAAGTTACGCCAAATTGAATACACACTTAGACAGAACGCAGCAGCCGTCAAGAGGCACAAATCTTAAAGTGGTGTGGGCTCAATTAGGCTTGAAGATTATGAATTTTCTTCAACTTTTTCACCTTTCTACAATGGAATTTGTTGTATTCTTCCCTTTGTGTTCTTCTTTTTTCTATGTGTAACTAAACCTTTTTCGTTAGGGTGATGATGAATCTTGTTCTTAGATGATGTAAAATTTTTTATGAGTTTAATCTATGTTTTTATTTCATGATTTTTGTGTTTATCTTTTTTCTTAATGCTTTTCTAAATTTGGCCAATTTGGAAATGATTTTTGGGTTGATGTATGATTTGGAAAAATTTGTATGAACCTAGAGTTTGTGATAAACATCATAATTTATGTCATCGCTAGGAATAGACGTTGTAGGTTATGTGGTCTTTCTCTTAATTCTCTCGTTTTTAATAATGTCTTCTCTATTTTGGGTTATACTGAGGGATTAGTTAATTGTAAATAGTGTGAAGATGATTAATATACTAAGGGATTGGATATTGATTAATTTTAGGAATTGACCATGAATCATTAGAATAAAACTTAATTAAACCAACATTTGATTTTGTATTTAAAGAGTTCAACTGAAATCTGACCTTTAACACTGTCATATCATTGTCTTCTAATTTTACCCAATTAATTAAATTTTTTTATTTTTGCTTTTTCTCTCTTATTATTGTTTTTACCAACTCTCTTTTCTATAGCTTGAATAGTGTCGATTTGGCAAATTTAGTAATTGATAACATAATCCTCGTGGGAATAATACTTTATTCACTCTTTATTACTTTTGTGATTCGGTGCACTTGCTGATATCATAACAAGTTTTTGACGTAGTTGCCGGGGATTATTGTTTTCAATATTAAATAGTAGTTGAAGAGACATTAATTTAAGCATTTTTGGTTCTTTCTTATTTCTTATTTAATTTTATTTTTCTTTATTTAATTTTTTTTTAATTTGTTTTTTTTATTCATTTTTTGTTTACTTTGTTTATTTTTATTAGTCAGTTATTTTTATTTTTAATTCCTTTTCTTTACTTCACTCTGGTTTGTTTGTTTGTTTATGCAAGGTATTTTTGATTTAGAAGAATTACTTTTTGATCCGAAGATAACAAGAATAGAAAGAGCAAACAGGAAAGCAGCTAAAGAAAGAAGGGGCTTAGAATAAAAAATGGCTGAGAATAGTACTGCACAAAGAAGACGCACTTTAGCTGACTATGCAACTCCTTCTGAAAATGTCTCAACCAGTATTGTGCAACATGCTATCCAAGCAAATAATTTTGAGATTAAGCCAGCTTTGCTATAGCTGGTACAACAAAATCAATTTGAGAGAGGTCAAGCAGAAGATCCCAACTTACATATTGTTAATTTATTGCAACTTTGTGATACTATCAAATATAATGGAGCTAGTGATGATGCCATGCGATTAAGACTTTTTCCATTTTCTTTGAGAGATAAAGCCAAGAGTTGGCTACAAGCCTAGTCTCAAGGAAGCATCTCCACTTGGGATAATCTAGTTAGTAAGTTCCTCACTTGATATTTTCCTCCATCAATGTTCATGAAGATAAGGTGTGAGATTGCTTGCTTTACTCAAAATCAAGGAGATTCTCTTTATGAAGCGTGGGAAAGATTTAAGGAGCTGCTTAGAAAATGTCCTTATTATGCTTTCGAAGTTTAGCAGCAAGTGCAGATCTTTTACAATGGGTTGAATCATTCCACAAGACGTGTGGTGGATGCATCTGTAGGTGGGCCTTTGAACACTAAGACTCCTGAAGAGGTGCAGGAATCAGTTGCCTAGTGGAAGAGCAGTGATCAAATAGGGAGTTATGGAACTTGGCACTCTCGATGCCTTACTTGCTCAGAATAAAAGTATGTCACAGTTGTTAGCCAACCTCACCAAACAAGTTAAGAATATACAGGTGAATTTAGTGAACCACCAAGTGTTAATTTGTGACTTCTGTGGAGGTAATCATGCTAATGGTGGATGTGAGGCTAGCAACTTTGGTTTCATCTTCCCAAAACAGGTCAATTATATGAGAAATCCTTCGAGACCATAACGTAATCCTTATTCTAATACATATAATCTAGGTTGGAGGAATCATCCTAATTTCTCTTGGAAGAATCAAGCGATACCACTGAATGCTCAACCCGAGCAAAAGTCTTCTCTTTAGAGTACACTTGAAAAGTTTATGCAGCAGACTTCTTCTTTTTGTGCAACTGACTTCCACTTTTATAAAGGAAACAAGGAAAAATTTTCAGAATCAAGGAGTAGCCATTTGGAGTTTACAGAATCAAGTGGGTCAAATAGCAAAATAGCTCTCTGAGATACCTTCAAGCACCTTACTAAGTGATACAGTGGTCAATTCCAAGGAGCAATGTATAGAAATTTCCTTGAGGAGTGGAAAAGTTATTAGTCCTCAATCAAAAGAAGATGAAGATAAGGAAGTACTTCCTCTTTCAAGTCATAATCAAGAAAAAGATGCTTCAGAGAAAGAGGCCTCTACTAAAGCCAAAGAGGAACAACCGAGAGTACAAAGAAAGAAGAAAGATTCAGATTTGGGTAAACCATTGGACCCCTCACTATATGCTAGGCTTCCATTCCCTCAGAGACTGAAGAAAGACACTCAGGAGAAGCAAGAGAGACAGTTCTCAAAATTCTTACATGTCTTCAGGAAATTGCAAATAAACATCCCCTTTGCTGAAGTTCTTGAACAAATGTCATCATATGCTAAGTTCATGAAAGAGCTCTTATCTAGAAAGAGGAAGCTGGAAGACGGCTTCACTATGGCACTTACTGAAGGGTGCAGTGCTATTTTAAAAAAGAAGTTGCCACCAAAGCTCAAGGATCCAGGTAGTTTCACCATTCCTTATGAGATTAGCTCACAATTTTCAAGAAAAACACTTTGTGATTTACAGGCTAGCATCAACTTGATGCCACTATATATATGAAAAATTAGGCTTAAAGGATCTAAAACCTACTTTCACTATGCTGCAACTCGCTGATAGATCATATGTATATCCTTGGGGTGTAGTCGAAGATGTGCTTGTAAATGTGGACAAATTCATTTTTCCCATGGACTTCTTCATTGTAGACATGGATGAAGATCACCATATTCCATTGATTTTTGGAAGATTGTTTCTGGTAACTTCAGGAGTTATAATTGATGTACCTAGGGTGAGCTCATTTTGAGGGTGAATGAAGATCAAGTGACTATCAATGTCTTTGATAAGTCTTCACTAACATCATATCTTTATGCTCCCATTAATTGCATTAAAGATAAGTCTCAAAAGAAGTTAACTAGTAAGAGCTCTCCACCATTGATTAATGTTAACTCTCCCATTTCCAAGACTGATGAAATAGAGAAAGGTCCTCCCATCATCCATAGTTCACTGCAAGCTAATCCCTTACCTGTTGATCAATTGAAACCGCATTAGCCTAATGGAATTTCTCATGGTAAGATGAATTCAGGGCAACCCAGCTTAGGTCAAGTTCAAAACACCTTCGGGGATTCTTCTAAGGCCATTGACCGAGTATGGAGGCATAAATCTGAAAAAAGAAAGGCGTCATCTTCCTTTTCTTGTTTCAAGCCATCTTGATTTAATGAAAAGGCAACATCGAACTTATGACGTTAAATAAGCGCTTTTTAGGAGACAACCCAAATTTTCTTTTCTTTTTCTTTGCTCTTTTATTCTTTTCGTTTAGTTATTTGTTTTTGCTATTATTTTGTTATTTCTTATTTTATTAACAAATATTTTTATGTTTTTGTTTTGAAGTTAATGTTGAGTCGACTTAGGTGTCTCCCCGAATTCGGAGCCTTTGTAGGGGGATGTATATAGTTGTCGGCCACCAAAAAGAGTTTTTCTTTTCCTTTCTTTAATATTTTGTTTTCACATTTTTTTTATTTTGTCATCATTACCTTGTTGTGTTTTGAGTCATTATGTTGAAACTGTGCATGCCAGTGTATTGAATTGAATATCCAATGATTGCATAAATTGTGGATGGATTTATTTTCTTAGGATAGCACATGAGAATCTATGAGTTGCATTTATGTCTGTTATTTCAATTGTATATGGATGTTCTTCCTATCTTAATATTTGATAGACCCTGGATTATGCATGTATGTCAGGCTTAGAGAAAGTTTATGGGAATGCATGTGTGTGGATGATTTGCATCTAGAAGTTGTTTGATTCTCTCTTGAGGCGAAATCCTAGACAATGCATGATCAAGGAAATGATAAGGGCCTTCTCTGGACCGTTTGAGCCTTTCAAGCCAACCTGTAAACATAGTATATTCTTACGTCACTTTTGCAGCCTTGTTATTGTTTGGCCTCTATTTCTTTTCTTTACCCACATTTACCTTTCCGATACCCATGGAAAAAAATATATTCCTTCTTACACACCATTTGTTGAGTACATATTTTGTATTATTTTTCTATTCAAGCCTTAGTCAATCTTTGTGCATGAAGTATTTCAGGAGCTATGAAAATTAAAAAAAAATTGCAAAAAGAGAAAGTCTACCCAAAGTTTGGGGTGGAGGTTTAAAAAAAAAAGAAATAAAGTGTTGATTTTTATGCTCCGTTTTACACTTGTTCAATTTTTATGAGGCTTAAATTTTGAAATTTGCATGTTTATGTATTATTTCAACTTTTGTTTTATTTATCCTACCCCTTCTTTCTTATCCCTTACCCTTGGCCTTACATTACAAGCTTTGTTAAGTCCCTCTTGATCCTTGGTTATGTGCTATTTACATTAGTGGAGAAAAAGATGAAAAATAACTCTATGGATGCGGGTCCGATGTGCATTTGCATTTTTATAAATCTATTTGGGTTTGTATTTTATGAGTAGATTTTGTCTTTCATTTATGTTTTTGGGATGTCATTTTTGCATAAGAGTTGCATATGAGAGTAGTGTGACAATTGGATTGTACATGTATGACACTTTGAAATTAGATTGTGAGGCAGTTTCTGATGATATGCATGATTTTCAATGCCCGATATTGTCATGTTGAGTCTGTGTGCTTTGTGTTTTTCTTTGTTTAGTCTTGTTGTTTTGATTTATTTTTAATTCTTTTTCTTTTTCTTTTTACTTGAGGACAAGCAAAATCTTAAATTTGGGGGAGTGACGAACCTTTAAAAATCATATTTTTACGGTTCAAAATCTTGGGTTTTCATCCTTTTTTAATCTCTTTGATTGAATTTTGTTCTCAATTTTTATTATGTTTTTAGTACTTTAAATTGTGTTCTTATTACGTGTTTTTATGTGTTTTTGATAAGTAATTGCACATGGAAAAGACTGGACATTTGAATGAGCAAGAAAACAAGAAGAAAATTCCATTCAACTTCTAGTGCTTAGGTGTTGGAGCCTCATTGCTTGAGCGCACAACGCGCATAGAAGAATTTCTCTTTAGTATCCTAGCGCCTAAGTGCTAAGAGTGCAGTGCCCAAGCGCACAGAGCATATACAACATCGTGATTTCATAGATACAGGGCCCAAGCATTGTACAGTTAGCGCTTGAGCACTGGTCGTGTGGGCTGACACATTAATTTCTTTATAAATACAAAAGTTACGCCAAATTGAACACACACTTGGACATAACGTAACAACCATCAAGAGGCACAAACCCTAAAGTAGTGTAGGCACAATTTGAAGATTAGGAATTTTCTTCAACATTTCCACCTTTCCACAATGGAGTTTGTCGTATTCTTCCCTTTGTGTTCTTCTTTTTTCCATGTGTAACTAAACCTTTTTCGTTAGGATGATGATGTATCTTGTTCTTTGATGATGTAAATTCTTTTGACTTTATTCTATGTTTTTATTTCATGATTTATATATTTATCTATTTTATTAATGCTTTTCTAAATCTGGCTAATTTGGAAATGATGTTTGGGTTGATGTATGATTTGAAAAAATTTGCATGAACTTAGAACTTATGATAAACACCACAATTTCTGCAATAGCTAGGATTAGACGTTGTAGGTTATGTGGTCTTTCTCTTAATTCCCTCGTTCTTAATAATGCCTTCTCTATTTTGGGTTAGACTAAGGGATTAGTTAATTCTAAATCGTGTGAAGAGGATTAATATATCAAGGGATTGAGTATTGATTAATTTTGGGAATTGACCATGAATCATTAGAATAAAACTTGATTAAACCAATATTTGATTTTGCATTTAAAGATTTAAGTGAAATTTGACCCTGAACACTTTCATATCATTGTCTTCCAACTTCACCTAATTAATTAAATTTTACTTTTGTTATTTTTACTTTTTTTCTCTTATTATTGTTTTTACTAACTCTTTTTTCTATAACTTGAATAGTGTCAAACATAATTGTGATTTTATTCATTTTAAATTTATATCGTAAAAATTGAACATCAAAGGCATTCAACCCCATCTTGATAATCAAGAAGGAAATCATCAAATGGCTCTTCATATACCTTAACTTCACCCAATTAATTGGTGGTAAATTTTTCCCATCTTTTGTTATTTTTACTTTTTTTCTCTTATTATTGTTTTTACTAACTCTTTTTATTCTATAATCTTGAATAGTGTCGATTTGCTTTCGGGATGATGCCTTTTGCAAAATTTTTCAGTAATTCACTTAACGCAACATAATCCTCTTTTTTTCATGAGTGTGAACTTTTACTTTCTCGATTCACTCTTTATTACTTTTGTGATTCGGTGCACTTGCCGATATCGTAACAACATGCACAAAATCTTGTTGTAAGTTGTTCACAAGCCAACCACTGAACATCAAAGGCATCTCAACCCCATCTTGAAGGAGGTAATCAAGAAGGAAATCATCAAATGGCTAGATGTGGGTGACTAATTTTTTTTTCATGCAAATTTCTCTCCTCTCTCATCCCAAAGAAAACCTAAACACCATTGAAGCATTCTTTGAAGCTAGTTTCGGCCAAGACTCTCCCGACCATCCAAAAATTTTTCTAAAAGTTTTCTTAACCTAAACACTATTCTAAGAACCTTTCTAGTTGGGAGTTTTCCATTTAGGGCTTGGAAACCAACCTTGAAAATTTTACCTAGAAGGTGAAATATCATATGTTTTCCGCTTCTCTCTAAAGTTCTAAGCCATGATTTCTCCATGGTTTAGCTTCTTTTTCATGGTTAGTAACATGTAAATTTTGTTTGAGAATTCTAGGTATTTTTGAAGGTGAAAACCGAACCCTAGGAGGTGTGAAAGCATATCATTTGTCTTCATTTAAGGTAAGAGGAAGACAATTCTTATCATCCTCTTGGTGGTGGTAAGAAGATGGAATGACTTGTATTTTGAAGAATATCATATACCTTATCTCTAACAGCAAATGAGTGAGCTCAGTTTAGTGTGTGCCTAAGAAAGGTTGAATGATGGTGGTAGCCAATGAGAACAATGACTTGATTCCCATCAGGACAGTCACAGGATGGCGCATTTACATGGATTATAGGAAACTGAACACTACAACATGGAATGATCATTTTCCATTACCATTTATTGATCAAATGCTGGATAGGTTAGCAGGTCGTGCATATTATTGTTTCCTTGATAGGTATTCGGGGTATAATCAAATTGCTATTGCCCCAGATTATCAAGAGAAAACTACTTTCACTTGCTTATATGGTACTTATGCTTTCAGGATGATGCCTTTTGGTTTGTGCAATGCTCCAGTGACCTTTCAAAGATGCATGGTGGCTATCTTCACTGACATGGTAGAGAAATGTTTTGAGATATTCATGGATGACTTCTCGGTCTTTAGTGATTCCTTTGATAAGTGTCTTCATAATTTGGCTCTTGTGTTAAAAAGGTGTGAGGAGACAAACTTGGTGCTTAATTGGGATAAATGTCATTTTATAGTCCAAGAAGGCATAGTACTTGGCCATAGAGTGTCACATAATGGAATAGAGGTTAATAGAGCTAAGATTAAGGTATTGAGAAACTTCCGCCACCAATTTCAGTGAAAGGAGTCCAAAGTTTCCTTGGGCACGCTAGATTTTACTGGAGGTTTATCAAAGACTTTTCCAAGCTAGCCAAACCACTTTGTAACTTGTTAGAAAAAGATGTGCCTTTCAAGTTTAATGAGTCATGGATGGAAGCCATTGTGGAGTTGAAGAAAAGACTTGTCTCAGCACCTATTATCACTACTCCTTATTGGACCCTACTGTTTGAGCTGATGTGTGACACTAGTGACTATGCAATTAGAGCAGATTACTTTCCTTGTTTGTCTTTTTTATTTATTGGGCCAAAGGAAGAACAATTACGTATCTATTTCTTGCTTATTATCTTTCTATGTATCATTTCGTATTTCATTATCTTTATCATCTTAGAGTTATTTTACATATCTTTCACTTTATTTATTATACAAGTCGGACACTTACTGATGCACAATTGAACTACACCACCACTGAGAAAGAACTCTTTGCAGTTGTCTTTGCATTTGACAAATTTCAGGCATATTTGGTTAGTACTAAAGTCATTGTCTTCACGGATCACTCGACCATCAAGTATCTAGTAAGCAAAAAGGACACCAAGTCGAGGTTAATTCGTTGGGTTTTGTTAGTACAAGAGTTAACCTTGAGATTAGATATCAGAAGGATGCTGAGAACTAGGTGGCTGACCATCTTTCTAGGTTGGAAAATGAGAATTATCAATGTGGCCCAACTTTGGTTCATGAGACCTTCCCAGATGAGTAGTTATTTGTTGTATTTGCTAGCTCAGATCCATGGTATGTTGACTATGCCAACTACATTGTGAGTGGATTGATACCATCAGAATTATCCAATCACCAGAAGAAGAAGTTCATTCATGATGTCAGATTTTATGTTTGCGATGAGTCGTATCTCTTTAAACAGTATATTGATCAGGTGCTTAGAAGGTGCATGCCTATGGAGGAGACTAACGTTATACTCAAGCAATGTCATGCTTCACCATATAGGGGTTATTATGGGGGGTAAACGAACAACTACTAAGGTGTTGCAATCAGGTTTTTATTGACCTTCTTTATTTTAAGATTCTCACTAGTTTACAGCTAAGTGTGATAGATGTCAAAGGACTTGAAACAACTCCAAAAGGAATAAGATGCCCTTGAACTCTATTTTGGAAGTAGAAATCTTTGATGTATGAGGCATAGACTTTATGGGGCCCTTTGTATCATCCTTTGGTAACTGTTACATTCTTGTAGCAGTGGATTATATGTCAAAGTGGGTGAAAGCTTGTGCCCTCCCTACTAGTGACTCTAAGGTGGTCCTTAATTTTCTAAAAAATTATATTTTCACAAGGTTTGGCACCCCTAGAGCCATTATTAATGATAAGGGATCATATTTTTGCAATAAGTATTTTGCTGCTTTACTTGCCAAATATGGGGTGACACATAGGGTAGCCACCTCCTATCATCCACAAACAAGTGGCCAAGTAGAGGTTTCTAATACAAAGTTAAAGAGGATTCTTAAGAAAACTGTGAGCCCTTCTTGAAAAGATTGGTCTAAAGAATTGGACGATGCTTTCTAGGCTTACTGCATAGTTTATAAAACTCCTCTTAACATGTCTCCATGCCAATTGGTCTTTGGCAAGGCTTGCCACCTTCCTGTCGAACTCAAATGCCATGCCTATTGGGCCATCAAGAGGTTAAATTGGGATTCTAAAGCTAGTGGGGAGAAAAGATTGTTGCAACTGAATGCACTTAATGAATTCTGCTTACAAGCTTATGAAAATACTAAGATCGACAAGGAAAAGGTGAAGAGGTGACATGACAAGCACATTATTCCAAGAAGCTTTGCACCATGCCAGAAGGTTCTCTTATTCAATTCAAGGCTAAATTTATCTCCAAGCACGCTCAAATCCTAGTGGCCAAGTTCATTTTTAGTTGTAGAAGTGTTTTCCCATGGTGTCGTAACCTTAGAAGACCCGGTTTCAAAGTCAACCTTTAAGGTCAATGGCTAGCAACTCAAGCTTTACTGTGGTGGTGAGGTAGAGAGACATAAAACCTCACTCACCCTTGCTCCTCCATCTTGAAATCTGTAAAGTCTAGCCATGACTATAAATAAGGCACTTCTTGGGAGGCAACTCAAGTTCTTAACTCTATCTCTTAGTTTAGGACAATTTTATGCATGATTGAGAGTTTTTCCTTATGGTTTAAATGTGTTTTTGATAGCTTTATATTGTGTGTTTTTCAATTTTTATGTCTTGTTAATTTTACACAATGTTTGATAATGTTTCTTAGTTGTTTTTGTGAAAGAGAAAGTTATAGAAGAGCCAAAAATAGGATCGAAGGGTTGTTATTGCATAATTATACAGTCTAGGACTCCACGCCTAGGCACCATTGTCTCAGCCTTATCAAGCTGAATTTTCCAAATAGTGTCACACCTAGGCGTGGCTTTTCTACGCTTAGGCATGGTATCTTTACCAAAAAAAATTAAAAAAAAAATCCACGCCTAGGTACAAAAAAATCACGCCAAGGCATGATGAGGGCTGCTACACAAAACGCAACCCCCTTTTAACTAAATGCATAAAACCCTCACCTCCCTCACAGCCACCCAAACCATCAACCTCACTCCCTCATCTTCTTTCCCTAGTCGCCACATAACCTACCTCATTCCCACACCACCACTCTGTCTATCTCTTTCTTAACGCACCTTCGCATGACCACCATACCCCACAGTCAACTTGTCTTTTGCACACAGCCACCTTATCTTGCGGCACATCCATCTTCTACCACCACACCACCACCTACTACCTCAAACCCGTGACCATTAACCCCACTCCTACCCCGTCACTCCAAACCTATGACATTCCCCACCCTCACTTCCTCCCTAACCCACCTTCTCTCAAGCCAACCAAACCCACCTCCTTCTAGCCACCCAACCACTCCAACTCGTGGCCACCACCACACCCGCCCACCCTACCACTTTATTTTTTCCTCTCTCTCTCTTTCTCAATGCATCTCCTCACAATCACCCAAAACCTGCGCATAACCATCCTCACCTCCTTCCAACCACCCCACCACTTCAACCCGTGACCACCCCAAACCCCCACCCCCTTGTTCTCTCTCTCTCTCTCTAGCCACCGTCACCTCCTTCCCAATGTTGGCCATTTCAAAGTTTGGTTCCCTGTTCTATTTTGTTTGGTTAACCTAAGGTCAGCCTTCAATTTTTTCAAAGTCTTTTGTATTTTAATTTTTTGTGCTAATGGCTGCAATTTTTTTGTTCAATGATGGTATGCCGTATCGTGTGATTAATCTTGAATATTTGTTCTATTTTGATGATTGAAATGTTGAGTACTTCTTGATCTGTATTTTGTCTTGCATCTTGTTGATAATATGATGTTTGTGTGTCCGTTATACTTGTTGATTTATTTATTTTTTTTGTAAATACAATTATGTTCAGTTGCTCGTAACTTGCTTGATAAAATGCCAGAGTTGTAGTGATTATGAGTATGCCTGCTGGATGATGATTTTGAACTGTTGATGTTGTGTTAGTCTTAAAGTCACCTTGTTCTTTGTGTTTTAGTGACATATGTATGATATAATGCCTTGAGTCTTGCATAAGCTCTATTTCCATTCTTTAGGACACTGAGTTTGTTTGGGGATTTGTTGTGCATGGTAAATAAAGATTCTAGTTTGTATACTTGTTTTAATTGCGGATTTGCATAATTTAGTTAGAACTAGTTGCATGAAAAGTTTGCATTCCATTTATTTTCTAGCTAGGTCTGGGGATGGCCTTTGTTTGGGTACTTGTCATTGTGGGATTCATTTTCATTAGGACTAACTAGAAGCAATATTATTTTCAGGTACTCACCCATCATGTCAAAACGTCAAAAGAAGACTGCTCAGACTGGGCCAAGTAATACAGAAGACCACAAAGATATTCTATCTATGACTCAGCCCTCTTCATCTCTCATGATGCTTTCAACCATTTTTGGTTGAATTTGAGGAAAATTAACATCATCCCTGAGCGGGGGTTTCGTGAGGTGAATATTGTTCATTATCTAACCATAGCAAGCTCCATTATTTCATTCCAGTGGGAAACTTTTGGTGAGCATCCTACGGAGGACCCAGTAGAAGTTGTGGTCAAGGAATTTTATGCTAATGCCTATGCTGAGAGGCGTTCTTCCACCACTGCCAGGGTTTAAGGGAAGGTTGTAAACTATTCTCCTGAGCGCATTCGTCATGTCCTAGACCTTGGCCCTCCCCCATTGGAATGTGCTTATAAGACCATACAACTACCTGAAGAGGAAGGAGGCACCCCCTTCTAGACAGTCACGAATACCATATGTGATCTTGAGTTTCCTGTTCAAGTGTAGCGTAACACAAATAATACAATTAGAAACATCAAACAGGAGAGTTTGCGCCGCGAGTTGCGCCCTTGGAATCACTTTGTGTGTTCTTGCTTGCTGCCCACAGAGCATTGGTCTGACATATATCCCGAGCATGCTTATATATTGTATGCCATCCATACTCTTCAGCTGATGGATACTGCTCAAATCATTTATGATTAGATCTGGGTGTGCAATAGAGGAAAGCCCAAATCCTTATTCTTCCCCTCTCTCATATATAAGTTTTGTCAGAAATCTAAGGTGGCGTGGAAGGAGATTGAAGTTTGTGTGAAGCCTAAAAGTCCTATGACTGAGAAAGCAATGCAAACACTCATGGATGCCCAAGAAAGACATCGACAAGCCCCAACCCCGAACTCAGTTGCAGATCCCCCATCAGCCCTGCACCAACTACGTAACTTGTTCTAGTTTTCGATGTTGTATGGGCAACCTCTGTTGATCAACACTTGGCTCATCTGCAGGCAACATCTGAGCAACAAATTGCTATGCTTGCTTCCATTTATCAGAGCATCCACTAGCTATCCTTGCGTCAAGGCCACTAGATAGATGATTTCCCACCATTTCCACAGGTTGCTACAAGAGGACCTCTACCACATGCTCTGACAATGGGTGCAAATGTTGATGATACAGAGATGGGCATGGATGGCTTAGTTGATCCTGCGAGTGATGATTTATTTGATGAGGATGACCTATTTTGAGGCACTAGCACCTATTTCCCTCCTTTTATTGTCTTCTATCTTTTCTTTCTTGTTTTCCACAGTGATGATACTGTATGTCTTAGGTTTGGGGGAGAATTAATTTCTTTCTGAACTTTCTGTTGAGCTAATTATTTTTTTAATTGTGGTGATGAATATTGATTTCCCTCTCATTCCTTTGCATTTGACACCAGTGTTATGACAATTTATTTTGTTGAAGTAGCTACTTTGTTAAATGTTCTAAATGCTTTAGGAAATGAGTTTGGTATTAATTCTTAGTTGTTAATCATTCTTGTTATGATAGTTTTGTTTTATTTTTCAATTCGTTGACCTTTGAAAGCTTAATCATGATTAACTAGTTGCCTGAGAATATGCATTAAAGTGATGAATGGTGCTTGGAAACAGGTTGAATTTTTACATGTTTGAGTTCTGATTTGAGTATCCAATGATTGTGTGGATTAAGAATTGCCTCATTGCTTGGGAAATCACATATAAAAATTCAAATTTTGTGCTTACACTTATTGCTATAATTGTGTGAATGTCTTTCCCTTTTTATATATGTGGTGGATTTTGGAATTTAAATGGATTGCATGATTGAAGAAAATTTATGAACTGCATGTGTATGGGAAATTTGCATCTTAGAAGCTTGTCTGATTCCCTCTTGAGACGAAATTTTAGGCAATGCATTTTTAAGGAAATGACTAAGGCACTTATTTGAACCGATTGAGTCTTTCAAGCTAACCTTAATTGGATATTATCCTTAGGTCCCATTTGAAGCCCGATATGTGTGTGTGTGTGTGTGTGTGTGTGTGTGTGTGTGTGTGTGTGTGTGTGTGTGTGTGTGGCTTAAAACTTTCTTTCTTTAACCCCCACTTTTCTACCCTTTCACCCCTTCTTGTGAAAAATCTTTTTACCCTCGTCACATGTCCCTTATTGAATGCATGATTAGACATTTTTGTTGATTTGAGTTAAATTATCCTACATGGTACTAAGGAGAAGGGATCAGTTGGGAGCTAACTCTTGTTTAAAAAAAGTGTGTAGGTGCAGAAAAATCACGCCTAGGCATCATGAGGGTTGTTGCACAAATGCATCCACCTTCTGCAAAGAAAATAAACATATACATATATTCTTTCAAAAAAAAAGAGAGAGAATAAGAAGAAAAGAATAAAGAGGGTTGCTTTTTTCATATTGGACCCTTTATTTGCTTTTTACTTATTTAGCTTGAATAAATGGAAATATGTGATTATGTGTTTAATATTTGATTTTAGATCCTTCTCCTTCTTCCTTAACCATTAGCCTTAGTCTCGCATTACAAGCTTAAAAGACCCTAATGATCTTTGATTATGTGTTACCTACATTAGTGCATAAAATGATGAAATACGATTCTTATGAGAGTGCTTGTGCATTTTATAAATTCATCCAACTTGTTTTTCATGATTAGGAAAGGATATTAAACACATAAATTTGGAAAATCATTCATGCGTAAGAATTGCATTCAAGTGTAATCATGATAGTTGAAATTTTTCTTGTATGTGTGGACCATGTTGAGAGATTGAGAAGTAATTCCTGAGGGTATGAATGATGATTCAAAGCTGATTATGCTCTAATTCAATTCGTTCCTTGATTTTTGTGTTTGATTGTGCCCTTTCTTCCCTTGCTTGGCTTAGTTTGCTCGAGGACTAGCAAATCTTTAGATTTAGGGGTGTGATAACTCCAGGAAATGAAGTTATTTCACTTAAATTTGAATGTTTATGTGCATGTTAGTTTTAAATTTTCAAGTGCATAAGTTCATTTCATGCATAATTTTGATGATTAAAGTTTTCCTTCTCAAATAATTAGAAGTTAAGTATTTAATGACTTTATTTAAGAAATTTGGATGGATCCTAACTTCACAAATTTTATCATTGTTTTGATATAAGTATTTAAGATGAGAAGGTCTCGGAAGAGCTAAGGAAAGTGAAAAGAAGCTTAAATATAGAAAAAAGCATGAAAGGAGGAAGATTTGACAAGCCACGCCTAGGCGTGAATTTACCATGCCTAGACGCCAAAGTCTCAGTTTTCAGGAAGAAGCCAGAAAGAGAAACCCACGCCTAGGCATGGGAAAGTGGCGCCTAGGCATGGAAAAGCTGCGCCTAGCCATGGGAAAAGCTCAGGTTCGAGAATTTAGCTCTTTTTATCTAATTTTAGATAGCATTGGGGGGACTTCTGATTTTTCTAAAATCGAGTTCCATAGAGAAAGAGAGTGAAGGAGATTTCTACTTGGAATAGAAGAGATTCAAGTGAAGAATCAAGACCAAGGGAGGAAGATTAAGCTTGGATTCTCTCTACTTTTGTTTATTCTTCCCATTTTTCTCTCTTGATTTGTAATTTGATGGGTTTCGTGATTTTAGGTGTTTCCTTTCTTGTATGATGTGTAACTAACTCTAATCTATAGGCTATCTAGGATCTTGCTATGAATTTGAATACTTTGTAATTTCTTTGGGTTTTTATCAATGAATTTGGTTTTGTTCTTCCATACCCATGCTTAATGCTTGCTCTTGATTATCCATCAATTGCATGATCTTAGTGTTGTCAAATGAACTAGACATAGGAATTTGGGAATATAGACATGGTACGGTTAATGTATGTTTAATTACATTCAAGTGGTTTGGGTGTGTTGATTAGCTAATGGGATGGACACATGCCCCTTGGTCATGCATAGCAAAAGTGTTTGAAATTTTGTCTTAATGAGTGATTCTTATGCTAACTCATATGGACACATAGTGGATTAGATAAGTTTCACAGAGGTAATTGACCTAGACATAGGCTTTTATCTATAATAGTTTTTCACTAGCAAAATCAATCCTTAGTAGATGCTTTTGAATTGCAAATATTCATTGAAGAAGCAAGTGAATAAGGACCCTCAGGTATTAATCATTCTTATCTTTCTCTTGCGGACTTGGTTTTTGGTGCATCTTTTTTTTTATTCTTTTAAGTTGTTATTTTCATTAAAAACCACACTTATATTTCAATTTCTTGGATAAGAACTTTGTGGAAATTGGTTAGGTATTAACACTTTTCTAGTTGTCAATCACTTGGGACACGATACTTTAACTCTTATTATATTACTAGTCGACTCATGCACTTGCGGATCCAAATAACATGATCCCGGATCATGGTCCAGAATAGTTGCCCTCAGCTTGGCACTTAGATAAGACAGCTAAGTGTCAAGGTATCTAAGTTTAATAGGAGAACACGGCACGCGGTGGACAAAAAGATCCAAGTTAGTGTTAACGCCAGATCTCATAATGTTTTTTTCGAAAAGGCTGAGGTCCGTCATAGTATGCTTCCGGGGTTAACGTGTAAGGCCGGGATCATAGTCAGATCACTCTGCTTATGTTGTCACTCCATCATCTGAGGTATGTTATATGTTGCCACCATGTGTAGTTCACGAGGTTTTTATTGTCCTTTCTTATAACTTTTATCTTGCAAT
The DNA here is from genome assembly GCA_029884605.1 of Ormosia emarginata. Lineage (NCBI taxonomy): Eukaryota > Viridiplantae > Streptophyta > Magnoliopsida > Fabales > Fabaceae > Ormosia > Ormosia emarginata. Next base: position 38,504,446 of record JAQQTP010000074.1, on the reverse strand, counting down.
TTGTAGTAGTTTGAGCTTCCTTGGGGAACCATCATTGCGACTTTATTGGGAAATAAAAACCATTTTAAAGAGGATAACAGTTTCAAGCTACTTCCCAACTGCCTGCAGCCTTCGTGGCTAATCACAAAGGGGGGAGCATTAAAATGTGGCATCAGTTGCAAAGTTAATTCACCTTTCAAGGAACCATTTAGGATGTTTTATTCCCTCTATAAATAGGGAATGTTTGCAGTAGGGCCAATGTATGTTTCATTTGTTACCCAAGTAGCTTCAGTACTCAAGAGGGGGGTGAATTGAGTAATTAAAAACTTTCGCAAAAAAGGCTTAAACAAATAAACGTTGCTGAATTTAAATATTAAAGGACGTGAAAGAGATAAAAAAAGGAAGAACAAATAATAATTAAATTGCGGAATCAATAAATAAAGTACATAAAGATAAGAGATTAAGGGAAGAAAAGCAGGCACGATATTTATCCTGGTTCGACCACCAACCACTTGTGGCCTACGTCCAAATCCCGAAACACGAGTTCGAGATTTTTCACTATTCAATACAAGCTTAAAACAAGTGCTTGCAACCTTTACACAACAGGGATACCTCACCCTATTTACTAGAGGGATACCTCACCTCCTTTGAAGGATACCTCACCTTCTTTACAACAAGGGATACCTCACCCTTTTACTGAGGGATACCTCACCCTCACAAAATCACTAAAGGATACCTCACCCTTTTTACAGAAGCAGAAAATAGATGAAGAGAATCTCTAACTTAGAACAAATGTTACAATTTGAAGCACTAGGAAGCTCTCTTAGGATATCTCAAGGTTTTTGGTAAAAAGAGCACAGAAAATATATAAAATTGAAAACCACATTTTAGCACAAGCAAAGAATGATTCAGATCATTGGGCATAGTGTAAAAGATGACCAAAACTATGTATTTATAGTGTTCCAAGAAAAAGAGCCATTGGGTATTAATTTCATTCATTAAAAGCTCAAGAAAATAGCCGTTACGTGATTTCTGGGTCATGGTATTCGAATACCATATTTGGTATTCGAATAGATCCTTCAAAAACGTGTTCTGGAACGTTTTCTATGTTGAGGTATTCGAATACCCCTTTAGGTATTCGAATAGATACTTAGAAACACGTTCCGAAAACTTTTCTGGGGTGTGGTATTCGAATACCTATGTGGTGTATTCGAATACACCACTCTGATTTTAAAATCTAACTTTAAATGGTCATAACTTCTTCATTTCTTATCCGTTTAAAGCAAATGACCAGTCATTGCAAAGATATTTGAGTCTATTTTCAAATGAAATAAGTTTCAAAACAAAACTCAAATTATTTTGAAAGATATGATCAAAAGAGTAACTAAAGGTCAGATTTTCAAAACTCAAACTTTGCTATTTTTCATAAATTTGAACTACCATCATAACTAGACCTTCAAAACTTATTTGTTGGGTATTTTAACATGTGAAAATCATTTTTAAATATTTGAAAACATATTTGAGATATCTAAAAGGCTTCTTACAAAAAGACCCTAAGTCCTATAAGCTATACCATTTAATCTTCCTTTGGACTTGGTCTTTGACATAATTTTGTTGTTATCAAAACCTTCTTCTCCTTGAGTTGAGCATAAATGAGATCTTTGCTTTCTTGTTGCAATGCTCACTCTTGGTACTTGAACAATATATCATCTTCATCATGTTTGTTATCATCAAAACTATTTTCCATGGCAGCTAGCCAATTACATCATTTATTCCCTGAGCGTTTCTGCTTAGCAAATTCTTTTCCAAAGAATAACGTCTTCCATGTTTCTGGTAGACATATGGAGGGATATGCCCCCTTCTGAAACCATCTTCTTGTTCTTCCCAAAGTTCTCAAAGGTGTTCCATTTGCCACTGTATACTTTTCCGGTGGAGGCTTTTCTCTCCAGGCATAATGGCATAGTGAAGGCCAAATAACTGCTCTACATGGCTGGGTCAACATGCCTCTGACCGGCATAAGCCTTTCTCTCTCGGCATACATAGGAGCGTGCATCTGTCTTGCACTTACTGGAGGGTCCATGGTTTTGGATTTAGTTCTTGCGAGGCGTGGATGCTCCTTTCTCTGTCCTCCTCATTTCCTGACTGTTCTGGAGGCACTAGCCAAGTGCCCTGGTTTGACTCCGGTGTGCAACTAGATATGTAGGAGGCTCTTAGGATGGAACAATCTCTTGGAGCAACTTGGAGTGAAGCATTCTCCTCATTAGGGGAAAGATGAGTGCTAGTTTCTAGAAGAACCGTGGAGGTGGTCGTGGTCAATGGTCATCATCATTGTTATTGTCTTATCTAGCTTCTTTTCTAACTTTCTCCAGTGGGCATTCTTGCATTAGGATAGTTTATAGGCATTTTTGTTAGAGTTGACAATGTATGAAATGTGAATAAGAAGTTTCCTTTTTGCCTCTTTTTGCTTCTTTGAATATTCTATTTTCTATTTCCATTGTCTGCTTCTTTCATTGGGATGAGTCCAATGCTCATCATTGTAATAATATGCTTATTCTGGTCATGTTTTCCTCAGCTTGATATTTGGCTAATATAGTGAAGTATCAAGGTAAGTCTCAATTCCCCTGGGTGACAGAATCAGTGCTTTACATGAAGCCATAGTTTGTGTTGTCCCCAAAGTGTTAGGAGCTTTAACTAGGAGGCGTTAACCAAGTCATTTGACATTCATGGATGTGTTATTGTTTGGACAGGGTCCACGCATCAGGTGACTATAGGTGGACATTTCGGGGTGTAACTGGGGTCCGTAGAAAAAAAATATGCTAAAAAAGCACGGCTTGTGTGACGTTTGACTTTCTAAGCAATTGTTGTTTCAACTATTGTGACAGCTGTGAAGTCCATGTGGCGTACTCTGACTGGATAGACATGGTTAGGGTTCTATGTGCCATGATGAGGGGCTTTTGAAATTCGAAGTGTTCAAACGAAATTGTCCCCCAACCGTCTTGCCTCTATAAAAAGGGGCTAAGGATGCCTGTTCCACACTTTATTGTTCCTCTCTAAACTCCGACGACCTGAAGTGATTTCCAACAACTTTTCTCGGCGAAGAAGTGTGGTTTCAAGCGATTGGCAACGATTCTCAGTAGTTTTCAATGGTTCCTCATCTTCTAGTCATACATTTTTCTCCATTTGTTCAAGGTATGTCCCCTTCGACCTTCTATTTTTATTATTTCTAGCATCACCCCAAGGCAGAAGGGTTCTATCTTTTATATTTTTAGCAATTTCCTTTCTTTTTTGTCCACAATGAATTGGGATACCAGTGATTATGGGCCCAACTCTATGGTTTGCTCTCTAGAGCACCTTCTTTGTCACACCGTGAGTAGCAGAGGCGCCCACACTAGGTTATGGACCTTTTAGGGTGCAGAGGCCAGTATAGGTATTACTAACTGGGTAAGGAGGCCGGTGTTTTCCCTCTCCTATGTCTCAATCTAGGGTAGATATTGATTCTGATAGCATCTTACCGACCTCTATGGGTGTTTCCAGAGATTCAACGGCTAGGAGACGAGTGCCTAGGCTCCAGACACCAGCTGCAGATAGCTCCATGGTAATTATCCACAAAAGGTAGGTGTATCCTTGGGTTAAAGATGTTGTCTGGAACAATGAGTCCAATTTCCATACTAGGTAGAAAGTAGGAAACCTTGCGAGCCATATAAAGCTGACAAAGGACGGCATATAGGACCATGAGTACTAGATCTCGGCTCTAAAGCAGGGTGAAAGGGTGTGTTCAACCCGAATAGGGGGCGAACACTTCATGTTTTTGTACGAAGACCTCCTCATCCGATTAGGGCTCCAAATCTTGTTCATTGGGTCCTCAGCACTCTCCACGTGGCTCCTTCCCAACTTCATCCTAACAGTTGGGGAAACTTATCGCCTTCGAAAGATTTTGTCAAATAGTTAGATTACGATACTCAGAGAAAATGTTTTTCTATTTCTTCATACAATGGTGCCCTTGAGGGGGGCAATATAAAAGAATTGGCTCACACTCCAGTCAAGGCTCAGTCGGAAGGTCTTTGGAATCTTCCAGGATAGCTTCAAGAACTTCAAGACAAAGTTCTTTAAGCTGATGGTGGCGCCAAGGACCCATCTGTTCTTCCTAGAGGCCGGTGGTGACCCGATGTTCGACCTATGCTGGACTACAAGGGCGTAGGACACTCCCCTTAAAATGACTAAATAGGAGAAGCTCGATCTTGATCGAGAAGACACTGAGTGTGTTGATTTCATGAGTATATGGGCCTAGGAAGTTAGCCTCATTTCTTGCAAGGATATCTTGGATGCCATTGATGATGAAACTCTCGAGGCCATTCTAGGTAGAGTGTGGACCGCAGTCTTATTTACTTCTTATATGTAGCATTTTCCATTGAATATTTTTCCTGTTGTTTGACTTTTGTTGTTCGTTTTGCAGAAAGCATGGCATCCGAAAATGCTCTTGCCGCCCTCCGGGCCTTGAAAACAAGGAATGAGGATGTTGGACCTTCCAATATTCCAGCAGATGTTGCTTCGGCCCCTTCTGTCTAGGACCCAGAAATCGAGGTGGGTCTGGTCCAATAGGAGGAGTCTCATGCTCAGCCTCTTTAGAGGTGGAAGAGGAAGGTTATTAAAGGTAGTAGGGTGGAGGATCGAGGGAAGAGGGCAGCCAATGAGGTGGATAATGAAGGTTCGATTGCCTTGTTTAGGGATGACTCGGAGCTTAGGTCGTTCATCGACTGGAAGTCTTTTGGTCGACAAAATTGTAGAGATCCTATCAATTATCCAGGCTGATGGTCTCCTGCTGAGTCGAAAACCAATCGTTGTTTTGCTAATCGCAAGTGCACGAGTCGCTTAAGTAATAAAAGTGATGAGTAAGATCATCTCCACAGGGACTATGGTCATTTCTAAAGCTAAAAATTAATATACAACCTCATTAATTCTTTTCAAGCAAATATAAGTTAGAATAGGGGTTGATAAATAAATTACAATGCATAAATGAAATTAAAGATAGGCGAAGAACATAGAAAACTCTTTTTCACCTTCCCTTTCAATCGAAGACATGCAGTTCTTTAGAGCAAACAAACGATTAGATTAGGTTAGCCTAAGAAACTAGCTTAGTTAAAAGCCTATGTCTAGGATGAATAACCCTATGTTATTTTCCTAACCCACTATGCGTCCATGAGAACCAGAGCAAACAACAAGCATTAAGATCGATTCTCAACTAAGACTATGCACGACTAATAGGTATATGTCTATCCTATTAACGAATCAACCTATTCTGCCATTGGAATGAAATCAAATGTGTATTTATCATATGAATGATCTAAAACCTAAAGTCCTATGTCTAGGCTCAATAGATTTCAACAAATCACCCACAAGTTGATCAGGCAAATGAGAGCATTAAGCACCATATGATAGAACAAAACCCAAATCATTCATATAAACTCAAAAAAAGTACAAGATAATCAATGCTCAAAGGGAGATTCAAAGAATAATCTAAACACAGCTAGCTACTCAGTGAATATGAAAATGTGATACAAAAATCCATATTCAAGATAAATTAAAGATAGGGAAGAGAAGAAATAGAAGAAGAAGCCTCAATGGTTTGAATCTTGAAGCTTGGATTTCCTTCCAAGACGAAGATACCCTCAGATCTTGGATCCTTCAATCCTCTTTCAACCCCAAAATGCCCCCTAGCTACTGATTCTCCAATGGACAAAAGCCCCAAAATATACTCAAAGAGGTAGAGGAGAGAAAATAAGAAAACCTAAGAGAAAAAAAGAAAATCTAAAAGCCCTCCTAAATGAAGTTTGAGCTTCAGTATTTAAAGACAGACAAATCACGTCGCGGCATTAAACACTACGTGCCGTGGCACGCAAAACTTAGGGCACCAATGCCGCGGCATGAACTACCTAGCGTCGCAGCGCTTAAGCCTTGGGTTTATTAGGGTGCATAGGTAGATAGCAGAACGTCATGGCGTGATGTACTGAAACTTGTCTTTTGATTTCTCTTCTAATGTAGGACCTTGACTTGCATCAATATGGTTCTTTTAAGATCATCTTGTAATTGAGAAATCAACTAGTCAAATACAAATGTAATCAAGCTCAAACCAATCAAGGATTTGAAACAGTTAAAGCAAGATTAGTGAGGAAGACTTCAACATTAATTTTACATGAAAATGGGGCTAAAGACTTCCAACAATGCATCATAACAAGGACAAAACCATTAATAATGCGTAAAGATGAGGCACAAATAACTACATTCTATTGAATTATCACACCCCGAAACTTAAGTTTTTGCTTGTCTTCGAGCAAAACAATGTTAGATCACGCTTGTAAAGACAAGCTCAAATCACACTAGTGTATGATGATTGTATTAAACCTCAAAGAATACACATGCCTCAAAATCTGGTTCGCACATACACAATCCTTCTCATAACAACAATCAAAGATTCAAATCATGCATGGTTCATTTCCCAGAAACATGCAAGTCAGACTTCTTCAATTCAAATCATACTCAATCGGATGAGTTTATGAGCAAACGCATGGATATCAATCAAAGAATCCACAAAATTGTAGTGCAACTCTCTCTCCACTAATGTAAATCACACATGAATGAGGATCAAAAGGGTCTTTATCAGCTTGTAATGTAAGGCCATAGTTATGGGGCGAAGAAGAAAGAGGAAAAGATAACAAACAAACATTGAGAAACAAAAATATGCGATTTCAAGACTTGAGAACAAGTGAAACTAGCAGGGTATTCAATAGTGAAAGCTCACAACTCACCAGAACCATGCAATGCTTTTTATTTTTAACTTTTCTTCTTTCTTTGTTTGCTTTGTTTTTCTCTCTTCTCTTTTTCTTTCTTTTTACTTTTACAAAGTAATTTCTTTTTCTTGTATTGCAATTGGTTTCTTCAGGCTCATTTTTGGTTTGAACATATTACTACCCCTGATCACTGAACTCAATTCAAGAAATAACATACCATGCACTCAACAAACATTGAAGGTGGGAAGAAAATGCAATGTTTTCACATGCATTAGAATGGTTAACAGGTTAACAAACACAATGGTAATGAAAAACAAATAAGGTCAAACAATTAAAACGCTTCAAAGGGAACCAATGGATATCATCATTAAAGGGTAAGCTTGAAAGGCTCAAATAGTTCAAAGAATGCCCTAATCATCTCCTCACTCATGCACAACTTAGGATTTTGCTTAAAGAGAGTTACAGAACAATTTCAAGGATGCATGACACATCTATATGCTAGTCATAACCATTCTCTAGAAAAGCATTCAAATCTAATCTGAAGCTAAACAAGCATAGGAATGGAAAACTCAAGTCATGCATAAAAAAGAATTAAGATTGATCAGCATACTCCAAAGATCGCATAGGGATTCATACAAAAAAAATTTAAGGTTAACGCGCTTCCCTAACTATCATTGGGCAATTCACACACTAGCTAATGGCATCATTTTATGCATTCAAATAATTTCACAAGAATTAACCATGCAAATTAACCATTTTGTGCACCAAACCATATAGTAGACAAAAAATTAATACTAAAAATATAAAAAATTAAACTAATAAAAAGTCAATATATATACCAAAATATAGACACCCCCCAAACTCGAGGGAAACAGTGTCCGCACTGTACCATAAATATATATAAAAATAAAATAATGTCAAAATGAAAGAAAAGATGCTCTGTGTACATCACTACAACTCATCATCAACATCAGGCAGAACCTCGATGCCTGCACCACTGTCATCATCACTCGGAAGCGGCTCAGTGTCGCCACCACTATCATCATGGTGCGCTGCAGGTTCCTGATATTGATGGGAAGGGCCAGCTCCATCTAAAAGAGGGTAAGGCTGCTGCTGCTGCTGCTAAAAAGGACCCACCCCAGGGAAAGGTGGGTATAGTGGAATAAGGAAGTCATGAGTGGATATTTCGAGACGCTCCGCCAGCCATCGGATGCTCTCAACGGTGTATGCCTACATAACGGCAAGCTAGCGAAGCTCAGCGCTCACAACGACAGCCTCAGGGGGTATTTGATGCTCTGGGGCTAGTCTCGGGGCTCTCCTGTGTGCCCTGTGAGGGACCGCTGCCTCTGGAGGGGCTACTCCAATCCTCCCAATAAAATATTCATTGAGAGGCTGTCTGACATTCGTAAGCTCCTCGTTGTGGCCGAGGGGTACACCTCGCCTCTGACATAGCCGGTGGATGAGGGAGGGGAAGAAAAGGTTGTGCGGCTCCATGGTGACCCTCCATAACTATAGGTATAGGATGTAAGCAATATCAATCGAGCATCACTGTAGGATGGCATAAATCAAGATGGCACTGTCGCGCATGACCTCTGAGAGGTTACCAAAGGGTAGGATCCTGGTATTGATGAAATGGTACCAGACTCTGGACTCTGTAGTCAAGCAAGCACGGGTGAAGAATTGGGCATGCCCCTGCTGTGAAAAGGCCTATGGGACCGACTATGACTCAGCTGTGCAGATGCAGGTGGTAACCGTCTGTAGATCAATCCCCTCTACAGGCTTTCATCTGAAAACTCCTGGTAATCACACATCTCAAGGGCAAGAGGCAGGGATAAAACAGTTCTAATGGATTCGGGCGAGAAAGAGACTCTGAGCCTCCATACACCAATAGTGGCGGATTCCTGATAAATGAAGGTCAGGTTCGCATAGAACTCGCAAACCAACGGTACTGGAGCGCTATCAGGGTGTTTAGCAAACTCTTCCCACCAGAAATGACGGATGGTGGCCTCTATATCTAGCTGCAAGGAGTCCCTAAAACTAAAACCCCTCTCAACAATAACCTTCTTTGAGACTAGGGTCCCATAGCGGTCTTGTGCCTCAGCAGACATGAATCTGGAACGGTCAAAAGCACAGGGAGGAGATGGCTCCCTAGGTTGCTCACTGCTCTCGCGTCTAAATCGTTTAGGACCCATTAAGCAAATATGAAACACCTGAAAAGAGATGAAAAGGTCAGAACTAAGTAATAAAATGAATATGACAATTAAGAGCAATTAATTTTATGGAAAAATAAGGCAGGTGCCGAGGCATTGATGATAGCGCCGCGACACTCAATCAAGTCTATCCAACACCGCAGCATAACATAACCACGTCGCGGCATTCAAACTCATTCAAACTCATGCTGCGACGTGAAGTTTCTATGCCACAACACTCAAAGAAGTTCATATCAACGCCACGGCGCAAGCTTTACAACGCGGCGCGCGCAAACATACAGAATGTAAAACTACCCCTAACAGCCCCACAACCCATAATGCAACAAGGTAACCACCCAAGCAAACTTAATACTAAGCTAAATACTTATTAACTACTTGAAAAACTAACCAAAAAGAGCCTAAAACTAAGCAAATACTAAAATTGAAATAAAATACAAAGAATAAAAGGAGAAAGGGAGAAAACGACATACTTGGAGATGGAGAAGGAAATGGAATGCAATGGGATGCACGAAATCGAAATGAGGGATTTAGGAGGAGTGGGTGAGGGAAGAAATCAGAGAGACTACGCAGAGGAGAGGAAGCTGAAGGGTTTGCATTACAATGCAAACCCTACTACTTATTTAAGCAAACCACGCTTAGAGTGTCGCGGTGTTAACGTGCTAGCGCCGCGGCGCACGTAGGCATTTCAATTTTCCATTTTCAAATTTTTTTTAACAAGATGGGACGTTGCAGTATGCATAATATCACATCGCGGCGTTGTGTTCTCTGGCCCAAAACCCTGATAAGATAGAGCCTGGAACGTTGCAGCGTGCCAAATCGAGCGCCACAGCGTGAGAGGTATGGCTACATAATTCTGTAGCAAGCATCACACAGTACCTAAAAATGCCTCTTTGAGGCCTCAACCACTTATAAAAATTGTCTAGCAAATTAAACCCATGCATGGAACAACAAAATAGCACGAATTATCAAAATTAAACATACTACATACTAGACTTTAAAACTTAAGAAATTAACGCAAAAAAAGTGGATACATCCAAAAAGATGCCTTTTTATAGTCCAGGCAGGACTTTTTCTGGTTCTTCAACTTAGGGGAGCCTATTTGAAAAAGGCCTCCCTGTCATCACTCGAAGAAGTTCTCGGGGGCCTATTGTTTATGGCATTGGCAAGCTGCCCTATGTGAGTCTTAAGAGCCTTGATTGAAGATGATTGGCTTTGAAGAATATAATCATTTTTGGCCAGATGAGCATTGGTTTTGGTCATGTATGAATCAGATTTGACCATCAATTGCATGAATATGTCCTCCAATGCTGGTTTCCTTTCTTGTATAGGTGGCCTTGTTTGCAATGAGAAACCAGGTGGATATGGTGGTCTCTCATTGGCAGTAGATGAAGATGCTTGCCCTTGGTTATCCCTCCATGAAAAATTGGGGTGGCTCCTCCACGCAGGGTTATAATGCTGTGAGTAGGGGTTGTTCTAAGATGGCTGATAGTTTCTCGCATATTGAACACTCTCCAAAGTGGATGGGCAACTATCGTTGGAATGATCGTTCTCATACCTATCACATAGCACGAAGGGGCTTTGATTAGGGCTAGCACCCAAACTGTTGAACTTGTTTACCAATGATGCCACCTGAGCTGACAAAGATATAAGTGCATCAACATCATGAACCCCAACTACCTTCCTTTGAGTGTTTCTTGTTGAAGGCCATTGGTAGTTGTTGGTGGCCAATTCTTCCAATAGTTTGTGTGCTTCATCAAATGATTTACTCAATAATGAACCACCTACAGCCGCATCCACAATTGGACAATGAAGAGGTAGTAGTCCTTTGTGAAAATAGTAAATTTGGTGCCAAGGAGAAATTTCATGGCGAAGGCACCTTTTCAAAAGGTCCTTATACCTCTCCCAGGCTTTATACAAGGACTCAAATTCTGATTGCATGAATGAAGTGATGTCATTCACCAATCTAGCAGTCTTCGCCGGAGGAAAGTACTTATTTAGAAATTTTGTGCACACCTCCTCCTAAGAAGTTATAGATCCCGCAGGTAGAGATTGTAACTAACTCTTGGCTCGATCCCTGAGAGAGAAGGGGAAGAGCCTGAGACGAATGGCATCTTCTAAGACACCAGTGTGCTTAAAGGTGTCACAGATCTCCAGAAAGTTTGTCAAATGAGCATTAGGATCTTCATTTTGCAAACCACCAAATTGGACAGATGTCTGAATCATTTGGATAATGGCCGGCTTGATTTCAAAATTATTAGCATGGATGAGAGGCCATCTGATACTTGATTGAAGATTTCTCATTTGCAGATTAGCAAATTCTCTCAGAGGCCTCGTATGATCATTGTTTTATGCCATTGATGGTACCTTATTCACAAAAGAATGAAATTGTAAATCAAAATGTAATAAAAGAAAAAACTTGAAGTAGAACTAACAAAGCTCGCAATCAATATTAACAATATAGAAACTAGCCGTAGTCCCCGGCAACGGCGCCAAAAACTTGTTGAGTCAGAAACTAACTGCTCTTTTGCTAACTGCAAGTACATGGGTCGCTCAAGTAATAAAAGTGATGAGTAAGATCATCTCCACAAGGACTATGGTAATTTCTAAAGCTAAAAATTAATATACAGTCTCATTAATTATTTTCAAGCAAACGTAAGTTAGAAAAGGAGTTGATAGATAAATTACAATGCATAAATGAAATTAAAGATAGGCGGAGAACATAGAAAACTCTTTTTCACCTTCCCTTTCAACCAAAGACATGCAGTTCTTTAGAGCAAACAAATGATTAGATTAGGTTAGCTTGAGAAACTAGCTTAGTTAAAAGTCTATGTCTAGAATGAATAACCCTATGTTATTTGCCTAGCCCACTATGCGTCCATGAGAACCAAAGCAAATAACAAGCATTAAGATCGATTCTCAACTAAGACTATGCACGGCTAATAGGTATATGTCTATCCTATTAACGAATCAACCTATTCCAACATTGGAATGAAATCAAACGTGCATCTATCATATGAATGATCTAAGCTCAATAGATTTCAACAAATCACCTACAAGTTTGTAACCAAGTGGCTTCAGTACTCAAAAGGGAGGTGAATTGAGTAATTAAAAACTTTTCGCAAACTCTTATAAAAGAAAATTTCTTTGAAGCTATATATTAAACAAATGCGAGAATAAGGAAGATAATAGAAAGCTTTAAACACAACAAATAAATAGGTAAGCAATATTAAATAAATTACTAAAAAAAAAGAGATAAAGGAGAAAAGAGCAGGCACGATATTTATCCTGGTTCAGCTACCAACTACTTGTGGCCTACGTCCGGTCCTCGAAACATAATCCGAGATTTTTCACTATATCTTCAGGCTTAACCAGGTGCCTGCAACCTTTACAAACCTGAGCACTCTTCACACATTGGGATACCTCACCCTTATGCTTGAGTCTCAACAAACAGGGATACCTCACCCTATTCACTAGAGGGATACCTCACCCCCTTTGAAAGATACCTCACCTTTTTCACAACAAGGGATACCTCACCCTTTTCACTAGAGGGATACCTCACCCCCTTTGAAGGATACCTCACCTTCTTTATAACAAGGGATACCTCACCCTTTTTACAGAAGCAGAAAATAGATGAAGAAAAACTCTCACAAAGAGCAAATATTACAATTTGAAGCACTAAGAAGCTCTTTAAGGATATCTCAAGTTTTTGGCGAAAAGAGCACAGAAAATATGAGATAATAAGTAAATCATATTTTAGCACAAGTAAAAATAATTCAAATGATTAGGCAACCGTCAGAAGAGACCCAAGGTCTCTATTTATAGAGCTTTTTAAGAAACTAGCCGTTGGAGCAATTAAATCACGTAATGAATGAAAATATGGCCATTTCTTTCCATTTTAGAAAGTTTCGTAAAAATCATTTCTGATATATGTTATTTGAATACCTTATAAGTTATTCGAATAACTCATTTTGAAAAGCCTTATGAAAAACAATTCTGGAGGGGGTTACTCGAATACCACTGTTTTAAAAGCTTGTGAAAAATAGTTTTAAGAGGAGGTTATTTGAATAGCTCTAAGGTTTATTCGAATACCTCCATTTAAGAGAAACTTCTCATTTGCAGGTCTATTCGAATACCTTGGGGGTTATTCAAATACCCCTGAGTCAAAATCAGTTTTAAACACTTTCAAATATCCAGAAAATAATTCTTTAGATTTAGAATACTAATTTTGAAAACATTTTAATCTTTGCATCCAAAACCAATGAGATATCCAACAAGTCTCCTTACAAAGATCCTAAGTCCTAAAGATATTCTTGAAGGTCTTGGACTTGGTCTTACCATCATCTTCATCATGTTTGTTATTATTAAAACTATTGTCCATGTCAGCTAGCCAATTACAAAGTTGATCAGGTAAATGAGAGCATTAAGCACCATACAATAGAACAAAACCCAAATCATTCATATAAACTCAAAAGAAGTACATGATAATCAATGCTTAAAGGGAGATTCAAAGAATAATCTCAACACAGCTAACTGCTCAATGAATATGAAAATATGAAACAAAAATCTATATTCAAGATAAATGGGAGATAGGGAAAAGAAGAAACAAAAGAAGAAGCCTCAATGGTTTGAATCTTGAAGCTTGAATCTCCTTCCAAGATGAAGATACCCTCAGATCTTGGATCCTTCAATCCTCTTTCAACCCCGAAATGCCCCATCATTGTTGATTCTCCAATGGGCAAAAGCCCCAAAATGTACTAAGAAAGGCGAAGGAGAGAAAAATAAGAAAACCTAAGAGAAAAAGAGAAAATCTGATAGCCCCCGTAAATGAAGTCTAAGCTTCGGTATTTAAAGACAGACAAATCACATCACAGCATTAAACACTACGTGTCGCGGCTTGTAAAACTTATAGCACCAAGCCACGGTATGAACTACCTAGTGCCGTGGTGCTTAAGCCTCAAGTTTATCAGGGTGCACAGGCAGAGAACAGAACGCCGCAACGTGCAGTTCCTTGCGCCGTAGTGTGATGTACTGGAACTTGTCTTTTGATTTCTCTTCTAATGCAAGACCTTGACTTGCATCAATATGGTTCTTTTGGGATCATCTTACAATTGAGAAATTAACTAGTCAAATACAAATGTAATCAAGCTTAAACCAATCAAGGATTAGGAAGAATTAAAGCAAGATTAGTGAGGAAGACTTCAACATGAATTTTACATGAAAATGGGGCTAAAGCCTTCCAACAATGCATCACAATAAGGACAAAACCATCAATAATGCGTAAAGATGGGGCATAAATAACTACATTCTATAGAGTTATCATCTCCACCTTGCTGTTAGAGCCTATTGTGTTGAAAGGTGCATGGAGGAGTATAACAAGCAAATGATAGCGAAGCTGAGGGCAACCAAGGAGGAAGGAACCTGAAAACTTAACATGGGCCTCAAGGCCAAAGAGGAAGCTGAGATGGCCAAGGAAGATGCTAAAGCAAAGGTCAATGAGCTGAAGAGGAAGCTAGCGAACTCGGGGGATGGTCTAAAGAAAGAGAAGGCTTGCTCCGTGGAGGCTAAGAAAAAAGTCACCGGCCTCCATACTGAGAATGAAAGCCTCCAAATTAAAAATCAGCACCTCCAATCCCATGTGGTACAACTGTAAGAGGATACTCAGCAGCTGATAACAATATGCACAAAGATCAGTGGGGAGCAATTCCAAAATGTAGTCGACCAAGTCCAACTCTTCAACCCTGGGATGGCTCTGGCATTGAACGTGTTGGACTCCGAGAAGGTGATCCAAGATGACCATCTTATGCTTCCAAAGCACGCTTAACAAGACAACCAAGGTGCTACCGAGGTCCCAGTCATCACTATCCAGGATCCGACCATTGTCAAAGGAAATGACGAAGGATTGTGTACAAGCCACCAAAATGTTGAGGGCAATGATGGTGAAGCTTAGCTTACTTCCTTTCTTCTCTTGCTTTCTGTTGTCCCTTGCGTGGGGCATTTTTATTTTGTAAAGACAATTTTCCCAATTAGTGGGCTCTCATTAAATGCCTTTGTTTTACCCTTGTATTTATTTCTTTTTTCTATGGTCCACATTGGGTCCAACACTCATCATCAATGTGTATTTGCTAACTATTTAGGGATTTAGAACTTTATTCGCGTAAAACCTTGGTCTAGGGTCCAACGCCCAAATTTTGAGCACTCAAAATTCCTTTAAGGACTTAGACAAAATAAAAGGTAATCCATAACTGGGGTCTTTAGTATTAACAGTCTAGTTTAGAAAATTGCCTAACAAGAATTTTCAATTTCAGAACCAATTTAACTTAACCATGGATCTCATAACTCGTGCTGCCAATTAATTTCACAACCACAATGGCTATGGCGAAGTGTTGAGGATTCGGGCATGGCCCCATAACTCAACAAAAACACACAAACGAGATTTGTAGTGGAATCTAAAAGACCTCAGATCCTATAAGTAATGGGCTCTGGACAATCTCAAGGCATTTTTCGGGTTGAGGTTCTTTGAATCGTTAAAAGAAATTTTGGATCCTATAAGGAATGGGCTCTGTAGACATTCTCCAGACAAAGTTCGGCTTGAGGCTCTGTTGAGACTAGAGAGTGCAAGTAGATGTATGAAAACGTCACTTTATTGACTGAATGAAGGACTGAAGTTCGTACAATGTATATGCTCACCAAAATTGGGGTAGATCAAACATAAAAGAAAACTAAGAGACTAAGCTTTTAAAGGCACTTAGCTATAGTACTTTCTCAGTTTGTCTGTATTCCAATAGTTTTTTATCGACTTGCCTGTTAATGTCTCTAGAGTGTAAGCTCCTTTACCAATATTGATCACAATCTAGTAGGGGCCTTCCTAATTTGGGGCTAACTTCCCTTGGGAGGTATTCTTACCCCTGATGTCCACTCTTTGAAGTACTAAATCACCTGGTTGGAATTTTCTTGGAATAACCTTTAGGTTATATCAAGCCATCATCTTCTATTTGATGGCAGTGTTGTGTATATTAGAGACGTGCCTTCTTTCTTCCATAGCGTCCAAGTTTCCCTTGATCAATCTGGGGTTGTCGTCTAGGGAGAACTATTGATGACGCCAACTAGGTTCCCCTATCTCCACCGGGATCATTGTCTCACACCCATAAGTGAGTTTATAGGGGTTTCACCTACTGTAAAATGAGCTGTAGTCCAATAGGATCAGAGGACATGGTCAAGTTGCTCGGCCCAGTTTCCCTTGACTTCATCCAACCTCCTTTTAATTCCTCAAATGATAACCCAGTTGACGACTTCAGCTTGTCTATTTGTCTTGAGATTCTCAATAAAACTGCAATGGTGCTTGATTTTTAACTCAACAAGCAGCTTTTCAAAATCCATATCTTTGAATTGGGTTCGGTTGTCCATCACAATGGACTCCAGAATCCCAAACCTAGTGATGATGTGACGTCAAGTGAACTTTTGGATCCTAGCAGAGGTGATCATGACTACGAGCTCCGCTTTGATCCATTTGGTAAAATAATCCACGACCACCACCAAGTATTTTAGTTGTCCAGGTGCTTGAGGGAATAGACTCAGGATATTTATACCTCATTTGTAGAATGGTCAGGGTACAAATATTGTGGATAGTTCTTCTAGAGGAGCTTGATAATGGTTTGAGTGTTGTTGACATTTATCACAGACTCGAACATATTTGAGGGAGTCTGCTTCCATCATTAGCCAATAGTACCTAGCCTTGAGTGCTTTTCGAGCTAAGTCTTTGCCCCCTAAGTGATGTCCATAACTCTCCTCGTGGACCTCATCCAAAATATATTCTACTTTCTTTGGTGTGAGGCACTTGAGGAGAGGTAAAGAGAAACCACAATGGTACAACTATCCATTATAGATATTGTACCAGACCACGGTTATGACCATCTTGGAGGTTTCCTTTGGATCATCAGGTTAGGTTTAGGATTGCAAGTACTCTATTATTAGGGTGAGACAAGTACGCTCCATTCCTTCCACCTGAAAAATGGTTGTGCCCAAGATGGAAGGTTGAGCGAGGGTCTCTTAGATCACTGAGCGATTGTTGCCTGGGCTCTTGGTACTAGCCAGTTTGGATAGGAGGTCAGGCCTAGAGTTTTGTTCCCTGGGTATGTGCTTAATCTTGGCAGCCTGAAAGTTCTTGAGGAGCTCTTGGACTTTGGCTAAATATCTCTAAAGGAGGGGCTCACTGGCCTAATAATCACCTCAGATCTGAGAGATCACGAGTTGGGAGTCACTGCAAAGTGTAATCTTAGTTGCTCCCATGTCCTTGGCCATTACCAGTACAACGATACATGTTTCATACTCTACCTGGTTATTTAAGGTAGGAAACTTGAATTTCAGGGAATTCTCAACTGTTACCCCTTCAGAATTTTCCAAAATCACCTCGACACCACTTCCCTTGGGGTTTGAAGAACCATCAACAAATATGGTCCAAGAAATTCCCTCGAGGTCATTGGGGTCTGATGTGAGTTCTACCATGAAGTCCAAAAGTGCTTGAGCCTTTATTGCTAGCCAAGGCTCTTATGCTATCCCGAACTCAGAAAGCTCAATAGACCAGGTGATCATTCTTCCTACTAGATCTGGCTTGTACAGTGTCTGATGGATAAGTTGGTATGTCCTCACCACCACGGGATGACATTGAAAGTATTGTCTGAGTCTTCTGGTCGTGGTGATAAGTGTGAAGGCAACTTTTTCAATTTTCTAGTAGTAGAGCTCTAGGCCATGCAACACCTTGCTTACGAAGTAGACCAGTTTTTGCCCTTCCGCCATCTCCTAGATCAGTACTGAACTTATGGCATCTTCATGAGCTGAAAGGTACAAGAATAGTGTCTCACCAAGTTCTAGTATTGCCAAAATTAGGGGATAGGATAGAAGATTCTTCAAAGATGTAAAGATATTCTCACACTCTTGAGTCCACTCAAAATCTTTCTCTTTTTTGAGCAGTTTGAAGAAGGGAAGAGATTTATGAGCAGCTTTATCAAGGAAACATGTGAGGGCCGCAATCCGACTTATCAGTTACTGCACTTCCTTGACACTTTGTCGGCTGCACATATTAAGCACCACTTTGCATGTGTCTGGATTCACCTCGATCCCATGGTGAGTCAGCATGAAGCCCAGGAATTTTCCTGCTTGGACCCCAAAGGCGCACTTCTCCGGGTTGATCCTCAAGTTATGTTTCCAGAATTGTACAAACACTTCTTCAAGATCCGCAATGTGTGATCTGGCCTACGGGTCTTTACTATCATGTCATCAATGTACTTCTCCAGCATTTTCCCTCACTTGGCCCTCAAAGACCTTATTCATCATTCTCTAATAGGTGGCTCCTACATTTTTCAATCCAAATGGCATAACCCTGTAACAATAACTCTCCCTATCAGTAATGAAAGTAGTCTTGTCTTCATCTCTAGAGTATATTGGGATTTGATTGTATCTAGAGTATGCATCCATAAAAGATAGCAAACGAAATCTGGAGGAATTGTCAACTAGTTTGTCCATATTGGGAAGTGGGTACGAATCTTTAGGGCAAACTTTGTTTAGGTTCGTGTAGTCCACGCACATCCTCCACTTCCTGTTTGACTTCTTCACTAGGACAACGTTAGATAGCTACGTGGTGTAGGCCACTTCCCTAATGAAGTTAGCGTTAAGTAACTCCTTAACCTATTCTTCGATTATCTTGTCTTTTCGAACCAACTTTTCTCTTTTTCTGGGAAACCGGCCTCACATCCTTCCTTATAGATAGGTGATGATAGAAGAAGGCAAGGTCAAGCCCAGGTATATCGGAGGATGTCCAAGTGAAAAGGTCCTTGTTTTTCTTTAAGAGCTCAGTCAGCTGGTGCCTTTCTTCTTCCTCCAAATTTGCTCCAATCTTTGTGACTTGATCTGGCTTGCTACCAAGTTGGAGCGGCTGTAGTTCACCCTTTGACTAAGGTCTGGTACCCTGGATTTCTTCTCGCACATCTAACTCGGTCATAAGTATGTTGAGTTAGTCCAAAATCGGGCTAGATATGCTAGCTTTCGTTTTCTTCGATGTATGGCCAATCTTGAGACTCTCATTGTAGCATTTATGCGCCATGATTTAGTCCCCATTAACCATGACAACCTTGTTATTCTTGCTGAGGAATTTCATAGCCAAGTGGGTAATAGATACCACAGTGCCAAGGGCATTCAGAGCTGAGCAATCCACGACCATAAACTTGACCTTGACGGTTCTGAAGAA
Source organism: Ormosia emarginata (assembly GCA_029884605.1). NCBI lineage: Eukaryota > Viridiplantae > Streptophyta > Magnoliopsida > Fabales > Fabaceae > Ormosia > Ormosia emarginata. Next base: position 38,485,232 of record JAQQTP010000074.1, on the reverse strand, counting down.
CTTAGTGCTCTCCAGGGTCAAGTGAGTCTCAAAATACCCTGCCAGAGTGAACTTATCACTGATAATATTGGTAAGTTCGCTATCATAGGGAGTCATTTCAGAGCATGGAACTTGTAGCTTTTGGTACTAGTCCATGAACATAATATCTGCTAAACTCTCTTGGTCAACGAAGATACGTCAAATCTTGGCAGTAGAGATTATTCCTGATATAACCAATGGGTCTTCATAATCTAAAATAATTTCACCGTAGTCTTTATCTGAAAATGTAATAGGGGGTCTTCCGATCTCTAGCCCATGATTTGGGTGCGGAGTGGGAGACACTCAACATTGCCATCCTGAACGCTTTCTTTCAGGCACCGTTGGATGACCTACCATCGATGAACCCACTCACAATAGTGTTGATGGTTCGGTTGGGCTAAGCACGACAGGCATCGTTATCATCAAATGGAACGTCATGGTTCTGATCCTATTAGTTGTCAGTATCACGGCGAGGTGGACTCTGAGATCTTCTCTTAGGGTTCGCGCAAAGATGGGCTTCGTTGAGGGTTGTGTCTTCTTTCTCTCTGTCCTCCACGATGTCTATCATTTTGGACATGATTGATGTACTTATCCAATCATTCTGCTCTAATTAGGGACTCAATAGCATCACAGAGTTGGAAACAATCTTCAATGTCATGGTCATAGCCCTTGTGCCATGAACAATGTTTGGTACAGTCGTTCTGCGCATGTTTCTTTAGAGGGGGCTGGTCTCTTGATACCTCAGAATTCGGTCTATAACATTTCCCTTAAAATTGTTGCGTGTGGAGTGATCAGAGGAATGTAGCTACAGTATTTAGCTTGGGGTGGATCGTCCTTAGAGGAGTTTTGGGGCCATGACGAGTTCTAATTGCCTTTCTAGTGAGAGGGCTCACCCTTCTCTAGGCTCTTCTTGGCCTTAGTAACATCCTCAAGGTTTATGTACTTCAGGGATCATTGTTGAAATTCTTCCATATTCTCTGGCTTTTCCTTTGCCAAAGATTGGAAAAATTGGGAGTTAGTCCAGAGGCTACTTTTGACAAAGTGGAGGGTAATCCTGTCATCGAGGTTCTTCACATTGATATAAGTCGTATTGAACCTCTTATGGTACTTGCAAAAAGGCTCACTGTGCCCTTGGCGAATCTTAGAAAAAGAATCAATAGATCTGGGTTGTTCCTTGTTGGTGGTGTAGTGGAGCAAGAAACGCTATCTAAGGTCCTGCCAGTTACTGACAGACCCTTACGACAGGGTCACGAACCATCTAAAGCCAGCCTTCTTCAAGGAAAAGGGAAATGAGTGACATAGTAATTGAGAGGATCCCCCATGAAAGCACATAGATTGGACATAGACATCTATGTGCTCTTGAAGGTCCGTAATCCTGTTATAGAGCTCCACATTGGCGGGAAACTTAAAGTTTCTTGGAACACTATACTCCATAACTTGGGCAGAGAAGGGCTTCTTGTAACATCCTCTTTTTACACATGTTAGGCTTGTATAAGGTTACAGAGGTAGCTTAATACTTATGTAATATGTACGCTAAATTTTGTGATATTTTGAGTTAATTTAGGTATTTTCCCGTAACACAGAATGTGCAAAATGGCTATTTTTAACTCGAAAAAATAACATAAATGCTATATTAAAGGAAATGAATATGGAAAAGTTATTTCTAAGTGACAAATGAGTGAAAGAGGATGTGGTTAAATTTTGAGGACAAACGAAGCCAGTTTGGTATTTTTAAGTGAGTATTTAAGTACCGAATTGAGACACAGCAGATATGAAAAATTATAGAAATGATGAAACAAGAATTTTGTTGGATCTTAGAATTTATTCTAAAGTTTTGGGAACTTAGAAAACTTGACTTAGTTAAATCAAAGTGTTCTTAGCAGATACGAAATTTAACAAAGGACAAAATTACCCTTAGTGTCATCTTTTTAAAAGATGATATTTATCTCATCTTTCCCATTCTCTTTCATGGCTATGCAGAGAAGAATGAAGAAAGAAAAACAGGGGAAGAAAAGGGGGAGAAGAAGGAGGAGGAAAAGAGGAGAAATTAAGTGGGAATCAAGAACCAAGATCCAAGCTTAAGGTAAGGGGTTTTGCTCTCAAACTCTCAGTTTTACTATCTTCTCTTTAGCTTTGAGATGTCCGTGGTGAGGTTTGAAAATGGTTTTGCTATGGATTTTCCATTGTTTGGTTTGGATTAACTTGTTATAAACCTAGTTTATGGATCAACTAAAATTGATAGAGGCTTGATTGCTAGTTTTAGTCTTGAGTATATATATGAAACTTCCTGATTTTGAAGTTGAAAGATGAGTATTAATGGTTGTGGTTTTGACCCTAAATCCATACCTAAGTGAACCAATAGGTTATATAAGAGTTACAACATGATTAGAGGTCTTAAATGATGATAGAAATCATCTAGGAATTGATCTTGAGGGGTAAAACTTGGTTGGAAACCAAGATTATACAGAAAACTCGTTTCTGAAATATTTTTGCTACAGGATGGCACCTAGATGCCATTTTCTATGCCTAGGCGCAAGCTAATAAGTTTCAGACAAAGAGCATGGCGCCTAAGCGCTAGTGAGCCATGCCTAGGCGCAGTTGTGCCCAAATTCTGATAGCCTGTGGTTTTAGTTGCATAACTTGAACTACAAACATCATATTGACCTGATTCTAGTGACATTTGAAAGCTAAGACATAAGGCTTCGTGTAGTAAAAATTTCAGAATTTTAGAGCAAGCCAATCAGTACCAATTTATGTTTGATTCCGAGACAGATTTTGTATAAAAGGCATTCTGGCAGCCAATAAACCAGTTTGCATAATTTCTCACTCCAATGTTGTATTGACATGAGACTAGTGGAATTTTGAAGTTAACATATAATGCTTCTTGCCTATTAAATTTCATAATTTTACCACTTTTAGTTTGTTCCTAGTTTCAGTTTAAATTCAGGTTAGATTCTAGAAAAACAGTGAATGCACTGTTTTAGCTTCTGCAAAATGTCGTATAACTTTGCCTATACTTAGCCAAATGAGATGAGGTTTATGGCATTTGAAAGATATGATAGAAGATTATTTTCTCATAAAATTTTAGAATTTTATAAGTTATGATGCACATTTGGTGCAATCTTAAAAATCAGCCTTTTTAGGCAAGATTTGAGGTACTTTGGGATAGTTTGAGCTTGAAAGGTTTGTGAGCCAAGTATTGCTCTCTTTTTGGATAATGTTGAGCTAGGATGATTTGATAAAAGGGTGTTAGATCCTTATATGTTAGATTTTTCTATGTAATGTTATGTCAAATTGATTTATTTAAAGGATGTGAATTATTGTTTATGTCATGTATTGATAAATGATGAAAATAAGGCATTGAGACATGATAGAATGTGATGTATGACAAATGCAATTGACGTCGATGTTTAATACTATGGTAAAAAAATGATCATATTGTGAAACATTGAATATACTTTGTATGGTATTAATGTTGATGATAGGCATAATTTTAGGAAGTAATATTAAAAAAAAAAGTAAAGGTAGATGAGGTTGAATGAGTCTCTCTCTACAATCATGTAATGGAATGTATAAAAGGAAAGTTTAATGATACTGATACTAGCTTCCCTATTATGCAAGGAAAATTATAATTAAGTAAAAGTTAAGGAAAGAAAGGTTTAATATTATGCATGTAACACCCTAATATTGTTACCATAGTATAACTAACAAATAACTGGATTAACAGTAATAGTTATGCTACTTCTAACTTGAATATTAACTAATCCATAATATTTATAAATAATTATGGAGAGCCATAACTAAAAATCTTATACATATACAACATTAACCCCAAAGGCAAAGTGTTATATATACAACTTATACATCCTTAAAGCTAATATAAGTAAATACATCATCTCTGTCTATAAAAGAAACAAATAAAACTAATCTACATTAGTCATTTTGTTTCTTTATTTTCTTACTCTTTGAAAGGTCTTGACCTGCTTTTACCATGGAAACATAGAAAAGGGGTGAGAACATACAATTCTCAGTAATATTCATACATTTCATGGCATTATACAATGTAAACTGCATACATATCAGTATAAACTATTTCAACATTATATTATCGCACATACAACTATATAATATATCCAATCTGTCTCATATCTACTTAATCTTACAACACTCGAACTTAAATATAATAGATTATGGTTGTTACTGGATATCAAATCTCTATTCAATATCGCTAGAACATTCACATGCTACTGTTATGTAAAGGTTCACTAACACAATGTATAATCTATAAGCCTAAGTCCCCTACTCATATGATAAGAACAACTATCTACACAGTTGTAACAAATCAATACTAGTTCATTCATAAACATATCATCAATGATATTGAACAACCACCCATACAATTGTACAATATCATCTATCCTAGACAACTGCCCATACAATTGCCAAGAAACATAAAATGTACATGATTGTGTGTGTATAACACTGGCTTATTCCAAACTCTCGTTAAACTTGTAGATATGAAGACTGACTCTTGAGACTACTGGATAATGAGTGGATTGGTTCCTACTCACATCGATGAGAGTACTGATTCCACTATACAAGACTAGTAATCCTGACACTAACGAGCAACTAGGGCTAAATCCTCACTCAAAGAGACTTTTGGACTTTCCATCTATCTCCTTTGGCTATATGAATGTACATCATTAAAGATTGCTCTACTTTGGAATTAGCAAGTAATGGAAAACTATGCAGTATTATGTATAACTCATACAAAACTACTACATTAACTCATCATATGATTCTCTCTAACCAAGTGAACTAAACTCTAGCAAATATGTACTCTCAGCTCACTTCTAACTCATAAAGGAGTATATTCCATGTTTCTAGTTAAGTAATCATACTTATGATACTTGCATCTAACTTGCCTCATTATCACACCACAAGTGGTAAACTAAGCCACCCTAGTGTACTCAAGGTCCTAGATACCTACATTAGGCAATTCCTAACTTATGAAATGCTTAAAGATTAGAACTTCCATATATCTGTATACTATGTCCAATCATTCATCACTAACTCCACTTTCTCTCTTAGGAGTGACTAATGCACTATGGCAAGTGACTATTGCCAACTAAACCCAGCTTACTTGTATCTAGTTTACCATATCTTCATCACCTTATATGTGATACTAAATGCAACTCTGTGTTGCCTAAGGGTCTAGATACCTATCTATGGCAATCAATTACTCTTGGTTACACTAAGGTCTCTTACTTTCCTATATAAACAAGAAGGCCTTTCTCTCTTAGAAATATCCATATTAGTGTCTCAACAAACTCTTCAAGGCATATAAAAGGGATCATAACAAGTAGGGAAACTCAAATCATCAAAATAAGTATTCTGATGAATTCTGCTCTAGGCGCTTGAGCGCTCATTCCCCAATGCCTAGGCGCTCACTGTGCGCCTGAGCGTTGTCTACCCAGCACCTGAGCGCTGGCTGGGAAAAGTATAGCTCTATTATGTTTTACGATAAGTGCCTAAGCGCTCAGCACTGAGCGCTTAGGCGCTTAATGCTCTGCTGCGCACAAAATATCTATAGGCTACGAGTGCCTGAGCGCCCAGAACTCAGCGTTTGAGCACTGGTCGCATAGCCCAGAATCTGCAGATTATAGCTACTGTTCCATTGGAACATAGCCACGAATTTGGCCATTCAAAAATGGTTTCAAGTGATTTCTATGATCACTAGCAACCTTTAAACATGTTAAAAAATTCATTTAACCTATTAGCTTACTTAATCATAGATTAATGGTTAAAACCATAATCTCACAACCTAACTCCTAATTTCCAACCTAAGGAACTAAACAACTTGATCCAAAGACCAATTCATCTATATTGGATCCAACAAGTTGAAAATGGCTAGATTCAACCAATGGAAACAAGAAGTGAGTAAGAAAATAGATTTTGCTTCTCAAAGTCCATTTTCCTCATCTATATAACCTAACTCCTACCACAAAATTGGTGAAGGAGAAGATGAGATTTGAGGTTAGAATCCCCTACCTCTTGTAGACATTATGATAATCTTCAAGCTTGATCTTGGCTCTTTGATCATCCACTGATTTCCTTCCCTTTTTCCTCCTTTTCCCCTTTGGTTCCTTTCCTTCTTTTCTCTTCTTCCATTTTCTATTCTTGTTCCCTATTTTTGGTTTCAGTCGTGGGATAAGAAGGATAAATAAGGAAACAAAGTCCAACTTTGGCACTTAAGCCTAAAGCTGAAACTTTATATCTGCTAAGGACACATGAATCATGCTAAATCAAGTTTTTATGCTTCCAACAATCTTAAAATAAATACTAAGATTCATTAAAATTGTTGTTTCACATTTTCTATATTTTTTCATATCTGTTGAGGGTCAATCTGGCATTAAAATGCACAACTAGTATGCCTAAAAATACCAAACTAACTCTGATTGTTTTCAAATTTTAACTACATCATATTCAACCTAATTGCAACTTAGAAACAAACCCTCTAGGTTTATTTCCTTCAACTTAGTAACTTATGCTACTATCTGAGTCATTTTAAGTTACTTTTCAACTTCTGGGTTGCAACTAAATACCTAAACGAACTCAGTTTGTCACAAAACTTTACTAACATGCCAAGCAAGTATAATGATACCTTTGAGACCATATACAAGACTAACATGCTTTTCGGGATGTTACAATGCATGTTTTGTTTTCAAACTTGTTATTTGATATTTTCATGTATTGTAAATTTATAGCTTGGACAAAAGGGCTCCAAGTAGCTTAGACAAAAGGGCTCCAAGTGAGTTAAAAATGTTTAGTCGTACAAGGAACAAAAAGGCGTCCTGCCTACCCAGAAAATAATACAAGGAACAAAAAGGCTTCCTGGAAATACTCAAATAACATATGTTTTATAAAATAAAATCTTTTAAGAAATCATTGCATAAGCATACTTTAGGATTTCATTAGGCATAATCATACATCAACATGCATTGCATAAAGTTGGTAATTGTATATGCAATTGTCTTTTTTTTATTAAATGTGAAGATTGAGGATAAAAGCTGGTTAGAAAAGGTTGAGAGTAGTATTTAAAGTGAATTAAATATTGTTACAAATTGTATTGGTTTACATTGGTTGAAGATCAAAATGTAGCTTAAAGGTGTGTAATGAAGGGAATGAGTATGCTTGCTAGCAGTAACGGACCCAGGAATTTTAGGTAATGGGGGCAAACGTCTCTTAGTCGAAGTAGATGCGAGTGAGTCTGAGTGGATAATGTCCTCCATCACTGCTAGTTTGTAGAGATAAAGAACGGTGAGAGAATAAGAATTTTGTACTCTGAGTATATTGGTACTAAACCCATGTGAGTACTATTAAAAAAAAAAAAAAAATATTATATGAGTATAATCAAATACCAAACCATGTAATTATTGTTAAAAAATAAAAAAATAATATTATATGAGTTTTATTTTTTATTACTATGAATTTACTAATTTGTTTACATATGGGGTAAAAATTAAATATATAAAAAAATTAAAAAAAACATATACATATATACTTATATAAGATCAAAGAAAAGTTTAAAGTGGAGTGGGGCATGTGTCCCCACTCCACAACAAGTGGATTCGTCCTTGTTTGCTAGCCTCCATCATTGTTATAATGAATATATGTTAACTTATGTTGAGTTTCTATATAATGATTGAATTGTTTTCTTTATTAAATGAAATGTCTGTTTTAGGAAGGGAAATGACTAAGTTTTGGCGTATGCCACCTTTCTAAATAATTAAGTACAATTTATGTTTTACCCCAAAGCAGCTGGATTTATCATGATGTCACGATTTAAATTTTGCTACTGAGAATTATTAATTCCCATCCCAATCTTGTTTTATGTTTTCCATGATAAATCCAGCAAAGGATTAAAGCATGCGCAAGGCAAAGGATGAAGATTTAGTCAAGTTATTAATGTAATTATTTTGGTTATGTAATTATATTAATGATTTTGTAATTAAATTATTATGATTAGTTTTTTGTAAAAGTTTGTAATCTCAAGACATATTAGGTTGATGTTTAGTAAAGAGCAAGTTTTAAGAAGTGTAAAATGTCTTGCTTTTTTACTCTTATAAAGGCTCTATATATTTATTCGTTAAATAGATATTAAACAGGTTGTAAATTACACTTAAGTTAGAAAGTGACATACTAATTCTATTTACTTAGTTTACGTAGGGTATACTATAGTATTTAGGATTAGGGTATTACACTGCTCCTAATCGCCAAGGTCTGGGTTGTTATTAACAACATTAGACATTTCAACATTAGAGTATGGTATTCTCCTCTGGCCGTTAGTTGTGGTCCACCTTCCGTCATCACAGTATGGTCCAGACTGGCCCTCATGCATAGATCGCTCTAGATCTTCCAATCTGTGATGCAGCTTGATAACTTCATGGAATGTAGTTATTTGTGCCCTTTTTTATGCATTATTGATTGTTTTGTCCTTGTTGTTAAGTGTTGTCGGAAGGCTTTGGCCCCATTTACATGAAAAATCCATGTTGTTGTCTTCCTTGCCAATCTTGTTGAAATGCTTCCTAATCTTTGAATGGATTGAGTTAGATTACATGTGTATTTGACTAGTTAATTTTTCAAATGCAGGATGAGCCCAAAAGAACCAACTTGATGTAAGTCAAGATCCTGCATTAGAAGAGAAATCACAAGATAAGCTCTAGTACATCACGCCGCGGCGCTGGTATGCTTACGTCACGACGTTCTGCTCTCTACTAGTGCACCCTGATATCCCAAGGCTTTAAAGCTGCGGTGCAAGAAAGTGAACGTTGCGGCACTGGTGCCCTAATTTTTGCGCATTGTGTAACACTGCGGCATGAAGTGCGAAATCTGTGGGCTTGTAAATACTTCATATACAGATTTATGCTCTCTCTCTCTCCCATTTTGCTTTTCTTTTATTTTTTTCTCTCAAAACTTTTAAGGCTTTTGCCTCTCCGAAAACGTAGCAGCTAGATCTTCATTTATGGGTTGAAAGAGAGTTGAAGGAGCCTAGATTGGAGGTTCTCTTCAACTTCGAGGAAGATTCAAGCTTCAAGGCTCATCCCATTGGGCTTCATCTTCTGTTTTTTCTTTTTTCTCTCTTCCCTTTATCTTGAATATGACTTTTTGTAATACATTTTCATATTCAATGAGTAGCTAAGTTGTGTATAGGGTATTCTTTGGATCCCCTTATGAATATTGATCGATTTGTACTCTTTTGAGCTTATATGAATGATTTAGGTTTTGTTTTATCATAATATGTTTAATGCTCTTACTTGTTTGATCAGCATTTAGGTGATTTGGTGAAATCTAATGAGCTTAGATATAAGACTTTGGATTTTAGATCATACATATGGTAAATGCATGTTCGATTTTATTCCAATGGCAGGGTAGATTGATTCGCTAATAAGATAGACATATACCTCTTAGTCATGTATAGTCATAATTGAGAATCAATCTTAATGCTTGTTGTTTGTTCTAGTTCTCGTGGACGCATAGTGAACTAGGTAGTTAATCGACCTAGACATAGGCTTTTAACTAAGTTAGTTTCTCAGGCTAACCTAATCTAATTATTTGTTTTGCTTAAAAGGATTGCAAGTTATCAACTGAAATAGGGGATGAAAAAGGATTCCCTATGTTCTCAACCATATCTTTATCTTTTCCTTATGTTCTGTAATTTAGTTAATAAATTGGTTTTCCAATTTACATTACTTGAATAGAATTAGTTAAGCTGGAGGTCAATGTTTAGCACAAAAAAGTAACCATATTCCCCGTGGGAACGATCCTTACTCATCATTTTTATTACTTGAGTGACTCTTGCACTTGCGGTTAGTAAAAGGAGGTATCCACCAATTCAAGGTTGGGTAAACCACTTCCAACAAGTTTTTGGCGCCGTTGCTGGGGATTTACATAATGTGTGATTAACATTAGTTGAGAGAGAGTTGCATTACAATTTTATGGATTCTTTGACTTATATCCATGTGTTTACTCATAAGCTTATCTGGTTAAGTATGATTTGAACTGAAGAGGTTTGACTTGTATGTTTGTGGGAAATATGTAACATCCCAAAATTTCTGTATCTCTTAAACAATAATTTTGACAGTTAACAAAATTTTACTGTTTAGTAATTTCTGTGCACTGTAAAATTATTTTGTTTATTCTGTCAGCGTATTTGATCGTTTTGAGTGATTTACTCCGCGTCAGGAAAATAAAAATTTTCGAGCCAGAGAAAATCTTTAAATATTTATTTCTCTTGATTGTTAATTATTTTTAATAATCTGACTTGATTTTCATATGTTTTCTAATATTTGTGATTTTTGTGGATGATTATGAATTTTTTTGACTGTATGTGGGCCCAGGTGGTCCTATGTGGGCCCATGTGACCTTACGTGGGCCCAGGTGGGTCCCGCAAAGTAAAAAAATTTTTACGCATAGAAAAATTTGTACTGTTTAGACGAAGACAGGGGATCTTACTAAACCTGAATCCGGAAACAGTTTTAGAAATTTTCTTGTACTGTGTTTTGTACTGTATTTATTTATCAGATGATAAAAATACAGTAAATATATTCTTTCGTAGAGTTTTAGTAGATAAAAATAGAAATTATATTGCTTAAGTCAACATTGGTGGTTTGGATATCCACCATTGATTTAATTAACGATGGAGACTTGATCTTGATTTAATCAACGGTGGAGATTTGATCTTAAAAGTAAATAGGATTATTTATAACCGTTAGATGAAGATTAAATCAAGGGTAGAGATTTAGTTTTATATAATGGCTATGACCATTTATAACCATTGGATTTAGAATTAATCAAGGGTGAAGATTTGGTCTTGTAAAGTAACAAAGACCATTTATGACCATTGGATGAAGATTTAATTAATGGTGGAGATTTGGTCTTAAAAAGTAGCAAAGACTAATTATGACCCTTGGATTAAAAGTAAGAAGGAGTAATCTTGACCCTTAATTTTGGGGACATATCTAATGGTTAGAATTTAAAGGAGAAAGATCCAATGGCCTAGATTAAGTCTTCTAATTAAAAGTCTACCTAAATCCTAACCATTGAATTAATCAATGGCCTAAAATGCTCTAAATAATGGCTTGAAAAAGATGACAACATTATTGCATGCAAAATGGAGGAAGGGGACGGTTTTGGATTGTTTAGAAGACAAAGAAAAAGCTTTATGACCATTATTACATGTCATGGTCAATATTACATCATCCTTGATTATGATTTCCTTGTTTGCATCCTTAGAAAATTTCTTGGAGGGAGGCCAAAATTATTTCATGCATTATCACATTTTCTTTCAATTATTCTAGTAACTTGTCTATCACTCAAAAAAATAAATAAATAAATAATCCACTCTTCACTTTCCATCACACTCCACGGCCATGCACTTGAGAAAGAGGACATTTCATTTCATTGTCTTCACTTTGTGACAAAAGGAAGCTATCATCTTTTAATGCAAAGCTTAGTCAATTTTAGTGACTTTGCACATGTAACCTATAGTCATCATCCTATTCAATATCTATTAAAGCTATCAAATAATTCTCACTTTCTCTCTTCTTGATATCCCACAGTCATACACTCAAAAGTAGGAGATAATACTCATTTATTCATTTCACTTATTCAATTGCTCATCATTCTATCCAAAGAACCAAGAACCAATACAAGAAATTCTCTTATCTTCTCTTCTCCTCTATGTTTCGGCCATGACCATCAAGAACACCTTCCATCACTTTTTAATTTCATCCAACCATAGATCTTGAATCTACATGATATTCTAAGCAACTTTCATGTTGGAGATTTCCTCTATATCATTCATCTTCATGGACTTCCTTCAAGATCAAAGTTATAGGGTATTTGTGGTGAAGTGTAAGGAAACTTCATTTCTTCTCTTCTTTTTCATGATCTATGTAACACCCCAATTTTTGATAAATTACAGTAACGACTAAATTGTACTGTTTTATAATTTCTGTGTGTTGTAAATTTATTTTAACTGTTATGTGAATGTTTTGGATCTTTATGTATGAATTACTCCGAGTCAGGAAAATAATAATTTTCCCAGACCGGATGAATTTTTGAACTGTTCAGTGGGGCCGGGGGATCTTACTAAACCCGAAACCAAAACAAGATTCGAAAATCTTCGTTGTTTGACAATTTATCTAGATACGCTCGTTATTATTGAACCACAGTAAAAATTTAATTTTTACCGATAAATTTTAGACAGTAAAAATTAATTTTTACCGCAGTAATTTTTGTCAATTTGAAATTAATTACAAGTTAAAATCTACGTAGAGAAATAGACGTAGGTAAAATTATAAATCTATTTACCTTAGGCAAAATCATAAATCTATCCACCTTAGGTTAAAGTTATAAACCTATTTACATTAGGTTAAAGTTGTAAATTTAATTACCGTCGGTTAAAGTTATAAAAATTTATTTACCCTAGGTTAAAGTCATTTACCTTAGGTTAAGGTTATAAATCTACTTACCGTAAGTGAAATCATAAACCTAATTACCTAGCCCTAGTAATTAAATTTTCTATTTACCCTGGATTCTATAATCATGTTAGTGGACCTAGATGTTTAATATAGAAATCAAAGAGAAAAAACACTTTGACCCACGTACAACTCATACATTCATTATAACATGGAATGGGATTCTTTTGTTGGTGAATTCCACCAAGTCCACATGGCTATGTCCATCAAGAAAGTGAATGATTCTTCAAATAATGCATAATAATGCATTCTATCATTTATGATTACTTGGAGCTTAGTCATCCTTCAACTACTTTGTCTCCCACTCAAATATTCAATGAATTTTCATCCATTCACTCCATGTAACTCCAAGACAATGCACATGATTTTTAGGCTATCATTGTGATTCCATCATTTTAGTGAGCTAGCATGCACCACCTTGTCTCCTTGAGTGCTCCACCAAGCAATTATCACAAATCATTCCACCTACTCCTCCAATGCACCACATGGCTATATATAGTGTAGGAAACCTCTCCACTTCATTTTCCATCACTCCTATCTATTCTCTCCATTCTCCTTCTTCAAGAACACAAGAACATGAAGAACTTCATCTTTTCTCCATTTCTTGAGCTATTCGCCACCACTCCCAAATCACACTTCTACTCTTCAATAATTTTATCCAACCTCATTTCCTAAAGTTAAACATCATTCCAAGCATCTTTCATGTTGTGAGTTTCTTCAAAATCAACCATCTTGAGCTTGGAAATCAAGGTTGAAATTTCTACCCTATTAGGTAAAATTCTTGTTTCCTATTTCTAAATTTGTTTTTAAATTTCTAAGTCATGTTTGATCCATGGTTATTCTTTCTCAAGCTTAGTTTGTATTTGGTAAATTGTTTAAGCTTGATAGGTATTTTCCTGAAGCCACACAAAATTCTCCAAGGAAGCTTTCAAGAAGGATAGTCTTCAAGAGGTAAGAGGGAGATTTAATCTCATCAACTATTTTGGTAGTATGAAAATGGATTGTGTGTGGTGAAGAATCCATGAGGATTCATTTACTTGAATGTTTATGGTTTTACTTTATTGTATGATTGATTTTGATGTATGTATTTTCAAATGCTTGATTTGTTGAAAACATAGTAAATTTCGGTCACATGCTATTTAATATACTTTTAATCTAAAATTATTTTTCAAGTATAGATTTTAAAGGATTAAGTAACAAATAATTGGATTAAATATTTTTACAAAGGAAAATGAGATAGGTAATGATTATATATTTGGTTATGGAAAATAAATTAATTTTTGGACCAACAAGTCAAGAATTGGTGTTTAGATTAAAATATATATATATATATATTTTCTTAAAGGTAGTTTTAAAAGATTTATTTAATGAGAATTCAATTTAGTAATTTTTATTATGATAATTGAGAATACGTTTTAAAAATTTATCTAGCGCTCTAAGTACTTTATTAAAAAGGATTTTAATTTCGGAAAGTTTTCAAAAATTAATTTAGAATGTCAAGAAATATTTTATACGGTGAAAAATGATTTAAAAATGTTACGTGCTTGAGAAAATGATTTAAAAATATTACGCGAATGAGAAAATGATTTTAAAAACGTAGGAAAATAACTATAAGATTTAGTAACGTTGAAAAATATTTACATGATAAAAAAATGTGGGAAAATACCTACGCAATTTGAAAACGTTGGAAAATAATCATGAGATTGTGAAAATGCGGTAAAATATTTACGCGATTGAAAATAACAATATCTTTGTCGGGTTGGACCCGGTTATATTGAAGGATGGTACTTAGAGTTATGGCACTTGACCATGTGATTTGATGATATTATGATATATGTGAAATTTTGAGTCTTACACCATGTATTGAGGAATATGTTGTTTTTGGTGTCATTGACGAGTTATACCTAAGAGGATGAATTACACCCCTGTTTGGGTGCAATAGGCGCAGTGTTGTTCATTTATTGAACTTGGAGGCATTGGTGTGCAGAGATTCCACATGTGGACAGTTGGTAGCTCCTCCAACCGTGTACCGAGTATGACACACTAGTGATCTTGACAAAGCACTATTCTTAATCACGATCTTGTTGGGGACGGTCTTGTAGAATGCCTGGTGGTACACGATGAATTTGATTGTGTCTTGTCATGCGAGCCACGACGAATTTGACTTGTGTAGCACGTGGCCCGCGGCAATTGAGTTGACAGACAGGTTCTTCCGGGATCATTCCCTCTGATTGGTTGTGTTTAGCTCCATGGAGTAGGTTTGTGTTGTGTACATGTGCATTATGAGTCTGCATATTATATTATTCTGATCTATTATATGAAATGTTATATACGCTGTAATAACATGATTGATGACATATCTGTTTGTATTTATCGTTTTCTATACTGCCTGATGGTAATGATGACAGATTGTCTCACCTCTTTGTGTGTATTTTTGTGTTATTATTATGTATGGTAAAGACGGTGAAGAGGATCAACCTCTTAATTTTCTGTGAAAGAAGCAGCAACCCGAGGACCAGCACGAAGGAGGCGAGCCGTTGGATTATCCTTACTAGTTGGCTTAATTGTTTTGTGGTGGTTATGTCTGTATTGTACTTTTGAGTTTTTCTTAGTCTCATTGGACTTGGGCAAGTCTGTTATCTACTCTTTTGTGTCAAATTATTTATAAGTTAATTTTTAATGTATTGTTTTTAAACAAAACCATATGGATATTATGTAATAATGTATTTTACTTCATGTTCTGTTTTTATTTTATTCAGTAATGTTTTCCGCAAGAAGAAATAGCCATAGGACGAAGGTTGAAACAATAATAGAAGATGATTTGATTTGTATAGGATGATTATTGATCTTCTTAGAATACATAACTGAAATTTTACAACTCATGTTGTACTTATTATCAAACGATTTATAACTTGGGAAGGTTTTTATTTTAATTTGTCGTAAATGTGACGCCCTACATCAGGGTGTACAATCTAAACCATGTTTGATCCATGGTTCCTCTTAATCAAGCTTAGTATACTAATTTTTTATGTATTTTGTTTTGTATTTGAGAAGCCCTTGGTGGTGAAGGACTTGGAAAAAGAGGCAAAACAAAGAGTTTTTGAGGATTTTCAAGAGGCAAGAGGGAGTTCCATCTCACCAACCAAGCATGGTGGTGAGAGATGGTCTTATATTTGATGGGTGTTGAATCCATGTGAGGATTCATATCCATGGTCATGTAATAATTTATATGTGTTTATGAGCTTTGATTAATTGCCTATACTTAATATGCTTTGCATGAGTTTATGATTTTGATGGTATGCTTATACTATGCATGATGATAATATGGCATGCTTTTGATATATATATATATATATTGTGTATGTATGTGTATGCCATGATTTGATGATGGAAAAAAAATTAATTTTGGTCCCAATGGCCAAGGAAGAGCTACGGTTTTGATGTCCTTGATTAGGGTTCATGTTGAAATTTTTTAAGAACAAGGGAAATAATTTTTGATCCCTACAACATGGTGAATTTCGGTTAAGACACCTCAAGATAGGTGTTCACAAAATTAATATTTTCTTGAATGATGAAAATGGATGTTTAGAAAAAGCAAGGAAAATAAATAAAGAGTTTATTTTTCAAAGAGTATATGAACACGGTTTTAGAAGGATTTTTATTGATTTATTTTGTGTAAAAAGTTTCTAAGTGTTTTACTAAACATGATATTTAAATGAAAATAGCAATGATGATTTTAAGGATTTGCAAAGAAAGTGAAAAAGAATTTGTAAAGAAAGTGAAAATGGATTTGCAAAGAAAGTGAAAAATGGAAATGAACAAATGATTTAATTTTCAAAGGCTATGAGTCTTATGTTTTTGTAAAGGATTTTTAATGGTTTTGTTTGTGTAAAATCATATCAATTTAAAAGGAAAAATATTTGATGGTTTCAATAGTCATGTCCACGTTTTTTTTTTAAGGCTTGTAATGTCTTGATTTTTATGAACAAAGTGATTTTCAAAGTGAAAACGTAACTTGATTTAATACAAAGAATTTGGAAAGGGAATCAGAGTATTTTTATCACTTGAGAGAATTTTGTAAACGAAAGACAAAGAGAGGTTGAACATGTTTGAACTCTAATTTATTTTGAAGAATGATTTTGGAAGTGATTTGAGAAAAATGGAGAATATAATGGCGATTTGAAAAGTTACTAACGTATAACTTATTTTTGAGTTTTGAAAGTACGTTAGAAAATGTTAAGTTTTGAAACGTTGATTTATATCAATAGAAAAGTGATTTTATGAATTATATTTTGAAAAAGGATTTCTTGAGTAAAGAAATGTGGAAAAAAAAAATTTGAGTAAGAAAATATATTACATGAAGTATAAAGTTATATTATTTAAGAAAAGTTGAAAAAGAAATATTTGAAGGTTGAGAAATATTTTCTGTAATGAAATTGTGGTGAAAAAATTATTTACGTATCTTAAAAACGTAATTTTAAAGTACGTGGTTTGAAATACAGTAAAATATTTCTAAGTGTTTGGAAATACAGTAAAATATTTCTATGCGATTTTAAATACGTTGAAATATTTCTACGCGATTTGAATTACGTTTAAATATTTTACGTAATTTGAATTACTATTGAAAAATCACTACGTGATGAAAAAGTGATGAATTATTTTTACATGATTGTGAAAATAGCGAAAAATCATTATGTAATTTGAAAAGTGTTTTAAATATTTTGAAAATGAAAGAAAATGATTTACGCGACTTAAAAGGATGATTTTTAAGTTACGCGATTTTGAAACAGTGAAAAAATATTATGGGATTTGAGAAACGTATATTTTTACGCGATTGAGAAAAACGTTGAAAAATTAGTACGTGATTTAAAAGTGCAACAGAAGAGTTGCGGCATTTTGAAAACGTAACAAAAACGTTTTGGAATCGTGAAAAAGTAACGGAAATGTTGCACAATTTTGTGAAAACACGACGAAAGTGTTTTATAACTATGAAAATGTGATAACATGATTTTGCTGTTGAAAATACAAGTATAATTTGGTACAATTTATATGCATTGGAAAGAGATGCCTGTGATTGGATTTGGTGCATTATACATGCATTGAAAAAACATGCGTTGAGGCATATGATACATTGAACTAATGAAATTGAAAAGATTTGGCCCTTTGGGGTTGGACTTGCACTGATATATTCGTGCATTGTATATGGCCCTTGTGGTTGAAGAGGGAATGAGAATTGATAATGAGGTCTATGATGGATCTTGGGGGCGTCAAGGCGCGGCGGTCGACCAGTGGATATCTATCTGTGGGCTAAGGCTGGACCATATGCCACTTGGCGATACAGTCCGTTGCAACGCATTGACGATACCTGACAAGAACACGATTCTTTTCAATAACTGGAAAATTGTCTTTGGGCTAAGGCTGACAATTAACAGAGCATTCTCCTCAAAATTGTGGAAAACCTCCATGGAGTTGTTTTTGAAAAACTGAGTCTATGTGTGCATGCATGAAACTGAGCATTTTATATCTGCATGATATATTAATTGAGGGATATTGGCTATGACAATTGTTTTGAATACTTGGATGATGATGATAATAATAATGTGATGACATTATTGTGTTTATTGTTATTTTATATATTATGATGATGACATAATTGTAATTATGGTATGATGTATTTGTATGGTATGCTGTTTGTGTTATCTCTATGCTACCATATTGGTATTGGCGTAGGTGATCTCACCTCTTTGTTATGTTGTTTTGCTATGTTTGTACTGTTAAAATCAAATAATAGAAGGATCGAGTTGTCTTAGACATAACGGGCGATGGATACTCTGAGATTGGTGACAACAATAAGGAGTGGACATTCAGGACTCGAAGGGGTGCAGTGTTGACAAAGGAACAGATGTATGATGCATCAAGATGGACAGAAAAAGGAATAAGTATGTTAAAGTTTCTCATTAGTGTTGTACCGTGCTATTAAGTAGGACCCGTTATAGGGTTTGCTACTGTTAAAAAAAAAGAGTCTGTTAATTTTATATTTCTCTTTAAATTATGAAATATTAATTGGTGTCAATATTGCATAATGAATAGTTGAAATATGATTTTCAATATTACCTAATATTTTCAGTAAATTTACGTTTCAGTAAAGAAGAGATTTTGAAACCCATATTTTCATAACTCAAACCTTTTACGAATTGATTTTCAGATTATGAGTCGGGAGTTGGAAATGTGATGTCCTAAGAAGGGTGTTACAAAATAGATCATGCATGATTTGAAGTTTTGATTATTGGTATGATAAGGATTGTGTATGTGTGGACCAGATTTTGAGGCATGCATATTCTTGGAAGTTTAATGCAATCATCATTCACTAGTGTTGAAGTTGAGCTTGTCCTTGCAAGTATAGTCTGACTTTGTTTTGCTCGAGGACTAGCAAAAACTTAGGTTTGAGGGTGTGATAACTTCATAGAATATAGTTATTTGTGTCCTTTTTTATGCATTATTGATTATTTTGTCCTTGTTGTTAAGCATTGTTGAAGTCTTTGGCCCCATTTACATGAAAAATCTATGGCGTTGTCTTCCTTGGCAATCTTGTTGAAATGCTTCCTAATCTTTGAATGGATTGAGTTAGATTACATTTGTATTTGACTAGTTGATTTTTCAAATGCAAGATGAGCCCAAAAGAACCAACTTGATGCAAGCCAAGACCTTGTATTAGAAGAAAAGTCACAAGACAAGCTCTAATACATCACGCTGCGGCGCTGGTATGCTTACGCCGCAGCGTTCTACTCTTTGCCAGTGCACCCTGATATCCTGAGGCTTTAACGTCGTGACGTAAGAAAGTGAACTTCATGGCATTGGGGCCCTAATTTTTTGGGCTCCGCGGCACTAGTTGTGCAACGTCGTGGCTTGAAATGCGAAATCTGTGGGCCTATAAATACTTTTTATACAAATTTATGCTCTCTCTCTCTCTTCGTTTTTGCTCTTCTTCCATTTTTTCTCTCAAAACTTTTAGGGCTTTTGCCTCTCTGAGAACCTAGTAGCTAGATCTTCATTTATAGGTTGAAAGAGACTTGAAGGAGCCTAGTTTGAAGGTTCTCTTCAACTTGGAGGAAGATTCAAGTTTTAAGGCTCATCCCATTGGGCTTCATCTTCTGTTATTTCTTCTTTCTCTCTTCCCTTTATCTTGAATATGAATTTTTGTAATACATTTTTGTATTCAATGAGTAGCTAAGCTATGTATAGGTATTCTTTGGATCTCCCTATGAATATTGATCGATTTGTACTCTTTTTAGCTTATATGAATGATTTAGGTTTTGTTTTATCATAATGTGCTTAATGCTCTTACTTGTTTGATCAGCATTTAGGTAATTTGGTGAAATCTAATGAGCCTAGACATAGGACTTTGGGTTTTAGGACTTTGTGTGTGATGACAAGCAAGGGATTCATGGAAAAGTTTGCACCTAACCGGTGAAAGGCAGAAGGATAGAATTCCTTTTTATGTTACATGCCTGGTTAGTGTGGGTATGTCTAGCTTTGTTGTCACGATGTTAAAGTAACACCAAAGATAGGGTGGGTTCCCTTTGGAAGTGAAGGCCTTCAAGTAAAATGTGAGACAAGCAAACATGGAAAGAAAAAGTAAAGAAAAAGGTGGATTCCTTGTGATGAGAAACTTGTTTGCTGATATTGCTAATAATTGGTACTTGTTTATTGATATTTGAATAAGTTAATATATAAGTCTATATTGCGTGATTTGTTATGTTATGTTGGAATTGTGTTGTTCTTATCGTACTTTGGTTGTCATATGATTTTCTATGTATTTTACATAGCTAAAATTCACTATGTGTTTTTAAATGTTTTTATAACTGTTCATTTCCTACTAAGAATTTCCAATTCTCACTCTATTCATGGTGTTTTCAGATTAATACAAGATGCATTATGGTCATCACCACTCAAATCAATTAAGCATAGACTATTGTTCCAAAGGAGAATTATTATAAATATGTGTATATGTACTTCTGAGTGAACATTACGACTGGTGTGAGCTTTTAATGTAAAACGTTATGGATGAATATTACAACTTTATATGGTTGTGTATTGATACTGATTTCCTCTTATATATTTTCTATTTTGATGTTAATTTATGTTTGTAAACTTTTATAAAGTAAATTCACTGATAATATTAGTATGGATATGTTTAAAGCTATTATTTTAGTAAAGGGGTTACATTTTTTGTATTAGAGCATCGATTTCTGGTACTAGAAAATTATTTCTATGTATTGAATTTTTGCCTATGTTGAGTTTCTGCATAATGACTGCTCTTATTATTTTATACATGCCATATAGAATTATAACTACATTAACCTTGCAATATTAAGACTGATCACCCCAATATTGAATTATTCATGGCTGTGTAGTACTATATAGCATCAGAACACCCGAAAGTACAAAATTCTCAAAATGATACTCTGACAGCGATATTGGGAGTCATGAAAGGATTGGTTGACGTTGTCAGGGCCCAGACAGAGTTAACCAACTTGATTTTACAACGCATGCAGGAAATGTAACACCCTAAACTTTTGGGGTATTACCGTTGAGTCCCGAATGTGCTGTTTGATGTTTTTCAACTTTAGGATAAATGACGGTTATGTCCTTTTTGTACTGTTTGTTGTTTTTCTGTATGAATTACTGCTTTATAATACTGTCTATTATTTTATTTGGACTTTTTGTGTGATTTGCTCCGGGACAAGAAAATAATATTTTTCTGGGCCGGGAAAATCTTATTTTAATTATTCAGAGCTGGGGGATCTTACTAAACTCAATTCTCAATGATACGATTAGTAATCTTTTAATTTTTAGAATTTTACTGTGAAATAAAATAATTTTATATTATTATAGTATTATTTTATTAGTCAGTACAAATAAGTGGTAATGGACCCAGAAATGAATTACAGGACCCACGTTTAGTAAAAACTTAATAGGATTAGTAGCTTAATTAAACATCATTAGTGGTGGAACATTCAAGAACAAGTGACTAAGCTTAATGACGAGGCTTAATTAGTGACTAAGCTTGATGACAAGGTTAGTGACTAGGCTTAGATTAACCAATGAGAGCAAAGCTTGGTGATCAAGTCTTAATCCTCACCATTGATCAATTCTAAGGCTAGGATGGAGCCAACCTAATGGACACCTCTTGGTCCTTTGAAGTCTACGGCCATATGGCTTTTGGAAGGCCATTAATCACTTAATTTCCATGCATTTTCTCTCTTCTCTCTCTTCCAAAAACACAAAACTCCATTGATGTTTCCTTTGTGAAGCATTTGGCCAAGAACCCTAGTTCACCATCCATCCACCCAAAATTTCTTCTAACCAACTTTTCTAAACCTAAACACAATTCTAAGAACATCTCTAGTTGAGAGTTCTTGCAAAATCCTTCATCTTGGGCTTGAAAACCTACTTGGAAGATTCTACCTTAAAGGTGAAATTTCTTGTTTTTCATTTCTAAATTCTTTTTCAAAGTTCTAAGCCATGATTGATCCATGGTTTAAGTTTTCTTTCATGGTTATAATTTGTAGAATTCTGTTTAAGCTTGTTAGGTTTTGGAGGAGTGAAAACCGAAACCCTAAGATTGAGTGAAAGAGTATTTGTCTTCATTTAAGGTAAGAGGAAGACTTAATCTTATCATCCTTGGGTGGTGGTAAGAAGATGGAAATTGTTTGTGATTGTAGAATCCATAAGGATTCATTTGTGTGTTTGTTATTAGCTTTCCTATTTGTGATTTGTATTAATATACATGTCTACAAGCTTTACAAATATTGTATGTGTTAGAAATGCATGTGTAAATAGTAGGATGTGAACAACACGTCAAGGATTGCATGAGTGTTCCAAAGAACACACCTCTAAGGCTCACGACCTCAACCAAAAAGGAGAACCAAAATGTTCTCAACAATTTTCTAAATGAGTGATTTAATTAACCTAGGAAAAATAACAAGATACAATATGATTTAGAAGAAGAAAAATGATCCAAAGATCAAATAGTAAATTTTTGACCAATTCAGACAACATGCCTAAGTTGAATATTTTGATTTCTAAAATTGTTTTTCAACAAAGGTTAGGTAATGATGCTAAAAGGAATTTTTTTATAATGAGTTGTAAGGAATAAAAATGATTAGAATAAGTTTAAGGAGTTAAAACTAGTGATTTTAATGGTTAAAAAGAAATACAGTAGCTTTTGTAAAATTTCTAACATATAGCTCATACTATATTTTGAAGCGTGTTAGTGATTTTCATAAAGTTAAATTATAAGGTTAAAAATTAAGTAAAAGAAATTTTTACAGAAAAATTAGGAAACCATTATTATAAGTTTCTAAACAAAACACTGTCAATTTTTAGTAAAAATGGACAAATAAGATAGAAAAGATGTCCAAACGACAGTATACGGTATGAAAAATTATTCTACGTAGTTTAAACGTACTAAATATTATTTTTGTTTGTTTAAACGGTAAATTTTAAGGAATTCGGACAAGAAAATAATTTAAAAACCTTACGCGATTGAGAAAACGTATTAAAAACTCTACGCGATTTTAAAAAAAATAGCAAAATATATTTACGCGATTTAAAAACGTTTGTAAAAGCGACGAGATTTTGAAAACGCGATAAAATTTCTACGCGATTGACAAAAACAGCAAGTTTTTACTGTCGAGCCAAAGTGGTGGACCCGAACAGATGGTGAAACAGTATTGCCAAGTTGGAGCATATTGTATATATATGCGATTTGCCAGTGAGGTCATATTCGTAATTTTTGCCAGTGAGGGCATATTTGGAATTTTTGCCAGTGAGGGCATATTCGTAATTTTTGCCAGTGAGGGCATATTCGTAATTTTTTCCAGTGAGGGCATATTTGGAATTTTTATCATGCATTGAGTCATGCCAGTTTTGGTGGATTGATTGACGAGGTGAATAACATCGTGTTGTCGGTGTGATAAGCTTAGTGTTGTTCAACTTGAATGAACTTGGAGACATTAGTGTGCAGATTATTCCATTTGTGGACAGTTGGTCGCTCCTCTGGGCCGTGGTAACTGGTAACACACTAATGGACTCGACACGCACTATACTTAATCGAGATCTTGTGAAGTCTATTAGTGCAAGCATGTAGTGACACAACGTATGACAGTGAACTACACCACTATGCTATTTCAGTGGGCTATAGACGCAACGTGTGATAGCGCAATAGTTATGGGCGGTCGACGGTACTAATAAATTTTGCGGGTCATTCTCTCTGATGTCTGTATTTTTAGTTCCATGGAGTAGGGTTGAGTCACATTTCATATATTTCTATGTCATACATTTTAATGCTATTTATTTATAATATTTTATTTATCTGTATCATTATTTATCTGTACCATTATTTATCGATGTTATTTTGTCTATATGTGTCACTATATGTTGTTACATTGTGTTCTGTGTTACATTACATCTGTGTTATCTTGTATTTTATTTATGCTATTATAGAATGCTATATTGTATGAACTGTTATACTTGTTGTATTATCGTTTTCTTATTTTACCATGTTTGTGGTGATATAGATTGTCTTACCTCTTCATTGTATGTGCTTTTGTATTTTAAATTATATGGTAAAGAGTTTGAGGAAGAGGAACAGCCTCTTAAGTGTGAGTATCCTGAGGAGGAGGAAGATCAGCAAGCCAAAGATCAGTTCTACGATCAAGAACCATCCGATCATCCTTATCCATTGGATTGATTGTGTGGATATGACGCTACCAGGTTTCTTTGGATTCGTGCAACTAAAGTTTCACGGAGGCTCTGAAGCCTGGAGACTGCGAGGGGATAGAGACTCGGTGACGTACGTAGGGCGTCTGACAGTGACAATACGTACGGAGTTTGATGGAGTGCCGATCTTTTCTACTTTGCTGTATCTACACGTGGAGTTGCTGCTATCTCTTAGGCATCACTGGGGTGGTATGTTTGATGCGCCTAGTGAGATTAGCAGCGTGTCGACTGCACAGACCCGTGTCCGTAGAGGGTCGAGGCATCTTGGATATCTATCACCTGAAGTTTCATCTGAGAGTGATCCTTCAGAGGGCTAGATATTTATGATGTGTACTTGGGCGCGTCTGCGTTTGTATATTTAGACCTTTTACTTGCTTTGTTTTAATTCTGTTTTAGTTTTAAATATAGGTAGTTGTACATTACTTGTATAATCTAAGATGAAACCATATGTATATTATGTGTGATGATAGTGTGCCTATTTTATGTTTTGTGTTATTTTATCTCGTAATATTCTGTTTAATCGGAAAAATTTTACAACCCGTATTAATATATAATAAATGTTTTACAACTTAGGTAAATTTTATTTATCTTTCTCTTATTTTCTTTTTAAATGTGACACCCCCACAAGGGTGTTACAGGAAACTCAAGATAGGAACAATAATCACAACCATAACCATCCTGGTGAGGGTAATGGAAATTCTACTGGGGAAACCTCTGTGACCAACCTAAATTATCAAGGTATTTCAGAATTTAGGAAAGTCAAACCGCCATCTTTTCATGGAGATTATGACCCAGTACTAGCTGAAAAATGGGTTATGCAACTAGAAAAGATTTTTATAGTCGTAGGAAGCACAAATGCACAAAAGGTAGTATTTGCCACCTACATGCTAGAAAGGGACGCAGAACACTGGTTGAAAGGTGCTAGGCACTTGTTAGAGTGTAGAGGAACTGAGATCACTTGGGAGGTATTTTTAGCCACATTCTTTGATAAGTACTTCCCTAATAATGTAAAAAATGAAAAGGAGGCAAAATTCATACAACTTAGACATGGAAACATGACTATAGGACAATATGTGGCCAAATTTAAAGAGCTTTCCAAATTTTCTTCCTACTTAAAAAACAATCCTAATGGCCATTAGAAAGCCACAAAATTTGAGTGGGGTTAGAGGCCTGATATAAGGGAAAAGGTGTCAACCTTAGAAATAAAAGATTATGCCACTCTAGTGAACAAATGTAGGATAGCAAAGAAAAGTTATCTAGAGATGGAATTTGAAAGAGAACGTCAGAACTTTCTAAAAAGAAAAAGGGTGGCAAAAGCTCAAAAGAAAAATAATTTTAAGAACGGAGTAAACCATGGGAAAGATAAGCAAGTGAAGACTGGAGGACTTTCACCTATGTGTAATAAGTGTGGGAAATCTCATGGCTCTAGACCTTGCTATCTAGACCTTGCTATATATGTTTCTGATGCAAAAAACCATGACATTTTGCCGAGGATTGTACCACTGAGAAGATGGTGAACAACCCTGTACCTATACCACAGACTAAAGGAAGAGTATTCGCTCTAAGTGGAGATGAGGGAAATCAATCCCCCAACATGATTCAAGGTAAATGTTTTCTTAAAACTACTCTCTTAATTGCATTATTTGATTCAGGACTACACACTCCTTTATCTCTATTGATTGTGTGAAGAAGTTGAATTTGCCTATAACTTCTTTATCTTATGATCTGTTAGTTTCAACTCCCGTAAGGGGAAAAGTTTCTACTTCTCAAGCTTGTTTAAAATGTCCTATTTTAATTGAAGGAAAAGCTTTCACTTTGAACCTTGTTTGTTTGCCTTTGATTGGTATTGATATCATAATTGGAATGGACTGGTCTTCTACTAGTGATATTATCTTAGACTGTTCCAAAAAACTTTCCTACTTTCCTAATGATCCACCCAAGGAACCAAAATATACCAATACCCTATTCCTTAATGCCACTCAAACAGAGAAGTGTCTCTTAGAAGGAGATTAGGAATTTCTTCTTTTGTTTTCTTCAAATTCAGAGGTTGGGCAAGAAATAAATAGCATACGTATAGTAAGAGAATTTCCATAAATATTTCCCAAAGAGATAATGAACTTACCACCTGAAAAGGAAATTGAATTTTCCATTTACCTAGTTCTAGAAACAGGACCTCTATCTTTTGCGCCTTATAGAATGTCCCCTTTAAAGCTAAGTGAACTCAAGAAACAAATAGAGGAATTATTAGCCAAAGGATTTATTAGGCCCAGTGTATCACCGTGGGGTGCACATGTTCTATTAGTTAAGAAGAAAGATGGGAGCATGAGGTTAAGTATAGATTATAGGAAACTGAACAAAGTCACAATTAAAAACAAGTATCTACTACCTAGAATAGATGACCTATTAGATCAATTGTTAGGAGCCATATTATTCTCAAAGATAAACATAAGATCAGGATATCATCAGATAAGAATGAAACCTGAAGATGTACCCAAGACAGCCTTTAGGACCAGATATGGGCATTATGAATATCTTGTGATGCCCTTTGGATTTACTAATGCTCCTGCAATATTCATGGATTACATGAATAGGAATTTTAGACCTTACCTTGACCAATTTGTAGTAGTCTTTATAGATGACATACTCATCTATTCTAAGACTAAGAAGGAGCATGAATAACACCTTAGAATAGTGTTACAAATCCTAAAGGAAAAGCAATTGTATGCCAAGTTAGAAAAGTGTGAATTTTGGTTGAGTGAAGTAAGATTCTTAGGTCATGTGATTACTCAAGAAGGAATAGTTGTGGATCCTAGTAAAGTTGAAGCAGTAGTTCACTGGGAAAGTCCAAAGGCAATTACTGAGATTAGGAGTTTTTTGGGATTTGTTGGATATTATAGAAGATTCACTAAGGGATTTTCTTAGCTAGTTTTACCTTTGACCAGGTTAACTAGAAAGAATCACCCTTTTGAGTGGGATTCAGCTTGTGAAATAAGTTTTCAGGAGTTAAAGAATAAACTTACCTCTATTCCAGTCTTAATAATTCCTGATCCTCGACAAAGCTTTGTAGTGTATTGTGATGCATCTAAGAAGGGTTTGGGATGTGTTTTGATGCAACATGGTAGAGTTGTAGCCTATGCATCCAGACAACTTAGATCGTATGAAGAAAATTACCTAACCCGTGACTTAGAATTAGCAGTAGTAGTCTTTGCTTTGAAAATTTGGAGGCATTATCTATATAGAGTCAAGTTTGAGGTATATAGTGATCATAAGAGTTTAAAATATCTTTTTGACCAAAATGAGTTAAATATGAGACAACGTAGATGGATTGAATTCTTAAAGGACTATGATTTTGAATTGAAATATCATGTTGATAAAGCTAATGTAGTGGACGATGCATTGAGTAGGAAGTCCTTGCACATGTCTTCAATGATGATAAGGGAACAAAAGTTATTAAAAGAATTCAGGGATTTGAAGATTTCAGTGTCATTGCAACCTGATTGCTTATATGCCAGTGAACTAACAATAGAGTGTGATTTAAGAGACCAAGTAAGAGAAGCCTAAGAAAATGATGAGTTTTTGCAGTCTCTCAAAAGGATAATTCTAGTAGAAGAACTTGAACATTTTCATGTTGATGAAAAAGGGGCTATGATGTACAAAGGAAGATTATGTGTGCCTAATGATGAAGAATTAAGAAAGAAGATTTTATCTGAGGCACATTGTAGTAAGTATACTATGCATCCCAGTACAACCAAAATGTATCAGGATCTCAGGAAATTGTTCTGGTGGAATGGGATGAAAAGAGATATAGCTAGTTTTGTAACTAAATATTTAGTTTGTCAAAAGGTTAAAATAGAACACCAGAAGCCTGCTGGATTACTGCAACCTTTGAATATCCCTGAATGGAAATGGGATAGCATATCAATGGATTCTGTGTTAGGATTACCTAGGACTCCATCAAGTTATGATGCAGCATAGGTAGTTGTTGACAAGTTAACTAAGTCTGCTCATATTTTACCTATTAGAATCAGTTGCCCATTGTACAAGTTAGCTCAGGATTACATTCGAGAAATTGTAATGTTACATGGTGTACCAACTAGCATAGTTTCAGACAGAGACCTAAGATTTACATTAAAATTCTGGGTAGCCTTATAAGAGGCTTTAGGCACTAAACTCTATTTTAGTACATCTTACCACCCTCAAATAGATGGTCAAACTGAAAGAACCATTCAGATCCTAGAAGATATGCTTAGAGCCTGTGTGTTAGAATTTCAAGGAAGTTGGAATACCCATCTACCATTAATAGAGTTTACCTATAACAATAGTTACCATTCTAGCATAAGAATAGCGCCATTTGAAGCTCTCTATGGTAGAAAGTGTAGATCACCTTTATGTTGGTTAGAAACGGGGGAAAAGAGTTTATTAGGACTTGATATAGTGCAGTAAACCACAGAAAAGATCAAATTTATCAAAGAAAAATTATTTGCTGCTCAGAGTAGGTAAAAAAGTTATGTTGATAAAAGAAGAAGATCTCTGGAATTTGACGAAGGGGAACATGTTTTTCTTAGAGTCATTCCTAATACTGGAATTGGAAGAACCCTTAAAACCAAAAAGTTTAATTCTAGATTCATTGGTCCAATCCAAATTCTTAAAAAAATAAGACCTGTCGCCTATCAAATTGCACTTCCCTCAAATCTTTCAAATCTTCATAATGTCTTTCATGTATCCCATCTCAGGAAATATTGTTTTGACCTTTCACACATCATAGAACATGAAATAATGCAAGTAAGAGATGATTTGACTTATGGCACAAAACCTGTACAAATCATGGATAGATTTGTCAAACACTTGAGAGGAAAAGAAATTCTTTTAGATAAAGTGATATGGGAAGGACTATCACCAGAAGAGGCAATATGGGAATTAGAATATGATATCCAAACATCTCATCCAGAATTATTTCAATCAAGTTAGTAAATTTTGGGGATAAAATTCTTAAAAGGAAGGGAGAAATGTAACATCCTATTTTTCATAAAATATTTTGTGAAGAATAAATGTTAATTTCTTCAACTTGAATATTCTATTTAGTTTTACAATAGTTGTTGCTAATAAGAAGATATTAGAAATATTTTAATAGATATATTTATAAGTAGATGTTTATGAAGAGATAATTATTAGAAGATATTTATGAATTAATTCATATTTTAATATAAAAATATAAACTTAATTATTACTTTGAAAAAAAAAAGGCTACGTGTACCACATAAGAGTGGTGCAATGTGCCCTTCCTTCAATTATAAGAGTAGGAGTAATTAATACTTGAAGAAAAATCTAGTATAGGAAGCTAAACAAATTTGGCTATAAATAGGCAAGAAATGAAACAGAAAACATGAAAACATGAAGTGGAGAGAAAGAAAAGAAAGAGTGAAAGTTGAAATAGAGATAGAGAAAGGAAGAGAGAGAAAGAAAAGAGATAGTGGAACCGAGGAAGGAGAAAGAAATAAAGAAAAAGGAAAAGAGAGAAAGAGAAGAAAAGAAGAAGAAAGAAAAAGAGAAAGAGAAAGACGATAGAGAAAAGAGAAAGGAAAAGGAAAAAAAAAAAAAAAGAAGATATTGCAAGAGGTAGAATCTAAATCTCTTTTAAAAATAAAACCATAGCTTCCAAAGATGTTTACATGCTTTATTAATTAACTTATTATTTTAATATTTTATGCATATTGTTATTTTTGTTAAATTTAGTATACACACATAATATTATAAAAATTTGATATTTGCTTAGTTTTTGAGATATTTATGATATTTAATAAAATTTAGAATTTATTATAATTTAAATGTTAACTTTTTCATGGGACCAATATAATAAATTAAAATATCACTCAAGACTTAAGTTAAATAAATATTTTAATTATATTAGGTAATAAATATATGTACTTAATTTACATGAGCTCTCTTATATTTACCTTGGCTTTGGAGCAATTTTATGACCTTTATTATGACTTATATTTATCTTGGCTTGGGAGTAATTTTATGACATTTATCTTGACCTTTGTAACAAAAGGACTTTTGTGCAATGAATGCATTATCAGGACTAGGACGAAAATATGGATCATGATGAGGACCTGACAAAATATGGACTAGGAGAAGGACTTGACAAACTATGAACTAATATATGGACTATTAAGAGAATTATTAAATTAATTTTAAATCATAGTTAGTCCTTTGAAGAATTGACATTTAAATTTAATGATTCTGAGTTTTGTGAATTTTATTGCCATGATTTATTTATAGACTTGTGTATGATAAATTTATTGTGATACATTGGTGGTTTGTATTGCTTATGTTTGTGTGTGATGACAAGCAAGGGATTCACAGAAAAGTTTGCACATAACCGGTGAGAGGTTGAGGGATAGAATTCATTTTATGTTACCTACCTGGTTAGTGTGGGTATGTCTGGCTTTGTTGTCACGATGTTAAAGTAACATCAGAGATAAGGTGGATTCCCTATGGAAGTGAAGGCCTTCGAGTAAAATGTGAGACAAGCAAACATGGAAAGAAAAAGTAAAAAAAAAAGGTGGATTCCTTGTGATGAGGAACTTGTTTGCTGATATTGCTGATAATTGGTACTTGTTTGTTGATATTTGAATATGTTAATATATAAGGTTATATTGTGTGATTTGTTATGTTATGTTGGAATTGTGTTGTTCTTATCGTACTTTGGTTGCCATGTGATTTTCTGTATATTTTACACAGCTGAAATTCATCATGTGTTTTTAAATATTTTTATAACTGTTTATTTCCTATTGAGAATTTCCAATTTTCACTCTATTCATGGTGTTTTCAGACTAACACAGGATGCATTATGGTCATCACCACTCAGATCAACTAAGCATAGACTATTGTTCCAAAGGAGAATTATTATAAATACGTGTATCTATACTTCTGAGTGAACATTACGACTAGTGTGAGCTTTTAATGTAAAACATTATAGATGAATATTACAACTTTATGTGGCTGTGTATTGATATTGATTTCCTCTTATATATTTTCTATTTTGATGTTAATTTATGTTTGTAAACTTTTATAAAGTAAATTCACTTATAATATTAGTATGGATATGTTTAGAACTATTATTTTAGTAAAGAGGTTACACAGAGACCTTGGGGGATGGGTGTGGGCTTTCATCAAAAAGCGAATTTTCATGCCCATCACGTAGAGGTTCAGCGTTGGGTGCCTGGTTTCTCGCAGTATATGTTTCAACAACTGGTGGTGTAATAGGGTGGGGAGGATGGTGCGCCGCTAGTCCTTGCTTCGACTTGCCGAGGTTTGCGCAGCCTCTCATCTCCTTGAGTTCTATCTTGTGTTCACCATGGTTAAGTGGGAATACGAGTTTATGGACTCCTACAGACGATGCAAATGTTCAGTAGTGGATACTAAATTGTACCTGGGTAGGCACATTCTGGTGGTTTCCTCCTTACGCAGCAGCAGAGCATGTTGAAATGGGGGGTTGGTACCTGCAAAGGCATTATAACGCTCAAGTCAGAATGTGCGTAATTAAGGTTTATGCTAAAGAGCAATAGATTCCTGTTAGAGGTGTTTAAGCCTAGTATTTATAGAGGTAGGATAGGGAGATACGTTCCATTAATAGTTGTAGAGATCCCTTTAAGATTAGAATGTTGATACTACAATTATAGGCGGTCAAATACGGTTATGGGTGTTATTATTACAAAAGATCATGATTAGCAATTTTGACAATTACGGATACTCGTAGGATTTATCCACTACATAAATCTTGCAGTAATATTGCTGCTAACCAATGTCGTGGTTAAATATCCGTTGTGGAGGGATCTCAACAGTGTCCCATGAATACATGTTGGGGTGTCAACGATGGACTTCGGCTGGATGCATGTCGCGTTGACTCATGGGACAGGATCTCGAATCATGGTCCAGAACATATTTGTTTATCATTCCTTAATTAAATTGTGCAGGAAAGTATTTTTGGTTGTTTGGCTATAATAATATAACTACTTATTGATCATTTGTGGCATTATCTCAGTTGTCCAATATGCTGGTTGATGAGGTCATCTTTTATTTGTATAAGTGTAAAAAGATTTATCAGACTATTCTTAGATTGATTCTTTTATTCGAATACTTAATATGCTTAAATCCTTCACATATTAACATATTTTATTATATCCTACTAATTTCAGCTCTAAAATGGTCACTTTTATAGTGGTTGATTGTGAGGCAAACTAATTTCTTCATATAAAAAAAGGCAACTAAATATAGAGATATGAATACATGTGTTTCTCATTGTATAAAAAGGGTGAAAAATAATTGTTTGGAAAATAATATAATAATATAATTGAGGAATAAATGTTCCCATTCATGAATAGTGATTCTAATTGATTATAAAATAAACGTGAATGCTTATTTCAAGAAAGTTTTTATGATAACAAAGTCATGACAAAGACCAAGTCCAAAGGAAGCAAGAATAGTTTTATAAGACTTAGAATCTTTGTGTGAGAAGTAATCTTAGATATCTCAAAGTTGTTTAAAATGTTTTTGAAAAGTCCATCATGAAATCCTTTTTAGTTGGTGGTTGTTGTGTTTAATAAATCTGGGTAGTTTCTCACAAAATCATGTTTTAATCTTGGATTATGAAAATTGTGTTTGAAACTCTAAAAAATCCAAGTATTCTTTGTTGAAAATGTTTACCAAGATAGTTTGGGCTCAAAAATTGGTTTTATGATGATTATAATCTTCTGCAAGAACTTAGTAATCAATTACAAGCATTTTAGAAAGCTTACAATTGATTACCATAAGCTTGTAATTGATTACAAGCATATGAGAACTTGTTTTTCACAAAACAGAGGCTTGGTAATTGATTACCATAGCTGATAATCGATTACCACGAGCCTAAGAACAACCTTCTGAAAGCTGGTAATCGATTACCAACATCAGTAATCAATTACCAAGTTATTTCCAACACCCAGAATGTGTTTTAAAGTATAATAATCGATTACCATATGCTATTAATCGATTACCGCACATCTAAAACCAGCAACGACTAGTTTCCTAAGTATTTAATGTTGTAGAAACTTACCCCAATGGATCTATTTTCAGTGATGGCTATAAATACAAGCTTTGTGACACTTAGTGCTAACTCTTGAACATCCAACAACCTATTCCCAAGCATTTAATTTGTGATTTAATTCTTTCATTCATTTTGCTTTGTTTTTCAATACTTTGACATATCTTTGAGAGTTTTATAAAACTGTAATTTGTATTATTTGCTCTTTGAGAGAATTTACTTTCATTCAATCTATATTGTAAACACTTGAGAGGGTGGATGATCCCTTAAGGAAACAAAAAGACTTCCACACATAGATGTAGATGATTCTTGAAGTGTAAGAAGGGGTCAAATATTGTAAGGTTTTGTCAAGTACCTTTTGAAGTTTAAAAAATAGTGAAAACTCATGGGTGGATGATCTTAGGGACATGACGTATATCACTGTGTATGGAATTAGTATTGGTTTTGATGATCAACAAATAAGAAAGCAATGAAGTACAAAGATCAAGTCCCAAGGTTTTTCAATATTAGCTAATAGGACTTAGATCATACGTAGAGGTATAATAGACTCACACAAAAGCTCATTTCTTAGTTCTAAACTCATTCTTAAATGACATTACATAATCATGTTTTCATCTTGTGAAAATTGTGTTTAAGATTGAGTAAATGCTCTTAGAATGTTTGGAAATATTTTGTATATCCTTAGTAAAGAATTTCTTTGAAAATCATATGTTTCTAAGCAAGCCATAATAGATTATAGATGTGTTATAATAGGTTTTTCTATAAGCCAAAGCCCTTCCTACGTTTTCTCAAAAAGCTTCACAATAGATTATGGTGTTTTCATAATCTATTATATGACAAGTCAGGAAGCGATTTTATGTTCCATAATAGATTATGGATTTTCCATAATAGATTATGGATGTGTTATAACAAGTTTTTCACTAATTCAAAAGCCTTCCTACATTTTTCTTAAAAGCTTCATAATAGATTATGATGTTTTCATAATCTATTATATGACAAGTCGGGAAGTGTTTTATGTTCTACAATAGATTATGGGTATTTCATAATAGATTATGTGAGTGCTACAGAACATTTCCCATTTGGTTTTTATGTTTCATAATCTACTATGCCATACTCATAATAGATTATGAGAGATTTCATAATTGATTTTATGCTAAGTCAGAATCTCCATCTCTGTTTTAAAGGATTCCATAATCTATTATACTAAACTCATAACAGATTATGACAAAACTCATAACAGATTATGAGAAACTCATAATAGGTTAGGATGTTAGAAAAAGAAGCCATAGACGCCTTCTTTCAAGCCATAACAGATTATGGTTATGCCATAACAGATTATGGACACTTTCAGAACACTTCCCCAATGGCTCTTTGAAAGCATTTAATGCCCCCCAACAACTTCTAACGTCTCTTAAATGTTATGGGCTATAAATGAAAGTGTTTGGGCATTGATTATGGGTTAGAAAACATTCTGAAAAACATTCTTGAACATTAAATATGAGTTTTCTCATTATTTCATTAAATACCCTGTTTTGAGCGTCAAAGTGTGAATCCTTAATACTATAGTTCTTCCATTTGTATTATCTGCTCTAGAGAGAGTTTCTTTCATCTAAATCTTGTGTAATCTGTAAAAAAAGGGTGAAGTATCCCTCAAAATAGTTAGGGTGAGGTATCGCTTGAATATAGAGGCTCAAGCACAAGGGTGAGGTATCTCAAGGTGTGTTGAGTGCTCCAATTTGTAAAAGTTGTCAAGCACCTACTTTCAAGCTTAAAGATATAGTGGAAATCTCGAGTGGTTGCTTGAGAACTGGACGTAAGCCACAAGTGGATTAGTGGTTGAACCAGGATAAAGCTTTATGTTTGTTTTCCTAACTCAACTTCTTTATATTGTGCACTGTTTTATTGATTTTCTTGAATATTCTCTCTTGTCTAGTGATGTGTGAAATCCGTAAGTGTATGGTTTCGTCATCAAGTAATAAAAAGATCGAATCCACAGGGACTATGTCTATGAACACCAATTAATTAATTAATTCAATTCAATTAAATAAATGGATTATAATTATTAAGTGATGAGAATGTAGTAACCAAGTAATTAAATAAATAAATATTAAAGTGCAAAGTTGAGAACAAAAATAGCAAATTGTTAAGAAAGGTTTTCAAATTTAAGAAAGCTTCCAGGATTTGAGGTAACCACAATGATACAAGACAAATCCTAATTGACAATCCTTTTATTAAAATTGAAATTCAATTAAAGGTGAATCCCCCTTATTTAGTTAATGTTCTTTCTCAAGAGACAAGAACCGTGCCCAATTAAACCAATTTCTACTCTCATGGTAATTGAATTTAAATTGAACCATTTACGCTTTGTGGTAATTCATTAAGTCCTCGAAAGGCTAAACCTATTCTCGTGATTTAAACCTTAAGTTCAATTCTTATGGTTCCAACACTTAGGTTCGCCTCTCAGTATGTCCCTAAATATCTATGAGATGCAAATATGTGGCCAGCAAATTCATATGAATAAGCATAATAAGGATTGAATCAAAGAACATTCAAAATTAATAAAAAAAGGTAAACTAAGTCAATTGATCATTATCAATGTATCAAAGGACATTGTTCAATCCTAGAAATGAAGGGAACTACTCAGACATAGAGAAGAAGAAACAAGAAAACATAATAAAGAACATCCAAACCCATCGCGAATGGGGAAGAGAGGAGGAAGATGAAGATCTAGAGCCTCCAAATCTTGTGCCTCCAAAGTCCCCTACTGTCTCTATCTATTTCTGTATGTTTTAGGTTTGAGGGTTTGCCTAATTTATAATGATTTGGAGTAAAAAATTGCTGTTTTTAGGCTCAGGAGGGGTCACACGACCATGTTTCCCTTTGACATGGTCGTGTGACTAAGAGACACGATCGTGTCTCAAAGTCAGAAGCTTCAATCAATTAAGACACGACCGTGTGAGCAGGAAAATTTGCATAACTTCAATGGTGAATGAGACACGGCCGTGTGACAAGGAGACACATTCATGTCTTCAAGTCAGAAGCTTTCTTCAAGTTAAATAGGGCCGTGTCTAACTCCTGAAACGCTTCTGAGTTGACACAAGGCCCTGTCTAAGTCAAAATGGTCATCTTTTGCCTCAATTTACTATCCTTTAAGTTCCAACTTCAATCATGCAAGCTTTCCACCCATTTCTAAGCCAATTTAGCATCAATTCTGCACAACAACATCACAAATACTGCAGTTATCCAAATTAAAGGAAAAACAAATAAAAAGGGAAACTTAAATGCCTAAAAGTGCATGCAAAATAAGAATAAAATATGGTGTTATTTCACACACATCAAATCCCCTCAAGCTTAAGATTTTGCTTGTCCCGAAGCAATAACTAAGGCCAAACCAAGAAGTGGGATCAAGAAACAACAATGAATGAGGAACCCGAGAAAACAACCAACCAAGCAATAGGTAAAGGCAAACTAAGAGTTAGAGAGGTAATCAAAATCAAGTCCAATAAGAGGCTAAAGTTCTCATAAATCATTTCACTTTACTAACCATACTCAAAGTGTTTAAGGGTAAAGACAAGGCATTCAAGATTCCTCAAAGAAAAATCACTTCCATAAGCTGAATAAGAAACCAAATTTTCACAAATAATTTATATGCACGCAAGTATTAAAAGGTCTTTTAAGGGTTGTAATGGGGCCATGGGAATGATGCAAGGTAGGGTAAAGAAAGGAAGGTATGCACAAATGGCTAACAAAATTTTCAATAAGCACAAAATACCCACTAGATCATAAATGGAGCAAAGATATTTTTCAATCAAGAGCATAACTCCACATTTCCAAGCATTTTCTTCCTTTCTTTTCTTTCCTCTCTTTTTCTTCTTTTTCAAGTTTTCATCTCATGATTTTCTTTTATTTTCTTTTCCCTTATATTTTTCTTTCTTCTTTTTATTTGAGAAAGAGAAGGCTAAAAAACATATGATTCCCAACATAACTTTCAAACCCAATTTGCTCCATTTAATATTCTAAATGATTACTGATGATGTATCATCATAGGCATCAAGAAAAATAATTATGCAATAGGCTCAAGATGGGCAACTAGTGAATGAAAGTGTGACAATTATTTCAGTAAGCCAGAAAAATACCTAAGATGCCTTAATCACATTCAAGCATGCAAATAAAAATTTTGCCTCAAAATGGTTTCAAATCAACTTCTAGAGCACAAAATCAATGAGGAATTATCACTCAACACAAAGAATAGGAGCAAAAATCATATAGTGCATAAATCCTATATAGGCTCAAAACTCACATTTAGAAGTTCAAAAATCAATGAAAAGCATAAATTCAGAGAACATATGCTACTTATCAACTATCAAGAAATCACCTCCACTATCAATTAAAACAATGCATGTTGCCTACCACAAGAATTAACAAGTTGGGTTCCAAATCAATACCGTCTTAAAATCCCCAAAAGAGAGGGGCACAAAGTTCAACCAAAAAGCCGAGAGATATGATGGTGTGAAAATACAATATGAAACATGAGAATGCATTCAAAATAAAATGAAAAAAAAAAAGCTACCCCCTCAAGCTTAGAAATTTACATTGTCCCCAATATAAAAAGAGAAGGGATAAAAGAAAAAGACTCACGGCGGTGGTGGGAAAGGGTTCTAGCTCAGATGCCAATTATGGATGACCTGGACCATGCTTGCCATGCTCTAAACCGTGCCTTCCAAGGTCTGCAGGCAGCCATCAGTAGCCTGACCCCGCTGACGAAGCTCCTCTATTAAACTATAAGATGGGTGTGGAACTTTCTGACTTCACTCTCCTTCAAATTTGAGCTTTAAAAAGGGTCAAACCTAAACAAGATCTATGAGATAAAGATCAAACCAGTAATCCAACACACAA
The DNA here is from genome assembly GCA_029884605.1 of Ormosia emarginata. Classification (NCBI taxonomy): domain Eukaryota; kingdom Viridiplantae; phylum Streptophyta; class Magnoliopsida; order Fabales; family Fabaceae; genus Ormosia; species Ormosia emarginata. The sequence continues at coordinate 38,446,907 of JAQQTP010000074.1, read as the reverse complement.
AATCAAAAGAAAAAGAAGCAATTAAAAGGAAAAGACAAAGAAACTAAAGTTGCCTCCCAAGAAGTGCTTGTTTAATGTCATTAGCTCGATGTTGCCCTTTTCGGATAAATCAAGGTGGCTTAAAGTAATCCAATGGATCTTCAAAGTGAATCTTGGTGGATTCTTCTTTCAATAAATCAATCCTGCAACAAGAGTCCTCAAAAGAAGGTTTTTTAATAGATTTAGAAAGATCAAACTCAACCTTATCATCACTAATAGTTAAAGACAATTTGCCATTTTTAACATCAATTATAGCACCAGCAGTAGCTAAGAAAGGCCTACTAAGAATAATGGAGATTTGGGAATCCTTCTCCATTTCAAGTACAACAAAATCAGCAAGTATGAAAAACTTACCCACTTTAATAGGAATATCCTCCAAGATGCCTACGGGGTATTTGACAAACCAATCCACCAATTGAAAGGAGATAGTTGTGGGTTTTAGTTCACTCACCTCTAACTTCTTACACGTAGAAAGGGGCATAAGACTTACACTAGCCCCCAAATCACACAAAGCTTTATCAAAAATAGTGTTACCAATCAAATAAGGAATAGAGAAGCTACCTAGATCTTTTAGCTTATGAGGTAATTTATTTTGAATTAAAGCACTACACTCCTCAATTAAAGCTAGTGTCTCATATTCCTCTAGTTTTCTCTTATTAGACAAAATATCCTTAAGAAATTTAGCATAGGTAGGCATTTGTTGCAACACCTCAGTGAAAGGTACATTAATGTACAATTTCTTAAGGACCTCTAGAAACTTTCTAAATTGCCTATCTAGCTTGGCCTTAGCCAACCGTTGAGGGAAGGGCACTGGGGGTTAGTATGGTTTAGGGGGTACATATTTAGACACCTTCTTATTAGTTTCCTCATCTTCTAAGGGTTGTGTCTTAGTCTCTTTTTCCTCATTTTCTTCATCTTTGTCATTCTCCCCCTTGCCCTTGGGATCCTTTAATTTCTTACCACTTCTCAAACTCACAGCCTTATAGTGTTCATTACCTGGATTTATTTCAGGTTGACCAAAAAACTTACCCTGTTGCCAATGTGAAGTACCTGCTAGTTGGGCAATCTGAGTTTCCAACATCTTATTATGAATGGCCAAATTGTCAACCTTAGATGACAACTTTCTAATGGCCTCAGTCACAACTTGCCATGTTACCTAAACTCCTCATTTTGTTTAGATTGACTTTCAACAAAGTTCTCAAGAAGAGACTCAAGTCTAGATTTTTGTACTTGTTGGAATCCAGAAAAGGATTTAGCACTACCTTGCCTAGCTTGGTGTTGACTATTTCGGTAGGAGAAGTTAGGATGTGATCTCCAACCGGGGTTGTAAGTTTGAGAATATGGATAATTTCTCCCATTTTGGTTGAAGGTATGAAAATTATGGCATGATTCAACTTGCTCCACTTATGCACCTTGCGAGGAGCCAATTCCAATTTGGCATTTGGCACTCATGTGCCCCTGTGCTCCACAAATCTCACAAAAAATGTTAGAAGCACCTATGGCATTAACATTAGCTTTTCAAGTTTGTCAAAACGCTTATTCAAAGAATCAAATTTTGACATAATCAAATCAACACCATCTACCTCAAACTTACCTCCCGAGAGTTTTCTCGGGTTATTATCTCTTTCATTTACCTATTGGTGATGATCAAATCAACACTCTCAATGATCTCATAAATTTCTATTAGCCTTCTGTTCATCAAAGCTCCACCAACTGCGGAGTCAAGAGACACCTTAGAAGAATATTCTAGACCATTATAGAAGGTATGGATGATCAACCATTTTTCTAACCCATGATGTGGGCAGGCTTCTAGCAAAGCCTTATATCTGTCACAACCTTCTGACAATGACTCTCCATCTTTCTGAATGAAGCTTGTGATTTGTGTCCTCAGATAAGCAGTCTTGGAAGGTGGAAAGAATTTGTCCAAGAAAGTTTGCTCCAATTGGTCCCAAGTAGTGATTGTTTCAGCGGGAATAGACTTCAACCATGCTCTAGCTCTATCTCTCAGTGATAATGGAAATAGGCAGAGGCGAATAGCATCAACAGAGATGCCTTCAATCTTGAGGGTCTCATAGAACTCCAAGAACATATCCACATGATCATTCGGGTCCTCTGATAATAATCCTCCAAACTGGTTCTGCCTTATCATAGAGAGTAAAGCAGGTGGTATGGTGAAGTGTCCAGCTTCAATGATTGGTCGAGCAATTCCAGATCGCAAACCCCGAGTATTAGGGGTTGCATACTCTTTTAGCGGTCTATTATCCACATGTTCAGCCATGATATGAGTTAGTTCAAGTATTTCTCTCACTCTTTGCCCTTGTTGTCTTTTCTTTCTACGAAAAGTTCTTTCAATTTTAGGATCTGCTTCAATAAGAGTCCCAGAACATCTAGTACTTCACATAAACAAGAGAAATTACCTGCAAAGTGTCAAAAAGAAAATAAGAAAGTAATAATAATAAAAGAAAAAAAAGGTTTAAAATAATTAAATTAAAAATTAAATTGATATTCAAGAAAAATACAGTCCTTGGCAACAGTGCCAAAAACTTAATGTGTGAAATTCGCAAGTGTACGGTTTCGTCGTCAAGTAATAAAAAGATCGAATCCACAAGGACTATGTCTATGAATACTAATAAATTAACTAATTCTATTAAATTAAACAAAGGGATTATAATTATTGAGTGATGAGAACGTAGTAACTAAGCAATTAAATAAATAAATATTAAAGTGCAAAGTTGAGAACAAAAATAGTAAATTTTTAAGAAAGGTTTTCAAATTTAAGAAAGCTTCCAGGATTTGGGAAAACCACAATGATACAAGACAAATCCTAATTGACAACCCTTTTATTAAAATTGAAATTCAATTGAAGGTAAATTCTCTTTATTTAGTTAATGTTCTTTCTCAAGAGAGAAGAACCGTGCCCAATTAAATCAATTCTTACTCTCGTGGTAATTGAATTTAAATTGAACCATTTACTCATTAAGTCCTCGAAAGGCTAAACCTACTCTCGTGATTTAAACCTTAAGTTCAATTCTTATGGTTCCAACACTTAGGTTCACCTCTCAATACATCCCTAAATATCTATAAGATACAAATATGTGGCCAGCAAATTCACATGAATAAGCGCAATAAGAATTGAATCAAAGAACATTCAAAATTAATAAAAAGGGTAAACCAAGTCAATTAATCATTATCAATGTTTCAAAGGGCATTGTCCAATCCTAGAAACGAAGGGAACTACTCAGACATAGAAAAGAAGAAACAAGAAAACATAATAAAGAACATCCAAACCCGTCGTGAAGGGAGAAGAGAGGAGGAAGATGAAGATCTAGAGCCTTTAAACCTTATGACTCCAAAGTCCCATACTATCTCTATCTGTTTCTGTACGTTTTAAGTTTGAGGGTTTGCCCAATTTATAATGATTTGGGGTGAAAAACTGTTGTTTTTATGCCAGGAGGGGTCACACGGTCGTGTTTCCCTTCGACACGGTCGTGTCTACAAAATTGTGTAACTCACACCGTAAGTGAGACATGGTCGTGTGACTAAGAGACACGGTCATGTCTCAAAGTCAGAAGCTTGAATCAATTAAAACACGGTTGTGCGAGTTGGAAAATTTGCATAACTTCAACGGTAAATGAGACACGGTCGTGTGACAAGGAGACACGGTCGTGTCTCTAAGTCAGAAGCTTTCTTCAAGTTAGACAGGGATGTGTCTAACTCTTGAATTGCTTCTGAGTTGACATAGGGCCCTGCCTAAGTCAAAATGATCGTCTTTTGCCTCAATTTGCTATCCTTTAAGCTCAAACTTCAGTCATACAAGCTTTCCACCCATTTCAAAGTCAATTTAGCACCAATCCTGCACAACAACACTACAAACACCGCAGTTATCCAAACTAAAGGAAAAACAAATAAAAAGAAAAACTAAAATGCCTAAAATGCCTAAAAATGCATGTAAAACAAGAACAAAATATGGTGTTATTTCACACATATTATCTAGTTCATTTAAGTACAATATATTTCTATCTTATTTATTCATTTATTTCTATTGATTAATAGCTTCAACGAAAATTGATAAATAAAGGTTTTACGAAAGATTTACAAAAATATTTTATAAACTTAATTCACCCCCCCTCTTGAGTTTAAGGTCACTTGGTAACAAATGGTATCAGAGCTAAACTCTTGTATAAAGAGCTTAGCAGCTTCAAGAGAAGTGATGGCTTCAAACAATTTTTCAAACAAAGGTTCTTCTATAAACAGACCTCATTTTTTCAATGGGGATGGTTATGCCTATTAGAAAGAGAGAATGAATATTTTTATTAAAGCTATTGATATTGATGTGTGGGTTGCTATTGAAAATGGTCCTTTTGTCCTCACACGTATGGTAGATGGTGTAAGAACCAATACACCAAGAAATGAATGGACCGATGAAGGCAAGAAAAAAGTGCAATATAATTTGAGAGCTAAGAACATCATCACCACTTCTTTGGGTATGATAAATTCTTTAGGGTGTCAAATTGTAAGATTGCTCAACAAATGTGGGATACATTGCAAGTAACCCATGAGGGCATAAGTGAAGTGAAAAGATCAAGAATAAATAAACTCACTCATGAATATGAATTGTTTAGAATGAACCAAGGGGAAAGCATCCAAGAAATGCAAAAATAATTTACTCATATAGTTAATCATCTTGCTTCATTGGGAAAAACTTTTGCCAATGAAGATCTTATTAACAAAGTTTTGATATGCTTGAGTAGGATTCAGCAACCCAAAGTGATGGTCATATCAGAGTCAAGAAATCTAGCCGTAATGACCTTGGCCACCCTCTTCGGAAAGCTTCAAGAGTATGAGTTGGAGCTAAATAGATTAAGTCAAAATGAGGAGCAAGATAAGAAGAAAAAGGGGATTGCTCTCAAAGCCACTTCTTCCTCAATTGAATATGAAGATGAAGATGATGGAAATGATCTTGACAATATTGAGATGAATGAAGAGAATTTTAGCCTCCTTGTGAAGAGGTTTAGAAGATTTCTCAAAAAGTAATGAAGTCAAAGAAGACCTCATTTCCTCCTAAGAAGTCATATCAAAAGGGAGAAGGAACTTCATCTACTCCAACTTCCTATGAATGTGGAAAACCAGGGCACATGAAGATGGAATGTCCGATTTATCAAAAAAAGATGGAGACATTTGAAAAGAAGCCTTTCAAGGAAAGAAAAGGAAGGAGAGCATACATTGCATAGGAAGACAACGATATGGATTCCACCAATGATTCAGAAGATGAGGAAGCCCATCTTTGCCTTATAGCAAATGGAGAAGAAGAAGAAGAAGAAAGTGAAACCGAGGTAACCTCATCTAATCTTGAACTTTCTCCTTCATATAGTGAATTGCAAGATGTATTCCAAGAATTACATGATGAGTCCATGAGGCTCACTAAAATGATTTTAACTTCCAACAAAACAATCTCCTTATTGTCAAACAAAGTTTCTATTTTAATTAAGGAGATTGAAGAACTCAAAGTTGAAAATGAGACTCTTGGCCTTATTGATGCTTACTCATCATGCATAATTTGTTCTTCACATGATAATGTACTCACATCCTCATCTTGTTCATCATGTAAAGCATTTGAAAATGAAATTGAGGATTTGAAAAACACACTTGCAAAATTTACCTTTGGAAGAGACAACTTGAATGTATTGCTAGGGAAACAAAGATGTGTTTTCCAAAAAGCCAATTTATGGTATAATCCTAACAATCAACAAAAGTTTCTTAAGAATCTTTTTGTTTTCTCAAGTATCTCAAGTAGTCCTTTTATTAAATGCTTTCATTGTGGAAAAAAATGGCATAGTGCATCAACATGTAATGTGAAGAAGAAAATCAACACAAAAGTTAGAACTAAAATGGTTTGGGTTTCTAAGGACACCTTTCCTAACACTAACACACAAGGACCCAAGAAAATTTGGGTACCAAAGGTTAAAATCTGAATGTGTGTTGTAGGTGTGCTTGAAGACCAAGAATTCAAGTTGGTATCTTGATAGTGGTTGCTCCAAGCACATGACTGGTGATGACTCCAAGTTTTCCTTCATTGTCCCCAAGAAGAGTGGTCACATGACATATGGTGACAACAACAAATGGAAGATCCTTAGAGTTGATAAAGTTGGTAAAATCCCTTCCTCATCCATTGATAATGTTTAACTTGTTGAAAGACTCAAACATAACTTGCTTAGCATTAGTCAACTATGTGATAAGGGGAATAGAGTGATATTTGATTCTAATTGTTGCATAATTGAGGGTAAGGATGATAAGCATGTTAAGTTTGTTGGTCATAGGATCAATAACATATATATGATTAGCCTTGATGACATTTCCTCAAATGATGTTAAATGCTTTATGAGTAAAGAAAATGATTCATGGTTATGGAATAGAAGAATTGCTCACATTCACATGGATCACTTAAACAAATTAGTTTCTAAAGAACTAGTAATTAGACTTCCAAAGCTCAAATTTGAAAAATATAAACTTTGTGATGCATGTCAAAAGGGAAAACAAGTAAAGGTCTCTTTTAAAGCTAAAAATATGGTTTCAACATCTAGACATTTATAACTTTTGCACATGGATCTTTTTGTTCCCTCTAGAACCATGAGCTTTGGTAGGAATTACTATGCTTTGGTGATTGTAGATGATTTTTCTAGGTTTACATAGATATTATTTTTGTCTCACAAAAATGATGCTTTTCAATCATTTAAGAAGCTTGCCAAAGTTATCCAAAATGAAAAAAGTTTTTGTATTGCATCCATAAGAAGTGATCATGGTGGTGAGTTTAAAAACCATGAATTTGAAACTTTATGTGATGAACATAGCATTGAGCATAATTTTTTTGCCCCTAGAACACTACAACAAAATGGTGTTGTAAAAAGGAAAAATCGATCTTTAGAAGAAATGACAAGAACTATGCTCAATGAGGCCAACCTTCCTAAGTACTTTTGGGTGGATGCGATTAACACCGCTTGTTATGTAATGAATAAAGCCCTAATAAGGTCAATTTTAAAGAAAACTCCATATGAATTGTACAAGGGAAGGAAGTAAAATGTTTCACATCTTCATGTCTTTAGATGAAAATGCTTTGTTTTGAATAATGGAAAGGATAACTTAGGGAAGTTTGATGCAAAATCTGATGAGGGAATATTTCTTGGTTATTCTATACATAGTAAGGCCTTTAGAGTTTATAATAAACGAACTATGACCATAGAAAAGTCCATACATGTTGCTTTTGATGAAAATAACCTAAATAGTCTGAGAAAGGATTTAGTTGATGGTGTTGTAGAGATTTGGGCAAGGACTCATCTAGAGAACAAAGAAAAAGAAGTCAAGAAGCAAGAATGAAGCTCATTTGACCACCCAAGACAAGAGGATTCTCAAATGATGGATCTTCCCAAGGAATTGAGGACATCAAGACATCATCATCTTGACAAGGTGATAGGTGATGTATCAAAAAGGGTAATCACTCATAACTCTTTTAGATATGCATGTAACCATATGACTTGTGGAACCTAAAGACATAAATAAGGCCATTAATGATGAACATTGGATCTTGGTCATGCAAGATGAACTAAACTAATTTGAGAGGAATCAAGTTTGAGAGTTAGTTCCAAGGCCCAATGATCATCCCATAATTGGCACCAAATAGGTCTTTAGGAACAAACTTGATGAAATGGACTTAATAATAAGAAACAAAGCTAGGCTTGTAGCTAAAGGATATAATCAAGAAGAATGCATAGATTATGAAGAAACATATGCTCCCGTAGCTAGATTAGAAGCCATTAGAATGCTACTTGCATATGCATGCACCATGGATTTTAAGCTTTTTCAAATGGATGTCAAAAGTGCCTTTTTAAATGGTTTTATACAAGAAGAGGTGTATGTGGAACAACCTCCTGGTTTTGAAAACTTTGAACTGCCTAACCATGTTTTTAAATTGAAAAAGGCCTTGTATGGCTTAAAACAAGCTCCTAGAGCTTGGTATGAAAGGTTGAGCAAGTTCCTTTTGGAAAATGACTTTTCTAGAGGAAAAGTTGACACTACTCTCTTCATCAAGCATAAAAAGCATAACATTCTTCTTGTTCAAATATATGTTGATGATATTATATTTGGTGCTACTAATGACTTTCTTTGTAGGGAATTTGCAAATATTATGCAAAGTGAGTTTGAGATGTCTATGATGGGTGAGCTCAACTTCTTCCTTAGTCTCCACATTAAGCAAATAAGGGATGGAACTTTCATAAGTCAATCTAAATATTGCAAAGAGATGCTCAAGAAGTTTGGAATGGAAGGTGCCAAGCAAATGACTACACCAATGGGCACTTCTTGTTCCTTGGACAAGGATGACGGAGGTAAATCGGTAGAAATTACAAAATATAGAGGTATGATTGACTCACTCCTTTACCTTACTGCTAGTAGGCCTGATATTATGTTTAGTGTATGCATGTGTGCTAGATATCAAGCTAATCCTAAAAAATCACACATATGTACTGTTAAAAGAATCATGAAATATCTAATAGGCAATTCACAAATGGGATTGTGGTACCTTAAGGGTGCCTCTTGTAGCTTAATTGGTTATTTCGATTCTGATTTTGCTTGATGCAAAATGGATAGGAAGAGCACTAGTGGGACATGCCACTTGCTTGGAAGCTCACTAGTTTCTTGGCATAGCAAGAAACAAAATAGTGTGGCATTGTCAACAGCTGAAGCTGAATATGTAGCAGCTGGGAGTTGTTGTGCCCAAATCCTTTGGATAAACCAACAACTTCAAGACTATGGTCTTGAGCTTGAACATATTCCCATAAGGTATGATAATACTAGTGCAATCAATTTGTCTAAGAATCTCATTTTACACTCAAGAACAAAACACATTGAAATTAGGCATCACTTTATTAGAGATCATGTTCAAAAAGGTGATTGCATGCTTGAGTTTATGGAAACAACTAAATAACTAGTTGATATCTTCACAAAACCCTTGAACAAAGAAGCATTCTTTTATAAAAGAAATGAACTAGGTATATTGGATCAATCTTGCATTCATATTTGAAAAATAACCCTACTGCATAAATTGTCCTCTGCTGCATAATCTACATAATTGCTGCATAATTTGCTATATTACATAATATTCTTGCTTAAAATTTGTTTTTGATTCCAATACTAACTTGAGCATTGGAGTTTCCCCCAAGTTTGTTTTGCAAGTACTTGATACATACTTAAGTCCCTCAATCATCCAATCTCAAGTTCTTGTTGAAGAAATTGGATTCAAACTCCTTCAAAGAAGTAAAATCTATTTTTGATCCATATTTAAGGTGTCTAGAGGTGATGGAAGTATGGCCAAGTCAATTAATTCCTAAGGATGGAATAAGTTGTTAGTATATCAAAGGATAATTTCTTGAAGAATCTTCTAGTTTTGATGGTGAATGGCAAGTGTTAAATCTTAAAGGTTGAATTATTGAATACTTTTACTAGTTTTGTCTGAGAATCAAAGGGTTTGGGAATGGACATAACCTATTATGGAAATGTTATAATCTATTATGAGCATTTGAAGATGGTTTGGCATCATGGACTTGGTCTCTGACAAGTGAAAATAATCAATTATGGACAAGCCATAATCTGTTATGAGTGTTTGTTGCAAGTTCAACATGTTGGTCATGGTTTCTGTCAAGAGAAATAATAGATTATAGAATCCTCATAATCTATTATGAAGAGATCTAAAAGTGTATGGCTCTTTACCAAGCCTATATAATCGATTATGACCCCATTTAATTGGTTATTTGGCCTATTGAATTTATTTTGGCACGTTGAATATCTCTCTGAATAGCCATCATAATCTACTATACCAATTCCATAACCTATTATGGCCAATTCTACGAACAGGGCAAACTAAAGGGGTGTCTTGGTCTTCACATATAACTTGTTATGACAATGCTCATAATCAGTTATGAGCTATTTTCGTAGGCTTCATTCACCACCATAATCGATTACACCTTATGTATAATCGGTTATGAGCTATTTTCGTAGGCTTCATTCACCACCATAACTGATTACACCTTATGTATAATCGGTTATGGGCCTTCATTTTAAGCCAAATTGTAGCATCCATCTTTTTCCTCACGAGCCCCTTTCCTCTATAGCCACCTTCTTCCCCTCACACCCACTCATATCCACTCACTCAAACACCTCTCCTACTCCAAATCCAACTAACATCTATCACTAAAACTCAATTTCCTTCACTTTCCATCAATCTCCACCGATCAAAACCTCTCTTTTCTTCTACTTTCTCACCTCCTCTTACACTTTCTCTCTCCTCCAAACGTGCCCTAACTCCATTGTTGACCATGGCCAGTAGCTCTTCCATTATTCCCAAATGCTCATGCACAAAGAACCCAAATATGCCTAAGGAACCACCTACCCAAGTCGATGAACTAGATTATTCCCTTGACCTTGATCTTGGCAGGTTCTTCTCTCATCCAGCTCAAAGGAAGAAGTTTCAATTGGAGTTTCATGGTAGAAACCTCATTCAGCTGAAGTACATGGATTGGGAATTCTTTGTCAAAATAGGATTCACATCTCTCACAGAACTCTTGGAGTTTCATGGGTTGAAAACATTTGTCTCTGCTCCAAGTAAGTACTACTGCTCTGAAGCTATTAAAGTTTTCTTCTGTAATCTGAGCATCATTGGAGTAAATTTGATATCTAAAGTTAAGAGCAAAAGAGTAATTGTAACACCTAGTCAATGGTCTACTTTGTTCGGTTTAAATTTTTCTGGGAAAAGTTTTGCTGATGAAAATCATTCAAAATGGGAAAATTTTGACAAGAGAATAGCCATTGAAGGAATGCTTCAACTAGGCATTCCTGTTCCAACTGGAAGGAATTTCAATGCTGGTATCTTGAAACCACAAAACTGTCTTCTTCATTTTGTATTGGCTCATATTCTTGTTCCAAGGGCTAGCAATTATGCCCTGGTTCAGGAGGAAAATGTGTTCTTGATGTGGGTCATGAAAGAGAGAATACACATCAATTGGCTTTTTTACATCATGCACTACATGAAGAAAGCCAAGGGCAAGGCTATGATGGATCATTCATATGCCTTAGTTGTTACCCAAATCCTAGATCATATCAAAATCCATGAAGCTTGTGCAATTGACATCATTGGCCACCACAAATTTAGGAAAGCAACATTCAACTGAATGCAAATCAAAAGAATTAATGGTGAATGGGTTTATGGAAGAGGACAAGAAGCAGCCGCAACAGCTGAAAGTTCTCATGCTCCTATGGAGGATGCCCCTACAAATAATAAAGATCGTCTTCTCGCTATTTTTCAAGACATTCAAGCTCAGAATGAAAGGATTGAAACCAAGCTTACAAATCTTCAAGCGTATCAAGAGAATAGCACCACAACAATCTATGATCACCTCAGTGCCATGGAAGATCTCTGGACAAACTTGAGTGACGCTTTTCGGAGGATCATGGGACTTGAGTTTGGATCCATTTCTACTTTATCAATAAGTTTGCTGTAAACATAACTCTGTCTTGGTCTGTTTTGCTAATATCATAAGACATGCTCTGTTAATGGTTGGTTTATGTTCTTGCCTTGAATATTATGACGTTAATGATATTTTGTGGCAATCCATTTATGTTTTAATGATACCGTTGCTCAATATTATTCTTGTAATGTCCATTAGCAATGGTTTTACACTATCTCTTCTTTCTTTGTCAAAATATATGGAATATATTTTTTATCATGATAAAAAGGAGAGAAAAAAGTCATTGAGAAAAGGTAAACAAAAGGTATAAAATCAATGTTTCTGGGATTCCAATATCAAGGGGGAGCTGTGCAAACTCTGAACTTGTCATCTCTTGAAAAACAGAGGGGGAGTAAGTGTTATTTAATAGTTTGTGTGAATACCATTTTAATTGAACTAATGCTTTTCTCAAATGATTGTTTGTCATTATCAAAAAGGGGGAGAATGTGAATAGAATTAGTATTGACTTTGATGATTAACAAATAAGAAAGCAATGAAGTGCAAAGATCAAGTCCCAACGTTTTTCAAGATTAGCTAATAGGACTTAGATCATATGTAAAGGTATAATAGACTCACACAAAAGCTCATTTCTTAATTCTAAACTCATTCTTAAATGGCTTTGCATAATCATGTTTTCATCTTGTGAAAATTATGTTTAAGATTGAGTAAATGTTCTTAGAATGTTTGGAAAGATTTTGGATATCCTTAGTTGAGAATTTCTTTGAAAATCATATGTTTCTAAGTAAGCCATAATAGATTATGGATGTGTTATAACAGGTTTTTCTATAAGCCAAAGCCCTTCCTACGTTTTCTCAAAAAGCTTCATAATAGATTATGGTGTTTTCATAATCTATTATATGACAAGTTAGGAAGTGGTTTTATGTTCCATAATAGATTATGGATGTATTATAACAAGTTTTTCACTAATTCAAAAGCCTTCCCACGTTTTGTCTTAAAAGCTTCATAATAGATTATGATGTTTTCATAATCTATTATATGACAAGTCAGGAAGTGTTTTATGTTCTATAATAGAATATGGGTATTTCATAATAGATTATGTGAGTGCTACAGAACTTTTCCCATTTGGTTTTTATGTTCCATAATCTATTATGCCACACTCATAATAGATTATGAGAGATTTCATAATTGATTATATGCTAAGTTAGAACATCCATCTCTGTTTTAAAGGATTTCATAATCTATTATGTCAAACTCATAACAGATTATGACAGAACTCATAACAGATTATGACAGAACTCATAACAGATTATGAGAAACTCATAATAGGTTATGATGTTAGAAAAAGAAGCCCATGACGCCTTCTTTCAAGCCATAACAGATTATGATTATGCCATAACAGATTATAGACACTTTCAGAACACTTTTCCAATGGCTCTTTGAAAGCATTTAATGCCCCAACAACTTCTAACGTTTCTTAAATGTTATGGGCTATAAATGAAAGTGTTTGGGCATTGATTATGGCTCAGAAAACATTCTGAAAAATATTCTTGAGCACTGAATATGAGTTTTCTCATCATTTCATTAAATACCTTGTTTTGATCTTCAAAGTGTGAATCCTTAATACCATAGTTCTTTAATTTGTATTATCTACTCTAGAGAGAGTTTCTTTCATCTAAATCTTATATAATTTGTAAAGAGAGGATGAGGCATCTCTCAAAACAGTTAGGGTGAGGTATCCTTTGAATATAGAGGTTCAAGCACAAGGGTGAGGTATCCCAAGGTGTGTTAAGTGATCCAATTTATAAAGGTTGTCAAGAACCTGCTTTCAAGCTTGAAGATATAATGAAAATCTCGAGTGGTTGCTTGAGGACTGGACGTAAGCCACAAGTGGATTGGTGGCTAAACCAGGATAAAGTTTTGTGTTTGTTTTTCTAACTCAACTTCTTTATATTGTGCACTGGTTTATTAATTTTCTTGAATACTATCTCTCTTGTCTAATTCATTTAAGTGCAATATCTTTCTATCTCATTTATTCATTCATTTATATCGATTAATACTTCAACGAAAATTGATAAATTAATGTTTTACGAAAGATTTGCAAAAATATTTTATAAACTCAATTCACTCCTCTCTCTTGAGTTTGAGGCCATTTAGTAACAATCACAAGGGTAATTGAACTAATATAAATTTCATTTGTAATCTTTTCTACCCTTATCTCTTTACTTTTTAACTTATTTATTGCTTATGTATACTTGTTGCTTCATCCTACACTCATTCACTTTCTTTAAACTTATATGAGAACTTTTTGTTGTCATATAACTATTCACTACACAAGAAAATAGCTTCAACAAAAAACAAAAAGGATTTGTTTGTAAAAAATTTTAAAAAACTCAATTCACCCCATCTTGAATTTTGAAGTCACTTGGTAACAATAAATATTAAAATCAGAGAATAAATATTCTTATTCATGAAGAATTATTCTGATTGGTTAAAACTTAATTGATTATAATTATTTATGATAATAAATCATGAATTAATTGTTCCCAATGAAGGAGATTGATTCTAAATGAATAAAAGTTATCCATGCAAAAAAAAAGATAGTCATATGCAGAGGAAGAAAGCGGAGAGCATGAACAGTGAGGTAGTAATAATTATTGTTGATTATATATATATATAAAAAAGGATAAGAGACATCTTACCTCCATATTTCAGGCATTTATTATCTTATTACAAATTATTTTATTAAATTATATCTCACATTTATGATTTTAATTTATGCAATTTTATTTCTTTCTTATCACAAGTGAGTTGAACTCAATTAAATAAATTAACATGAATAAAATATTATTAAAAATATTTTACATATATTTTCCTAATTTTACAATTGTAATCAAATTTAATAAATTACTTATTGTTTGTAGTAAAAGTATTTATCAATTATTTTTAATGTGAAATTATTAAAAAATATATTTTAAAATTAATTAAATTAAATTTTCTATTATTTATATATTTTTATATTATTTCATACATCGTGCAGTACAAATATTAATAATATAATAATGCAATAAAAGTCAAGAAACAATAAATATAAAAATACATGGGTTTCATCCCCTCTTTGTACTTAAAAAAATTGTTTATATGAAAAATATATTCCAATAAAATCAATTTATTATATATTTTTACTTTATTTTCCTAAGTATATGAGATTATGTTACAATGTTTTTTAATTACGTGGGATATTGTTATATTGTTCTCTAATTATACGAGATATCAAACAAAATTTAAATTTATGCGTAATTCATCAAAAGTGAGATAATCATCATCACAATGTCTACTAAAATAGTCATATACAAAAAAAGGAAGTGAGGAGCATGGTGAGTGGATTGTAGCTGAGATGCGAAAAAAAGATAAGAGACATCTTATGTTGATGTTTCAAGTTATATTTGGTGTGAAGAGATGGACTGTTATTCCGTATTCAATCTTAAGATTAGTCAATATGTAGAGGAAGGAAGCGGAGAACATGGTAAGTGTGGTAGTGATATTTTGTTATAGTTGAGATGTGAAAAAAAGATAAAAGACAACTTCATCACAAATTATTTTATTATATTATATCTCACATTTATGATTTTAATTTATACAATTTTAATTCTTTCTTATCAAAAGTGAGTTAAAGTCAATAATTAATTAAATAAATTAACACAAATAAAATATTATTAAAAGTGGTTTACATATGTTTTCCTAATTTCACAATTGTAATCAAATTTAATAAATTACTTATTATTTGTATTAAAAATATTTATCAATTATAATTAATGTGAAAATATTAAAATAATATTTTTAAAATTAATTTATTTAGTTTTTTATTATTTATTTTTTATATATTATCTCATACATCACATAAGAATAAATAGTAGTTTACATTGCATGCTCCAATATAAAAAAGGTTGAGTTTTGGTTATTGTTAGTCATGATAACCATCACTCAAGAGGGGAGTAAATTGGGTAATCACAAACTTTTAAAATAACATTAAAAAAATTAAGCATTTTGAATCACTCAATTAATAAATGCAATGGAACATGCATAAATTAAGTTAGTATAGAATACAAAGAGTGAAAGGAAGAGAGAATCAAACTCAAGAATTTATCTTGATTCAGCCACCAACCACTTGTGGCCTACATCTAGTCCCCAAGCTTAACTTGAGATTTTCTCCACTATCTCCTAGACTTCACAGGTGTTAGGAAAACTTTTGCACAAGCAAGAGCACTCCTCATACTTTGGGATACCTTACCCTTGTGCTAGAGCCTCCAACTCTTCAAGCTTCACAGGTGCTTGAAAACCCTTTACATTCAAGAGCACTCACAACACCTTTGTAATACTTCACTTTTTGTGCTTGAGTCTCACTATAAGGGATACACTAAAAGGGATACCTCACCATTTTCTCTCTTGAAGGATATATCACCCTCTTACAATGATATTAAGATGAAGAGAAAGATTAGAAACTCTCACAAGAGTAGATATACAACTTGAAGAAAAATAAATAGAAGGATTTTGCAATAAAGAGCTCAAAATATAATTTTGATGATTCAATGATCAAATCAAGTATTCTAGAGCAGTAAAAGCTTTAAGCATCACTTATATATAGAGTCCAAGTGAAAAAATAATCATTGGTAGTATTTAAAAATGATTTCTTATGAAAACTAGTCGTTTATAGCCGTTAAGAACGTTTCAGACTCGTGGTAATCGATTACATAGATGTTGTAATCGATTAAATGGCTCTTAGAACACGTTATGGGATTTATGGGCAGGATGTAATCAATTAAAATGTTCAAGTAATCAATTACATAGTCTATGCTAGAACGGTAGTCGATTACAAGGCTTATGGTAATCGATTACTGAACTCTAGTTTCGAAAACTGACTTTAAAAGGTCATAAATTCTTCATTTCTTATCCGTTTAAACAAATGACCACTTATTAGAAAGATCTTTGAATCAATTTTCATATGCAACAAGTTTCACAACAAAAATAAAAATATTTTGAAAGTTATGATCAAAATAGTAACCAAAGGTCAGCTTTTCAAAACTCAAACTTGACTATTTTTCATAGTTTTGAACTACCACCATGACTAACTTTTCAAAACATGTTTCTTAGGCATTTTAGCATGTAAGAACCATGTGTAAGGATTTAAAAACATATTTAAGCTCTTTTTTTTTGTAAAACCTCTATCTTTACATAGGAGAAAGCCTAAAAGGAAAATATATCAATTCTAGTCATTAGGTTGTCACATTTATCAAAAACAATAATTAAAATATAAACCCTTACCCAAGTTATAAATCATTTCGTAATAAATATTTTTTTTTGTCTGAAACATTATATTATAAAATACACGGAACATAAAATAAAACAACTATTACATACACACCATAATTATACATATGATTATGTTTTTAATAGGTACAAATAATTCACATAATATAAAATATTTAATAAAACAAGAACCCAATCTGTTTAAAGCAAACCATAAACTAGCCCAAGCATAACACTAAAAGTTTTGATTCTCCAAAGGATCTTCCTCGGAAAAATCATTATAATACAGAAAACCTCGGTCAATGTTATCCCACGTCGAAATCAATCCATATAATATGGGTGATCTCGAGGCTCACCCTCCTCAAACTGCTCGTTCAGTTGTTGCTCTCCTTCGTATTGAAAATCCAGCGGTTGTTCCTCTTCTACTTTCTCAACTATTTTACGAACATAAATAATAACACGAGAAAATATACACAAAAGAGGTGAGACAATCTACATCATTACCAAGTATGGCGGTAAAAAAAAACGACAATACAAACAGATAAGAAACACAAACAGATATAACAATTAATATAACAATTCATATTATCGGATCATACATAATATCAAACATAAATAAACTCAATCATGTTATAATGCGGACTACATATGCAAATACACACAGACACATACCTACTCCATGGAGCTAAACATAACCATAACATCAACATTGACATCAACATCGAGAGAATAATCCGATAGACATGTATGCGCACATCAAAAACAATGGTCGCTGCCTCAACCAACTGTTACACGGTCAAATACGTCGTGTAAACGACACACGTCAAATACGTCGTGTAGATGGTACACAATCAAATACGTCGTGTACGACCCAGGCAATGCGCACCGAGCCGGTCCCCATGGATTCGATTAAGACGAGTATTTGTCGAGATCATCAGTGTGTGATCAATTACCACGGCCCAGAGGAGCTACCATCTGTCCACATGTGGAATATACTGCACACTAACGCCTCCAAGTTCAAACACACGAACAACTCCGCTTATCACACCGTAACACAGTGTCATTCATCTCATCAGTCAAATGCCTTTTGCAACCAAATTGGCATGTTCAAAAATACGTAATGAACCAAAATCTCCAAAATACGTTCATATCCACCATAACTCATAATTACAAAAATACCCTTGGTATTGATAATTTCCAAATACAGTACGTTTTCACTTGACAGTACCATTTCTCAATACGTCCGGGTCCACCACTTTGGCCCGACAGTAAAAACTCGTTGTTTTCATAAATCACATAAATAATTTATCGTTTTTTTCATAAATATGTTACCTTTTACAAACGTTTTTCAATCGCGTAAATATTTTCAAACGTTTTCTCAATTGCGTATTTCAAAAATTACTGTTTTAAATACGTGTAAGTTATTTCTACTGTTTTTCACTGTATAAAATTCATTTGTTTGGTTATATCCATAAAATACCCTTCAAAAATTATGAACATACTTTATAACTCAAAAGTAAATATTTTTCAAGAGTCAAAAATTCATTTCTTTTATATACTAGACTTCTACAAAAATTCATTTACTTACTTGATTCTTGAAAATTTATTAAAAATTGAATTCTTTTTAGGTTAACAAAGTCATTTACACTTAGAAAACAATTTTTGAATCAATTAAACTCCAAAAATTCTATGATGGCGAAAATCACCTTTCCTTAAAAATCATTATTCAAATTATTTTTCATCTATAAAATCATTGTAAAATCCTTTAACTTAATTAGATAAATTAGGTCATCCTTTTAAAAAAAAAAAATTGAGAACACATTGGTTCTCTTTTTCATAATAAAACCATAAACTCATCATCTTGTGTTCTTTGGAACATTTTTACAAATCTCAACATAATATTCATATCCAACCAATTATCATAAACTCATAAACACATACATATATTTATGAACACATACCATATAATAAAGCAATAGACATACTTGCAATAAACAAGAGAATAAACATACACACAAAATTAATCACAAATAAAAAGACATCAAGCAATCAAATGGATGAATCCTTATGGATTCTTCACCATAAACAAATTCCATTCTCCCACCACCACACATGGTTGATGAGATTAAATCTCCTCTTACCGATTTAGATGACAAAAATCTCCTTGAACTCCTCCTTAGAAATTCTTGTGTAGCTTCAACAAAAATCCTAATAAGCTTAAACAAATTTTAAAGTTATGAACTATGGATGAAAAAGATAAACCATGGATCAATCATGGTTTAGAACATCAAAAATCAAATTAGAAACAAGAAAGAAGAATTTTCACCTTATAGGAAAGAAACTTCAAAGTGATTTTCCAAGCTCCAAATGGATGATTTTGCAAAAACTCACAACTAGAGATGTTCTTAGAATATGGTTTAGGATTAGAAAAGTAGGTTGGATAAATTTTTTGATGGGTGGAAGTAGGATTTGTGGTGCTTGGCGAATGGGTGGTTTTTTGTGGACTTAGGAAATTTTCTTTGGTTTCTTGTTAGGAAGAGAGAAGAATGAAAGTTTAGAGTGATAGAATCATTGATTTAGGAGTGAATGATAGCCTTAAGACTTAAATAGCTCTCCTTCCAAGTGCAGCCCCCATTTTTTATGTTTTTGTTCCATTATGGGTTTGGTAATTTGCATGATACATTAGTTAAGTAATAAAACATCTATTGATTGCTTAATGGTTTGCATAAGCATGCATTATGGCCATAGAATACTAATGAAAAGAAGCCCTCCTTTTGACATTTCTCTTAGTGCTAATTTAGTGGATGCATAATAAAATATATATAGTTTAGTGCTTAATTAATGGATGCATAATAATAATAATAATAACCTAGTGCTAAATTTAGTGGATGCATAAATAAATATATAATAGTTTAGTGCTTAATTAATGGATGCATAATAATAATAATAATAACCTAGTGCTAAATTTAGTGGATGCATAATAATATATAATAGTTTAGTGCTTAATTAATGGATGCATAATAATAATAATAATAACCTAGTGCTAAATTTAGTGGATGCATAATAATATTAATAATAACCTAGTGCTAAATTTAGTGGATGCATAATAATATATAATAGTTTAGTGCTTAATTAATGGATGCATAATAATAATAATAATAATAACCTAGTGCTAAATTTAGTGGATGCATAATAATATTAATAATAACCTAGTGCTAAATTTAGTGGATGCATAATAATATATAATAGTTTAGTGCTTAATTAATGGATGCATAATAATAATAATAATAACCTAGTGCTAAATTTAGTGGATGCATAATAATATTAATAATAACCTAGTGCTAAATTTAGTGGATGCATAATACATTAGGACAAAAATGTATAGGAAATCTATTAAGTTAAAAAAAATAATTAATGCATTAGGACAAAATTGCTATAGGAAAATCCATTAAGTAAAAATAATAATAATTAATGCATTAGGACAAAATTGCTATAGGAAAATCCATTAAGTAAAAATAATAATTAATGCATTAGGACAAAAAAATTGCTATAGGAAAATCCATTAAGTAAAAATAATAATTAATGCATTAGAACAAAATTGCTATAGGAAATCCATTAAGTAAAAATAATAATTAATTGATTAGATAATTTAGAAATTTACAAGTATTTTTACGTTGGTAAACTTTTCCTAAAAGTGGGTCCCACAAAACAAAAGTGGATCCCACAAGACAAACGTGGGTCCCACAAAACAAAAGTGGGTCCCACAAGACAAACGTGGGTCCCACAAAACAAACGTGGGTCCCACAAAACAAAAGTGGGTCCCACAAGACAAACGTGGGTCCCACAGATTTTCCGGTATGGTAAATATTTTATTACACCGAAAAATCCGCAAAAATAAAAGATTGATATACGCATTATTCGGATTGGGTTTAGTAAGATCGCCTGACTCCAAATAATTCAAACAAGGTTTTCTAGGCACCAAAATTATTATTTTCTTGGCCGAGGAAGAAATCATCACAAAACAATCAAATACTGATCACGAAGTCAAATTCATTGCATAACACACACGAAAAACAGAAAAAATAGCGCAATAAGGCAAAATCGTAATTAGTCAAAAATTGGGGTGTTACATTCTCCCCACTAATAGAAATTTCGTCCCCGAAATTTATCGTACCTTAGAAAAGATGTGGGTATCTGCTCCATCATTTTATCTTCCAGCTCCCAAGTAGCATCTCCCGTTCTCTTTCCAAATGACCTTTACCAAAACAATCATCTTCCCGCGAAGCTGTTTCACTCTCCTGTCCTCAATCTTAACAGGAAACGTCTCATATGACAAATTCTCTTTCAATTGTACTTCATCAAGTTGAATGACATGTGTTGGATCAGGAATATATTTTCTCAACTGAGACACATGGAAAACATTATGAAGATTGGATAGAAAAGGTGGTAAAGCTATTTGGTAGGCTACAGGACCTATCCGACGAATGATCTGGTATGGTCCGATGAATTTAGGAGTGAGTTTTCTGGATTTGATAACCCTTCCGACACCAGTTGTAGGTGTTACACGCAAAAACACATGCTCACCTTCTTCAAATTCAAGAGGTCGTCTCCGCTTGTCAGCATAGCTTTTCTGTCGGCTTTGAGTTGTCCTCATTTTCTCCTGAATCATTCTTACCTTTTCAGTAGTCTGTTGCACAAGATCAGGTCCAATGGTCATACTTTCTCCATCCTGATACCAACACAAAGGTGTTCGGCATCTTCGTCCATAAAGCGCTTCATAGGGTGCCATCCCTATACTTGAGTGAAAACTATTGTTGTAGGTGAATTCTATCAAAGATAAAAATTCATCCCAACTTCCTTGTTGTTCCAACACACAAGCACGTAACAAATCCTCCAATGATTGGATTGTTCTCTCCGTCTGACCATCAGTCTGCGGATGATAGGCAGAACTTAGACGTAGCTTAGTTCCCATAGCTTCTTGTAAGCTTCGCCAAAATCTTGACGTAAACCTCGGGTCTCTATCAGAAACTATACTTAAGGGCACACCGTGAAGTCTAACAATTTCACTAATGTACACTTGGGTTAATCGTCAACGAAAACTTGATATTGATCGGCAAGAAGTGCGCTGACTTCGTAAGCCTATCAACTATAACCCATATAGAATCATGACCCTTTCTAGTCCTTGGCAATCCGGTAACAAAATCCATTGATATACTATCCCATTTCCATTCTGGAATAGTCAAAGGTTGTAACATACCAGCTGGTCTTTGATGTTCCACTTTTGCTTTTTGACATACCAGGCAAGACGCTACACGTTCCGCAACATCTCTCTTCATCCTTGGCCACCAAAACATCCGCTTTAAGTCTTGGTACATCTTTGTCATACCCGGATGCATACTCAACCTACTAGTATGAGCTTCATCCAAAATTGCTTGCTTTAGGTCGGAATCATCGTACACAAATCCTTCCTTTAAACCTTAAGACTCATCGATCCTTCCTCAACCGTTGCCTTATGACCTTGCTTTAAAAACTCTCTCTCATTCAACAAATATGGATCCTCATTTTGCTTTTCCTTGATTTCCTCTAAAAGTCATTCAAAATAGTAACTTTACTTAGGCGAATCCTTCCTGGTGTCAATTCCACTGACAACCTCAAATCTCTAAACTGGTTGATCAATTCTTCCTCCTTTATCATCATAGTAGAAACACTGATCACCTTTCTACTTAAGGCATCCGCTACCACATTCGCTTTTCCCGGATGGTATTGGAGTTGAAAATCGTAGTCCTTCAAGAATTCCAACCATCGCCTCTGCCTCATGTTCAATTCTTTTTGATTAAACAAGTACTTTAAACTCTTGTGATCACTGAAGACATTGAACACAAACCTCTCATACGAAAAATGTCTCCATACTTTTAATGCAAAAACCACTTTGCAAAGAAGCTCCAAATCATGCGTTGGATAGTTCCTCTCATGAACCTTCAACTGTCTCGAAGCATATGCCACCACATTTCTGTTCTGCATCAACACGCATCCTAACCCTTGGTAAGAAGCGTCACAATACACCTCAAAAGCTTCATTAGGATCTGGCAAAATTAGCAGCACCGGTGCAATCGTTAATCTTTTCTTCAACTCCTGAAAACTTGCCTCACATTCTTCCGTCCAATCGAAAGCTTGACTCTTCCTTGTGAGTTGTGTAAGAGGTCCAACTATCTTAGAAAATCCTTCAATGAACCTTCGATAATATCCGGCCAATCCAACAAAACTTCGGATTTCGGTTACTGTCTTTGGCCTCTCCCATTGCAAAATGGTTTCTATTTTTGATGGGTCCACCGCAATTCCTTCCTTGGAAATTACGTGTCCCAAAAATTGAACTTCTTCCAACCAAAACTCACACTTTGACAATTTTGCATACAGCTTCCTCTCTTTCAAAATTTGGAGAACTATTCTGAGATGTTCAGCATGCTCATCCTCATTTTGAGAATAGATCAGAATGTCGTCGATAAAAACAACGACAAATCTGTCTAGGTATGGACGAAAAATCCTATTCATATAATCCATGAATATTGCAGGAGCATTCGTTACTCCGAACGGCATCACTTGATACTCGTAATGTCCATAACGAGTTCTAAAAGCCGTTTTAGGTATATCCTCTACCTTAACACGAATTTGATGATAACCAGATCGCAGATCTATTTTAGAAAAATAGTTGCTCCTTTCAACTGATCCATCAAATCATCGATCCTTGGAAGTGGGTACTTGTTCTTTATCGTGACCTTATTCAACTGGCGATAGTCCACGCAAAGACGAGAAGTTCCATCCTTCTTCTTGACTAGCAACTTGGTGCTCCCCATGGGAAACACTCGGTCGTACAAATTGTTTTTCCAACAATTCCTCTAATTGCTTCTTCAACTCCACCAATTCCGATGGTGACATCCTATATGGTGCAATTGAAATAGGACCTGCTCCTGGTACAAGATCGATAGCAAACTCGATTTCCCTTTCTGGTGGTAAGCCAGGCACATCATCAGGAAAAACTTCCGGAAACTTATTCACAATTGGAATAGCATTCACATCTTTTTCACTCTTGACTTCCAAATAAGATAGTAGCATGTATCCTTGAGCTCCATCCCTCAACAAAGATTTGACTTTGACGGCGGTTAAAAATCCGAGAATCCTCATCCTTAGGAAAAACTAGGGTTTTATTGGCACAATCTAATAGGATACGGTTAGAAGATAACCAATCCATTCCTAATATTATATCTATTTCAACAAGAGGTAAACAAATCAAATTGACTGAAAAGACTCGATCATTTATGGTAATAGGACAGTTTAGGCATACTTTAGATGTAACAACAGGCTTAGCAGTGGGTGTAGAGACAATTAATTGAAAACTCAAAGAAGACATAGGTAATTTCAATCGATCCACACAATCATATGCAACAAATGAATGCGTTGCACCCGAATCATATAGTACAAATCAAAAGATTACCCGCAACGACACCTTCTCCCCCCGAATAAGATTTTCAGACTGAGAAGCCTCAGCTCCGCTCATCGTGTACACTCGCCCTCCAGATCGCGGCTGAGTAGCACGAACATTATTCACAACTGGCTTCCTTTCAGGCTGATTGCACTCCCTAGAAACATGTCCATGTCTTCCACACTTGAAACAAACCGGTCCTTTGATTGAACAATCTCTAGATATGTGGCCACTCTTCCCACATTTAAAACATTTTGGCGTAAACGCCACATTCGTACCAGCTTTATTACCGCTAGAACTTCCCCCAACTGATGGACGTTGAGATTGATTACCTGGTGGTCTTGAATACGGTTTGCGCTGAAACCGGTTGTTATTGTTGTTGCCTCCTCTTTGGAATCTAGTCGGTCCAAAGTTACGGTTTCTTGGATCACGTGACGGCTCCAACTCCTCAAGTCGCACACATGTATCCACCAAAGCATGAAACTGGTTCATCCTCAAGGGTAGCACTCCTCTCCTCAACTCTACCCTCAGTCCTTCCTCAAACTTACGACATTTCCACGTATCATCTCGTTGACTTTGAACATAGTTTGAGTACTGTGACAAGCTTTCAAACTTAGAAGCATACTCACCAACAATCATATTACCTTGACGCAAACCAAGAAATTCCATCTCTTTGGCATGTCGAGCACTATCAGGAAAGTATTTCTCCATAAATACTCCACAGAATACCTCCCATGTAATCTCAGTCCCCTCAGCTTGTAGCAATCGCCGAGTTCCTCTCCACCAGTTCTCACCATCTCCTCTCAGCATGAAAGTAGCATAAGTCACCTTCCGATCATCAGCACACCTCATTCCTTCAAATATCTTCTCCAAATCTTGAATCCAAAGACTCGCCTTCTCTGGATTAAACTCACCTCTGAACTGCGGCGGGTTATTACGCCTAAACTCGACAAATTCGAGCTTCAAAGACGATCATATCTTCTTGTTGAGTTGCTCGTTGATTTTGTCAGGTGCAATCATCTACGCCATATCTTTGCATAGCCTTAGCAACAAGATCATCGGGTCAACATTAGGTTCTGCGTTCGCACGTGTTCTTCTGCCTCTAGATCCAGACATATTCTTCTTCTTTAATCAAACAAGACAAAACAAAGTCAGATGTATCCTTTTGGACACCAATCACAGAGAATCACACAACACAAGCAAAAACAGACCCAACCACAACCCCAAAAGACTCTAACTTGGGCTCTGATACCAACTAATGTAACACCCTCCTAGAGGATGTCACATTTATCAAAAACAATAATTAAAATATAAACCCTTACCCAAGTTATAAATCATTTCGTAATAAATATTTTTTTTTTGTCTGAAACATTATATTATAAAATACACGGAACATAAAATAAAACAACTATTACATACACACCATAATTATACATATGATTATGTTTTTAATAGGTACAAATAATTCACATAATATAAAATATTTAATAAAACAAGAACCGTCTGCGGTTTAAAGCAAACCATAAACTAGCCCAAGCATAACACTAAAAGTTTTGATTCTCCAAAGGATCTTCCTCGGAAAAATCATTATAATACAGAAAACCTCGGTCAATGTTATCCCACGTCGAAATCAATCCATATAATATGGGTGATCTCGAGGCTCACCCTCCTCAAACTGCTTCGTTCGGTTGTTGCTCTCCTTCGTATTGAAAATCCAGCGGTTGTTCCTCTTCTACTTTCTCAACTATTTTACGTAACATAAATAATAACACGAAAAATATACACAAAAGAGGTGAGACAATCTACATCATTACCAAGATGGCGGTAAAAAGAAAACGACAATACAAACAGATAAGAAACACAAACAGATATAACAATTAATATAACAATTCATATTATCGGATCATACATAATATCAAACATAAATAAACTCAATCATGTTATAATGCGGACTACATATGCAAATACACACAGACACATACCTACTCCATGGAGCTAAACATAACCATAACATCAACATTGACATCAACATCCGAGAGAATAATCCTGGATAGACATGTACGCACATCAAAAACAATGGTTGCCTCAACCAACTCAATTTACACGGTCAAATACGTCGTGTAAACAAGACAAAAAAAGATCAATCAAATACGTCGTGTAGATGGTACACAATCAAATACGTCGTGTACGACCCAGGCAATGCGCACCAGACAGTCCCCATGGATTCTGATTAAGACGAGTATTTGTCGAGATCATCAGTGTGTGATCAGTTACCACGGCCCAGAGGAGCTACCATCTGTCCACATGTGGAATATACTGCACACTAACGCCTCCAAGTTCAAACACACGAACAACTCCGCTTATCACACCGTAACACAGTGTCATTCATCTCATCAGTCAAATGCCTTTTGCAACCAAATTGGCATGTTCAAAAATACGTAATGAACCAAAATCTCCAAAATACGTTCATATCCACCATAACTCATAATTACAAAAATACCCTTGGTATTGATAATTTCCAAATACAAGATGCGTTTTCACTTGACAAGATACCATTTCTCAATACGTCCGGTCCACCACTTTGGCCCGACAGTAAAAACTCGTTGTTTTCATAAATCACATAAATAATTTATCGTTTTTTTCATAAATATGTTACCTTTTACAAACGTTTTTCAATCGCGTAAATATTTTCAAACGTTTTCTCAATTGCGTATTTCAAAAATTACTGTTTTAAATACGTGTAAGTTATTTCTACTTGTTTTTCATTTGTATAAAATTCATTTGTTTGGTTATATCCATAAAATACCCTTCAAAAATTATGAACATACTTTATAACTCAAAAGTAAATATTTTTCAAGAGTCAAAAATTCATTTCTTTTATATACTAGACTTCTACAAAAATTCATTTACTTACTTGATTCTTGAAAATTTATTAAAAATTGAATTCTTTTTAGGTTAACAAAGTCATTTACACTTAGAAAACAATTTTTGAATCAATTAAACTCCAAAAATTCTATGATGGCGAAAATCACCTTTCCTTAAAAATCATTATTCAAATTATTTTTCATCTATAAAATCATTGTAAAATCCTTTAACTTAATTAGATAAATTAGGTCATCCTTTTAAAAAAAAAAAAAAAGATTGAGACACATTGGTTCTCTTTTTCATAATAAAACCATAAACTCATCATCTTGTGTTCTTTGGAACATTTTTACAAATCTCAACATAATATTCATATCCAACCAATTATCATAAACTCATAAACACATACATATATTTATGAACACATACCATATAATAAAGCAATAGACATACTTGCAATAAACAAGAGAATAAACATACACACAAAATTAATCACAAATAAAAAGACATCAAGCAATCAAATGGATGAATCCTTATGGATTCTTCACCATAAACAAATTCCATTCTCCCACCACCACACATGGTTGATGAGATTAAATCTCCTCTTACCGATTTAGATGACAAAAATCTCCTTGAACTCCTCCTTAGAAATTCTTGTGTAGCTTCAACAAAAATCCTAATAAGCTTAAACAAATTTTAAAGTTATGAACTATGGATGAAAAAGATAAACCATGGATCAATCATGGTTTAGAACATCAAAAATCAAATTAGAAACAAGAAAGAAGAATTTTCACCTTATAGGAAAGAAACTTCAAAGTGATTTTCCAAGCTCCAAATGGATGATTTTGCAAAAACTCACAACTAGAGATGTTCTTAGAATATGGTTTAGGATTAGAAAAGTAGGTTGGATAAATTTTTTGATGGGTGGAAGTAGGATTTGTGGTGCTTGGCGAATGGGTGGTTTTTTGTGGACTTAGGAAATTTTCTTTGGTTTCTTGTTAGGAAGAGAGAAGAATGAAAGTTTAGAGTGATAGAATCATTGATTTAGGAGTGAATGATAGCCTTAAGACTTAAATAGCTCTCCTTCCAAGTGCAGCCCCCATTTTTTATGTTTTTGTTCCATTATGGGTTTGGTAATTTGCATGATACATTAGTTAAGTAATAAAACATCTATTGATTGCTTAATGGTTTGCATAAGCATGCATTATGGCCATAGAATACTAATGAAAAGAAGCCCTCCTTTTGACATTTCTCTTAGTGCTAATTTAGTGGATGCATAATAAATATATATAGTTTAGTGCTTAATTAATGGATGCATAATAATAATAATAATAACCTAGTGCTAAATTTAGTGGATGCATAAATAAATATATAATAGTTTAGTGCTTAATTAATGGATGCATAATAATAATAATAATAACCTAGTGCTAAATTTAGTGGATGCATAATAATATTAATAATAACCTAGTGCTAAATTTAGTGGATGCATAATAATATATAATAGTTTAGTGCTTAATTAATGGATGCATAATAATAACCTAGTGCTAAATTTAGTGGATGCATAATAATATTAATAATAACCTAGTGCTAAATTTAGTGGATGCATAATAATATATAATAGTTTAGTGCTTAATTAATGGATGCATAATAATAATAATAATAACCTAGTGCTAAATTTAGTGGATGCATAATAATATTAATAATAACCTAGTGCTAAATTTAGTGGATGCATAATACATTAGGACAAAAATGCTATAGGAAATCTATTAAGAAAAAAATAATAATTAATGCATTAGGACAAAATTGCTATAGGAAAATCCATTAAGTAAAAAAAATAATAATTAATGCATTAGGAC
The DNA here is from genome assembly GCA_029884605.1 of Ormosia emarginata. NCBI lineage: Eukaryota > Viridiplantae > Streptophyta > Magnoliopsida > Fabales > Fabaceae > Ormosia > Ormosia emarginata. Next base: position 38,417,856 of record JAQQTP010000074.1, on the reverse strand, counting down.
AAAATTGCTATAGGAAAATCCATTAAGTAAAAATAATAATTAATTGATTAGATAATTTAGAAATTTACAAGTATTTTTACGTTGGTAAACTTTTCCTAAAAGTGGGTCCCATAAAACAAAGTGGGTCCCATAAGAAATTTACAAATTTTTACGTGGGTCCCAAAAACAAAAGTGGGTCCCACAAGACAAACGTGGGTCCCACAAAACAAAAGTGGGTCCCACAAGACAAACGTGGGTTCCACAAACAAAAGTGGGTCCCACAAGACAAACGTGGGTCCCACAGATTTTCCGTATGGTAAATATTTTATTACACCAAAAATCCGCAAAAATAAAAGATTGATATACGCATTATTCGGATTGGGTTTAGTAAGATCGCCTACCCAAATAATTCAAACAAGGTTTTCCCGACCAAAATTATTATTTTCCGGCGGCCGAAAGAAATCACACAAAACAATCAAATACATCTGATCGCGAAACAGTCAAATTCATTGCATAACACACAGAAAACAGAAAAAATAGCGCAATAAGGGCAAAATCGTAATTAGTCAAAAATTAGGGTGTTACAAAATTCAATATTAATTTAATACCACTCATGTAACATATTGTTGGATATATCCTATAAATGATTCTATAAAGAATATGCATGGTTCTTATATGAAATATAACAAGATGAAGTACATGATAATGCATGATCTAATATATTCTATTAAGTACATTTATGTGGCATAAACATCATTTTTTTTATCTTGTATTTGTCATCATTAAAACTTAACATATTAAACTATTTGGGCAAACTTATTCCCATAATCTCTCCTTTTTTTATGATGACAAATCACCAAACAAAAAAAAATATGTTGAGCAATATAAGCATATTAAATATTAAGCACAAGAACATATTTTTCTTTCTAATTTTCACTTCCCTTATTTGACATAAAAAAAAGGCGTAGGAAAGAAAGATAATATTGTCTCTCCCCCTATAGATAAAACTCATGTTACTAAAAAGAGTAGGATCATCAAAACTAAAAGCTTCTTCAAGTTATTTAAAACATAAATATCTCCCCCTATTTGATTCTACTTATGATTCAAGAATAGAGAGATAAAACAAGCATGCTTTCAAGATATAAACTTATTTATGCAAAAGTTGTCATATTTTGGTACATCAACATTTAGCATATAATAGCAATAAAATACTTTATGTCAAACAAGGATGTAAGCCAAGAGATATAAACAACTTAAGAGCTAGGCTCCCTGTAACACCCTCAATAATATGTTAGGCTTGTAAATGGTTACAGAGGTAACATAATACTTACTTGACATGCCAGTTCAGTTTTGTGACAAACTGAGTTAGTTTAGGCACTTTGTTACAATAGAGAAGTTGAAAAGTAGCTTAAAATGACTCAAATAGTAGCATAAATTACTAAGTAGAGGGAAACGTGTATGAATAACTTGTTTCTAGGTCACAAATGAATCAAGTAAGATACAATTAAATTTTGAAAACAATTAGAGTTAGTTTGATATTTTTAAGCATACTAGTTGTGCTTTTAATACTGGATTGACCTCAAGCAGATATGAAAAAATAGAGAAGTGGTGAAACATGATTTTTAATGAATCTTAGGATTTATTTCAAATCTATTGGAAGTTAAAAAACTTAATTTGGTGAGATCTAAGTGTTCTTAACAGATCAAGAAGTTACAGCAAAATATCAAAATAACAAGTTTACCCTTGTCCTATCTCTTATTTCTCTCTTCTCTCACAGTTGAGAATAAAGACAGAGAAACGAAGAAAGAAAAGATAAAAGGGAGAAAAGAAGAGGAAGAGAAAGAGAAGGGAGGCAAAGGAGAAAGATCCAAGATCAAGAGCAAGGCTTCAAGAATCAAGTTATCTACAAGAGGTAGGGGAATTCTATTCATCTTTTCCCTTTTTTTATTCTCTTCAATGGGGTTAGGGATTATGAATGGAGAGATGGATTTGGAGAGTCAAATCCAAGTTCTTAGCTTGATTCTTGATTCCAAGAATTGAGTTAGGATAGTTTTAGCTTAGTAAGACCAAGTTAGCCATTTATGGCTTAAGATAAATCTTTTTGAGCTCATTGAAGGAGCTTGGAAAATGATTGGGAGTTAGAGTGGTTTTTAGCCTAAATATATACCTAAGTGAATCAATAGGTTGTAAAAGAGTTACAACAAGTTTAGGGGTCTAGATTGGTGTTAGAAATTACAAGAAAATTGATTAAGTTTATTGAAATGGTGATTTTTGGGTGGTTTCTGCAAAATTTTGCAGAAACCAAAGTTTTTAGGGGAAGTCGCGACACTCCCTTCTCAACTACTCAATAAATGTTACCCGAGAAGCTGGGGCCACGGCAAAAAAATAGGGGAGCTGCGACACTCCCTTAAAATGGCCAAAGACTAGCGAACTGGGCATCCTAACAACTGGTGAAGTTTGTTACATAACTTGAGCTATGAACATTGGATTGACCTGATTCTTTTGGCATTTGAAAGCTAAGACATAAAACTTTATGTAGTAAATTTTCAGATTTTTAGACCAACCCAATTAACACAAGTTTCTGTTTGAATCTGAGGCAGATTCTGCAAAAAAGGCATTCTGGCAGCCAGTAAATCAAATTGCGTAATTTCTTACTCTGAGGTCATATTTACATGAGACTAGTGACATTTTGAAGCTAACATGTAAGGCTTCTTGCTGGTAAAATTTCAGAATTTTATCATTTTTAGTTCATTCCTAGTTTCAATTTTAAGTCAGGTCAGATTCTAGTAAATAAGTGAATGCCTTGTTTTAGCTTATACAAAATGTCGCATAACATGGCAACACTTAGCCAAATGAAGTGAGGTTTATCGCATTTGAAAGATATGAGAGAAAGCTATTTGCCCTTAAAATTTCAGAATTTTAGAAGTCATGATGCATATTTGGTACAATTTTGAAGATCAGCCTTTTTAGGCAAGATTTGAGGTATTTTAGGGATGATTTGAGCCCTATGAACACTAGTAACTCCTTTAATAGTTAAAGTTGAGTTAAATATGCAAGTTCTTCAGTAAATGTTTTATTATCTCAATAAGTTGAATTGAAATAGGGTATAGCAAGAGTTGGTTCCTTTGTTTATGAGGTTGAACTATAGTAAAAGTTGGTTTCCTTATTTATAAAGTTGAACCATAGTGCAAATACTCTATTCACTCATTAAGTTGGGATTGAGTGGAGTGTTTAGCGAGAGTGGTTCCTTTGTTTATCAAAGTTGAACCATAATAAGAGATGGAACCCTTATGCAATGAGGTTGATCCAAAGTTTACTATAATTCCTAACTAAAGGAGCGAGGCAAACCCCTTGACTTGGCAAAAGAATGAGAAAATCACTTTGCTAAAGGTGAAGGTGTGATGAGTTAAATCCTATGTTAGGCTAAGGATGAGTTAAGTTCTATGCCAAGCAAAGGATGAGCTTCTAGCTTGATATTGTAGAAGTAGTATATGGAACAGTCCACTCTTCATCAGATATGATGTTGTGGAAGTAGTACATGGAACAATCCACTCGTCATCAGATATGAGTTATAGTTTGTAAATGTACCTTATGTATATTTATATTAATTCCATGAGATATATATGTATTATTGAGAATTTTTATATTCTCACCTCTTTATATTTCATGATTAGTAGGTCAATGCCCTACAAGAGGGTAAGAAGATGAAGAAAACAGAAGAATTATATTAGTTTAGTTTTTAATATATTCAGTTCAAAACTTATGTAATTATTTATATTCGCTTTGAGAATGTAAAAGTTGTACATATGTATAACTTATAGATCTGACTCTCCATAATTATTTATTTAAATGTTATGGATTAGTTGATGTTTAAGTTAGAAGTAGCATGACTGATATTGCTTATCTAGGTATATGTTAGGTATATGAGGATACTGGTATTAGGTTGTTACATTCCCCTTCATTGAAGCATAAGATGAATAAAGTAAAATATGTATACCAAGACCATTTATTAAGCACATTACCATAAATTAAAACTAAGCATACTTCTCATGTAAGGAAAGCATCTAATCATTTAATACCAATTTTTCAACAAGTATCATCAATCCATAACATATAAAATGCCACCAAAGCTAAGGGATAAAGATACTTATTGAGTTAGATAAAGAGTGATGCTCTTTATTTATTTATCCTTTCATTTTGAGTTTTCTTCCTTTGAGTACTGCATTCCATTGCACTAGAAGAAAGTCTCCTTTATCTTCCTTTTCATTTGAACTCCATTCATCTCTTCTCATTTATCCACATATGCTTGTATGTAAAAAATTTGATGGCTATATTTGAAACATATAGAGAAACTTGCAAAGCTAACTTCAAAAGTTCTCTAAATCATAAGCTATCATCAAATATCATTTAAGCCTATTTATAAGCATAATTTAGGTTGATATATATAATGTAAAACATGTACCACATTATCAACCATGCAATGTTAGCTCTAACAAGAATGCATGAAGCACATATGCACTTGAATCCAAAAATATGGTTTAAGTATTTTAAGGCATGATTCAATTTTATCAAGAAACATATGATTATCATCAAAACTTATATAGCTATTTTAGGTAAACAACGATCATGTTAGGCATGTTATGTCAGGTAAGAAATTCTAGTATTCATACATGATTCAAGTTTCTTATATTTAAATTCAAAGACAAGTTCAAGGTACAAAATGAATCATTTACTTCTTGTTTTCAAGATATGAACATATAAAGCAATTTCAAACAAGAAGACATATAACTTTTAACTTTCCAATCTCCAAGTAAGTATATAAGACAATTAAGCAATAAAGAGAAAGGATTAGAACTACTTATGAGCATGTGAATTTCTATATTTGAATAAAGAGAATTAGTGACAAGCTCAAGAACAAAGATATTACCATAAAACATGTCATTCCAAACAAAGTGTGTATATATCTAGCATGTTAGCATATGTAAAGACACTTTTAAGACACAATGCTAGAAAAGCACAACTTAAGGCATGTTAAGGCATAAAAATAACTCTCCACTTCTCTAAATATCACATGATATTCAATTTAAAGCATAAGTAAGGATAAGAGATTGATGTCACCAAAAGTGTACTTTTTGAGTTTTTGTAGTTAACTCCAACTTCTATTCCTTAAGGATCCTTGCGAATGTTGTGGTTCTTCATGCCATCCTTTTTATGTTTTCATCACTCTTGGAGAACTTGGACCATTTCAAATTTTCTAAATCTCAAGTAGTATAGTTGCATTTCACTTCAATGCATGCTTGAGCTAATAGTCATCCTACAACACAATTCATTCTACTTTCTTTGGTATCTACTAATTTTGGATCCATAGGTGTTAGTCATTGATTATTAATTCATTATGCTCTCATAAAGATTAATTTTTTCATAGTATGTAAACTGAATACAACAAATTAAATAATCAAGTATCATTAAACACATAACCAATAACATGTTTACTTTCATGATATATGGACAATTTAAAGCATAGAAAGTATACATAATCATATAATACCCTATGATCAAGAAATATGCAAGATAGTGAACAAATGGTGTAACAAGAATGAACATAATCATGTGCTATATATAATATTTAACTTTTACCAAGCACACATGATTCTATCCATTACCTAAGGCCTACAAGGAATATACCTTATATTCATTATCTTTTTAAGTGAATGTGCATAAGAGATAAAAGTTTTTGATATATTGGACGTGGTAATCAAGGAAATATTTGTTCTTACCCATTGCTTTTCTTTTGGAGTTTTGAACTTTACAAGTTTTACATTTTGTACTTGAGAAGCTTTGGTTGAAGCCATCTTCCTTCTTTGACCAAAACTTCTACCATTGGGCTTTGGAAGCATTCTCCTTGATGATTCCTCTTTCTTTTAAGCAATTAGTCCATCTTTTTGAGAAATTTTTTGCATAATTGAAACACTAGGAGGACATTTCAGTACCCACTTCATCTTGGGTCATTGAATATTAGTACTAGGGCCTTTAAGATCTTTAGGAACCCATACCATACTATTTCTCATTTAAGGATTTCTTCTAATTGCATAAATGAGAAATATATCCTAAATGACCACAAAAATTACAAATAATTGAATTTAACGATGACTTGGTCCTTTGAAGATCATTTTTGAAAAACTTAAGCTTTTTGTTGTTATTACATTCTATACTATTTTTGCCATAAGCCTTGATTGAATTTTTGTGTGGAATAATATTAATTTTATTCTCATTCATAAGCATGAAATGTAAGTAATTAGAATCATTAGCTTTGACAAATTCGGAATATAAGTCCTCAATTTGATTTTCTAAATCAATGCACTTTTCATAGAGAAGTTGAGGTTTCACATTTCAAAGGCATTTCCTCATCGAGAAAAGTATATTCATTTTTCAAGCTCTCAATTTCATTTTCAATGGAGGAAATGTTTTCTAAGCAAGATAAGTTTTTTTTTTCTAAATTCAACAAACTATTATATAATTCATCATATGCACATTGTAACTTATCATAAGAAAGACCATAATCAAGATAAACATCATTTACCTCAAAGTTCTTTGGAGTCAAGTAGGAGGTTGTCTCAATTTCTTGCATCAATGACTCTTCATGAGAATCATCTTCCTCATTTTTTCCCACCAAAGCTTCAAGATTATATACCATTTGGTTTTGCTTTGTCACATCTTCAAACTGAACATCATTTTGAGGATATTTTTCATCACAAGATTCCTTCAATGATTTTTGCTTTCCATGTACAACTTTATACACAAAATCATTGTTAGCAATATAAAGAGCATCAAGGGTATCCCAAATTTCTTTAGCATTAGAACAATTCTTAATTCTAGCATAAGCATCATTATTCAAACTACTTCTCAACATTTGCATTGCTCTAATGTTCAAGGAAAATCATTTCTTATCATAAGCATTCTAAGTTTGTTTTGATTTGCAAGTAAATCCATCAAGCACAATATCCTACAAATCTAAATCAATAGATTGCATATAAAACTCCATTATACCTTTCCAAAAAACAAAATGTACACCATCAAAGAATGGTAGTTTATCAATTTCAAAATCTTCCATTTTGAAAAACTTTTAATAATTGCCAACAAATAATGATCTTTAACTCTAAGTAGTTAAGCTATCAACAGAGTACGAAACTCTGATACCACTTGCTTGTTAGTCATGACAACCATCACCCAAGAGGGAGGTGAATTAGGTGATCATAAACTTTTAAAACAATATTAAAAAATTAAGCATTTTGAATCACTTAATTAATAAATGACGTGGAACATGCATAAATTAAGTTAATATAGAATATAAAGAGTGTAGGGAAGAGAGAATCAAACTCAAGAATTTATCTTGATTCAGCCACCAACCACTTGTGGCCTACATCTAGTCCCTAAGCTTAACTTAAGATTTTCTTCATTATCTCATAGACTTCATAGGTACTAGGAAAATCTTTGTACAAGCAAAAACACTCCTCACACCTTGGGATACCTCACCCTTGTACTAAAGCCTCTAACTCTTTAAGTTTCACAGGTGCTTGAAAAACTTTTACATTCAAGAGCACTCATAACACTTTTGGAATACCTCACCCTTTGTGTTTGAGCCTCACTATAAGGGATACCTCACCCTTTTCTCTCTTGAGGGATATATCACCCTCTTATAATGATATTAAGATGAAGAGAAAGATTAGAAACTCTCACAAGAGTAGATATACAACTTAAAGAATAAAGGAATAGAAGGATTTTGTAATAAAGAGCTCAAAATATGATTTTGATGATTCAATGATCAAATCAAGTGTCCTAGAGTTGTAAAAGTTTCAAACATCATTTATATATAGAGCCCAAGTGATAAAATAGCCGTTGGTAGTGTTTGACAATGATTTCTTATGAAAACTAATTGTTTATAGCCGTTGGGAATGTTTCAGACTTGTGGCAATTGATTATATGGATGTTGTAATTAATTACGTGGCTCTTAGAACACGTTCTGAGCTTTCTGGGCATGATATGATTGATTATAAGGTTCATGTAATCGATTACATAGCCTCTGCCAAAGTGGTAATCGATTACAAGGCTTATGGTAATCGATATATTGAACTCTAGTTTCGAAAATTGACTTTAAAAGGTCATAACTTCTTCATTTCTTATCCGTTTAAAGCAAATGACCACTCATTGGAAAGATGTTTGAGTCTATTTTCATATGCAACAAGTTTCACAACAAAAATAAAAGTATTTTGAAAGTTATGATTAAATAGTAACTAAAGGTCAACTTTTCAATACTCAAACTTGACTATTTTTCATAATTTTAAATTACCATCATGACTAGCTTTTCAAAACATGTTTCTTGGGCATTTTAGCATGTAAGAACCATGTGTAAAGATTTAAATACATATTTAACTTCTTTTATGTAAAACATCTATCTTTAAAAGGAAAATATATTAATTCTAGTCATTAGGCTTCTTGATGTAATACAAGCTTTCAAAAAATTTCTTCTCTTCAAATCTTGCAAATTCTTAGAACATCTTATCATTCTCATTCTTATTGAGTTTAACATAATTGTGATCTTTTATTTTCTTGTTGCAATGCTTACTCTTGGTACTTGGACTATCTTACAAAGTATTGCTCACTTAAACAAACATAATTAGTCTAAATTCATAATTTAATATCTTCATATGCATGATTCATAAATTTATAACTCTAGTTTGTCTAACATGCATATAAGACTTTTATAGACATATCCAAATAGGATATTTATCAATTATTAATAAATATGCTCTATATAGGATGCAACAAAGAATATTTTGCACATTTTCATTTGAGTAGAGCTAAATTCAATATTAATTTAATACCACTCATGTAACATATTGTTGGATATATCCTATAAATGATTCTATAAAGAATATACATAGTTCTTATATGAAATATAACAAGATGGAGTACATGATAATGCATGATCTAATATATTCTATTAAGTACATCTATGTAGCATAAACATAATTTTCTTTTATCTTGTATTTGTCATAATCAAAACTTAATATATTAAACAATTGGGACAAACTTATTTCCACAGTTATAAATTTGGAACTACACTTAGCCTAGTAAAAATTTTGTATGGCTCAATTATGAGAATTGTAATCGATCTGAATGGGTTAGCTAGTTCGATATATTAGTTTTGAAATTTTTGGTTTTAAATTCTCAATTTTCAAATATTGATTAGATCAAATAGATGACTAATTCTTGGTTGTCTCAATCTAATTGGCTGGTTTAATTGACATTAATTTGGTGTGAAAATTTGATCCTGAAGAACCATTTTGATCTATTTATTATTAGAGAACAAAATTGATAATACTTGTATATTTGTAAAACTAAAATAGATGTTTACTTAGAGATGAATTTAGATCCTTGTCACAAATCTCAAATCTGCCAACACTAAACATAAAAGTAAGACATTCTTACTTCAGACCAAAACCTAATTTAGGACTTCTGGTATTTGAAAACTCAAAATACGATACTCAAATGATACTTTACTTACATATACATACTGTAAACTCATATGATACAAAATAGTATACAACCATATTCACAGAAAAACAAGTGTCCACTCAGGTGTCTAGTCATGGGTGTACAAAAAACATTTTGCTAATTCAATAATAAAATCAAGTTTTAAGACATGTTTGGTTCAATTTATTTTAGGAGAAATAATCGTTTATTTTTTAAAAGTTCTCTTAAAAAACTTTTGATTATAAATTATTTTAAATACAAAATAAGTTAATCTAAACACATACTTAGTCGTTCTTTCAATATTTATCCAAACCTTGTTTTAAACAAGGACAAGCATTTTTTTATTCTCCTAACTCCACCCCTTCCACCATCCCATTTGGGTGTGTCAACCGGGCACCCAAATTTACACTAAGTGTTATTACATTATTACAAAGTTTGATTTATTAGATTGTTATAATTAACAATTAGACTTTTTAACATATTACAACATATTATTGAATGATATAGTAATAGTGGATTAAAATTAAATCCTAAAAGATATATAAAATAAATAAATCCTAAAATAAATTTAGAGTTAAAATTTGACTTAATTTTAATATGTTGTTAACAATTTTTTACATGATCATTTAATTATCTGTTATCATATTATTGAAAAAATTTGATGTCTTAAAATTGTTATTTGATAATAATGTTATAAAAAAGTTATAGGTCGGCAATGAAGAATATACTAAACATTTTAGGAAGTGTGAAACAAGACTTAAAAGTTAGTCATAGTCCTCAAATTCAAGTGGACTCAATTAGTTAAAAGGATTATGATAAAATTCAACACTCTATATGCACATGAATTTAAATTTAAATATACTAAACATTTTAAGAAGTGTGAAATAAGACTTAAAAGTTAGTCGTAGTCTCTTAAGAAATGCAAATGATGAAAAACTTCATAATTGACAATTGGAATATTTGAGGAAGATAAAATAGAGAAGAGGAAAAATGTATTTGTATTTGTAAAATTGAATTGAATGAGATACACATATATGAAAGTAACTTGAATCTTATATAAAACTAAGTGGGAACAAATAAAACTAAAAATAGTCCCTATTCCATCAAATCCTAGCCTTGAATCTGTTGGTTGAGTCTGTTGAGAAGTCTATTAGCCTTGAGTCTGTTGCCACCAAATTCAGTTGGGATGTGCTTATTTGGCAATCCGTGGGACTCCTCCAACTTCTTCTCATTATCCATTGGATTAGTTACCATTGGATGTGAAGTCTTTAAGACCCTCCCGCAAGCTGGAGCATGGCATAAATCCAACATGCCCAGCTTGGAAATGAAAGGAACAAACTTGGAAGGGGTTAACACCTTAGTAAAGAAGTCAGCTAACTGCTCTGCAGAAGAAATGGGCAACAATCGAAGAACACCTTTCTGGACTTTCTCTCTTACGAGATGGCAAACAATCTCCAAGTGCTTGGTTCTTTCATGAAACACTGGGTTTGAGGTAATGTAGATGGCACTGCGGTTATCACAATATAAGACAGGAGGCCGTGTGCAAGTAACTTTCAAGTCATCAAGTAAATAGAAAAGCCACTGCAACTCAAAAGTGGCAACTGATAAAGCGCGATACTCTGACTCAGATGATGATCTAGACACCGTAGGTTGCTTCTTAGCACGCCAGGAGATGAGAGAAGATCCTAAAAAGAAGTAGTAGCTGGAAATAGACCTCCTTGTATCAGGGCAGCCTCCCCAATCTGCATCAGAATAACCGAGCAACTGCAGTTCAGAAGTTTTGGAAAAAAGGAGTCCTCTGCCAGGATTATTCTTCAAGTATTTGACCACTCTGCAGGCTGCTTGATAATGGATCATAGTAGGTTTGCTGAGAAATTGACTGAGTTGTTGAGTTGCAAAAGTAATGTCAGGCCTAGTGGTGTTTAGATAGAGAAGTCTGCCTATTAATCTCCTGTAGGATGCAACATCATCATAGAGAGGCCCGGTATCATTATACAGCTTTACAGTAGCATCCAATGGTGTTTTTGCTGGCTTGGAACTAAGAAGTCATGTCTCATGGAGAAGATCTAAGCAATATTTTCTTTGACATATAGAAATTCTCAATTTGGAATGGGCAACTTCAATGCCAAGGAAATATTTTAAAGGGCCTAGATCTTTGATGCTGAAAGATTGATCAAGTGCAGTCTTGATTCTATCAAATTTTGCCAGTGAGTTTCCTGCCAAAATCACATCATCTACATAAACAAGAAGAGCTGTAAATGTTGAACCAGTGCTCAATGTAAAGAGGGAGTAGTCAGAATAGCTTTGATTATAACCCTTGGCTAGCAGCAAAGAGGTCAGCTTCTCATACTACTACCTACTGGCCTGCTTAAGGCCATATAAGGACTTCAACAATTTACATACTTGGTTAGGCTTGTCACAGCGAACTCCTTGTGGAATGACCATATATACATCTTCCTCCAAGTCTCCATGTAGAAAAGCATTATTGACATCCAATTGATGAAGATGCCAATTATGAATGGATGCAAGAGCTAGTAAAGTCCTAACTATTGTGAGTTTTGCAATTGGTGAAAAAGTGTCAAAGAAGTCCAAGCCCTCTATTTGGTTATAACCTTTGGCAACTAATCGAGCTTTCTACTTTTCAATTGACCTATCTGCCTTGTGCTTGATCTTGTACACCCATTTGTTGCCAATAGGCTTTGCATTAGGAGGCAAATCAACAAGGATCCAAGTACCATTCCGAGCCAAAGCATCCAATTCAGATCTCATAGCATTATTCCAACAATCAAATTTGCTGGCTTCCTAGTAACTCTTAGGCTCAACAGATTGTGATACAGACAAGGAAAAGACATGATGTGAAAGGGACAATTTGGAAAAAGAATGAAATGAAGAAATAGGATATAAAATACCTGAAGTGGTTGGTATGACTGAAGTGGATGAAGAATTACACACATAGTCTGCAAGGTGACATGGTGGATGCCTCGGCCTAGTAGATTGTCTCACAGGAGCAGATGCTGAATTAGGTGCAGATAAAGGTGGTTCTGTTTGTGTAATGTCAGTGGAAGTATTTGTAAGCTTAGGGTTCTGTTTAGGAATAGGAACATTATTCTGAGGTATATCATGGTGGTGTGAAGAATGGTAGTGCCATGAAGAAGTAGGGAGAGTGGACTTATATGGTAGTATGTGTTCATGGTGAGTAACATTTCTAGAGATGAAAATTTCTTTGTTATTGAGATCCAAAAGAACACAACCTTTAATGCCATGTTTGTAACCCAGAAAAATACATTTTCTTGCTCTTTGTGAGAGCTTTGTCCTATTGTTTTGAAGAGTAGATGCATAGTGTACACCCCAAACTTCCTAAATATAAGATAGTAATTTTGACAGTTAACAGAATTCTACTGTTTAGTGATTTCTGTGTACTGTAAAATTATTTTGATTATTCCATGACTGCTTTTGATCGTTTTGAATGATCTACTCCGTGCTAGGAAAATAATAATTTTTGCGCCGGGGAAAATTTTACGTAATTTAATTATTACTGTTAAGTCTTAATTATTTTACGTAATCTGATTTGATATTTGTGCATTTTCTAATTTTTGTGATTTTGTGTGTGATTATGAAATTTTTATATTACTCTGTTTATTTTAACGTTATCCGTGGGCCATCTGTGGGCCCAGGGAGGTTGTATGTGGACCTCGCATGGGTTCAGAAAAGCGAAAATTTTTTACGTTTAGAAAAATTTATACTATTTAGACGGAGATAGGGGATCTTACTAAACCTGAATCCGGAAATAATTTTTAAAATTTTCTTTTACAGTGTTTTGTACTGTATTTATTTATCTAGTGATAAAAATATGGTAAAAATATTATTTGAAGGGGAATAGCAGATAGAAAAAAATAAAAATTATACTGCTTGGTCAACAATAGAGGTTATGGCAACTTTATGACTTTAAATAACAACCATCGATTTAATCAACGGTGGAGATTGGTCTTATAAAATGGCTAGGACCATTTATAACCGTTGGATGAAGATTAAATCAAGGGTGGAGATTTAGTCTTATAAAATGGCTATGACCATTATTAACCGTTGGATGTAGATTTAATCAACGGTGGAGATGGATCATTTATGACCATTGGATATGGATTTAAATCAATGGTGGAGATTTGGTCTTCAAAAATGGTTACAACCATTTTGGACTCTTGGATGTAAAGTTTGAAGGAGTAATCTTGACCCTTCATTTTGAAGATACATTCAATGGTTAGGATTTCAAGGAGGAAATGATCCAATGGCCTAAATTAAGTCTTCTATCTATAAGCTAAACTTAGTAGCTATTTTAATCCAAACCATTAACCTAATTAAGGGTTAAGATGGCTTAAAATGGTAGCTATGAAATTTGTCACACTTTGATGAAGCAAGGATAGGGGGGACGGTTTTTGGAGATGCAAAGGAGGGGGGCGGTTTAGGAGAGTGAATAAGGAGCTAAAGCAAGTTTGAAGACCATTATGTATCACTTTGGTCATTATTGCATGAAACTTAACTTAGAAAAAAATTTCTCTCTTTTCTTTCCCACCATAGCTACGGCCAAGCACTCCAAAACAGCCTTCCATCACTCTTTAATTTCAAACAACCATATTTCTTGAATCCTTACCTATTTCTAAGACACTTTGTAGTTTACACCAAGTCCTAAATCTTACATCTTGAAGGACTTTTTCCAAGAGCAAGTTTTAGGGTTCTTAAGGTGAAGTTATGGAAAACTTCATTTCTTCTCTTCTTTTTCATGTTCTAAACCATGTTTGATCCATGGTTTCTCTTATTCAAGCTTAATATACTAATTTCTTTGTGTTTGTTTTGTGTTCAAGAGACTTTTGTTGGTGGAGATCTTGTTCAAAATACAAAACAAGGTGCATTTTGTGGTTCTTCAAGAGGTAAGAGGGAGATCCATCTCACCAACCAAGTATGGTGGTGAGAGATGATTTATTTATTTGATGGATGTTGAATCCATGTGAGGATTCATATCCATGGTCATGTAATAATTTGTGTGTGTTTATGTGCTTTGATTATTTGTCTATGTTTGATATGATTTGCATGATTTTGCATGATTTTATTGCTTATATGGTATGCTTATAATATGCATGATGATGGCATGTTGAATATATTATGGTGAATATATGTTGAAACAAACAATTTTGGCTCCAAAGGCCATGGAGGAGGCTACAGTTTTGAGCTCTCAAAATTAGGGTTCATGTTGAAATTTTTCAAGAACAAGAGAATTAATTTTTGGTCCCTAAACTAGGGTGAATTTCGGCCAAGACACCTCAAATTAGGTGTTCACAAATTCATATTTTTATGAATGATAAAATTGAATGATTTGTGAAGCAAGGAAAACAAACAAAGGGTTTGATTTTCAAGAAATATTGTACACGTTTTTGGAGAAGTATTTTTATTAATTTATTTTGTATAAAAACAAGAATGAAACTTAGTTGATTTTGAAGGAAAAATACAAGAATGATTTCAATGGTCATGTCCACGATCTTGAAGGCTTGATATGCTTTGATTTTTATGAACAAAGTGATTTTCAAAGTGAAAATATAACTTGATTTAATACAAGAAATTTGGAAAGGGAATCAGAGTGTTTTAACACTTGAAAAATGGAATTTTCATTTGTGAATGGAAAAGAGAGGTTGAAAGTGTTTGAACCTCAATTTATTTTAAAGAGGATTGATTTTTAGAATTGATTTGGATTTATAAAGAATACGTTGGTAACTTGGGATTTTCTAACGTGTAACTCATTCTTTGGGTTTTGGAGATCGTTAGTAAATTTTAAAGTTAAAAACATTGATTTAATTCAATGAAATGATGATTTTATGGAATAAATTATGAAAATGATTTTCTTGAGTAAGAAATGTGAAAAATAATATGAGAAGTCATATTATTTTGAGAAATGTTAAAAAAAGAATTTTTAAACGTTGAGAAATATTTTACGAAGTTGAAAAATGGTGAAAAATGATTTACGTAACTTAAAAACGTGATTTTTAAGCTACGCGATTTGAAAAACGTTTAAATATTTCCACGTGATCAGAAAAACGTAGAAATACTTCTACGCGATTTGTGAAGCGTTTAAATATTTTACGCGTTTGAGTTATTATTGAAAAATCACTACGCGATTTAAAAATGGTGAAATATTTTTACGTAATTGATAAAAACGTTGAAAAATCAATATGTGATTTGAAAACGTAACAGAAATATTACAGAATTGTGAAAATGTGGCAAAAATGATGCGCGACTATAAAAATGCGATAATATGATTTTCACGATTAATTATATAGTAGGATTACTGTTGATCCAGTGAATGGACACTGTATGAGAAAATGATAAATTTTGCCTGTGATTGGCATTAGTGCATTTTATATGCATGAAATGATGTATGGACACTGTATATGAAAATTGCCTAGGTTTGGCATTGGTGCATTGAACATGCATTGGAAAGGTCCGAGGGACTGTATGAGGCTATTTGCCTGGGAGAGACGTACACCTCTTGAGTGGGTGCGATATGCGTAGTGTAAGTCACTTGTTGACCTTGGGGGCATCGGGGTGCGGGTTACTTACATGGGTGGTTGGTAGCTCTTCTTCCCGTAAGTTTGACCGAGGCAACACACCGATGATCCTGACCGAGATACTATTCTTAATCGAGATCATGTAAAGACTATCGTGTATATGCTAGATGTGCAAATACAAATGAGAATTGTAGCACTTGGTCTAAGGCATTTTGGTACAGACAGATCTTTTGGATCGACTTCTCCGAATTGAGTATTAGCTCCATGGAGTAGGACATTGAGTCTATGTGCGCATGCATGAAACTGAGCATTTATATTGATTTGACATATTAATTGAGGGATATTGGCTATAACAATTGTTCTGTTGTGAAATACTTGGATGATGATGATGATAATACTGTTAATGGCATGATGGTAGATGTTATTTATTTTATCTGTTATTTGATACATTATGATGATGGCATAATTGTAATTATGGTATGATATATATGTATGGTATGCTGGTTATATTATCTCTGTGCTACCATATTGGTAATGGCGTAGGTGATCTCACCTCTTTATATATTATTTTATACTGTATTTATTTTTGGTAAAGACGTTGAGCAAGGCATAGAAAAAGAGGGTGAAGAAAAGCAGGTTCCAGAGGAAGCAGCGTTTTGACAAGATGGCATCAAGACCTGGTTTCTTCGGTTACGTGAGATTGCAGTTCCATGGTGGAGCTGGAGCATGGAGGACTAGTCCCAATGAGCGGGGACTAATATTTGAGGGGAATCTGACGGTTTCTATGAGTAGAGAGTTTCATAGGATTTCGTTCTTTTCTGTAACTATATATGTACATCTTGAATTTTCACTGTCTATCAGACAGCATTGGGACACTAGATATTATGTTCCTACGGAAATTAGTATCGTGTCATCCGCTCGGACACCAGTCCGTAGGGCTTCGCGTCAAATCGGATTCCTACCTGCAGAGGAGTCTGAGGAGGACTTGTCTGAGGGTTCTGCTGCTTAGTTAGACTTGGACGAGTCTAAACTCTGTTATAAACTATGTCTGTATATATTTAAGTGTGTTATCTAGTTTAAGAGAAATGGTCTGTATATAAATAATCCTGACCGTTTGTTTGTAATATATGATAATGTAAATTATGTGTGATGATGTATAATATTTTATTTTCCGCTAAGTTTATTTTATAGTTATCAAAGAAGAAAGAAAAAAAAATTATTACAACTCATATTTTATTACAACGTCACATTTTATAACTTGGGGGAAATTTGGTAATTGAGTAACATAAATGTGGCACCCTACGGTGGGTGTTACATTAGTTGGTATCAGAGCCCAAGTTAGAGTCTTTTGGGTTTGTGGTTAGGTCTGTCTTGTTTGTGTTGTGTGATTCTCTGTTATTGTTATCTGAAAAGAAACAATATTGTTTGAAGATTGATCTTGCTTTCTTTGTGTTGTCCAGTTTGAGTAGAGAAAGTAATGGCAGGACGAGGACGAGGACGTGTTAATACTGGTGCGGGAATAGGAAATGCTGGTAATGACAACCGGAACATGGCTGCAGCTGTAGCAGCGATGCAACGGATGGCTGATGTCGTTGCACAACAAAATCAAAGAGCAACTGAGGATGCTCACAGTTTGACTGAATTCCGTAAGAATAATCCATCGAAGTTTCGGGGAGAATTTGACCCGGAGAAAGCTGAATTGTGGATCCAGGAGTTAGAGAAAATGTTTGAAGGTATGGGTTGTATTGATGAATGTAAGCTGACTTTTGCGACTTTTATGTTGGTCGGAGATGGTGAAAACTGGTGGGCAGGAGCTCGAAGATTGTTAGAAGCTGAAGGAAGAGTTGTGACATGGCAACTCTTTAGACAGAAGTTTTTGGCAAAGTATTTTCCAGCAAGTGCGCGTCATGCTAAGGAGATGGAATTTCTTAGTCTGAGGCAAAGAGTAATGTCTGTTAGTGAGTATGCGACAAAGTTTGAGAGCTTATCTAAGTTTTCGAGGTATTTCCAGATGCATCCAGATGAGGACTGGAAGTGTAGGAAATTTGAGGAAGAATTGAAGGTTGACATTAAGCGAGCTGTAGCAACCCTGGGAATTGAGCAGTTTCCAGAATTGTTGGATAAGTGCCGTAAGGTTGAGGAGATTGATCAACAGCGAGCAGCAAGAAATAAGAACTTTGGACCTACAAGGTTCCAGAGAGGAAAGAGTAGCGGAGGAAACCGTTTTCAACAAAAACCGTATGTCAAACCGGTAGGAAATCAGAACCGGCAACAGTTTGTTGGAGGAAGTTCTTGTGGTAATAAGGCAAGTCAAGCTGGGACTTCTACGTATAACTGTTTCAAGTGCGGGAAGAATCATATGACCAAGGATTGTCAGCATAAACGAATTGTTTGTTTTAGATGTGGGAAACCTGGACATTTATCCAGGGATTGTAATCAGATTAAGAAGGAACCTTCTGTGGTAAATGTTCGTACTGCAAGGCCACAGGCGGGTGGTCGAGTGTATACTATGAGTGGAGAGGAAGCCGCGAAATCTGAGGACTTAATCATGGAGGAGTATGCTATTGAAGGTAATCCTTTAACCGTACTCTATGATTCGGGAGCAACACATTCTTTTATTGCATGTGACTGTGTGGAGCGTTTGGGATTGACTGTGACTACATTGCCATATGATTTGAATGTTGCTACTCCTACTGATAAGCCTGTGATTACTACAAAAGTATGTTTGAATTGCCCTGTATGTGTTAGGGATAGAATCTTTCATGTGGATTTGATTTGTTTGCCTCTTTCTAAGATTAATGTAATCTTAGGAATGGATTGGTTATCTTCTAACCATATCCTAATTGATTGTTCGAATAAGACGTTAGTATTTCCTAAGGCTAAAGATCCTAGATTCCTAACGGCAACTCAAGTAGAAACTTGTTTGAAGGAAGGAGATCATGGGTATCTATTGTTGTCTTCTTTGGAGGTTCAGTGTGAAGATGTCTTGAAGGATATTTTCGTGGTTAATGAATTCCCTAAGGTATTTCCTGAAGATATACCTGGACTACCGCCAGAAAGAGAAATTGAGTTTACTATTGATTTAGTAATTGGAGCTGGACCTATATCTATTGCGCCATATCGGATGTCACCGGTAGAGTTGGCAGAGCTTAAGAAACAACTGGAGGATTTGTTGGAGAAGCAATTCATGAGACCTAGTGTGTCACCATGGGGAACTCCAGTATTGTTGGTAAAGAAGAAGGATGGAACTTCACGTCTATGTGTAGACTACCTGTAACACCCCTTTGGAGGATGTCACACATAAAAGAAAATAAAAGAAATAGAAATAAAATCTACCCAAGTTGTGAAACATTTGTTAAATATTATTACGGGTTGTAAAATAATTCTTGATGTAGGCAAATATGATATAAAAAGATAATGCGGAAAATACGAAATAAAAAAAAACATCATTACTCGATAATATACATATGATTAAGTTATAAGTCGTACAAATAATTTACAACAAAGACTACAAATATTTAAACAAAAACAAGAAAGAAAGCAATAAAAGAGTTAATATATATAAACATACGGACGCGCGAAAAAAAATATCATGGTTATCTAATCCTCTGATGGATCACTCTCAGCCTGAAAATGATCATCAGGGGACAAATATCCCGGATGTCTCGACACAAGACGATAACGGGATCGCGTAGTCGATACGATGCTTATCTCACTAGGCTCAGGGTTTTCAGCACCCCAGTGACGCCTAATGGATAAGGGTAACTCTAAGTGCAGAAAAAGTGTCATAGTCATGACAGACTCTCCATCAAAACGTTGACGTAGAATCACGGTCACACGTCTTGCATATGTCACAGAATCACGATCGCCTCGTAAATGCCAAGCCAGAGAACCTCCATGAAATACTAGCTCTACGAATCCCAAAAATCTCAAGGCGCTGCCATCCTCACAATCAATCCAGAGGATATGGATGATCGGATGGTTCTTGATCGTAAAACCGGTCGTCTCACCTCGCTAATCTTCCTCCTCCTGGGGTACACGATCTCAATAGGCTGATCCTCTTCCTCGAAGTTTTATCTGCGTAAAATAAATAAACAGAAAATACATATAACAAAGAGGTAAGACAACATAAAATCATCACAACATGGCCAATAAGAAGACGACAAAACAACATATATACAATTCATGCATTACAAAATACTATAACAGAAAGAATAACAATTTAGAGTAAGATTTAGATATCATAACAATATATCACATCACGATAAAACCTCACAGATAAAATAAGAAAGATAAGAATAAACAGATAAGATATAATAACCAAATAGAGTAACAAGAACTAGATAAAATAAACAAATAAAATACAGATAAACAATAAATAGATAAGATGGAAACAAATAGACATAGAGATAAATACCAATATGACAAAACCCTACTCCATGGAGCTAAAGAAAACACAAGTATCAGAGAGAGGAATGATTCGTAAAATCTATTAGTACCACGGCTGCCCCACCAACTATTGGCACTTGTCACACGTTGCGTCTATAGCCCCAAGACACAGAATCCATCATCCAGCGTGGTGTAGTTCACGGTCTCACGTTGTGGCACTACAGGTACTACTAGATTTCACAAATCTCGATTAAATATAGTGTGTGTCGAGTACCATAGTGTGCTATCGGTTTACCACGGCCCACTAGCTACCAACTCCGTCCACATGTGGATCCCGTACACTAAAGTCTCCAAGTTCATTAGAACAATAAACCACACTACGTTTATCGCATCGACAACACGATGTGATTCGTCTCGTCAACCAATCCACCAAAAATTTGGCACACATAACAGATAAATAGAAAGCTTGTACGGGTTCACATTTTCCCAACAGCAAATAAATTCTCAAAAGCCTGTACGGGTTCACATTTTCCCGACAGCAGATAAATTCTCAAAAACCTGTACGGGTTCACATTTTCCCGACAGCAGATAAATTCTCAAAAATAATCTGTACGGGTTCACATTTTCCCGACAGCAGATAAATTCTCAAAAATAATCTGTACGGGTTCACATTTTCCCGACAGCATAAAATAAATATAGTAACGGTCAATCGCGTAGAAATTTTATCGCGTTTTCATAATTCCGTCATTTTTACAAACGTTTAAAAATCGGGTAAAGATATTTTTTTATTTTTAAAATCGCGTAGCATTTTTAATACGTTTTCTCAATCGTGTAGAATTTTTAAATCATTTTCTTATTCGAATGCCTTTAAAATTACTGTTTAAACAAACAGAAATAGTATTTAGTACATTTAAATTACGTAGAATAATTTTCCATACCGTATACTTGTCTTTTGGATATTTCTACTATCTTATAGGTTCATTTTTACTAAAAATTGACAAAGATTTTGTTTATAAACTCATAATAATGGTTTCCTAAATTTTCCATAAAATTTTCTATTTACCTAATTTTTAACCATATCATTTTAATTTCTTTTTTTGAAAATTTTCTAACATGCTTCAAAACCTAGAGTGAGCTATATGTTAGAAAATTTCTCAACATTATCATTTCTTCCTAATGATAAAATTATGAATTTTAACCCTTTAAACTTACTTCTAATCAACTTGTTTCTTCAAAAAATCATTATAGAAAATTTCTTTTAACTTGTATTGTCTCTTTTAATTGAAAAAGGTTTGGAATCAAGTTTTAGAAATCATGATTACCTATAGTGGCATGTTGGCCAAATTTCGTAAAACCCTTTCATTTGATTTCTAAAATGTCTTTCACCTTTCAAATCATATCAAATGTATTATATTGTCTAAGTTCATTAAATCATATTAGAAATAATTGATAGGAATCAAATTAACCTTTTAGGCATGTTGGCCCAAAAATACTAAATCTTTACCATTTGATTTCCAAGTTCATTTTCTTTGATCAAATCAATTTGAAACCTTCTTGATTCTCCTAGGTTAATTAAGTTACACTTTAGGAAAAATCAAGAGAACATTTTGGTCCTCCAAACTTGTCATTGCCGTGAGCTATTGGATTGTGCTCTTTGGAACACTCATGCAAATTTAAACATGTTATTCACATCCTATACCTTATCATACAATTCTAACACATGCATTGTATTTTCTAACACATGCAATATATTTTCTAACACCTAAACCTAAATTAAAGCTTATAGACATGCAATCAAAAGCTAATAGACATGCAAAAATTATTACAATCATCAAACAAGAAAACTACTAACAAATACCACATAAACTACTAACAAACACAAAAATTAACAAATACACACATAATTAACACATGACCACCGAATCCTTATGGATTCTACAAACATCACAAATGGCTCCATCTTCTTACCACCATCAAGAGATGATAAGAATTGTCTTCCTCTTACCTTAAATGAAGACAAAAGGCTTGCTTTCACACCTCCTAGGGTTCGGTTTTCACCTTAAAAAATACCTAGAAATCTCAAACAAAATCTACATGTTACTAACCATGAAAAAGAAGCTAAACCATGGAAAAATCATGGCTTAGAACTTTGAAAAAGAAGAGAGAAAAGAAAAGCATGAAATTTCACCTTCTAGGTAAAACTTTCAAGGTTGATTTCCAAGCCCTAAATGGAAGATTTTGAAGAAACTCCCAACTAGAAAGGTTCTTAGAATAGTGTTTAGGTTAGGAAAACTTGGTTAGAAATTTTTTTTGATGGTTGGATGGTGTAGATAGTGTCTTGGCCGAATGGTAGGGAAAAGGAACAACAATGGTGGCTAGGGTTTTTGGAAGAGAGAGAAGAGAGAAAAATGATGAAGATGAAGTGTTGTTTTGGCCTTCTCACTCCTAATGGCCGTAGCCTTCAAGTGGTAAGGATGTGCATGGATTTGGCTTCATCCAAGCCATTGAATGCATCAAAGGCTAGGATTAAATCTTGGTGAACAAGTTATTTCTATTGGTTGGTTCATGATGACTCACATGCTGAGTCACACAAATTATTTAATTCTTCATGAGTCAATAGTATTGAAATTGTCACTGTTTCGAAAGTTCTACGCTAAGTTGATTAATTAAGCTACCGATCTAACTGTTTCTAATTGTGGGTCCCGCAAAATATTTTCGTCCATCATCACTAAAATATATCGACTAATAAAATAATATTATAATAATATAAAATTATTTTATTTGATTAAATCTAAAAATTAAAAGATTATTTTTAGTCTCATTCAAATCGTTAAGTAAGATCCCCCAATTCTAAATAATAAAATAAGATTTTCCCCCACCAAAAATATCATTTTCCGTCTCGAGCAAATCACACAAAAAGTCCATATAAAATCACGATACAAGATTATCGGACATTAAATCAAGAAGAAAACAATTAAAAATAGCAAAAACAAGAGAAAAAAAGATTCGTTCGGAGACGTAACGATCATTTTCCTGTTTTCACAACGTAGGTAACCGTCCCAAAACGTTCAAATAAAATATCCAAAGAGTATTATATAGTCAGTATATCTTTTAGAAAAATTAAAACAAGAGTTCGAAAAATTTTTTATTTTACCGTCTCGAAGCAAATTACGAAAACGATCAAATAAAATTTGAGCCTCAGATTATCGTAATTGTTTTCATACGTAAATCGAGAACAAGAAAATAGGGACACAAATGGTCATTCACACAAAAGCATGAAAAACAGAAAAACAAGACATTCGTAATATTTTCTAAAAATTGGGGCGTTACACTACCGACAATTGAACAAGGTTACGATTAAGAATAAATATTCCACTACCAAGAATTGATGATCTTATGGATCAATTACAAGGAGCCGCAATATTTTCCAAGATTGATTTACGATCTGGGTATCACCAGATTCATGTGAAAGTGGATGATATTCCCAAGACTGCATTTCAGACTCGTTATAGGCATTATGAATATCTTGTGATGCCGTTTGGTGTGATGAATGCACCTGCCATATTGATGGACTTTGTGAACAGAATTTTTCGTTCGTACTTGGATAAGTTTGTTGTTGTCTTTATAGATGACATTTTGATTTATTCTCGAAATCAAGAGGAACATGCTGAACATCTCAGAGTGGTTTTCCAGATTTTAAAGGAGAATAAGTTGTATACCAAGTTGTCCAAATGTGAATTTTGGTTAAGCGAAGTTCAATTTTTGGGACACGTGATATCGGAGAAAGGAATTGAAGTTGATGCTTCAAAGGTGGAGACAGTTTCGGAATTAGAAAGACCAAAGACTGTAACAGAAATCCGTAGTTTTGTCATATTAGCTGGGTACTATAGACGGTTCATTGAGGGGTTTTCGAAGATAGCAGGACCTCTTACCCAACTTACACGGAAGAATCAATCGTTCGTATGGACTAACGCATGTGAAGAAAGTTTTCAAGAGTTAAAAAGATGATTGACTACTTCACCTGTATTGATTCTACCTGATCTGAATGAACCTTTTGACGTATATTGTGATGCTTCGTACCAAGGATTGGGCTGTGTACTTATGCAAAATCGTAAGGTGGTGGCTTATGCTTCAAGGCAGTTGAAAAATCATGAGAGGAATTATCCGACTCATGACTTGGAGTTGGCAGCTGTGGTATTTGCGTTGAAAGTATGGAGACATTTTCTCTATGGAGCAACGTTCACTGGTTTTAGTGATCATAAAAGTTTGAAGTATCTGTTTGACTAGAAAGAGTTGAACATGAGACAAAGACGTTAGCTAGAGTTTCTGAAGGATTATGACTTTCAGTTACAATACCATCCCAGAAAGGCGAATGTCGTAGCGGATGCATTGAGCAGGAAAATGCTTAATGTTTCTGTTATGATGATCAAGGAGAAGGAACTAATAGAAGAATTTCAGGATATGCGTTTGTCTGTGAAACTTACGCCAGGAAGGATGCGTGTAAACATGATCACCATTTCAAATGATTTGATGGCTAGAATACGTGATGGACAAAACAATGATCAGTATTTGCAAGAAGCAAAAGAAGCTAAGAGCCAAGGTGCAGAGGTGGAATTTAGCGAAGGTGCTAATGGAATTTTGAAGTTTTAAGGCAGAGTTTGTATGCCTAATGACCCAGAAATTAGGAGATTGATTTTGGATGAAGCTCACAAGAGTAAGTTGAGTATGTATCCAGGAGTCACAAAGATGTACCAGGATTTAAAACAATTATATTGGTGGCAAGGAATGAAGAAAGATGTTGCTGAGTATGTATCATCCTGTTTAGTCTGTTAGAAGGCTAAGGTGGAACATCAAAGACCTTCGGGAATGTTGTAACCTTTGCCTATACCTAAGTGGAAATGGGATGACATAGCAACGGATTTTGTGTCAGGACTACCAAAAACTCGGAAAGGTCATAATTCTATTTGGATAATTGTTGATTGGCTTACAAAGTCGGCGTACTTTTTGCCGATTAATATTAAGTAGTCAATGGAAAAGTTGGCTCAAGTGTACATTAGTGAAATTGTTAGACTTCATGGTGTACCATCCAGTATTATTTCGGATCGAGATCCGAGATTTACATCGAGATTTTGGAATAGTTTGTAAGAAGCGATGGGAACAAAGCTACGACTGAGTTCTGCTTACCATCCACAGACTGATGGTCAGTCAGAAAGAACGATTCAGTCATTAGAAGACTTGTTGAGAGCATGTGTTCTAGAACAAAATGGAGGTTGGAATGAGTTCTTACCATTGATAGAGTTCACATACAACAACAGTTTTCATTCGAGCATAGGGATGACACCCTATGAGGCATTGTATGGAAGACAATGTAGAACACCATTGTGTTGGTATCAAGACGGTGAAAGTGTTATGTTAGGACCGAAGATTATTCAACAGACAACTGAGAAAATGAAGATGATACAAGACAAGATGAGAATGACTCAAACTCAGCAAAAGAGCTATGCTGATAAAAGAATAAAATCGCTTGAGTTTGAAGAAGGTGAACATGTATTTCTATGGGTGACACCTGTGACTGGAGTTGGACGAGTGCTTAAGTCCAAGAAGCTCACTCCAAAGTTTACCGGGCCATATCAGATACTCTGTCGAGTAGGTCCAGTAGCTTATCAGATTGCATTACCACCTTTTCTGTCAAATCTTCACAATGTATTTCACGTATCGCAATTACGAAAATATATTTCTGATCCTACCCATGTTATCGAGCCAGACACAGTACAACTGAAGGAAAACTTAACCTATGAAATGTTTCCAGTCAAGATTGAGGATCGAAGAACAAAGCAACTTCGAGGTAAGGAAATTTCATTGGTTAAAATCGTCTGGAACGATGCAAGTGGTGAAGCTACATGGGAACTAGAAGAAAAGATAAAAGAGCAGTATCCCTATTTATTCTGAGGTGTGAAATCAAGTTTATCAAGTTTCGAGGACGAAACTTCTTTTTAGAAGGGGAGTATTGTAACACCCCAAACTTCCTAAATATAAGACAGTAATTTTGACAATTAACAGAATTCTATTGTTTAGTGATTTCTGTGTACTGTAAAATTATTTTGATTATTCCGTGACTGCTTTTGATCATTTTGAATAATCTACTCTGTGCTAGGAAAATAATAATTTCTGGGCCGGGAAAAATTTTACGTAATTTAATTATTACTGTTAAGTCTTAATTATTTTACGTAATCTAATTTGATATTTGTGCATTTTCTAATTTTTGTGATTTTGTGTGTGATTTGAAATTTTTATATTACTCTGTTTATTTTAGCATTATCCGTGGGCCATCTGTGGGCCTAGGGAGGTTGTATGTGGGCCCCGCATGGGTCCAGAAAAGTGAAAAATTTTCTACGTTTAGAAAAATTTGTACTGTTTAGATGGAGACAGGGGATCTTACTAAACCTGAATCTGAAAATAGTTTTAAAAATTTTCTTTTACAGTGTTTTGTACTGTATTTATTTATCGAGTGATAAAAATACAGTAAAAATATTATTTGAAGGGGAATAGCAAATAGAAAAAAATAAAAATTATACTGCTTGGTCAACAATAGAGGTTATGGCAACTTTATGACTTTAAATAACAACCATCGATTTAATTAACGGTGGAGATTAGTCTTATAAAATGGCTAGGACCATTTATAACCGTTAGATGAAGATTAAATCAAATGTGGAGATTTAGTCTTATAAAATGGCTATGACCATTATTAACCGTTGGATGTAGATTTAATCAATGGTGGAGATGGATCATTTATGACCATTGGATATGGATTTAAATCAATGGTGGAGATTTGGTCTTCAAAAATGGTTACAACCATTTTGGACCCTTGGATGTAAAGTTTGAAGGAGTAATCTTGACCTTTCATTTTGGAGATACATTCAATGGTTAGGATTTCAAGGAGGAAATGATCCAATGGCCTAAATTAAGTCTTCTATCTATAAGCTAAACCTAGTAGCTATTTTAATCCAAACCATTAACTTAATTAAGGGTTAAGATGGCTTAAAATGGTGGCTATGAAATTTGTCACACTTTGATGAAGCAAGGATGGGGGGGACGATTTTTGGAGATGCAAAGGAGGGGGGACGGTTTTGGAGAATAAGGAGCTAAAGCAAGTTTGAAGACCATTCACTTTGGTCATTATTGCATGAAACTTAACTTTGAAAAAAATTTCTCTCTTTTCTCTCCCACCATAGCTACGGCCAAGCACTCCAAAACAGCCTTCCATCACTCTTTAATTTCAAACAATCATATTTCTTGAATCCTTACCTATTTCTAAGACACTTTGTAGTTTACACCAAGTCCTAAATCTTACATTTTGATGGATTTTTTCCAAGAGTAAGTTTTAGGGTTCTTAAGGTGAAGTTAGGGAAAACTTCATTTCTTCTTTTCTTTTTCATGTTCTAAACCATGTTTGATTCATGGTTTCTCTTATTCAAGCTTAATATACTAATTTCTTTGTGTTTGTTTTATGTTCAAGAGACTTTTGTTGGTGAAGATCTTGTTCAAAATACAAAACAAGGTGCTTTTTGTGGTTCTTCAAGAGGTAAGAGGGAGATCCATCTCACCAACCAAGTATGGTGGTGAGAGATGGTTTATTTATTTGATGGATGTTGAATCCATGTGAGGATTCATATCCATGGTCATGTAATAATTTGTGTGTGTTTATGTGCTTTGATTATTTGTCTATGTTTGATATGATTTGCATGATTTTGCATGATTTTATTGCTTATATGGTATGCTTATAATATGCATGATGAAGGCATGTTGAATATATTATGGTGAATATACGTTGAAACAAACAATTTTGGCTCCAAAGGCCATGGAGGAGGCTACGGTTTTGAGCTCTCAAAATTAGCGTTCATGTTGAAATTTTTTAAGAACAAGAGAATTAATTTTTGGTCCCTAAACTAAGGTGAATTTCGGCCAAGACACCTCAAATTAGGTGTTCACAAATTTATATTTTCATGAATGATAAAATTGAATGATTTGTGAAGCAAGGAAAACAAACAAAGGGTTTAATTTTCAAGAAACATTGTACACGATTTTTGGAGAAGTATTTTTATTAATTTATTTTGTGTAAAAACAAAAATGAAACTTAGTTGATTTAGAAGGAAAAATACAAGAATGATTTCAATGGTCATGTCCACGATCTTGAAGGCTTGATATGCTTTGATTTTTATGAACAAAGTGATTTTTAAAGTGAAAATATAACTTGATTTAATACAAGAAATTTGAAAAAGAGAATCAGAGTGTTTTAACACTTGAAAAAAGGAATTTTCATTTGTGAATGGAAAAGAGAGGTTGAAAGTATTTGAACCTCAATTTATTTTAAAGAGGATTGATTTTTAGAATTGATTTGGATT
The DNA here is from genome assembly GCA_029884605.1 of Ormosia emarginata. Lineage (NCBI taxonomy): Eukaryota > Viridiplantae > Streptophyta > Magnoliopsida > Fabales > Fabaceae > Ormosia > Ormosia emarginata. The sequence continues at coordinate 38,389,001 of JAQQTP010000074.1, read as the reverse complement.
TATAAAGAATACGTTGGTAACTTGGGATTTTTTAACATGTAACTCATTCTTTGGGTTTTGGAGAGCGTTAGTAAATTTTAAAGTTAAAAACATTGATTTAATTCGATGAAATGACGATTTTATGGAATAAATTACGAAAAGGATTTTCTTGAGTAAGAAATGTGAAAAATAGTATGAGAAGTCATATTATTTTGAGAAATGTTGAAAAAAGAATTTTTTAACGTTAAGAAATATTTTACAAAGTTGAAAAATGGTGAAAAATAATTTACGTAACTTAAAAACGTGATTTTTAAGTTACGCAATTTGAAAAACGTTTAAATATTTCCACGCGATTGGAAAAACGTTGAAATATTTCTACGTGATTTGTGAAGCGTTTAAATATTTTATGCGTTTGAGTTATTATTGAAAAATCGCTACGCGATTTAAAAATTGTGAAATATTTTTACGTAATTGATGAAAATGTTGAAAAATCAATATATGATTTGAAAACATAACAGAAATATTGCAGAATTGTGAAAACACGACCAAAATGATGCGCGACTATAAAAATGCGATAATATGATTTTCGCGATTAATTATATAGTAGGATTACTGTTGAACAGTGAATGGACACTGTGTGAGAAAATGATAAATTTTGCCTGTGATTGGCATTGGTGCATTTTATATGCATGAAATAGTGTATGGACACTGTATATGAAAATTGCCTATGTTTGGCATTGGTGCATTGAACATGCATTGGAAAGGTCCGAGGGACTGTATGAGGCTATTTGCCTAGGAGAGACGTACACCTCTTGAGTGGGTGCGATATGCGTAGTGTAAGTCACTTGTTGACATTGGGGGCATCGGGGTGCGGGTTGCTTACATGGGTGGTTGGTAGCTCTTCTTCTCGTAAGTTTGACCGATGCAACACACCGATGATCCTGACCGAGACACTATTCTTAATCGAGATCATGTAAAGACTGTCGTGTATATGCTAGATGTGCAAATACAAATGAGAATTGTAGCACTTGGTCTGAGGCATTTTGGTACAGACAGATCTTTCGGATCGACTTCTCCGAATCGAGTATTAGCTCCATAGAGTAGGACATTGAGTCTATGTGCACATGTATGAAACTGGACATTTATATTGATTTGACATATTAATTGAGGGATATTAGTTATGACAATTGTTCTGTTGTGAAATACTTGGATGATGATGATGATAATACTGTTAATGGCATGATGGTAGATGTTATTTATTTTATCTGTTATTTGATACATTATGATGATGGCATAATTATAATTATGGTATGATATATATGTATGGTATGCTGGTTATATTATCTCTGTGCTACCATATTGGTAATGGCGTAGGTGATCTCACCTCTTTGTATATTATTTTGTACTGTATTTATTTTTGGTAAAGACGTTGAGCAAGGCATAGAAAAAGAGGGTGAAGAAGAGCAGGTTCCAGAGGAAGCAGAGTTTTGACAAGATGGCATCAAGACCTGGATTCTTCGGTTACGTGAGATTGCAGTTCCATGGTGGAGCTGGAGCGTGGAGGACTAGTCCCAATGAGCGGGGACTAATATTTGAGAGGAATCTGACAGTTTCTATGAGTAGAGAGTTTCATAGGATTCCGTTCTTTTCTGTAACTATATATGTACATCTTGAATTTCTACTGTCTATCAGACAGCATTGGGACACTAGATATTATGTCCCTATAGAAATTAGTATCGTGTCGTCCGCTCGGACACCAGTCCGTAGGGCTTCGCGTCAAATCGGATTCCTACCTACAGAGGAGTCTGAGGAGGACCCGTCTGAGGGTTCTACTACTTAGTTAGACTTGGGCGAGTCTAAACTCTGTTATAAACTATGTCTGTATATATTTAAGTGTGTTATCTAGTTTAAGAGAAATGGTCTGTATATAAATAATCTTGACCGTTCGTTTGTAATGTATGATAATGTAAATTATGTGTGATGATGTATAATATTTTATTTTCCGCTAAGTTTATTTTATAGTTATCAAAGAAGAAAGAAAGAAAAATTATTACAACTCATATTTTATTATGTCACATTTTATAACTTGGGAGAAATTTGGTAATTGAGTAATATAAATGTGGCACCCTACGGTGGGTGTTACACATAGCACAGTGAACTAAAGATTTTTAATGTAAATCAGGTGGTTTTCCATGTAATAAGAAATATGGGGACTTATTTTGTAGAATTGGTGTAACACCCTCCCTAGGGTATCACATGTCTGACTCCCGACTCATAATCTGAAAATCAATTCGTAAAAGGTTTGAGTTATGAAAATATGGGTTTCAAAATTTCTTTCTTTATTGAAATATAAACTTACTGAAATTCATAAGTATTACCAAAAATATATTTAAACTGATTAATATACAATATTGACACCAATTAATATTTCACAATTTAAAGAGAAATATAAAATTAACAGACTCTTTTTTTTAACAGTAGCAAACCCCATGACGGGTCCTACTTAATAGCACGGTACAACACTAACGTTAAAAACTTAACATACTTATTCTGTTGTGTATCCATCTTGTTGCATCAGACATCCGTTCTATATCTGTTCTTTGTCAACACTGCACACCTTCGAGTCCTGAATGTCCACTCCTTATTGTTGTCACCAATCTCAGAGTATCCATTGCCCGTTATGTCTAAGACAACTCGATCCTTCTATTATTTGATTTTAACAGTACAGACACAGCAAAACAACATAACAAATAGGTGAGATCACCTACGCCAATACCAACATGGCAGCACAAAGATAACACAAACAACATATCATACAAATAGATCATACCATAATCATGCTATCAGCATTAATCAGCTATCATCATCTAATCATCTATTAGTTTAATTATCATAAACAACAAATTACAATAATGTTCTAATTATCATTATCATCATCCAAGTATTCAAAACAATTGTCATAATCAATATCCCTCAATTAATATATCATGCAAATATAAAATGTTGATTATGCATGTGCAAGACAAAGACTCGCTTTTTCAAAAACAACTCCATGGAAGTTTTCACAATTTCGAGAAGAATGCTCACAATTGTCAATTGTCATTTAGCCCAAAGACAATCTTCCAGGTTGTTGAAAAGAATCGTGTTCTTGTCGGGTATCGTCAATGCGTTGCAACGAACTGCATCGCCAAGTGACACAGGGTACTCGCCAGCTGTCCACTTGGTCGACCGTCGCGCCTCGACGTTCCCAAAATCCATCATAGACCTCACTATCAATTTTCATTCCCTCTTCAACCACAAGGGCCATATACAATGCACGAATATATCCGTGCAAGTCCAACCCCAAAGGGCCAAATCTTTTCAATTTCATTTGTTCAATGTATCATATGCCTCAACGCATATTTTTTTTTCCAATGCATGTATAATGCACCAAATTATACTGTATTTTCAACAGCAAAAATCATGTTATCATATTTTCATAGTTATAAAACACTTTCGTCGTGTTTTCAAAATTGCGTAATATTTCCGTTTCATTTTCACAATTCCAAAACGTTTCTGTTACGTTTTCACAATTCCAAAATGTTTATATTACGTTTTCAAAATATCGTAACACTTATGTTACGTTTTCAAAATTCTGAAATGTTTCGTTATATTTTCACAATCTGGTGACACTTCATTACGTTTTCACAATACAAGATATTTCTCGTTACGTTTTTAAAATACCGCAACTCTTCTGTTGCACTTTTAAAACACGTACTAATTTTTTAACATTTTTCTTAATCGCGTAAAAATATACGTTTCTCAAAATCGCATAGTATTTTTTCACTGTTTCAAAATCGCGTAACTTAAAAATCATTCTTTTAAGTCGCATAAATCATTTTCCATCATTCTCAAAATATTTAAAACACTTTCCAAATCACATAATGATTTTCCACTATTTTCGCAATCACGTAAAAATAATTCATCACTCTTCCATCACGTAGTGATTTTTCAATAGTAATTCAGATTACGTAAAATATTTAAACGTAATTCAAATCGCGTAGAAATATTTTAACGTATTTAAAATCGCGTAGAAATATTTTTCCATATTATGTAACTTAAAAATCATATTTTTAAGATACGTAAATAATTTTTCACTATAATTTCATTACGTAAAATATTTCTTGACTTAAAAATTCCTTTTTAACTTTTCTCAAAATAATATAACTTTACACTTCATTTAATATATTTTCTTACTCAAGAAAATATTTTTCCACATTCTTTACTCAAGAAATTTTTTCAAAATATAATTCACAAAATCACTTTTTCATTGATGTAAATCAACGTTTCAAAACTTAACATTTTCTAACGTATTTCAAAACTTAAAATAAGTTATACGTTAGTAAAAATTTTCAAAACACCATTATATTCTCCATTTTTCCCAAATCAATTCTAAAATCAATTCTCTTCAAAACAAATTAAGATTCAAACCCTTGCAACTTTTCTTTTTCATTTTCATATGAAAGTTCATTTCTCAAGTGATAAAAACTTTGATTCCCTTTCCAAAATCCTTATACTAAAACATTTTGTTCAAACATTTTGTTTTCACTTTAAAATTACTTTGTTTCATAAAACCAAAATTATTCCAACCTCCAAAAATCGTAGAGTCTTTGGCCATTGAAGCCATCAAATATTTTCCTCCTAAATTGATATGATTTTACACAAACAAAACCATTAATAATTCTTTATTTTCAAAACAGAAATACCGATGATCATAAAAACCAAACCCATTTGTTCAAATTCATTTTACTTTCCTTACAAATCCTTTTTTACTTTCTTTGCAAATCCTTAAAATTGTCATTGCTATTTTCATTTAAATCTCATGTTTAGTAAAACACTTAGAAACTTTTTACACAAAATAAATCAATAAAAATCCTTTTAAAATCGTATTCATGTACTCTTTGAAAAATAAATTCTTTATTTATTTTCCTTACTTTTCTAAACATCCATTTTCATCATTCAAGAAAATATTAATTTTGTGAACACCTATCTTGAGGTGTCTTGTTCGAAATCCACCATGTTCTAAGTACTCAAAAATCAATTCTTTTATTCTTGAAAATTTTCAACATGGACCCTAATTAAGGGCATCAAAACCGTAACTTTTCCTTGGCTATTGGAGCCAAAAATCAATTTTCTTTCCACCATCAAGTCATGGCATATACATATATATTTCATCATAAATAATATAAGCATACCATCAAAGCCATAAAAGCATGTATAGCATATCAAGCATATCATCAAAGCTATAAAATCATGCAAAGCATATCAAGCATATAAAATTAATCAAAGCTCATAAACACTCACAAATTAATTACATGACCATGGATATGAATCCTTACATGGATTCCACATCCATCAAATAAAATACCATCTCTCACCACCATGCTTGGTTGGTGAGATGGATCTCCCTCTTACCTCTTGAAGATCCTCCAAAGCTTCTTGATTTGTTTCTTTTTCCAAGTCCTTCACCACCAAGGGCTTCTCAAATACAAAACAAAACACAAGTTAATTAACATATCAAGCTTGATTAAGAGGAACCATGGATCAAACATGGTTTAGATCATGAAAAAGAGAGAAGAAAATGAAGTTTCCTTATACTTCACCTCAAAAACCCAATAACTTTGATCTTGAAGAAACTCCTTGAAGATGAATGATTTAGAAGAAGTCTTCAACATGAAAGTTGCTTAGAATATCATGGAGATTCAAGATCTAAGGTTGGATGAAATTAAAAGAGATTGGATGGTGATTTTGAGTGTCTTGACCGAATGGTTTCTCTTGAAGCACAAAGATGGAATTTTTGATTTTTGATAGAAACTTGAAGCTTGAATTTGAAGATCAAGATGAATGATTTTAGAAAAACTCATAGCTAGAGATGTTCTTAGAATGATGTAAGGATTCAAGAAATAAGGTTGGATGAAATTAAAAAGTGATGGAAGAGGAAATTGGAGTGCTTGGCCGAATGGTCTTCATAAGGAGAGAAAATGGAGTTTTCTTGGTTTGGTTTTCTTGAAACTTAAGTGAAAAGTGAAGAAATGATATTATGAAGCATAGAAATGAATTCTTTTGGTCTTCAAGAGAATGCATTGCCGCAGCATGCATTAGAAAGAATGAAAAGTGAAGTTTGACAAACATGATCATTAATGATCAATAGTAAAACAATTAATGGTCATGACACTTGGTTTTGTTTTTCTTTGGCCTGAAAAGCCTATTCTAAAAGGTCTCCTTTCTTCCTTGCTTCTTCAACCGTCCCCTCCCTCCAAGAAGTCTCCTAAGGAAGCAAACAAAGCAATAAAGAAACCAAAATTGACTAAAGAAAAGTAAAATTGACATAAAGTATCAATTAATGCATTGAAACTTTTTCTTTGTCTTCAAAAACATGCAAAACCGTAGCCCCCTCCATGCATGCATTAAATCATGTTGTCATCTTTTTCAAGCCATTATTTGAAGCATTTCTAGCCATTGATTAATTCAATGGTTAAGATTTAGGTAGATTTTTAATTTTAGAAGACTTAATCTAGGTCATTGGATTTTTTTTTCCTTTAAATTCTAGCCCTTAGATGTGTCTCCAAAATTAAGGGTCAAGATTGCTTCTTCAAACTTTAAATCCAAGGGTCCTAATTAGTCTTTGCTACTTTAGAAGACCAAATCTCCACCATTGATTGATTCTTCATCCAATGGTCATAAATGGTCTTTGTTACTTTTCAAGACCAATTCTACACCTTTGATTACATCTATGGTTGATATCAAAGCCTTCCTAACTAAGCTTATTCTCACACCATTGATTAAATCAATGGTTATTATCCAAGGCTTCTTTATTAAGTTTGTTTCTTAACCTTTGATTAAATCAATGGTTAATATTCAAACTAAGTATTCTCATCCAAGGGTATAAATCAAGTCAAGCTCTCTTTGTTGACTACGCAGTATAATATTTATTCTTGTATCCTACAAATAATATTTTTACTATATTTTTATCATCCGATAATTAAATACAGTATAAAATAAAGTACAAGAAATTTTCTAAAACTGTTTCCAGATTCAGGTTTAGTAAGATCTCCTGTCTCCGTCTAAACAGTACAAATTTTTCTATGCGTAGAAAATTTTTTGCTTTGCGGGACCCACCTGGGCCCACGTAAGGTCACCTGGGCCCACATACAGTCAAAAAATTCATAATCATCCACAAAAATCACAAATATTAGAAAACACACAAATATCAAATCAGATTACGTAAAATAATTACCTAACGGTAAAAATTAAATTACGTAAAGTTTTCCCCGACCCGAAAATTTTTATTTTCCTGACGCGGAGTAAATCACTCAAAACAATCAAATACGCTGATGGAATAATCAAATTAATTTTACAGCGCTCAGAAATCACTAAACAGTGAAATTCTGTTAACTGTCAAAATTACTGTTTAAGAGATACGAAAATTTTGGGATGTTACAATTGGGCTGGGAACCCGATTGATGATGAATGTTGCATGAAGAACATCATAAGACCAAAGTTGTTTGGGTAATTTTGATTGAAAAAGAAGACCTCTTCCTACATTTAATATATGTTGATGCTTTCTTTCAACTCTACCATTTTGTTGTGGAGATTCAACACAACTCCTTTGATGTATGATTCCTTTAGATGCATAGTATTCCGGCGTTATAAACTCTGGTCCATTATCTGTCCTAACAGCTTTAACCTTAAGGTCACTTTGATTTTCAATAAATGTTATAAAATCCTTTACATGCTGTCTTGCTTCTGATTTTGATTTCATCAAAATAATCCATGTATACCTACTGTGATCATCTTCAGTAGTCAAGACATAAGTATGTCCATGCACAGAATGAATTGAAATTGGACCCCAAATATCAAAATGAATTAACTCAAAACATCTATCAGCTTTATTTAAACTTGTAGTATAAGATTTTCTCTTGTGTTTGCCATAGTGACAAGCATCACATATAGCTTTTGAATCCACATTAACAAAGGGAAATTCAGAGTTTAAAATTTGCATCCTAGAATTAGAGAGGTGACCTAATCTAAAATGCCATAAGGCATCATCCGGCAAGTGACTTTCTTCTACAGCAGTCATTACTTGTGAGACACTACTAGTCTTGGCATTTACTGTGAGGTGGTATAATCCTTCAAAACTTTCAGCCAAACCAATGATCTTCTGTGATTTCTGGTCCTGAATAACACATTTAGAATCATCAAAAGACACAACACATTTTAGGACACTACACAATTTTGTGACTGAAATCAGATTTAAAGAAAAGTTTGGTACACATAAAACATCTGTAATCCTGAAAATAGAAGAAAAAACCATAGTTCCAGCATTTTTAGCAAGTGAGGAATTGCCATTAGGTAGTTTTATGTTTGTTGGAGTAATTTCATGATAGGAATCAAAACATTTCAGATTACCACAGATGTGATCACTGACTCCTGAATCAATGATCCAAGAACCAATAGAAAAACTATTATAAGATGTAGAAAAGAAGGCTTTACCTGATCTGTGATGCTCTATTGGTGGATGACCAAATTGAGCAGAATTGACCTTTGAAGAGCTGACCTGGTTAACAGCTGAAGTTGATGGTTGAGTAATGCCAGAATTCTGAATCAGAAGCATCAGTTTTTCATACTAGTCTTGTGTGATATTAGGAGTTCCTGGCCTCATATCACCATTTTCTGAGGTAGTTTCCTTGGATTCAACATCACCAGTGACAATGTTAATAATAGAGCTGCTTCCATTTTTCTGCAAATGAGGAGGAAAACCATGTTTTCTATAACATGTTTCGACTGTGTAACCAGTTCTCCCACAAAATGTGCATACCCGATTCCCAGGCTTGTATCCAGGGTTTTGCACAAATCCTTTGCCTCTTCCTTGTGACTTCCTATACTCCACAATATTTACCAAGGCTTTACTGTCATTATGACTAACAAAATTCCCTTGCCTTTCATGTTGTAGAACCATGGAAAAAATTCTATTCATGCTAGGCAGAGGATCTATTAATAGAATTTGTGACTTAACAATTGAGAAATTCTCATTCAATCCAGTCAAAAAACGAATTACATAATTCAGTGTATGATTCTCCCTAGCTTTCCTCATAGAAGCACAACTACACTTTAAAGGACAACTACAAGCAGGCATAGGCATATAGGTTTCCAATTCTTCCCAAAGTATTTTTAATTCAGAATAGAACTCAGTCACAGTCGAATTACCTTGTTTGAGGGCATAAATTTCTTGCTGCAATTCTGAGATCCGGATCAGATCTCCCTGCGAGAATCTTTATTTGAGATAATTCCATGTGTCTACTGCATTTTCTAGGAACACGATGCTTTGACCAATCGGCTCAGCAACAGAATTCATAAGCCAAGAATGAATAATCATATTGCAACGACACCAAGCTTTATAGCTTGGATCAAATTGATCTGTTGGAACGGGAATGCTGCCATCAATGAAATCATATTTGTTCTTTGCTCCAAGAGCTCGGCTCATCGATCGAGCCCACGCATGGTAATTTGACCCATTCAAAACCGGGGTTACAGTTACTGAAGAAGGTCCATCACTAGGATGAACAAAATATGGGCTCGTTTGATTCAGAGTCGGATCTGCAATCGTTTTTTATTGTTTGAGCGGGTTACTCACACCTCTCACCATCAGAATAGCAGCAACAGATCAGAGCTTAGCTCTCTGATACCATCTTAAGAAATGCAAATGATGAAAAACTTCATAATTGACAATTGGAATATTTGAGGAAGATGAAACAGAGAAGAGGAAAAATGTATTCGTATTTGTAAAATTGAATTGAATGAGATACACATATATGAAAGTAACTTGAATCTTATATAAAACTAAGTGGAAACAAATAAAACTGAAAATAGTCCCTATTCCATCAAATCCTAGCCTTGAATCTGTTGGTTAAGTCTGTTAAGAAGTCTATTAGCCTTAAGTCTGTTGCCACCAAATTCAGTTGGGATGTACTTATTTGACAATCAGTGAGACTCCTCTAACTTCTTCTCATTATCCATTGGATTAGTTACCATTGGATGTGAAGTCTTTGAGATAGTACTCAAATTCTAGTAGACTCAATTAGTTAAAGGGATTATGATAAAATTCAACACTCTATATGCATATGAATTTAAATAAAAAATATAATTAACTGAACTTCAACTTTAAAATTTATCAATTGTAAGATTAAATTTAATAAAAGAATATTCCTAAACTCCCATAAAGATACTTCACTCATTCAAATCCTTCTTTCAATAGGTAGCCTTGGAATCATTTATTTTTACTATTATTTTGTTTTAAAAAAAAAAGTTAGATGCAGTGCAACTGTGCAAGTGCAAGTACTGGAAGATATTAATTAACTACGTTCAGGTATTTCATTCATTTACATAAAAAGTTATCCTGAGGTAAATGCCTTCCTCAAAATTTGGCAGAAGTCAAGGGATGAATTAGCAAATTAAGTAAAGAATGCCACTATGATGATACCTGCATCTGCAAAAGCATCCCGTAGCCCGTCACAAAAAGATTGCATCAAAAAGTTAAAAGAAATAGATAAAAAAACCAAAATTAAGTTCCAAACCAAATATTCAATTTCGGTTAGAAAAGCATCTCCTTCAATCACTGCACTCATTTTATTCTCCATATTTAAATATTGAGGCGTGATTACAAATAAGGAATAATTGCGTAAAAAAATAAATTAGGAGTAATTATATTAACCTCTAACGAGGTTGATGCTTATTATAATTGTTATTTTTTTTATTTGAGAAATTATATTAATATTTCTTATTTTACCTATTATTTTAATATTTTAATAATTTTTTATGAAATTACACTTATTCCACTTACTTTATTTACATTTCTATATAAATTACTCATCATAAATAATAAATTAAAAAAGGTAGTAATAATTTTTCAAACAATAAAATGTAATATGCCGTTATGTATACCTCACTTTATTTACACTTCTATATAAACTCTAATGGTTTAGTGATAAACGAAGGATATATAAGTTATATTAATTTATTAAGATCAAATTATAAAAAATATTTTTATGAATTTTTTAATTTTAAAATAAATTATCATAATATAAAAAGTAAATAAAAATATATTTATTTTTAAATTATTAATAAATTAAAATTTTAATATATTTTATATTAAATTAAAAATAAATATATTTTTATTTACTTATTTTACATGTATTCTAATTTTTTTTCATAAATAACGATATATATGATACGATACAGTTTGGTTTTTCGAATCATAATTTGTAATTCTTATTATTTTTCCATATTTGCCTAAAAACTTTGAACCGTCGCCTCTGTTCATACCCTTTGGATTTTTCTTCCCAAATCCTCTTTTTTCCTCTTGTGCCTCCCTCGCTTCGCTTTCTACAGTTCCTTTTTCCTGTTCTTTTTTCCCATGCTTCTGTCTCTCTCTGCTATATCAAGAAAAATTCAAAGTCTTCTGCAACTGCTACTACTGTGTTTCATAAACATTGAGGCCACCACAGACTCATTCATTCATTCATTCCCTCAATACCCATTATATTTTGTCAGCATGTCTCAGACTAACTGGGAAGCTGACAAGATGTAAGTGTTGGTTTTTTTTTTGTATTTCCATTTTTTTTTTCACTTTTTATGGTGTTTTTATCAGTTTTGGAACATGGGTTTTTGTTCATTCTCAATTTTTTTTTCTTTCTTTTGTTGATTTAGGTTCTGGGTTTCTGGTGTTTTTTTCGATTTGGGGTTGGTTTATCTACCTCTGTTTGGTTCTATGTGTTTGTATTTTACAAAAGTGTAGAATATTTTGATGGGTTTGTTAGGGTTTGTTAGCCCTGTGCAAGTAAAAGGGCTTTTTTACGTTGAATGAAATTGTTACTTTTGGTTGTTGAACTCTTTGGTTCCTGCATTTGGGTTGCTGATATTTGTGGTCACTGGGTTTTGTTATCTGTTCTGTGATATACTTGATGTCAAGATGCAAACTTTGGTTCTCACAGTTCAACTGGCTTATGCAACCTGTGCTTGCACTATGAGATTTCAGGTTAGATGTTTACATCCATGATTACCTAGTTAAGAGGGATTTGAAGGCTACGGCTCAGGCTTTTCAAGCTGAAGGGAAAGTATCCTCGGACCCTGTTGGTGAGTAACCTAGATTCAAAGAAGTTGGGTTTAATGTATCTGTTTTGTCCATTTTACTAATTTGGTTGCTTTTTTGTGATGGCAATATATGATTGCAGCTATTGATGCCCCGGGAGGATTTCTATTCGAGTGGTGGTCAGTTTTCTGGGACATATTTATTGCCAGGACTAATGAGAAGCACTCAGAGGTTGCTGCATCTTATATTGAGGTTGGTTTGAAAAACTTTTCATTGTTTTTTGGATTTAGCTTCCTTCTTACATGCTAAATCTGAGTAGGATGATCGTACTAGAAATTCAGCAAAGAGAAAGCCTTAGTGAGACGGATTGGCAGTTGATTAACTTTCACTGTACCTTTTCATGTATTCAATAAGGAAATTTATGCATTCGATTGGGTACAACTTCCAAATTGTGTCTCCTAACTAATGAATGGTTTGGTTAGCTGTTTCTTGCTTTCTATGTGTGGTTTAGCTGTTTGGGAAAGTTGGGATCTTTTCTTTAGAATCAGCTTTTATTAAATAAGATTGTAGAAGTATGTTTATTCTTTAATTCCATGTTGCTGACTAGCTGGCTAGCAGTATGATTCAAAAAATATCTTATTTGAGCCCGTGGCCATGATTGTTTGTCTGCTGGTGATTATGATTATTTAATGGTTTTTGATGTTTTCATTTTGCACTGACATAAAATCATAAATTGCATACAGAAAACTGTTTTCGTGTTGTTCTGTAAACTTGTGGTGGAAAGGCAACTTTGAATGCTTATTTGCACAAATGTAGGAAAAGAAAAAGTGAGAAGTTGATTAATAAGGTACTTGATGGGTCTTAGGTGTGTGAGGTGTCTTGACCTGTTATAAATTCACTTTCCTTGCTTTGTTAATGATATTTCTCTAATTTGTGTTGAGATTGTACATTTCCATTTCATCTCCAGATTTTTTTTCTTTTTTAATGTACCATGATCAATTTATGTCTCTTTTATGTTTGGAAAGGCCCTTGAATGTTAGCTTTGGTTCTAAACAGGTAAACTGATCTATACAGGTCCGCTTAGATTGCTTTGTTAAACTTCCGAAACTATATACTAACTTTATTTTTTTGGCATAGGAATAAGAACCCATCCATTTCAATTTGGGCAACTAGTTTAGGCAGCTATAGCTAATCATCTAATTATTCAACATCTTTGCTGCACTTGTAAAATTGTTGGCATGCTGGGATCAACAATTTTTTGAAGGAATTTCCAAGGGAGGAAAGACGCCAAATTCTTGTGGCAGTGTGCAATCTATGCCACTCTTTGGTGTATTTGGTTGGAGCATAATTCTCACATCTTTAAGGAGATTTCTTTCGATGAGTAGCTCCTTTGGAATAAGATTAGATCTCTAGCTTCTACTTGGTGTAAAGGCCATGGTCTTTTTACTGGGGTTTCTCTTACAAAAATGTCTAGAGATTGGGTAACTTTGCTTCATTGATGTTTTCTTGTTCTTTGTTTGTCCTCTTTTTATTTTATTTTGTAAGGAGGATCTCTTATCCTCCAAACTCTTTGTAATCATCATCTCTTCGTCTTAATGAATTTCTTCTTTTATCAAAAACAAAATAAAAAAAGAGGTACCACTTGAAGTTTATGGTTTGTGAAACTCCCTTTGCAGACACAGTTAATTAAGGCTAGGGAGCAACAGCAGCAGCAGCAACAGCAACAACAGCAGCCGCCACAACCCCAGCAGTCACAACATCAACAACAGCAGCAGCAACAACACATGCAGATGCAACAGCTCCTGTTACAGAGGCATGCTCAGCAGCAGCAGCAGCAGCAACAACAACAGCAACAGCAGCAACAACAGCAGCAACAACAGCAGCCACAGCTGCAGCAACAGCAGCCTCCACCACAACAGCAGCAGAGTAGGGATAGGGCTCATCTCTTAAATGGTGGTACAAATGGGTTAGTTGGAAACCCTAGCACCGCAAATGCACTAGCAACAAAGATGTATGAGGAAAGGTTAAAACTGCCTCTTCAGAGGGATTCTTTGGATGATGCAGCAATGAAGGTAGGGAGATGTTCTGGTTGCCTAATTATAAGATTAACTAATTCTTTTAAGATATATATTCATAGTTATCATATGTTATTTTATACAGCAAAGATTTGGAGACCAACTCTTGGACCCAAATCATGCCTCAATATTGAAGTCATCTGCAGCTACTGGCCAGCCTTCAGGGTGATTTTCTTTAGAACTTGGCTTTTATTGCTTTTTGTTTTGCTCTGGAAGAAGGTAGTAATGCTTGATTAGTCTGTGTGTGTGGCTCAGCTAATTTAACTTTGATCTGAAAGAGCATGAGTTGAAGCTTTCTTCATCAATATGAAATTAAAAAAGGATCTTGTTTGGTAAACTTTGTAGTGCCAGATAGTCTTCTCAGGAAGGGAGGGTGAGGACTGGAGTTGCAGTAATTCATTTAAAATGGCTCTCTCCTTCCATGCCCTTGAAGAACTAACAGTTATTTGCTTCCCTTTATTTTTTTTTTAAAAAACAGCTATTTGGCCTTCAATTAATTATCTTAGCATCTTGTATTCTTTATAGCTGAGTGTTGACCTTGTTAGCACCAAATTTCTTGATTTCAGGCAAGTTTTGCATGGTGCTGCTGGTGGGATGTCTCCACAAGTTCAAGCTCAAGCTCGTAGTCAGCAATTACCAGGGTCTACTCCTGTATGCTATTGTTCTTAAAGCGATCTTATTACTTCTTACTACATTTCTTATCAGCTGTTTTCCCCTGACTTGCCACTTGGAATTAGGATATAAAGAGTGAGATTAATCCTGTTTTAAATCCCAGAGCTGCGGGTCCTGAGGGATCGTTGATAGCAATTCCTGGTATTCTCTCATCATGTTCTTTCTCTAATGTAACTGGTTTGTGTTATTCCTTTGGAAGCTGGTTTGCAGGCATGTGATGGGATTTGTTTTCCATCTAGTATGTTCTTTGCAATTTATTCATAACCCTGTTGGGTGAGGATATTTTGGGATTTAATTTTGAAAGTTTTATGATGTTTTATCACTATCCTTGCACACAGATTGAGTTAACAGGAGATTTTCTTGTGTCAGGATCGAATCAAGGTAGCAACAATTTGACTCTGAAAGGGTGGCCACTCACAGTGAGTAATCTTTTTATTTTAATGTGTATTTAAATTAAATGTTACTGTTGGTGGATATGTCTCTTTGCAGAGAGTGAGATCGGATGTAGCCTTCGTCTCCTGTTTTTTTGTTGTACATAGGAATTGAACTTATGACCTCTACCCTTAACCCAAACCCTATCCCATCCATACCACTTTAGTCATGACCAAGTGGCAGCAGTAGCCCTCCTTTGCTTGTATATGTTAACCCCACAAAACCTCCCTCGTCTGATAGAAATGGTGGCCTCTGATCTGAAGTCTCTAGCAATCATCCTACTGAGTTCTGTCACTTCAACTTCATATATTGATGAAACTAAGCAATTGAGTTATCAAGTTTCACTATTTAGCTTTTTCTATCCCTTATTAGGGGTTGGAGCAACTACGCTCTGGTCTACTCCAGCAACAAAAACCTTTCATGCAGGCTCCTCAGCCTTTTCATCAACTTCCAATGTTGACTTCACAGCATCAGCAACAGCTTATGTTAGCACAAGCCCAACAAAATTTGGCATCACCATCTGCCAGTGATGATAGTAGAAGACTCAGAATGCTACTGAATAATAGGAATATGGGCCTAAGTAAAGATGGTCTTTCAAATCCTGTTAGTGAAGTAGTATCAAATGTTGGAGCACCTCTTCCAGGGGGTTGCCCTCCTTTTCCTCGTGGCGATACAGATTTGCTAATGAAGGTGCTTGTTCTCTTGTAATTTATCTTTCCATCTTTATTATAATTCTTACATTATTTGTTCAACTGTTCTATTTATAATTTTCTTAGACTTGCCACAAGTTTCATGAGTTGCATCTTCTGAAAGTTTTTGTACGTGTAGTTGAAACTGGCCCAGTTACACCAACATCAACAGCAGCAGAACGCCAATCCACAACAGCAGCAACTTCAACAGCATGCTCTTTCAAATCAGCAATCTCAGAATTCAAATCATAACATGCATCAACAAGATAAAGTAGGGGGAGGAGGTGGTAGTGTCACTATGGATGGCAGCATGTCAAACTCCTTTAGAGGAAATGATCAGGTCAGTCCTTCTATGGTTGCCACTACCCCATGCATATTTGAGCTATTCATAATTTCTTGGTTCCATATACCTTATGGGATCATTGGGCAGTATATCAATATATATCTTCTGGCTTGTAAAATAATGCATAATTAATTATTGACAATTTGACATGGTGACCAGTGAATTTCTGATGTATACAATTAGGTTCTTTTGTTAAATGTATTTAAATTTCATATATATCACATTGAGTTTTTAATTTGATAGACAAATATCTACTACGTGTTTGAATTAGCTTATGTTGATTTTAAAAAAAATGTTAGTCAAAATATCCCAAAAAGAGCTTTTAACAGGAAAGTTTTTTTAAGTGCAAAATAAATTAATCCAAACATATAATCTTATAAAGTAATAAAGAGACTCATTCAAAATTTAATAATTATATATTACCAAATATTTTTAATAGTTATATGAGTTGGTTTGTTTTGTTTGTTTGTTGCAATATTTGTGTGCACTTCTATTTTAGGTTTATATACATAATTTAATGCATACCAATGTTGAAAAAACTGGACCGAACTGGCCGGTTCAACTAGAAAACTGGTGAACCGGTCACAGGTCCGATCCAATTAAACCATAAAATTGGCTAGTTCAAGAACCGGCTGAACCGGTTAAAAACCAGTAGTAAACCGGATTGAATCGGTTTTTTTTTTTTTAAAATTAAACTCTTTTAATCGACAAATTTTTAACTCATTCAAAAATAATTTTTGAGCCAAATAAAGGCCCAATGCCAAGTTACAGTGGCCCACATATAAGGCCCAAAAAAGGCATAATAAGGTTTGCCCCTCTTGGTTTTTATATAGGTTGTATGTTTGAATGTTCTACTCACTATTCTATGTGAGACTTGTAAGTGTGATCTCAACTTAGTTTTTATATATAAGTTGTATGCTTGGATACTTCACTTATTGTACAATGTGAGACTTTGAAGCACTAAGTAACATAATATGCAATATTAATATGTTAGTTTATTACTTAATATATTATACAATATTAAAAAAATATATATTTAATTAACACCGATTCAACCACAGTTCGATCACGGTTGAACCAATGCACCGTGAACTAGTATATATCTTCATCGGTTCAATGATCGGTCCGGTTTTTAAAACACTGATGCATACATGTAAGTTGTGTAATGAAGTAAGAAAGAAAGAAAAAATGTCATTTTACTTTATTTTGTCGTGTTAACTGAGTGGTTTTTATGACATGAAAACCCTACATAATTTTTACTGTCTTTTTTATTTTTTTTACTTTACAATTTTATTAGTAGTTTTTAAACTCAATTTAATTACATTTTGATAACTTTTCTTTTAAGTTTTAGAAGAAGTTCTCTTAAAATTTTAGATACACTTAGGCGATGTATGAATCATTTTAGATTAATATTTTGAAGCTTTGATGATTAACTAAAACTAATGCACGCTAATGAAGAATTTTATGCATTTTAATTATGTTAAAAAATTATATTTATGGTTAATATTTAATAATATAGTGTCATTAATTGTTTCTCAAAGCTATTTTTTTCTCAAAGTAATGGTTAATTGTTAATAGTGTCATTAATGTTTCACAATGCAATTATACTAATATAAATAGATTATTGACAATTTGACATACAGTGACTAGCGAATTTCTGATGTATACAATTAGGTTCTTTTGTTAAATATATTGAAATAGCCATTTATTTTACTGAAAAATTGTAAGCTGATATCGAGTTGCATCAGTAAAAATCTCTATACCTTTCTCCTCTGATATATCGTTGCCTAAAACTAGTTGTCACATAAAGCTCTTACTCTCCTTTTGACCTCTTCTTCCTCTGGCTGTCTATATGTCTGTCTGCACGTCTTCCTTTTCATGGTTGGTCTTTTTAATTTTACTGTTGTTATGTTTTCTCATAATTTTGGACACTACAATTGATTTGTTTTGTGACTGAGGCTTTGAGAATTTTACTGCAATAGAACTAGGAAGCAGTTTGAAAATCCATAAGGGATAGTGAATTAGTTTACTTGTCCATTACTGAACTGGTTGAGTTCAACTGTTCAAGTATTACAAATATAATTTCCTGAAAAAATTTGCGGCGGAAATTAAAATCCGCCACAAACTATATTGCGTCGACCGTATTTGCGGCGGATTTTAAGTGATTTGCGACGGATTTATCCTTCGCAAATTTCGTTTTTTCTTATAGTGGAAAAATATTTTTCTTCTTTCTGTAAGGCCTTCTGAACAGATCTGTGGTGATCCATTAGTAAAATCAACAACAGAAGTGCCACCCGCCCGCCCATTTTTTTTTTTTTTTGCATTTAACAATGAGAAATTGCAACTTTAACTACTTGTTTGTTCCATTTAAATGTGATTTTTTAACCATATATGTGAAAGAAATGCCTGATGACTTGTCACAAGATTATGAATTACTTATTTTCTATTTTCTGTTAAATCACATGAGCATAAATTTCTGTTTCTGTCCATGAATTTGGCTGACATCTGATATTATGATACATTTACATAATCTAGAGTCTGAAATAGGTTCCTAACATGGTTTTTTTTAACAAACTTTAAGGTTTCCAAAAACCAGACTGGGAGAAAGAGAAAGCAGCCTGTATCTTCTTCTGGTCCAGCCAACAGCTCAGGAACAGCAAATACGGCAGGCCCATCTCCAAGTTCAGCACCCTCAACGCCGTCAACTCATACGCCTGGTGATGTGATGTCAATGCCTGCTTTACCTCATAGTGGTAGTTCTTCGAAGCCTCTAATGATGTTTGGGACTGATGGCACTGGAACTCTTACATCACCTTCAAACCAGTTGGTGAGTGGCTCTTCTGTGTGATTCAATTGATGGAAGGAATAATAAGTTCCTTGCATTGCATGTAGACTCATTGCCATTCCATTTTGGCAGTGGGATGATAAGGATCTTGAATTGCAGGCTGATGTGGATCGTTTTGTGGACGATGGATCTCTTGATGACAATGTTGAGTCTTTTTTATCCCATGATGATACAGACCCTAGAGATACTGTTGGTCGTTGTATGGATGTAAGCAAAGGTGCAGTAAACACCATTGTTTTTATTGATCTTAAAGTATTCTGGCATTATCTTATCCTTGCAAAAGAGTTTCTCTAGTGTATGTATATGTCAAATTTTCCCTCACTGTGATGCAAAAGTTTTCATTTTCTCTCTTTATAGATAACTCGTCTATTTATGGTAGATTATAATGAACTATAAATCTTTAACTGCAATTAGAGACTCTTCCTTAATGAATTATGCACTTTTCTTTTTTCCTCAAATGCAAATACACTTTAGAATATTTATTTTGTACATATGCTTATTCTTTTTATTTGTAATTAACTGTTAGAATTTCAGCATTTATATTGGAATATATATGGTCAACTGTAATTATGATGATTGCTGATGCTGATTGTTAGCAGTGATTAGGCTACTGATTCACTCCTAATTAGCTCCTTGATTCCTCCATTTATTGATTGTAACGAAGCTATAAATAAGAATTAAGTGTCCTGCCCATATGCACAATGGTATCGGATCGGTACCATCCTCCGTGACTGGATCCTGTCACTGTTTCTGCTGGGAACCTCATTGTTTGATGTCCTCTCTGCTTTAGTTTCTGGTGGCTGCGTTCTTTTTTGCAGTCACCAGCCACGGTTGTATTCAACCTTTTATTTTCCTTTTCCTTCCTCCGCTGTGTCCTTGTTCCAGCAGCATTTTCACCCCATTTGATCTTTCTGGCCTCTGTTCTCGAACTGTTCTGTCTGATTTGATGCTGTTGGAGACCAAGAAAACCCTAATTTCTCCAACAACACTTTCTCCCGTTATGTTATTCTCCCCATGGTGCCTCTTTCCTGCGGTGTTTTTTCCCTCACAACTTGTGTGCTTTGTCTCTCACCACAAAGTTTTCCCTTAGACCCATTGCTGCCCAGTGCTAGATCTGTACCTTCTTAGCTGTTATTGGAGCGTGTGCCTGTCCCAGACGGTTCTCCATTCTCTGCTTGGCCTGCCTTCTGTCACCATCGATTGAGCCATCATGTGCCGATCAATGGAAACTGTCATGCCTCACCTTGTCAGCAAGTGAAGATGCGTGTCCCAAATTTTCTGGCAGCAACTTAGGCAAATATGGTTGCCGGCCTTTTCCAGACTATTCCACCCATTGTGTATTGGTTCCACCACTCCAAGGCTGTTTGGCTGTGTATTGACTGTGGCTTATCCTCTCTTTGGATCTGCTGCTGTTTGGATGTGTTCACCATGTTTTGCTGCTGTTTACCATGATTGGATCTGTTTATTCTTATTCCTGCAGGGTTGCTGAGTTCTTGGGTTTGTTTGGCTAGGGTTGGCTGGGTTTATTTGTAACAAGCTGAGAGCTTAGTAAGCTTGAGCTTGAGGGAGAGTATTAGATTATTAGCATTTATGTTAGAATATATGTTCAACTGTAATTATGATGATTGCTGGTTGTTAGCTAGTGGTTAGGCTACTGATTTGCTCCTTCTTTTAAGGATAAAAGGAATTCATTAAGACGAAGAGAAGAAACTACAAAGAATTTGGAGGATAAGGAATCATCCTTAACGTAAAAGGAAAGCGCATACAAAAAAAAACATATTAATGAAGCAAAGCTGCCCTATCCCTCAGCATATCCGTCAGGGAAACTCCCTTAAGGGCTCGGAGAGACAGGATAGGATAAACTATCATATCCTATCTGAAACTATTGTTTGGTGAGCCAGCAGGATATGATAAATTAATCTTGTCACTTATCCTATCCTGACTATTTAGTTCAAATTCTATCCTGAGGGGAGGGCTGGGTTAGAACTCAACAGGATAGGATAAGGTGATTTAAAGTATGATATAAAAAATATTTTAAATATAAAATAATTAAAGTATAATAAAATATAACATGATTACCAAAAAATATATAATAAATATAAAATATTTAAAATAATAAAATACTAATAATTAATTTTAAAAATTATTTTTATTTTATCTCAAGGCTAATTTTGTTATTTATATTATTTTAAAAACTGAAAAATATAAAATTATTCTAATAATTTAACTATATGTAAAGTAAAAACTAAAAATGAATATTTAAAATTATAAAAAATTAATTTAAGTTAAACAATATTTTCAAAATTTTAAAAATTATATGTAATTTTATCATAAGGATAAATTTGTCTTTTTATATAATTTAAAAAAAATTAAAATTATACAAAAATAAAATCAAATAAAATATGAAAACATTCCAAATAAAAAAGAAAAATTTTAAAATCATATTAAAATTATAATGTTATCCTTTGGTTATCCTGGAATACACCAAACGTCGATAAGATAACAATACTTTATCCTCGCTAATATCCTATCCTACTCCTATCCTATCATAATCCTTCTTTATCCTATCTCTCTTCTTATCCTATCCTGACCACCAAACGAGCCCTAAAAGACCATGTGCTTTAAACCAAATAGAAGGCAAACACTTAATCTTATCTCAAATCTGCTGCTGTGCTAAAGAAACCTCCTTAAAGATACGAGAGTTACACTCCAACCATTGCTACAAAAATTTAGCCTCTTAACTTCTACCAAAACCATTAAAGCTAAGCATTAAAAAGTGGTCCAAGGACCTAGGGCATGCCCAACATTCACGAAAAATGAATTCCATAAAGAAACAACATCAGAACAAATGTAAGAACAGATGTAGAACCAATTTTGAGCAAGCACCACACATAACAAATAAGGGGAAAGAGCCTTACGTGGCATACAAACCGGCAACATGTCATTAATAATAGTTCTGTTGCAGTCCAAATAAAGGACTTGACCTTATCAAGATGGAAAATTGGAAAGCTCTATTCAACAAATTGAAAAAATTATATGCGCGAAAACACCCCAGAATGATCAGGAGACCAAAATCTTTCATTCTAATTAGCTCCTTGATTACTCCATTAATTGATTGTAATCAAGCTATAATAAGTGATTAAGTGTGCAGCCCGTACACGCAGTTTTCTTTCTCCCAACGACTTTCTGTTTCAACAATAACCATATATTCTTAGTTATATAATTTAGAAGGGGTGTGCTTCTTTATCTTCTTTTTGTATGTGAAGATGCATTGTTGCTCTTTAATTTATTGACTTGCACAAAGACGTATTCAGGAACTGAGGGCATGAATTTGCTTTATTTTCAGGCTTCACATTTTCTGAAGTAAATTCTGTACGTGCAAGCACAAGCAAAGTTGTCTGTTCCCATTTCTCATCTGATGGGAAATTGCTTGCAAGTGGTGGCCATGACAAAAAGGTTAGTTAAGGCATTAGTCTGGAAAAGTGTGTTTTGTTTTGTACTTTCTATGTTCAACTGACTTCCTGAAATTAGCAGTGAACTTTTGCAATTGACCTGCTTGGAAATTGAAAAACAAAATCAGGGACTTTCGTATCATTTATTCTGTTATATATAGAATGTGACATTTCCTCTGAATGGTTTCATAATGCAGGCTGTTTTATGGTACACAGATTCTCTAAAGCAGAAAACTACTCTTGAAGAGCATTCATCTTTAATCACTGATGTCCGTTTCAGTCCAAGCATGCCTCGTCTTGCAACATCTTCATTTGACAAAACTGTCAGGGTTTGGGATGTTGACAATGTTAGTTGATTTTGTTTCTGTTTTACTCTATTAGCATACCACTTTCGAGAAATTGTTTCTATAGATTCTAAATCTATATTTGAAGTAACTTGACTTTGCACATCACTGGTATAAGCTTTCGACTTTCCCCTGCTTGCGATGTGTGGTACATCACAGGTTATAAAGATGTGTGTTTGGTTATCTTTTACTGAAAATATTTACCTAGTAAGATAATAAAACTTATTTATGTGCTTGTTTTACTCTTGTTTCTTTTGAAATTATAAATATAAATATACAGTAATAAGAAGTGTGCAATATCTCAAATAAACTCTATTCCTATTGAGCTGTGGGTTTGATTTGAAATATATTATGTTTTACAGCTTTGTTTCCTGTCTAGGAGTTCCTAAACATGGTTTTACTGTAGTATAATGCTATGAGGATATTGCAATGAAAGAAAGTTTATTCAAGACTCTGTGGATCCATGAACCCTTAGGTTTGTTTGGTATCATAGAGGAGAAAGGAAATGAAAGGATACCATAGAAAATTAAAGAAAGGAAGGGAGAAGTGGAAAAGTTATTACTCATCTTGTTTGGTATCATTCAATGGAAAAGAAGAGATGTTTCCCTTCCTTTGTTTGGTTTCATAAAGGAAAAGAAAGAAAATGTGTAAATAAATGTCAAATTACTTTATTAGCCTTTATCTAATAAAATTAATTTATATGAAAGACTTATAAGATGGGTAAAGTGGGAAAAAAAATGCTGAGGCTCTCACAATAACACATCTCTTCCCTTCCCTTCCCTTTCCTTCCCTTCCTTTCCATCCAAGAAGGGAGGGATGTAAAAAATGTGGGGCCATGGAAATTCTTTCCATCCAACTCCTTCCTCTCTACCCTTATATGGATGCCACACAAGAGAGCTATCCTTTCCTTCCCCCTCTTTCTTTCCTTTCCACCAAAATTTTGCATGCCAAACAAAGCTTGACTGCAAACAAGGCTTGACTACAGATTTGAAAATCTGAATTCAGCTCATTGTTAATTATTAGGGATTGGGACAATATGCATTGTTGTTTTTTGTAGAAGCTTGGGAAGAATGGTTAACTGTATTATTTAATAATAGATGATTAGTGAGGTGCAAGCTTACTTCTTCACAAGCTTAGGAATTTTTATTTCTGGTAATATCTTGTATTAGTAGCTATTAGAAGTTTATAGTGATTGTATTGTGTTCAACATGGATGTTGAATTGCACCAAGAATTCTAATGTCCTAATCATCTTATGTTAAAGATCATATGATTATGCACAAATTTCTGATTGCTAGATACATGTTCCTATGGGTTTATTTAGTATACAAGGTTTGGAAAGAGTTGATGCATATGTGAATGTTAAGTCTATTTATGAGCTGGGATGCTACTAACAATTACAGGCTCGGATAGTTTGTTTTCCTTTATCTGGATTTTGATGGATTGTGTTTTTTCCCTGGTTAGTATTCTGCTTTAGATGATATGTAATTACCAATGCAGCCTGGGTATTCGCTTCGCACCTTTACGGGACATTCTGCATCTGTTATGTCATTAGATTTTCACCCTAATAAAGATGACCTTATCTGCTCTTGTGATGGTGATGGTGAGATACGATATTGGAGCATTAACAATGGCAGTTGTGCTAGAGTCTCAAAGGTAGAATTATAGCAATATCTTATTTTTTTATGCAATTGTCTGTTTTGTAGGTTGTGTATAAGTGATGATGTATTCATTTCAATTTGTTAAACTGACAAATTTTCTTTCCGATTAGGGTGGCACTGCACAGATGAGATTTCAACCTCGTCTAGGGAGGTACCTTGCTGCAGCTGCAGAGAATGTTGTCTCTATACTTGATGTGGAGACACAGGCATGCCGATATTCATTAAAGGTTGGTTTTAATAATTTTTTTTAAATTTTTTTTAAAGTCTCTTGGTTTTAATATTTTTTTTTTCAATGAGATATGCAATTCTTGTTGAGTCTGTCTGACAGTTACTGAGTTACACAGTTTTTACCCTGTCTGGTTATCATCAGAAGTCAACTTAAAAAATAAATTGATTGTTGATTTTCATTAAGGAAAACAACTTGGATCTAGGTAATTGTTGTGTTAGTGATAGCATATTACCTCTAAAGCACGGACACACCATTTTGGTGCCGTGTCGTGTATTGGACACGTGTCGAACACCGACACTTGTATGACACACGACGACACAAGTCCGACGTGTTCAATGTAAAAATTATTTTTTTTCGGCTCCAAAACGGCTACAATATTATGAATTATGAATTTTTTTGCTTAA
Source organism: Ormosia emarginata (assembly GCA_029884605.1). Taxonomy (NCBI): domain Eukaryota; kingdom Viridiplantae; phylum Streptophyta; class Magnoliopsida; order Fabales; family Fabaceae; genus Ormosia; species Ormosia emarginata. Next base: position 38,363,751 of record JAQQTP010000074.1, on the reverse strand, counting down.
AATTTCAATTTTATATTTATATATATGTCGTGTTCGTGTCCTATAACTTTTAGAATTTGGAGTGTCCTTGTGTTTGGGTCGTGTCACGTGTTCGTGTCTATGTCAGTGTCTGCTTCATAGCATAGTACCATATGGTGGAAAGTGGGGGCAGATTGCACTCATAAAATTTGCTATATAATAGAACAAATTTGTCTGTTAAAACCAATTTTTCCCTTTATTATTTTGCAATATTGTTCAATCTTTGTTTTATATGTGTATATATGTAATGGTGTAGACACTTGTCATTTTAACACTTGATATGGGTGATAGCTACCCATTTGGCGATAATTTATAGTTTTGGTGACAGTCACAAAGTTGTATGTTTCTGTTTAGTGTATGACTGGCTCAGTAGTCAGAATTCACTCATTTGTCATTTCCCAATTCTAGTTGCTATTTCTTCGGTTCTTCCTGACACTGCAATTTCTACCTTATCCAGGCCCTCTGCTAGGCCTTAGTGCGTATACTATACATTCTTCTGGATTCAGATTAGAAAAGTAAAGTACATCAGTTGTAGGCTCGGTAGAAGCCTAAGATCATGATTGTTTCTTGAGTGTGAAAAATGCTGATTATGAGCTATTTGGCTACTTGAACGAGTGGTCAAAGATTTATAATACTGCTCTAGTGAAGATTGCATTTGCAGTTGCTCTATGCCAATTGGCAACTTAATTGTTTTTGCAGGAGGGAGGTCTAAGAGAAGAATCATTAGTCATAGTTTCTATAAGAATCAAATGCTTCTTACAGTATTGTATATATTTCCAAACAAATTTGGAGCTTGCATATTTATTGTCTTGGTGATTTTAACTGTAATTTAATGTTCCTCCTCTACTAATTGAATTGTTGTCTTTTTCATACTCTACCTAGAGCATTGCTGATTTTACTGTTTTGACTGTGGTACTATGATGGCAGGGACATACAAAGCCAATACATTCTGTGTGTTGGGACCCTTCTGGGGAGTTGCTGGCATCTGTCAGTGAGGACTCTGTCAGGGTTTGGACTCTTGGAACAGGAAGTGAAGGGGAATGTGTTCACGAGCTTAGTTGTAATGGCAATAAGTTTCACTCGTGTGTTTTCCATCCAACGTATTCTTCATTGCTGGTCATTGGTTGTTACCAGGCAAGTGTACATCCTTTCTTAATTTCATTTCCTTTAGAGTGTGTTTAGAATGTAAAAAAATAAGAAATAATTTGATTTGCAAATTAAATTTAATTAAATTTTGTGTTTGGAATGTTAAAAATGGGAAACGATTTGATTTCTAAAATCTCATGGATTTCATTATTTTTGTTTTAGAAATTCCATTAATTTTGATACAATTTGATTTGATTTGAAATAAATAGACTATTTTACCCTTAGTAACTATCTCTAACAACCTTTCATAAAGGTTAAAATGAAAAGAAAATAAAATCAATTCTTATTTTAATGAATTCTAAATATAAAATTTGATTTCTAAATCAATTCAAATTGTATTTTTTTTCTAAAAGTTCCAAACACAATTTGATTTTTATTAAATCAAATCAATTCAATTCAAATCAATTTCCATTTTTATTCATTTCAAACACAACCGAAATGATTTAATTTCTGACAAACCAAATCATTTTTCATTTTATTCATTCCAAACACAACTGAAATGATTTAATTTTTGAAATTCTATGGATTTCATTCTTTTTGTTTTAAAAATTTCATCAATTTTGATAGGATTTGATTTGATTTGAAATAAATAGACTATTTTACCCTGAGTAACTACTTCTAACTACTTCTCATAACGGTTAAAATGTAAAATAATAAAATCAAATCAAATCAATTTTCATTTTAATGAATTCTAAACACAATTTGATTTTTAAATCGATTCAAATCTTTTTTTTTTTAAGTTCTAAACACAAAATTTGATTTCTAAATCAAATCAATTCAATTTAAATCAAATCAATCATTTCTTATTTTTATTCATTCCAAACATAAACTTAGTGTGTTTGGAATCACAAATTTTGGGAATTGATATGATTTATAAATAAAGTCTTTGTTTGGAAAGTTATAAAATAGGAATTGATTTGATTTTGATATCCATTTGGATCTAAATTGTGTGTATTTAGAAATCCACTCAAATTTGGTTGGATTTGAGTGGATTTGATTTGATTTTAGCTATAATTTATTTAAATTGATGATTTTCCCCTTATTAGTTTATTCTTCTTATCTATTATAAGTGAGGGTAATAAAGTAAAATTATTAAAACCAAAAGAATTCAATTCAATTCTAGATCAGTTCAAATCAATTTCATATTTTTATATCCATGAATTTGGTTATGTTTGTCCCTCCTCCTTCTCTCCTCTCCGTCACCCTCCTTTGATATGCAATTAAGATGCAAAGAAGAGGGTTTTGGGCAGCTTATGAGATGGGGTTCCAATATAATTACTGCAGAAGGAGAGCCATAGAGGGGTTTATGTGATTCCCGAGCTTAATCAGAAAGGAGTGCAACTTCTTAGAACTGGGAAGTGGGAACCTTTGAGCACCTTATCCATCATTGATGAGAGATGTATTTAAATATATAGAATAAAAATAATTTTCTTATAAAAGTTACTTCGGTCATAAATACATAAATTTGTTTGTATTTGTTAATATGATGTGGCTGCTTTTGGAGCTGACCTTCTGATTGTATTTTTTCCTGTCCCATATCCTGGATGAATGGTAATTAAATCTGATCCATAATAATGTTGTAATTTTGACCTGTTACATTTTTTACCATGATATGCAGTCATTGGAGCTCTGGAACATGACCGAGAACAAGACCATGACTCTGTCTGCTCATGAAGGTCTTATTGCTTCCTTGGCGGTTTCAACTGTAAATGGTTTGGTTGCTTCAGCCAGTCATGACAAGTTTGTGAAGCTCTGGAAGTGACCTGACTGTCTACAATACAGGAGGTTTTATCAGTGTTGATAACAGGCTTGTAGTTTATGTCCCTTTTTGGGTTGCGTGATCAACCAACCTCCTCCTTTTGCCTTTGGGTATATCTGATTTTCTATGTAACCTTGGCTACTAACCTTTGTACTATTGTCACCCATGTTACTTTTTCCATTATTATTTATTTGGAGATTTCTGCTCTTGTATCATCTCGACCGGTTATTCTATTAGTATTCTGTTCCTTTGTTTTTCTTCTACGGTCAGTGTTGATTCAGTCTCGAGCATATATCCAATATCTGCAGCAACTTAATTTTGTTGTGGAAGGGGGGGAATTCAATCATGAAAGGTATTTTATTTTTATTTACTCGTTAAATTTGTACAGTGATTTTGTATTTAGACGTAAATAAAGATTATAAGTTCCTCTAAAAGATGAGTCAATGATATGGTATATGGTCACCGTTTATATTACTGGATGTGGCTTAGAGTCTTAGATAAACTTGAGTGAGATAATGGTCACACAAGTAATACTATACATTTTTTTTTTCACTTTGTCATAATCGATTGCCCTTTTATCTTTGGATTTCCTATTTATTCACTAACAAAATTACTTCTCTCCGTAATTAAAGAGTAAATGCATGTTTGATTCAATTTATTTTAAAAAATAATTATTTATTTTCAAAAGTTCTCTCTAGGAATTTTTTATTATAACATATGTCTATATTTCATAATTGCTTTTTTTAATAAAAAAAACACTTTGTTTTTTGGTAAAAAAAGCACAAATAAACGCACTCTAAATTTAAAGGTTCTCTAAACTTTTGGATTTACTCAGGGTACTTCACAACCAGTGCTCCAATATTCAACGAGTCTTTAAATTCTAATTTGTAAGCTTGTGTGGTCATGAAATTTTAAGGAGTTTTTAACTTTTACGTATCCAGACCATAGTTTCTTCTTTTACAAATTTATAGTTTGTTTAGATTAAGTTATTTTGTATTTAAATCAATTTGTAATCAAAACCTCTTAGAGAGAGTTTTTGAAAAATAAACAATTATCTCTTAAAATAAATTGAACCAAACATGCATTTACTCTTTAATTACAGAGAAAAGTAATTTTGTTGGTGAATAGATAGGAAATCCAAAGACAAAAGGGATAGTGAATAGATAGTAATTTTGTTTTACGTTTGGGGTACAATTATAAAAATTTTTTTGTACTTTATCTCTCTTCTAATGCATCTCTCCATAATTGATGATTTTGAAAAACAACTTATTCTTACTTTTCAAAAAAAGAAGAAAACTATTTTTTTAGATTCTATTTTTTTTTTCAAAATCTTATCCAAACATATGTCTATATTTCATAATTACTTTTTTTTTCAGCATTTTCTCTATAATTGAAACGGTCGCGTTATTTTGAAAAACAACTTATTCTTGCTTTTGTTGATTCAAAAAAAAATTTGAAATTTGAAAACTATTTTTTAAAACTTGTGATTCTATTTTTTTTCAAAATCTTATCCAAACATATGTTTCCTGCTAATACTATATTTCATAATTACTTTTTTTTTCCAAGTAAAAAAACACTTTTCTTGAAAAAAAAAAAAAGACACAAACAAACGCACTATAAATTTAAAGGTTCTCTAAAGTTTTGAATTACTTAGGGTGCTTCACAACTAGTGCTCCAACATTCAACGAGTGTTTAAACTCTAATTTGTAAGCTTGTGTGGTCAAGAAATTTTTAAGGTTCTCTAAAGTTTTGAATAACTTTTGCTTCAACTAGACCAACAGTTTAAACTTAATTTGTAAGCTTGTGTGGTCAAGAAATTTTAAGGAGTTTTTAACTTTTAAGTAACCAGACCACAGTTTCTTCTTTTACAAATTTATAATGTGTTTATATTAACTTATTTTGTATTTAAAACATCTTATAACCAAAAACTTCTAGAGAGAGCTTTTGAAAAATAAGGAATTTTTTCTCTTAAAATAAATTTAACTAAACATGCCAATACTCTTTAATTACAGAAAAAAGTAATTTTGTTAGTGAATAGATAAGAAATTCGAAGACAAAAGGGATGGTGAATATAGAGTAATTTTGTTTTACGTTTGGATACAATTATAAAAAATATTTTTTACTTTATCTCTCTTCTATTGCTTCTCTCCATAATTGATTATTTTTAAAAGTAACTCATTTCTACTTTTCAAAAAAAGAAGAAAGCTACTTTTTCTTTAAATTCTGTTTTTTTTTTAAATCTTATCCAAACATATGTCCATATTTCATTACTTTTTTTTATGAAAAAAATACTTGTAAAAAAGAACAAACAAATACACTCAATTCTTACCATTCGTCCAAGTACAGGATAATGAGCTAAAAATGAGGAAATATTTATTTTTTTTGTCATGGTTTTCTCATAATAATTTTCAACTTTTCACTTGCATAAGGTTTTAATACTAGATTTTCAATCTTTTCCAATTAATAGTGAAAATAAAAACCCCTCTTTATTTCGTTCCTCATCTTCTTCCTACTTTATCAAGCATTGGTTGAATCCCTATGTTAGCTGGGGACTGGGGAATGGGGCTTGTAAAAAGCACTTCTTGAGGCGCCCAAAGAAAAAAATAATAATAATAAAAAGAACCTGCCTACTTGTCAATATTCGCATCAGTATTTTTCTTTTCAAATGAGGTAAATAATAGCGACTTTTGATGGGAAAAATTCATAAGTACTCTGAAAGTATAACACTAATCCCATAAAAATATAACTCATGGCACAGCACAATTCACATGGATATATGTCATTAGATGAAATTTATAATATTATATAATAAAATCTACACCATTAAGTAACTTAGAATACCAAATTATTTCTCCTTTCACTAACTTAAAATCTACACTCAATGCAATAGACCTTGTTAATTGTGGCCTCCAATCACATCTGTGTTGCTAATAATGGAACTGGCGAGCTTACAATCTGTTTACCAAAAAACTGCCATAAGTTAAATTTGGACAAAGAGAGCAGGATTTGTGGGTTTCACGTACAAGTCATCAATAACCTTATCATGACCAATATTCCACCCACCATGTCCCACTATTCACTTAAAGATTTGATGGTCTTAACTCTTGGCGAAATTTAGGAGGATGCATGACTCAGAAAGCATTGACATCATATTCATCCTTGCCTTGTCATGTAAAGAACAAGAGAATGGAAAATGACATATAGTAGAAGCAAAGAAAGATCAAGTTAGTAGCCATGTTTCAACATCTGACGCTAAATAGACCATTGCTTCTTTAAACTGCTGGTACACAATGTTATCATAACTAGTGTGCATCACCGAGTATGCCAAAGTTATTCTATCTCCTCTCTAATTTGCATTATTAGTGTATATGTATGTCCAATTCTTGTCTCTCTTCCTTTCTTTCTGCCGTCCTACACAAAACTAGACGGTTAGGAGCTTGATCAACCTCACCTCATCCTACAGGGAAACACACCATAGCTTTTCCATGCCATGAGTTATGAATAGGAAGGTCTAAAGAAAGAAAACAGACAAGAAAAGAAAGTAAATGACAACTTAAGGAGAAGATGTACAAACTTCTGGTCCCCGTAGTGTAGATTATAACACTTCAACTTGCTGGAACCCTCTTGTGCAAATGTGCACTAGTCTATATTCTTTTTTTTTTTTAATTTATTTCCTAAATCCTTTTAACTAATACGTAAGAGACTAATCTCTTGAGATATGATCAGGTGTCTAAGTAAAGATCATTCTTAACAGTATATTTTTTTTCATATATATAAATCATGAGATCGAACTTTACTAGCCTATATTCTATACATATCAAACTGTGCAACAGCGATCAGTGAATGGGAAAGAGACACATTCATTCTCACAGCAATGAGCATATGGTTCTCTTAATTTGGACAACCCGAGAAAATGCATGTCTTGTTGTGACTGCTCAGAAGACAAGGCAAAAAATAACAAACACAATGCTTAAAATGTGTTACCACTTACTAGTACTGCCCTCTTATCCTTAATTGCAATCAGACAGTCAGTTTATCTTAGTTTGATTTTTCTTCTCCTTTTCTCTCATAGTCTCATTCTCTTGTAACACATTAATGTTCTGGTTAGGACAACCGAACGAGATAGGAATCCTTCTCTCCAATCAAAATGGGAAAGAGAGAAAGGTAGAGAGTAAAACAAAACCAAATTATCAGTTAAAGGACACAGCATTTCCTAATGTTACACCAAATTGTTGTTCTGCACAATCTTCTTTTGAGATATGTTACTTCCTTCTGCTTATTCGGGTTGTATTTTGGTTTGGACGGCTAAGCTAAGCGAGGTGAAGAAACCTTTGCTTCAATCAAATAACTAGAAAGAGAGAGATGGAGAGGGGAAAATAAAAGGAAATAAAAAATAATAAAAGATGGAAAGGATTTCCAACTAATCAAGTCAACATGATCACTTCCTTTTATCTTAAAAAGGAATAATGTAGATCTGTACGCATGTCAATTTATCCAGAGTCAAAATGTTTAAAATAATTAATTTTATTCTCTTATTGATCATGACTTGTGAACAACTGGATGTAGTGATGTGTTATGTGTACATAACACACATGGTGGTTGGATCGAGTAGCAAGCTAATTAATTATGTCAATTACGTACCGTCCAGTCTCCAGAAGGGCCTATGTTATTATACGAATAAAAATATCTTATAGCATGTGACTTTGCCGACTTGTTGAAGTTTAAAACCTGAGAGTGTTTGAGAAACAGAAAGATGCTTTAGAATCCCACATTCGGAATAAAAATGTGTTCAAAACTACATCCTTATACGTCAACATCCTTTTGGAAGGGAACTTTTTGTTTTTTAAATAAGTTTAAGAGAGAAAGTTGAGAAGAGCATGCGAATTTTTATTTAAAATTACATATAGCTACGTAGTTATATATATGCGTTCTCAATGAGAGAATAAACTTGATTTAGGAATAAAATATACCCATTCTCACTTTGATTTAGGAATTCGGCGTTTATTATAAGGGTTCACTTTGTTGTTACCTTTTTTGAAGGTTGTAAATTATAACTTTTTTTTGAAGCATTGTGAGCCGCACATTTTGTGACATGTGCTGGAGAAAAAAACAAAGAATGAAATGGCATGGAAAAGAAAGAGAGAAGCACCTAAGCAGGTGATGGAGAGAGAAAGAAAAGGTGACAGAGAGAGAGAGAGAAAAAAAAAAGGTTAAACTGATTTTACTTTTTGTTATGAAAGGTTTTAATTTGTGCAAAAAGGTCCCTTATTGAAAATGAGTTATTTTTATTGTTTTTAAGTAAAAAAGTTGTTAGGTTTAGTGAAGCATTAATTATGTAAAAGTGAGAAATAATTATAAAAAATATAATTATGAGAAATATAATTATTATTCAAAAAATAAAAATAAATTTTTAGAGCATTTTTCCAAAACATTATATAAATATTAATTTTTTTATCACAAATAAAACAGATTTATATTTTTTAACAATATTTTGTTATTAAGTTATTAAAAAATAAATTCAAACATTATACATAAGAAATATAATCTTCTTGACGATACTTTGATCCTCTTTTTTATTTGTGAGAAAAAATTAACATGTTAACAATGTTTGGGAAAAAATACTCTACATCTTTTTTATCATATTTCTTTTATAATGCTTTGAATAATAATTATATTCTACACAATTTTTTTTTTTTTCCTTTTCACATGAATTATCTTTGATATATATATATATATATATATATATATATAGTAGCTTTAAAATATACGGTTAATTTTAATTTTGTCAACGTTATCCTAGATTAATTGTATTTATTTACATGATTTTTATGTTCTTAAATTTTTTCTTATTTCTTATTTTAATTTTTTATTACGTAATTTCTCGTGACATATAGTACTTTTAAGTTCTTATCACATGTTGCTTTCTTCATTCGGCAAGTTCTTCTTTACATGTATACTAGATTTGTAACTCATGCATTGCATGGGGGGTGAAAACTTCAGTACAATTGTAGAAACTCAGTTTTCAAATTTTAAATTTAAATTATCATCAAAATTATTAAAATTATTGAGATAATTTATAGAAATAATTTGAATTTGTTTATATATGGTAACACGTGATTCATTCGATTACGGGAGTATCATCATGTCATGTGAGATTAACCATAAACTAACTAACTAATTATCACATTTAATCTAATTTAAGAAATTCGTGCATCGCACCAGTAATAAAACTGGTTAAGCAGATATTTGTGGGATTTGTAAGTTCAAAAAAAGAACGTTTGTGAGGCAGTAATTGAGTAAAACTTAATGTTTAACTAATAGGGTTAGTTGCAGTGAGTTTATTAATGCTTTAACTAAAAGGAGTGGTTAAATCTATATGGGTTTTTGGGTTTTTTATTTGGAAAGCACCAATTAGATTAACTATAATGATATTGTCTGTTTTTTTCTTGTAAGAAATAGGTAGTGAGTTATATGCTAGAAGCTCTATATTGGTATGAGGTTTGAATGCTGAAAATTGTAGTCAAATACAACATTACACAATGTAAGATTCAAACATGAAAAAAAAAATGCAAACAAAACGGTATTGTAGTTGATTACATGATTGTGTAGTTAGCTACTTAACCACACATGTTATTGCTTCGAATTTGTGTAAAAAATATTACGGCTTGAAAATATTAATTAGCTAATTGGGTATATTTAGGTATGTGTAATAATTATATGTGAAGATCAGATTTTTTTTTCCAATTTTGCTTTAAAGCTTCATTTTTTAATACAATGATTCAAAGATATCTATGTTTATACAAATAAAAGTCATTGGATATAAAAAAGTAACAAATGTTAGTGCGTGAAATCAAGAGAAAAAAAATGTGTCGGACGTCAATACGAGAAATTAAACAAGAAATAATAAAAAATAAAATTACAAAATAATACAAGAACATAGGATTAATCACAATTATTTTATTGGTATTGGGGATGAAAAATGAAGTAAATATATGATTTAATCAAGGATAATGAAGAGCCTAAATAAAGAAAGTGACACTTGTCAACAAGAGAAACCAAGTAAAAAAAAAGAAGATCAAATTCAATAACCTATAATTTAAACGAAGCATGAATTATATACTATTAGATACTAATCATGAACATTAGGCTATTGCTTAAGCTAAGATTATACTATTAGACACTAATTATGAACATTAGAACATGCTTAAGCTAAGATTATACTATTAAATACTAATGATGAACATTGGACCCTTAATTAAGCATGAATTATACTATTAGATATTAATCATGAACATTGGGCCCCTGCTTAAGCTAATATTATATTATTAGATGCTAATCATGATCATGGGCCTATGCTTAAGCATAAATTATACTATTAGACACTAATAATGAACATTGAACCCTTCCTTAAGCTAAGATTATACTATTAGACGCTAATCATGAATATTGAGCCCATGCGTAAGATAAGATTATACTAATAGATACTAATCATGAACATTGGGTCTGTTAGAATATTTAGAACATATCTTGAAATTAAATTAGGCTTGATTTTGTGTTATCTTAGGGATCTAATTTCTATATAATTAGAGATACTATTTTAATTATATTTGATTGTATTTCCTTTTTTATATAGACTCCATCTCCTATAAATAAGAAATTCTCTTGTACATACTAATTATCAATATTTGTCTCCCTGTTTTTATTTCTAACATGGTATTAGAGAGGTACCATTTTCCGTTACCTGTCACATCACTATTCTACTGCATAATTCTAAAAAATCTAGAACTCTGATTAGTCACTTCTCATGCCGTATTCTAGATATTCTGACAATCCTTTCACTCACCATCACTGTTTTTCCATCACTCCGTTCCAAACTCAGTTGCCACAGTCATTGTCCTAGATTTCATACTCTATTCTAGACTCCGATTACTATCCTAGATTCCAAACTCCATTTTTTATCCTAGATTCCATACTCTGATTACTGTCATAGATTCCAATCTCTAATATGAATCTCCAATATGCATATTTGTTCAGTTTCGCCGATCAGTTCCGTCTAATCCAGCCTGAATGATTAGTTCCGTCTCCGTTGTTCCAACCTCGAATCAGTTCTGTCTGATAGATTGGCTTCGTCTCTATTGTTTTAGTCAAATGCAGATTGGTTCCATCCCATATGCAGTTTGGCTCTGTTCCTATTGTAGATTTTCCTAAATGAAGATGGTTTCATCCCAAATGCACTTTAGGCCTCTTGGTTTCTTCAAGATCTTGACATTGTATTTTTAGAATATTTTTAGTTTATTTTATTTTCGCATGTCTAATTGTAACAAGTTAAAGCTTATTAGTTTTAGCTTGAGGGGAAGTGTTAGAATATCTACAACATATCTCAGAATTAAATTAAGTTTGATTTTGTGTTATCTTAAGGATCTAATTTTTACATAATTAGAGATACTATTTTGATTATATTTGTTTGTATTTCCTTCTTTATATAGACTCCATCTCTTATAAATAGATAATCATCTTGTCTATACTAATTAATTCAGAAATATACACAAATTTATCAATATTTCTCTCACTGTTTCTATTTCTAACAGGGCCCTTATTTATGCATGGATTATACTATTAGAAACTAATTATGAACATTAGGTTATTGCTTAAGTATAAATTATATTACTGCACACAAATCATGAACATTGGGCCCTACTTAAGTTAATATTATACTATTAGACACTAGTCATGAACATTAAACTCTCATTTAAATAAGGATTATACTATTAAACACTAATTATCAACATTATTTAGATTATGTTCTAAATAAATTTTGATTCATTTGACATTGTGTTAAATTTTTTAAATTATTTTGACATTGAATAAAGCATATAAATATAAAGAGTCATATCTAGTTAGAAATTTAATCTTTTCGAATTGTTCAAGTTATTTTTCATTAAAAGTTATGTTATTATTTTATATTTAAATATTTTTTATTCACATCGCACTAGATTAATAACTTTATATAAAAATATATTAATATCTACATGAATTTGAATATTTTATAAGAAACCATATTAAAATTAATTTAGATAAAATTTATTATTAGCAAACTAAATTAATTAATTAATTATATTTTCAAATTACTATATTTATCTGGATATATATATTTGTTCTATAATATTTAAAAAACTTGAATATGTGCATCATATAGGAGTGAAAATTTTAAATGAAAATATAGTAAATTAATTAACTGTAATTTATTAAGAGGAAGCTAAATTTATTAAATATATTTTTTAAATTTTTTCGTTCATATATATAATATATAATATCTAAATATATTATATTTATATTTCACCGGATTGAAAATTTTGTATGAAAGTATATTAATATTTACATATATAAAATACAAACTTTACAAAAAAAAATTATAAAATCAATTGAAAAGTATTGATTTATAATAAAGTTTATTTAGTAAGATTGTTTAAATGTTTAGTAAGACTTATAAAACACATATCATATAACAACAAGGTTTCATTGATGTTTTGAGTGAAGAAAAGTTACCATAGGGGTAACTTTTCTTTACTTGGGATAACTTTTCTGAAGAATTATGTAAAAAAATCCTAAATCCAGGTAATTTTATACTAAACTTAGGTAACTTTTTGCCTATCTAAGTAACATTTGATTAGATTCAAAGTAACTTCTCCCTCGTAAGGTAACTTTTCTCTAATTTTGGATAACTTTTCATGAGATTTGGGTAACAAAGCCCCAAAATAGGATAATTCTAGGCCAAAAGTGAAATAACATTTTGTTAGTTATAGCAACCATCACCCAAGAGGAGGGGTGAATTGGGTGATTACAGATTTTTAGAAAAACATTGAGAAATTATGCATTTTGATATTTTCAATCAATACATGCAGCGAATAAGTTTAACAAAGATACAACTATCAGATTTCTCAAATACCACTTTTTCCTTCCTTGTGTTTCATAGGATAAATTAAGCAAATAAGTTAGACATCAAATTCAACTCAAGCATATATAATTAAAACACAAATGTAAAGGAGATAGAGTTGAGAAGAGCACACACAAGGATTTATCTTGGTTCAGCCATCAACCACTTGTGGCCTACGTCCAGTTCTCAAGTAAACCACCAGAGATTTTTCACTAAACCTTCAAGCTTGAACAGGTGCTTGAAAATCTTTACAAACCAGAGTACTCTTCAAATCTTGGGATACCTCACCCTCGTGCTTGAGCCTCGACAGTCAAGGATACCTCACCCTTACAATTTCTTTGAGGGACACCTTGTAACAACCCAAATTTCCGTATCTCTTAAACAGTAATTTTGACAGTTAACAGAATTTTACTGTTTAGTAATTTCTGTACACTGTAAAATTATTTTGTTTATTCCGTTAGCGTATTTGATCGTTTTGAGTGATTTACTCTGTGTCAAGAAAATAAAAATTTTCGGGCCGGGGAAAACTTTACGTAATTTAATTTTTACCATTAGGTAATTATTTTACGTAATCTAATTTGATATTTGTGTGTTTTCTAATATTTGTAATTTTTGTGGATGATTATTAATTTTTTTGACTGTATGTGGGCCCAGGTAGTCCTATGTGGGCCCAGGTGACCTTACGTGGGCCCAGGTGGGTCCCACAAAGCAAAATTTTTTCTACGCATAGAAAAATTTGTACTGTTTAGATGGAGATAAGAGATCTTACTAAACCTAAATCCGGAAACAGTTTTAGAAAATTTCTTGTACTGTGTTTTGTCAATATTTATTTATCTACGATAAAAATATAAAAATATATTTTCTTTCGTGGGGTTTTAAAGCAGATAAAAATATAAATTAAATTGCTTAAGTCAACCTTGGTGGTTTGGATATCCACCATTGATTTAATTAATGATGGAGACTTGATCTTGATTTAATCAATGGAGATTTGATTTTAAAAGTGAATAAGATCATTTATACCCGTTAGATGGAGATTAAATCAAGGGTAGAGATTTGGTCATATAAAGTTTCTAATTATGACCATTTGTAACCATTGGATTTAAAGTAATTAGATCAAGATTTGGTCTTGAAAAATGTAACAAGGACCATTTATGACCATTGGATGAAGATTTAATCAATGGTGAATATTTAGTCTTAAAAAGTGAAAAAGACTAATTATAACCCTTGGATTAAAAGTTTGAAGAGCAATCTTGACCATTAATTTTTGGAGACACATCCAATGACTAAATTTAAAGGAGAAAAATCTAATGGCTTTTATTAAGTCTTCTAAATCAAAAGTCTAATAAATCCTAACCAATTGATCTAATCAATGGCTTAAATGGCTTCAAATAATGGTTAGTAAAAATTTGTCACATTTTAAAGAAGCAACAGAAGGTGGGGGCGGTTTTGGTTGTTTAAAAATAAAAAAAAGTTTTGATGACCATTATTAATTGCTTTATAAATTATCGCTACATGATTGTTTTGTTTTCTTCCTTAGGAAATTTCTTGGAGAAAGTAAAAAACATATCATTTCCTATCACACTTTATCACTCTTTTCTCTCTTCACTCTACAATGCATTCTCAAAATGGATTCAATTAATTCATGTTAGTCAACAATAAATGGCCTACTTTTTGGAAGCACTCCATGGTCAAGAAATAATGGAAGACAAGGAAATCTATATTAAATGGATTTGTCACCTTCCTAACAACCATTTAATATATAGATATATTTCATTTTCCTTCCATGCATTTGCATGCATTCCTACGGCAATGGAGAGCAAATATATATTAGAATGTCTTTAATTGAACAAAGTAAGACTAAGTCAACAATGGTGGCTTCTTCATTTACTTCCTACGGTCATGCATCAAGTTAGAAGACAAATTTTACATTCAAATAATACTTGATCATTCTTCTAATAATAATTGAAGAAACTATACAAAATTAGTCAATTTTAGTGGCCATTCCTTTCAAGTCTACGGCCATGCATGTTTGGTAAAAGAAAAACATGCTATCTTTCATTCATTATCACTTTTGTTTTTATTTCAAGATGGCTCACGGCCAAGGAGGCATTAGAAAGCCAAAAATCATTTCATATCTCACTTTATCACCTTTTCTCTCAAATGAATCAATACCAATTATTTGATCAAATAATACATTTTTTTTCTCTCTTCACTCTACGACAATCACCAAAGGAGGAGGGGTGTTTATGTTCATTTTATCTCACTTGAACTCCTAAGTCTTCTATCCATTCTCTTTCTCCTTCTCTCCAAATTGAAGCTCACGGCTAGCTCATCAAGAACCATCATCCAAATGTTTTTAATTTCATCCAACCATAGATCTTGAATCTACATGATATTCTAAGCAATTTTCATGTTGAAGACTTTCTCTAAATCACTCATCTTCAACCTTATTCTTCAAGCTAAAGATTGAAGCTCTTAGATAATTTTCTCTCTTTTCTCTCCTTGATGGATTCGGTCATGACTCCTAAGTATGGCTTCCATCACTCTTTAATTTCAACCAACCATATTTCTTGAATCCTCACCTTATTCTAAGCAACTTTCATGTTGGAGACTTTCTCTAAATCATTCATCTTCATGGACTTTCTTCAAGATCAAAGTTATGAGGTATTTATGGTGAAGTGTAAGGAAACTTCATTTCTTCTCTCTTTTTCATGATCTAAACCATGTTTGATCCATGGTTTTCTTAATCAAGCTTAGTATACTAATTTTTATGTATTTTGTTTTGTATTTGAGAAGCCCTTGGTGATGAAGGACTTGGAAAAAGAAGCAAAACAAGGAGCTTTTGATGATCTTCAAGAGGTAAGAGGGAGATCCATCTCACCAACCAAGCATGGTGGTGAGAGATGGTCTTATATTTGATGGGTATTGAATCCATGTGAGGATTCATATCCATGGTCATGTAATAATTTATATGTGTTTATGAGCTTTGATTAATTGCCTATGCTTAATATGCTTTGCATGAGTTTATGATTTTGATGGTATGCTTATACTATGCATGATTATAATATGACATGCTTATATATATATATATATATATATATATATATATATATATATATATATTGTATGTATGTGTATGCATGATTTGATGATGGAAAGAAAATTAATTTTGGTCCCAATGGCCAAGGAGAGCTACGATTTTGATGCCCTTGATTAGGGTTCATGTTGAAAATTTTTCAAGAACAAGGAAATTAATTTGTTTAATTAAAATTATGAAGTGGAGAAAAAAATGAATTTTCTTGGTTCTAAAGGCTATGGAATTTTCGGCCAAGACACCTCAACATAGGTGTTTATAACTTAATATTTTTATGGAAGAATAAAAATTGGATTGATTTGAAGAGTATGAAAAATAAACAAAGGATATGTTTTTCAAGAGAACAAGAACATGGTTTTGAAGGATTTTTATTGATTTATTTTGTGTAAAAAGATTCTAAGTGTTTTTCTAAACATGAGTTTTGAATGAAACGGACAAACGTTGATTTTAAGGATTTGCAAAGAAAGTGAAAAAGAATTTGCAAAGAAAGTGAAAATGAATTTGAACAAATGGGTTTGGTTTTTATGACCATAAATCGCATGGTTTTGAAAACAAAGAATTTTTAATGATTTTGTTTGTGTAAAACCATATCAATTTAGAAGGAAAAATATTTGATGGCTTCAACGGCCAAAGACTCTGATTTTTGGAGGTTGGAATAATTTTGGTTTTATGAAACGAAGTAATTTTAAAGTGGAAACAAAATGTTTGAACAAAATGATTTAGTATAAGGATTTTGGAAAGGGAATCAAAATATTTTATCACTTGAGAAATGAACTTTCATATGAAAATGAAAAAGAAAAGTTGCAAGTGTTTGAATCTTAATTTGTTTTGAAAAGAATTAATTTTAGAATTGATTTGGGAAAAATGGAGAATATAATGGTGTTTTGAAAATTTACTAACGTATAACTTATTTTCAAGTTTTGAAATACGTTAGAAAATGTTAAGTTTTGAAATGTTGATTTATATCAATGGAAAAGTGATTTTGTGAATTATATTTTGAAAAAGAATTTCTTGAGTAAAGAACTGTGGAAAAATATTTTCTTGAGTAAGAAAATATATTAAATGAAGTATAAAGTTATATTATTTTGAGAAAAGTTGAAAAGGAATTTTTTTTAAGGTTAAGAAATATTTTCTGTAACACCAAAGTTAATAATAACAACTTGCCTAGTTTGTCAAAAATCGAAAGTTAACACCAAAGGCCAGCTGGGATGTTGCAACCATTATCGATTCCAGAATGGAAATGGGACAGCATTTCTATGGATTTCGTTACTGGTTTGCCAAAGACAAGGAGAGGTCATGATTCGATATGGGTTATAGTCGATAGACTTACGAAATCGGCTCATTTCTTACCAATCAATATTAAATATTCATTGGAAAGATTAACCCGCTTTACATCGGCGAGATTGTCGGATTACATGGAGTGCCTACATGTATAGTTTCTGAAAAGAGATCCGAGGTTTACGTCAAGATTTTGGCGAAGTTTGCAAGAAGCTATGGGAACCAAGTTACGATCGAGTTCAGCGTATCATCCTCGGGACGACGGTCGGACGAGAGAAACTATACGCCTTTGGAGGATTTGTTACGGGCTTGTGTTTTGGAACAACGGAGAGGTTGGGATGAATTTTTATCTTTGATAGAATTCACCTACAACAATAGTTTTCACGCAAGCATCGGAATGGCACCTTATGAAGCATTGTATGGAAGACGATGTCGAACGCCGCTATGTTGGTATCAAGATGGGGAGAGTATAACTGTTGGACCGGAACTTGTACAACAGACTACAGATAAAGTCAAGATGATACAAGAGAAGATGAGGACGGCACAAAGCAGACAGAAGAGTTATGCGGACAAACGAAGACGATCTCTTGAGTTTAAGGAGGGTGAGCATGTATTTCTAAGAGTTACTCCTACGACGGGTGTCGGAAGAGTAATTAAGTCGAAGAAGCTTACCCCTAAATTCATTGGACCATATCAGATTATCAGACGTATAGGTCCTGTAGCATATCAAATTGCTTTGCCGCCTTTTCTATCCAATTTGCATGACGTGTTTCATGTGTCTCAATTACTGGAAGTATATACCGGATCCGACACATGTTATACGACCAGATGACGTGCGATTAAAGGAGAATTTGACTTACGAAACTTTACTGTCGTCGAATAGAGGACGAAAGGTAAAGCGACTTCGAGGAAAGATGATTGAGCTAGTGAAAGTCATATGGAATGATGTGACGGGTGAGGCTACTTGGGAACTGGAAGATAAAATGAAGGATCGATATCCTCATTTGTTTGAATGAACATCGAATTTCGAGGACGAAATTTTTATTTGTTGGGGAGAGTTGTAACGCCCAATTTTTAGAAAATATTCTCAATGTATCTTGTTTTACTGTTTTTCATGCTTTTGTATGAATGACCGTGTGTCCCTATTTTTCTGTTTCTCGATTTACGTATGAAAACAATTACGATAATACTTGGCTCAAATTTTATTTGATCGTTTTTTGAATAATTTGTCTCGAGACAAGAAAATAAAATTTTTTTCTGAGCTACTTGTATTAATTTTTCTCGAAAGATATACAGCTAAATAATACTTGCTGGATATTTTATTTGAACGTTTTGGACAATTACCTACGTTGTGGGAAAAAATGGGAAAATGACCGTTACGTCCCGAACGTCTTGTTTTTGATTGTTTTTGTCTGTTTTAATTGTTTTCTTCTTGATTTAATGCCCGAAAATACTATCTGTGAATTTTTATGGACTTTTTGTGTGATTTGCTCCGAGGCAAGAAAATAATATTTTTCCTGGCCGGGAAATCTTATTTTATTATTTAGAATTGGGGGATCTTACTTAACCCGATTGAATGAGACTAAAATAATCTTTTAATTTTTAGGATTTAATCACAAATAAAATAATTTTATATTATTATAATATTATTTTATTAGTCAAGTATATTTTAGTGACAAGGGACCTAAATATTTTGCGGGACCCACAATTAGCCGAATCTGCGGTTAGATCGGTAGCTTAATTAATCACCGTAGCGGTAGAACTTTCCAGCAGTAGTGACTCAAATAGGCGACTCAAGAGAGCATTTAATATCTTTGTGTGACTCGGCATGTGAGTCACCGGAACCAACCAATGGGATTCAAGCTTGCTCACCAAGGCTTGATCTTGGCCTTTGATTCATCCAATGGCTTGGATGAAGCCAAGCAAGGTGCCCACCTTGCACCTCACTTAATGCTACGGCCAAGAGGCCTTAAGAGACCAAAAATCACCTTCCATCTTCATCACTTTTCTCTCTTCTCTCTTCAAAACCCTAGCCACCATTGTTGTCCATTTTCCTCCTTCCATTCGGCCAAGCTAGTTTCCTAACACTCCAACCATCCAAAAATTTTTCTAACCAAGTTTCCTTAACCTAAACACCATTCTAAGAACCTTTGTAGTTGGGAGTTTCTTCAAATTCTTCCATCTAGGGCTTGGAAACCAACCTTGAAAGTTTTACCTAGAAGGAAGAATTTCATGCTTTTCTTTTCTCTATTCTTTTTCAAAGTTCTAAGCCATGATTTTTCCATGGTTTAGCTTCTTTTTCATGGTTAGTAACATGTAGGTTTTGTTTGAGATTTTTAGGTATTTGGTGGAGTGAAAACCGTGACCTAGTAGGTGTGAAAGCAAGCTTTTTGTCTTCATTTAAGGTAAGAGGAAGACAATTCTTATCATCCCTTGATGGTGGTAAGAAGATGGATTGTTTGTAGAATCCATAAGGATTCAGTTGTGGTGTGTTTATTGATGTGTATTTGTTAAGTTTTGTGGTTGCTAGTAGCTTAATTGTTGTATGTTAGTAGCTTTCTTGTTTGGTAATTGTAATAATTTTGCATGTCTAATAGCTTTTGATTGTATGTCTATAAGCTTTAAATTAGGTTTTATGTGTTAGAAATATTTTGCATGTGTTAGAAATATTTTGCATGTGTTAGAGATATAAATGCATGTGTTAGAATTGTATGATAAGGTTTAGGATGTGAATAACATGTGTAAATTTGTATGAGTGTTCCAAAGAACACATTCCCTAGCTCACGGCAATGCCAAAGTGTGAGGACCAAAATGTTCTCTTCATTTTTCCTAAAGTGCAACTTAATTGATTAGGAGAAATAAGAAGGTTTTAAATGGTTTTGATCAAAGAAAAGGAATTTATAAATCAAATGGTAAAGATTTAGTACATTTTGGGCCAACATGCCTAAAAGATTTATTTGATTCAAAATCATTACTTTATAACATGATTTAATGAATTTAGATAAGAAAATACCTTTGACATGATTTAGAAATCAAATGAGAAAGTTTTATAAAATTCGGCCAACATGCCACTATAGGTAATTATGATTTTTAAAACTTGATTCCAAATCTTTTTCAATCAAAAAGAGATAACCCAAGTTAAGAAGAAATTTCTATAATGATTTTTGAAGAAACAAGTTGAGTAGAATTAAGTTTAAAGGTTAAAAACTAGTGATTTTATCATTAGGAAGTAAAATACAGAAATTTTGAGAAATTTTCTAACATATAGCTCACTTTAGGTTTTGAAGCATGTTAGAGATTTCAAAAGAGAATTAAATGATATGGATAAAAAATTAGGTAAATAGAAAATTTTATGGAAAATTTAGAAAACCATTATTATAAGTTTATAAACAAAATGCTGTCAATTTTTAGTAAAAATGAACTTATAGGATAGTCAAAATATCCTAATGACAAGATATGCGGTATGAAAAATTATTCTACGTAGTTTAAATGTACTAAATACTATTTCTATCTGTTTAAACGGTAATTTTAAAGGCATTCGAATAAGAAAATGATTTAAAAATCCTACGCGATTGAGAAAACGTGTTAAAAATACTACGCGATTTTAAAAACAGAAAAATATCTTTACTCGATTTTTAAACGTTTGTAAAACGACGAGATTTCAAAAATGCGATAAAATTTCTACGCGATTGACCGTTACTACATTTATTTTTCATTTGAATCGGGAAAATGTGAACCCGTCATGAGCTTTTGAAAAATTTATTTTATCTCGTCGGAAAATGTGAACCCGTACGATCTTTTGAAAATTTATTTTATCTTTTCGGGAAAATGTGAACCCGTATGTGCTTTTTGAAAATCTATTTCTTTGTCGGGAAAATGTGAACCCGTCATGTGCTTTCCATCTATCTCATTATGTGTGCCATGTATTTGGTGGATTTGTTGACGAGACGAATCACATCGTGGTGTCGATGCGATAAACGTAGTGTGGTTCATTGTTCTAATGAACTTGGAGACTTTAGTGTACGGGATCCCACATGTGACGGCTTGGTCGCTCTCCGGGCCGGGTGCCGTGGTAAACCGATAGCACACTATGGTACTCGACATACACTATATTTAATCGAGATTAGTGAAATCTAGTAGTACATTTGCCTCGTAGTGCCACAACGTGAGACCGTGAACTACACCACGCCCGGATTGATGGATTCTGTATCGTGGGGCTATAGACGCAACGTGTGACAACATGCAATAGTTGGTGGGGCAGCCGTGGTACTATTAGGTTTTGCGAATCATTCCTCTCTCGATACTTGTATTTTTTTTAGCTCCATGGAGTAGGATTTTGTTATATTATTTATCTCTATGTCTATTTATTTCCATCTTATCTATTTATTTTATCTCGTATTTTATTTATTTATTTGTTCTTGTTATTATTTATTATTATATCTTATCTGTTTATTTATATTTCTTATTTTATCTTGTGAGGTTTTATCTGTGAAGTGACATATTGTGATGATACCTAAATTTTACTTCAATTAATTATTATAATTGTTAAAGCTTTATGTATTGCATGGACATATGTATATATTGTTTGTCATCTTTTTATTGGCCATGTTGTGATGATTTTATGTTGTCTTACCTCTTTGTTATATGTATTTTTCTGTTTATTTATTTTACGCGGTAAAGACTTGAGGAAGAGGAACATTATTCTTGAGATCGTGTACCAAAGAGGAAAGATCGGCAAAGACGTCATATCTTGACGATCGGGAACCATCCGATCATCCATATCCTCCGGATTGATTGTGAGGATGGCGACGCCAGATTTTTGGGATTCATTGAGCTGGTATTTCATGGAGGTGCTCGGCTTGGCATCTACGAGGAGACCGTGACTCGTGACGTATGCGGGACGTGTGACCGTGATCCTACGTCATCGTTTTGATGAAGAGCCCGTCATGACGACGACGTTATTTACGCACTTAGAGTTGCCCTTATCCATTAGGCGTTATTGGGGTGCTTGAAAACCCCGAGCCTAGTGAGATAAGCATCGTATCGACCGCGCGATCCCGTTATCGCCGTGTGTCGAGGCATCCGGATATTTATCCCCGATGATCATTTTCGGTGATAGTGATCCATCGAGGAGGATTAGATAACCATGATGTTTTTTTTGAAAATATAGTATGTACGTATATATTAACTCTTTTATTGCTTTCTTTTAAATTTTTGTTTAAATATTTGTAGTCTTAGTTGTAAATTATTTGTACAACTTATAACTTAACCATATGTATATTATCGGTAATGATGTTTTTTTTTTATTTATATTTTCCGCATTATCTTTTTATATCATATTTAATCTATCGGAATTATTTTACAACCCGTAATAATATTTAACTAATGTTTCACAACTTGGGTAGATTTTATTTCTATTTCTTTTATTTTCTTTTATGTGTGACATCCTCCAAAGGGGTGTTACAATGAGTTTATAAAACTTGGCGATGCATCACGTTAACAACGCATTGACGATACCCGACAAGAACACGATTCTTTTTTCAACAACTGGAAGATTGTCTTTGGGCTAAGGACAATTGAAGAGCATTCTCCTCGAAATTGTGAAAACCTCCATGGAGTTGTTTTTGAAAAAGCTTAGAGTCTTTGTGCACATGCATAATCTGACATTTATATTTGTGTGATATATTAATTGAGGAATATTGGCTATGACAATTGTTTTGAATACTTGGATGATGATGATGAGAGTTGATTAATGTTGATTGCATGGTCATAATTGTGATATAATCTATCTGTATGATATCATTTTTGTGTTATCTCTGTGCCATCCATGTTGGTATTAGGCGTAGGTGATCTCACCTCTTGGTTATGTTGTTTTTTGCTTGTGTCTGTCTTGTTAAAATCAAATAATAGAAGGATCGAGTTGTCTTAGACATAACGGGCGATGGATACTCGAGAGATTGATAAAAACATTGAAGAGTGGGCTGCCTCTCAAGTTCGAAGGTGTTCGAGTAGACAAGGAGTAGAGTTCGATGCAACAAAGTGGATACAAGATAAGGAATGAGTATGTTAAGTTTCATCGTTAGTGTTATACCGTGCTATTTAGTAGTACCCGTCATGGGGTTTATCTTGTTAAAAAAAAGAGTCTGTTAATTTTATATTTCTCTTTAAATTGTGAAATATTAATTGGTGTTAATATTGTCTATTAATCAGTTTAAATATATTTTCAGTATTACTTAAGAATTTCAGAAAGTTTATGTTTCAGTAAAGAAGAAATTTTAAAACCCTTATTTTATAACTCAAACTTTGTGCGAACTTCTTTTCAGATTATGAGTCGGGAGTCGAAAATGTGATACCCTAGGGAGGGTGTTACACACCTCACCCTCTTTACAATGAATCAAAGTATAAAAGAAAAGAAATTCTCACAAAGAGTAATTAATACAAATTGAAGCACTATGAGGCTCTTTTAGGATATCTCAAATTTTGGCGAAAAGAGCATAGGAGATAATAAAATATGAAACACGAATCAAAGCATAAGAGAATGGTTTTAGATTGTTGGGTGTATGTAAAAGATGACCAAAAAACATGTATTTATAAAGTTCTTTGAAAAAAAGCCATCGGGTATCATTTATTTCATCATTAAATGCATAGAAAATAGTCGTTATGTGTTTTTTGCCGTGTTTATTCGAATAAGCCAAGTCTTATTCGAATAAATCCAATTATAGCACACTAGGAAGTGTTTTCTGGAACATTTTTAAACATTGTTATTCGAATAAACCACTCTGGTTTCGAAAACTGAATTTGAATGGTCATAACTTCTTCATTTCTCATTTGTTTAAAGCAAATGGTCACTCATTGAAAATATATTTGAGTCTATTTTCAATTTCAGAACAAAACTCAAAGTATTTCAAAAGTTATGAACAAAATAGTAATCAAAGGTCAATTTTTCAAAACTCAAACTTTGCTGTTTTTCATAGTTTTGAACTACCACCATAACTAGCTTTTCAAAACTTGTTTGTTGGGTATTTTAGCATGTGAAAACCATTTGTAAAGATTTGAAAACATATTTGAGATATCCAGAAGGCTTCTTACATAAAGACCCTAAGTCCTATAAGCTATACCATTTAATCTTCCTTTGGACTTGGCCTTTGGCTTGATCTTGTCATTATCTTCATGTTTATTATCATCAAAACATGTATTCATTGTCCAATAGCCAATTATATTCTCTCCCTTTTTTATGATGACAAACTATCATTGAGAAAAGAGTTAGTTTAATTAAATTGGAATCCAAAAAGTTTTTAAAGAAACTTACTCCCCCTCTTTTTCTTAAGAGGTGATTTATATAAGAGATTTGCGCAGCTCCCCTGTACTTTTAGAATCCCAAAATCCGTTTTAGTTTTACCTATCTTTTCTCAAAAACATTCTCAAATTATAAGTACTCAAGCTTTTTCTCCCCTTTTTGTCATGATAAAAAAGATGGAGCTAGAGAAAACATAAAGCTAAAAACAAAGTATATTCAAGTCCAACAAGATATATTGATAACTCCATGAAATGTAATTATTTGGTTGCTTTGTCCTTATTATTAGGCATTGTTGGAAGACTTTAGCTCTATTTTTATGTAAAATTCATGTTGAAGTCTTCCTCTCTAATCTTGCTTTAACTCTTCCTAATCTTTAATTGGTTTGAGCTTGATTACATTTGTATTTGACTGGTTGATTTCTCAATTGCAGGATGGTCCCAAAAGAACCAACTTGAAGCAAGAAAAGGCCCTGCATTGAATGAGGAATCACAAGGCAAGCTCCAATACATCACGTTACGGTGCAAGGAACTCCACGTCGTGGCATCCTGCTCTCTGCCTGTGCACTATGCCAACCCAAGGCTGTCACGCCGCGGCGCAAGGAAGTGAATGCCATGGCGCTGGTGCCCTAAGTTTTGAGCGCCACAATGCGTATTATGAACGTCGAGGCATGATACGCAAAATCTGTGCATCTATAAATACGTGCCAAATAGATTTCTACAGGACTTTTTTCCCTTACTCTTAGGTTTGCTTATTTTTCTCTCTTCCGTCTCTCTTAGTACATTTTGGGGTTTTTGCCCATTGGAGAATTCAACAGCTAAGAAGGCATTGTGAGGTTGAAAGAGGGTTGAAGGAAGGAAGATCCAAGCTTCAAGGCTCAACCCATTGGGGCTTCTTCTTTTGTTTCTTCTTCTTCTCTCTCTCTCCCATTTATCTTGAATACAATTTTTTGTATTGCATTTTCGTATTCATTGTGTAGCTAGCTGTGTTTAGAGTATTCTTTGAATCTTCCTTTGAATATTGATTGATTTGTACCCTTTTGTGTTATATGAAAGATTTGGATTTTGTTCTATCATATTGTGCTTAATGCTCTCATTTGTTTGATCAGCTTGTAGGTGATTTGTTGAAATCTATTGAGCCTAGACATAGGACTTTGGGTTTTAGATCATTTGTATGATAGATGCACGTTGGACTTCATTCCAATGGAGGAGTGGGTTGATTTGTTAATAGGATAGACATATACCTATTAGCCGTATATAGTCTTAGTTGAGAATCGATCTTAATGCTTGTTGTTTGCTCTGATTCTCATGGACACATAGTGAACTAGGTAAATAACATATGGTTAATCGTCCTAGACATAGGCTTTTAACTAGGCTAGTTTCTCAGACTAACCTAATCTAATCATTTGTATGCTCATCAAGATTGCATGTTTTCAGTAAGAATAGGGAGTGAAGAAGGATTCTCTAAGTTCTCAACCTATCTTTACTTTTCTTTATGCATTGTATTTTATTTATCCACCATTTTCTAATTTACTTTTGCTTGAATAGAATTAATTAAGTTGTACGTTAATATTTAGCTTTAGAAGTTACCATCGTCCCTGTGAAGACGATCTTACTTATCATTTTTATTACTTGAGTGACCTGTGCACTTGCAGTTAGCAAAAGAGCGATTAGTTTCCGACTCAGCATATATTCATTCTTAGCAGACCAGAATAGTAACAAAGTCTAATATTATAAATTTAGCAATATAAACACAATATTCTGCATATCAACCACAAAGAAGTTCAAAGGAACATATATTCATTCATTGATCAGCCGATTACATTGTATAATCATCAAAACAACCATTTACATTTGCAGTACAATTACATTTACCAATTTCTTAGTATTCTGACATATGTTAGCCATAAATCAAGAGAATCATAGATATCAAACATTCACCTTGATGAAATATGTTATAGGGATCAAAACATGTATAGAACTAACATTATCCACCCTATATGCAATGACAAAATTAACAAGTTAGTATCCAATTAGATATTTTGTCAATGCTAAGCATACTTCTCATGTAAGGAAATCATCTAATCAGTTAAGATCAATTTATCAACAAGTATCATACACTCCATATAGAATATCACAATAACTTAGGGATAGAAATACTTATTTAGTTTGATAGAGAGTGATGCTTCTTTAGAATGTTCTTTGTTTATTGGTTCTTTGAATTTGAGCTTTCTTCCATTGAGTATTCTATTTCATTGCACTTGAAGAAAGTCTCTTCATGTCCCTCTTCATCCAACTCTTCTCTTTATCCACTTATGCTTGGCATTTCAATATTTGATGATCTTTGAGTTTTTGTAAGTAACTCCAACTTCTATGACTCAAGGCTCTTTGAGAATGTTGTGGTTCTCAATGTCATTTTCTTTTCTTTTTTTTTTTTTTATCTTATCATCACTTTTGTAGAACTTGGACCAGTTCAAATTTTCTGAATCTCAAGTAGTATAGTTGTATTTTCCTTTAATACATGCATGAGCTAATAGTCACCCTACAATTCAAAGTACTTTCTTTGGTATCTACCAATTTTGGATCCATAAAGGTTAGTAATTGATTATACTCAATATATTCATTCAAGTTCAACAATAATTTGACATTCAACAACAATTCAGCAAGGTTAGTCATTATGCCAAACTCATAAACAAATAAGCATTAAGGCAAAATAACAAATAAGTTTACAAGTGCAAAAGATATTTCATTTCATTGATCAATTTAGACAAGTACATAAATTCATCAAAATAATAACCTATTACATTTGGCTAAGCATTTGCATTTTCAGTCCAATTACAAAGAATTCAACATATACAACAAATTCTTGAGAAATGAAGGAGAAAAACAGTAGAATCTTTCATATAGTCTGTGTTTATTCGAATAAGAGGTTCTTTATTCGAATAAACTTATGAAAAACAATCAGTCTTGGCTTTCTGCCAATCATTATTCGAATAATAGTGCTATTATTTGAATAACAGAGTAAATATCAGGATTTGGCAATGCTTCTGTCAAGCGTTATTCGAATAAGGAATGCCATATTCGAATAAAACAAACAAGAAAATAGATTTAATAGCTACTGTAACCCATTATTCGAATAAGATCCATTTAAACATATAGCTACTAGAGACTATTATTCGAATAAGCAACACTTTATTTGAATAAAACTACTTGAAATACAACAAATTGTTAGCAGAAAATCATCAACCAAGAAACTTGTGATATCGAACCTTACCCAATGTTGGAGTATCTGTAAAACAAATTTTGGAAAACCTTCGACGCTCAAGTCAGTAATGATTCAAAAAAAATAATTCAATAATAAAACAATAATCACAAGCATTCATTTATATGCGTGATTGATCAAAATCTCAAGCTCAAGGATATTATCATCAAACATTTCATTTTAAACAAGCAGTATACTTTATCTAGCATCTTAACATGTAGAAGCATTTTTAAGATATAAGGCTAGAAAAGTATAATACAAGTCTCCACTTATCCAAAGGTTGCAAGTCTAAGCTTCTTGGAAACAAGGAAGATAACTTGGAGTTATTTTCGATTTTGTACTTGGAGCAGCTACTTTCAAGATACCATAGTGAGTTCTTGGCCTTCAAGCACACCTATAGTACACTTCAATTTTTAACTTTTGGTACCTAAACTTTTTTGGATCCTTGTGTGTTAGTTTTTTTATTATTAATCCATTATGCTCTCATAAAGATTAACTTTTTGATAGTATTTAAATTGATCACAATAAGTTAAATAACCAATTGCCATTAAGCACATAGAAAATAACATGCTTACTTTCATGATATATAGACAATTTAAAGCGTAGGAAGTATAAATAGTCATAGAATACCCTATGATCAAGCAATATGCATAATAGTGGGCAAATGATGTAATAAGAATGAATATAATCATGTGCTAAACATAATATTCAAAATTTTATCAAGTACACATGTTCTATTAAACATTTAAGGCTTACAAGGAATATACCCCAAATTCATTGACTTTACAAGTGTATGTGCATAAGAGGTAAAGGTTTTTGATACCTTGGTTTTGGTAATCAAGGAAATACTTTTTCTTACCCAGTGCTTCTCTTTTGGAGTCTTGAACTTTACAAGTTCTGCATTTTGTACTTGAGAAGCTTTGGTTGAAGTCATCTTCCTTCTTTGACCAAAACTTTTACCATTGTGCTTTGGAAGCATTCTTCTTGATGATTCCTTTTTCCTTTGACCAAACAGTCCATCCTTTTGAGAAATTTTCTGCATAATTGAAACACTAGGAGGATATTTTGGTACCCACTTCATCTTGAATCCTTGAATGTTAGTACTAGAACCTTTAAGATCTTTAGGAACCTATATCATACTATTTCTCATATAAGAATTTCTTCTATAATTGCATAAATGAGAAATATGTCCTAGATGACCACAAAAATTGCAAACAATTAAATTTAATGATGGCTTGGTCCTTTGAAGATTATCTTTGAAAAACTTAAGCCTTTTGTTGTTATTATATTCTATACTATTTTTACCATAAGCCTTGCTTGAATTTTCATGTGAAATAACATTAATTTTATTCTCATTAACAATAATGAAATGTAAGCAATTAGAATAATTAGCTTTGGAAAATTCGGAATATAAGTCCTCAACTTGATTTTCTAAATCAATGCACTTTTCACAAGAAGTTAAGATTTCACATTTCAAAGGCATTTACTCATCAAGAAAAGTATATTCATTTTTCAAAGTCTCAATTTCATTTTCAATGGAGGAAATTTTTTTCCAAACAAGATAAGTTTTTCTTTTCTAAATTCAACAAACTATCATACAATTCATCATATGCACATTGAAGTTTATAATAGGAAGGACTATAATCTAGTTTAGTATTATTTACCTCAAAGTCCTTTTTAGCTATATAAGAAGTAGTCTCAATTTTTAACATATTTGGCTCTTTAAGGAAATCATCATTTTCCTCATTGTTGTCCATCAAGGATTCAAGAACATCATCATTCTCAATTTTGTTTTGCTTTGCCTCTTCTTCAATTTGAGCACCATCATCACCAAGAGGTATTTGGCTCCCTTCAATAGTTTGAACATCTTTTTGAGGATATTTTTCATGACAAGCTTTCTTAAATGACTTTTGCTCTTCTTACTTTTTATTAACAACTTTATACACAAAATCATTGTTGGCAATATAAAGAGCATCGAGGGTGTCCAAAATTTCTTTGGCACTAGAGCAATTCTTAATTCTAGCATAAGCATCATCATTCAAACTACTTCTCAAGATTTGCATTGTTCTAATGTTCAAGGAAAAACATTTCTTGTCATAAGCATTCCAAGTTTGATTTGATTTGCAAGTAAATCCATCAAGCACAATATCCCACAAATCAAGATTAATAGATTACATATAAAATTCCATTCTAACTTTCTAATAGACAAAATGCACACTATCAAAGAATGGTGGTTTAGCAATTTCAAAACCTTCTATTTTGAAAAGCTTTCAATGATTGTTGTAACACCCTCTTTTTGTGAAGGGAACGTCACACCAAAAAGGACAATGCAAAAAATCAATCATAAACTAAGACCCGGTTCATTTAGATATCGATAAGCCTGTTTAGTGTCAAATCATATAAATAATTTGGTGAATTATTTTTTTTTTAAGAAAGTGATGAAACATATTTACAGCAAAATCAACATGAGAAATAAGCCATACATCATATATATATATATATATATATATATATATATATATATATATATATATATATATATATATATACTTATATCATACTTGTTTAGTTACATCAACAAATATACAAAATAAGCAAAAGCTTTACCTGCCCGAAATAATTACACATATATAGCCCACCAAAAGACAAAATATCAGGCCCTCAAAAATTCACAGATAACCATCAGTGGCTATCAAAAGCATCAGTCTCTCAAACTAACGAGAAGGAACTGTGGCTGGATCCTCCTCGGGGTCTTCATCGTCAGAAGAAATCCTCATTAGAGTAACCGAGTTACGAGCGGGGGCTCGTGCAAAGGATAAAAACGAGTCCTCTTGTGGGGTGCAGTGAAGATCACTCCACATATCACGAATGGGTAAGTAAAACTCTAAATGAACATTTGCAGTGAAATTAAAAATAGGTGGGTCATAACGACCCCAAGCCAAAGACACCATCACGTCTCTATGGTAGACGCAGCGATCTATACGCAGGTTGATGTGCCAACAGTCCAGACCTCTATGAAATGTCAGGTTAACATACCTCAAAAAGCCACTTGGACGGGACATCATGCTCCAACAAGTACTAATCAAAGTCAGGCCAAAAGCCAGGGAATTCGTGTACTTCCTCTTCTTCACCAACGTCTTCAGAGAGCATATAAATAAACAGAATAACAGAAATACAGAAAAGAGGTGAGACATCCTACATTCAGTACCAATTATAGCAGTAAAGAAACATAACGCCGTAAGATGCCCACATAGCATAGTAGGAATAATAATCAATATCAAGATTCAAATAATAAATAGCTACAATTTCAGGCAGTTATAACATCATTAAAATAACAGTTTATCATCATGTGAATAAAATGTCAGTTAATATGTTGACTCACTATGCACGTGCACATGGTACCAAAATCTAACATTCGATACTACAAATCCTACTCCATGGAGCTAGACACAAACATCGGAGAGAATGATCAAGAAGACATGTCAGTATCTCGTCAGCCATAAAATCAAGTGCTTTTCCAGAAAATTCATATTTTGCGCAACATGGCTTTATACAACGACATTCTCACAAGATCGCGATATAGGACAGTGTCTTGGTCCGGATCGTCGGTGTGTTTGCATCGGTCTATCCCATGGCCTAGAGGAGCTACCAACTATCCGTTCGTGGAACACCCACACCGCGATGCCCCCAAGGTCAACGATATGACTTACACTAATCTATTCGCACCTGCACTAAGGTACGATTCAATCTCCTAGGCATACAACCTTTCAATAGAGTCCATCGGACTTTCACAATGCATGTCGACTCAATGCATATTCATGTATATTCCACAGTGATATACTCATTTCATAGCATACCACAATTTGGCCAAGTTAAACATCAACAGAATTTTTGGTCTCACTCATGGATCCACAATAACATATCATTAAATTCTCAAAGGTGATAATACACTTTTAAGGTCCATTATGGAGTTTCATCTTAACTTAACATTTCTTATGAAATCTTTCTCTAGAGAAATTCTCTTGAAATTCTTATTCAATCTTTATTTCTCTTAATTAGTCAAGTTCTTTAATTAAATTAAATCATACCTACTTAGAAAATTATTCTAATGTTCCTCCAAGTCTCACAAACTCTCTTGTTCTTTCATTAAGTTCAAAATTGTTCTAAGTTATATGATAAAGTCTTGTTCTTTATACTTTCCATTTTATGATCTCCTAATGAATCTCTAATTTTCTAATTAACTAAGTCTCCACTTTAAGACTACACTTTTGGCATTTTCACCTTGGGAGGCCGTGAGCCTCAAGGGAATTAGGGGTTTGAAATTTTCATTGTTCCATTGATTATTGTTCACTTAATTAGTTATTTCTCCACCTTGTTACAAAATTTTAATCATGAACACCCTATTGGAGGAGTTATGGTCGTGAACCTTATTTAAGGAGAGCAAGGAATCCTTGCTTCCTAACCACATTTCCAATCCATCAAAATCAATCCAAGATTATCAATACACATAAATACAACTAAATAAATTCATACAAGTCAATTAACACAAGGATCATTGGAAAAATCATATAATTAAGAGAGTAACCCTAACATGGGTTTCTCAAAATCAATACACAACAAGCTTCCCACTACCAATAGAGGTTGAAGTGGATAATCTCCCTCTTACTAAGAGAGAAAACAAGAAAAGCAAGCTCCTTTTTCTTTGGGAATTTCGTCCTCCACCTTCAAGAAACCCTAAGGACATCAAACTCATAAGAATCACAATCAAAGATTGAAAAAGGCATCCATGGTCACCAAAGTGACCATGGATCATGAAAATGAGATGGAAAAATGAGAAAGCTATGAACTTTTACCTTAAAGTCTCCAACTTTAAAGCTTGATTGGAAGAAAACGAAAATGATGGATCTTGGTGATGGTCACAAAAGAGAAAATGCTCTAGGTGATGAGAAATGGTAGGAAATGAGGTTGGTTAGATGAAAAGCTTGGATGGCCCAAAAATGGAGTCTTTGGCCATGGAAGAGGGGAGGAAATGAAGGGGAAAATGTTGAGTTTTTGAAGATGATCACCAATGGGAAAGCCTTAGGATGATGAGAGGAAGCAAGAAATGGAAGTAGTTTTAGCAAGCTAGTGGAGATGATCTCCAATGGTGTTGGTGCCGTGGAGAGGAGAAGAGAAGAGGAAGAGAGAAGTTGAGAGAAAAATAAGAGAAGAGAAATGGTAGAGAGAGAAAGTAATAGCTTTTGTGTTTTGAATTTTTAGGAGTAAAGGTGATAAAGTGAGAAGCAAAATTTTGGCTCCCCAAAATGGTCATTGCCATGGAGTGTGGGAGAGAGAAAGGAGGGAAAAGTGTGTTCTAGAAGCTTGGTAAAGCTTACATGAGAAGCTTGATACAAAGCTTCTTTGAGAAGCTTTGTTAGAAATTTGAAAAAGTCAACATGATTAGACATTAAGTAAATTTCTAGATAAGGTGATAAGAATTTTTACTACAAGCTATTATCTAATGGTCAATTGTTACAGTTAACAAAAATCAGTATTTATTGTCTAACGGATAATAAATTTGTACAACGATTTTTATTTATCAGATAAAAATCTCAAAAAATGTAAATTTTGTAAACTGTGTCTGACCTCAAGTTTAGTAAGATCTTCCGTCGACATTTCCACAGTTCAAGGTTCACCAACCTCGGAAAAAATATTTCATTTTTTCGGCTCCGCTTAGTGTACACGCAAAAAGAGAAATATATTAAAATATTCAATATTTCTAAAAAATTCACAAAAATCATAAATATTAGAAAATGACTATTTTTCATGAAATTATCAATTTTCGGGGTATTACAATTGCCAACAAACAAGGATCTTTAACATTAAGCGGCTAACATTTCAACAGAGAACGAAGCTTTGATACGACTTGTTAGCCATGACAACCATCACCCAAGAGGGGAGTGAATTGGGTGTGCAACATTGAGAAATTATGCATTTTGATATTTTTAATCAACATATGCAGTAGAATAAGTTTAACAAAGATACAACGATTGTAGATTTCTCAAATATCACTTTGGCTATAGGATAAATCAAGCAAATAAGCTAGATATCAAATTCAATTTAAGCATATATAATTAAAGCACAAATGTAAAGGAGATAGAGTTGAGAAGAGCAAACACAAGGATTTATCCTAGTTCAGCCACCAACCATTTGTGGCCTAGTCCAGTCCTCATGTAAACTAACTGAGATTTTACACTAAACTTCAAGCTTAAATAGGTGCTTGAAAACCTTTACAAACTAGAGCACTCTTCACATGTTGGGATACCTCACCCTCGTGCTTGAGCCTCGACAGTCAGGGATACCTCACCTTTACAATTTCTTTGAGGGATACCTCACCCTCTTTACAATGAATCAAAGTATAAAAAGAAAAGAAACTCTCACAAAGAGTAATTGATACAAATTGAAGCATTATGAAGCTCTTTCAGGATATCTCAAATTTTGGCGAAAAAGAGCATAGGAGATAATAAAATATGAAACACGAATCAAAGCATAAGAAAATGGTTTTAGATTGTTGGGTGCATGTAAAAAATGACCCAAAAACATGTATTTATAGAGTTCTTTGAAAAAGAGCCATTGGGTATCATTTATTTCATTATTAAATGCATAGAAAATAGCCATTACGTGTTTCTGGCCGTGTTTATTCGAATAAGCCAAGTCTTATTCGAATAAATCTTCTTATAACACATCAAGAAATGTTTTTTGAAACTTGTTATTCGAATAACCCTTTAGTTATTTGTTATTCAAATAAATCTTTAAAAAACACATTCTGGAACGTTTTTAAACGTTGTTATTTGAATAACAAATCCTTTATTCGAATAAACTACTCTGGTTTTGAAAATTAATTTTGAATGGTCATAACTTCTTCATTTCTCATCCGTTTATAGCAAATGACCACTCATTAGAAAGATATTTGAGTCTATTTTCAAATGAAATAAGTTTTAGAACAAAAATCAAAGTATTTTGAAAGTTATGAACAAAATAGTAATCAAAGGTTTGTTTTTCAAAACTCAAACTTGGCTATTTTTAATAGTTTTGAACTACCACCATAACTAGCTTTTCAAAACTTGTTTGTTGGGTATTTTAGCATGTGAAAACTATTTGTAAAGATTTAAAAACATATTTGAGATATCCAAAAGGCTTCTTACATAAAGATCCTGAGTCCTATAAGCTATACTATTTAATTTTCCTTTAGACTTGGTCTTTGGCTTAATCTTGTCATAATCTTCATGTTTGTTATCATTAAAACACGCATTCATTGTCCAATAGCCAATTACACTTTTTCCTCAAACCATATAATACTTGGTTGGATTCAAGTAATTTCCCTACCCAAGGTATTTTTTCTCCATTTTTGGATAACTTTTCTTAGGATTTGGGTAACAAAGCCGAAAATCTAGGTAATTTTAAGCTAAAGTGAGATAATTTTTTTCTCCAACCATGTAACTCTTGATTGGATCAAGTAATTTCTCTTCTCATGGTAACTTTTCTTCCTTTTTGGGTAACTTTACATCAAATTTGGGTAACAGCCCAAAATTTGGGTAACTTTAGGCTAAAGTGAAATAACTTTTTTCTTTATCCGTGTAACACTTGGTTAGATTCATGTAATTTTTCCAAATGAAAGTAACTTTTCTCTAAATTTGGGTAAATTTTCATTGGATTTGAGTAACAAAGTCTCAAATCTAGGTAACTTTAGGCCAAAATGATATAACTTTTTCCATCATCTATATAACACTTTGTTAGATTCATGTAATTTTTCCAAACAAAAGTAGCTTTTCTCCAAACTTGGGTAACTTTTTCTTGAATTTGGGTAACGAAGTCCCAAATCTGGGTAACTTTAGGCCAAAGTGAGGTAACTTTTTTTTTTCCATCCGTGCAACACTTGATTGTTAGTCATGACAACCATCACCCGAGAAAGGGGTGAATTGAGTAATTACAAATTTTTAAAACACTATTAAGAAATTAAGCATTTTGAAGCACTCAATTAATAAATGCAGCGGAACATGCATAAATTACATTAATATAGAATATAAAGAGTCTAGGGAAGAGAAAATCAAACTCAAGAATTTATCCTAGTTCAGCCACCAACCACTTGTGGCCCACATCCAGTCCCCAAGTTTAACTTGAGATTTGTTTCACTATTTCCTAGACTTTACGGGTGCTAGAAAAACCTTTGTACAAGCAAGAACACTCCTCACTCCTCACTCCTTGGGATACCCCACCCTTATGCTAGAGCCTCCAACTCTTCAAGCTTCAAAGGTGCTCGAAAAACCTTTACATTCAAGAGCACTCACAACACCTTTGGGATACCTCACCTTTTGTGTTTAAGCCTTACTACAAGGGAGACCTCACCTTTTTCTCTCTTGAGGGATACCTCACCTTCTTACAATGATTTTGAGATGAAGAGAAAGATTATAAACTCTTATAAGAGTAGATATACAACTTGAAGAACAAAGGAATAAAATAATTTTTCAATAAAGAGCTCAAAATATGATTTTGATTATTCAAGGATCAAATCAAGTGTTCTAGAGTTTCTAAAGATGTAAATGCTTCAATATACACTTATTTATAGAGTCCAAGTGATAAAAAAAAGTCATTGGTAGTGTTTAGAAATGACTTTTTTTTTATGAAAACTAGCCGTCTATAGCCGTTGGGAGTGCTTCTAGGCACATGGTAATCGATTACATAGACATTGTAATCGATTACATGGCTTCTGCCAAAGTTGTAATCGATTACAAGACTTATGTAATTGATTACATGCACTCTAGTTTTAAAACTGATTTTAAATGGTCATAACTTCGTTATTTCTTATCCGTTTAAAGCAAATGACCACTCATTAGAAAGATCTTTAAGTCTATTTTCAAATAAAATAGTTTTACGACAAAAATCAAAGTATTTGGAAAGTTATGATCAATAGAGTTACTGAAAGTCAGCTTTTCAAAACTCAAACTTGACTATTTTTTATAGTTTAAAGCAAATGGTCATAACTCCTTCATTTCTTATCCGTTTAATGGAAATGGCCACTCGTTGGAAAGATCTTTGAGTCTATTTTCAAATGAAATATGTTTTAGGATGAAACTATTGTGAAAGTTATGATCAAAATAGTAACTATAGGTTAACTTTTCAAAACTCAAACTTGACTATTTTTCATAGTTTTGAACTATTGCCATGACTAACTTTTCAAAACATGTTTCTTAGGCATTTTAGCATGTAAAAACCATTTGTAAAGATTTAAAAATGTATTTGAGCTCTTTTCTTGTAAAACTTCTATCTTTACATAAGAGAAAGCCTAAAAGGAAAATATACCAATTTTAGTCCTTAAGCTTTTTGATGTAATCCAAGCTTCCACAAATTTATTCTCTTCAAATCTTACAAATGCTAGGAACATCTTATCATTCTCATTCTTCTTGAGTTGAGCATGATTGTGATATTTTTATTTCTTGTTACAATGCTCACTCTTGGTACTTGGACTATCCTATAAATTATTGCTCACTTAAAACAAATATAGTTAGTCCAAATTCATAATTCAATATCTTCTTATGCATGATTCATAAATGTATAGCTCTAGTTAATCTAACATGCATATAAGACTTTCATAGGCACATCCAAATAAGACATTTATCAATTACTAATAGATATGCTCTATATATGATGCAACAAAAAACACTTTGCACATTTTCATTTAAATAGAGCCAAATCCAATATTAATTCATTATAATTCATATAAAACATTATTGGATATATTATATAAAGAATGCTACACATATCTTATTTCATGATTATTAAGTGAAATATAACTAGATAAAGTACATAATCATGCATGATATAATATAATCTATTAAGCACATCTATGTAGCATAAACATCATTTATTTTTGTCATATATTTGTCATCATCAAAATTTAACATATTAAACTATTGGGACAAACTTATTTCTATAATCTCCCCTTTTTTATGATGACAAATCACCAATGAAAAATATGTTGACCAATATAGAAGAATAGATATTCATGTAAACATATCAAATAATAAGCACATAAACATATTTTTCTTTCCAATTCTCACTCACCCTATTTGACATCAACAAAAAGGCTTAGGAAGAAAAGATAATATTTTCTCTCCACCTATAGATAAAACTCATGTTACTAAAAAGAGTAGGAACATCAAAACCAAAACCTTCTTCAAGTTATTCAAAATATAACTATCTCCCTCTATTTGATTCTACATATGATTCAAGAATAGAGAGATGAAACAAACATGCTTTCAAGATATAAAAGATTATTCATGTAATGCTTGTCACATTTTGGTACATCAACATTTAGCATATGATAGCAATAAGCTTAAGAAATTATGTTTAATATATAATATCTTGCATACCACATGATAAATAAGTATCGCTTAGTGAAAGTTACAAAATATCCATATAAGGTCATGTAATTAAGGTTTCCAAATAAAAGATCATACACATTGCCACATATCAAGCATTTCTTAATGAAAGCATCAAAATATATGAAATTTAAGAATGTTTACCTTCTTTCATTGATAGAGGAAAAGAGAATAAGAAATGGTTTTCATTGACATGTTGATAGTATTAACAATAAAACATTTCATATCAAACAAGGATGTAAGCCAAGAGATATAAACAACAGTTTAAGAGTTAGGCTCCCCCTTAAAATATGCATATTATCAAAATATAAAACATAATATTTTAACATAGTCATACATATATTTATAGTTAACAAGGACATGTAAGAAAGATACATAAGATGAAAAGAATAAACAACCATTGCTAATCAACAAATAATTATGATAAGTTATAAGAAAATAAGATAAGCTCCCCCTTATTGAAGCACAAGATAGATAAAGAGAAATATGTATGTCAAGACCATGTAAGCATATTACCATAAAGTAAAGCAAGACAAAACATACTTATTCTTAACCCATCAATCAAAACCATTTTAAAACTTTTTACCCCTTTTAAAAAGAATTTTACAAAGACACATTACACTTTCAAAAACATTTTAGAAAGGTAGAAGAGTTTTATATTAAACCACATATTCCTTGAAAGAGATCAAACCCAAGTCAAAAGAACATCTGAAAGTACTATTCTCTCTTTCTCATTGAACAAGAGCCTTAAGCAAATAAAACATTTTGAAGAACAAGGCTTATCATTTAAAGTATCTGTAACGCCCCAATTTTTAGAAAATATTCTGAATGTACTGTTTTCTGTTTTTCATGCTTTTGTATGAATGACCGTTGTGTCCCTATTTTTCTGTTCTCGATTTCTGTATGAAAACAATTACGATAATACAGGTTCAAATTTTATTTGACCGTTTTACGTAATTTGCTTCGAGACAGTAAAATAAAAATTTTTCGAACTCATCAGATTAATTTTTCTCGAAAGATATACAGCTATATAATACTGCTGGATATTTTATTTGAACGTTTTGGACGATTACCTACGTTGTGGGAAAAAATGGGAAAATGACCGTTACGTCCCGAACGTCTTGTTTTTTTTGTTTTCTTTGTTTTTAATTGTTTTCTTCTTGATTTAATGCCCGAAAATACCGTCTGTGATTTTATATGGACTTTTTGTGTGATTTGCTCGAGGCAGAAAATAATATTTTTCGGGCCGGGAAAATCTTATTTTATTATTTAGAATTGGGGATCTTACTTAACCCGATTCTCAATGAGACTAAAAATAATCTTTTAATTTTTAGGATTTAATCATCAAATAAAATAATTTTATATTATTATAATATTATTTTATTAGTCAAGATAGTTTAGTGACAAAGTGGACCCGAAATATTTTGCGGGACCCACAATTAGAATCGCTTAGATCGGTAGCTTAATTAATCACCGTAGCGGTAGAACTTTCCAGAAAGCGGTGACTCACTAGTGACTCAAGCATTTAATACTGTTGTGTGACTCAAAGACATGTGAGTCACCTGGAACCAACCAATGGGAATCAAGCTTGCTCACCAAGGCTTGATCTTGGCCTTTGATTCATCCAATGGCTTGATGAAGCCAAACAAGGTGCCCAACTTGCACCTCACTTGAAGTCCACGGCCAAGAGGCCTTTGGAGACCCAAAATCACTTTCTTCTTCATCACTTTTCTCTCTTCTCTCTCATCAAGAACCCTAGCCACCATTGTTGTTCCTTTTTCCCTTCCATTCGCCAAGACACTAACTACACCATCCAACCATCCAAAAATTTTTCTAACCAAGTTTCCTTAACCTAAACACTATTCTAAGAACCTTTGTAGTTGGGAGTTTCTTCAAATTCTTCCATCTAGGGCTTGGAAACCAACCTTGAAAGTTTTACCTAGAAGGTAAAATTTCATGCTTTTCTTTTCTCTCTTCTTTTTCAAAGTTCTAAACCATGATTTCTCCATGGTTTAGCTTCTTTTCATGGTTAATAACATGTAGATTTTATTTGAGATTTTTAGGTATTTGGTGGAGTGAAAACCGAACCATAGGAGGTGTGAAAGCAAGCTTTTTGTCTTCATTTAAGGTAAGAGGAAGACAATTCTTATCATCCCTTGATGGTGGTAAGAAGATGGATTGTTTGTAGAATCCATAAGGATTCGGTTGTGGTGTGTTTATTGATGTGTATTTGTTAATTTTTGTGGTTGCTAGTAGCTTAAGTGTTATGTGTTAGTAGCTTTCTTGTTTGGTGATTGTAATAATTTTGCATGTCTATTAGCTTTTGATTGTATGTCTATAAGCTTTAATTTAGGTTTTATGTGTTAGAAATATTTTGCATGTGTTAGAAATATTTTGCATGTGTTAGAGATATAAATGCATGTGTTAGAATTGTATGATAAGGTTTAAGATGTGAATAACATGTGTAAATTTGCATGAGTGTTCCAAAGAACACATTCCCAGCTCACGGCAATGACCAAGTGTGAGGACCAAAATGTTCTCTTCATTTTTCCTAAAGTGCAACTTAATTAATTAGGAGAAATAAGAAGGTTTCAAATTGTTTTGATCAAAGAAAAGGAATTTAGAAATCAATTGGTAAAGATTTAGTAAGTTTTGGGCCAACATGCCTAAAGGATTTATTTGATTTAAAATCATTACTTTATAACATGATTTAATGAACCTAGATAAGAGAATACCTTTGACATGATTTAGAAATCAAATGAAAAAGTTTTACAAAATTCGCCAACATGCCACTATAGGTAATTATGAATTCTAAAACTTGATTTCAAACCTTTTTCAATCAAAAAGAGACAATACAAGTTAAGAAGAAATTTTCTATAATGATTTTTGAAGAAACAAATTGAGTAGAATTAAGTTTAAAGGATTAAAACTAGTAATTTTATCATTAGGAAGTAAAATACAGAAATTTTGAGAAATTTTCTAACATATAGCTCACTTTAAGTTTTGAAGCATGTTAGAGATTTCAACAAAAGAATTAAATGATATGGTTAAAGATTAGGTAAATAGAAAATTTTATGGAAAATTTAGAAAACCATTATTATAAGTTTATAAACAAAATGCTGTCAATTTTTAGTAAAAATGATCCTATAAGATAGTAAAAATATCCTAATGACAGTATGCGGTATGAAAAATTATTCTACGTAGTTTAAATGTACTAAGTACTATTTCTATCTGTTT
Source organism: Ormosia emarginata (assembly GCA_029884605.1). NCBI lineage: Eukaryota > Viridiplantae > Streptophyta > Magnoliopsida > Fabales > Fabaceae > Ormosia > Ormosia emarginata. The sequence goes on along the minus strand of JAQQTP010000074.1, from coordinate 38,322,312 downwards.
AAACAGTAATTTTAAGGGCATTCGAATAAGAAAATGATTTAAAAATCCTACGCGATTGAGAAAACGTATTAAAAATGCTACGCGATTTTAAAAACAGAAAAATATCTTTACCCGATTTTTAAACGTTTGTAAAAATGACGGAATTATGAAAATGCGATAAAATTTCTACGCGATTGACCGTTACTATAATTATTTTATCTTTGTCGGAAAAAGTGAACCCGCATGTGCTTTTTGAAAATCTATATCATTGTCGGAAAATGTGAACCCGTATAGGCTTTTTGAAAATCTATTTACTTGTCGGAAAATGTGAACCCGCATGTGTTTTTGAGAATTATTTGTTTGTCGGGAAAATGTGAACCCGTGTGCTTTCCATCTATCTGTTATGTGTGCCATGTATTTGGTGGATTTGTTGACGAGACGAATCACATCGTGTTGTCGATGCGATAAACGTAGTGTGGTTCATTGTTCTAATGAACTTGGAGGCTTTAGTGTACGGGATCCCACATGTGGACAGTTGGTCGCTCCGCTGGGCCGTGGTAAACCGATAGCACACTTTGGTACTCGACATACACTATATTTAATCAAGATTTGTGAAATCTAGTAGTACATTTGCCTGTAGTGCCACAACGTGAGACCGTGAACTACACCACGCCTGGATTGATGGATTCCTGTGTCGTGGGGCTATAGACGCAACGTGTGACAAACAATAGTTGGTGGGGCAGCCGTGGTACTATTAGGTTTTGCGAATCATTCCTCTCTCGATACTTGTGTTTTTCTTTAGCTCCATGGAGTAGGGTTTTGTCATATTATTTATCTCTATGTATAATTGTTTCTATCTTATCTATTTATTGTTTATCTCGTATTTTATTTTTTTATTTTATCTGGTTATTGTTATTATATTTGGTTATTATATCTTATCTCGTTTATTCTTATCTTTCTTGTTTTATCTGTGAAGTTTTATTTGTGATGTGATACATTGTAATGATATCTAAATTTTCTTCAATCAAGTTATTATAATTGTTAAAGCTTTATGTATTGCATGAACTGTATGTATATTGTTTGCCGTCTTTTTATTGACCATGTTGTGATGATTTTATGTTGTCTTACCTCTTTGTTATATGTATTTTCTGTTTATTTATTTTACGCGGTAAAGACTTCGAGGAAGAGGAACACCTCTTGAGATCGTGTACCCGAAGAGGAGAAGACCGTGCAAGCGTACGATCGGTTGACGATCAAGAACCATCCGATCATCCATATCCTCTGGATTGATTGTGAGGATGGCGACGCTTGAGATTTTTGGGATTCATAGAGCCGGTATTTCATGGAGGTGCTCTGGCTTGGCATTTACGAGGCGATCGTGACTCTGTGACGTATGCAGGACGCGTGACTGTGATCCTACGTCATCATTTTGATGAAGAGCCTATCATGACGACGACGTTATTTCTACACTTAGAGTTGCCCTTATCCATTAGGCGTTATTGGGGTGCTGAAAACCCTGAGCCTAGTGAGATAAGCATCGTATCGATCGACGCGCGATCCCGTTATCGCCGTGTGTCGAGACATCCAGGATATCTATCTCCTGATGATCATTTTCATACTGAGAGTGATCCATCGAGGATTAGATAATCATGATGTTTTTTTTAGCGTCGGTGTATACGTCTCGTATATATTAACTCTTTTATTGCTTTCTTTCTTCGTTCTGTTTAAATATTTGTAGTCTTAGTTGTAAATTATTTGTACAGTTTATAACTTAATCATATGTATATTATTAGTGATGATGTTTTTTTTATTTTTGTACTTTCCGCATTATCTTTTTATTACATATTTCTGTCTATCAAGAATTATTTTATAACCCGTAATAATATTTAACAAATGTTTCACAACTTGGGTAGATTTTATTTCTATTTCTTTTATTTTCTTTTATGTGTGACATCCTCCAAAGGGGTGTTACAGTATCAAGATGGACTCTATAGAATATTTCAAAAAATTTATTTAGAAACATTCTTAAACATTCTCTCAAGATTCAACAAAACTTTTCAAAGCAAAAGAAGAGAGTACTACATTTATAGCACATATCTAATGATTTCCAAATTTTCAAGACAGTTAGGATGTGGAAATACTTTCAAGGTCTTAAGACAAGTTCAAAAGATTATCAAAGATATGGAACTTGAAAAGCTTCTTTCAAATATAATAAGAGATTTTGCCTTAAAAAAACTTTTTAATCAAACTAGAAACTATTTTTAAAACAAGAGCATGATTCTCATAGGTGTTATACCATTAAGAAACTATAGATCAAGAGAATCATAGATATCAAGCATTCTTCTTAATGAAATATGCTATAAGGATCAAAGCATGTATAGAACTAACATCATCCACCCTAGATGCAATGACAAAATTTGCAAGTTAATATCCAATTAGGGACTTTGTCAATGCTAAGCATACTTCTCTTGTAAGGAAAATATCTAATCATTTAAGATCAGTTTATCAACAAGTATCATACAATCCATAGCATATAAAATACCACAATAGCTTGGGGATAGAGATACTTATTGAGTTAGATAGAGATTGATGCTTCTTTAGAATGTTCTTCGTTTATTGGTCCTTTGAGTTTGAGCTTTCTTCCACTACGTATTCCATTCAATTGCACTTGAAGAAAGTCTCCTCATGTCCTTCTTCATTTAACTCTTCTCTTTATCCATTTATGCTTGACATTTTGATATTTGATTACTATATTTGAAACACATAGAGAAACTTGCAAAGCTAACGTCAAAAGTTCTCTAAATCATAAACTATCATCAAATATCATTTAAGCTCATTTACAAGCATAATTTAAGTTGATATATATAATGTAAAGTATGTACCACATTATCAATCATGCAATGTTAGCTCTAACAAGAATTAAGGAAGGACATATGCACTTGAACCCAAAAATATGGTTTAAGCATTTTAAGGCATGATTCAAATTTATCAAGAAACACATGATCATCATCATAACTTATATAGGCATTTTGGGCAAACAATGTTCATGTTAGGCATGTTATATCAAGTAAGAAATTCTAGTATGCACACATGATTCAAGCTTCTTACATTGAAGTTCAAAGACAAGTTCAAGGCATAAGATGAATCATTTACTTCTTGTTTTCAAGATATGAACATATCAAGCAATTTCAAACAAGAAGACATATAACTTTTAACTTTCCAATCTCTAAGTAAGTATATAAGACAATTAAGCATCAAAGAGAAAGGATTTGAACTACTTGTGAGCATGTGAATTTTCATATTTGAACAAATAAAATTGGTCACAAGCTCAAGAACAAAGATATTACCATAAAACATGTTATTCCAAATGAGCTGTGTACTTATCTAGCATGTTAGCATATGTAAAGACACTTCCAAGACACAATGTTAGAGAAGCACAACTTAAGGCACGTTAAGGCAAAAAACAAGTATCTAGTTCTCCAAATATCACATGATATTCAATTTAAAACACAAATAAGGATAAGAGATTGATATAATCAAAAGTGTACTCTTTGAGTTTTTGTAGGTGACTACAACTTCCATGCCTTAAGGCTCCTTGAGAATGTTGTGGTTCTCCATGATGTTTTTCATTACTCTTGAAGAACTCAAACCATTTCAAATTTTTCCAACCTCAAGTAGCATAGCTGCATTTCACTTCAATGGATACTTGAGGTAATAGTCATCCTACAACATAATTCAAAGTACGTTCATTGGTATTTACTAATTTTGGATCCATAGGTGTTATTTATTTATTATTAATTTATTATGCTCTCATAATGATCAATTTTTTCATAGTATGTAAATTTAACACAACAAATTAAATAATCAATTACCATTAAGCATATAGCCAATAACATGCTTACTTTTATGATATATATACAATTCAAAGTATAGCAAACATATCTAGGCATTGTAGAACCTTATGTACCAAGATATATAACAAATTAATGAGTTATGGTACAAAAAGAATGAACATAATCATTTGTTGAACATAATATTCAAATTTTATCAAGTACACATGATCTTGTCAATCACTTAAGGCTTATAAGGAATATACCTCAAACTCATTGACTTTACAAGTGAATGTTTAACTTTACAAGTGAATATTTGACTTTACAAGTAAATGTGCATAAGAGGTAAAAACTTTTGATACCTTGGCCTTAGTATCAATGAAATACTTTTTCTTACCCATTGCTTCCCTTTTGGAGTCTTGAACTTTACAAGTTTTACATTTTGTACTTGAGAAACTTTGGTTGAAGTCATCTTCCTTCTTTGACCAAAACTTCTACTATTGGGCTTTAGAAGCATTCTTCTTGATGATTCCTCTTTCTTTTGACCAATTAGTTAACCCTTTTGAGAAATTTACTGCATAATTGAAACACTAGGGGGACGTTTTGGTAGCCACTTCATCTTGGGTCCTTGAATGTAAGTACTAGATCTTTCAAGACTTTTAGGAACCCAAACCATGGTATTTCTCATATAAGAATTTCTTCTATAATTGCACAAATGAGAAATATGTCCTAAATGACCACAAGAATTGCAAATAATTGAATTCAATGATAGCTGGGTCCTTTGGAGATCATCTTTGGAAAACTTAAGCCTTTTGTTGTTATTACATTTTATACTACTTTTACCATAAGCCTTACTTGAATTTTTATATGGAATAACATCAATTTTATTCTCATTAATGTAACACCCTCCCTAGGGTATCACATGTCTGACTCTCAACTCATAATCTGAAAAGAAGTTCACACAAGGTTTGTGTTATAAAAAGATGGGTTTTAAAATTTCTTTCTTTACTGACACATAAACTTACTGAAATTCATAAGTATTACTGAAAATATATTTAAACTGATTAATATACAATATTGACACTAATTAATATTTCATAATTTAAATAGAAATATAAAATTAACAGACTCTTTTTTTTTAACAGTAGCAAACCCCATGACGGGTCCTACTTAATAGCACGATACAACACTATCGTTAAACTTAACATACTTATTCTGTTACGTATCCATCTTGTTGCATCGACGACATACATCCGTTCTACATCCTTTTTTGTCAACACTCGCACACCTTTGAGTCCTGAATGTCCACTCCTTATTGTTGTCATCAATCTCAGAGTATCCATCGCCTGTTATGTCTAAGACAACTCGATCTTTCTATTATTTGATTTTAACAGTACAGACACAGCAAAACAACATAACAAAGAGGTGAGATCACCTACACCAATACCAACATGGCAGCACAGAGATAACACAAACAACATATCATACAGATATATCATACCAGAATTCCAATAATGCACTCAACATTAATCAACTATCATCATCATACCATTAACATTACTATCATCACACAATAATCATAATAATGCCATCAACATGATTATCATCATCATCATTCAAATATTCAAAACAATTGTCATAGCCAATATTCCTCAATTAATATATCCCACAGATATAAATGTTCAGATTATGCATGTACACAAGACTCGATTTCCTACTCCATAGAGCTAAAACTCAGGTCGGAGAAATGATCGAAAGGATCTGTCGGTAACACATGCCTTAGACCACGTGCTATAATCCTCATTTTGAATTTACACATCTAGCATATACACGACAGTCTTTATCAGATCTTGATTAAGAATAGTGTCTCGGTCAGGATCATCGGTGTGTTGCATCAGTCTAACCTAGGGGAAGAAGCGCGACCAACCACCCGTGTAAGCAACCCGCACCCCGATGCTCCCAAGGTCAACAAGTGACCTACACTACGCATATCGCACCCACTTAAGAGATGTGTTTCTCCTAGGCACTCAACCATATCCAGTCCTCATCGGTCCATTCCAATGCATGTATAATGCACCAAATCCAATTACAGACAAATGTCATTTTCTTACAAACAATGTATGAACACTAGTTCAACAGTAATCATACTGTACTTTCAACAGCGAAAATCATGTTATCACATTTTCATAGTTGTAAAACACTTTTACCGTATTTTCACAATCGCGTAACATTTCTGTTACGTTTTCACAATCCAAAAACGTTTCTGTTATGTTTTCACAATACCATAACACTTCTCTTATATTTTCACAATACCGTAACACTTTTATTACGTTTTTAAAATTCCAAAACGTTTTTATTACGTTTTTACAATACCGTAACACTACTGTTACGTTTACAAAATTTCGTAACATTTTTGTTACGTTTTCAAAATGTTGCAACTCTTTTGTTGTACTTTTAAACCACGTACTAATTTTTAATGTTTTTCTCAATCGCGTAAAAACATACGTTTCTCAAATCGCATAGTATCTTTCCACTGTTTCAAAATCGCGTAACTTAAAAATCATTCTTTTACGTCACGTAAATCATTTTCTATCATTCTCAAAATATTTAAAACACTTTTCAAATCTCATAACAATTTTCTCCCATTTTCACAATCGCATAAAAAATATTCTATCGCTATTCAATCACGTAGTGATTTATCAACAGTAGTTCAAATCACGTAAAATATTTAAACATAAATTCAAATCGCGTATAAATATTTCAACGTATTTAAAATCACATAGAAATATTTTTCCATATCACGTAACTTAAAAATCACGTTTTTAAGATACGTAAATAATTTTTCACCACAATTTCATTACAGAAAATATTTCTTGACCTTTAAAAATTCCTTTTTAACTTTTCTCAAAATAATATAACTTTATACTTCATTTAATATATTTTCTTACTCAAGAAAATATTTTTCCACAGTTCTTTACTCAAGAAATTCTTTTTCAAAATATAATTCACAAAATCACTTTTCCATTGATGTAAATCAACGTTTCTAAACTTAATATTTTCTAACGTATTTCAAAACTTGAAAATAAGTTATACGTTAGTAAATTTTTAAAACACCATTATATTCTTCATTTTTCCCAAATCAATTCTAAAATCAATTCTCTTCAAAATAAATTGAAGTTAAAACATTTTCAATCTCTCTTTGTCTTTCGTTTTCAAAATTTTCTCAAGTGATAAAACACTCTGATTCCCTTTCCAAAATCCTTGTACTAAAACATTTTGTTCAAACATTTTGTTTCCACTTTAAAATTACTTTGTTTCATAAAACCAAAATTATTCCAACCTCCAAAAATCGTAGAGTCTTTGGCCATTGAAGCCATCAAAAATTTTTCTTCTAAATTGATATGGTTTTACGCAAACAAAACCATTAAAAATTCTTTGTTTTCAAAACCGAAATACCGATGGTCATAAAAACCAAACCCATTTGTTCAAATTCATTTTTACTTTCCTTACAAATCCTTTTTCACTTTCTTTGCAAATCCTTAAAATTATCATTGCTATTTTCATTTAAATTTCATGTTTAGTCAAATACTTAGAAACTTTTTACACAAAATAAATCAATAAAAATCCTTTTAAAACCGTATTCATGTACTCTTTGAAAAATAAATTCTTTGTTTATTTTCTTTACTTTTCTAAACATCTATTTTCATCATTCAAGAAAATATTAATTTTGTGAACACCTATCTTGAGGTGTCTTGACCAAAATTCACCATGTTCTAAGGATAAAAAATTAATTCTCTTGTTCTTGAAAAATTTCAACATGGAACCCTAACCTTGGGTGCCAAAACTGTAGTCATTCTTTGGCCATTGGAGCCAAAAATTGATTTTCTTTCCATCATCAAATCATGGCATACACATACATACACAATATATATATATATATATAAAACATGCCATATTATCATCATGCATATTATAAGCATACCATCAAAATCATAAACTCATGCAAAGCATATTAAGCATAGACAATTAATCAAAGCTCATAAACACATATAAATTATTACATGACCATGGATATGAATCCTCACATGGATTCAACACCCATCAAATATAAGACCATCTCTCACCACCATGCTTGGTTGGTGAGATGGATCTCCCTCTTACCTCTTGAAGATCCTCAAAAACTCTTTGTTTTGCTTCTTTTTCCAAGTCCTTCATCACCAAGAGCTTCTCAAATACAAAACAAAATACATAAAAATTAGTATGCTAAGCTTGATTAAGAGAACCATGGATGTGCATCATGGTTAGAATCTTGAAAATCAAAAGAAAAGTGAAGAGTAACAAACTTCACCATTAAAGCTTCAATCTTTAGCTTGAAGAACAAGGTTGAAGATAGATGATTTAGAGAAAATCTTCAACATGAAAGTTACTTAGAATATCATGTAGATTCAAGATCTATGGTTGGATGAAATTAAAAGAGATTGGAGAGTGGTTTTAAGTGTCTTGACCGAATGTTTTCTCTTGAGACACAAAGATGAAATTTTTTGATTTTTGATAGAAACTTGAAGCTTGGATTTGAAGTACTAGATGAATGATTTTGGAAAAACTCAAAACTAGAGATGTTCTTAGAATGGTGTTTAGGTTTAGAAAATCAAGTTGGATGAAATTAAAAAGTGATGGAAGGTGTTCTTGAAGTGCTTGGCCGAAACATGAAGAAGGAGAGAAATGGAGAGAAAACTTTTGTGTTTTGGTTCTTGATAATTTTGGAGACAAGAATGAATGATCAATAATGACCAAAGGTGATCAATTGTAGTCTTCAAAGCTCCTAAATTCAGACCAAAACCGTAGCCCCCCTTCTTGCATTCTTCTTGAGTGCTATTTGATCAATAATGATCAATTATGATGAAACATTGACTAAGACCAATAATAATGACATGAAACTTTTTCTTTGGCCTAAAAAGGCTAGTCAAAAATGTCTCCTCCTTCCTATGCATTCTCCAAAACCGTCCCCTCCTCCATGCTTATTCAAAATGTGACTAATTTCACAAGTCACCATCTTAAGCATTCTAGCCATTGATTAATTCAATGGTTAGGATTTTAGGTAGACTTTTGATTTAGAAGACTTAATCTAGGCCATTAGATGTGTCTCCAAAATTAAGGATCAAAATTGCTCCTTCAAACTTTTAATCCAAGGGTCATAATTAGTCTTTGTCACTTTTTAAGACTAAATCTTCACCATTAATTAAATCTAAATCCAATGGTCATAAATGGTCCTTATTACTTTACAAGACCAATTCTCCACCCTTGATTACTTCTAAATCCAATGGTTACAAATGGTCTTTGTCACTTTACAAGACCAAATCTCTACCCTTGATTTAATCTCCATCTAACGGTTATAAATAATCCTATTTACTTTTAAGATCAAATCTCCACCGTTGATTAAATCAAGATCAAGTCTCCATCATTAATTAAATCAATAATGGATGTCCAAGCCACTATTGTTGATTACGTAGTATAATATTTATTTTTCTATTTGCTAAAACCCCACGAAAGAATATATTTATTGTATTTTTATCGCCCGATAATTAAATATAGTAAAAACACAATACAAGAAAATTTCTAAAACTGTCTCTGGATTCAGGTTTAGTAAGATCTCCTGTCTCCGTCTAAACAGTACAAATTTTTCTATGCGTAGAAAATTTTTTGCTTTGCGGGACCCACCTGGGCCCACGTATGGCCACCTGGGCCCACCTAGGACCACCTGGGCCCACATACAAAAAAAATACATAATCATCCATAAAAATCACAAAAATTAGAAAACGCACAAATATCAAATCAGATTACGTAAAATAATTACCTAACGGTAAAAATTAAATTACATAAAGTTTTCTTTGGCCCGAAAATTTTTATTTTCCTGACACGGAGTAAATCACTCAAAACGATCAAATATGCTGACGGAATAAATAAAATAATTTTACAGTGCACAGAAATTACTAAATAGTAAAATTCTGTTAACTGTCAAAATTATTGTTTAAGATATACGGAAATTTGGGATGTTACAATACTCTCCCTCTTTACAAAAATTTCGTCCTCGAAATTTCATGACCATGATTTCACACCCTCGGAATAAATAATGACATTATTCTTTTATCTTTTCTTCAGTTCCCATGTAGTTTCACCTCTTAAGTTATTCCAAACGATTCTAAACCATTGAAAGTTCTTTATCTCTTGTTCACTTCTCCTGATCAAACAAATATCTTAATTTTTTTTCTACGGTTTTCCATTACCGTCTTAACTTTTCCCATAGACAGACTTCTTCAATTTTTGAAGAATCCACCACGCTTCCATTCAATCGCGCCACTTTGATACTCGACCTCCTGATATAAATAGGAATATTCTCTCTTGCAAGATATTCCTTCAATTGCAGTAGATGAAAGAAAACATCATGGAAAAGAACAAAACGAATCGAATATGTTATCGAACATATTCAGCAAAGAATTGGATGTAACTCGATCTTCAAGAATGAATTCTCTGATATCAATACAGTGGCTACCAACCTTCATTCATGCCTAAAATAGTTTTTCTCAGATAACTTTGTAATGTATTACTTAAAATTTTCTTATTCTCATATCACTTTATTCTCCAGCTTTTGCTTCTTTAACAGGAAACGTCTCACTAACCGAGTTCTCCTTTCAACCGCATTATATCAAATACTATAACATAGATTTTAAATAGGAATATCCTTTCTTGCAAAATATTCTTTCTTGCAAATGCAATATATGAAATAACATTATAGAGGTTTAGGAAGAAAAGGTAGCGAAATGATCTGATATGTTACCAAACATATTCAACAAGACTTTGATTTTGCCTGATTTTCAGGAATGAATTTTTTTTTTGAATTATTAACACCTTATTGAGACAATCTCATAGGATATGGTTGAAAAATAACCAATCCGTTTTGAAGATCATATCTATTTATGAAACAGATCAAACTAACACAAAATTTTGAACGACAGATCAAACTAACACAAAGATTTGATCTATAACAACAATTTGAATAACTTGAGTAGCTCGATCGGCTAAGAATAGAAACAGAAATAAACAAATCAGAGGATTAAGAATAACTCTAACATATAATTGATCTACTCAATCATATGCCATAAGGAATAGGTTATTCACAGAAATATTCACTATGGTTTATAGGATTGGCTCTAATGACACAATCTCCATTGTTTAAATCTTCCGCTCCGAACACTTCCTACTACCTGAGATTTTACTAACAGAAAACTCTGTTTTCAATGGAATTCTATTTTCAAAGATTGTGTTCCAAACTTCTCGCACTTAAAACAAATTATTTCCTTGGATGTACAATCTTTCGTTAAGTGCCCCTTTCCACACTTCTTACATTTCGGTGCAGATATCACAGTCAAACTAAACCTGTCATTACTAGTACTTTTTCCACAAGATTGTTGTTGTTGTTGACTTCTTGGAGATTGCAAGTACGTTTTCTGTTGGAATCGCTTGACCTTACGATTTCCCCTTTTTTTTCGTAACCAATATAGTCCAACGTTACAGGGTCTCTCATCCTGAGATTGATTTAACTCTAACAAAATCTTAGCTTAAGAAATCAATTCTTGCTGCGGAACAATCTTCAAAGTTTGCTGTATAATTGCTTCAGCCACTGTTTGTATTACTTCCAAAGTTGCAGTCATATCACCACCATTATGTCTCGCTTCCACACACGTACGTCTATCACGAGTCATTTCTTTTCTTTAAAGATGGACGAATCAAAATAAAATGGAAACCAGATGTAACTATTTCAAATAAACGTTTGTTTTCTTGATGTACATTCCTTCATTAAATACCTTCTTTCATATCAGTTACTGCCTTTGGTTTCCTCAATGGTTGTAAATACATCTTCTGTTGAAATCAATCACTTTCCCAATATCCCTAAGAAAAATACTAGGTTCCAAAATTATGAAATCTTATATTCCAAGACTGATTCTCTTCCATCAGATCCTGAACTTCAACTTCCAATTTTCTGCTGTTCAGCGATCCTTTGTTCCTGCAGTTATCCTTCCACATTGCTCCCGTAGTTGTAGCTGCATTACTAGTAACATGTTCCACTTCCACACAAGTACAACTAACCTGAGCCATTTCCTTTTTTTTTTCTCTCGAGGCATGCGGATCGAAATACAATGGATCTGATATCCATTGCAAACAACATTGTTTCCTTTTGGAAAACAATAACACAGAGAACACAACACAAGCAAAATAGACCTAACCACAAATCCCAAAAGACTCAAACCGTGCTCTGATACCAACTAATGTAACACCCTCCCTAGGGTATCACATGTCTGACTCCCGACTCATAATCTGAAAAGAAGTTCACACAATGTTTGAGTTATAAAAAGATGGGTTTTAAAATTTCTTTCTTTACTGACACATAAACTTACTGAAATTCATAAGTATTACTGAAAATATATTTAAACTGATTAATATACAATATTGACACCAATTAATATTTCACAATTTAAATAGAAATATAAAATTAACAGTACTCTTTTTTTTTTAATAACAAGTAGCAAACCCCATGACGGGTCCTACTTAATAGCACGGTACAACACTATCGTTAAACTTAACATACTTATTCTGTTACGTATCCATCTTGTTGCATCAGACATCTGTTCTACATCTGTTCTTTGTCAACACTGCACACCTTTGAGTCCTGAATGTCCACTCCTTATTGTTGTCATCAATCTCAGAGTATCCATCGCCCGTTATGTCTAAGACAACTCGATCTTTCTATTATTTGATTTTAACAGTACAGACACAACAAAACAACATAACAAAGAGGTGAGATCACCTACACCAATACCAACATGGCAGCACAGAGATAACACAAACAACATATCATACAGATATATCATACCAGAATTCCAATAATGCACTCAACATTAATCAACTATCATCATCATACCATTAACATTACTATCATCACATAATAATCACAATAATGCCATCAACATGATTATCATCATCATCATCCAAATATTCAAAACAATTGTCATAGCCAATATTCCTCAATTAATATATCACACAGATATAAATGTTCAGATTATGCATGTACACAAGACTCGATTTCCTACTCCATGGAGCTAAAACTCAGGTTGGAGAAATGATCGAAAGGATCTGTCGGTACCACATGCCTTAGACCACGTGCTATAATCCTCATTTTGAATTTACACATCTAGCATATACACGACAGTCTTTATCAGATCTTGATTAAGAATAGTGTCTCGGTCAGGATCATCGGTGTGTTGCATCGGTCTAACCTACGGGAAAAAGCGCAACCAACCACCCGTGTAAGCAACCCGCACCCCGATGCCCCCAAGGTCAACAAGTGACCTACACTACGCATATCGCACCCACTCAAGAGGTGTGTTTCTCCTAGGTACTCAACCATATCCAGTCCTCATCGGATAATTCCAATGCATGTATAATGCACCAAATCCAATCACAGACAAATATGTCATTTTCTCACAAACAGTGTATGGACACTAGTTCAACAGTAATCATACTGTACTTTCAACAGCGAAAATCATGTTATCACGTTTTCATAGTTGTAAAACACTTTTACCGTATTTTCACAATCGCGTAACATTTCATTACGTTTTCACAATCCAAAAATGTTTCACGTTATGTTTTCACAATACCATAACACTTCTCTTATATTTTCACAATACCGTAACACTTTTGTTACGTTTTTAAAATTCCAAAATGTTTTTATTACATTTTTACAATACCGTAACACTACTGTTACGTTTACAAAATTTCGTAACATTTTTGTTACGTTTTCAAAATGTTGCAACTCTTCTGTTGCACTTTTAAACCACGTACTAATTTTTAACATTTTTCTCAATCGCGTAAAAACATACGTTTCTCAAATCGCATAGTATCTTTCCGCTGTTTCAAAATCGCGTAACTTAAAAATCATTTTTTTACGTCACGTAAATCATTTTCTATCATTCTCAAAATATTTAAAACACTTTTCAAATCTCATAACAATTTTTCCCCATTTTCACAATCGCATAAAAAATATTCTATCGCTATTCAATCACGTAGTGATTTATCAACAAGATAGTTCAAATCACGTAAAATATTTAAACGTAAATTCAAATCAAGCGTATAAATATTTCAACGTATTTAAAATCACATAGAAATATTTTTCCATATCACGTAACTTAAAAATCACGTTTTTAAGTTACGTAAATAATTTTTCACCACAATTTCATTACAGAAAATATTTCTTGACCTTTAAAAATTCCTTTTTAACTTTTCTCAAAATAATATAACTTTATACTTCATTTAATATATTTTCTTACTCAAGAAAATATTTTTCCATAGTTCTTTACTCAAGAAATTCTTTTTCAAAATATAATTCACAAAATCACTTTTCCATTGATGTAAATCAACGTTTTAAAACTTAACATTTTCTAACGTATTTCAAAACTTAAAAATAAGTTATACATTAGTAAATTTTCAAAACACCATTATATTCTCCATTTTTCCCAAATCAATTCTCTTCAAAATAAATTGAAGTTACAACATTTTCAACCTCTCTTTGTCTTTCGTTTTCAAAATTTTCTCAAGTAATAAAACACTCTGATTCCCTTTCCAAAATCCTTGTACTAAAACATTTTGTTCAAACATTTTGTTTCCACTTTAAAATTACTTTGTTTCATAAAACCAAAATTATTCCAACCTCCAAAAATCGTAGAGTCTTTGGCCATTGAAGCCATCAAATATTTTTCTTCTAAATTGATATGGTTTTACGCAAACAAAACCATTAAAAATTCTTTGTTTTCAAAATCGAAATACCGATGGTCATAAAAACCAAACCCATTTGTTCAAATTCATTTTTACTTTCCCTACAAATCCTTTTTCACTTTCTTTGCAAATTCTTAAAATTATCATTGCTATTTTCATTTAAATCTCATGTTTAGTAAAACACTTAGAAACTTTTTACACAAAATAAATCAATAAAAATCCTTTCAAAACCATATTCATGTACTCTTTGAAAAATAAATTCTTTGTTTATTTTCCATACTTTTCTAAACATCCATTTTCATCATTCAAGAAAATATTAATTTTGTGAACACCTATCTTGAGGTGTCTTGACCAAAATTCACCATGTTCTAAGGATCAAAAATTAATTCCCTTGTTCTTGAAAAATTTCAACATGGAACCCTAACCTTGGGTGCCAAAACCGTAGTCATTCTTTGGCCATTGGAGCCAAAAATTGATTTTCTTTCTATCATCAAATCATGGCATACACATACATACACAATATATATATATATAACATGCCATATTATCATCGTGCATATTATAAGCATACCATCAAAATCATAAACTCATGCAAAGCATATTAAGCATAGGCAATTAATCAAAGCTCATAAACACATATAAATTATTACATGACCATGGATATGAATCCTCACATGGATTCAACACCCATCAAATATAAGACTATCTCTCACCACCATGCTTGGTTGGTGAGATGGATCTCCCTCTTACCTCTTGAAGATCCTCAAAAACTCTTTGTTTTGCTTCTTTTTCCAAGTCCTTCATCACCAAGAGCTTCTCAAATACAAAACAAAATACATAAAAATTAGTATACTAAACTTGATTAAGAGAACCATGGATGTGCATCATGGTTAGAATCTTGAAAATCAAAAGAAAAGTGAAGAGTAACAAACTTCACCATTAAAGCTTCAATCTTTAGCTTGAAGAATAAGGTAGAAGATAGATGATTTAGAGAAAATCTTCAACATGAAAGTTGCTTAGAATATCATGTAGATTCAAGATCTATGGTTGGATGAAATTAAAAGAGATTGGAGAGTGGTTTTAAGTGTCTTGACCGAATGGTTTCTCTTGAGACACAAAGATGAAATTTTTTTGATTTTTGAAAGAAACTTGAAGCTTGGATTTGAAGTACTAGATGAATGATTTTGGAAAAACTCAAAACTAGAGATGTTCTTATAATGGTGTTTAGGTTTAGAAAATCAAGTTGGATGAAATTAAAAAGTGATGGAAGGTGTTCTTGAAGTGCTTGGCCGAAACATGAAGAAGGAGAGAAATAGAGAGAAAACTTTTATGTTTTGGTTCTTGATAATTTTGGAGACAAGAATGAATGATCAATAATGACCAAAGGTGATCAATTGTAGTCTTCAAAGCTCCTAAATTCAGACCAAAACCGTAGCCCCCCTTCTTGCATTCTTCTTGAGTGCTATTTGATCAATAATGATCAATTATGATGAAACATTGACTAAGACCAATAATAATGACATGAAACTTTTTCTTTGGCCTAAAAAGGCTAGTCAAAAATGTCTCCTCCTTCCTATGCATTCTCCAAAACCGTCCCCCCCTCCATGCTTCTTCAAAATGTGACTAATTTCACAAGTCACCATCTTAAGCATTCTAGCCATTGATTAATTCAATAGTTAGGATTTTAGGTAGACTTTTGATTTAGAAGACTTAATTTAGGCCATTAGGTTTTTTCTTCTTGAAATCTAAGCCATTAGATGTGTCTCCAAAATTAAGGGTCAAGATTGCTCCTTCAAACTTTTAATCCAAGGGTCATAATTAGTCTTTGTCACTTTTTAAGACTAAATCTTCACCATTAGTTAAATCTAAATCCAATGGTCATAAATGGTCCTTATTACTTTACAAGACCAATTCTCCACCCTTGATTACTTCTAAATCCAATGGTTACAAATGGTCTTTGTCACTTTACAAGACCAAATCTCTACCCTTGATTTAATCTCCATCTAACGGTTATAAATAATCCTATTTACTTTTAAGATCAAATCTCCACCATTGATTAAATCAAGATCAAGTCTCCATCATTAATTAAATCAATAATGGATGTCCAAGCCACTATTGTTGATTACGTAGTATTATATTTATTTTTCTATCTGCTAAAACCCCACGAAAGAATATATTTACTGTATTTTTATCGCCCGATAATTAAATATAGTAAAAACACAATACAAGAAAATTTCTAAAACTGTCTCCGGATTCAGGTTTAGTAAGATCTCCTGTCTCCGTCTAAACAGTACAAATTTTTCTATGCGTAGAAAAATTTTTGCTTTGCGGGACCCATTTGGGCCCACGTATGGTCACCTTGGCCTACCTAGGACCACCTGGGCCCACATACAGAAAAAATACATAATCATCCATAAAAATCACAAAAATTAGAAAACGCACAAATATCAAATCAGATTACGTAAAATAATTACCTAACGGTAAAAATTAAATTACGTAAAGTTTTCTCTGGCCCGAAAATTTTTATTTTCCTGACACGGAGTAAATCACTCAAAACGATCAAATACGCTGACAGAATAAACAAAATAATTTTACAATGCACAGAAATTACTAAATAGTAAAATTCTGTTAACTGTCAAAATTATTATTTAAGATATACGGAAATTTGGGGTGTTACAATTAACAAGCATGGAATGTAAGCAATTAGAATCATTAGCTTTAACAAATTCGGAATATAAGTCCACAACTTGATTTTCTAAATCAATGCACTTTTCACAAGAAGTTGAGGTTTCACATTTCAAAGACATTTCCTCATCAAGAAAAGCATATTCATTTTTCAAAGTCTCAATTTTGTTTTCAATGGAGGAAATGTTTTCCAATCAAGATAAGTTTTTCTTTTCTAAAAACAACAAGGCATCATATAATTCATCATATGCACACTGTATCTCATCATAGGAAGGACCATAATCAAGATAAACATCATTTACCTCAAAGTTCTTTGGAGTCAAGTGAGAGGTTGTTTCAATTTCTCGCATCAATGACTTTTCATGGGAATCATCATCCTCATTATTTCCCATCAAAGCTTCAAGAGTATATATCATTTGGTTTTGCTTTGGCATCTCTTCAAACTAAACATCATTTTGAGGATGTTTTTTATAACAACATTCCTTCAATGACTTTTGCTCTTCTTGCTCTCTATATACAACTTTATGTAAAAAATTATTGTTAGCAAGATAGATAGTATCAAGAGCATCCCATATATCTTTAGCACTAAAACAACTCTTAATTTTAGCATAAGCTTCATCATCCAAACCACTTCTCAAAATTTGCATAGCTCTAATGTTCAAAGAAAAGCATTTCTTGTCATAGGCATTCCAAGTTTGTTTTGGTTTAAGAGAAAATCCATCAAGCACAATATCCCACAAATCCAAATTAATAGATTGTATATAAAATTTTATTCTAGCTTTCTAATAAACAAAAAGCACACCATCAAAGAATGATAGTTTATCAATTTCAAAACCTTCCATTTTGAAAAGCTTTCAATGGTTGCCAACAAATAAAGATCTTTAACTCTAAGCGGTTAAGCTTTCAATAGAGTACGAAGCTCTAATATTACTTGTTAGCCATGACAACCATCACCCAAGAGGAGGGTGAATTGGGTAATTACAAGTTTTTAAAACACCATTAAGAACTTAAGCATTTTGAAGAATTCAATTAATAAATGCAGCGGAACATGCATACATTATGTTAATATAGAATATAAAGAGTCTAGGGAAGAGAGAATCAAACTCAAGAATTTATCTTGGTTCAGATGCCAACCACTTGTGGCCTACATTCAGTCCCCAAGCTTAACTTGATATTTTCTTCACTATCTCCTAGACTTCACAGGTGCTAGGAAAACTTTTGTACAAGTAAGGGCACTCCTCACACCTTGAGATACCTCGCCCTTGTGCTAGAACCTCCAATTCTTCAAGCTTCAAAGGTGCTTGAAAAACCTTTACAGTCAAGAGCACTCACAACACCTTTGGAATACCTCACCCTTTGTGTTTAAGCCTCACTACAAGGGATACCTCATCCTTTTCTCTCTTGAGGGATACCTCACCCTCTTATAATGATTTTGAGATGAAGAGAAAGATTATAAACTCTTATAAGAGTAGATATACAACTTGAAGAACAAAGGAAAAGAAATATTTTTTAATAAAGAGCTCAAAATATGATTTTGATTATTCAAGGATTAAATCAAGTGTTCTAGAGTTTCTAAAGATGTAAATACTTCAATATACACTTATTTATAAAGCCCAAGTCATAAAATAGCCGTTGATAGTGTTTAGAAATGATTTTTTTTTAATGAAAACTAGTTGTCTATAGCCGTTGGGAGCGCTTTGATGATCACATATTTTATACATTAATAAATCCTCATTTTTAGTCATTTACACTCTCCATGTACTTAATTGATTAAGCCTAGTTATGTTTTGGAAGTTTGGACTCAAATTGGACTTAATTGATTTTTTCAGCACTATTTTGGTCTTACGTTATTTCTATATTTTGGTCATATCTTGAGTTCTAAATGTCTGATAATTATGAATTTTACCTTGTAGGAAAGATAAGAGAGAGCTCTACAATTTTGATGAGAGCTCAAAGTCTCAATCAGACATCTAGTAGAGCTAATTGGGCTTGGAAGACAGAACACGAGTTTTATGTCTTAAACCTGAACAGTGTACAGTAATCAAAGCATAACTTGGGCTGCAAGAATTATCTTGGGCTGAAATTTGGACATTTGAAAGTTAAGACCCATATCTACAACTTTCATGTTGAACACAAAACTTGATTCGGGCTCCTTGATGGTGATATTGGGTCTGAAAGTCAAAACAGAGGTGCTGAAATTGGGCCTAAACAGTCTGTAGTAATTGGGTCATATGTTGGGCTGTAGGACAAATTTTTGGGTGATTCCAGAGCCATTGGAATAGAAAATTTCCTAGAACTTTCATGAAGACCACTTGGCTTGAAAATGACGAAATCAATGACTTAAGCAATGAATTATTTCGGAGACAAAGAATCTTAATAATCCAACTACTCATCCAATCATCCAACCACTCCACCCACTCATCCACCTACTCTTAATCATTCTCCTTGTCATTTTGTATCTATATTCCTCTATAAAAGGCACCATGAGCTGGATGTTGAGAGCTTAGTGTTGGGTACTTAGTGTTAGGCTTAGTTTGTAGAAGTTAAGGTTATGTTTGTTTATTGTTTTCCTTTGTTGTAATTTTCCCTTGTTCTAAATTGAAGCTATGTTCATCTTTCTCTTCTTCTCTCTTTCTTTCTTCTTATCTATGAGTAACTAAATCTTCATCTTGCTTGAGTGAAAGAGTGGATCTCCTAACTCAAGCAAGCTCTTAAATTCATTTGTGAACTTCTTTTATTACTTTTGGTGTTGTGACAAATCATTTTCTTACCTCAATTAATTTTTCTTCATCAATTCCTCAGGGATCGACCTCGACTCCCGAGAAATTTATTACTTGAGACAACCTGTACTTGGGTTTGCATCCTTAAATCTCGCATCACTTTATGAAATCAAGTTTTTGGCGCCGTTGTCGTGGGACTTGATTTGAAGTTTTGATTTATTGAGGTTTGTTTTCTTTAATAAAATCTATTCTCTCTTCTCCTCACCGAAGCAAAAAGATCACTTGCCGATCCTTCGCTTTCTTTACTAACTCTCTAACTTACTAACTTGCTAACATACTAACTTTATAACTTTTATATTTATGTTATTTATTTTTATTTTTTAATTTTTTTTTATTGTCGCATTTTTTTTTTTCGTCGTCATGGGGGTAACTCTCCTTTTATTTTTCTCATTATTTATTTTTTCGTACTTTATTTTTATTTTTATTTTTATTTTTGGGTGGTTGGTTTATTACCCCACCTTTGTTATATATTTTTATTTAATATTTAATGGTGGGTTACACCGCCAAATTGTACATTATTTTTTTTTTATTTTAAGTTATTTATGTATTTATGCTTAATTGGTATTATGATTTAAATTCTAGTTGTTTAGTTAAAATTAATTCTGGTACTTTATATATTGATTTGTTTGAATCATAATCACACACAATTGACACAATGGCTGACAATGAAAGTGTACATGATGAACCTGAAAATCAACCGTTGCGAACCATGCGTGAATATTTGCAACCACCTCGAAATTCTAGTCCATCATGTTTTATCTTTCCACTCAATGCCAACAATTTTAGATTTAAGCCAGGTATGATTTCTTTACTTCCTAATTTTCATGGTTTAGAATCTGAAAGTCCATATTTACATCTGAAAGAATTTGAGGAAGTATGTATTGCCTTCAATGATCAAAATTGCACTGAAGAGATTGTTAAGCTTAAATTGTTTCTTTTTTCTTTAAAAGATAAAGCAAAATCTTGGCTTAACACTTTGAAACCAAGATCAATTGGCACATGGCAAGAAATGCAATGTGAGTCCTTAAAGAAATTTTTTCCAACACATAAAACCAATGCTATGAAAAGACAAATCCATAATTTTTTCCAAAATTCAAATGAAGCATATTTTCAATGTTGGGAATTATTTAAAGATTTGTTAAATTCTTGCCCATATCATGATTTTGAAAAATAGCACAGTATAAGCTTCTTTTATGAAGGTTTAACACCTGAAACTAAACAATTTGTGGAAACAATGTGCAATGGTGAGTTTCTTGATAAAGAACCTGATGAAGCTTTAGATTATTTGAACCAGTTGGCTGAAAATTCTCAATCTTGGCATAGTACTAACACTTCTGAAAATTCAATTAGATCTAATCTTGCAAGTGCTAATAAAGGAAAATATCACCTTAGCCAAGAGGAAGATCTAAATGCTAGGTTTGCCAGTTTGGCTAGAATGGTTGAAGCCATGGAATTAAGAAAAGCAAAAGAAATCAAATCTATGCAAAATGAAGAAATTTGTGGCATTTGTGATGATTTAGGACACTCAACACATGAAGGTCCTAAAATTCCTGTTTTTAAAGAAGTTGTACATGAGCAGGTAAATGCAATGAATAATTCTAACAAGCCATTTACTTCTTCTTTTTCAGATACATACAATCCGGGATGGAGAAATCACCCGAATTTTAGCTGGAGGAATAATAATCAGTCACAATTTGTGCAACCACCACCTCTTCAGGCACAATAGGACTCTCAAAATTCTCAAGGATATGCACCTTATGTCCCATCATATAGGAAAAACCTTGAAGAAACACTGCATGCATTCATAGAAAAGTAAGAGGCCATTAATAAACAAAACAATCAAACCATGAATGACATAAAAGGCACTCTTGCTAAACTTTATTCTACTCTCATCATTCATGAGAAAGGAAAATTTCCTTCTTAACCTCAACCAAATCCCAAGGGTAAGTACAGTCTAAATGAGGGGAGTTCAAAAAACTAACAAATGGACTAACTCTAGTCAGTGATAACTCTTAGGAGTGGAAAGGTTGTTGAAAAACAAATCCCCGAATCTTGTGAGAAAGAAGATGAACCAATTCCCTAAGAAAATGAAGAAGTTGACCAAAAGGAGACTAAACTCTCGTCTTCACCCTCATTTCCTCAAGCATTGAAAAATCCAAATAAATTGGACCATAACACTGGAATTTTTAAAATTTTGAAACAAGTGAAGATCAATATTCCTTTGTTAGATGCTATCAAACAGATTCCTTCTTATGCTAAATATTTGAAGGACTTGTGCACAGTTAAAAGGAAACTAAATGTGAAAAAGAAAGCATTTTTGGCAGAACAGGTAAGCTCCATTCTTCAAAATAATAATGCGTTGAAATATAAAGACCCTTGTTGTCCTACAATTTCATGCATTATTGGAGAACATAAAATTGAAAAAGCTTTACTTGATCTTGGTGCTAGTGTCAATTTGCTTCCATATTCAGTTTATCAGCAACTCAATTTAGGTGAGTTAAAACTAACTTCTGTAACTCTTCTACTTGCAGATAGATCAATTAAATTCCAAGAGGAATAGTGGAAGATGTGTTGGTTCAAGTTGATAAATTCATATATCCTGTGGATTTTATTGTCTTGGATACTGAACCTATGGTTGATAATTGCAAGTCAATTCCTGTTATTTTAGGCCGTCCATTTTTAGCAACGTCTAATGCTTTGATAAATTACAAAAATGGAGTGGTGAAGCTAACATTTGGAAACATGACACTAGAGCTTAATGTTTTTAACATGTGCAAGCAACCACAGGAAGTCCTTGATGAAAAAGAGGAAGTTGAAGGAATTGAAGCCATTATAGATGATCATCTTCAAACAAAGAGTTCTTCTGATCCATTAGAAATTTGTTTAGTCAATTCATTGGATTCAGGCATGCAATTAGAAGATGATATCTCTGAAATATGTTCTTTGCTTGATTGTACACAGGCAATGGAGCACAAGGGATGGAAACCAAGATTTGAAGAGCTAAAACCCATGAATGATAATGCCCATGAAGAAGTACCCACACCGAACTAAAGCCATTACTGCTGGTTGAAGTACATATTTTTGGGAGAAAAGCAAAACTTTCCAATGGTAATTTCCTCGCTCTTAAAGAACAAGAAGGTATGTTAACAGAAGTACTTAAAAGGCATAAAAGTGCAATTGGATGGACATTAAAGGATATAAAAGGCATTAATCCATTAATTTGTACACATAGAATACATTTAGAAGATAATGCTAAAACTTCTCAACAACCTCAAAGAAGATTAAATCCACATATGAAAGAGGTAGTTAGAGCTGAAGTCCTTAAATTGCTTGATGTTGGAATTATCTATCCTATCTCTGATAGTCAATGGGTAAGCCCTACACAAGTTGTGCCTAAGAAATCTGGAATAACAGTGGTTGAAAATGATAAAGGTGAATTGATACCTATGCGAGTCTCATCTAGTTAGCATATGTGTATTGATTTTAGAAAATTAAATGCTGCTACTAGGAAAGATCATTTTCCCTTGCCATTTCTTGATCAAATTCTGGAAAGGGTAGCAGGACATCCATATTACTGTTTTCTTGATGGTTTTTCAGGTTATAATCAAATACCAATTGCATTGGAAGATCAATAAAAGACCACTTTTACATGTCCCTTTGGTACTTTTGCATATAGAAGAATGCCTTTTGGCCTTTGTAATGCTCCAGCAACATTTCAAAAATACATGTTAAGCATTTTTAGTGACATGATTGAGCATTATTTAGAGGTTTTCATGGATGATTTGACAGTTTTTGGAAATTCTTTTGAAAATTGTCTGGATAATTTGGAAAAAGTTCTTAAAAGATGCGAAGAAAAAGGATTTGTGCTAAACTGGGAAAAATGTCATTACATGGTGACCTCAGGAATAGTATTAGGTCATGTGATCTCTTCTAAAAGAATTGAAATTGATAAGGCCAAAGTTGAATTAATTACTCATTTACCTTCCCCAAAAACAGTCAGAGAAGTTTGTTCCTTTTTAGGACATGTAGGATTTTACAGAAGATTCATTAAGGACTTTAGTGTCATATCTAGACCATTATGTAATCTTCTGTTGAAAGATGCACCATTTAATTGGACCCAAGAATGTCAAAAATCTTTTGAAAAATTAATTAGTCTTTTGACATCTGCTCCTATCATGCAATCTCCTGACTCGTCTTTGCCTTTTGAGTTAATGTGTGATGCTAGTGATTTTGCTGTCGGCACTGTTTTAGGCCAAAGAAAGGAAGGTAAGCCTCATGTGATTTGTTACGCAAGTAGAACTTTAAACAATGCACAAATGAATTACACCACTACTGAAAAAGAACTACTTGCTGTAATTTTTGCACCGAACAAATTTCAATCTTACTTAATTGGCTCTTCTATTGTGATTTTCACCGATCATTCTGCTGTTAGATATTTGATGTCTAAGCAGGATGCCAAACCAAGATTGATACGGTGGATCTTGTTGCTTTAGGAATTCAACATCATAATAAAAGATAAGAAAGGAGCCGAAAATATTGTCACTGATAATTTGTCCAGATTTACAATAAGCTCACCTTTTGATAGCACACCTATCAATGATTCTTTTCCTGATGAATTTTTATTTTCTGTCAATTCCATGCATTGGTTTGCTAACATAGTCAACTTTCTTGTAACAGGAAAGATGCCGCCTCAATGGATGCACCAAGATAGAAGGAAATTTTTGACAGAGGTGAAATTTTTTTATTGGGATGACCCATACTTGTTCAAATATTGTGCTGATCAAATCTTTTGGAGATATGTGCCCGACAGTGAGGTAGGTAGTGTCATTACATTTTGTCACTCAGAAGCATGTGGAGGTTATTTCTCTTCAAAGAAAACAGCTGCAAAAATCTTACAGTGTGAATTTTATTGGCCCACTTTATTTAAGGACTGCTATACATTTTGCAAAAGTTGTGAAAATTGTCAAAAGTTGGGCTCAATTTCAAAAAGAAACATGATGCCTCTGAACCCCATCCTTGTCATTGAAATTTTTGATTGTTGGGGAATTGATTTCATGGGTCCATTTCCATCTTCATTTGGATTTGTGTATATTTTGGTTGCAGTTGATTATGTTTCAAAATGGATTGAGGCGATTCCACGCCGACACAATGATCATAAAATTGTTCTCAAATTTTTAAAAGAAAATATCTTGTGTCGATTTGGAATCCCTCGAGCTATCATAAGTGATGGGGGAACACATTTTTGCAATAAATCATTTGAATTTTTAATGACGAAATATGGTATTACACACAAAATTGCCACCCCTTATCACCCTCAGACAAGTGGATAAGTTGAATTGGTAAATAGGAAGATTAAACAAATTTTGGAAAAAACGGTTAACCCAAATCGTAAAGATTGGTCTTTAAGACTAAACGATGCACTTTGGGCTTACCGTACTGCTTTCAAAACATCTTTGGGCATGTCACCTTATCGGTTAGTCTATGGAAAACCTTGTCACTTGCCTGTAGAATTGGAACATAAAGCATTTTGGGCCATTAAAGCTTTCAATCTAAATCTTGATGATGCTTGCAAGATACGCAAATTGTAATTAAATGAACTTGAGGAATTAAGAAATGATGCATATGAGAACTCAAAGATTTATAAAGCCAGAACAAAAGCTTTTCATGACAAGACAATTTTGAGAAAATCTTTTGAAATTAGTCAAAAAGTTCTGCTTTATAATTCTCGCGTGCACCTATTCCCTGGAAAATTGAGATCTAGGTGGAATGGTCCTTTTGTTGTCAAACATGTGTATCCTCATGGGGCTATAGATATTGAGAATCCTAAGAATGATAATGTGTTTAAAGTCAATGGACAAAGGCTCAAACCATTTCTAGAGAACCAAGTTAATGAGGTAGAATTCATCTCTCTTTTTAATCCTTGTTATGAATAGAATTCACTCTAATTTTGTTGCCTTGTTTTTGCAGTTCTTTGTGTTGCTGGTTAAGTGGCAGATACGATACTTCGTGACTCTCAAGTCGGTTTGTTTTTCAGTTTTCCAAAATAACTGAATCCTTCTTCTCCTTTAAAATGGATGTCATTCTTTCAAACCTGAGAAAACATTTTCCTTCTCTCCCTCTAAATGATCTGAAAAAAATCTACAAAGTTCGATGTGAAAGATTGAGATTATTAATGCACAAAGGTATGCCAGAAGATGTGCGCTGGATAATTGAAGCAAAGGTCTGACTAGTAGGTGAGTCTTCAATTTCATTTGACTCATACATGCCAGGTCTTGGAAGAAGTTCGTATTCTAAAAGGAGAAGAGCAAAAAGGTTACAAGTCTGTTACAAATGTGGACGATGGAATTGTAACAAGCGATGTCGTACTTTAGGGATGGTTTCCGCAAACAGAGAAGATAAAATTTTCTTCATTAAGAATGGACTGAGTAAGGAGTCATTAGATGATATCTTATTGATTCTTGAGACGCATTCTTGTGGATTGGTGCATCGTGAAATTCTTAATTTGTGGAATCTCTTCAAGGATGAAGAAAAACGCTACAGTCTTGGAAATCTGACTCTAAAAGACCTTGTTTGCCAATTTATAAGAAAATTGGATGGGAAGCTTATCCTCGACTCATAGAAGGCGTTTAAGCCGTTACTGGACGTGAAACCAGAAGCAGATGTGAGCCATATCCACAACAATCTGTACATATTATCTTCTTCTTCATGTTTTTTTTTTAAAAAAAAATGAAAAAAATGAAAAAAAAAGAGTCTGCACAAGGGCGATCCGAAAGGAGTACTATGGCTTTAATTAGTTGTGGAGCCCCAGCCTTTGGCTGACCCGTCATTGATTCGGGTGGACCTTTGCACACTGGTCCTTAAAAAAGTTCGTGTACCATGCTCTGTAGAGAGCCGCACTCCATAACCCAATGTTTACCATCTAGACACTGTGGAGTTAATGGACATGCAGAAGCGTCCCACTCTGGTTATTAGTGAGAAGTAACCCGTGGCGGCCGAAGCATATGAGGCATCTGAGCTTGATCCTCTCTTTTATTAGAAGGGGCTCTCAGCGCCCTGGGATGGGATGTTTTGGATCTTGGACATTACGAGTTTCAAATTTTAGCATCTTAGTTGATGTTACGAGCCCAAGTGTGAGCGCTCCAGGTTCCAGACCCAGGATGGAAACCCACGATGGTTTCTTCTTTCTCCTTTCTTCGAATAAACGGACGTGAGTGTCTACTGCACTGGTGACATGCAGTATAAAGATATGCCACTACTGCACTCATGACGCGCAGTATAAAGATACGCTATGAAAGTTGTACATACAGGTATGTCATCATTTGCTGTTATATTTTTTTTTATCTTTGTATGATTTTACTGTATTTTGGTTTTGGACAGACGATCCTTTGAGCGAGGTGTCCTTCGGGGTTTCTAGACTTCTTTACCCTGATGGTTTTCTTAAAGTAAAAAAAAAAAGTTCTTTACCTTTGATCTTTGATCCTGATCCAGCAATAGCTCAAATAGATTGGTCAGCAAGAAGCAGTGAGGGAAGCAAGATGAAAAGAAAGCAAGATGAAAAGAAAGCCAGATTTGACACTTCGTTTATAGCTTTCCGTTACTTTGGATTTATCATACTTTGTTTTTGTTTAAATTTGTGTCAGATTTCTCCAACAGGTAATATCTTTTATCCTTTACTCATCTATATTTTAACATTGAGGATAATGTTGTGATCTAGTTAGGGGGAAAGGATAGTTGACAAAAAAAATTTTTTTTTTAGAAGTAGATATGATTGTCATGGACTTACTAAACTAATGAAGGATGGTAGAGTAAGGAGTAGTTTTGCCCTTGCGGTGATTTACTCTTGAGACGCATCTTAATTAATGGCAGAGTAAGGAGTTTTTTAGGTAGTAATTAATTAGTATTAATTTGTAGAAGTAGCAAATGAATTCTTGGATCTTAGCATAAATTGTCTTCTTTCTTAAAAATCACAAGCTTGGATATGAATGTTGATATAATGGATTGAGAATGATAGAAATATGCCTTATGAGATTTTGAGCCTATTGATGAATGGATTGAATATCTATACCATTCTCTTCTTTCTTGTGTGATTTTCACTCATGGAATTGTTACTCTAGAACTTGCTTTGATTCTTTTTGAGGCTACATTTTCACATGCATACATTAATATGATTGAGGCATTTTGAAATAGCTACTTTGACCAAATAGCCATCCTTGTATATTTTCCATTGTGTAACCCCTTTGAACTTGTTTGACCATTCCTTGTTTTAAGCTCATTTCATCCTTCAAAAAAAAAAAGAAAAAAAAACATGTTTTTACCCAACCTTAGGGAATAAGAGAGCATTGACCTTGTTCTTGAACAAGTGTGGGGGTGTGTGTGCAAAATCTTTCAAAAAAAAAATTTTGACCACCGTTGCAATCAAAGGATTATCAGAATAAAGGTGGATGCTTGGAAACAACAGGAAGAAAAGGAGAATGTTCAAGTCTAACAATGAATTCAATTCACCAATTTGGGATTGATCTTCAACAAAACATTAGTCAAATATTGGTGATTGTCCTTTATGATGAATGTTCTCAAACATTTTCTCCACTCTAACTGTACCATAATGCTCTTTTATTCTCTTTAGTATTTATCTTTTCATATCCATATTATCCCCTCTCCTTTACCATGACCCCATTACAACCTTGAATAAAGTCCTCTTGATTTTTGTATGCATGTGTTTTGAGTAGCAGAGAAGTAGAAGATAAGCAAGCTTATGGTAGTGCAATTGTTCATGGGTTGAATAGAGTGAAATACTTACCTTTTAAACACTTGAGAGATTGAGAGTGAATTCTGTGAGGATCTATCATTCTTGATTCATTCTTTTCAATTGATGTTTCCTTGCTTGTTGGCTTGAGATGTGAAGAAATGTTACCTCATTAATGCTTTGATACCTTGAATTTCTTGTTGCTCTTCTTGCTTCATCGAGTCTTTTAGAGTTTTTAGCTTTTGAGTCTGTGTCATTTTTCTTTGTCTCCTAACTTTGATCTTATGTGTTTTGCCCAAGAGTGCAAAACGCTAAGTATGGGAGAATTTGATGATCACATATTTTATACATTAATATACCCTCATTTTTAGTCATTTACACTCTCCATGTACTTAATTGATTAAGCCTAGTTATGTTTTGGAAGTTTGGACTCAAATTGGACTTAATTGATTTTTTTAGCACTATTTTGGTCTTATGTTATTTCTGTATTTCGGCCATATCTTGAGTTCTAAATGTCTGATAATTATGAATTTTACCTTGTAGGAAAGATAAGAGAGAGCTCTACAACTTTGATGAAGAGCTCAAAGTCTCAATCAGACATCTAGTGGAGCTAATTGGCTTGGAAGACAGAACACGAGTTTTATGTCTTAAACCTGAATAGTGTACAGTAATCAGAGCATAACTCCGGCTGCAAGAATTATCTTGGGCTGAAATTTAGACATCTGAAAGTTAAGACCCATATCTACAACTTTCTTGTTGAACATAAAACTTGATTCGGGCTCCTTGATAGTGATATTGGGTCTGAAATTCAAAACAGAGGTGCTGAAATTGGGCCTGAACAGTCTGTAGTAATTGGGTCATATCTTGGGCTGTAGGACAAATTTTTGGGTGATTCCAGAGCCATTGGAATAGACAATTTCCTAGAACTTTCATGAAGACCACTTGGCTCAAAAATGACGGAATCAATGACTTAAGCAATGAATTATTTCGGAGACAAAGAATCTCAATAATCCAACTACTCATCCAATCATCCAACCACTCATCCAACCACTCCACCCACTCATCCACCTACTCTTAATCATTCTCCTTGTCATTTTGTATCTTTACTCCTCTATAAAAGGCACCATGAGCTGGATGTTGAGGGCTTAGTGTTGGGCACTTGGTGTTAGGCTTAGTTTGTAAAAGTTAACGTTATGCTTGTTTATTGTTTTATTTTATTGTAATTTTCTCTTGTTCTAAATTAAAGCTATGTTCATCTTTCTCTTCTTCTCTCTTTCTTTCTTCTTATCTATGAGTAACTAAATCTTTATATTGCTTGGGTGAAAGAGTGGATCTCCTAACTCAAGCAAGCTCTTAAATTCATTTGTGAACTTCTTTTATTACTTTTGGTGTTGTGACAAATCATTTTCTTACCTCAATTAATTTTTCTTCATCAATTCCCTATGGATCGACCTCGGACTCCCGAGAAATTTATTACTTGAGACAACCTGCACTTGGGTTTGCATCCTTAAATTCCGCAGTCACGCTTCTGGGCACGTGGCAATGGATTATATGGATGTTATAATTGATTACAAGACTTATATAATTGATTACATGCACTCTAGTTTTGAAAACTGATTTTAAATTGCCATAACTTCTTTATTTCTTATCCGTTTAAAGCAAATGACTACTCATTGGAAAGAACTGTGAGTCTATTTTCAAATGAAACAGTTTTAGGACAAAACTCAAAGTATTTTGAAAGTTATGATCAAAAGAGTAACCAAAGGTCAACTTTTTAAAACTCAAACTTGACTATTTTTCATAGTTTAAAGCAAATAGTTATAACTTCTTCATTTCTTATCTGTTTAATGGAAATAACTACTCGTTAGAAAGATCTTTGAGTCTATTTTCAATTGAAATAGGTTTTAGGACGAAACTCAAAGTATTGTGAAAGTTATTATCAAAAGAGTAACCAAAGGTCAACTTTTCAAAACTCAAACTTGATTATTTTTCATAGTTTTGAACTACTACTATGACTAACTTTTCAAAACATGTTTCTTGGGAATTTTAGCATGTAAGGACCATTTGTAAAGATTTAAAAACGTATTTGAGCTTTTTTCTTGTAAAACCTCTATCTTTACATAAGAGAAAGCCTAAAAGGAGAATATACAAATTCTAGTCCTTAAGCTTCTTGATGTAATCCAAGCTTTCACAAATTTCTTCTCTTTAAATCTTGCAAATGCTTGGAACATCTTATCATTCTCATTCTTCTTGAGTTGAGCATGATTGTGATCTTTTGATTTCTTGTTGCAATGCTCACTCTTGGTATTTAAACTATCCTACAAAGTATTGTTCACTTAAAACAAACATAGTTAGTCCAAATTCATAATTTAATATTTTCATATACATAATTCATAAATGTATAACTATGGTTTGTCTAACTTGCATATAAGACTTTTATAGGCACATCCAAATAAGACATTTATCAATTACGAATAGATATGTTCTATATAGGATGCAATAAAAAACACTTTGCACATTTTCATTTAAATAGAGTCAAATCCAATATTAATTCATTATAACTCATATAAAGTATTATTAGATATATTATATAAAGAATGCTACACATATCCCATTGCATGATTATAAAGTGAAATATAACTAAATAAAGTACATAATCATGCATGATACAATATAATCTATTAAGCACATCTATGTAGCATAAACATCATTTTTTTTGTCTTGTATTTGTCATCATCAAAACTTAACATATTAAACTATTGGGAAAAATTTATTTCTATATTGGTTGGATTCATGTAATTTTTCTAAATTAAGGGAACTTTTTTCTAAATTTGGGTAACTTTTCCCTAAATTTAGGCAACAAAATCTCAAATTTGGGTAACTTTAGGCCAAAGTGAGATAAAATTTTTCTCCATTTGTGCAACACTTAGTTGGATTCATGTAATTTTTCCCAATGAAGGTAACTTTTCTCTAAATTTGGGTGAATTTTTCTTGAATTTAGGTAACAAAGTCTCAAATCTGTATAACTTTAAGTCAAAGTGAGGTAACTTTTCCCTCTATTCGTGTAACACTTGGTTAAATTCATGTAATTTTTCCAAAAGAAGGTAACTTTTCTCCAAATTTGATAATTTTTTTCTTGGATTTTGGTAACAAAGTCCCAAATTTAGATAACTTTAGGCCAAAGATTCATGTGATTTTTCCAAACGTAGGTAACTTTTCTCCAAATTTGGATAATTTTTCCTTGAATTTGGGTCACAAAGTCCCAAATCTGGGTAACTTTAAGCCAAAGTGAAGTAACTTTTCTTCCATTCATGTAATACTTTGTTCAATTCATGTAATTTTTTTAAATGAAGGTAACTCTTTTTCCAAATTTGGGTAACTTTTCAGTTAATTTAGGTAACAAAGTCCTAAATTTGGGTAATTTTAGGTCAAAGTGAGGTAACTTTTCCCCCTATGTGTGTACACCAGTTTGGATTCATGTGATTTTTTCAAATGAAGGTAGATTTTTCCCAAATTTAGGTAATTTTTCCTTGGATTTGAGTATTAAAGTTCTAAATTTGGGTAACTTTAGGCCAAAGTGAGGTAACATTTTCCTTCATTCGTGTAATACTTTATTAAATTCATGTAATTTTTTCAAACGAAGGTAACTTTTATCCAAATTTTGGTAAGTTTTACTTGGATTTGGGTAACAAAGTCCTAAAACAGGGTAACTTTTGGCCAAAATGAGGTAATTTTTACCTCTATTCGTGTAACACTTTGTTGAATTCATGTATTTTTTTCAAATGAAGGTAACTTTTCTCCAAATTTGGATAAATTTTACTTGGATTTGGGTAACAAAGTCCTAAATCTTGGTAACTTTAGGCCAAAATGAGATAACTTTTTCCTTCATTAGTGTAACACTTGGTTGAATTCATGTAATTTTTTTCAAAACGAATATAACGTTTCTCCAAATTTGGATAATTTTTTCTTTGATTTGGGTAACAAAGTTCCAAATCTAGAAAACTTTAGGTCAAAGTGAGATAACTTTTTCGTCCATCTATATTACACTTGGTTAGATTTATGTAATTTTTTTGAATAAAGGTAACTTTTCTCCAAATTTGGATAACTTTTTCATGGATTTGGGTAACAAATTCCCAAATATGGGTAACTTTAGGCCAAATTGAGGTAACTTTTTTCTCTATCCGTGTAATACTTGGTTGGATTCATGTATTTTTTTTCAAATGAATGTAACTTTTCTCCAAATTTGGGTAACTTTTCCTTAGATTTAGGAAACAAAGTCCCAAATCTGGGTAACTTTAGGCCAAAGTGGAGTAACTATTTTCTCCAACTGTGTAACACTTGGTTGGATTCAAGTAATTTCTCCCCCCTAGGTAACTTTTTTCCATTTTAGGGTAACTTTTCTTCAGATTTGGGTAACAAAGCCCCAAATATAGGTAATTTTAATCTAAAGTGAAGTAACTTTTTCTTCCAACTATGTAACACTAGGTTGGATTCAAGTAACTTCTCTCTCCCAAGGTAAATTTTCTTTACTTGGGGGTATCTTTTCTTAAGAATTGAGTAACAAAACCCCAAATTCAAGGGTAGCTTTTGACCAAACTTAGATAACATTTTGCTCCATCCAAGTAACACTTGGTTGGATTCAAGTAACTTCTCTCTCCCAAGGTAACTTTTCTTTACTTGGTGGTATCTTTTTTTAAGAATTGAGTAACAAAATCCCAAATTCGGGGTTAGCTTTTGACCAAACTTAGATAACTTTTTGCCCTATCCAAGTAACACTTGGTTGGATTCAAGTAACTTCTCCCTCCCAAGGTAGCATTTCTTTACTTGGGGGTAACTTTTCTTAAGAATTGGATAACAAAACCTTAAATCCGAGTAACTTATTGAAAAACTACTTTCATATATTTTTCATTAATTTATTTATTAAAATTGTATGGGACTAGTTTTCAATTTTTATTTTCAAAATCAATCTAATTCAATTCATTTGAAATCGATTAATATTACATAATGATATATTTTTTACTTTATAACTCTAATTTCTATAACACTAAACAAGCTCATAGTCTACTACAATAAACCGTAGTCAAATATGATTTCCAACAAGTGCCACTGTTAAACATGATTATTATAGTTAAACTATATTTATGTAAAATAAAATTATTATTTAAAAAAGTGATATAATTTATATTTATGAAAAAAATAATTTTACATACTTTTTATAATAAGTAATGTCGCGGCCAAGATAGCGGTAAAATAGCGGCAAAAAATAAAAAAAAAAGTTAGGAGTTGCCACCAATTTTATTTTTTTATTAAGAAAAATTGAAAAACCTAAAAAATGGTCTATGTCCAAAAATTCATATTCGAGAGTCTAATTATGTGTAGAGAATGGTGGAAACTTAATTTCACAACACCCTTAATACATTCGTCCTATGACGGTTACCTTAAGTCAATTGCGCAAATTTTTTATAACTCGTGAAAATATTTATTTACCCATTTTTTAAGAGATAAACTGAATAAACAAATAAATCAGGAAAATTTAGTTTTGACTTGACAAAATAGAGATTCTGTTCCTATGTATCCCAAAGTGTAATGAGGAATTCAAAGTCATTTCGTTCTTTTAGAAAAACGATTGTGGGTTAGTTATTTTTTATTTTTGGAAAGATCTTTGCTTGAAAATTCATTTGATTTTCCTCAGAATAGAGATTATGCTCCTATGTATCCCCACTGTTTCCTCATTTGCTTTGTCGCCGGTGATTCAACCTTGTGAACCTCTCTACACCGACGTTCCTCACCCATAAGACCAGAGTTTCCATTCTTCTTTCCCATTATTCCTGGTGTTAGTTTAATTCTAAAACTTGATTTTGGTTTTTATTTTGAATTATGTTTTGTCTATCTAAAATGCCTAAGTTTGTAAGTCATCGCAGAG
The DNA here is from genome assembly GCA_029884605.1 of Ormosia emarginata. Lineage (NCBI taxonomy): Eukaryota > Viridiplantae > Streptophyta > Magnoliopsida > Fabales > Fabaceae > Ormosia > Ormosia emarginata. The sequence continues at coordinate 38,287,545 of JAQQTP010000074.1, read as the reverse complement.
TTGACACAAAGTAGTATCGAATGACCATGTTTTTTGAATCGAAACTTAATTTTGAATTTTGATGCAAAATTAGATTTTCTTTAATTTGGTCAAAGTTTGATTTTGTTAATGGACTGGAGTTTTGTGTTAGTGGGTCTAGGTTAAAGGTTTGATCCAGATGGGTTTGGGAATTTGAGACGAGAGATTTTTGGTTGGGACTTGAACTAATGAAACAAGGTTTGATTTCTTATAAAAAAAAGTAAAATAAAAAATAAAAAATAAAAAAAAGAAGAAATTGTTTTTTAAGAACAAAAAAGTTAACTTGTTTCTTGTAACCTTTAGAAAAGCCAATAAGTAAATAATAATAAAAATCACAAAAAATAAATAAATATACAAAATAAGGGGGTAATAGATAAAAAATGATAATAAAAAAAAGAAAATCATCTTAGGTTACCCTTGTTGGCTTTATTGAGGGTTTACCCTTATATGTTTATGTTTATCTTACTTGTCAGCATGTTGTTAATGTTGTCTTCTTAGTTGTTGATTTTACAATCTTCTTTAAAAAATAAAATAAAATCATTGAACTTTATTGAGAAGAATAAAACAGGATTAGCTAAACTGTGATAGCTTATTAATCTTGTAACTTTTAGAATCATCTAATTTGTGACAACTTGATAATTTGTTTCTTTTCTAAACATAAAAAAAAATGAATCAAATGAATCTTCAAAATATTTTTTTTAAATTAAAAATAACTAACCTACAATCATTTTTCTAAAGAATGACGTGACTTTGAATTCTTTATTGCACCCGAGGATACATAGGAGTGGAATCTTTATTCCGTCAAGATAAAATTAAATTTTCATAATTTATTTTTTTGTTTAGTTTATCTTTAATAAAGGGGTAAAACAAATATTTTCAAAAGTTATAAAAAAATTTGCACAACTGACTTAGAGTAACAGTCTCAAGACGGATGTATTAGCAGTGCTGTGAAATTAAGTTTCCACAATTCCTTATGGATAATCAACTCCCAAATTCAACCTATTTTAAATGACTAGTTTTTCCTAAAACAAAAAGGTTTTTTGATTTTTCCTTGACTTAAATAAAATTGGTGGCGACTCCACCTCATTTCTTAACATCTTTTTTTTGGCGCTTCCGTCGCGATCACGGTCGCTACAAACAACAATCTTATATGGACCATATATGAACTAATGCAAAATTAATAAATTATAATTGAGCTGGTATATATCACACATATAGTTTACATCTATCTATTTATCATAAGCTCATAAGCAATTATGTTTTGATTTTTCAAAGTTATATTTAAATAATTGTAGTTAGATATAAGCATAAGTCAAATTTTTTTTCTTTTTCCTTCTCTATGTAATGCACGAGTTACAAATCTAGTATATATGTAAAGAAGTTGCCGAATGAAGAAAGCAACATGTGTTAGGATAAGAGCTTTAAAATACCACATGTCAATACAAGAAATTAAGCAATAAAAAATTAAGAAAATAAAAAATGAAGAGCCTAAAAATCAAGTAATAAAATATAATTAATCAGGGATAATGTTGAGAAAATCAATGTTAACCATATATTTTAAAGTCACTAAGTATATTAAAGATAGATTTGTAAGCCATGCATTGCACAAATAAAGGAAAAAGAAAAACTATTTGTGTAGAATTTTAAGGATTAATAATTCTTTAAATATATGAAAAATTATAGAAAAATGTAATAATGTTGTAGAATATATTTATTATTCAAAGTATTATAAAGAAAATATATGGAGTATTTTGTCCTAAACATTATTCTCATGTTAATCTTTTTATCACAAATATAAAAAAATATCCAAAGTATCATAAAGAAGATTATATTTTCTTATGTATAATGTTTGAATTCAATTTTTTTAACTTAATAACATTAAATTGTATAATTATATGCTACACATTAATCGAGATTCGGTGATTTAGGACACACTTTGATATAATACGATCGCGCTATAGGTCCAACAAATATACATCTAATTTTTATTCACCGTATTTTCAGTACGTATATTTGCCTCTTTCTATTTTTTTTGCCTATCCGTATTTTGCTCCGAAAACAAGTTTTTCATTTGTTCCCTCCCTTTCTTCTTTTCTTCCCTCTATTTCTCATTTCTTTCTTTCTTTCTTTCTTTCTTTCTTTCTTTCTTTCTTTCTTTCATCTCATTACATCTCCCTCTCCTCTGATACTGTCTCACTCACTAGGGCACCCACCCACATCATTTTAATTCTTGTTCTCGTGTCCTCATTTTTGTTCCCCCATTTTCAGCCATCACTCACTCTCTTCCCTCACTCGACTTTTACACGCACACGTGGGGTTCGAGTTTTGTGGATTTTCTACAATTTCGGTAAGTATCATCCACTTTTTCCTATAATATTTCGTGTTTTCTGAGATGAGCACTTGCAATTTCTATGAAATGTTGCGTATTTTGGGTGATTTTCTGCGTATTATGCTCTCTGTTTGGTGAGTTGCATTTTTTGTTGGGTACAAATCCATGAAATCTGTTTTTGTTGGCTGTGTGTTGATTAGATGGGTAAATAAGAGAATGCTTGTTGGTTCATTCGTTGGTTTATTTGGTATATTTTGTTTCTGTTAGGAGCATTTAAAATGGTTCATATAGTAGGACGTGTTGGTCCATTGACATGATTTGTGGTGAATCTAAAATTAACTAGTTAATATGTTTGGAATAAGTGGTTAATCTTCACATGTTTCTGGTGAATCCAACAATGAGTTTTCAACAGTCGGGGTAATTACTTACAAATGAACTACTAGCGGAGTGGAGTTGGGATGGGTTTTGGGCTGGTTCATATAGCAGAAAGAGTTGGTCTATTGACATGATTTGGGGTGAATCTAAAATTAACTGGTTAATATGTTTGGAATAAGTGGTTAATCTTCATACTTTTCTGATGAATCCAATAATGAGTTTCCAACAGTGGGGGTAATTACTTATAAATAAACTACTAGTGGAGTGGAGTTGGGATGGGCTTTGGGCTGGTTCATATAGCAGAAAGAGTTGGTCCATTGACATGGTTTGTGGTGAATCTAAAATTAGCTGGTTAATATGTTTGGAATAGTGGTTAATCTTCACACGTTTCTGGTGAATCCAACAATAAGTTTCCAACAGTGGTAGTAATTACTTACAAATGAACTACTAGTGGAGTGGAGTTGGGATGGGTTTTAGGCTGGTTCATATAGCAGAAAGAGTTAGTCCATTGACATGATTTATGGTGAATCTAAAATTAACTGGTTAATATGTTTGGAATAAGTAGTTAATCTTCACACGTTTCTGGTGAATCTAACAATGAGTTTCCAACAGTGGGGGTAATTACTTACAAATGAACTACTAGTGGAGTGGAGTTGGGATGAGTTTTGGGTTGGTTCATATAGCAGAAAGAGTTGGTCTATTGAGCATCCTTAATTTCTTACCTAAGCGTTGCTATAGAAGTAAAACATATCATGTTTTAGAAGAGAAAGAGTAATGACATGTTTTGAATGATGTTTCTATACACTTTAAAATTGCCACTTAGCCATTTGAGACTTATTTGAGCACACATGAAAGAAGATTAACATGACTACCATTGTACGCGATTTTGTTAACTAGATGGTTCCAGGCTATCTTTTTAAGCTTTATTTCATCTCAAAAGTGGTTAAGTGTGGCCTTTATAGAATAGACCCATTCGAATAGGTCTCTATCCTCATTATCTATTGTTATTTGTATGTTTACTTTTCACTGCCATTTCTTAACTTTCATAATAAAATCTAGATGTTGGTGAAATACAAAATATGCTTGTAACATGACAGTACTTACTTGATAACTTACAAGTGTGTGTAGCAACCCAAAACTGAAGTTGATGGAGGGTTTAAATAATCTCAATACATTTGAGACTGTTGATAATGTGGAAGAAGCATGTGAAAGTGACTTCATTATGAGTGATGCCTTGGATGACGACTTTGAAAGTTATGAGCCAAAACGAGGGATGTTGTTTGCATCAGAGGATGATGTTAAGGAATTTTATAGGAAATATGCTTACCAAAAGGGGTTTGGTATTATAAATAGAACTTCAAAAAAAAGAGATGATGGTAAGGTAAATTACATTATGTTAGCTTGTTCAAGACAGGGAAAACATGTGTCAACAATACCAAACACTTTGAAGACACTTCCAACTAGACAGACAAATTGTGAAGCAAAAATTACAGTCAAGAAGATGGGAGATGGACGATGGTTCATCAAGACAGTTATACTTGAACTCTTTCATGAACTTAGCCCAACGAAGGCGAGAATGTTGAGAGTTAACAAGAATCTTAGCATGCACCTGAAGAGAACAATCCAAGTGAATGATGATGTAGGGGTGAGAATACATAAGACAGTCTGGTCTCTTGCCTATGAGGTGGGAGGTTATGAGAACTTATCATTTAATGAGCAAGATGCTAGAAATTATGTCAACAAGGAAAGACGTACAATTGGCAAGAAAGGTGATGGGAAGGCTTTGAAGAATTATTTTGTTAGAATGCAAGAGGATAATAGTAATTTTTTCTACGATATAGACGTTGATGATGATTTTCATGTGCAAAATGTATTTTGGGCTGATGCTAGAAGTAGAGCCACCTATGAGTCATTTGGAGATGTTGTGACTTTTGACACAACATATTTGACAAATAAATATGACATGCCATTTGCTGCTTTTGTCGGTGTGAATCATCACGGCCAATCAGTTTTGCTTGGATGTGGTCTAATTTCAGCTGAAGACACAGAGTCATTTGTGTGGCTATTTGAGTCATGGCTTCGTTGCATGTCAGGTAAGGCACCTGTTGGTATTGTCACAGACCAATGCAGGGCCATGCAAAATGCTATTGAGATAGCCTTTCCAACTACTCGACATAGGTGGTGCCTATGGCATATAATGAAAAAAATCCCTGAGAAGCTGAAAGGTTGCATTGAATATAACAATATCAAGAATGCAATGAAAGTAGCTGTTTACGATACCCTAATAGTGGAAGATTTTGAAGAAAAATGGTCTGCCTTCATCAAAGAATTTGAACTAGAAGATAACAATTGGTTGAGTGGTTTGTACATAGAGAGGCATAGATGGATGCCAATTTTCTTAAAGAAGTATTTTTGGGCAGGGATGTCAACAACACAATGCAGTGAGAGCATACATGCTTTCTTTGATGGATATATCAACTCAAAGACAAGCTTGCAACAATTTGTGAAGCAGTATGATAATGCTTTGAGAAGCAAGGCAGAAAAGGAATTTCAGGCGGATTTCAAGTCAATGGACTCCACAATTCAATGTGGATCAAATCACCCATTGAAAGGCAGTTTCAATTCGAGTACACCCATGCAAAGTTCGTTGAGGTCCAAGCTGAATTCAGAGGAAGAATGGATTGTTTTGCATCCATTAAGTGTGTGGAGGGAATGCTTTGTACTTATCATGTGAGGGCGGATATGGTAGTTGGAGGGATAGCAAAGAATGTTATTTTTGAGGTGGTATTTAATCGTGACAATCACTATGTTAGTTGCAATTGCTTGTTGTTTGAGTTTAGAGGAATTATGTGTAGACATTCATTTTGTGTCCTCGGTAATGAGATGGTTCAAGAAGTGCCGTCAAAGTATATTTTACGTAGATGGAGCAAAAACATTAGATGGAGACATGCTTACATAAAGAGCAGTTACGATGTGACTTTGTTGAAGCCACAAATACAAAAGGTTTGATAAATTATGCAAGCATTTCTATGAGGTGGCTGAAGTTGCTGCAGAGTTTGAGGATCTCACGGACGATCTCCACCGGGGGCTATGTGAATATAAAAGCAAGATGCATTCGATGGCTGCATCTAAGTAAGCTAGTAGAACAACATGCAAGGGTGATGATCATCAAAAGAAGTTGATTGCGGGTATTGAAACTGCTGACACTGGCATTCGTAGTCCATTGCATGTACCGCGTAAAGGACAACCACCAAGCAATAGAAAAATATCTAAAGTTGATCGAGTAGTCTCCAAATTGAGAAAGAGGACGCACCAGCATCGTCAAACTTTGACAATTGATGTATGTATACATGAATTTGCTAATTATCATTGTATAGGATGTTTTGGTTGTGTATATGTTTTATCTAGGCTGATTAGCATCTCCTTTTATTAGTGTGTTAAGTTATTTTATTGTGAACATATAGGAGTGCATTGATGGAAGCTTGAGTCAGGTGGATGGAAAGAAGTTACGCATAGAGTCATCTATAGAAGTGAACAACTGTAGAGAATGTCATGATGATTGTACTATGGTGTGTGTATACACCAAAACTATTTGTCATTTGCAATCATTGTTGAAATGGTTGTTAAGCTTTAAGCTACTTACACTTAAATTATCATTTATCATTTACTTTAATGAATGAATGTTTGGTATATTGTCGCTTAACAGTCCACAGCTATTGAGCTGAGTGCAAATGTTGATGCAACAATGTGTGACGGTAGCTATTGGGTTTCACAACTATCACACAACTCATCAGATGATTTTTTATCATTATTAGAAGGAATTGATCATGATGTCAGTCAAAGGCCACAAGCATGTCCAACATATGCTCAATAAGTTCATTGTAGTTATTGAAATTGACATATTTATATGTTTTTATCTAGGGTTGTCATAGTCAAATGTCATACACCAATTTGTTGGTTAGTGGTAATGCAGGGCAATTTGAAGATACTCAGGCTGGGAATCAGTGACATAGTACAAGTCTAAATTTGTATAAATTATATAGGGTAGCTGCATGTACATTCTTCAAATTAACCACTAATCTAATCTACTATTGTTTTGCAGGTTGATTTCCTTTTTTTGGTATATAGGATAATTTACATGGGTGTGCTGACAAAGACCTAGGTGCAAATTGGTGAAAGTGTGCACACACTGTGATTTGGTCTAAACATTCTTTGCCCTAAACCATGAAAATAGATCTTAGTGGATCATCAAGAACCCCCTTAAGTAGTTGCTTTGTCCTTTTAAGTGGATTGTTTCTATGCTGTAGCTATTTATGTTTCACATGTAATGTGTATATAATACATGTAATTACACGTAGAGAGGGAAGATGTATATATTTTTTTAGGGTGAATGGTAGGAATGTATCATTGCAATGGCACAATATTAGTGATGTATATGGATATATACTGTGGTACACAAGCAATAAATGGCTCTTTTGTAATCCATGTGTATTTTTGTGTATTTTTACCTGCAGCCTCAAGAATAATTGAAGTTGAAAGAAATATCAAATACAGGCCCACCATTGGGAACTGACTATTTGGATTATCCATTGACTGATATAAATTAACCACTTATTTGCAATGTATTGAGCAGTTACTCATGAATTCACCAATTAATGAGACTCACCACAAAACCATGGACATTCACGGGTGATCCTGTCTCCAAAGTGGTGTATCTCATTATTTGGTGAGTTACAAAATAAGTGGTTAATTCATTAGAAATGAGTGGTGAATCAGTTCACGTTTCTGGTGAATCCAGAAAAAGTTCCAGAAACATTTCTACATAATGGGGAGAAAGTAGTTAGAAACGAATCACAAGTGGAATAGACATATGTAATGTTGTTTTTAACAAGTTGGGAATAGATTGACAGAAAATCAGGGAAAAATGAGTGAATCTCATAGTTTTGGTGAGTTTAAAATTAAGTGGTTAATACAATATGAATAAGTGGTTAATATGAACAAGTTTCTGGTTAATCCAAAAAAATTTCCAAATAGTGGGGGGCAACTAGTTAGAAACGAATTACTAGTGGAATAGACATATGTAATGTTGTTTTTAACAAGTTGGGAGTAGATTGGCAGAAAATCATAGAAAAGAGGGTGAATCTCATTAATTTGGTGAGTTCAAAATTAAGTGGTTAATACACTATGAATAACTAGTTAATATGAACAAGTTTCTGGTTAATCCAAAAAAATTTCCAAATAGTGAGGGGAAACTAGTTAGAAACGAATTACTAGTGGAATGAACATATGTAATATTGTTTTTAACAAGTTGGGAGTAGGTTGGCAGAAAACCATGGAAAAAGGGGTGAATCTCATTGATTTGGTGAGTTCAAAATTAAGTGGTTAATACACTATGAATAACTGGTTAATGACGAGCGCCGAACTCAGTCAAAATTATAACTGAAGTTATTACCTAAACTTGTAGTATAGTGAACAACACCGGATCGTCTCCTCAAGGATCGTAAATGCAATTTGATCAAATTAAGTTAAGTTAGAAAAAAGGGGGGTTTTGATAGTTCAAGGATCACAGTGACAAGATTTAAAGAGAAATAACAATTAGAAGAACAAATAATTCAAATCTATCCGAGATTGGGTGAATTCAATCATAAACCTTTCAACAAACATTTGAAGCACATTTGAATGGTTAACTTGGATCTAACCGAAATCTCAGCATTAGGTCCAGAATTCACACTAGACAATCGTCCACAATTCAATTGACAAGTGATAAACACAAATCTGCAATCGCACCATTCATGTAAATATATGTCAATTTAAGCACTGAATTCAATTAACCTAGGCACCAATCAGTAACCTAACATCTTCAATTATGTGATTAGTTTAGATCAATCAGTTCTAAATTTCATTACAAATTTCAATCTTCAGTTATGTGATTAATTCAGATCAATCAGTTCTAAGTTTCATCACAATACTTAATCTTAAACTAAGATCAAATCAGATCAAACATAAACAGAATCACCATTCATGTATTCAAGATCAAGAAAACAGAAGAAGAAGAGAAGAGGAATTCAAATATAAATCAAATACATTACATAACCAAGGTCTCAAGAATCCAAACCACAATCTCTTCAAGAGTCCCGAATTGACTGAAAGTAACTTAGCTCTCCATTACAATGAAGGAAATCATCAAAATATACAAGAGCTATGAGAAACTATGAAGAAACAAGAAGAAACTATAAGAGAATTGAAGGAGAATACAACTTGTGTTTCATGATAACCAATGGTGCCCTTTTATAGAAGTCTAGGGTAACAAAATGACAAAGGGGAGTAGGTGGCTGAGTTGGGTGGTTGAGTGGGTTGGTGAATGGGTTGGTGAGTGGGTTGGTGAGTGGAGTGGTTGAATGGAGTGGTTGAATGGGTTGGTGAGTGGAGTGGTTGAGTGGGTTGGTGAGAGGAGTGGTTGAGGACGAAAATTTTGACGTCAGACTTGGAAGCCAAAAACGACCAACTATACTTCAGATCCATGAAAAGTACTCTTCATAAAAGTTGTAGATCTTTGTCTTGGCTATAACATGCATATCTGGATTGTCCAATTTGGCTTCCTGCAGCCTAAGATATGGCCCAAATACCGCAGGTCACTCAAACCCAACTTCAGCACCTCTATTCCGACTTGCAGGCTCAAACTGACCCATTAGACTTCATTTTTTCAAAATGTGTTCTTCATGAAAGTTGTTTATTTGGGTCTTAACTATCAAATTTCCAAATTTCAGCCCATCTCCATTATTACAGCTTGAGATATGATTTTATGAGTGCACACCGTTCGGATTCTAGTGACAGAACCCGTATTCTGACTTCCATGTAAACTTAGGTCCCTTATACATCTGAATTGGACTTCAAGCTCTTCATCAAAGTTGTAGAGCTTCCTCTTAGCTTTCCTAAAAGGTAAAATTCATGATTATCAGATATCAGAAACTCAAGTTATGGCCAAAATACAGAAACAATGTCAAATTTAATAATGCTAAAAATATTCAATTAGGACCAATTTGAGCTCAAACTCACAAAATCATACCAAACTCAATCAATTAAGAATATGGAGAGTGTAAATGACTAAGCATAAGGGTTTCTTAATGAATAAAATATGTGATTATCAAATTCCCCCACACTTAGCTTTTTGCACTCCTGAGCAAAACTCAAGACCAAAACAAGGACATAAAAGATTAACAAAAATTTAAATTCCAACGACATTCAAGAGCGCAAAATTTTACAATCAAGAAGAACAACCAAAGGTTCAAGGGATCAAAACATTCATGAGTTAACAATTCTCCACATCTCAAACCAACAAGCAAGGTATCTTCAACATGAATCGAGAATGATAGATCTTCACAAGATTCCCTCTCAATCTCTCAAGTGTTTAAAAGGTAGGTATTTCACTCAATTCAACCCATGAAAATTGCACTACCATAAGCTTGCTTATCTTCTACTTCTCCACTACTCAAAACACATGCACACACAAATCATGAGGACTTTATTCAAGGTTGTAGTGAGGTCAAGGTAACAGAAGAGGATAAAATGGATATGAGAAGATAAATACCAAAGAGAATAAAAGCAAATGAGAGCTGAGTTCAAATATCAAGCATAAAAGTTCATCCCAACTCTAATGTATATCCCTTTACATATTCATTTCCCAATCCTTTTCTTTTTATTTTTTTTCTTTTTTTTTTTATATATATATGAACATAACTATATACATACATTTTTTTAGGCACTCTTTCCTTTTTCAACAACCATTTTGTACACACACCCCCACACTTGTTCAAAAACTCATCCATTAACCAAGCTAATGTTCTTTTGTTCCCTAAGGTAAAGTAAGAACACGATTTTTCATTTAAGGCACATAATGAGCTAGAAACAGGGAATGGTCAAATAAGTTCAAAGGGGTTAAGAAAAGGAAAATATACAAGGTTGGCAGGAATCAGATAATTTTCAAGAAATCAAAAGAGTGCTTGATATCATATTGAAAACAAGGTTAGCTATTTAGTTAAACTAGCTAATTAAGAAAGAGGGCCTCAATCATGTTCATGCATGCAAGTGAAATGTAGCCTAAAAAAGAATCAAAGCAAGTTTTAGAGTGGTCATTAACATGAGTGAAAATCACACAAGAAAGAAGAGAATGGCATAAATGTTGAATCCATCCATTAGGCTCAAAATCTCACAAGGTATGTTGACGAGCGCCGAATTCAGTCAAAATTATAACCGAAGTTATTACCTAAGCTTGTAGCACAGTGACAACACCGGATCATCTCCACGAGGATTATAGATGCAATTTAATCAAATCAAGTGAAAGTTAGCAAAGGGGGGTTTGACAGTTTAAGATCGTACTTAACAAAATTAACGGAAGAAATGACAATTAAAGAGTAGTCAATTTAGAAACCTATCCAAGATTGGGTGGATTCAATCATAGACCCTTCATAAAACACTTGAAGCGCAATTGAATTGTTAATTTGGATCTAACCGAGATCTCTGCATCAAATCCAAAATTCATACTAGACGATCGTCTAGAATTCAATTAACAAGTGATAAACACAAATCCGCAATCGCACCATTCATGAAAATCTATGTTAATTTTAAGTACCGAATTCAATTAACTTAGGCACAAATCAGTAACCTAACCTCTTCAATTCTGTGATTAATTTAGATCAATCAGTTCTAAGTTTCATCACAAATCTCAATCTTCGTTTATGTGATTAGTTTAGATTAATTAGTTCTAAGTTTCATCACAAATCTCAATCTTAAACCAAGATCAAATTAGATCAACATAAATAGAATCACCATTCATGCATTCAAGATCAAGAAGAAGAAGAAAGAAGAAGAAAGAAGAAGAAAAGAGGAATTCAATTACAAATCAAATATAATGCATAACCAAGGTCTCAAGAATCCAAACCACAATCTCTTCAAGAGTTCTAAATTGACCCAAAGTAGCTTAGCCCTCTATTACCATGAAGGGGAGCATCAAAATATACAAAACTATGAGAAACTATGAAGAAGCAAGAAGAAACGTAGAGAGAAATGAAGGAGAATACATCTTGTTCATGATAAATGGTGCCTTTTATAGAAGTCTAAGGTAACAAAATGACAAAGGGAAGTGGGTGGATGAGTGGATGAGTGAGTGGAGTGTTTGAGTGGATGGATTAGTGGGTTGGTTTAGTGGATTGGTTTAGTGGATGAGTGAGTGGAATGGTTGAGTGGTTAAATTAGTGAAAAATGCCAAAAGACTTTTGGTGAGTGGGAAATTATGGACATGAATGAGTGAGTGGATGGATGAGTGGATGGATTAGTGGATGAGTGGGTGGAGTGGTTAAGTAGTTGGATTAGTGTATGAGTGGATGAGTGGGTGAGTTAGTGGATGAGTGCATGAGTGGATTAGTGGATGGATGAGTGGGTGGTTGAGGACGAAAATTTCGTGTCTGACTTGGAAGCCAAAAACGACCCACTATACTTCAGATCCACGAAAAGTGTTATTCATGAAAGTTGTATATCCTTGTCTTGGCTATAAAATGGATATATGGTTCGTCCAATTTGGCTTCCTTAAGCTCAAGTTATGTCCCAAATACCGTAGGTTGCTCAAACCCAACTTCAGCACCTCTGTTCCGACTTGCAAGCTCAAAATGACCTACTAGACTTCCTTTTTTCAACAAGTGTTCTTCATGAAAGTTGTTTATTTGGATCTTGACTATCTACTGTCCAAATTTCAGCCCATCTCCATTATTATATCTTGAGATATGATTTTATGAGTGCACACTATTCGGATTCTACTGACAGAACCCGTATTCTGACTTCCATGTAAACTTAGGTCCCTTAGACATCTGAATCGGACTTCGAGCTCTTCATCAAAGTTGTAGAGCTTCCTCCTAGATTTCCTACAAGGTAAAATTCATGATTATCAGATATCAAGAACTCAAGTTATGGCCAAAATACAGAAACAAAGCCAAACCTCAATAATGTTGAAAATATTCAATTAGGACCAATTTGAGCTCAAACTCACAAAATCATACCAAACTCAATCAATTAAGAATATGGAGAGTGTAAATGACTAAACATAAGGGTTTCTTAATGAATAAAATATGTGATTATCAAATTCCCCCACACTTAGCTTTTTGCACTCCTGGGCAAAACTCAAGACCAAAATTTTACAATCAAGAAGAACAACCAAAGGTTCAAGGGATCAAAACATTCATGAGTTAACAATTCTCCACATCTCAAACCAACAAGCAAGGTATCTTCAACATGAATCGAGAATGATAGATCTTCACAAGATCCCCTCTCAATCTCTCAAGTATTTAAAAGGTAGGTATTTCACTCAATTCAACCCATGAAAATTGCACTACCATAAGCTTGCTTATATTCTACTTCTCCACTACTCAAAACACATGCACACACAAATCATGAGGACTTTATTCAAGGTTGTAGTGAGGTCAAGGTAACAGGAGAGGATAAAATGGATATGAGAAGATAAATACCAAAGAGAATAAAAGCAAATGAGAGCTGAGTTCAAATAACAAGCATAAAAGTTCATCCCAACTCTAGTGTATATCCCTTTACATATTCATTTCCCAATCCTTTTCTTTTTTTTTTTAAACACTTGGTTTTTTTTTTTTTATATATATATGAACATAACTATATACATACATTTTTTTTTTTTGGGCACTCTTTTCTTTTTCAACAACCATTTTGTACACACACCCCCACACTTGTTCAAAAACTCATCCATTAACCAAGCTAATGTTCTTTTATTCCCTAAGGTAAAGTAAGAACATGATTTCTCATTTAAGGCACATAATGAGCTAGAAACAAGGAATGGTCAAATAAGCTCAAAGGGGTTAAGCAAAGGAAAATATACAAGGTTGGCAGGAATCAGAGAATTTTCAAGAAGTTAAAAGAGTGCTTGATATCATATTGAAAACAAGGTTGGCTATTTGGTTAAACTAGCTAATTAAGAAAGAGGGCCTCAATCATGTTCATGCATGCAAGTGAAATGTAGCCTCAAAAAGAATCAAAGCAAGTTCTAGAGTGGTCATTAACATGAGTGAAAATCACACAAGAAAGAAGAGAATGGCATAAATGTTAAATCCATCCATTAGGCTCAAAATCTCACAAGGTATGCATCCATCAAACTCAATTCATCAATTCATCTCCAAGCATATCAGTTCAAGAAGGGAGAAAAGTTATTCAATCATGCAATGAACCCCTTTTTTTATTTTATTTTTTAACAAAAAAGAAACATGCTAAAATCTCTCCCTCACACTTAATATAGACATTGTCCTCAATGTGAAAGTGATAAATAAAACGGAAAGAAAAGAGCAACACAACCTGATGAGGAGTGAATCAACGCCAAAGCAGAAAAGAAGCACACTGTCAATTACGCATCGACCGAAAAGAAATCAAACAAGAAAACGTTAGTACTTCCACAATTTAATACTAATTAATTACTACCTAAAAAAACTCCTTACTCGCCACCAATTAAGATGCGTCTCAAGAGTAAAATTACTCCTTACTCGCCATCACTAATTAGTTTAATAAGTCCATGACAATCATATCATACTTTCCAAACAAAACAATAATTTTTTTTTAATAAAATCAAACCCATTAAAGAGAAAGTGTCAGATCTGGCTTTTGTTTCTTGTTACTTCCTTACGCTGCTTCCTGTTGACCAATCTATCTCGAGCTAATACCTGATCAGGTACATACTCAAAAGCTTCTAATTTATCAATGAGCTCATCAATAGTGGAGGCAGAGATAAGAAGTTCTCTTGCCGAAGGAGTGATAAATTTATGTTCCACAAATGCTTTGTCAAGAAAAGATAACAAAAGATCAAAGAAATTATTAACATTCAACAAACCAATGGGTCTATGGTGGATGTTCGGTTCGGCCCAAGAGACAATTTGAAAAATTTCTTCCAAAGTACCAAAACCACCTAAGACAATAAATGCATCGAATTGTCAACCATTGTTTTCATTCGTCCATGCATGGATGTTACACAATTTCTTCTCCAACTGTCCTTCCAAAGGTGATGTTATTTTCAGCTAAAGGTTTAGGAATAACACCTAAAACCTGACTGCCTCCTATAAAAGCTACAAGTGATACAGCCCCCATTAACCCACGACAACCTCCCCCATATACAAGATGAATATTCCTCGCAGCAAGTGATCAACCAAGAGTGCTAGCTGCGTTTACAAATTCTAATCCCTTCCCATAACTCGACCCACAAAAAACACAGACATTTTTTAGGTTACGAATAGGAGGTCCCATTCTATACTTTTCCTCCCTTTGAGTGATTCTTAGTTGAAGGAAAATGGAGAAAATGGAGTGTTTAAATAGGAAAAAGAATGGAAAGGGGAATAATTGCACCTATGAGGGTAGGTTGGTCATTTGTCGAAAAAGGTTGAAATTAAGAAACACAAAATCTTTTTTTTTTTTTTTTTTTTTTTTTTTTTTTTTTTTTTTTGTTTTGTTTTGTTTTTTTTTTTACTTCAAGAAAACCATCAAGGTAAAGAAGTCTAGAAACCCCTGAAGGACCACCGCTCAAAGGATCGTCGTACAAAAATCAAAATACAACAAAATGATACAAAGATAAAAGAAATAGAAAATGATGACATACCTCGTATGTATGTACAGCTTTCCATGGCGTATCTTTATACTTGCGTCATGAGTGCAATAGACATCACGTCCTTTTTTTTTTTTTTGAAATTGTTAGAAAAACTTGATGAAAGATGAGTGCATACTTACTTAAGATTGGGATGGAGGTAGTCTGCTTTTTCGACTTTGTGCCAAAGCATTGTTGACCAATATTCGACCCATTCAAGACCGGGCGCAACATAGGGCTCCCAAAAGGGACAAGTGGCCATAATACGACCGTCGCCTCACATGTGAGATACAATCTACCTTCTTTGTTTTTCAATTAAGAAGGCTGGATCAGATGCATGCATTTTCCCATTCACGATGTGTGTTACCAAAGCTAACCCTAAGACGTATACATATTTTTTTTTTTTTTTTTTGTTTTTTTTTTTTTTTGTTTTTTGAGAGATGACATGAAGAAGAAGAAGAAGAAGATGATGATATATATAGATTGTTTGTGGATATGGCTCACATCTGCCTCTGGTTTAACGTCCAGTAATGGCTTAAACGTCTTCTATGAGTCGAGGATAAGCTTCCCATCCAATTTTCTTATAAATTGGAAAACAGGGTCTTTTAGAGTCAGATTCCCAAGACTATAGCGTTTTTCTTCATCCTTGAAGAGATTCCACAATTTAAGAATTTCACGATGCACCAATCCACAAAAATGCGTCTCAAGAGTCAATAAGATATCATCTAATGACTCCTTACTCAGTCCATTCTTAATGAAGAAAATTTTATCTTCTCTATTTGCAGAAACCATCCCCAAAGTATGACATCGCTTGTTACAATTCCATCGTCCACATTTGTGACAGACTTGTAACCTTTTTGCTCTTCTCCTTTTAGAATATGAACTTCTTCCAAGACCGGGCATATATGAGTCAAATGAAATTGAGGACTCACCTGCTAATCGGACCTTTGCTTCAATTATCCAACGTATATCTTCTGGCATACCTTTGTCCATTAACAGTCTCAATCTTTCACATCGAACTTTGTAGATTTTTCTCAGAGCATTTTGAGGAAGAGAAGAAAAATGTTTTCTCAGGTTTGAAAGAATGACATCCATTTTGAAGGAGAAGAAGGGTTCAGTTATTTTGGGAAACTGAAAAATAAACCGACTTGAGAGTCACGGAGTACCGTATCCGCCACTTAAACGGCAACACAAAGAACTCAAGAACTTGGTTTTCCAGAAATGGTTGAGTCTTTGTCCATTAACTTTAAGCGCATTACCATTCCTAGGATCCTCAATATCTACGGCCCCATAGGATACACGTGTTTGACAGCAAAAGAACCGCGCCACCTGGATCTCAATTTTTCAAGGAGTAGGTGCAGATAATAATCTTAAAGCAGAACATTTTTGACCAATTTCTACAACTTTTGCAAAAGGTGTAACAGACCTTGAATAAAGTGGGCCAATAAAATCCATACTGCAAGATTTTCGCAGTTGTTGTCGTTGAAGAAAAAGTGACCTCCACTTGCTTCCGAGCGACAAAATTTAATGGCACTACCTACCTCATCGTCGGACACACAAATGTTTTTTTTTTCTTTTTTTTATTTTTTTTTTTTTTTTTTTATTTTTTTTTTTTTTTTTTCCTTTTTTTTTAATTCATAATGCGGATGAAGAAGGTTCATCACCTCCACTTCTGCATTATCTGGAAGTTCATGATACTGTTTGAGGCGGTGTCCATTTACGATGAAAGCTTTGGCAGTGGCTTCACTTTTAATCTGAACAGCACCAAAAGGAAAAACCTTAGTAACAATAAATTGTCCATCCCATCTAGACCTTAATTTGCCAGGCATTAGTCGGAGGCAGGAGTTATAGAGGAGAACTTTTTGACCAATCTCAAATGTTTTCCTCAGAATCAACTTATCATGGAAGGCTTTGGTCTTCTCCTTATAGAGTTTGGAACTTTCATAAGCCTCCAAGCGGATCTCCTCCAATTGTTGCAGCTGCAGCTTCCTCTCCATACCTGCTTGATCTAGGTCCAAGTTGCGCCTTTTCACTGCCCAGAATGCATGATGCTCAATTTCCACCGGCAGGTGGCAGGCTTTTCCAAAAATAATCCGATATGGAGACATCCCGATTGGTGTCTTATAAGCGTCCGGTAAGCCCATAAAGCATCCTCAAGCCTCTTGCTCCAAATCCTTTCGTTAGGTTGAACTGTCTTCTGGAGTATCTGTTTGATCTCCCTGTTGGAAATCTCGGCTTGCCCATTAGTTTGGGGATGGTAAGGTGTAGAAACTCTGTGCAAGACCCCATACTTTTTCATCAAAGCTTCCATGCTTCGATTACAAAAATGTGAACCCCGATCACCGATGATGGCCTTCTAACTCCAAACTGCAGAAAATCACGTGATCTAACAAAACCCACAACAACTTTGGAATCATCAGTCCGAGTAGCTTTCGCCTCCACCCACTTGGATACATAATCAACAGCTAGCAAAATGTAAACAAAATCAAAAGAAACAGGAAAGGGTCCCATAAAATCAATACCCCATACATCAAAAATCTCACAAAACAATAAGGATTTCTGGGGCATCTCATTCCTTCGAGAAGTGTTTCCTATTTTTTGGCATTGATCACAAGATTTACAAAACACATATGCATCATGAAATAGAGTGGGCCAATATAATCCAGATTCCAAAACTTTCCTAGCAGTCCTTTAGGGACCAAAATGACCGCCACATGCAAGTGTATGACAAAAGCTAAGAATAGAATGAAATTCATTATCAAGCACACATCTCCTAATGACTTGGTCACTACAAAATTTCTACAGATAAGGGTCATCCCACACATAATATTTTGACTCACTCTTCAATTTATCAATCTGAGCCCTAACAAAATGTGCAGGGAAAATACCAACAACTAAGAAATTTATCAAATCAGCAAACCAAGGAGTGTTACCTTGCAGCTTGAAAAGCTGCTCATCAGGGAAGACATCATGGATAGGAAAAGTATCTGCCTCCTTCTCAATTCGGCTTAGGTGATCGGCCACTAAATTCTCTGCTCCACTTTTATCACGGATTTCAATATCGAATTCTTGGAGGAGTAAAATCCACCTAATCAACCTAGGCTTTGCATCAAGCTTCTTCAGGAGAAACTTCAGAGTTGTATGATCTGAAAACACAACCACTCTAGAACCAAGTAAATATGATCGAAATTTGTCTAAAGCAAAAACAATTGCTAAAAGTTCTTTTTCAGTGGTGGTGTAGTTGACTTGTGCAGGATCTAAAGTTCTTGAAGCATAGGAGATGACATGAGATATTTTGCCGACCCTTTGTGCAAGAACAGCTCCCAAAGCATAATTAGAGGCATCACACATGAGCTCAAATGGGAGTGTCCAATCTGGTGGCTGGATGATAGGTGAACTGGTCAATGCTTGCTTCAAGTGATTGAAGGCATCCTTGCATTTCTGGTCAAAATGGAACTCCACTTCTTTTTGTAGCAAGTTGGATAGTGGAAGAGCAATTTCACTGAAATCCTTTATGAACCGCCTATAGAAACCTGCATGACCAAGGAAAGAACGAACCTTCCGCACGCATGTGGGGTCAGATAAGCATGAAATAACATTTATTTTTGCAGGATCTACCTCGATACCCTTGCTAGATATTACATGTCCTAAAACTATACCTTGTTCTACCATGAAATGACATTTCTCAAAATTCAGAACAAGGTTAGTTTCAATGCATCTATGTAAAACCTGAGCCAGGCTATCCAGGCATGCATCAAAGGAAGAACCATAGACAGTAAAATCATCCATAAACACATCCATGCAATTCTCTAAAAAGTCAAAAAAGATACTTACCATACACCTTTGAAAGGTGCCCGGAGCATTGCACAGACCAAACGGCATCCTCCTATATGCAAATGTGCCAAATGGACAAGTGAAAGTAGTCTTCTCTTGTTCTTCCGGGGCTATATGAATCTGAAAATAACCTAAATATCCATCCAGAAAACAATAATGTGACTTGCCAGCTAGCCTCTCCAACATCTGATCAATGAAAGGTAGCGAAAAATGATCTTTTTCGGGTAGCCTGGTTAAGTCGCCTATAATCAATGCAAACCCGCCAACTGTTCTGAACTCTTGTGGGTAGAAGTTCATTATTCTCATTCTCAACTACTGTGACCCCGATTTTCTTGGGAACAACCTGCACGGGCTCACCCATTTACTTGTCGATATGGGATAAATAATGCCACTTGAAGTAGCTTGGTCACTTCCTTCTTCACCACATCTAGAATCAAGGGGTTCAGTCTCCTTTGGGGTTGCCTTACTGGTTTCGTATCCTCTTCCAATAAAATCCTATGCATGCATGTGGAGGGACTAATACCAGGGAATATCCGCAAGTGTCCATCCGATGGCTTGCTTATTCGCCTCAAAACCTGCAAAGCAATTTTTCTTCTTGTTCAAAGTTGCGGATTCTTAGCAACAATCATGGGTACTTCTCACCATCTCCTAAATATGCATATTTAAGATGGTCCAGCAAAGTCTTCAACTCTAAGGATGGGGATGTACAATGGAAGGCAAAGCAAGCTATTTGAAACAACTAATTCAAGAACATTAAATTTAGCACGCTTCGACTTCTATTTTCACATGCGGTATCATTTAAGTCGACGGCTTGCATCACCACTCATACCAAGATAAATCTCAAGACATGCAAAGACATGGCTCAACATCACAGTAACACATGTATCACAAGAAACGAGAATCCGAAAGTCAAGAATATCGTGGAATTCAAAGATATAAATCAAAGCATAAACATCATCAACCAAAGATCTCAATCACATCAATATGAAAAACAGAATGCTCCTCTAGGGGATGTCTCATGGCATCAAAAATGTTAAACTGTACCAAATCATCGCCAAACTCCATAGAAAGGGTGCCAGCATGCACATCTATCTTGGTCTTGGCGGTCTTGAGGAACGGTCTGCCTAGAATTAATGGAGCATGGTTTGCTGAAGACTCATCTTCCATGTCCAAGACATAGAAGTCCGCTGGAAAAATTAGCTCATTCACCCGAACTAACACATCTTCTAGTACTCTTGCAGGATAAGCAGTGGTCCTATTTGCCAATTGAATCACTATACCAGTAGGTTGCAAAGTGCCAATGTTCAAGGACTGATAAATTGACATAGGCATGACATTAATCGAAGCACCCAAATCTAGCATTGCATGTTCAAATTTGGAGTTACCTATCGTGCAAGGAATTGTGAAAGTTCCAGGATCTTTGCATTTTTGTGGCATGCTTGGTAGAATCATTGTAGAAACATTTCTACCCATGCTTATTTTCTCAGTACCCTTAAGTCTTCTCTTGTGAGTACACAACTCTTTGAGGAATTTGGCATACTTGGGAATCTGCTTGATTGCATCAAGGAGGGGAATATTGATTTCCACCTTCCTGAATGTGTCCATGACTTCTCTTTCTATTTCTGTTTGCGCAGTATGCTTGGACTGTGTGACTCTGTTTGGAAAAGGTAGTGGAATGGCCGATTTGAATTCTCTCGCACATTTCTTCACATTTTTGGACCGAGCTATCCACTTTCTTCTTTTTTCTCGTCACCTTCGGTTCTTTGCACTTGTAGTTCGGGTTGTGGTGGAGTAGGACCATCAACTTCTCTCGCCACTTCTCAAGCTAATGGCACTTACATTGCCTCTTGGGTTGTTGACCGTTTGTGAAGGCAATTGGTTCGACCCTTGACTTTTCGGCTCACTCGAGTGGTTGCCATCCGCCCAATTTGAGTTTGTAAATTCGGATGGTGGCATTGACATTCTGCTGAAACTGTTTTATCAAGTCTTCGAAAGGTGGCTCACCGGAGTGGCTGCCGGAACAGTGTAGTCGGAGGGGCTGCCGCATGAGTGGTGGCGCGCAGTTGTGCTTGCCTAAATGCGAGTGGTTGGTACTTGTTGCTAGGGCCTCGTAGCTTGGTATCTAAACCGTGGTTCTTCTTGGTAGGTAGAGTGTTGTTGTTGTTGTTGACCAGAATTTCCATATCTCAGGTTAGGATGGTCCCTCCGGCCAGGGTTATAGGTATTAGAAAATGGATCATATCTGGGCTGCTGCTGTGATTGCTGATATTGGGGTCTACTAGGAAAAATACCAGCTGCTGCAACAGATTGTTCTGGAAAAATAGAACCATCATCCTGAAGTGTAGGGCATGCATCAGTAGGATGAGATGAACAAGAGCAAATGCCACACACAGTTGCAGCCCATCTGCATTGGTGCTTGTTGTCCCACTTTGCTAATCGCCTTACCAAAGAAGTCAATTCATCAAGTCTCGTGTTCCATTCTCTCGTTGGTCTACATGAGACGATTGAATTTCATTGACTCCTCTGGTTGAGGTCATAATTCGTGTGCTAAATTGTTGGGTGTTGGCTGCCATGTTTGCTATCAAATCTCTCGGCTAGCTGCAGGGTCTTGTCTACTAAGGCTCCTCCGGAGGCGCATCCACCATGCTTCGTCATTTGGCAAAGCCTTCATAGAAATATTGAATTAAGAGTTGATCGGTGATTTGGTGGTGGGGACGGCTCGAGCACGACTTCTTAAATCTTTCCCAATATTCATGCAAGGTCTCTCCTGTCATTTGTCTTATGCCACATATATCTTTTCTAATGGCAAAGCAACTCTAGAGAGGAGGAAAAATTTCTCTAAGAACAACCGCTTCATGTCACCAACTTGTTACTGAACCTAGTGAAAGATAAAATAACCAATCCTTGGTCAGTATCGTAAGTGAGAAAGGAAATGCCCTCAGCTTGATGTGCTCTTCTGAGATCCCTTGTGGTTTCATGGTTGAACAAACCACATGGAACTCCTTTAGATGCTTATGGGGATCCTCACCTGCAAAACCGTGAAACTTGGGCAACAAATGTATCAATCCAGATTTTAACTCAAAATCAGCATCAAGATCTGGGTATTGAATACACAAAGACTGGTTAGTTATATCAGGAGCAGCAAGTTCCTTAAGAATTCTATTTTGTATATTATCAGCCATGGTTTCAGAATTATTCAAGATCTCAAGTTCACTCTCAATATTAAGATCAAATTCAGAAGCAATTCTTGCACTTAGCCTACGAGCTCTAATTAACCTATGCAAGGTTCTATCAATCTCAGGATCAAAGCCAACCAAGTTATCAGGCTCAGACCTAGTCATGCATCACACAAAAACAAATAAATAAGCAAAATACACTAGACAATGGTTAAAAATGTTAGAAAAATTAATAAAAAGCAAAAGTTAGTAAAAACACTTCAAATGAAAAGATTACACTTACTAATCCCCGGCAACGGTGCCAAAATTTTGATGAGCGCCGAACTCAGTCAAAATTATAACCGAAGTTATTACCTAAGCTTGTAGCACAGTGACAACACCGGATCATCTCCACGAGGATTATAGATGCAATTTAATCAAATCAAGTGAAAGTTAGCAAAGGGAGGTTTGACAGTTTAAGATCGTACTTAACAAAATTAACGGAAGAAATGACAATTAAAGAGTAGTTAATTTAGAAACCTATCCAAGATTGGGTGGATTCAATCATAGACCCTTCATAAAACACTTGAAGCGCAATTGAATTGTTAATTTGGATCTAACCGAGATCTCTGCATCAAATCCAAAATTCATACTAGACGATCGTCTAGAATTCAATTAACAAGTGATAAACACAAATCCGCAATCGCACCATTCATGAAAATCTATGTTAATTTCAAGTACCGAATTCAATTAACTTAGGCACAAATCAGTAACCTAACCTCTTCAATTCTGTGATTAATTTAGATCAATCAGTTCTAAGTTTCATCACAAATCTCAATCTTCGTTTATGTGATTAGTTTAGATCAATTAGTTCTAAGTTTCATCACAAATCTCAATCTTAAACCAAGATCAAATCAGATCAACATAAATAGAATCACCATTCATGCATCCAAGATCAAGAAGAAGAAGAAAGAAGAAGAAAAGAGGAATTCAATTACAAATCAAATACAATGCATAACCAAGGTCTCAAGAATCCAAACCACAATCTCTTCAAGAGTTCTAAATTAACCCAAAGTAGCTTAGCCCTCCATTACCATGAAGGGAAGCATCAAAATATACAAAACTATGAGAAACTATCAAGAAGCAAGAAGAAACTTAGAGAGAAATGAAGGAGAATACATCTTGTTCATGATAAATGGTGCCTTTTATAGAAGTCTAAGGTAACAAAATGACAAAGGGAAGTGGGTGGATGAGTGGATGAGTGAGTGGAGTGTTTGAGTGGATGGATTAGTGGGTTGGTTTAGTGGATTGGTTTAGTGGATGAGTGAGTGGAATGGTTGAGTGGTTGAATTAGTGAAAAATGCCAAAGGACTTTTGGTGAGTGGGAAATTATGGACATGAATGGGTGAGTGGATGGATGAGTGGATGGATTAGTGGATGAGTGGGTGGAGTGGTTAAGTAGTTGGATTAGTGTATGAGTGGATGAGTGGGTGAGTTAGTGGATGAGTGGATGAGTGGATGGATGAGTGGGTGGTTGAGGACGAAAATTTCGTGTCTGACTTGGAAGCCAAAAACGACCCATTATACTTCAGATCCACGAAAAGTGTTCTTCATGAAAGTTGTAGATCCTTGTGTTGGCTATAAAATGGATAGCTGGTTTGTCCAATTTGGCTTCCTTAAGCCCAAGATATGTCCCAAATACCGTAGGTTGCTCAAACCCAACTTCAGTACCTCTGTTCCGACTTGCAAGCTCAAAATGACCTACTAGACTTCCTTTTTTTTAAAATATTGTTCTCATGAAAGTTGTTTATTTGGATCTTGAATATCCACTGTACAAATTTCAGCCCATCTCCATTATTACATCTTGAGATATGATTTTATGAGTGCACACTGTTCGGATTCTACTGACAGAACCCGTATTCTGACTTCCATGTAAACTTAGGTCCCTTAGACATCTGAATCGGACTTCGAGCTCTTCATCAAAGTTGTAGAGCTTCCTCCTAGATTTCCTACAAGATAAAATTCTTGATTATCAGATATCAGGAACTCAAGTTATGGCCAAAATACAGAAACAGTGTCAAACCTCAATAATGCTGAAAATATTCAATTATGACCAATTTGAGCTGAAACTCACAAAATCATACCAAACTCAATTAATTAAGAATATGGAGAGTGTAAATGACTAAACATAAGGGTTTCTTAATGAATAAAATATGTGATTATCATATGCATCCATCAAACTCAATTCATCAATTCAATCATCCATCACCAAGCATATCAGTTCAAGAAGGGAGAAAAGTTATTCAATCATGTAATGAACCCCTTTTTTTATTTTTTTTTAACAAAAAAGAAACATCCTAAAATCTCTCCCCCACACTTAATATAGACATTGCCTCAATGTGAAAGTGATAAATAAAACGGAAAGAAAAGAGCAACACAACCTGATGAGGGCTGAGATAATGACAAGCAAAAAAGATGCGTAAGAATCAAAGTACAATGAACCCGAAAACTCACAAAACAAATGAGTAAAATGTAAAACCAAAATAACATGACTGGAATAATATAAAATTAAAGAGGAAATGCGGGTCTTTTAGAGTCAGATTCCCAAGACTGTAACACTTCTGTTCATCTCTGAAGAGATTCCACAATTAAGAAGTTCATGATGTACCAGGCCACAAGAATGCGTCTCAAGAGTCAATAAGGTATAACTTACTGACTCCTTACTCAGCCATTTAAAGTGAAGTATGTTTTTATCTTCTCAGATTGCGAAAACTATCCCCAAAGATCTTGAAAACAAATCTAGTTGGGTTGCCTCCCAATAAGAGCTTGTTTAACGTCATTAGCTCGACGTTGGGACACTTCTTAGTGATCTTTATAATGTGGATGGTAAAAGCCCATCACTTTCACTTCCACATTTTTCGGCTTGAGATAGTGTCCATTGGTCTTATTAAGTGAGGTTGGTGAAAAGACTCCACCAGAATCCCATTAGTTGAAACGTGATGACCAAGTTATGGTTGACACAACATGATAGCTTTCACTAGGGTTCCATTGGTTGAAGTGTAATGACCAAGTTAAGCTTGAAGCATGAGGGCTCCCATTGGGGTCCCATTGGTCTTTCTTAATTTCCTTGACTTCACCAATGGCATGCAACACGTGTAATTTGGCAATTCTGCTTTCATTGATTATATTGGACCATGACCCAAAAACAAAATCCACTTCAGTAGTTACTGTCATATGTTGCCTTTCCTCCTTCTTTGAAAATTCCTCAATGGCCTTCAACTCCACCTCCCTATGTGTTGTAGACTCTGCAACTGCATTGCTGATAGACCCTTCAATATCATTAGATGCTGCGTAAACAGAATCATTAGTTTTCAAATATGCAGAAATTTCAGCACACACAACACATTTTATATCACCATCATGATCAGCACATGAGTTGCAATTGATAGAATCATCAAAACCAATTAAATCGGGAAATTCAAGACACAACTCATCATGAGTTTCCTCAACTAAGTCTGCATGTAAATCAATATGACAATTAGAATGCAGGGAGTTGGGAATTGTTTGGGAAAGAGTTGGCTGACTCTTGACATCTCAGTTCATTAACAGTGGTTGTCAACCGGTCAATTTGGGTTGTTAAATCTGAATAGTGGCAGTGAAATTCTGCTGGAACTCAATTTGGGTTTTCATCAAGTCCTCCTATGAAGGCTCAAGTTTTGTGGTTGATGGACTTGTTATCTACTGGAATGGTGCTCATATTGAAATGATTGTTCTTGTAGTGATGTCGTATTGCCATATCCCAGATCCGGATAGTATTCCCACTAGGGTTGTATGTGTTGAAGAAGGGGTCATAACTCTATTCTTCTTCTTTGGAACGTGGTTCATCGGAAAATAACCAGCCGTTCTTGCAACAAATTGATCGGGAAAAATAGAACTACCATACTTGAAGTGTAGGGCATGCATATGTGGGGTGAGATGAACAAAAACAAATGTTACACACAAGTGTAGCTTCCTGCACAGGTGATTGTTGTCTCACTACTATATATCTTACCAAAGAAGCCAACTCCTCAAGTTTTGACTCGATTATGCATGGTCCATTGTATCCTTAAAATGCAACAGAATGCAACAAAATGACAATGAAAGAAAAAGAAAAAGAAAGAGTTAGTATGATAATTTAAAAAGATTATATCACACTTACGGTTCCCCGGCAACGGCGCCAAAATTTTGACGAGCGCCGAACTCAGTCAAAATTATAACCAAAGTTATTACCTAAACTTGTAGTATAGTGAACAACACCGGATCGTCTCCTCAAGGATCGTAAATGCAATTTGATCAAATTAAGTTAAGTTAGAAAAAAGGGGGGTTTTGATAGTTCAAGGATCACAGTGACAAGATTTAAAGAGAAATAACAATTAGAAGAACAATCAATTCAGAAATCTATCCGAGATTGGGTGGATTCAATCATAAACCTTTCAACAAACATTTGAAGCACATTTGAATGGTTAACTTGGATCTAACCGAAATCTCAGCATTAGGTCCAGAATTCACACTAGACAATCGTCCAGAATTAAATTGACAAGTGATAAACACAAATCTGCAATCGCACCATTCATGTAAATATATGTCAATTTAAGCACTGAATTCAATTAACCTAGGCACCAATCAGTAACCTAACCTCTTCAATTATGTGATTAGTTTAGATCAATCAGTTCTAAATTTCATCACAAATTTCAATCTTCAGTTATGTGATTAATTCAGATCAATCAGTTCTAAGTTTCATCACAATACTTAATCTTAAACCAAGATCAAATCAGATCAAACATAAACAGAATCACCATTCATGTATTCAAGATCAAGAAAACAGAAGAAGAGGAATTCAAATATAAATCAAATACATTACATAACCAAGGTCTCAAGAATCCAAACCACAATCTCTTCAAGAGTCCCGAATTGACTGAAAGTAACTTAGCTCTCCATTACAATGAATGAAATCATCAAAATATACAAGAGTTATGAGAAACTGTGAAGAAAGAAGAAGAAACTATAAGAGAATTGAAGGAGAATACAACTTGTGTTTCATGATAACCAATGGTGCCCTTTTATAGAAGTCTAGGGTAACAAAATGACAAAGGGGAGTAGGTGGCTGAGTTGGGTGGTTGAGTGGGTTGGTGAATGGGTTGGTGAGTGGAGTGGTTGAATGGAGTGGTTGAATGGGTTGGTGAGTGAAGTGGGTGAGTGGAGTGGTTGAGTGGGTTGGTGAGAGGAGTGGTTGAGGACGAAAATTTTGACGTCAGACTTGGAAGCCAAAAACGACCAACTATACTTCAGATCCATGAAAAGTACTCTTCATAAAAGTTGTAGATCTTTGTCTTGGCTATAACATGCATATCTGGATCGTCCAATTTGGCTTCCTGCAGCCCAAGATATGGCCCAAATACCGCAGGTCACTCAAACCCAACTTCAGCACCTCTGTTCTGACTTGCAGGCTCAAACTGACCCATTAGACTTCATTTTTTCAAAACGTGTTCTTCATGAAAGTTGTTTATTTGGGTCTTAAATATCAACTGTCCAAATTTCAGCCTATCTCCATTATTACAGCTTGGGATATAATTTTATGAGTGCACACCGTTCGGATTCTAGTGACAGAACCTGTATTCTGAATTCCATGTAAACTTAGGTCCCTTAGACATCTGAATTGGACTTTGAGCTCTTCATCAAAGTTGTAGAGCTTCCTCTTAGCTTTCCTACAAGGTTAAATTCATGATTATCAGATATCAGGAACTCAAGTTATGGCCAAAATACAGAAACAGTGTCAAATCTCAATAATGCTGAAAATATTCAATTAGGACCAATTTGAGCTCAAACTCACAATATCATACCAAACTCAATCAATTAAGAATATGGAGAGTGTAAATAACTAAACATAAGAGTTTCTTAATGAGTAAAATATGTGATTATCAGTTAATATGAACAAGTTTCTGGTTAATCCAAAAAAAATTCCAAATAGTAGGGGGAAACTAGTTAGAAACGAATTACTAGTGGAGTGGACATGTGTAATGTTGTTTTTAACAAGTTGGGAGTAGAATGGCAGAAAACCATGGAAAAAAAAGAGGTGAATCTTATGGATTTGGTGAGTTCAAAATTAAGTGGTTAATGCACTATGAATAACTAGTTAATATGAACAAGTTTCTAGTTAATCCAAAACAATTTCCAAATAGTAGGGGGGAACTAGTTAGAGACGAATTACAAGTGGAGTGGACATGTGTAATGTTGTTTTTAACAAGTTGGGAGTAGATTGGCAGAAAACCATGGAAAAGGAGGTGAATCTCATTGATTTGGTGAGTTCAAAATTAAGTGGTTAATACACTATGAATAACTGGTTAATATGAACAAGTTTCTGGTTAATCCAAAAAAATTTCCAAATAGTGGGGGGGAACTAGTTAGAAACGAATTACAAGTGGAGTGGACATGTGTAATGTTGTTTTTAACAAGTTGGGAGTAGAATGATAGAAAACCATGGAAAAAAAAGGGTGAATCTCATGGATTTGGTGAGTTTAAAATTAAGTGGTTAATGCACTATAAATAACTGGTTAATATGAATAAGTTTCTGGTTAATCCAAAACAATTTCTAAATAGTGGGGGGAACTAGTTAGAGACGAATTACATGTAATGTTGTTTTTAACAAGTTGGGAGTAGATTGGCAGAAAACCATGGAAAAGGAGGTGAATCTCATTGATGTGGTGAGTTCAAAATTAAGTGGTTAATACACTATGAATAACTGGTTAATATGAACAAGTCCTCCAGCTTTTCTCTGCTCAAAAGGTCTCAAAAATGACCCTAAAATCACTTGCTGTGTTCTGCAGCCTTCTTCTGCATATAAACAATCCCTCTGGTGGGTTTTGGACACATTTTCACGCAAAAAAGGACAAAAAGGTGTTTCAGACGTTTTTCAAGGGGACACGGCCGTGCTTGTCTTAGGCACGGCCGTGCCTAAATTCCAGAAGCTTTAAGGCAGTTAGACACGGCCGTGTGAGGGTCCAGAATGAAAAATTCCAATTTTGGAAAGAGACACGGCCGTGCTTAAGGGAGACACGGATGTGTCTCCTGGTCTGAAACCCAAAATGGTCTTCTTTTTTCCAGAAACACGGTTTCTTTACTAATTTTCTTCCCAAATACATTCTATCTCTCTATTATGCACAAATGAAGATGATTGATAAGAATAATTTCAAAGTTTATCATTAAACATAATCAAATCATCATAATTTATCATTTTAGGTTTACAAAATACAGGTTTATCAAACACATTGGGAGCATATTGTCAAAAAAACCATGGACAAAATGGTGAATCTCAAAAGCATCTATCCAATTATCATCAAAACTGCTATCTATACAAAAAGTGGCTAATATGTACAAGTTTCTGGATACTATAAAATACAGTTCCAAATCAATGGATAATCTAAAACAAGTCTCCGAATCCATAAGTGAATGATTAATACATTACACAAAAGTGGTTAATTAAAACATGTTCTTGGTGAATCCACTAAATAGTTATCAATAGTGGGGGTAACTATACAATGGGCATTGCAATAACTGTACATAGGGCCAAGCTAAATAATGTAGAATAAAATTTGCAAATCAAGACAGCAACTCCATGGCATTTGCAGCTCTCAAAACTTTTTCTCTACACTCATTCTTTGGATGCAAGACCCAACCACATAATAAGTCACATCGCATTTGCGTGACTTCTCCCTACACCAGTATAGTACGAATAAATAAAAATTCCAACATAATATAATTGTTGAATCAGAAAACAAAATAATTCACTCACCACTTCCCATTCGGGCATAGTCTTCTCCCTAAACATTGTGTGTCCATCCCACAGCTCCATGTACTTGATAACGTAAATGCCACAATCATTCTTATTTCAATAACATACAAGCACAAGAGAAGAAATTAAACATTCATGCCTCAACATAACAATTAATATTTTTTAAGAAATGCAACCGTACTCACGAGTTGCATTGCCGGGGCAAGTCAACCTCCACTAGGTCTAAAGATTATCATTTGTCAAGGTTGGACTAAGTATCTGTAACAATTCTTCAAACCGGCGCTTCTACAAATTCAAAGTACAGTTCAAAGTCAAATTATACGGCACAACTAATACATTATCTTTACAATGGCATTAGAGGAGTGTGATACCGTCAGAACGTCTAGCTTACTTTTTCAATGTCAATATGACTGCCCATTGAATCCAACACATATAACTTTTTAAATCTTGGATGCAACACATAACACCACCAATGGCCGTCAAACACGACTGGAGCGAATATCTACATGAAAAAATATGTACAAGTTCATTGAATGTGTTCCTTGTAATATGCTTACATAAATAGTATTACTATTCCTCAAATGGCCTTTTATGTTACATAGTTATTTGATAATGTAGACATATGATAGTGATGTGCATTATAGTTGGAACATAGTGTCTTATGTGGTATTAAGAAAATAAAACATTATACACAATCCAACTAGATAAATGATGGGTTTAACCCCAGATGTTGCCCAATAAAGTGTATGTAGCCAAACACATATAATTTTTTGATACATAATGATTAAAAGTTACCAAGTTATACTGGGTGATGTCATATCCCACTTCAGCATGAGGCATGAAGTTGTTGATACTTCGCCAAGGCCTGTGGCGAACTGATTTGAAACGCTCCAGTCCACTTTTCACCAAATCCTACATTTTTTTTAAATAACCAACAATAAGTCAAGGTTGACATTGTCAATATGCATATAGTTCTAAGTTAACTGAGCATGTTGTTGTTACCATAAATGTGGGACAAAACATATGACAAGTCACTGTTCATGATCGCTTCATTTCATCTCTCACAAAAACCCTTGTAGCCAGCATAATAACCTGAAAGAGTGAATTAAAAAAGGTCATTATATGTGAACCGGTGCAATAAGTAAGTATGATATATATAATCTTAATTATGAGTTGAATGTCATTCGATCTTATCATATTGTTGACCCACCCTCTTGGTTTCATGCAAGAGGCATCTGCAATGGTAATGAACTGATCGTAGAGTTTGACCACCGCCCTACACCACAACCCACAAAAAATTGTTTAAAGACAAATGTTAGCCCAAGTAAAATCAGGCTTAAACGTATCAAGCATGCCACGATGGTAATTCAAAAACTTACGTAGAATCGTGGTCCTCTTTTTTTAGCACTCTGGTGCAGTAAGTATAAAGTTGGGTATGCAGATTCGTTTTCTTCTTCTTATTTGTTTGTAGTTTGGTGTAAGAAGTTCGGGTGCTTTTCCCAAGCACACGGTTCCTGGGCTGAGCCTTAACCCGAGTGCAAATGTTGGAGTCATGGTTCTTTCTGACTGGGTTTATATGTGTAATAGGGTAGCCAACAGGTGCTCCTGAAGGGATGACACGTGCAGGCAGTTGTCGATCACTCGGCTCACCGCCTTCACTGAATCTGTAGAAAGGAGTGCTCACCACATTCAATGGTTGAGTACCCTGGTCAAGTTCTGGACTACCTATAAGACAACGTGAAGGTGGAGGCACTGAATGATGTAATAATAGTTGTTTCAATGTGCTCATTTCCATTTCCAGAACAGAAATATGTTTCTTCACTTACACGTTCTCAGCAACCACCTGAGAAACGTCCTCCACATCAAATAGCCTCGGTCGCCGATGCCCAACACCATGTTGCTGCATAGGTGCCATTGTATCCCTGACTATGTCAATCTGGTTCTCTTCGCACGATGCAACCATATCTTCAGTTACCTACATGTCAGTAACCACCAGATACATAGTTAAGTAGTATCGTGAAAGTGGACTACTATGGTTAAATAACATAAATTTTTGAAATACAAAATCATTTTGGTACAAATGTCACAGCACTACAAACATCGTTTAAAAGTTACAGGTTACCTTATTTTTTTCAAACGTTGTTCGCACTTTCTCCTCCCTCGCCCTAAACACGCGCCAGTTCAAGAAACGTGGGAAGGATTGAGCACTTATCACAGTTGATGTGGGGCACAACGACAGGTGTTCAAAAGCCCAAACCTTGTAGAAAATAAGATGTATGGTATCAAAATGATGCAACAGGAAAAGAATAAAAACAAAACTACAACATTGCATGAAACAAAGTAAATAACAAAACATGTACCTGAAGAAGTGCAACACATCCCGTTAAATGGACTTGGCAGATATTTTTACCCTCGTGCACTGCACGTGCTACTCGAGTCAAGTCATCCACCAAAAAATCGTACACTGCCAAACCCCAGCTATATTTATCGAGGGAGTCCAAATCATCTAACAGGTGTGTGAAGACGGAATGCACGTTGACACCTGTAACAGGAAAGTAGAACTCCGCGAAAACAAGCAGGATGTAAAGTCGACAAAAGTTATCGACATCATTGTCCCCTACATGGTGATACAACTCAGTCCAAATTG
This sequence comes from Ormosia emarginata, assembly GCA_029884605.1. Taxonomy (NCBI): domain Eukaryota; kingdom Viridiplantae; phylum Streptophyta; class Magnoliopsida; order Fabales; family Fabaceae; genus Ormosia; species Ormosia emarginata. Next base: position 38,254,722 of record JAQQTP010000074.1, on the reverse strand, counting down.
TGCCAATGGTTATATCGCCCCTCTTAAATAAGGACAAAGTTTGGCCCACTCCATCGTCACGTGGGGTTGTTCTTTCCCCAGCAATTCGCAATCTAAGTGCCAAGCACACGTCTAACGGACTGAAAGGGATAACCCTACCCCTGACTCGAAATCCCCCGTCTCTTTCAACCCATCTGGACGCCAACTCCCACAACAAGACACAGTTGATTTCCAAATTATTAGGCATACATAACAGTGACTTGAATGGGGTAGACTCAACGCAGGACTTCTGCGCATCCGTTAAAGTGCTATTCGCGTCAAGTAACAACCGTGGTGTGCAAACATGCCTCACTCGCACCTTCTGCATTATGAGAACAAATTAGTCAACATATGTGCATAGCCAAACACGTATAACAGATTTGTCTATATTAACCAAGTTGGTTACCTGGTTGATGCTGGACAAATCAGACCTCCGTCTTTCCTGTGAGCTATCCATATAAGTATTCTGCACATACAGAAGACCAAGAATGAATCTTCTCCAGTCCAGCATGATTAAAAGCATAAATGAATAATCAATCATGTTAGTCACAACTCATACACATGCACCAACTTCATCATTTTGAACTAATTGTCATTAAAATTCCCTAAGCCTAAGGAATAACAAATTTGAAACTTACATAAATCATTTAAATGCGGAACACACTATTTCGACCAAATCATTTACCTGTTGTTACAGCCTTGAAAGAATTAAATGAATACAATTAAAGCGGTGGGTATACTGTTGATGAGCTATGGAACTTCAAGGAAAAAAGGAAGGCTACACTGAAAGAGGTTATCGGTTATATTGTGGATCATATCTCTTTTTCATTCAACCAAATACACACTACTGCCATAGCATATCAAGGAACAACAAAGTAGACTTCACCCCTTAATTTTGAACTCACCAAATCCATGAGATTCACCCCATTTTTCATGATTTTTTGTCAATCTACTCCCAACTTGGTAAAAACAACATTACACATGTCCACAATCACTAGTAATTGGTTTCTAACTAGATCGCCCCCCACTATTTGGAAATTTTTTTGGATTAACCAGAAACTTGTTCATATTAACCAGTTATTCATAATGTATTAATCACTTAATTTTGAACTCACCAAATCCATGAGATTCACCCTTTTTTTTCATGGTTTTATGTCAATCTACTCCCAATTTGTTAAAGACAACATTACATATGTCTACTCCACTAGTGATTCATTTCTAACTAGTTCCCCCCCCACTATATGGGATTTTTTTTGGATTAACCAGAAACTTGTTCATATTAACTAGTTATTCATAGTGTATTAACCACTTAAATTACACATGTCCACTCCACTAGTGATTCATTTCTAACTAGTTCTCCCCCACTATTTGGAATTTTTTTGGATTAACCAGAAACTTGTTCATATTGACCACTTATTCATAGTATATTAACCACTTAAATTACACATGTCCACTGCACAAGAGACAGAGGCTAGCCTACTTTAGAAAAAAAAATGATACAAAAAATGCAATGACATAGGAGACAAAGCAAGGGTCACAAGGAACAACAAGGGTCATAGACATTCACCAACTTTATCATTTGAACTCATTCTGTCATTTAAAATTCCATAGGCTTAAGGAACAACAAAGTAAAAACTTAAGTTAATGCATAAATTAAGAGTTCAAAAAACAAAAAAGAACCAAAGAAAAACACAATCTATCAAATCCATATTCATACAGTGTTTAGACTCAGATTTCAACACTTTTTTTACCATGCACATTATCAACAGTGACTCAATACTTGGTAAATCCAAATTAAGTGGTTAATCTCTGAGTTTATGGTGAATCCAAAAGTAAGTTCCCATTACTTGGTGAATCAAAATTAACTGGTTAATACATTATGAATAAGTGGTTAATCTCTGTTAGTTTCTGGTGAATCCTAAAATGAGTTCCACTAAATTTCTTTTTTGTTATTAGTAAAAGAGAACTAGGAAAAAGAAAAGACATTTTAGAGGTGTTATGAGATTCTTAACGTTCTTAAATTTAGATTTTAGAAATCATTTCTAATACACCAAATTCTCCAAATCATCTTTGGCATAATCTAATAAACCCCATACAAGCTAAACAACTATACACCTAGCTAACTAGATGCCAAGAGAAATTGTTCATTATCTCAATACCAATTGGACATTTGAAAGCATTATGTTAATGCAATGAGAAATTAACATTACAAAATATAATCAGTGGGTATCATATGGGTATCTTGTAAGATCATAATATGGGTTGTATGACAACAAAAGAAAGTTCTGCCATTGAATATATGATAAATCACAAATCAAGTTTATGGGAAAAAAAAGGCATATGAAAGAAGAAACGTACAATCTAAGGAACCAAATGACCTTGGTAGATTTCCTAAGAAATTATTATACGACAGGTCCCTGAAGAAAGGAAAGCATCTTTTATGAGGTTCTATACAATGGAATTTGAACAAAATAGTCACATTATCTACTTTTTATTGTCTAACTGTCTCACAACTCAATCAGATCAAATTTTCAATATATAACCTAGACTTTACTTCTAACTATGGCAAGATATATATATATATATATATATATATATATATATATATATATATATATATATATATATATATACAATCGAATACAACTAAACATTCTTCTAACTATAGGATTCACCCAGTAAGCAAGTTGCATGACCACTGTATCACGAAGTGTAGACTTATGAGATTTAATTGCATTGCTATCAACCTTCAGTTGTAATCATCAATTAAATATTTCCATTCTGGCCAATTAAACCACACCATATTAGAGGATATCGAAGATCATGATGTAAAGGAACCCCTAAACCATTATCAAACATAAACCTAACATGAAGAAAAGGACTTAAGGAATACATTGATATCTTATAATTCACTCGATAGGAGCATCATATGCAATGCAATCCAACCCCAGTATCCTACCCATGGCAACCATAACTTAATTAGACACATTACATGGTTAGAGCTATAATGCAAGCAAGCATAAGTTAAACTTCTGGCTATTACAAAACTTGCATAACAATCCATGAAAAAAATATTACTTATAACTTTTTGCTCCATACTTAACCTCGGTTGACCAAACAATACAATATAAACACCTTTTTAAATCTGCATATACCTTTTTAAATCTCTATACTTCAAAAGAGCCTAATAAAAAGTCCGCTACTTTAAACACAAAACATGAAAGATTTAGATTCATTCAGATTGCACTCAACCTCTATCATTTGCAATCAAACACCTACAAAAACAATGTGTATTAGCCATTCAAAAAAAAAGAGAGAATAAAAATGCAAAAAATTTGCAAAACATACCAAGACATGTTGGAAACCTTCAAACTTAGAATAACAAAGTAAAGGCATTTGCTTCATAATTTATGGGTTATCAAGTTGATCAAACCAATATATAAAACACAACTGCAAATAGTACGATACATAAATCGTGGAATAACAATAAATCTCATGCATCTTGTTATTAAACCTCAAGAGAAGAACAAACTAAACTCGAAGCACATATTCTGAACATTCATAATCATGTTGTCTGAGGCTAAAAATTATAACTCAAGATTCAGGCAGTACCAAGAATTCTAAATTCAAGAGTATCATTGAGAAAGTCATACTCAAATTAACCAGCACTAAATCAAATCAGCAAATGCACTAATTAAATCAATCAACACTACTTTATGATATCAATACCAAAGGGTTATAGCAATTAGAAAATATAACCAGTGGGTATCATATGGGTATATTAGAAGATCGTAATATGGATCGTATGGCAGCAAAAGAAAATTTCTGTCATTGAGTATATCATAAAATATAAATCAAGTTTATGGAGAAAAAAAGGGCATATGAAAGAAGAAACTTACAATCTAGCACGGCTCGCTAACAAACCAAATGACCTTGGTAGATCTCCTGTGAAATTATTATATGAAAGGTCCCTAGAGAAAGGAAAGCATCCTTTATGAGGTTCTATACAATGAAATTTGAACAAAACAATCATAGCATCTGTATTTTTATTGTGTAACTTTCTCACAACTCAACCATTAATATATTTTAAAATAATTTCAAAGCATAGTTTTCAGTCATAGCCTTAAAATCAAATTGAAAGTTAGTCCTTTAATATGCATTTCCAGAATGAAAGAAAAAAAGTTCATTCACATATCTCAACCAAACTCCCATCCCTACACAATTTTCTAGATGCATCAATCTCAGTTTCAAGGCTTTGCCTTGTGTAAACCAAAAAATGAGAGCAAGTATAAATCTTAAAGTGTCCTAGTAAATAGGTTTAATAACTAATCATAGTAAAAGCCAAAGCTTTAAGCTGCGGACTCCACCAAAACAAAAAAAATTAGAAGAACAATTCATAGTTCACAATACAACACATTTAGGTAGTCTCAGTTCACCCCTTAAACCCACATTTCAGGTTCTTCTAAAAATCAAAAAATAAAGAAGAATAAAATGCAATAGAGACTTCCCCTTACAGCCTCCTTCAAATCCTAAGTTCCGAAAATTTCAGAGAACAAACTCGGTTTGTACAACATTTTGAGAAACAGAAACTCAAAAACGTAAAAGAAAAGATTCTTCAAACTCGGTTCAGTATCCATCATTGATTTTTCAAAAGAAAAGATTATAAGAATCAAAAGATGAAGTAAACCATAGTCATGAGTTATAAGAGATGAAATAAGAAGAAAATGAGAGGGCTTTTATCTCCTCTTACCTTGAGAAGGTGTGGTTGACTAGAGTGAGAAAGTAGCATAAGGTTGATGAAGAAAGGAAGAGTGTTGCTTCCAGTTGGTGAGGGTGGAACCCAGATATTTTGTAGTCTTTGACTCTTTTTCTTTAAAATCTGATAAAGAAATAAATAAACGAGATGAGGGGGGACGAGAGGAGACGGGGAGCTGAGATTGAGAAGGGGAGACGAGGGAGAGATTAAGAGGGATTGAGAGTGAAATGGAAAAGAAAAAACCAAATAAGAGAGCGGGAAATGAAATGGAAAATGTTGGAGGAAAACGAACAACTCAGCAAATATACAACTCAATGATTCGTTTCTAACTAGTTCTCCCCCCCCCACTATTTGGAAATTTTTTTGGATTAACCAGAAACTTGTTCATATTAACTAGTTATTCATAGTGTATTAACCACTTAATTTTGAACTCACCAAATCCATGAGATTCACCCCCTTTTCCATAGTTTTCTGCCAATCTACTTCCAACTTGGTAAAAACAACATTACACATGTCCACAACCACTAGTAATTGGTTTCTAACTAGATCCCCCCCCACTATTTGGAAATTTTTTTGGATTAACCAGAAACTTGTTCATATTAACCAATTATTCATAGTGTATTAACCACTTAATTTTGAACTCACCAAATCCATGAGATTTACCCTTTTTTTCCATGGTTTTATGTCAATCTACTCTCAATTTGTTAAAGATAACATTACATATGTCCACTCCACTAGTGATTCGTTTCTAACTAGTTCCCCCCTCCCATTATATGGGATTTTTTTGGATTAACTAGAAACTTGTTCATATTAACCAGTTATTCATAGTGTATTAACCACTTGATTTTGAATTCACCAAATCCATGAGATTCACCCCCTTTTCCATGGTTTTCTGTTAATCTACTCCCAACTTGGTAAAAACAACATTACACATGTCCACAACCAATAGTAATTCGTTTCTAACTAGACCCCCCCACTGTTTGGAATTTTTTTTGGATTAACCAGAAACTTGTTCATATTAACCAGTTATTTATAGTGTATTTACCACTTAATTTTGAACTTATCAAATTCATGATATTCACCCCTTTTTCCATGGTTTTCTACCAATCTACTCCCAACTTGGTAAAAACAACATTACACATGTCCACTCCACTTGTAATTGGTTTCTAACTAGATCCCCCCTCCACTATTTAGAACTTTTTTTGGATTAACTAAAAACTTATTCATATTAATCACTTATTTGTAGTGTATCAACCACTTATAGAAAAAATTATTTCAAAGCACATTCTGAGTTAATCAATAAAAATAATCAAACAAATAAATCTCCCAAACATTCCTTTATGACAGAATTAATCACAAGCCAAATTAATTGGTTTCTGCAATATAGCACATTGGGAATTAAGGTTCACTTTCTTTCCAACGTTGTTTCACTACAAACTACACTTGGCTCAATCCATATCCACCACAAAAAGAGGCTAGCCTTCTTTAGAATAAAAAATGATACAAAAAATACAATGACACAGGACACTAAAATACTAAAATCCAATGATACCAAGACTCACAACATTAATATATCATCACATTCTAAAATATTATGTATAGTAGAGAGAATGAGAGAGGGTACAGGTAATGCCGTTAGACGATGGAGCTCGATGGTTTTGGGTTCTCACTCACGGTGGTTGGCGGGTCTGTGTGGCAGAGGACCTGGGTAGCTGGTCCAGGTTTGCGGTTTGAGTAGAGGTTGAAGCTGTCTAGTGCTAGTTCGGTGGGCTTCTCTGTTTTGCGGCAGAACTGGATGGTGGTGGGAGTTAGGGGAGACCGAGACCTAGCGTAAGGGAAATGGGAGAAACTGAGAGTCGGATGAGGGAGAGGAGGGACAAAGTGGAGGGTGGTGGGAGTTTGGGGAAGATTGAAACCGAGAATGAGGGGAAGAGGAGAAATTGAGAACGACGGAGACGGAGAGATGAGGGAGAGAACGAGTGAGACTGAGATGATGAGTCACTTCCCTCGATAAAGCAACAAAATAAATTAAGAGGGAAATCAGATTTCAACAAAATACGTACGGAAGGATACGGTAGAAATACGTTAGACGTATTTCGTTGGACGTAAACCGTTTTCCGATATAATAATGATTCATAGTTATTTAAGTTTAATTTTAATGCATTGTTAATGTAATTCTTTTTCTTACATTATTATTGAAATTTATATTAACATCTTGTTTAATAAATTTGATTATGTTAATAACTACATAAAATGTCAAAATTACTAAATGATATATCAATACATAATTAGATATAAATGTAAAATATTTTTATATTGACAATATATTATAATTAAATTTTAATTATTTTCTCAATTCTCTAATGTTTAAAAGCCTTAGCCTTGATTTGGAGATTTCTCAAAAAGTATTTAGTGACCATTTTTGGTCACTCCATTAAATTAAAGTTTGTTGTGAAAGAGTTGTAAAAAAAGATTTAGGTCATGTAATGTGAGGGGTTTACTTTAAAAGAAAAAATTGAGAGACTTCAATTGTTAATAAAAAAAATTAAGAGACTAAATTTTACCAAATTCGTAATTTGTTATGCATGTATATATATTTTATCATAATTATAATAGTTGATTTTCTTATCAATGGTTGAACTCTGTCAATTTTTTCCTGAATCCCTCACTACATATAAGTGAAATCTCTACAATAATCTTTAGTGATGATGAATACAAATACACCTTATAATCTTATCGTTGTTGCCACCTAGAAGGGGTGCTCCACCAGTCTAGGTCCCAGAAGTCCTTTTGGCAGCAGAATGCAACAGAGCAAAGTACCTTTAATTACTATTAGAAATTCGCGTATTCAAGATGGAAATTTTGGTTGGTAAATAATGAAATTCTGTTGGCAATTAAGATTATTGACAGACTATAGAAAATAAAAAAAAAATATCCGCAGGAGATAACTATGCCGGTAAGATTTTCCGTTAAATTATTTTGTAGGTTTCTATAGTTTTATCAATATTTTAATTAGATTCTTATAATTTGAAGATTTTTAACCAAGTCTTTGTAATAATTTTAAAATTTTATAACTTACTTGCTAGAGGTTAATACCATTTAAACTCTGTTAAATGTGACTGACATGATATTTGACACATGCAAAGAATGTCTCATATGCCAATCTTTTATGATTATTATGTGTCCAATTCCTTACCCATCTCACACATGAAACCCATGTGACTTGCACATGTTTTTTTTTTTAAAAAAATTTATTCTACCTCTAAATTAAGAGTAAATAGTTATTTTAATTTTTGAATATTTTATGGTATAATATTTAAGTTTTTATAAAAAATAACATACATTTTAATCTTTCACAATTAAAAAATAAATAACATTTTAATCTCTATAAAAAATAAATGTAATAAGATTTTGAAGCTTTCAAAAATTAAAGTATGTATTTTTTTTATATAGATTAAAGCATTATATCACGTAATATTTAAAGATTAAAATAATTATTTATTCTCCAAATTAACCTATTTTTCACCGAAATCTCTTGGTTCTTTTTCTCCTCTATTCCCACCTTCCCCTGCCCTCCTTTGGTCCCTGTTTCTCTCAATGATGCAAGTCTCATCGTTCTTATGATGAAAGTGCCGGTCGGGTCCTTAACATGTTTCTTTTACTTCAAAGGTTGCGGTGCTCCTCCTATGGTATGACCTGTTGGAATCGTGTCTTCTTCTGCTTCAAGCGCTGAGAGTTAAATAGCAAAGAAGAGAAAGGAAGGACTTGGATATGCTCACTGTGGATATTCCAAAAAGGATGCCATTGGTGCACCACCCCAAAAACTAGATATACCAACAACCCACATTCCTAAACCCCAAATCAGTGATCACTTGGCAAAGCAAAATAGGATTTTATCCTCAGATATATCGAAAAAAATATTAATTTGAAAAGTGTAAAATAACAAATTAAATAATTTCCATTTTTTGTGACAAAGTATGTGCGAGTTAAAATAGAGAAAAACAATTTTGGGTAGCCAAGACAAGCAGTATTATGACATCCTTCATTCTCATCGATTCCTGCAATGTATGTCCTACTGCAATCGAGTTACAAATTACCCTCTAAAATGGGTAAGGCTCTGCCGTGGTGAGAGTCCAAACAACAAAAGGATCAGTTTTATGCAGCATGTACCCATTCCCTTTTTCCACACGTTGCAAGTTGACCAATGACTAATTGATTACGTCTTAGATATCATTTACACACTTCTCTGACCTCATTATTACTATTAAATATTAATGTTCTGCGCTCTTTATACTCTCAATTGTTTATATACAAAAGTTAGATAAAGATTTTTATGTATTTGTAGTGTTATTTTTTAATAAATTAAAATATATGTATTATTACACATCAATTGTGAAATTTTTAAAAATGAGAATGAGGTGACTAAAAAATAAAATTCATATTATATTTTGATTTAATTATTTTTTAATCCTCTAAATATAATTTTTTTGTTTTAGTCCTTTTAAAATTTTTAATCTCATTTTAGTTTTTTTAAATTTTGAAATAGGTAAGTTAGTCTCTAAAATGAGATCATGAGAGAGACTAACTTTATATGTTTCAAAATTTAAAAAGATCAAAATGAAATTAAAAATTTTATAGAGACTAAAACAAAAAATAATATATTTAGAAGGATTAAAAAGATAATTAAACCTTATTTTTTTATTAAAAAATAACACTACAAGTACATAAGGAGTTTTATTTAAGTTTTATCCATTATCAATATATATTTTTTGTTAATTACAAAACTACCCTTAATCAAATGGATAAATAAAAATATCAATTTAAATTTTGTTGAACAAAAAAAATTATTTGAGAACAATTTATGAAATTAAATAAAATATAAGTAGTGAAGCTTATAAATTGACCTATTGGAAATGCTAATAACCCTGACCATAATTTAATTCAAACTTGTATAAGATAGTAGATTTTGACTTGTTGTAGAGTTAATTATGGATGCATTATGTGCAAAATCAATAATAGATATACCAATAATGAGAGTTGACTCAATTGACAGGATCTAATAACATTGAATAAAACATCTTAGGTCTGATTTCTGCTAGTGATTTTTTATTGTAAGTTATTTGTAAATATTATTGTAAGTCTTCACTGGACTTGTGATATGTACTGACCTTAAAATGGGGTGCACAACATTTCATCCTCCTAAACATCTATTCTCCAATAAAAACAATTAATTATACATGGGAAGCAATCTAAAGGATTGGTTTAGTGGTTAAGTGTGTTCCCTCCCTCACAATTTGGATTTAAACCTTGACAAGCTTGTAAGAGAATAAGTTCTCCTTAGTACATCAAGTCAAGCCGATAAAATCAAGAGCAAGCTATTCAACGCGAATTACACTTCACAAATTTGACCACGGAATTTTGTGACTGTACAAAGATAAGGAGAATAATGAAACTGCAAGCCACATTTTTTTTTAACAAAATACAAATCACTTTATTCTTTTGACTATTCATGAGTCGTTTCACCAATATTGCTTCACACCAAAAAATTAGCTAGAGAGGAATTTAGTCTTAATTGATACAAAAGTTTATTCAAATACCTAATTACACATTTAAAAAACATGAGACGCTCATTAATCATTAAACAAATAATATATGTGTGACTTTACCTAATTTTTATTTTTATTTTGTAATATACACAATTGAAAATACAATAAATATGTGATATTATTGTATCTATGTGTAGAGAGAAAAAGGATACTCTTATATTATTAATTAACATGAAAGGGTCATATTATGAAAAAGATAATAAATAATTATAACAAGATTCATCATTATTCATATAGAATCAATTAATTTTGCTTTTGTATAATATTGAGAGATGAGGGAAGGAAGGGCTATATAATCAAGAAAAAGGATATATATATATATATATATATATATATATATATATATATATATATATATATATATATATATATCAAGATAGTATTTTTGTATAGGGTATATTATACATCAGTTAGTTTGTTAGCATATTTTGTTATCAGTTGTAGTTAGTTACAATTAGTTGAAATCTGTTACTAGTTAGTATTGTATATAAGTTCATATCTTCAGTTAATGAATCAATGAGCATTATTCACTCAATTTTTTCTCTTCAATTTTAATATGGTATCAGTAGTACATTCTCTTTCATGAGATCTTTCTTGATCTGAAAAATTCTTGGAACATTTTTCTAAAGGAATCGATCCTTGAAATCACTCCAAAGTTCAGAGGCATTGCTACAATAAACAACACTAGCAACAATTTCTTTGGTGAGTGAATTAAAGAGTCATGAACAAACAATGTCATTGTTCCTCTGCCAAATTGAAATCAACTGAGGATCATCACCTTGCCATTGAGTGCCATTTTCATTGCCCGATGCCAAAAACCATAATTCTCCCCTGATAATGGTTGAGAAACCAGAATCAAATCGGGGTGATCAGAGGGATGCAGAAAATAAGGGTTGAAAGTATCATCAGGAAACATTGCCATGATTGTGAATAATAAGAACAATCAATGGAAGCAGAAAAGGATCAAGCAGAAAAGAACAGAGAACTTGGAGTCATTGCTATGACTAATGCTAGTGCTCAGTTGGCTTTTGCTATCAAGAACTCAGCTGCAAGACCAAATTTTGATGCACAAGGCAAAAAAGGATCGTCCCCTAAGCACACATTGTGGTGTTTTGGGACATATCAAGGATCATTGTTATAAATTGCATGGTTTTCCTCCCAATTATAGGAAGGAAAAATCAAAACACATTGCTTCAGTACATCAAGCTTCAGAAACAATTGATGCTGAATTACCACAAGTTGGTACCTCCTCTTTACAGCTGTCGAATAAGCAATATCATCAACTGATTCAACTTCTCCTTACTCAAATCACTCAAGCTACTCAGCCTCATGTGGATTCTATTGATTCCAATAATGCAGATATTGTTCTATCTGCTAGTTGTGTTTCTTTTCCAAATCAATCAAAATCATGGATTTTGGATTCGGAAGCAACCAATCACTACACATGCAACTTGTCTAATTTTGTTCATCATCAGCCTTTAAATGATTTCTTTGTTGTCCTACCTGATAAATCCAAAGTTCCAATGTCTACAATAGGTTCAGTTCAATTGTCAAAAAACCTAATTTTACATAATGTCTTATACATTCTTGTTTTTCATGTCAATTTGATTTCTGTCAGTTCTTTACTACATGATTCCCTTTGTTCCATTGTCTTTACTTCGAATTGTTTCACCATCCAGGCATCCAATCCATCAAGGATGATTGGGAAGGGTGAAATTGTTGGAGGATTGTGCATGCTTACACCCATTGTCAACACATGAAAGTGTGATGCAGCTTCAGCAGTAAAATCTAAAAATGTTCTTTCTGTTTCTAGTATGCATCCTTTTTCCAATATTAGTCCTAGTGTTTACAATGTTTCTGTTCGAACATGGCATGATAGACTAGGTCATTTGTCATAAAAAATATTGAAATTGTTAAAAGATAAAATTCCCTTTGACCAGTCTAATCTTTCTTTTGATCTAGATTGTCATATTTGTCCATTAGCTAAACTTAGAAGGCTTTCATTTGTATCCCACAATAATATGTCTCAGTTTCCCTTTGATCTAATCCACTGTGATATCTGGGGCCCTTATCATCACCCTACATATGATGGTAAAAGGTATTTCTTGACTTTAGTTGATGATAGTACACGGTTCACTTGGACATATCTGTTGAAGTTAAAATCAAAATCCACTACACTTATGCAATTTTTCAAACTTGTCAAGACTCAATTTGGAAAAATAATTAAGCAATTTAGATCTGATAATGCCAAAAAATTAGCACTTACTGAATTCTTGCAAGAACAAGGAACCATACATCAATTTCCTTGTGTTCAAAGGCCTCAGCAAAATTCAGTAGTGGAAAGGAAACACCAATACCTTCTTAACACTGCAAGGTCACTATTATTTCAATCCAAGGTGCCTATTAGTTTTTGGGGAGAATGCTTAGCTACTACCACTTTTCTGATCAACAGGTTACCATCTCCTCTATTAAAAAATCAGTCTCCTTTTCAGTTGCTTTTTAATAAAATACCAGACTACGTTGCTTTAAAGTTATTTAGATGTCTTTGTTTTACTTCTTCACTTCTTTCCAGCAGAACTAAATTCACTCCTAGAGCCATTCTAGCCATATTCGTGGGTTATCCAATGGGGTATAAGGGGTACAAATTGTACAATTTAAACACTAAGTCATTTTTTATTTCAAGGGATGTTGTTTTTCATGAGTCCACTTTCCCTTTTGCACACATTTCCCCTCCTACTGAAATCACACATTTTTTTCCTGATCTAGTAATTCCAAATCCTTCAGCTGATTTAGGATTGGTAAATCTTGCTATAAACACTATTCCAACATAACCTATTCCTATTCCACCAAACTCTATTCCATCACATGATTCTCCTACTCATCCAAGAAGAACTACTAGACACACTAAAATACCTTCTTATTTGTAAGATTATGTTTGTCATACTTCCTCATCCTATCTTATTACAGATCATATGACCTTTGATAGATTTTCAATTTCATATAAGTCCTTTATCTGTTAGGTATCCTCAGTATATGAACCACAGTTTTATCATCACACAAAAAATTTACCTGAGTGGCAGCAAGCTATGGCAGATGAACTGCAGGCAATGAAGTCAAATAATACTTGGCCATTGGTTCAACTACCTCATGGCAAACATATAATTGGCTGCCGTTGGCTTTATGAAGCTAAATATAATTCAGATGGTTCTATGGATAGATACAAAGCCAGATTAGTGGTCAGGGGTTATACACAACAATTTGGAGTAGATTTTCTGGACACCTTCTCACCAGTAGCAAAACTAACCACTGTCAGAATCCTCCTCACAATTGCTACTGTTCAGAAATGGCATATGCTACAATTGGACATTAATAATGCCTTCCTCAATGGTAATCTATTTGAGGAAGTGTACATGGATCTACCACAAGGCTATCCTTGTCAACAAAAGGGTCTTGTGTGCAAGTTGAATAAGTCCATTTATGGGCTTAGACAAGCTTCAAGACAATGGTTCTAGAAATTTTCATCCTCCTTAATCAGTGTAGGGTTCATACAATCTAAGTGTGATTACTCCTTGTTTTCTCTTGGTACTAGTTCGATTGTGGTGTTTTTGTTAGTCTATGTGGATGACATCATTGTTGCTGGCCCTAGTTCAGAAATGATCACACAATTTTAACTCACTTTACAGCAATTGTTCAAATTGAAAGTTCTGGGAGATCTTAAATACTTCCTTGGTTTAGAATTGGCTCATTCTTCCAAAGGAATTGTTTCGTCTCAAAGAAAATATGCAGTACCATTGTTGCATGATATTGGATTCCTAGATTGTAAACCTTGTGATCTGCCTATGGATCCAAATGTCAAGTTAAATGCATCAGATGGTGATCTCTTACCAGATGCTACTCAATACAGGAGATTGATTGGCCGACTGATGTACTTCACTATATCCAGACCTGACATCAATTTTGTAGTTAATAAATTGAGTCAGTACATGTCAAATCCAAGGCCTCAACACCTACATGTTGTTCATCATCTCCTTCGGTATATCAAAAAATGCCTTGGTCAAGGACTATTTTTTCCAACTGCAAATAGTCTTCACTTATCTGCATATGCAGATGTTGATTGGGGGAGCTACAGTGATACTAGAAGATCCACTATAGCTTACTTGGTGTTTCTAGGTGATGCTCTAATTTCTTAGAAATAAAAAAACAACCTACAGTCTCTAGGAGCTCTGCCAAAGCTGAATATAAATCATTGGCAAGTGTCTCAAGTGAGCTTACATGGATTCAGAATTTGTTAAAGGATTTTGCAGTTAAGCTGGACACAACAAAAGTTTTTTGTGATAATCAGGCAGTTATTCACCTTGCTTCAAATCCTACTTTCCATGAAAGATCAACACAAATAGAAATTGATTGCCACTTTGTTAGAGAAAAGGTTGCAGCTGGGTTCATCAAACTCATCCATGTTCAATCTCGGTATCAATTAGCAGACATCTTAACCAAACCGATTCAGTTATCTCTCTTTCATCAGTTATTAGCCAAGATGAGGATTATTGACATATATTTCCCACCTTGAGGGGGGGTTTCACAGTATAGTATTTATGTATAGGGTATATTATACATCAGTTAGTTTGTTAGCATATTTTGTTATCAGTTGTAGTTAGTTACAATTAGTTGAAATCTGATAGTAGTTAGTATTGTATATAAGTTCATATCATCAGTTAATGAATCAATGAGCATTATTCACTCAATTCTTTATCTCCAGTTTCAATAATGTAAGACTTGACATAGTTACACAATCCAATAACATTTTATCGAATGCGATTTTTATCAATCTAATCGTTAAATTATAGCTATCTAGCACCATTATCATTTGTGTTAAATCTTGAAAAAATTAAGCGTCAATAATAATTTAATTAAGTGATTCTTATTTTCATATATTTTAAAAATATATATTACGTTAATCTTAACGTAAATCAAAGAAGTACTAAATGATTTTAGATTAATGTAAAATTTTATAGATATAATTTATATGATAAGAACTTTGAATCTAATGGTTTAGTAAAAAAATGATTCAATAAGAATTTATTCAATAGTGTAAGAATGACATATATATATATATATATATATATATATATATATATATATATATATATATATTTTTATATATATCTCACATTTATGGTCTAATTTACATACAATTACCTATTTATTGGTTAATATTTGCATTATTTTATTGTTAATTACTATTCTTTAAGATTATAGTGGTTGTTTTCTTAGAAGACATAATTAAATATTTGGTAATTGTCTTTTTCATGTTATAAGTTAGTTTATTGAGCTCAAACTGTTCGTGAGTTTATAATAAATTGAACTTAAGTTAAAAAAAATGAATTTATTTTTTATTGAGCCAAACTTGAGCAAAGCAATTTTTCATCGGTTTTTAGATGAAATGCATTAGAAGTAATTGGTTTCCTTAGTAGGAATACTTCAATTAACTACATGCCTTGCTTGTAAGAAAGAAAGACGGTTACAACTAGTAATCGCCAACCACGCATTCATTGAAAAATAAATGAAAAATGAAAACTTATCAGGCATTTATTGTATTGTATTTAACGGTTAGCCCACTTAATTAATAACAAATCTAATACAAATGGCTAGCATGCATGAACATATTCGAGCTTTACAGGGTGGCACCGTTCTGGCTCCATACCTCTCTCCTCGATATTATTTTACAAACTTCAAAAGGTTTCAATTCCTGAATTCTTATAACTCTTGCAGTTGAATTCACACACAAATACGCAACTCTCATCTTTAACGTTACCACATTAAACTTAACTAAAGCACTAATGTTTTTTTTTTTGGTGCAACTAAGCACGAATGGTTGATTCACGTGTCTGTGAGTTATTGGACCAATTCTTATGTAAAATTTTGAATGATCATATAAAAGTAATGAAAAAAAAGAATAACTTGAAAAATTTAATATTTTATAAATATGAATCTTTTTAGTGAAACTACAAAGGTTGCCCATCAAATAAATGTGTAAACTGAATTTTTTGACATTTAATTTGATATATGATGAGACTCTATCTCTCATTGTCCCTTTCCCTAATATATAGCTTTGCTTTAGGCTTTTGTCCTTCTTTTCCGCAGCTAGGCTTTTGTGTGTCTAACTCGCTATATATAGTAGAACCTTGTGTAAGAACAACACAGAGAGACAGAGAGAAAGTAAGATGAAAAAAGTGAGTGATCAGGGTGAGAGGAAAACGGGTAGTGAAAGTGAGATGATCCCATGTCTGGATTTTTCCAAGGATGGGTTGGGATTAGAGGAAGGGAGTGAGGGATGGAAAAACATGAGCAAGAAAGTGAGAGAAGCATGTGAGAGCCATGGTTGCTTCCTCTTAATGTATGATAAGTTCCCTAAGGGTCTACGTGAAGACATGTTTATGGGCAAAAAAGCCTTGTTTGATCTACCTGAAGAAACCAAGCTGAAGCACACAAGTCCAAAGCCTTACAGGAGCTACAATTGCGAGTGCCCCATCATTCCCCTCTGTCAAAGCTTTGGGATTGATGATGCCCCCCTCTGGGATACTGCTCAGGCCTTTACCAACCTCATGTGGCCTCAAGGAAACCCAGCTTTCTGGTATTTCTTTTGTTATCATTTATTAGTAATTCATTTATTTTTAAGTACATTTTTCTTTTGGTTGTAGAATTAACCTCATATCAGCTTACTGCTTAATTAATTTGATTAATTCTGTATAAAATGAAGTTCTTTTTATACTTTTTTATATCAAGTTAAGACTAAAAACTCAGGTTGATTATATATATGTGGCGTTTGATAAGAGTAATAACTGGTAAAAGCATATTAAATTACTTTGTAACTCAACTTACACTGATTCAAGTCTCTAAAAGTTGATGTAAGAGAAATTCTTAAGTTTTTACTCTGTATTATTGAACGTGTACCTTATCAGTCATATAGGTCATCACTATCTCTCACTTGTCACATATTCAATGATATAAAATAAAACAAATTTCTTACTTCAATTGCACATAATAATCTCCCTGGTTGTAATTATGATATTTAATTCACTTAGTTTACCTATTCTTCTAGCTTACTCAAGTGTCTACACCTTCAATGTAATTAAAACTATAAATAAATAAATAAATAAATCACACACTCAAATCACCTTAAATGAGGAAATGGGTACAATTTACACATGTAATTTATGAATTCCAATTCATATCCCATCTTCGTTCATTTCTTTTTCTTTAACCCACAAAGCCTCCTTTATTAGGAAAAAAATACACATTTATCTAGGCGCTATATATGGATTGGGCATGGTGTTATTTCTTGATCGTAATATAGAGTTATGGATCTTGAATATAGCATTATATATTGTTCAATTATAGTTTAGGAAAAGGGAGATTACCTCATTTTTAGGTTAAATCATGTGCTTCAACAAGAAAATTTATAGTAGCATTTAAGATTGTCTATTAAAGAGAATTGTATTGGCAACAAGAATTGAACCTAAATCTTATAAGCAAAGTGTTTTGATCCTTGTCCAGTTAACTCAATCCCGCTGACTATGTATAACACTTATCGAACCCCTTCATTATATGCCGTTATCATATTTATTTGGGGCTTATCCTTGAAAGAGATTGAATTTAAGAGAGCTTTTGTATCAACACTCCACTTGGCACCCCTGTAGGAAATTCGGTAAATAAAGAAAATAAGAGCCCGTTTCTTCCGAAAAGCGTAATTTAAGTTCATTGTTCTTTTCTAAAAGTTTTCCGGAGTTAACTTTGAAATAGGCAACATCAAAACAAAAACACATTAAAAGAATGGCTCAGTCTCGATTTTAATATGGAAAATGTCAGCGGATGCTCGGTGCTTGAGGTTCCCCAGCCGTTTCCTTCTTTGGATGCATTACATCCTTGCTGGGACTCTCGAGCGCCCTACCTCTCGAACATTCCCTAGCATAACCCTTTTAATATTTCTCTTTAATTGATACAAATGATCATCATGGAATTTGTTGAAGAAGTAAGCTATTGACTTATTTTGAATCACTTTTGTAATTGGTGTTTCAGTAATGCTCAATTCCATGAAATAACTTTCGTGAAACGGGACACAAATACAAATAAAGGGAATAAACCACCTGCCATTTTATCATGTCATTGCTTTTTTTTTTTTTAATATAATAACTGTCAAATAAAAGTACAACTTGGTGAATGATTTCGTGAGAAATTATTCGAGAAGAATAGCAATGCTCTGTTTGTTTGCATAGTTCATTGAATTTGAATAAGTTTTATTAGTGATGGTGGAGAAATAGTCAAATAACTACTATTAACTACGTGAATCTGTGTTTTTTTTTCTTCTTTTTACAATCTTTCCTTTGGGGGTTTGGGAATGATATATAGTAAGACAATGAAGTCCACAAGCTCAAAGATGCTGGAACTGAGTTTCCTCATCTTGAAGATGATTCTAGAGGGTTATGGCCTTCCAAAGCACTACACTTCGGATATCGAAGACATGAAGAGCACTAGTAATTTCCGCATGATAAAGTACAAAGTTCCTGAAAGCAACAAAGATTGTGCAGCTGGCTTGTTGCCTCACACCGACAAAAGCGCCTTAACCATTCTTTGCCAAAATGAAGTCCAGGGTCTTCAGGTGCTAACCAAAATAGGCAAATGGATTCAATTGAAGATACCCCAGGAAGGCTTTGTGGTCTTTGTTGGTGACATACTGAAGGTATCAACATATTTGTCAGATTGCTCTTGCTCTCTCTTCCTCACACTACTAGCTATACTCATGAAGTTATAATGAATAAGAATTCTTATAGATTCACTAAAATGAGATACTTATCAAGGATAATTGATTTATAGGCATGGAGCAATGGAAGACTTCATGCGGCTACACACAGAGTGATGATGAGTGGAGATAAAGAGAGGTACTCGTATGCGCTATTTGCAATGCCAAAAGAAGAGGTGAAGATTGAGGTGCCCCCTGAGTTCGTGGACGACAAAATGCATCCTCTACGTTACCGGCCATTCAATTATGGGGATTACTTCAACTACTTTGTTTCAACTCTCAAGGAAAATGCACTAGACGTATTTGCAGGCGTTTGATAGCTGTTTATGATGCTAGTATTATATGTATATGCACTAGAATTATAGGGTTTTCATATATAAAGTATATCTGAAAGTAAGAGGAATGCTGAGAAGAATTATAGTCGCAAGGACTTTCCCTTTCTGTAACTGACTTTTGTATTAAGATCAATTACCAAGACTACCTCTATATTATGTAAAATTACGTGTCCCTTTGAATTGCTTTCTTGTGAGTTTGTACAAGTTTCTTTTTTTTTAAAAAAAAATAATTTCTTGCTTGTTAATTCTTATTAATGTAGGTTATACAAGCCTTTCTTTTCTTAAATTTTTTGCTCTTGATAAATGCGAAATTTAATTTGAGATATTTGCGCCTTAACATCTCCAAGGATATATTCCATGGTTATTTCATTTTCATCATGGCTTGAAACGTGAGATTTCATTTTTTTTTCTTTCTTATTTAAATTCAATAAAAATTGTGATAGAAGTAATTTTGTATAGTAAGTGCATAATGAGATGAAGTTTTTTTTTTATATTTTTTAAATATAAAAGCATAATTTCAAAAGACAAAAACACATAAAATTGTTTAAAGTATATAAACAAAAGAAAACGGGTCCTACCAAGAAAAAAAAACAGTGATCGATTAACTTCTCTGTAATGTCACATTATAATTTGTTGGATAAGATTCTTCTAAAATAAAATTATGTATAAAGTAAATAAGTAAGAGAGTATTTATTTTAATTTATTCATGTGTTAAAATTTTAATGTTTTTTAAATTAAATAAAGGGTAAATATATTCTTACATGTTCACTTTATACACATGTTCACTTTAGAGAAAAAAATTTCTTTCTAATTTGTTATCTTCAACAACAATAAATAAAAGCAATTGAGTAAATAGACTCACTATTCCATTTACACTTAAATGAACCATTATAGTGATGGGATTAAATATAAGCAAATCTATGTGTACTGTTACGGACTGGGATCCAACTCCCATGTTCGTGGGGGCAATCCAGTCAACATGAACATCCTGACCACGTGTACCACAGAGCATGGCATGAGTCAATGCCACCTCATCGTTGGCAATTATACAATCATAAGACAATCACTCTCAACAAATTCCACGCAAATAGGAGTGATTATAGGTTTCATCAATAGCCATAACTGCCCATTAATAACAATTCAAATTAGAATTCCTTCTTATCCTGCTTAATGATGAAGCAACGCTCCCCTATAAATAACAGGCTAAACCACTTAGGTATCTATTTGGATCCAAAATACTATTTCTTAGTGTAAAACCTAACTTAAGTGTTAGAGTATCTTTTGCAGGTACACCATTCCTCTTCTCTACCGCTTTGACCGCTGCACCAAAGAGGAAAACAACACCATTTGTTCACCTGAGTCCTATTCAAGTGAACCCCTCCAAATCCATTTAGAATATTGGCTCCGTATTTGGAAAGCTATAAATTCCTACTCCCAACACCATGGTCCACCACCGTTCATAACCAACCAACGATAGTCGACCCAAAATCCAGGGGGGTGGAGAGTAGGCTTCCCTCTCCAATGAAAGCCCTTCTCCTCCTTTGTCATGGATTCCTACTAGGCAACGACTAGGCTCTTGTGTAACACCCTCAAGAATGGCTTAAGAACGGATCCCAACTTTGCAACACTTGGGGGCATGTGAGGAGGGTCTCACCTCACAATAGGAGGAATCCATACCCCGGGAGCTATCTTGCCTCAAGATGGCATACTTGATCTGCCGTCAAGATGAAAAATTACGGGAACAAGATAGGCGTTTAGCAGAGTTGGAGAGATTAGTCCACGTAGAGTGAGAGGTCAAGAACTTGATTTCGAGAAGGGAACAAGATCAACACAGGGAACCAGTGCATGTCGGGAATTGTGAAGCCAAAAACACCATGGCAACGGAACCCGGTAGGTGTGGAACCCTAGCTCAACAAGGACTTAGAGGTCTATGACGGTACGACGGACCCCCAAGAGCACTTAGATGCTTACATCTTAGCCATGATGTTTGTAGGAGATAATGACCCTCTAATGTGTTGGGCTTTTCCCCTTTCTCTTAAGAAGGCCGCCCTGAGATGGGTCACTATCCTTCCTCCGAGATTTGTGTTAGATTGGAATGACTTGTCCTTGAGGTTTTTGCTACACTTCACCACCAACAAAGTGCAGTCGAAATTCATTTCATGCTTGACCCATGTCAAACAAGGGAAAGATGAATCCCTATGAGATTATATTACTAAATTTAACAAGGAGTCCCTGAACATCAAGGGTTGGGATTAGAGGTTGGCCCTACATTACATTCGAGAGGGGCTCCACCAAGGCCCACTTTTCCACTCCCTCATGAAAAAAGAAGCCTTCACGATGGATAAATTTAGAGAAAGGGCCCAAAAATATATTAACACGGAAGACTTTATCAAAGTAAGGATGAACCTAGAGAAAAGTATACATGGCCAAAGCTAGCTCAATCCCCCTCACAACCACAGAACTCAAAAGCCACCACCAAAATGGGGTTATCTAGATTATACACCAATGCTCCTTAGACTCAATTCTATCAAGAGGTAATGAATACCGAGTTCCTTAATGTTCCTAAACCTTCATAACTTAAAAATACAGAAATACAAGTCCAAGTGTTGTGAATTCCACAATGACTACGGACACAACACGAAGGACTATGTCTACCTTCAGGATGCGATTGAATTTCTTGTCTGAGATGGTCATTTAAGGCGTTATGTCTGCCAATCTCAGAATGAGAATCAACATAAATCTTGAAATTACAGAAAAATGAGTTACAACCCAAGGAGGAGTCCTTCCCCTTACCAAAGAAGGAGATCTCCGGCAAGGAATGAACACTAGATAAAAGACTCACCTCGAGACTACAAACAAAGCTTGGATTATAGAATGTCCCGGGATCTGTCTCCCCAGAATGATGACCTTCATCATGCTGAAGTCACTCGGACAATAAAAACAATATCAAGTGGATTCACGGATGGTGGGGAATTGAGCAATGCCAGGAAGAAAGCCCACCATGCCATCTTAAGCATGGCTTCCTATCCGATCTCCAAAGCGGGATCAAGAATGCGAAAGGCTCCTTCAATTTCCTTCTCTGACAAGGATTACAGAAATCTTGTGCTGGAGCTCGACGATCCATTGGTAATTTTTGGGGTCATTACTAATGCTGAGGTTCATCGTATTTTTGTTTATCAAGGAAAATCGACAGACATCATGTTTATGGACCTCTATAAGAAGTTAGAGTTCTTTGATAAAGACCTCATCTTGTACATCGGAGAATTGATTAACTTCACTGGTGATAAAATCACTCTGGCAAGATACATTGAAACTCATCTGACCTCGAGAAAGAAACCCTTTTTCAAAATAATCAAGGTCAAGTTTTGAATAGTTGATTGCCCCTTTGCTTATAACATTATATTAGGGTACCTTTCCCTCAATGCCTTCAATACAATTATTTTGACCACCCACTTGGCCAAGAAGTTTCTAAACAAGGATAACGAAATTGTCATAGTCAAATGAGATCAGGTGGTGGCGCAGAGATGCTATAGCGAAAGTCTGAAAGTAGTAAAGGCCCCCAAGAAAGCAAAACAATGTGCATCCAGTTCGACTAATACAGACTTCTCCAACGTCCTCTTGACCGAACTAGATGAGAAGGAGGGAATTTGGGACACATGCCCTCAACTTGAAGGAGAGCTTATACCCCTCCAACTTGATCCCAAACCAGACTAAGTCACAAAGATTGAAGGACAAGTGGATCAAGAGGAGAGATCTCAGCTAATTGCATTCCTTGAACAAAACAGGGACCTTTTCACTTGGACCTCTTCTGGCATGCCAGGATTGGATCCTAACTTTATTTTTCATCGGTTATCCATTAGGCCGAATGCTAAACCTGTCTCCCAAAGAAAAATAAAAGTCGGACCAAAGAGGTAGGAGATAATTGAAAAGCAAGTGAAGGAACTCCTAGATGATGGGTTTATGAAGGATGTTTCTTACACTACTTAGCTATCCAATGTGGTCCTAGTCAAAAAGATTAATGAAGTGGCGCATGTGTGTCGATTATACAAATGTAAATAAGGCATGTCCAAAGAACTTTTACCCACTTCCCAACATTGACAAGCTAGTGGAAAACTCATCTAGCTTTCGCCTTCTGTCATTCATGAATGCTTACTCTGGCTATAATCAGATTCCCATGTACCTTGACGATGAAGATAAATTGTGTTCATCACAGAAAGGGCTAGCTATTACTACCCGGTCATGCCATTCGGCCTAAAAAACGCTGGTTCCACTTATTAGCTAATGATGAATAAGGTCTTTGACGAACAAATTGGTTGAATGTTGGAAGTCTACATTAACGATATGATTGTGAAGACACTAGTGATCGGAAACCATGTCTAGGATCTCAGAGAAATGTTTGCACAACTCCGGAAGTATAACATGGGGTTGAACCCAAAGAAATGTTCCATTGGAGTACAAGCAAGAAAGTTCTTGGGCTTTTTGTTGACAAATCGCCACATTGAGGCCATTTCAAATAAATGCCAACTGGTGTTCGGCATGCCGAGTCCTCAATCCATCAAAGAAGTCCAATAATTGACGAGACAAATAGCGACCTTGACTCGTTTTCTCGCAAGAGCCACCCACAAATCTCTCCCCCTCTTCAAGCTACTCAAAAAGAGGAAAGATTTTGAGTGGACACCATAATGCAAGGCCACATTTATGAAGCCCAAGAATACATTGGCTTCACCCCCAATTCTGACAAGACTAGAACATGAAAATACTTTGTAAGCCTACCTCTCTATTAATGAAGAAGTCATTAGTTCTGTGCTGTTTAGAGAGACCCTAAAAGGGTAGTGACTGGCTTATTATGTCAGTAAGTTTCTTTGAGAAATTAGCTTTAACACTCTTAACAGTAGCAAGGCGGCTCATGCAATATTTCTAATGCCACCTTATTATTGTAAGGACGGATCAACCCATCTGCCATATGCTACACAAACCTGACCTCGAAGGAAGAATAATTGGCTAGTCTGTGGAGCTTTCTGATTTTAGAATCACCTATGAACCACGGTAAGCCATAAAAGCTCAAGCTTTGTCTAATTTCATAATGAAATTGATGCAAGATTTTGACCATCCTAGAGGAAATTCTTGGACCCTCTATATTGATGAATCCTTAAATCTCAAAGGGAATGGCACCAGGGTCATCCTTGAAAATAGACAAGGTCTAACCATTGAACACTCCTTGAGGTTTGACTTTCTAACTTTAAACAGTCGGGCAGAATATGAGGCTTGCATTGTCGAGATCACATTAGCAAAGGATATAGGAGCAATTGAGATAACCTTGTGGAGTGACTCACAACTAGCGACATCCCAGATCCAGGGTGAGTATCAAGCAAAGGAACTACAGCTCCAGAGGTATTTAGCCAAGGTAAAAAGTTTACTGAACGACTTTGATAACAACGTATTTTATTCAATTTATAATCATCTCACTAGGCTTCTTAAGATTTAATTAGGCTTAATTAAGTTGATTTTGTCACATTTTATGAAATTGAGCTTTGTAACACCCCAATTTTTAGAAAATATTCCGAATGTACTGTTTACTGTTTTTCAAGCTTTTGTGTGAATGACCGTTGTGTCCCTATTTTACTGTTTCTCGATTTCTGCATGAAATGCAAATACGTTTATACAGGCTCAAATTTTATTTGGTCTTTTTACGTAATTTGTTTCGAGACGGTAAAATAAAAGTTTTTCCGAGCTACTGTTTTAATTTTTTTGGATGATATACAGACAATTAATACTGTCTGTAATTTTATTTGAATGTTTTGGACGATTAGCTACGTTGTGGGAAAAAATGAGAAAATGATCGTTATGTCCCGAACGTGCTGTTTGTACTATTTTTGCTGTTTTTAATTGTTTTCTACTTGATTTAGTGTCCAATATTACTGTCTGTGATTTTATATGGACTTTTTGTGTGATTTGCTACTTGGGCGGGAAAATAATATTTTTCCGGACCGGTAAAATCTATTTTTAATTATTCGAGGCGGGGATCTTACTAAACCCAATTTCGAATGAGCCTAAAATTAATCTTTTAATTTTTAGGATTTAATCACAAATAAAATAATTTTATATTATTATAATATTATTTTATTAGTCAGTATAACTTAGTGATAGTGGACCCGAAAATGTTTTGCGGGACCCACGTTTAGCTAAACCAATTAACTTAGTAGCTTAATTAAACATGATTAGTGGAAGAATGTTCTTGAACATGATGACTAGCTTAATGACTAGGCTTAAGAGTTAATGAAGCTTAATGACTAAGCATGGTGACTATGCTTGAACCAACCAATAGGAAACAAGCTTGCTAACCAAGTTTTAATCTTGACCATTGAAGCATCCAAGGGCTTGGATGAAGCCAAGCCATGGACACCTTGCAAGCCATGAAGTCTACGGCCAAGTGAGGGTTAGGAGACCATTCTTCACTTTTCTTTCATGCAAAATTCTCTCTTCTCTCTCATCCAAAAACCCTAGCCATCATTGTTGCTTTCTTTCTTCACCATTCGCCAAGCTTCATACTCCACCATCCAACCACCTAAAATTCTATCTAACCAACTTTTCTAAACCTAAACACTATCCTAAGAACATCTCTAGTTGAGAGTTCTTTCAAATTCCTTCATTTGAAGCTTGAAAACCTACTTGGAAGTTTGTACCAAGGAGGTGAAATTTCTTGTTTTTCTTTTCTAAATCCTTTTTCAAAGTTCTAAGCCATGATTTATCCATGGTTTAGGTTCTCTTTTAATGGTTAGTAACTTGTAGTTTTTGTTTAAATTTGCTAGGTATTTTGAAGGAGAAAATCGTGACCTAGGAGGAGTGAAAGAAAACCATTTGTCTTCATTTAAGGTAAGAGGAAGACAAATCTTATCACCTATGGATGGTGGTAAGAGGATGGAGTTTGATTTTGTGATTGTAGAATCCATAAGGATTCATGTTTGTGCTTGTTAGTAGCTTATTTGATGTGGTTGTGTATTTGTTAGTAGCTTTTCTATTTGTTGTTTGTAATAATTTGCATGTCTACAAGCTTTAATTTGCATGTTTACAAGCTTTGATTTAGGTTATATGTGTTAGAAATATATTGTATGTGTTAGAATGGCATGATAAAGTATAGAATTGCATGATAATGTATAGGATGTGAATAACATGTCAAGGAAATGCATGTGTGTTCCAAAGAACACTACACCAAGGCTCACGGCCTTTAACCAATGGGGAACCAACATGTTCTCTAAATTTTCTTAAAAGGTAATTTAATTAACCTAGGAGAATTAAGAAGGTTTCAAGTTGATTTGATCAAAGAAAATGAATTTAGAAATCAAATGGTAAGACTTAGTATTTTCGGCCAACATGCCTAAAATGAATGTATTGATTTCAAAAACCATTTTCTAAAACAATGGTTAAAGGAATTAGACAATACAATAAGTTTGACATATATTTAGAAGATGAGAAATAATTTAGAAATCAATTTCAAAGTATTTAGGAAATTCGCCAACATGCCAAACCAAGTATCCATGGTTTCTAAAATTAAATCCAAACTTTTTCTAAGTATAAGAATGCAATATGTGTTAAAAAGAATTTTTCTAAAATAAGTTTTAAGGAAAAGAATCAATTAGAAATAAGATTTATAACTTAGAACTAATGATTTTGTTATTAGAAATGAAATACAGTAACTTTCAAAAATTTCTAACATATAACTCATGCTGTATTTTGAAGCATGTTAGTAGTTTTCAAAAGGATTAATTATATGGTTTAAAAATTTAATAAACAGAATTCTTACGGTAAAATTAGAAAATCATTAATATAATTTTCTAAGCAAAATACTGTCAAATTTTAGTAAAAATAGACAAATAGGATAGGAAAGATGTCCAAAAGACAGTATACGGTATGGAAAATATTATACGTAGCTTAAAAGTATTATTTATTATTTCTGTTTATTTAAACAATAATTTTTAAGGAATTCGGTCAAGAAAATGAGTTAAAAATCTTACGCGATTGAGAAAACGTATTAAAAATCCTACGCGATTTTGAAAACAGAAAAATATATTTACGCGATTTCAAAACGTTTATAAAAACGATGAAATTTTGAAAACGCGATAAAATTTCTACGCAATTGACCGAAACAGATTTTTTCTGAATTTTCGTATTTTATCTTTGTCGGGAAAATGTGAACCCGTCATGAGCTTTTGAGGATTTTTTTCATTTGTCGGGAAAATGAGAACCCGTCATGAGCTTTCTATCTTTATACCATGAGGGTATTTTGGTAATTTGTTAATTTTTGGTAAATTTTGGTTGACGAGGTGAATCACATCGTGTTGTCGATGCGATAAACGTAGTGTGGTTCATTGTTCTAATGAACTTGGAGACTTTAGTGTACGAATTCCATATATGGACAGTCGGTCGCTCCGGGCCGTGTGTAACCGATAGCACACTAATGGACTCGACACGCACTATATTTAATCGAGATTTGTGAAGTCTAGTAGTACATTTGCCCGTAGTGTCACGACGTGAGACAAGTGAACTACCCCACGCCTGGATGGTAAATTCCCGGTGATGTGGAGCTATAGACGCAACGTATGACCGCGGAATAGTTGGCTGGGCAGCCGTGGTACTAATAGATTTTGCGAGTCATTCCCTCTGATATCTGTGATATCTGTGTTGTTTAGCTCCATGGAGTAGGAACGTGTCATATTTCTTATGAGTATATCTGAACTTTATTTTACCTTATCTGTCTATTTTATCTGCTTAGTATTATGAGGATTATTTATCTGTTCTATTATTTTATCTATAATGTTTTATTTTATCTGTGATATTAGGTGTCGTTATGATAATTAAATCTCTTTCTTGAATTTGTTACAGATTTCTGTTATAGCTTTTCATATTGCATGAATTGTATAACTGTTGTTTGTCGTCTTCTTATTGGCCATGTTTATGGTGATTTTGGATTGTCTTACCTCTTCGTTGTATGTATTTCTGTATATTTATTTTACGCGATAAAGACTTTGAGGAAGAGGACCAGCCTCTTGAGATCCTGTACCCCGAGGAGGAGGAGGAGGAAGATCAGCAAATCAACGACCAGTTTTACGATCAAGAACCATTTGATCATCCATATCCATTGGATTGATTTGATTGGGTATGGCGGTACCTGGATTTTTAGGATTTGTACAGCTGGAGTTTCATGGAGGATCGCTAGCTTGGCATCTGCGAGGAGACCGAGACTCTGTGACGTATGTAGGACGGCTGACAGTGACCTTACGTCAACAGTTTGATGGAGAGTCGGTTATGACTACTACTGTATTTTTACATTTAGAGTTACCCTTATCTCTTAGGCGATATTTTGGTGGTATGACCACGGAGCCTAGTGAGATTAATATCGTATCGACTGCGCGATCTCGTTATCGCCGAGAGTCGAGACATCCGGGATATTTGTCTCCTGATGATCATTTTCATGTTGAGAGTGATCCTTCAGAGGATTAAATATGCATGATGTTTTTTTTGGGCGCGTCTGCGTATGTCTGTATATATTGACTTTTTATTGCTTTATTTACTGTTTTCGTTTAAATATTTGTACTTTTAGTGTAAATTATTTGTATAACTTATAACTTGGATCATATGTATATTATAAGTAATGTTGTTTTGTTTTATGTTTTTTTTTATTTGCTATTTCCGCATATTTTATTTAAGAATATTCTGTTTAACAGGAATTATTTTACAACCCGTAATAGTATGTAACAAATGTTTCACAACTTGGGTAGATTTTATTTCTCTTTCTTTTATTTTCTTTTATGTGTGACATCCTCCAAAGGGGTGTTACAAGCTTAATTGGATCATTGAAGAAATTATTGCATGAATTATCATTAATTTAGGTGATTGCATTCTTAAGTAAACTGACTATAATTTGAGTTGCAATTATCTGATTAATGTGATTCTAGTCTTATTAGAAAGTTAAGATAATTCTCTAATAACTATTCACTTGATAGTAAGAGCCACATTGATAGCAATATATTTCATTCATTGTATAATCTTCTCACTTGGCTTTTTCAGTAAATTAGCTATAATTTGAGTTACAAATATCTGATGGATGTGATTTTGGTCTTGTTTTAAAGCTAAGACAATTTCCTAAAACTTTCATGAAGACCACTTGATCTGGAAATGACGCATGCCATGAGCTCAGAGCAGAAACATTTTGGAGACAAGAATCTCTATAATTTCAGCTCATTCATCATCATCAAGCAACTATTTTGGCATTTACTTCTTATCATCGAACAACTCCATTATCTTCTTGTACTCCTTGAGCTCTATAAAGGAGAGCTTGGGTGCTCATTCAGATCATCTTTGATTTTAGTTTAGATTATGCTTTTGTGTTATTTGTTTATCTTGTTGTAGTTTTCTTTGTTCTAAATTGAAGTTATGTTCATTTCTTTCTTCTTATCTCTTTCTTTCTTCTTGTTCATGAGTAACTAATTTTCATTTTACTTAGGTGAAAGGGTGAAGCTTTTAGTAATAAGTTGAAGTTAGATTAATTTCCTTCTTGTGCTTAAATGATATATTTTTAAGTGATCATTATATATGTTGTATGTTGTTTCCAATCAATTTAGAAATCATTCTTGTATATTGAAGAACTTGATTCATTGTAGACAAGACATTGGCACAGTGGATGTTTGAGACCATTTACAAGTGTTGGTGGACAATTAAAGGAAGCATAATATGATTACATATATAATCTTAATTGAACTTTCAATGCTAAATCTTCCGGTTGGAACCTCCATTATGTGTGTATTTCAATTGAGTTATAAAAAAAATAATTTTGTCTTTAATTTATTACCAAGAGTAAATCTCTTAGTCCAAGTAAACTATTTTTTATTTGTGAATAACTTTTATTATCTTTATTTTTGTGACAAATCTTTTCTTTACCTCAAAGAATTTTTCTTCATTAATTCCCTATGGATCGACCTCGGACTCCCGAGAATATATTACTTAAAACAACCTGCACTTGAGTTTGTAACTTTTAATTCTCATCAAATTTTTGGCGTCGTTGTCGGAGACTTGATTTGAAGTTTTAATTTATTGAGGTTCTCTTTCTGTAAGTAAACTTCACTATCAGGTATATTCTTCCTCTACTCTTTTAATTTTTTTTAATTTACTAATTTACTAACTAACTTACTAATTAACTTACTAATTTTTTAACTAACTTTTATATATATGTCATTTATTTATACTTTTTAACTTCCTAACTTTTATATTTATGTCATTTATTTATACTTTTTAATTTATTTATTTATTTATTTACGTCATTTATTTACGTTTTTTATTTTATTTTATTTTTTTATTTATGCTTTCTCGACTTACTAACTATCTAACTTTTTAATTTATATCATTTATTTACGTTATCTAACTTTTTAATTTATGTCATTTATTTTTGTTTTCTGACTTACTAACTTGTACATTATTTTTTTATTTTTTAAGTCATATATTTATGCTTAATATTTAATGACTGATTTATACCGCCTACTTGTACATTTTTTTTTTATTTTAAGTCACTTATTTATACTTAATTAGTATCGTGATTTAAATTTTAGTCGTTTGGTTAAAATTAATCATGATACTTTATATATTAATTTGTTTGAATCACAATCACACATAATTGACACAATGGCTGTAAATGAACCACGAGTTGAAAATGAACCACGAGCCGAAAATGAAAGTGTACATGATGAATATTTGCAACTACCTCGAAATATAGTCTATCATGTTTTATTTTTCCACTTGCTGCTAACAATTTTAGATTTAAGCCGGGTATGATTGCTTTACTTCTTAATTTCCATGGTTTAGAATCTGAAAGTCCATATTTACATCTAAAAGAATTTGAAGAAGTTTGTATTGCTTTCAATAATCAAAATTGCCCTGAAGAGATTATTAAGCTTAAATTGTTTCCTTTTTCTTTGAAAGATACAGCAAAAACTTGGATTAACGCTTTAAAATCAAGATCAATTGTCACATGACAAGAAATGCAAGGTGAGTTTTTAAAGAAATTTTTTCTAACACATAAAATCAATGCTTTGAAAAGACAAATCCAAAATTGTTTCCAAAATTCAAATGAAGCGTATTTTCAATGTTGGGAACGTTTTAAAGATTTGTTAAATTCTTGTCCATATCATAATTTTGAAAAATAACAGACTATAAGCTTTTTTTATGAAGATTTAACACTTGAAACTAAACAATTTGTTGAAACGATGTGTAATGACGAGTTTCTTGATAAAGAACCCAAAGAAACTTTAGATTATTTAAACAATTTAGTTGAAAATTCTCAATGTTGGCATGATACTAATCCTTCTGAAAATTCAATTAGATATAACCTAGCAAATGCTGGTAAAGGAAAATATCATCTTAGTCAAGAAGAAGATCTAAATGTTAGGTACACCAATTTGGCTAGAAAGGTTGAATCCATGGAATTAGGGAAAATGAAAGAAGTCAAATCTGTGCAAAATGAAGAAATTTGTGGCATTTGTGACGAATTAGGACACTCGACAAATGAATGTCCAAATATTCCTATTTTTAAAGAAGTTATGCATGAGCAAGTAAATACAATGAACAATTTTAAAAAGCCATTCACCTCTTCTTTTTCAAATTCTTATAATCTGTGATGGAGAAATCATCCGAACTTCAGCTGGGGGAATAATAATTAAGCACAATTTATGCAACCACCTCCTCCTCAAGAACAACATGATTCTCAAAATTCTCAAGGATATACACCTTATGTCCCACCATATAGAAAAAACCTTGAAGGAACTCTGCATGCATTCATAGAAAAGTAAGAGGTCATTAATAAGCAAAACACTCAAGCTATGATTGACATAAAAGACACTCTTTCCAAACTTACTTCTGCACTCACTATTCACTAGAAAGGAAAATTTTCTTCTCAACCTCAACCGAATCCCAAAGGTCAAATTAGTTTAAATGAGAGTAGTTCAGAAAATAAACAAATAAATCAAGTCAATTCAGTGATAACTCTTAGGAGTGATAAAATTGTTGAAAAAGAAATTCCTAAACCTTGTGAGAAAGATGATAAATCAATCCCCCAAGATAAAAGAGGTTGATAAGCCATCTGGCCAAAATGAGACCAAACTCTCATCTCCTCCACCCCCATTTCCTCAAGCATTAAACAATTCAAGGAAATTGAACCACCACATTGAAATTTTAAAAATTTTTAAACAAGTGAAGGTTAATATTCCGTTGTTAGATGCTATCAAACAAATTCCTTCTTATGCCAAATTTTTGAAGGACTTATGCATTATGAAAAGGAAATTAAATGTGAAAAAGAATGCCTTTTTGACTGAACAGGTAAGTTCTATTATTCAAAGCAATAATGTTTTGAAATATAAAGACTCTGGTTGTCTTACAATTTCATGCATTATTGGAGAACATAAAATTGATCAAGCTTTACTTGATCTTGGTGCTAGTGTTAATTTGCTTCTATATTCAGTTTATCAACAACTCAATCTGCGTGAGTTAAAACCAACTTCTGTAACTCTTTTACTTGCTGATAGATTAATTAAAATTTCAAAAGGAATAGTGGAAGATGTGTTAGTACAAGTTGATAAATTAACCTTACAAAAGCAATGTTATCACAAAAAAGAAAAAAGATATAGCTCGAGACAAGTGCTACTACATCATATCAGCTACTCGACAAAACGAATAATAAAAGCAACTAGGGCTTTGACAAACCCACCCAACTCAGGAACATGGACCTAAACATAGTGGATCTTAACTGTCACTATAAGGACTGACATGTCTATTGCTGGCTATCTAGAAACATTAGACAAAAGGAGTGAGAATTTGAAAATTCTTAGTAGGTAAGAAAAACTTGCAAAAGTTATTAGATTTTGAACTATAATGCTTCTAGCTATATCGGAATGCAGAAAACATTTACTTCTGCCTTCAAACTCATACACATCATAAATCCAATTCAAGATAATAAATAATGCATTATGATATAACAATGCACGGCATGTTAAAACACATGAAAGGTTTATTTCTCTTGTAATTCCTTTATTTGTAATTTATCTCTTTTAATTCTAGGAGTTACCTCTCTTGTAATTCCATTATCTATAATTTATCTCTTTTAATTCTAGGAGATGAGCCTCATGCCTTTTTTTTATTTTTTTCCAAATTGGTCAATCAGGGGACAACACCCTTCTAGTCACATATGCAAAGGCGTGAGCTCACTATCCAATCAAGGGTGTCCCCCTTACAATATCAATCTCTGTGGTATCAACCACTCGGGCACGTAGATAACTATCTGGATCACCTCCCTCTCTAAGATCATTTCCCATCTCTGGAGGCCACCCATATAGAGGGAATCTCACTGTGTCTTTCCACTTTAATTATCATGTTTTTTAATCATCAACTTCAATCTCATGATATTCATTCCTTAATTTTTCTTTTTCTATGCCACAATGCATATAATGTCATTTCAAGTTTTATTTTAAACATAATTTTACAAATAGTGGCCGAATGCCATGCAAACCAAAACAAGGCACGATTTCATGGCAAACAATCATAATTATCATATAAAAAGTATTACATCCATCAAGTCATTTAAAATCAAACCCATGTTAATCTCTATATGGCCGAAAGCTACACTTACAAGCAATGCAAGTTTTTTCATGTCCTTTGATCACATCTTATGTTACCAACATTTTTCTTAAGCAAAGATACATTCAATAAATCACATAAGTATTTTTAATAACTTATTTATACCAATTGTTTTGGTATAACCAAATTCATGATAGAAGTACATATACCTAGATTTAGGTCATCACACTTAAACCCTAACCCTAAGGTTAGCTGTATACCCTACATAGGTTTTTTTTTTTGGATTCAATTTGTCAACTATGGTTGATACTTAGCCAAATTAAGAAATCATTTCTAGCTCTTTACTAGGCTTGGCCGAATGGCTACTTAAATTACACCTCAATTTTATTTTCTTGAAACTATTAATTATTAATGTTGTGATTATTGGCAAGTGCACCAAATCGCAAAAGTAATAAAAGATGAGTAAGAGTATCGTTCACACGAGGATTACGTTATCAATTACTAAATTCGTTTAATCAACACTATTTAAGTTATCAAAAATTAGAATGTGATAAAAATGCAAATAAAGATAAACACTAATAAGAAAATATTCAAAATTAATAAAAGTAAAACAAATCAATTAAGCAAAGGTTGAAAAATCATGATATCAAAGTGTTAGGGTTCCGATATCACTTGAACTGTTTTAATGTAAATTC
This sequence comes from Ormosia emarginata, assembly GCA_029884605.1. Classification (NCBI taxonomy): domain Eukaryota; kingdom Viridiplantae; phylum Streptophyta; class Magnoliopsida; order Fabales; family Fabaceae; genus Ormosia; species Ormosia emarginata. Next base: position 38,219,899 of record JAQQTP010000074.1, on the reverse strand, counting down.
AAATATTAGTTTAACTAAGTTCTATTCCATGATTCATGATCACATTTCCAAAATTAATCAATACACAATCCCTTGGTATATTTGAATTAACCAATCCCTTAGTATAACACCAAATAGAGAAGGTTTTATAAAAAATGAGGGAATAAAAAAGAAGATCACACAATCCTACAATGTCTATTCCCAGCGATTATAGAAATTATGGTATTTATCACAAGTTCTAGGTTCATATACAATTTTCCTAAATGATACATAAACCCAAAAATCATTCCAAAATTGATCAGATTAAGAAAGACATTAAGAGAAGAGATAAACACATAAATCATGAAATAAAAACTTAAATTAAACACATAAATGAGTTTACATCATCCAAGAACAAAATCCATCATTACCCTAACTAGAGAAGTTTAGTTACACTTGGAGAAAGGAGAAATCAAAGAAAAGAATTTGATAAACTCCATGGAAGATTAGTAGAAAGGTTGAACAAAATACCTAATCTTTAAGTCTGGATGCGCTTACACCAAATTAGAGTTTGTGTCTTTGTTTCTCTCCTTGACGACTATTGAATCATTTGTGTATTTTTTGAACCAAAAAAGAGCTCCTTTGCTAAACTTGTTTTCCTCTTTTATAGAAAAGTTGACAGCTTTTTGTATCTAACTTGCACAATTTTTTCACCCACCAGATGGTCGAATATGCCCTCGATCTCAATAGATAATTTGTAGGACTTTCTGTTAGCTTTTCAATGCCATAAACGGTACATTGATATGATCTCTGTAGCTCAAGATATGACTCAATTAATGAGGAATGATTAGGATAACGTGAAAATCTGAATCAAATCTCTTTAGGAATCCTTATCCAATCTTCAATATTAATTGCAGCTTAATTATAGAAAGTTGTCAACATGAGATTTGTATATCTCTTTCTTAGCTTTCAAACTCCACCAGAATAAGGTAAATCACATACTTATAGAGAAAGTTGTCCCTAATTTACTGAGACAGGTTTGATAGCGATACTTTCCTTAATTAATCTTTGACCAAATCTTTTGTTTCCTAGTTCTTTTTGTTGAATCTATATAAATTAGGAAATAAATATCTCACTCAAATTAAGAAAATCTTTGAGATCCTTGCATTAAATACAGAGATACTTGGTCATCAAGTAGAGATTATTTGCACTCTAATTAAGAATTTAACTTGACCCTTAAAATTTATGAATGCTAGTTGACTTGGTCAAACTTCATAATCCACTTTGAACATAGTTTTTAACCTTCTTATTGCATGAAATGGGATTCAATGTCTACGTGAAAGTTGTAGAAAATTTTCTCATCTTTCCATAGACACCAAGATTAGCTTAAACCGAGCTCTGTAGCAAAAGTTATGCTTAGAATACTACAACAATGTCCTTATACTCTTCATCAAGATTTTAATAACCATGCCTAAAATACCACAAAAGTCCTTAAACTCCTACAAAACATAATGAAAATACATTTAATTCAATGGGTCCAGAATTCACTCAATATCATAAATAAATAGCATAATTCTTATCATAATTCTTATGGGGTTGCCGGAAGAAAAAATAAACATCTCTTAGAAACAACAAGAGCACTTTTGTTCCATATGGAAGCTCGTAAGGTGTTTTGGGTAGATGCTGTTGTTACAACATGTCATTTGATTAATTGTATGCCCTCTGTTGTTTTACGCGACTTTATTTCCCTCTTGTTCTTTGTTCCCCCCCGTATATTTGGTTGCACTTGTTTTGTTTAGGATGTTCATCCTTAAATCTCTAAACTTGATCCTATATAAATCATTGAGATTTATATTGCTTATATACTCTCGATCCCAAAAGGGATACAATTGCTTTTCTCCTTATCTTAGATAATACTTGGTCTCTACTGATGTTACCTTCTTTGAGTCCACACGCTTCTTTCATACTGGTCATTCTACAGCTCTATCCATTACATCTTATGTTCCCTCTATCATTGATTCTAATGATGATTTTCTTGTTTATATTGTTACTTCTAAAACCTCACAGGTGCATGCTAGGCTACCAATCACATAGGTGTATACTAGGTGACTGCTACCTCTTAACTTGGTTGCTTACATAACACCTAATTTTCAGCCTCAACCTATGGCTTCTTCAGCTCAACATCCAGTACCTTCTTCGTCAGATCTTAATCTTCCAGTTGCTCTTCGGAAAGGTAAATGGTCTTGTACTTACCCCATCTCTTCCTTTTTCCAGTATAATGCCTTGTCTCCTTCCACTACTAGAAATTTTCATTTAGAGACGGAATTTAGAGATGAAATTTTTTTTGTCTCTATTAGAGACGAAAACAAAGACAGAATTGATGAATTAGAGAGGGATCATAAAATTTAAAATTTAGAGATGGAATTTAGAGACAGAAATGATTCGTCTCAGAATTTTTTGTCTCTAATTCCATCTCTATTTAGTCAATTTAAAGTCAAATATACTTAGAGACGGAATTTAGAGATGAAATTTACCCATCTCAAATTTTTTCATCTCTAATTCCGTCTCTATTCAGTCAATGTGATGTTTTAAAAGTCAAATATATTTAGAGACGAAATTTACAGATGAAATTTACCCGTCTCTGAATTTTCTGTCTCTAGTGACCTTTCTTTTTCGTCTCTAACTAATTTATATAATTTAATTAGTAAAATTCTTTTTTTTATAAGATAGAGATGGATTGTTTCCGTCTCCAATCTCTTCAAAATAAAATCCTTAAACTTGGTTTCAGAAACCTTATTCCCAAATTACAACATAATTTCTGAACCTCTCCTTTTCTTCTGCGACTGTTTTCTTCTGTATAAGTCGCGTCGTCACCATTCTCACCCAGCCCCTGTTTCCTTTTCACCCAGCCACGCTCTCACCGTTCTTACCCAGCCGTGCTCTCACCATGCTCACCCAGCCGTGGACCACCATTCTCACCACCATTGCCGCTGGCCTTCATTTTTCTCAAATCTGAGTAAGTCACCGTGAGCCCTCATCATTTTTCTGTGATCAAGCATCAACTTATAACTCATCTTTCTCTGGGGATCACTCTTTGTAACTCATCTTTCTAAATCCAAATCCAAATCTATCTCCTCTTTCTTCCATTTCCCAAACCCTAGAAAATCCCTTTTCATTTCTGTTCCCATTTCGTTCTCCTCCCTATCTCCGGTTCCATGGCTGTCGAGACAATGGCGATGGCGGCCAGAGCGGCAATGATAATGTACCTGATCTTGAGCAGGAGGCTTGCAAGGAAGGATAAACACAAGGGTGGGGATTCGTCGAAATCTAGCGTTTCGGTTAGGAGGAAGAGGCTTGCTCGGAGGCCAGCTCAGCCGCCGGCGAATCTGTTGGAATCAATTGTGACGTTATTAGAAACGTTGAGGTTCACTTACTCGAAGACTCTAGGCAAGTGGCCCATCGGAGACTTGGCCTTTGGTATCAATTACTTTATGCATAAGCAGGTCAATTTCCATATTCTTATTCCTTATCAATTTTATTTTTAGGGCTTGAAAGGTGCAAGCTTTTAGTTCTTATTATTGTGTATGAAGTGAATGGGTGTGAGAGTTGTTGCTCGGTAATTTATCAGTTGCAAGTGTATATGGTGGAAGTGATTGTGTACAATTGAAAGGCCCTTAAGTTATAGTTGAGTTATATAAGTTGTTGAGGTTGTTGACATTCTGCATGCTTTTCTCCAAGAAACCATTTCCTGTGTTTCTAGATTATGCAGGATTCTCCCTCCATGATGTCCTCCTACACAAGCCCAAAGTTGAGGTACCTACCTTGTGTCCTTATTCTTTATTATATTATATAATTACTCTATTTCCATATGTAACTCAATACATCTTACAAAACATATTTTACTTTTCATGTTAAATATGGATTTGCTCTTTTTCTTTCCTTTTGTATCTTCTATCTATATATCCATCTTACTTTCAACTGCTAAACTATTTTAGAATGGAGTCATTATTTTTATGCTCAATTGTAACTGAATTGATTTAATGTCATGAAATCTTATTGCAGCTTCTGAAGCCTGCTTTCACAATTATACATGATACACAATCAAAATGTTTCCTTCTATTGATCTGGGGAACTCATAGCATAAAAGACACACTAACAGCTGCAATCGATGCTATGGTCCCCTTCCACCATATATATTAAACGACAAACTATATATCCTTATGGGTGCATAAGTTGGTTATTCTGAACCTACTTCTAGAATTATGTATGGTTATCAAACTTTACTAGGTGCAATGTGATCTTACTTCTATTTGTGCTTTTGAGGTATATGGATTTGGTTGAGAATCAGCAATGTAGATATATTTTTATAGAAGAAATTCTAAAAGAGAGAAAAAGGGAAAGTACAAGTAAGGATATGCTTGTCCTTTCGATAACTTTCTGTCTATTTTTTTTCTATTTGAGGTAATATTTTTGTATATGTTGTGTCCTTGTAGTAGCTCAATGGCTCTAGCGTCATATAGCCTGGACAGAAACATATGTCACTGCAGCTTCAACATAGACGTGAAATTCCCTTGGATGATTGTTACAAAGCTTTTGTTGGTTCATCTACTAATGTAAAACCACTCTTATCTACTGTAGGACAATATTTAGTTGTTACAACTGCTGATACTTCTAGTACTAATAAGGTACTACACTTCTATCTTGTTTTTAGAGCATGATGTGAATGGTTTGTCTTTCTTTTTTTTGTAGTCTTTGGTATTTTACTGTTACTGTGACTTTATTTTGTTGCTACCGTTTCAGTTACATAGCACAGTCAATGCCTCATCAATGCTATCTTCTTCTCCTAGTTTTGTTTGTCCTTTCTGTGGAGCTACTTCTACCAGCATATTTCTATTACTAGTGAATTATTCATGTTGATTAGCATAAATATTAGGCTTTTTTTTCTGCTTTCACTTTCTAAATTTATGTTGTGTTTCTTTAATCTATCCATCCGATGTAGGGTTTGGATCTGCCTTGAACATTGAAACTTTGGTTGCTGCTACTGAGAAAAGAGAAACTCCCATTGAGGTGCTCTAGCCTTTTAGAAGAAGTTGATCATATTGGCTGCTTTCTTGAGTTTTGGTTTTAAATGTGTTCAGCTTTTTTAGATTCTCAATCATATTACTTATTTGCTTACGAAGAGTGTTGTACCGTTGCATATTTCATCCCCTGCCTATGTCACTTTAATTTCTTATACAAATGCAAGTCTGGATCTTTTTTTGTTTGCATTAATTTAATCTTTCTTTTTATTTGCTGTTAATAAGCTTCGGGATCAGAGGTTCAGGACAAGATATCATTTATAATAATAATATTTCTGTTGCTAATATTGAAGCCAAAGCAAAAGAGTTCACTAAAATTTTGAAAGAGCAGTACTATCCATGGTTTGCGTAGTATATGGTTATGAAAAGGTTAGCACACTCGTACATCACATCATGTAATTGCCTAAACAAGTTGTATCTTTGTAGATATATGTTCATGGATATACTGTGTAGATAATAAGTATAATTGGGGTTTTATGGTGATTAAGTTCAGCAAGGAAGTTTAAAATGGATTGTTGGGGTAACAGATAGAATAAAAAAAAAAAGGTTACTTGAACAGATTTAAGAAACTCAGAAATCTGGTTTTAGATCAATTTTAAGTTCTGCTTTACTAGAGAGTTAACCAGAGTGTAATTAGGAAATTAAATCACCTTTTGTATGTATATATCACGAATTATGTTAATTTTGTATATACTTTGGGTGTATTCAATTTGCACTACGAGATAAACTGAACCAAGAGTAAATAATGAATCTATTGACTAAGCTTATACTTGGAATTAGGAGTCCTAAATGAAACAATCTAATTTGATTATTTCCTCTTTTCTTCTGTCACACTCTCTGCATTCAATTTTAATTTTGTTAAACAAAGAGTTGAAGAATAAAAGTTGATACAAAAGAGGAAATCATTAAAACACAGGAGCCAAGAGTGAGTTGCTTAGGGAAGTGGAGATGGAGAAAGTTGATATTTTACTTGGTTTTTTTTGCGTGTTTACAAAATCCTTTTATTTTCTTATTATTCCTATATATGGCCACATATCCTAGACTACAAACACTATATTTTTCTTATCATATTTGTACTTTTACTTGCTTTCTCTTATGCCAATTGATACTTAACTTATTTGTAGAGCGAGCATTGAGCCAAATTTCCATGACTTGTACCTGAAATTCATGGATAAAGTGAATTCAAAGGCTTACTCAATTTGTTTTGCTTGATTTTAATTTATTTAATTCATTTGTAGGATTATGCCATGGAATCAGATGAGACACACATATTAAATGCTGCACACTTGATGGTTGCTAGTATAGCTAGGAGTTTGGCTCACGTTACATGCAAAGTAAAGCTCTGAAATATGTCCATTAATTTATCCTGTTTGTATATATGGAACCTTTACGGGCATCAATATCAAGTCAACTGAGGACTTCATTTCATAATTTAAATATTGCAAATGAAATTTTGGAACAAGCTGTGCAACTTGTTACTAATGATAATCTTGGTCTTGGTTATGCAGTCATTGAACAGGCTGCTACTGATAAGGCTAGCTTTGCAATATGTGTTTTGTTGTAGTTATAGTTAATTATGGCAGTGTTGGTAGTGAGGAGAAAATTGTGCTTTTGTTACTTCTCTATATATTTAACATTTGATTTTAGAGGTATTTGTGCCATGACTTAGATAATGTTTTTGTGGTTATTTTGATTGCTGAAGTATATTATAATGGTTTGTATGAACCACCAATTTTGGTGCCTATGTGCAAAATTATTGGGTTTCATTGTATCCTTTGTTGTATATGATTATTTAATTACTGTGTGAAACACTTTCTACATTATAATTAACTTTGGTGAAACCCTTCTTTTTTTTTTTTGGCATGTCTCACTTTCTTGAGAATGCCAAGGACTTGCCAACCATTAGTAAGTACAGAAACCAAACCCAAGGCAGTGACCCCTGCTCGGGAATGTACTACTGTGATGGTAGCAACTCTCACGTCATCAATGACTTATATGTGTATGTTTTTGCAGTCTTTAATTAATGACTTTGATGAAGTTGCTGGGTGCAATGGAACTTCTGGTGAGCCAACAGGTGTGAAGGCAACTCCTGCGAAGAGACCTCATGAAGTGCATTCTGATACTTGGAGTCTTGGTCCAAATGGTGGTGTCCTGAAATAAACTGTTGCTACTTGTATTAAGTTCCATTTAAATGGTAACATGTATTTTTTCTATTACTTTTTTTTATATTTGAGTTGTATTACTTGTAATTGTATAAGTTAGAGAGAAGTCTACTTGCAAAATGTAATATCAATTAATGATATGCATAAGATATTGTAACTATTTTATATACTTTCAACTATTTTGATATCTTTTATAGTTACTTGGATAATTATAATGATAGATAATTTATTGTAATTTTTGGTAAATTTTGATTTTGGATAATTATATGCATAAGAAAATAGAACTTTTTTTATATATATAAAATGAAGGCATCTAGTTGTGGCAAATACCCACTAGATGCCTATTTTTTTAAATATTTTTTAAGATATTAGAAATGGATTTAGAGATGGAAAAATTCGTCTCTAATTTTAAAGACAGAATTAGAGACGGAATAGTGCCGTCTCTAATTAGAGACATAATTTTTTTATTTAGAGATAGACATTTTTCATCTCTAATTTAGAGACAGAACTCATTTTCTGTCTCTAAATATTTAGAGATGCCAATTTTAGAGATGGAACAATTTCTGTCTCTAATTCTGTCTCTAAATGTTTAGAGATGGAATTTTATATATTTAGAGACAGAATTTGTTCTGTCTCTAAATCTGAAAATTCTAGTAGTGATCTTTCAAATCCTTTGTTACCTCTTTAGACAGTGTTGTTGTACCCAAAATTGTTACTAAATCATGCTCTCATCTTGGTTGGCATGCTACAATGGAAGATAAGATGAGTGCCCTTGATCATAACCACACATGGTACTTCGTTTCCTTGCCTCCAAGAAAGAAAGCAATTGGTTGTAAATGGGTGTTTGCTGTCAAATAGATGGTTCCATTGCTCGATTAAATGCAAGGTTGATTGCTAAGGGATATGCCCAAGTTTATGGTATGTATTACTCAAAAACCTTCTCCCTTATTGCTAAGCTCACATCAATAAGGTTATTTATTTCCTTGGCTGCTATTAATGGTTGGCATTTTCATCAACTTGATGTTAAGAATGTATTCTTGCATGGTGATCTTCAAGAAGAAGTGTATATGGAGCAACCACCTAGGTTTGTTGCTCAGGGGGAGTCAGGTATGGTGTGTAGACTGCGTAAATCCTTGTATAGGCTGAAACAATCCTTGAGAGCTTGGTTTGGGAGATTTAGTGAAGTGGTCATCAAATTTGGGTTACAAAAGAGTGAATATGATAATTATGTATTCTTCAGACAAGCTAGTTTTGGATGCATCCTTCTAGTAGTCTATGTTGACAATATTGTCTTTACTGACAATGATGTTGTAGGAATTACTGCACTCAAGAACTTTCTTTAGGGGCAATTCCAAACAAAAGACTTAGGTTCTCTTAAGTACTTTCTTGGGATTGAAGTCCTGAGAAGCAACAAAGGGATCATTCTATCTCATAGAAAATATGTTGACTTGTTAGAAGAAATTGGGTTGTTGGCAGCAAAGCCATATGACACTCCATTAATGACAAACAAAAAATTTACAACAGATGAAGGATAATTATTAACAAATCCTGAGAGGTATAGAAGAATTGTTAGGAAACTCAACTACCTTATAGTGACAAGGCCACACATTGCATTCTCTATTAGTATTGTTAGCCAGTTTATGTCTTTACCTAGCAATGCCCATTGGGATGTTGTTATTCACCTTATAAAGTATCTCAAGGGTTCACCTGGGCGTGAGATTCAGTACCAAAATCATGGGCATTGTAGGGTGGAAGCTTTCTCAGATGTCGATTGGGCAAGCTCTCCAGATGATAGAAGATCCACTACTGGGTACTGTGTTTTTGTTGGGGGAAATCTAATTGCATTGAAAAGCAAGAAACAAGGTGTGGTGGCTTGATGTAGTGTTGAGTCTGAGTACAGAGCAATGACACAAGTAACAAATGAACTTACATTGTAACACCCCAATTTTTAGAAAATGTCCCGAATGTTTTGTTTGCTATTTTTTGAGCTTTTGTTTAAATGACCGTTGTGTCCCTATTTTACTGTTTCTCGTTTTCTGTATGAAATACAAATACGTTTTTACAGGCTCAAATTTTATTTGGTCTTTTTACGTAATTTGTTTCGAGACGGTAAAATAAAAGTTTTTTCGAGCTACTGTTTTAATTTTTCTGGGAGATATACAGACAATTAATACTGTCTGTAATTTTATTTGAACTTTTTGGATGATTTGCTACGTCGTGGGAAAAAATGGAAAAATAACCGTTACGTCCCAATTGTACTGTTTTTAATTTTTCTATATGTTACAGTGCTTAATATTACTGTCTGTGATTTTATTTGGACTTTTTGTGCGATTTGCTCCGGGACAGGAAAATAATATTTTTTCCGTGCGGGGAAATCTTGTTTTAATTATTCAGATTGGGGATCTTACTAAACCCAATTCTGAATGAGACAATAATTAATCTTTTAATTTTTAGGATTTAACTGTCCAATAAAATAATTTTGTGTATTATTTTATTAGTCAGTATAATTAGATGACAGTGGACCCGGAAATGTTTTGCGGGACCCACGTTTAGCTGAACAGTTAACTTAGTAGCTTAATTAAACATCATTAAGAGTGGAACATTCTTGAACATGGTGACTAAGCTAGATGACTAGGTCATTAGTGACTAAGCTAGGTGACTAAGCTAGATGACTAAGCTTAAACCAACCAATGAGAGCAAAGCTTGTTAATCAAGGCTTAATCTTGACCTTTGATGCATCCAAGGGCTTGGATGAAGCCAACACAAATGGGCACCTCTTGCCCACATGAAGGCTACGGCCATTAAGGCTTTGGAAGACCAAAAGTGACTTCTCTTGCATGCATTTCTCTCTTCTCTCTCTTCCAAGAACCCTAAACACCATTGTTGCTCTCTTTGTGAAGCATTCGGCCAAGGCTTCTACTACACCATCCAATCACCCAAAATTTCATCTAACCAAGTTTTCTAAACCTAAACACAATCCTAAGAACATCTCTAGTTGGGAGTTCTTGCTAAATCCTTCATTTGAAGCTTGAAAACCTACTTGGAAGATTGTACCAAGAAGGTGAAATCTCTTGTTTTTCTTTTCTAAACTCTTTTTCAAAGTTCTAAACCATGATTTCTCCATGGTTTAAGCTCTCTTTCTATGGTTAGTAACTTGTGGTTTTGTTTAAGCTTGCTAGGTGATTTGGTGGAGTGAAACCGAAACCCTAGGAGGAGTGAAAGAATAGTTTTTGTCTTCATTTAAGGTAAGAGGAAGACTAATCTTATCATCTATGGATGGTGGTAAGAAGATGGAGTGTGATTTTTGTGATTGTAGAATCCATAAGGATTCATTTGTGTATTTGTTATTGGCTTGTTTATGTGTTTGCATATTTGTTAGTAGCTTTCCTATTTGATACTTGTAATAATTTGCATGTCTACAAGCTTTGATTGCATGTCTACAAGCTTTGATTTAGGTTATATGTGTTAGAAAATATATTGCATGTGTTAGAATTGCATGATAATGTATAGGATGTGAATAACATGCTAAGGTATGCATGAGTGTTCCAAAGAACACAATCTTAAGGCTCACGGCCATGGACACAAAAGGAGAACCAAAATGTTCTCATATTTTCCCTAAATTGTAATTTAATTAACCTAGGAAAATTAACAAGAGATAGCATTGTTTAGATCAAGGAAAATGAATTTAGAAATCAAATGATCCAAACATATATTTCGGCCAACATGCCAAATCAAGAATTCATGATTTCTAAAATCAATTCCAAACTATTTTCAAGTATAAAGATGCAATATATGTTAAAAAGAATTTTTCTCCAATGAGTTTTAAAGAAACAAAATGATTTGAATTAAGTTTAAAGATTTAAAATTAATGATTTTAGTGTTAGAAAAGAAATACAGTAACTTTCAAAAATTTCTAACATATAGCTCATGCTGTATTTTGAAGCATGTTAGTAGTTTTCAAAAGGATTAATTATATGGTTTAAAAATTTAATAAACAGAATTTTTACGGTAAAATTAGGAAACCATTAATATAATTTTCTAAACAAAATACTGTCAATTTTAAGTAAAAACGGGCAATTAAGATAGAAAAGATGTCCAAAAGACAGTATACGGTATGAAAAGTATTTTACGTAGTTTAAACGTATTATTTATTATTTCTATTTATTTAAACAGTAATTTTAAGGAGTTTGGACAAGAAAATGATTAAAAAACCTTCCGCGATTGAGAAACCATATTAAAAACACTACGCGATTTTGAAAACAGAAAAATAAATTTACGCGATTTAAAAACGTTTGTAAAAATGATGAGATTGTGAAAATGCGATAAAATTTTTACGCGATTGAACGAAACGGTATTTTCCATATTCTTTCAGGTTTTTCTGTAATTTTTCTGTTGTCGGGCTATGAGGTGAACCCGTACAGGCTTTGGAACAGTATTTGTCCGGTGGGACTTACTGTATCTTTTTATCTTAGTTATACCAGTTTTTGGTGGATTGGTTGACGAGGGGAATCACATCGTGTTGTCGATGCGATAAACGTAGTGTGGTTCATTATTCTTATGAACTTGGAGACGTTAGTGTACGGGATTCCATATATGGACAGTCGGTCGCTCCGCTGGGCCGTGGTAACCGATAGCACACTAATGAACTCGACACGCACTATTTTTAATCGAGACTTCGTAAAGTCTAATAGTACATTGCCTGTAGTGCCACAATGTGAGACCGTGAACTACACCATGCCTTGGATGATGGATTCCATGTGACGTGGGGCTATAGACGCAAAGTGTGACAGCGCAATAGTTTGGTTGGGCAGCCGTGGTACTAATAGATTTTGCGAGTCATTCTCTCTCGATATCTGTATGTGTTTTAGCTCCATGGAGTAGGATCGTGTCATGTTGCATTTAATTATATCTTCAACATTATTTATTTTATCTCGTTATTTATTTGTTTGGTTATCGTTATGAGAAATTATCTGTTTTCTCGAAATTATTTTATCTGTGATATTAAATAGTATGTGTTATTGTTTTATCTGTGATATCATGTGTTGTTGTGATAATTAGATCTTTTCATTGTACTGTTATTAAATTACTATTATAGCTTTTCATATTGCATGAATTATATAACTGTTGTTTGTCGTTTTCTTATTTACCATGTTTGCGATGATTTTAGATTGTCTTACCTCTTTCTTTATTGTATGTGTTTTCTGTATATTTATTTTACGCGGTAAAGAGTTTGAGGAAGAGGACCAGCCTCTTGAGATTCTGTATCCCGAGGAGGAGGAAGATCAGCAAGCCGAAGATCAGTTCGATGATCAAGAACCATCTGATCATCCATATCCATTGGATTGATTAGTTTGGGTATGGCGGAACCTGGATTTTTGGGGTTCGTGACACTTGAGTTTCACGGTGGATCGTTAGCTTGGCATATGCGAGGAGACAGAGATTCTGTGACGTATGTGGGACGGCTGACTGTGTCCTTACGTCATAGGTTTGATGACGAGCCAGTGATGACGACGACTGTGTTTCTACACCTAGAATTACCTTTATCCATTAGGCGTCATTGGGGTGGTGTATCCACTGAGCCTAGTGAGATGACACTCGTATCGACTGCGCGGTCTCATGTCCGCCGAGTGTCGAGGCATCCCGGATATTTATCTTCCATGAGTTTCCCGAGAGTGATCCATCGAGGATTAAATATTTATGATGTATTTTTGGGCGCGTCTGCGTATGTATATATACTCTTTACTATTTTTCTTTACTTGTTTCGTTTAAATATTTGTAGTTGTAGTTGTAAATTATTTGTATAACTTATAACTTGGACCATATGTATATTATGAGTGATGTTGTTCTGTTTACTTTATATTTCCGCTTTATTTTATTTTAATAATATTCTGTTTATTAGGAATTGTTTTACAACCCATATTAATACGTAATAAATGTTTTACAACTTGGGTAGATTTTATTTATTTCTTTTTATATAAGTGACATCCCCACAAGGGTGTTACATTAGTTGGTATCAGAGCCCAAGTTAGAGTCTTTTGGGGTTGTGGTTGGGTCTGTTTTTGTTTGTGCTGTATGATTCTCTGTGATTTACTTCCGAAAGGATGTATCTAATTTTGTTTTGTTTTGTTTGAAGAAAGAAGATGTCTGGACGAGGTAGAGGACGTGCAAACGTGAATCGTGACGTGGATCCTATGATTGCGGCTGCTGAGGCTATGCAATGATGGTCAAGTAATGATGCAAATGGAATTTGAGAGCAGCTCAACAAAGAAGATGCTACTGCGATGCCCTAAATTTATCTGAATTTAGGCGCCACAATCCGCCGCAGTTTAGAGGCGAGGTTGATCCGGAGAAGGCAAGTCAATGGATACAAGACTTGGAAAGGATTTTTGAAGGGATGAGATGCACGATGACAAAAGGTAACTTATGCCGTCTTTATGCTAAGAGGAGATGGAGAACATTGGTGGAGAGGAACTCGCCAAGTTTTACAAGTTGAAGGAACGAGAATTACGTGGGAAATGTTTTCTGATGCTTTTCTAGGAAAGTATTCTCCTGTAAGTGCTAGGCATGCCAAGGAAATGGAATTTCTTGGTTTGCGACAGGGAAATATGACAGTGAATGAGTATGCGACAAAATTTGAGAATTTGTCTCAATTCTCGGATTATGCTCAAACTCGACCGATGATTCATGGAGATGTCGGAAGTTTGAATCGGCTTGAGAGTGGAACCGAAGCGAGGGGTGATATCCTTGAGGATAAATCAGTTTCATGCTTTGGTTGATGCTTGTGCGCGACTTGAGGAGTTGGAGCCGTCGAGAGATCAAAGGAATCGTAACTTTGGGCCGACAAGGTTTCAAAGAGGTGGAGGTAGTAATACAAATCGGTTTCAGCCAAGCAAGCCGTATTCCGACCATCAGGGAGTCAATCTCAACGACCACCAGTTGGGGAAGTGCAAGTGGTAGTGGAGCTGGACAGAAAGTGACGTTCACGCCAACATGTTTTAAGTGCGGAAGAAAGGTCATATCTCTCCAGAGTGCACGATTAAGGGGACAGTTTGTTTTAACTGTAAGCAACCTGGGCATATGTCGAAAGATTGTACTCAGCCGGAAAGAAAGCCTGTTGTTCGTTATGTTCGTGCTAATCAACAGAAGTCAGGGAATACTCAACCGAGATTTGGAGGGCGAGTATATACTATGACGGGAACAAAGATTTCTCAATCTGAGGATCTTATACAAGGGTGACATTGGAGGTAACCATCTGACTGTGTTATATGACTGGGTGCTACACACTCGTTTATTGCATATGATTGTGTGGAAAGATTGAAGTTGCCTGTGTCTTCTTTGAATGTTAAATTGAGTGTTTCTACTCCAACTGCTAAACCTGTGATTGCATCAAAGATATGTTTGGATTGTCCTATTGTTGTGAAGGATCGTAAGTTTTTGGTCAACTTGATTTGTTTACCTCTTGTTGAGATAGATGTAATCTTAGGGATGGACTGGTTATCTTCTAACCATATCCTTATAGATTGTGCAAGCAAAACCATAGTTTTTCCTAAGGAAGAAAAGTCCGGATTCTTAACCTTTGTTAAGGTCAAGTCTTTGTTAAGAGAGGGAGCACAGGGATATGTGGTATTGTCTTCTCTAGAGGTTAAGAATGAGAAGGATGTGAATACTATTCCTGTTGTCAACGAGTTTCTCGAGGTTTTTCCTAATGACGTACCTGGTTTGCCACCTGAGAGGAGATCGAGTTTTCAATTGATTTAGTACCAGGAGCGGTCCTATCTCAATTGCACCGCATCGTATGTCGCCAACGAGTTGGAGGAGCTGAAGAAGCAATTGGTGGAATTGTTGGAGAAGCGGTTTGTGCGACCAAGTGTTTCGCCATGGGGTGCGCCAGTGCTTTTGGTCAAGAAGAAGGACGGAACTTCTCGGCTTTGTGTGGATTATCGTCAGCTGAACAAGGTAACTATCAAGAATAAATATCCGCTTCCAAGAATTGACGATTTGATGGATCAATTAAGAGGAGCTGTGGTATTTTCCAAGATAGATCTGAGATCGGGGTATCATCAGATTCGTGTTAAAGGGGAAGATGTACCGAAAATCGCTTTTCGAACTCGTTATGGACATTATGAGTATCAGGTGATGCCATTCGAGGTGACGAATGCTCCTGCCATATTTATGGATTATATGAACAGGATTTTTCGTCCGTATCTAGACAGATTTGTCGTTGTCTTTATCGATGACATTCTGATCTATTCTTAATCTAAGGAAGAGCATGCTGAACATCTTGGTATTGTTCTTCAGATTTTGAGGGAGAAGCAAATTATGCGAAGTTGGCTAAATGTGAGTTCTGGTTGGAAAAAGTTCAGTTTTTAGGTCATGTGATTTCTAAAGAAGGTATTGCAGAGACCCATCAAAAGTGGAGACTGTTTTGCAAAGTGGGAAAGACCTAAGACGGTAATGAAGTTCGAAGTTTTGTTGGACTTGCTTTGGTTATTACCGGAGGTTTATCGAAGGTTTTTCGAAGATTGCTTTGGACCGCTTACACAACTTACGAGAAAAATCAAGCTTTTGAGTGGACGGAAGAACGTGAAGCCGCTTTTCAAGAGTTAAAGAAGAGGTTAACAATCGCACTGTGTTGATCTTGCCGATTCTAAGGGAACTTTTGACGTGTATTGTGATGCTTCTTATCAAGGGTTAGGTTGTGTTTTGATGCGAGAATCGAAATGTTGTGGCGTATGCTTCTCGTCGCTTGAAGGTTCATGAGAGGAATTATCCAACGCACGATTTGGAATTGGTCACGTGGTTTTTGCTCTGAAAGTGTGGAGGCATTTTCTATATGGAGCGTTGTTCAATGTCTTTAGTGATCACAAGAGTTTAAAGTACTTGTTTGATCAGAAAGAATTGAATATGAGCCAAAGGCGATGGTTGGAATTCTTAAAGGATTATGATTTTCAACTTCAATACCACCCAGGAAAGGCTAATATGGTAGCTGATGCCTTAAGCAGCAAGGTGCTTAGTGTTTCGGCAATGATGATTAAGGAGGAAGAGTTGATCAATAAGTTTCGAGATCTATGGTTGTCTGTGGAGTTTCTACCTGAGAAAGTTCGTTTGTTTAAGGTTGTGATCATAAACGAATTTCTTGATGTCGTTCGAGATAAACAAAAGGAAGATGTGTTTTTGCAAAATGAGAAAGAATTGCTAAAGCAAGGTCATAAAGCGACGGTAGAGGAAGGAGCAGATGGAATCTTAAGGTTTAAGGGAAGAATTTGTATGCCTGATGATTCTGAATTGAAGAAGTCGATTCTAGATGAAGCTCATACTAGTGACCTTAGTTTACATCCGGGAATGACCAAGATGTATCAAGACTTGAAAAGGTTGTTTTGGTGGCCAAGGATGAAAAGAGACGTAGCAGAATATGTGGAGTCTTGTCTGGTTTGTCAGAAAGCGAAAGTGGAACATCAGAGACCAGCTGGAATGTTGCAACCGTTATCTATTCCAGAATGGAAATGGGATAGTATCTCGATGGATTTCGTTACTGGTTTGCCGAAGACGAGGAAAGGTCATGATTCAATATGGGTTATAGTCGATAGGCTTACTAAATCGGCTCATTTCTTACCAATTAATATCAAGTATTCGTTGGAAAGATTAACCCAGTTGTACATCAGTGAGGTTGTTAGATTACATGGTGTACCTACATGTATAGTTTCTGATCGTGATCCGAGGTTTACGTCAAGGTTTTGGCGAAGTCTACAAGAAGCTATGGGAACTAAGTTGCGACTGAGTTCGGCGTATCATCCGCAGACTGATGGTCAGACAGAGAGAACTATACAATCTTTGGAGGATCTGTTGCGTGCTTGTGTGTTGGAGCAACGAGGAAGTTGGGATGAATTTTTATCTTTGATAGAATTCACCTACAACAATAGTTTTCACTCAAGTATAGGGATGGCACCCTATGAGGCGTTGTATGGAAGACGATGTCGAACTCCGTTATGTTGGTATCAGGATGGGGAAAGCATGACTGTTGGACCAGATCTTGTACAACAGACTACGGAGAAGGTAAAGATGATACAAGAGAAGATGAGAACGACGCAAAGCAGACAGAAGAGTTATGCGGATAAACGAAGACGACCTCTTGAGTTTGAGGAGGGTGAGCATGTGTTTCTAAGAGTTACTCCTACGACCGGTGTCGGAAGAGTTATCAAGTCTAAGAAGCTTACTCCTAAGTTCATTGGACCGTATCAGATTATCCGACGTATAGGTCCTGTGGCGTATCAGATTGCTTTGCCGCCTTTTCTATCCAATCTGCATGATGTATTTCATGTATCTCAGCTCAGGAAGTATATACCAGATCCGACGCATGTTATACAACCAGATGAAGTACAATTAAAGGAGAATTTGACTTACGAGACTTTACCTGTTAGAGTTGAGGACCGAAAGGTAAAGCAGCTTCGAGGGAAAATGATCGAGCTAGTGAAGGTCATATGGAATGACGTGACGGGTGATGCTACCTGGGAGTTGGAAGATAAAATGAGGGATCAGTATCCTCATTTGTTTTGATGTGCAGCGAATTTCGAGGACGAAATTTTTTATTTGTTGGGGAGAGTTGTAACACCCCAATTTTTAGAAAATGTCCCGAATGTTCTGTTTGCTGTTTTTCGAGCTTTTGTGTAAATGACCATTGTGTCCCTATTTTACTGTTTCTCGTTTTTTGTATAAAATACAAATACGTTTTTACAGGCTCAAATTTTATTTGGTCTTTTTACGTAATTTGTTTCGAGACGGTAAAATAAAAAGTTTTTCGAACTCTTGTTTTAATTTTTCTAGGAGATATAAAAGTAATTAATACTGTCTGTAATTTTATTTGAACGTTTTGGATGATTTGCTTCGTCGTGGGGAAAAATGGAAAAATGACCGTTACGTCCCGATTGTACTGTTTTTAATTTTTCTATATGTTACAGTGCTTAATATTACTGTCTGTGATTTTATTTGGACTTTTTGTGCGATTTGCTCCGGGACAGGAAAATAATATTTTTCCGGGCCGGGGAAATCTTGTTTTAATTATTCAGACTGGGGGATCTTACTAAACCCAATTCTGAATGAGACAATAATTAATCTTTTAATTTTTAGGATTTAACTGTCCAATAAAATAATTTTGTGTATTATTTTATTAGTCAGTATAATTAGATGACAGTGGACTCGGAAATGTTTTGCGGGACCCACGTTTAGCTGAACAGTTAACTTATTAGCTTAATTAAACATCATTAAGAGTGGAACATTCTTGAACATGGTGACTAAGCTAGATGACTAGGTCATTAGTGACTAAGCTAGGTGACTAAGCTAGATGACTAAGCTTAAACCAACCAATGAGAGCAAAGCTTGTTAATCAAGGCTTAATCTTGACCTTTGATGCATCCAAGGGCTTGGATGAAGCCAACACAAATGGGCACCTCTTGCCCACATGAAGGCTACGGCCATTAAGGCTTTGGAAGACCAAAAGTGACTTCTCTTGCATGCATTTCTCTCTTCTCTCTCTTCCAAGAACCCTAAACACCATTGTTGCTCTCTTTGTGAAGCATTCGGCCAAGGCTTCTACTACACCATCCAATCACCCAAAATTTCATCTAACCAAGTTTTCTAAACCTAAACACAATCCTAAGAACATCTCTAGTTGGGAGTTCTTGCTAAATCCTTCATTTGAAGCTTGAAAACCTACTTGGAAGATTGTACCAAGAAGGTGAAATCTTTGTTTTTCTTTTCTAAACTCTTTTTCAAAGTTCTAAACCATGATTTCTCCATGGTTTAAGCTCTCTTTCTATGGTTAGTAACTTGTGGTTTTGTTTAAGCTTGCTAGGTGATTTGGTGGAGTGAAACCGAAACCCTAGGAGGAGTGAAAGAATAGTTTTTGTCTTCATTTAAGGTAAGAGGAAGACTAATCTTATCATCTATGGATGGTGGTAAGAAGATGGAGTGTGATTTTTGTGATTGTAGAATCCATAAGGATTCATTTGTGTATTTGTTATTGGCTTGTTTATGTGTTTGCATATTTGTTAGTAGCTTTCCTATTTGATACTTGTAATAATTTGCATGTCTACAAGCTTTGATTGCATGTCTACAAGCTTTGATTTAGGTTATATGTGTTAGAAAATATATTGCATGTGTTAGAATTGCATGATAATGTATAGGATGTGAATAACATGCTAAGGTATGCATGAGTGTTCCAAAGAACACAATCTTAAGGCTCACGGCCATGGACACAAAAGGAGAACCAAAATGTTCTCATATTTTCCCTAAATTGTAATTTAATTAACCTAGGAAAATTAACAAGAGATAGCATTGTTTAGATCAAGGAAAATGAATTTAGAAATCAAATGATCCAAACATATATTTCGGCCAACATGCCAAATCAAGAATTCATGATTTCTAAAATCAATTCCAAACTATTTTCAAGTATAAAGATGCAATATATGTTAAAAAGAATTTTTCTCCAATGAGTTTTAAAGAAACAAAATGATTTGAATTAAGTTTAAAGATTTAAAATTAATGATTTTAGTGTTAGAAAAGAAATACAGTGACTTTCAAAAATTTCTAACATATAGCTCATGCTTGTATTTTGAAGCATGTTGGTAGTTTTCAAAAGGATTAATTATATGGTTTAAAAATTTAATAAACAAATTTTTACGGTAAAATTAGGAAACCATTAATATAATTTTCTAAATAAAATACTATCAATTTTAAGTAAAAACGGGCAATTAAGATAGAAAAGATGTCCAAAAGACAGTATACGGTATGAAAAATATTTTACGTAGTTTAAACGTATTATTTATTATTTCTGTTTATTTAAACAATAATTTTAAGGAGTTTGGACAAGAAAATGATTTAAAAACCTTCCGCGATTGAGAAAACGTATTAAAAACACTACGCGATTTTGAAAACAGAAAAATAAATTTACGCGATTTAAAAACGTTTGTAAAAACGACGAGATTGTGAAAATGCGATAAAATTTCTACGCGATTGAACGAAACGGTATTTTCCATATTCTTTCTGGATTTTCTGTAATTTTTCTGCTGTCGGGCTATGAGGTGAACCCGTACAGGCTTTGGAACAGTATTTGTCCGGTGGGACTTACTGTATCTTTTTATCTTAGTTATACCAGTTTTTGGTGGATTGGTTGACGAGGGGAATCACATCGTGTTGTCGATGCGATAAACGTAGTGTGGTTCATTATTCTTATGAACTTGGAGACGTTAGTGTACGGGATTCCATATATGGACAGTCGCCGCTCCGCCGGGCCGTGGTAACCGATAGCACACTAATGAACTCGACACGCACTATTTTTAATTGAGACTTCGTAAAGTCTAATAGTACATTGCCTGTAGTGCCACAATGTGAGACCGTGAACTACACCATGCCTTGGATGATGGATTCCATGTGACGTGGGGCTATAGACGCAAAGTGTGACAGCGTAATAGTTTGGTTGGGCAGCCGTGGTACTAATAGATTTTGCGAGTCATTCTCTCTCGATATCTGTATGTGTTTTAGCTCCATGGAGTAGGATCGTGTCATGTTGCATTTAATTATATCTTCAACATTATTTATTTTATCTCATTTATTTATTTGTTTGGTTATCGTTCGAGAAATTATCTGTTTTCAAATTATTTTATCCGTGATATTAAATAGTATGTGTTATTGTTTTATCTGTGATATCATGTGTTGTTGTGATAATTAGATCTTTTCATTGTACTTGTTATTAAATTATCATATAGCTTTTCATATTGCATGAATTGTATAACTGTTGTTTGTCGTTTTCTTATTTACCATGTTTGCGATGATTTTAGATTGTCTTACCTCTTTCTTTATTGTATGTGTTTTCTGTATATTTATTTTACGCGGTAAAGAGTTTGAGGAAGAGGACCAGCCTCTTGAGATTCTGTATCCCGAGGAGGAGGAAGATCAGCAAGCCAAAGATCAGTTCGACGATCAAGAACCATCTGATCATCCATATCCATTGGATTGATTAGTTTGGGTATGGCGGTACCTGGATTTTTGGTGTTCGTGACACTTGAGTTTCACGATGGATCGTTAGCTTGGCATATGCGAGGAGACAGAGATTCCGTGACGTATGTGGGACGGCTGACTGTGTCCCTACGTCATAGGTTTGATGACGAGCCAGTGATGACGACGACTGTGTTTCTACACCTAGAGTTACCTTTATCCATTAGGCGTCATTGGGGTGGTGTATCCACTGAGCCTAGTGAGATGACACTCGTATCGACTGCGCGGTCTCATGTCCGCCGAGTGTCGAGGCATCCTGGATATTTATCTTCTGATGAGTTTCCTGAGAGTGATCCATCAGAGGATTAAATATTTATGATGTATTTTTGGGCGCGTCTGCGTATGTATATATTGACTCTTTACTATTTTTCTTTACTGTTTCTGTTTAAATATTTGTAGTTGTAGTTGTAAATTATTTGTATAACTTATAACTTGGACCATATGTATATTATGAGTGATGTTGTTCTGTTTACTTTATATTTCCGCTTTATTTTATTTTAATAATATTCTGTTTATCAGGAATTGTTTTACAACCCATATTAATACGTAATAAATGTTTTACAACTTGGGTAGATTTTATTTATTTCTTTTTATATATGTGACATCCCCACAAGGGTGTTACATTAGTTGGTATCAGAGCCCAAGTTAGAGTCTTTTGGGGTTGTGGTTGGGTCCGTTTTTGTTTGTCTTTGTGTGATTCTCTGTGATTTACTTCCGAAAGGATGTATCTAATTTTGTTTTGTTTTGTTTGAAGAAAGAAGATGTCTGGACGAGGTAGAGGACGTGCAAACGTGAATCGTGACGTGGATCCTATGATTGCGGCTGCTGAGGCTATGCAAATGGATGGTCAAGTAATGATGCAGACAAAATTTGAGAGCGGCTCAACAAAGAAGATGCTTACTTTCTGATGCCCTAAATTTATCTGAATTTAGGCGCCACAATCCGCCGCAGTTTAGAGGCGAGGTTGATCCGGAGAAGGCAAGTCAATGGATACAAGACTTGGAAAGAATTTTTGAAGGGATGAGATGCACAGATGACAAGAAGGTAACTTATGCCGTCTTTATGCTAAGAGGAGATGGAGAACATTGGTGGAGAGGAACTCGCCGGGTTTTACAAGCTGAAGGAACAGAAATTACGTGGGAAATGTTTTCTGATGCTTTTCTAGGAAAGTATTCTCCTGCAAGTGCTAGGCATGCCAAGGAAATGGAATTTCTTGGTTTGCGACAGGGAAATATGACAGTGAATGAGTATGCGACAAAATTTGAGAATTTGTCTCAATTCTCGGATTATGCTCAAACTCGACCGGATGATTCATGGAGATGTCGGAAGTTTGAATCGGGCTTGAGAGTGGAACTGAAGCGAGGGGTGATATCCTTGAGGATAAATCAGTTTCATGCTTTGGTTGATGCTTGTGCGCGACTTGAGGAGTTGGAGCCGTCGAGAGATCAAAGGAATCGTAACTTTGGGCCGACAAGGTTTCAAAGAGGTGGAGGTAGTAATACAAATCGGTTTCAGCGCAAGCCGTATTCCAGACCATCAGGGAGTCAATCTCAACGACCACCAGTTGGGGGAAGTGCAAATGGTAGTGGAGCTGGACAGAAAGTGACGTTCACGCCAACATGTTTTAAGTGCGGGAAGAAAGGTCATATCTCTCCGGAGTGCACGATTAAGGGGACAGTTTGTTTTAACTGTAAGCAACCTGGGCATATGTCGAAAGATTGTACTCAGCCGGAAAGAAAGCCTGCTATTCGTTATGTTCGTGCTAATTAACAGAAGTCAGGGAATACTCAACCGAGATCTGGAGGGCGAGTATATACTATGACGGGAACAAAGATTTCTCAATCTGAGGATCTTATACAAGGAGAAGGTGACATTGGAGGTAACCATCTGACTGTGTTATATGACTCTGGTGCTACACACTCGTTTATTGCATATGATTGTGTGGAAAGATTGAAGTTGCCTGTGTCTTCTTTGAATGTTAAATTGAGTGTTTCTACTCTAACTGCTAAACCTGTGATTGCATCAAAGATATGTTTGGATTGTCCTGTTGTTGTGAAGGATCGTAAGTTTTTGGTCAACTTGATTTGTTTACCTCTTGTTGAGATAGATGTAATCTTAGGGATGGACTGGTTATCTTCTAACCATATCCTTATAGATTGTGCCAGCAAAACCATAGTTTTTCCTAAGGAAGAAAAGTCTGGATTCTTAACTGCTGTTAAGGTCAAGTCTTTGTTAAGAGAGGGAGCACAGGGATATGTGGTATTGTCTTCTCTAGAGGTTAAGAATGAGAAGGACGTGAATACTATTCCTGTTGTCAACGAGTTTCCCGAGGTTTTTCCTGATGACGTACCTGGTTTGCCACCTGAGAGGGAGATCGAGTTTTCAATTGATTTAGTACCAGGAGCAGGTCCTATCTCAATTGCACCGTACCGTATGTCGCCAACAGAGTTGGAGGAGCTGAAGAAGCAATTGGTGGAATTGTTGGAGAAGCAGTTTGTGCGACCAAGTGTTTCGCCATGGGGTGCGCCAGTGCTTTTGGTCAAGAAGAAGGATGGAACTTCTCGGCTTTGTGTGGATTATCGTCAGCTGAACAAGGTAACTATCAAGAATAAATATCCGCTTCCAAGAATTGACGATTTGATGGATCAATTAAGAGGAGTTGTGGTATTTTTCAAGATAGATCTGAGATCGGGGTATCATCAGATTCGTGTTAAAGGGGAAGATGTACCGAAAACCGCTTTTTGAACTCGTTATGGACATTATGAGTATCAGGTGATGCCATTCGGGGTGACGAATGCTCCTGCCATATTTATAGATTATATGAATAGGATTTTTCGTCCGTATCTAGACAGATTTGTCGTTGTCTTTATCGATGACATTCTGATCTATTCTCAATCTAAGGAAGAACATGCTGAACATCTTGGTATTGTTCTTCAGATTTTGAGGGAGAAGCAGCTGTATGCGAAGTTGGCTAAATGTGAGTTCTGGTTGGAAAAAGTTCAGTTTTTAGGTCATCTGATTTCTAAAGAAGGTATTGCCGTAGACCCATCAAAAGTGGAGACTGTTTTGCAGTGGGAAAGACCTAAGACGGTAACAGAAGTTTGAAGTTTTGTTGGACTTGCTGGTTATTACCGGAGGTTTATCGAAGGTTTTTCGAAGATTGCTGGACCGCTTACACAACTTACGAGGAAAAATCAAGCTTTTGAGTGGACGGAAGAACGTGAAGCCAGTTTTCAAGAGTTAAAGAAGAAGTTAACAACTGCACCTGTGTTGATCTTGCCAGATTCTAAGGGAACTTTTGACGTGTATTGTGATGCTTCTTATCAAGGGTCACTACAACAACTTTGCCTTATGGCAAGGGCTGAAAAACGTTGCCTTTAGCTGAAAACCGTTGCCTAAAGTCTATGGCAACGTTTTTCGACACCTGCCAAGCCGTTGCCATTTCCATCGTGGCCTATTATAATAGGCAACGCTTATCTAACTTTTTGGCAACACTTTACGAAAAACGTTGCCTATTCTCATCTTCTGGCAACGCTTTTAAGATGTTGTCTATGGATAGTTCTGGCAACGGTTTTCACACGTTGGTTATAGGTGCCACTTTAGGCAACGTTTTATCACTGTTGCTTTTAAGTTCGACCTAAGGGAACTTGTAAAAAACGTTGCCTATAACTTAAGTCTTTGGCAACGGTTTTCACACGTTGGTTATAGGTGCCGCTTTAGGCAACGTTTTATCACTGTTGCTTTTAAGTTCGACATAAGGCAACTTATAAAAAACGTTGCCTATAACTTAAGGCTTTGGCAACGTTTTTCACATGTTGGTTATAGGTGCCACTTTAGGCAACGTTTTGTCACTGTTGCTTTTAAGTACGACCTAAGGCAACTTGTAAAAAACGTTGCCTATAACTTAAGGCTTTGGCAACGTTTTTCACACGTTGCCTATAACCATTGTTTTAGGCAACGTTTTATAAGTGTTGCTTTTAAGTTTATCATAAGGCAACTTATAAAAAACGTTGCCTATAGGTTCAGATTTTGGCAATTTTTTCTGCTTTAAGCAATAGTTTTGAAACGTTGCCTAAGCTATTTTTTCTTAAAAAAATTATCTATGCATACCTACTTTTTTACTTGCATATTAAAAAATCACATATTAAAAACTAATAATACATTAAAAAATTAATTCTTCTCAAATGAAATATATTAAATTATGTAATGTAATTACTGTATATACACCAAAATTAAAAAAAACTCATTTACTACTATTGAACAAAAAAGTAGTACAATTGTTCTTGATCATATAATACAAATGAAATAATAATAAAAAAGTTAAAGCTAAATATCCTTCACAAATTTCCATAATTGTGAAATGCAAGATGTCTTTGTTTCGCTTTATCTGGTAGATTCTCACTGCAAAATAATAATAATAATAAATAAATAAATAAATATAAACAAATATTCTAAAACACATAAATATTTCTCTTAAGGCGGTATGAAAATTTTTTCAGCATTGAATAATGTGATGTGGTTTGAATTCTCACACCAAACAAGTAGTTGGTATATAAGCATATAATAAACTTTTCCATCCCACTAGTACTAGTCATTGCATCCCATTATTTTTTACATTCTTTCCATGCAACTAATATCTAGTACCTAAGAAAAATACAATGGAATACAGTAATTTTACGAGTAATGTCTTTTCTTCTTCAAACAAATATTGATAGAGATCTAATGAACGAAGAAGTTCAAGTTCATTCTCAATTCTAATGATTGAATGGTTTTGCTTTTAATTTTCTCCTAATAATATCTTTCTCACACAGCCAACATGTTTACACATTGAGAATTTTGAATCTTCTGATATCTTCTTCTAAAATGGTTAAAAATGCACATTGTAGTATGCATGAAATACAATGGTTCTTTAGCATATATGTATGTATAGCCAAAAAGTAAGAATTTGTATATAATAGGACCCTATGGTTTGGACACATGATTAGGTTCAAAAGTTGGCATGAATACTCTGCTCAATGTAAAAATGAAATTCTATATAGCTCGTGTAAAGAATATAGCGCTCGTGTGAGCCATAAATTAGAAACCAACTGGTACATTTTTCCAAAAGCAATCAACTTTGAAATTTTGAAGTAAGAGCATCAGCTTTGTATATTATTTGACCAATTAAGTCGTCAACCTGAAGATCTTTTTAGCAGGATGCCTTATTCAATTAATTTGCTTGATAGTATAAACACTAAACATGATTGCTTGAATTTAGCATCAAATATTGAAGCTGAAATCAAGTAAGAAATCCCAGTCACTAGCTAGTACCACCAATTCAACCAACAATCAACAATAAAAGAACCCTGCTTTGCTTGGCCTGCAAAACTAGCTAGCAGAATTGTTCCAAACAAAATTGCTGCCATTCCTACTAGTCTACACCATAAGCTCTTAAATCTTTAGTCATATATGTAAACCCACCAACCTTAAAAGTTAAAACCATTTGTTTAACATGAAATCAGAATCATCACCAGAAAAATCCACCAAACAACAGAATCAACCAAAAGAAAAAGCTGGAATATATACCTGGAGATGGACAAAACCAATCGCCACAAATGCAAAATGGGTATATTGGAATCAGAATCAAACCCACACTGGCCACCAGAACCAAGACACTCTATGCACTCTCTGTCATAAAGATTGCTATAACTCACATGAAAACCCTTCATCAAAACCTCCCTAAGTAAAAAGAGCAGTTGCCGCTAGACAAGGACATCATCATAACTGATTTCAATTTCATTTTTCAGCTGCTTCAGTAAACCATTTTGAATATTCAAGACTAGAGGTATTGTTAAGGACTAACTGAATAAAGAAAATAGGTTCTGACAACATTTTCGTTGAATTTCAGGCCCTTAATTTCTTAATTTCAAGCCCATCCATTCATATCAAACTAAACCTGAAACAAAATTCAAATCACCATTTTAAATCAACATATGTTATTACCTTTTCTTGGCTTGGAATATGCATCGATGTAGAAGAGTGTGGAAGACCACTTTTATCCATGTTAGGTGCACTATTCGCATCAGCTGGAGATGAACGCATTAAGTGTGTCAAGTCTTCCAAGTTAACACCAGGGTTAGCTCTTTGAAGCAAAGCCTTCACAAGATTTTCTAATCCTCTACTTGTTTCTTCATGTTATTCATCGATTGTCGGTGTCCTCGCTTCGATTTTCCATCTCGGTTTTCGGGGTTAACATTTCTTCGAGTGCTTGCGTTTTACAACAATCTCAAAGATCCATTTTTAAACTAGTTTTAGTGACACCTCTTCCATACCCTCGAACTCTCCTTGGTTTTTCCTTACCGAACACAGCTTGAAAGGCTTCATCAGCATTCTCTCCAGAGTTTTCAATTCGATCTTTAACTTCATTCTGCAAAAAGATGGAGCACTCATCACAACATAATGTTAAACATCAATAAAAGATTTGCATTTGTTATAATTTTACATTGTATAACTTACAATTGCACTCTTGGTTTCTAAATCCAATTCCTTTCCTTTTGTTCCCGTGTGCGAGTTGTAATAAATAAATCAACTTGGGTGACATCATCATTCTCATTTGCCAAACGCTTCAACAAATTTAAAAAAGATAAGTAAAATATTTATCAATGAGTAAAATTCACAAGTTCTCAAGCACAATACCAAACGATTCCGAACTCTAGCAAAATTCACAGGTCCCATTCGATGGTTCCACCTTAGACGCTTTCTATTTTTAGAATTCATCTTCTTGATTGTATATATTCCATAAAACAAAAAAAAAAAATATAATATTATGAAAAATACATCTCATAAGTAACATGAGATTGAAATATGACTTTATAATTTAGATCTTACTTGAATGGCAGGAAGACTCCAATAGGCAATTAACTTTTTAAAAATTGAAATTGGTACATCTCTTGGACGATTCTTTAACATATCTTCGATGTTGTCATAAGGCTTAAAATGTTTTTCTTGATCTTACACTTGTGCCTCTTCCAAGCTTCCTTTACTCCTGAAAGTACCCAATCTTCTCCTTCTTTTGGAATGATGAATTTTGACTAAGGAAAGTATCACAATGATGTTAGCATCGTTAATATACTAATATTGCATTTAAAATGATAGAAATTAATTCTACGCATACCTGGACATATTTCATAACATTATCTGTGTAGCTTTTTGGAATAGCCTTAAAATTGGTGTAGTTCAAGGGACAAAATTTAGAATTTCTAGCAATTGTGCCCAAGAACAAGCTTAAATTAGAAATACTTTTATCAGTGGGCCCAATTGCTACTCTTCTCTCAAAAATGATTTCTTCTCGTTCTTCCTCAGATCTAGCATGTATTTCTTTGCATTCAGTCTTGCCTCGAGTTTTTTTCTTCTTCACTGACCCTAATTTTACATAAGTAGAGGCATAAGTTTTATAAGTCAATGCATACAAAGTATTTGAGAAATATTTGTGAAAACTAAGTAGTTGGAAATATAGTTGTTGGAGACAATGATGTTACCTTCTGGATTATTGTCCATTTCCTCAACTTCCTCTCTGTCAACATCTTGGTCAATTAAGTTATCATCTACCTGATGATTTTGACCTACTTCTCCAACTTCTTGAACTACTCTTTCATTTTTAGCTTCTTGTTCTTCATCATGTACTAATTGATTTTCTTCTTCATACACACCATTTTCTTCAAGGAAGTCATCAACAGACATTGCTGGGCAAACTGCATTCATCCTCTTAACTTTAAGACCATGATCATTTTGGTTCGACCCTTGGTTCACACTTGTGGTGATTGATTGTCTCTTTTTTCATTTGGAACTTGTTTTCCACTTGTTTCTTTCAATAGAGGTAAACTTGGTGTTATAAGACAATCACCTTGGACTTCCATTTGAGTGACTCGTGTTTGAGTCATATTTGTAAATAAAGGTTGTCTCATTGCCATTTCACTAGAGCCTCCAACTTGTGCAATCATTTTAGTACTCTTAGGTTGCCTCTTTTCCATTTGAGTAACTTGTGTTTGAGTTACATTTGTAGGCAAGGGCTGCCTCATTCCCATTTGAGTAGCTCCTCCAACTTGTGAATGCATTTTAGTGCTCTTATGCTTTGCCTGTCTTCCTTTTGAGTGACTTGCGAAGGAGTTGCATTCATAGGAAAGAGTTTTCTTTTTAAAGAATTAATATTTCCTTCACTTTGGGCTGTATGTGTAGCATTCAACTGCCTAACATCTACTTTATTCTTTCCAATCTTCTCAACTTCTTCTTGCTTGATTTTAAATATTTTTGACAATTCAGCACTTGACCTTGCACTGAAATTGAGATCCAAATTGGCTCTCTTATTGGGACCTTCACATCCCTTGTTTAAAGTCGGCACTCTTTTTTTGTTGCTTTCTCCCTTGTTCATTTTGTTTCAAAGTGAAGGTCTTAATCTGAAAAATTAGCAAATTGAAATTCATTAGCTTATAACATTATATTTGCCAAGTTAAATACTACAAGCAAAAGCTTGGAAATTGCAGAACAAGCAAAAAGCATGGAAAATGAACAATAATAGATTCTGTTGATTTAATAAATTGCACCAAAATGGATTGGCAATACAAGACATAGTAACAATATATAATGTCATACTCAAAGAAGGAATTACTATCAGTTATAATGTGCAACTGCCATCACCATTCAGAAATTTGCAGACATAGCAACACAGAGGACAAAAGAAATATAGGGTACATAAAAGCATCAAGTGAGGTTATATCAGTTGTATCAATTCACTATTTTTGGGTATTGAGAAGTTAAGTGATTTTGGTGATGTTTGATTCCCTTCTATTTTATGCAAGTCTTCTTGGTCAATATAAAGGGTTTTATAAGGAATTTGGTGTTTGGTTTTGAATTTTGAAACTCCACAAGTATAAATGAAGGTTAAACTTGATGAATTATATACCCCTGAAGCTAGTGTGGGGAGAAATGAAAGTGATCAAAGTTACCCTTTTGGGACTACACTGAATTTGGGTTCTTGACGGATGTGATTGAGAAAAGTCTTGCTTTATATGGTATTTGAATTTCACTGAATTCAAATGCTTCATTCAATGTTTGTGCATTTTTACATTTCTATGATGCTACTGAGTTGGAGGTTGACATATAAATGATAGTGTTGTTGTTGTTTTCCTTTTATAAATTCATTTGATTTATAAGGTATATTTATCTATCTGCTTGTATAGCATTAGTCTATTTTTCCTATTTATCTTTTTTCTCATTGGTTAGTTCAATTCTGATTTATGTAGGTATTGTATCTGCTGAAGTGTTCATTATTCTCAAAGACCCCCTTTGACAGACATTTTCTTAAAAAAAGAAACAATTTGTTGAAAATTTCAGTCTAAGAAACCAATCTCAGGTTGTGTTTAGAAAGGTACCAATACCATCTAATGGGTGTAGAAAGATGGATGTGAAAGTACTGGTCAGGAAATCAAATGGCAAGGTTTTTTTGGCTCAAGCAGAGGAAGATTTGTGTATACAATTTGCGTTTGTAAAATGTTCTGAATGCCAAATTGCTGTGTTACTTTTTCTTTTTCACTCATTTTTTTTTATTGCTAGGTGAGGCAGCAATTCTTTCTTCAAATATTCACCTAAGCAATTCTTTCTTCAAATAAAGAGAAAATGGAGACGGAGTTCCATGGTAAAGAGCTATAGCACCAGTACCAAAACTTTAAAAAAATTATATTCTAACTTGTTCAATTTGATTATTATATGCTGGAAAATGAAAATACTCCTATAATTAAATAGAAACACAGACCCATAACTAAAAGTATAACCATAAAAATTCTACTTTCAAAGGTTGTTTGGGATGCGGGTTCCTACCTAGATATAACAATATAATAACACTTGGTCATTAATCAATAACCTATTTCTTTTTTATTCTTATGTTTTTGTATTGCCAGACAAGTTAAAAGAAGCCAAATAATTGAAGTTGTTTGGGGTGTTTCGCTTCACTTCTTTTTATGCTATTAAAATGTAAAAGAAGTTTCTCCTCCATGAAACTTTTTCTTAAACAGAGGCAGAGGATAAGATCAGGGGGAGACATGTTCCCTTTCATTTACAAATTCTTCATTAATACATATAATATATAATTAGAAACCTCATAAATCAAATACAAATTTGTATAAACAGAATATTCATATATAACCTTAAATACTTAAGTTAAATGTAATAATTTCTTACTATTTTATATTCGAGTGATTTATGTTATATTTATATATAATGAAATAAATTCACTTCATTTAGTGTCTTACATTTTTTTTTTGCTTTCTAAATTAAATTTCAAGTTCTGCGCCTTTTCCTGTAAATCACACGAATTAAGGTTTATTACAGAGGTGTCACACATGAATGGTCCTTGGTGAACAAGCAGAAGCCTATTTGGATGAGGAAGCCAGAAGAGATCACGAAAGAGGAATATGTTGTTTTCTATAAAAGTCTTACCAATGATTGGGAAGAGCATTTGAATGTCAAGAACTTCTCTGTTGAGGGTCAGCTGGAGTCTAAGGCTATTCTATTTGTACCCAATAGGGAACCTTTTGATCTCTTTGACACAAGGAAGAAGCCTAACAACATTAGGCTCTATGTTCGCCGTGTCTTCATCATGGACAAATGTGAGGAGTTGATTCCTGAATATCTTGGCTTTGTCAATGGTATTGTAGACATTAAAATGTACAGGAGGCTACTAGGCCAAATTTATGAATGCCTTCCAAAATTGTAGACATTTTCTAATTGGTTTGAATAAGATTTTTTACAAGATATGCACAAAATGAGATAAAAAATTGCAGCACCTCAAAATTGATAACATTTCAATATCCTATATACAACCCTATATACTTGCATCAATGTCTTACATCATGTCCTCAAAATCAGAATCTATGTCTTGTTCAATTTCATCGGACAACGGTTCAGTCATATCAATAATGGTTTCTGGAACATCTCTTCTCACAAGTTCAATGTCACCATCATCATTGGGCATAGCAAGACTTATAGAATGGTTGGACGACTCATTACCATAAATTTCTTGAGCATCAGAAATTGGTTCATCACTTAGGCTAAACAAGTCTCTTGGAACTGTCTTCATGACATAATGCTTGCTTTCATCAATGGGGTCTTGGATATAGAAGCATTGGCGTGCTTGAGATGTAAGAATAAAAGGTTCATCACGGTAACATCTCTTATAAAAGTGAACATAAGTAAGTCCAAACATGTCTTCTTGAGCTTCAAACCAATCACATCTAAACACCACAACTTTAAAATGGCCATAATAATCTAATTCGATTATGTCATTTATTCTTCCATAATAAGTTACATTTGCTGTGATTGGGTGCTCATCCTTAGAGCTAGCAAAGCTTGTAGTTAATGTCATCAATGTTACACCGCTGTTTTGAGTCTTCCGTCTCGCATCGCGCCGCATTGTATGAAATCGATATCCATTAATAAGATACCCATCAAATCTTTTGCAACAAATTAGGCCCTCTAGACAAAGCTTTAATGAAGTCTCGGTATCCTCTTTCATGGCACGAGTTTCAAACCATTCAATGAAGTCTTGGCTTTGAATTTTTGCTTTCTTCCACTTTGTCCTTCTAGCTTGATTTTTAACAACATTCTCATGCTCTCTAAAGTGGAAAAAAATTAAAGGTGTTAATATAATTATAATCTTAATCTTTTTATGAAAAAGAAAGATAATGAAGGAAAGCAGTACCTAAGGTATTCTTGTACTTCATCACAATTGATCAATATGTATCCATGTGCTTGGGCTAGTGACTTGTGATCTCCTAAATTAGAACACCTTTCTTTTTCCTCCTATAGGACGTCCTTTGATAGGAAAAAATCTAATGAGTCTACTATTGCATTCATCATTGTTTCTACCAATTTATTTAACCTAGTTTACACACCTTCATGTAAATATCTTGAGCAAAATGTCAAGCATTCTTCACCAAATAAGCCTCTGCAATTGAGCCTTCTGGACGACTTCTATTGCGAACATAAGACTTCAACTTACATATATCTTTCCTACATCCACCGAAATTGAATCAAGACACCTAATCTCACTTCATTTGCTAGATGTATAGGCAAATGAACCATTATATCAAAAAAACATGGAGGAAAAATTCTCTCCAATTGACAAAGTATTTATTTTCCAAGCGATCTAATTCTTCTAGTGTGTACAACTTTCGACATAAACATCGAAAGAAAGAACAAAGACGGATCAAAGGGATGGCAAAGGATTAGGCAGTATGCTTTTTATTTACAATAGGTAATGCAACATGAAATGAGCATCATGGGTCTTATAGCCTGGAATTTTTCTTTCACCAACTTGAACACATCGAGAGATATTTGAGGCACTACCATCCGGCAATTTTGTTGACTTCAAGACTTCACAAAATAAAGATTTTTCTCTTTGATGTCATAGAAAAACAAGCTTTTGCAAACTTAGTGGTTTTTCCATCTATGAAGTTGAAGGTTCTTTCTTATGCCCATTTCTTTTAGGTCAAAACGAGCTTTTGCATGATCCTTTGTCTTCCCGAGATATCTAATAGAGTTCCAATAATATTATCACATATGTTTTTATCTATGTGCATCACATCAAGGTTATGGCGCATGATGTTATGCTTCCAATATGGCAACTCAAAGAAAATTGACCTCTTTTTCCATGGACCATCATTCTTTTTCTTCTGCTTCTTTCCGAACACATTGTCAAAGTCTTCTAATTCAGCTAAGATTTATATCCCACTTAATGTTAGTGGTGGAGATCTAAATTACTGTATCTCCATTAAAAGACCTTTTATTAGATCTCCATGGATGACTCATGGGCGAAAAATTCGATGATCCATATAGCACATCTTTCGACTATGTTTCAAATAAGTAGAACAAGTCCCATAATTACAACAAGGACAAGCCAACTTTCCTTTGGTGCTCCAACCAAACTGATAGCATAAGCGGGAAATCACTAATAGTCCATAAAGAGGCACTCGCATTTGAAAAGTCACAAGCATCATACGTCTCTACTCCCGAATCCCATAACAACTTTAACTCCTCAATCAATGCTTCTAGATAAATATCAATGTCATTTCCAGGTGAATGTCTTCCAGGGATTAATAAGGATAACATGCAATATTCGGCTTCATGCACAACCACGGAGGTAAATTATATGCCATCAACACCACAGGCCATGTACTATGAGATATACTCATGGTCCGATATGGATTGAATCCATCGCTAGCCAACCCAAGCCTTATGTTGCGAGAATCCTTTGCAAAATCAGGATGATCCTTATCAAAGTCCTTCCACGCTTGACCATCGCAGGATGTCTCAACTTTCCATCCTTTGAACGCTCGTCTTCATGCCACCTAAGCGTATTGGGTCTCCTTGAAGACATAAACATCCTTTGGAGTCTAGGAATCAAAGGAAAGTGTCTCAAGATCTTAGCATTTACATTAAGTTTCTTGGAAGATTCAACAATCGATGCTAGGATATTGAATATATCGTGAAGCTCCACACATATGGCAAAATTCTTTATCAAGCATAACAACCCCTATATAGCATGCAATCATTGGGACATGCAGGGATCTTCTTGTAGTCAAGACCCAAGTCCTTTATCATAGCCTTGGTTTTGTTGAAAGATGGAGGAATATTCAAACTAGGTATAGCTTCTTTCAACAACTCAAGGAGAGATGTGAAAGATGCATTGCTCCACCATGAAGAAGACACTTCAATAAATAAAGTCGAATGGTGAATGACAATGTAGAGAAGTTTTCACAACCCGGGTATAGTTCTTGATTTGCCTCCTCAACCAATTTATAAAACTTCTTTGCATCTTCATTAGCACCTTCATGAAGCCCATCCTCTTGCACTACATCTCTAAACCTATCGTTCAATAAGTTATCAATGTCATCACGTGGGTCTTCAACATCCATATCAACATCAACACCGGTTGTGCTTAGCCCTCTCCGTGGTTGATCCATTTTCGTAGCCCACAACAAATCCCTTACATATTAAATGTTCGTACACAACATCTCTTGTTCTCCAATAAGAATTTGCACATTTTGCGCAAGGGCATAATATCTCCTCTTCATCAGGTTCTCCAATAGTAAATGCAAAATCTAAGAAAAAATTGACACCATCAATGTATTCTTTGCTAAACCTCGGTAAATCCATCCACTCCTTGAACTCATCTTTTAATTCACTGATAAGAAAGTTATTTTTGGTGTTAGTGGTCAAAAGTAAAACACGAATGTTCATAGTACTAAATTAGTCTAAAAATTGATATCATATAAACCAGGTTCAAGTAAATAATGCGGGATAAAAAGTAAGACTTAAATAGAAGAATTTTATGTCTAACCAGGTAAAAGAGTTGGGATCACCATCTTTTTTGGTTCAAACTCTAGTGGCTAATTGAGTACCTTTATCAATCCTAGAAAAAACAAAAAGAGAAGTGAAAAGTTGATGAACAACCATATTGGAGTTATGTGCTACCATTACTCATTAAACTTATATGAGGTTACATGTGTTGTGTACAATTTGAATACATGAGTTGTATAAATTTTATTTTATTTTTTATCTTTGACTTTATTTTAAAAAGAGAGTAAATTAATGTTAACCAGACCTATTACTGTAAATATAATTTTTGAAAGATAAAGACATCAATTTACTCTAAAAAAGAAAACATTGATTGAATGTAAATATAATGTTATATTTACTTTAATTTTTCTTTAATCTGAAAAATTTCCATTTGGATGCATTTAACTGTCATTCATGAGGTGCTACTACTTTAAACAAGTTACACTATGTTCAAACTTGAGAACATAAATAAGTGCATCACAGATTGCACAGATTAAGTACACTCAAGCAAAATAGCAAAGGCAAATCAAGAACTTGATATGAAGAACATGTTAAGTTCCCATATTAATGTGGCACAATTTCATTAGGTGCACCCCACACTGAATGCATTGACATAACAAGAACAAGAAATATGAACGAATCAACATGTGTAACACAAAGTATACCTGAAATTTAGCAACAAGTGTCAAGAGTACGAAGTATTCCTTGTGGCAATTCTGCAAAGAAGCTCTCTTATACTTGGTTTGAGCAAATAATTCTTGAAAAAGCTGAACAACCTGAGAAAAAAGACAGAAACTTAGCAACAAGTAAGGGTAAATAAAAACTATTGAAAAATATATGAAAAGAAAATAAAAGTCATGCTACCCATAGCTGAAATCAACTTAGGAAGAAAAAAATGGTGGTTTAGGCAAACTATATACCAAAACAATTTAAGTTTTCTGAAGTTTAAATCCAAAGTGCATAAAAAATCATGGTTGTTGTGCACAAATTTCACCAATATTATACTTCTCTGCACATACATTTGACCAAGATTCCCTCAAGTAATGTTGAGTTTACAAGTTGTATATATGTATTCTTCTAGTTATATTGGTTTTGGATATGTTTGTTAGCTCAACTAATTAGTTTTTTGTGTCAAGTGCAAATACTTAGCATTAAATCTCGCCTTCACCAATGAGTGAGAGGTCAGAAAAATTACATCTAAAACATAACTCATGCCAACTCTATAATAATCTAAAGTCTAATTGTATTAAACATAAACAGAACATCATATACTTAAATCATAAATTTTTCAATTTCGAATTTGTTTGAGAGTATAAACACCATCATATGAGATCTAAAGAGAACAGGCAGCTTTAAAAAGGTAATGGAGTCTGTGGAACTGTGCAATATTTGCTACTCGGTGGTGTATTTTGTTGAAGAGGAATACCCAGATTTTTCAATGTGTTTCAGGGTCTTTAGAATTGTTGTGGGATAGACTAAGGATTTTTACTTCTCTTTGGTGCTCAGCTCTTTGTCTTTTTAAGGAGGTTGTTGTTTCTGATTTGCATAGAGAATAGAGATTGGGCTGCCATTGTCCATTGTTATTCTTGAGTTTTGCTTTCTTCGTTCTTTGCAATTTTATTTTTAGTAGTTTTCTGGTGGAGGACATCTTATTCTCCTGTCTTTGTAATTCTCTTCTTTCTTAATGAATTTCTTTTTCTATCAATAAGAAAAGGTAATGGATTCACAAGAAATAGATAACATGTGAATTTTTTGTCTATTTATAAGCCACTATTTGCCAAAAATGTCTTCAAGGACCAAAAGGTGCCAAAATAATATGAATCATTTCATGATTCAGGTCCAAGAAGTTTGGACAGAATCTGCATCAATATGTGATGAGAATTACAAAATAAATTGTCCTCAACAATGCAAACCATGGCATAAGAAAATGACAAAGAAACACGGCATTGGTAATTTATAATGACAATCAACATAGAAATTGAAATATTTAATTGCCATGCTCAACTTGGAAGCATTAAACACCGAACAGTGAACTAACCACTAATGGAGTATTTCCTCACAAAAGCTGCTGGTGAGTCAACTAAAATATTATTGTTCACAAGCCATATCTCGGATATTGAGGCCAAGAAATATCCAATGGATATCCTCTGCAAATCATACAAGGAAATACTTATCAAATTGAAAACACATATATAAAACTAAAGTAACAGGCAATTGATTATTTTCTTATTTGCCACCTTTTCCTCAGTTGTAGTTCCTATCCATAACAGAACAACCAATTTCAATGACTATTTTTCTTTTCTCGATGAAACAATTTCAATGACTAGATGAGTCTTCTAATTACCACAAATTTGCAACCATCCTTGAGTTAAAACTTATCAGTAAGAAAACTTTGTATTTACTTCCTCAATACAAGACACCAAGCATCGACATTATAGAATTTGAGATGATTTGAGGAATTGTGTGTATCTTCCTTCACACACAAATAAACTAGTATTTATATACATAGTGGTACATGAATGACACATGAATGAATTAAATACAAAAACTAAGTCCTATGAAGTGGTGATTACAATATTTTGTAATCACTATTATGATTCAACTATGACACGTGTCTAACATGTGAAACATGGGCTTTATTCTACAACGGACATTAACGAGCATGAAGTGGCATTATAAAGATACTCAGTGCATGTCGCATGTTAGCCATTGATCAAACAAATAAGTGATTTCACAAAGCATCATTGAAACTGTTAATTATCAGTGACACAAAGTAAAACACAGAGAAAATAATATGTACAACAATAATATCAAACCTACTGAATTAGAAATAATAATTAAAAAAAACTATAAAGTTAGAAAGCAAGGATAACAACTTTACCAGTTCCAGCTACCCGAAGTACACCAAGCCAACATATCTTGCTCAAATCAACTCCATATGTTAAATTGCCACACCCATGGAAATACCCACCTATGAATAAGTTTCAAAGAAACATTAAAGCTACTACTATCAATTGCATCATTTTTAAAAATATTATTGCAAAGCTACATGATCAGCCCACTAACAAAGCATGAGTAAATTATGCATATTGCGTTTAGATAACAAAACCAGGATTTAATTAAAATAACAAGAAGCACTACGTTCTTGGTTTCAAACCAGAAAAATGACACACTTAACCATCACATTTACTTGGTTTTAAACCAGAAAAAATGAAGCACCACATTCTTGTTTTCAACCCGTAAAATAAAACAACCACAAGCTGACCACGTTCTTATCGGTTTCAAACCAGAAAAATGAAGTACATAACCATCACATTTACTTGGTTTTAAACCAGAAAAATGAAGCACTACATAATCGGTTTCAAACCAGAAAAATGAAGCACATAACCATCACATTTACTTTGGTTTTAAACCAGAAAAAAATGAAGCACTACGTTATCTTGGTTTCAAACCAGAAAAATGAAGCACATAACCATCACATTTACTGTTTTAAACCGAAAAAATGAAGCACTACATAACTGGTTTCAAACCAGAAAAATGATGCACATAACCATCACATTTACTGGTTTTAAACCAGAAAAATGAAGCACTACGTTACTGGTTTCAAACCAGAAAAATGACACACATAACCATCACATTTACTGGATTTAAACCAGAAAAATGAAGCAGCCACATTACTGTTTTCAACCCAGAAAATAAAACAACCACAGCATCCACGTTATTGGTTCAAACCAGAAAATGAAGCACATAATAATCACATTTTTGGCTTGCTTGCTTTCCATTAAAAACCTGTTATGTTTTGCTCTCAAACTAGAAAACTTAAACATATAACAACCAACCATTGTAACTCTTATACTTGTTGTTTCTTTAGCTTTGTATTGTGATATTTCAAAAAGTCCCACATTGCTTGGTATTCAAAGTTTTAAAGAGTTTATAAGGTAACTTATGTTTTGGGCTTGTTAAATAAGCTTGTGAGAGGAATGAGCTCGCGCGCACAAGTTGGGCCTCGATTAGGCCAAGTCAGTGCAAATCATGCG
Source organism: Ormosia emarginata (assembly GCA_029884605.1). Lineage (NCBI taxonomy): Eukaryota > Viridiplantae > Streptophyta > Magnoliopsida > Fabales > Fabaceae > Ormosia > Ormosia emarginata. Next base: position 38,180,245 of record JAQQTP010000074.1, on the reverse strand, counting down.
ATTTGCCCCCCCTGCGCACACAATAATGAGGTCTCACAAGTTTTTTGCTCCAGATTTATTTATCTTAATTAAATTGCGGTAATCATTAATTATCTTTTATGAACCTTATCCGGAAACGGTCATAATAACGACGCAAATACACGAATCTAATAAAATTTTAGTAAGAGATGTATCTTCCTAATGTAAATAGTGACTAGTAATTAATTAGCAACAGTGAACAGGGAATGAAGGGTAAAGGCAAACGAAAGAAGGCAATCTCACGGAATCCATAACCAAAATCTTCTCATCTATGATCTCTATGTATTCTTGTAGCATCACAAAAGCTTTATTGCATATTATTTGAGAAATTATATCATGCAAAAACCAGTCTTTAGCATATTCTTGTGTTCTTGACCCTCTTAGGATTAGCACTTAGCAGTTAGCAGAGAAAGAGGGAAAAGAAAAATTAGAATAAATCATGGGATGTTGTCAATCGTTGTTGCTAAGAGTGACAAAGACTCACCCGGAAAAGGAAAATGAAAAGGAGCAGAATCAGCAACCCTATCCCAATCTCAGACTTAGACTCAGAAAGACTCTGTCTCTGTTGCTAGTTCTACTGATCGTTCGTCGTTCTCCTTCTCGGAGTTTTTGTTGTCGGACTTGAAATCAGCGACCAACAATTTCAGCTCAGAGTTTATCGTGTCGGAGAGTGGAGAGAAGGCACCTAATCTCGCTTAGACAACGTCAAGATATTAACGTCGAGATAGAGATCAACCAGATCAGTGAGATTTGAAATCTGTGTAATGCAGGTATAAGGCTGACAAGCATTTGAGTTCACCACCACCGGAGAGACCCACCCCGAAAGGCCCTTTCGGTAGTAAGCGAAATCTTAGGAGAACCACAAGCACAACCCTGAGGACTCACCTTCGGACGAGAAATTTGAAGATGGTGAAGCCTCATACATTCTCGTAGGTACGGGGAAAAGCTAGGTTTTTCTGGGGTTAAACGAGAAGTGCGAAAAATTTTCACACTCCCGCTGTATATGAGCGCCTTTCTGAATAAGAATTTTGGAACATAAAAACTAATAAGCAACGTTTTTCATCGGTTTTAAAAATAAATATAATGGGAACAGCTTTACACCGTTGCTTATTCCCTTTAAAACAACGTTTATTAAACGTTGTGTAAAAAAATGTTGTCTAAACATCTACAACTTTAGACAACGGTGGTAAAGGGTTGCCTATAGTACTTATTACAACGTTTCTTAAACGTTGCTTAAAACATGTGGTCTAAAACTATAATTAAAAGCAACTTGTAAAAAACGTTGCCTATACAAGTTTAGGCAACGTTTTTTAAACGTTGCCAAAAAATCCGTTGCCAGAGGCCAATTTTGTTGTAGTGGGTTAGGTTGTGTTTTGATGCAGAATCGAAATGTTGTGGCGTATGCTTCTCGTCAGTTGAAGGTTCATGAGAGGAATTATCCAACACACGATTTGGAATTGGCTGCTGTGGTTTTTGCTCTGAAAGTGTGGAGGCATTTTCTGTATGGAGCGTTGTTCAATGTCTTTAGTGATCACAAGAGTCTAAAGTACTTGTTTGATCAGAAAGAATTGAATATGAGCCAAAGGCGATGGTTGGAATTCTTAAAGGATTATGATTTTCAACTTCAATACCACCCAGGAAAGGCTAATATGGTAGCTGATGCCTTAAGCAGAAAGGTGCTTAGTGTTTCGGCAATGATGATCAAGGAGGAAGAGTTGATCAATAAGTTTCAGATCTATGGTTGTCTGTGGAGTTTCTACATGAGAAAGTTCGTTTGTTTAAGGTTGTGATCATAAACGAATTTCTTGATGTCGTCCGAGATAAACAAAAGGAAGATGTGTTTTTGCAAAATGAGAAAGAATTCCTAAAGCAAGGTCATAAAGCGACGGTAGAGGAAGGAGCAGATGGAATCTTGAGGTTTAAGGGAAGAATTTGTATGCCTGATGATTCTGAATTGAAGAAGTCGATTCTAGATGAAGCTCATACTAGTGACCTTAGTTTACATCTGGGAATGACCAAGATGTATCAAGACTTGAAAAGGTTGTTTTGGTGGCCAAGGATGAAAAGAGACGTAGCAGAATATGTGGAGTCTTGTCTGGTTTGTCAGAAAGCGAAAGTGGAACATCAGAGACCAGCTGGAATGTTGCAACCGTTATCTATTCCAGAATGGAAATGGGATAGTATCTCGATGGATTTCGTTACTGGTTTGCCGAAGACGAGGAAAGGTCATGATTCAATATGGGTTATAGTTGATAGGCTTACTAAATCGGCTCATTTCTTACCAATTAATATCAAGTATTCGTTGGAAAGATTAACCCAGTTGTACATCAGTGAGGTTGTTAGATTACATGGTGTACCTACATGTATAGTTTCTGATCGTGATCCGAGGTTTACGTCAAGGTTTTGGCGAAGTCTACAAGAAGCTATGGGAACTAAGTTGCGACTGAGTTCGGCGTATCATCCGCATGACGATGGTCGACAGAGAGAACTATACAATCTTTGGAGGATCTGTTGCGTGCTTGTGTGTTGGAGCAACGAGGAAGTTGGGATGAATTTTTATCTTTGATAGAATTCACCTACAACAATAGTTTTCACTCAAGTATAGGGATGGCACCCTATGAGGCATTGTATGGAAGACGATGTCGAACTCCGTTATGTTGGTATCAGGATGGGGAAAGCATGACTGTTGGACCAGATCTTGTACAACAGACTATGGAGAAGGTAAAGATGATACAAGAGAAGATGAGAACGACGCAGCGACGACGTAAGAGTTATGCGGATAAACGAAGACGACCTCTTGAGTTTGAGGAGGGTGAGCATGTGTTTCTAAGAGTTACTCCTACGACCGGTGTCGGAAGAGTTATCAAGTCTAAGAAGCTTACTCCTAAGTTCATTGGACCGTATCAGATTATCCGACGTATAGGTCCTGTGGCGTATCAGATTGCTTTGCCGCCTTTTCTATCCAATCTGCATGATGTATTTCATGTATTTCAGCTCAGGAAGTATATACCAGATCCGACGCATGTTATACAACCAGATGAAGTACAGTTGAAGGAGAATTTGACTTACGAGACTTTACCTATTAGAGTTGAGGATCGAAAGGTAAAGCAGCTTCGAGGGAAAATGATCGAGCTAGTGAAGGTCATATAGAATGACGTGACGGGTGATGCTACCTGGGAGCTGGAAGATAAAATGAGGGATCAATATCCTCATTTGTTTTGATGTGCAGCGAATTTCGAGGACGAAATTTTTATTTGTTGGGGAGAGTTGTAACACCCCAATTTTTAGAAAATGTCCTGAATGTTCTGTTTGCTGTTTTTCAAGCTTTTGTGTAAATGACCGTTGTGTCTCTATTTTACTGTTTCTCGTTTTCTGTATGAAATACAAATACGTTTTTACAGGCTCAAATTTTATTTGGTCTTTTTACGTAATTTGTTTCGAGACGGTAAAATAAAAGTTTTTTCGAGCTACTGTTTTAATTTTTCTAGGAGATATACAGACAATTAATACTGTCTGTAATTTTATTTGAACTTTTTGGATGATTTGTTACGTCGTGGGGAAAAATAGAAAAATGACCGTTACGTCCCGATTGTACTGTTTTTAATTTTTCTATATGTTACGATTAATTAATATTATTGTCTGATTTTATTTGGACTTTTTGTGCGATTTGCTCCTAGGACGGAAAATAATATTTTTCCAGGTAGGAAATCTTGTTTTAATTATTCAGATCGGGGATCTTACTAAACCCAATTCTGAATGAGACAATAATTAATCTTTTAATTTTTAGGATTTAACTCATCCAATAAAATAATTTTGTGTATTTTTTTATTAGTCAGTATAATTAGATGACAGTGGACTCGGAAATGTTTTGCGGGACCCACGTTTAGCTGAACAGTTACCTTATTAGCTTAATTAAACATCATTAAGAGTGGAACATTCTTGAACATGGTGACTAAGCTAGATGACTAGGTCATTAGTGACTAAGCTAGGTGACTAAGCTAGATGACTAAGCTTAAACCAACCAATGAGAGCAAAGCTTGTTAATCAAGGCTTAATCTTGACATTTGATGCATCCAAGGGCTTGGATGAAGCCAACACAAATGGGCACCTCTTGCCCACATGAAGGCTACGGCCATTAAGGCTTTGGAAGACCAAAAGTGACTTCTCTTGCATGCATTTCTCTCTTCTCTTTCTTCCAAGAACCCTAAACACCATTGTTGCTCTCTTTGTGAAGCATTCGGCCAAGGCTTCTACTACACCATCCAATCACCCAAAATTTCATCTAACCAAGTTTTCTAAACCTAAACACAATCCTAAGAACATCTCTAGTTGGGAGTTCTTGCTAAATCCTTCATTTGAAGCTTGAAAACCTACTTGGAAGATTGTACCAAGAAGGTGAAATCTCTTGTTTTTCTTTTCTAAACTCTTTTTCAAAGTTCTAAGCCATGATTTCTCCATGGTTTAAGCTCTCTTTTAATGGTTAGTAACTTGTAGTTTTGTTTAAGCTTGCTAGGTTATTTGGTGGAGTGAAACTGAAACCCTAGGAGGAGTGAAAGAATCCTTTTGTCTTCATTTAAGGTAAGAGGAAGACTAATCTTATCATCTATGGATGGTGGTAAGAAGATGGAGTGTGATTTTTGTGATTGTAGAATCCATAAGGATTCATTTGTGTATTTGTTATTGGCTTGTTTATGTGTTTGCATATTTGTTAGTAGCTTTCCTATTTGATACTTGTAATAATTTGCATGTCTACAAGCTTTGATTGCATGTCTACAAGCTTTGATTTAGGTTATATGTGTTAGAAAATATATTGCATGTGTTAGAATTGCATGATAATGTATAGGATGTGAATAACATGCTAAGGTATGCATGAGTGTTCCAAAGAACACAATCTTAAGGCTCACGGCTATGGACACAAAAGGAGAACCAAAATGTTCTCATATTTTCCCTAAATTGTAATTTAATTAACCTAGGAAAATTAACAAGAGATAGCATTGTTTAGATCAAGGAAAATGAATTTAGAAATCAAATGATTCAAACATATATTTCGGCCAACATGGCAAATCAAGAATTCATGATTTCTAAAATCAATTCCAAACTATTTTCAAGTATAAAGATGCAATATATGTTAAAAAGAATTTTTCTCCAATGAGTTTTAAAGAAACAAAATGATTTGAATTAAGTTTAAAGATTTAAAATTAATGGTTTTAGTGTTAGAAAAGAAATACAGTAACTTTCAAAAATTTCTAACATATAGCTCATGCTGTATTTTGAAGAATGTTAGTAGTTTTCAAAAGGATTAATTATATGGTTTAAAAATTGAATAAACAGAATTTTTACGGTAAAATTAGGAAACCATTAATATAATTTTCTAAACAAAATACTGTCAATTTTAAGTAAAAACAGGCAATTAAGATAGAAAAGATGTCCAAAAGACAGTATACGGTATGAAAAATATTTTACATAGTTTAAACGTATTATTTATTATTTCTGTTTATTTAAACAGTAATTTTAAGGAGTTTGGACAAGAAAATGATTTAAAAACCTTCCGCGATTGAGAAAACGTATTAAAAACACTACGCGGTTTTGAAAACAGAAAAATAAATTTACGCGATTTAAAAACGTTTGTAAAAACGATGAGATTGTGAAAATGCGATAAAATTTCTACGCGATTGAACGAAACGGTATTTTCCATATTCTTTCTGGATTTTCTGTAATTTTTCTGTTGTCGGGCTATGAGGTGAACCCGTACAGGCTTTGGAACAGTATTTGTCCGGTGGGACTTCTTGTATCTTTTATCTTAGTTATACCACTTTTTGGTGGATTGGTTGACGAGGGGAATCACATCGTGTTGTCGATGCGATAAACGTAGTGTGGTTCATTATTCTTATGAACTTGGAGACGTTAGTGTACGGGATTCTATATATGGACAGTCGGTCGCTCCGCTGGGCCGTGGTAACCGATAGCACACTAATGAACTCGACACGCACTATTTTTAATTGAGACTTCGTAAAGTCTAATAGTACATTGCCTGTAGTGCCACAATGTGAGACCGTGAACTACACCATGCCTTGGATGATGGATTCCATGTGACGTGGGGCTATAGACGCAAAGTGTGACAGCGCAATAGTTTGGTTGGGCAGCCGTGGTACTAATAGATTTTGCGAGTCATTCTCTCTTTGATATTTGTATGTGTTTTAGCTCCATGGAGTAGGATCGTGTCATGTTGCATTTAATTATATCTTCAACATTATTTATTTTATCTCATTATTTATTTGTTTGGTTATCGTTATGAGAAATTATCTGCGTTTCGAAATTATTTTATCTGTGATATTAAATAGTATGTGTTATTGTTTTATCTGTGATATCATGTGTTGTTGTGATAATTAGATCTTTTCATTGTACTGTTATTAAATTACTGTTATAGCTTTTCATATTGCATGAATTGTATAACTGTTGTTTGTCGTTTTCTTATTTACCATGTTTGCTATGATTTTAGATTGTCTTACCTCTTTCTTTATTGTATGTGTTTTCTGTATATTTATTTTACGCGGTAAAGAGTTTGAGGAAGAGGACCAGCCTCTTGAGATTCTGTATCCCGAGGAGGAGGAAGATCAATGAAGCCGAAGATCAGTTCGACGATCAAGAACCATCTGATCATCCATATCCATTGGATTGATTAGTTTGGGTATGGCGGTACCTGGATTTTTGGGGTTCGTGACACTTGAGTTTCACGATGGATCGTTAGCTTGGCATATGCGAGGAGACAGAGATTCCGTGACGTATGTGGGACGGCTGACTGTGTCCCTACGTCATAGGTTTGATGACGAGCCAGTGATGACGACGACTGTGTTTCTACACCTAGAATTACCTTTATCCATTAGGCGTCATTGGGGTGGTGTGTCCACTGAGCCTAGTGAGATGACACTCGTATCGACTGCGCGGTCTCATGTCCGCCGAGTGTCGAGGCATCCTGGATATTTATCTTCTGATGAGTTTCCTGAGAGTGATCCATCAGAGGATTAAATATTTATGATGTATTTTTGGGCGCGTCTGCGTATGTATATATTGACTCTTTACTATTTTTCTTTCTTTGTTTCGTTTAAATATTTGTAGTTGTAGTTGTAAATTATTTGTATAACTTATAACTTGGACCATATGTATATTATGAGTGATGTTGTTCTCGTTTACTTTATATTTCTCGCTTTATTTTATTTTAATAATATTCTGTTTATCAGGAATTATTTTACAACCCATATTAATACGTAATAAATGTTTTACAACTTGGGTAGATTTTATTTATTTCTTTTTATATATGTGACATCCCCACAAGGGTGTTACATTAGTTGGTATCAGAGCCCAAGTTAGAGTCTTTTGGGGTTGTGGTTGGGTCTGTTTTTGTTTGTGCTGTGTGATTCTCTGTGATTTACTTCCGAAAGGATGTATCTAATTTTGTTTTGTTTTGTTTGAAGAAAGAAGATGTCTGGACGAGGTAGAGGACGTGCAAACGTGAATCGTGACGTGGATCCTATGATTGCGGCTGCTGAGGCTATGCAGCGGATGGCTGAAGTAATGATGCAGCAGAATTTGAGAGCAGCTCAACAGCAAGATGCTACTGCTGATGCCCTAAATTTATCTGAATTTAGGCGCCACAATCCGCCGCAGTTTAGAGGCGAGGTTGATCCGGAGAAGGCAAGTCAATGGATACAAGACTTGGAAAGGATTTTTGAAGGGATGAGATGCACAGATGACAAGAAGGTAACTTATGCCGTCTTTATGCTAAGAGGAGATGGAGAACATTGGTGGAGAGGAACTCGCCGGGTTTTACAAGCTGAAGGAACAGAAATTACGTGGGAAATGTTTTCTGATGCTTTTCTAGGAAAGTATTCTCCTGCAAGTGCTAGGCATGCCAAGGAAATGGAATTTCTTGGTTTGCGACAGGGAAATATGACAGTGAATGAGTATGCGACAAAATTTGAGAATTTGTCTCAATTCTCGGATTATGCTCAAACTCGACCGGATGATTCATGGAGATGTCGGAAGTTTGAATCAGGCTTGAGAGTGGAACTGAATACACGTGTGTGTATATATATATATATATATATATATATATATATATATATATATATATATATATATATATATATATATATATATATATATATATATATATATATATATATAGATATATATAGATATATATGTATATATACACGTTTGCTTGGCTAGGTTATGGTCATGGTTTCAGCCCACTCTCTTCCCTTTGCCTAATAACATAGATCAAGCAAGTATGTATATTTTTATGATTAAAAGCATTGTAGTTAGCATTCCAAAGAAACAAACAACATACGAATTTGAAAACAACATATGTTGACCTATACCAATAACATGCAAAACAAAACTGACTTTCAAAAAAAAAATTAAGACTGATCAAGAATGAATTTGAGCCTGAAAATTTTATAATTGAAATCTTTATGTGTTAGCTTTCCAAGAAAAAAAAGTGGTTTTTGAGTCCGGGTTGTCTAGATAAAAGTATGCTCTGAAAAAGGGATTATGTCCAAAACGAGATTATGCAGCACAAACATGGGTTTAAACTAGAACTGGTTCCAACTTGCTAAGAGTTTAAATATGTTGTGTATTAGGTTTTCAACAAAACAAACAACACACAATTTGGATCTGTCTAGCCCAAGTTATGAACAACAAAGCTAAGCCTGCCCAAAATCCATTGGTGAGAAATGCAAGTCTAAGGAAAAGAAGAGATTGGACCTACTGAACAAATTCACAAAAAACAATAACCAAATATTGCTCCATACACTAAACAGATAAGTATCTTTGAAAACAATAATTGAAATTCAGTTTCAAAACATACATAGAAAGGAGCATTGAGGAAGATGAACCCATGTTCAACGATGATCCAAATTTAAAAGGGAAAAGATGGTTCTAAAGTATAAACTATAAAGTTACTAAGCAATACAAGCATATTTTAGCACAACAATTACATTATCCAACTTGTTGCCTATTTGCTATCTTCTCTTGCTTCATCAGAGCTTCATTAGATTACTTTATTTGCTTTTCTAAATACCCAATAAAATTTTGGTTTTATTAAGTAAGTCACGAGGGTTCAATTTCACATATTAGATGACAGCAAGTAGAATCTGAGAATTTTTTTTTAGTTCTGATTTTGTCCTTAAACCAGATTGGGATATCTACATGCTGTCAGGATAATTTCTTTGACAACATAGTCCCCGTCTGATGTAAACTACATTTTCTTTGTATCTCCTAAATTCCTATTCTTTTCATCATAGGAAAAGGTGAACAATAGCTTTCAGATGCCACTAGATTCAAGTCCATTGGACCTCTATAGCCCAAGTTCTGTAGTTTGGAATATATGCTGACAGAATTCACTTTATGCAGAATCAGACCTGTTTTCAAATGAAAATTGGGACTAGACCAGTTATGTAAAATTTATGAAATTTTAAGCTAAACTAGCTTCATCTCTTATCTTTCTAATGAAACAAACAGCATGTCATTTGGAGACCTCAAACTCAAGTTACGCACATTTAGTGCTTGTTGTTCAAGTTAGGACAACATCTTCTATTCAAACTTTTGTTCCTCTTGTATCAAATTTTTAGTATAAATACCTTTTTTATAACCCTTAAATGACTTCTAAATTTTTGCTATAATAACTAATCTTGCATAAATGATTTCATATTACAAGTATCCTTCAAGTTAACTTGACTCTAAAAGGATAGATCTAATTGTCCTCTAATAGTTATGAGCTTAATTAAGTTCCTCTTAGTAAGGTGTTCGCTCTTTTGTTTACTGTGTAACATCCTTCCTAACCTAATAACTTTAATAAGTATTATAGAAGCTCAGTAATACTAGTAAGAATTATCTGTTAATTTGGGTAATTTTTTGAACCAGTTTGAGCGTGTTTGAGCGTAATTCGATAACTTTGAATACAAAATAATAACTAAGGTATCTGCTGAACCAGTTGATATGATAGAAATAAATATAAAAAAATTATTTCCTAGCTAAGGACCATTGATAAGAATTGTATAAAATTTTGGAGAGTTAACTGAGTAAGTTTGATATTTTTAATGATACTGCTAAGAAATAGTTGGAACAGATATAGAATAGTTATGAAACAACTAAGTAATTCAAAAAATTATGAAATTACATAGAGATAACAAGTATAACATGGAGAATATTTTGGTATAAAATTCCAATTAAAATAAGTATCAGTAAGCTTATTACTTAATCTCTCGGCTTAATGTATTTTGGGACCGAGTAATAAAGCTTAACTGATAAATAACAGTATATGAAAAATTATGAAAAAGTAAATTCAGTAACTAAGATGAGTTCTAAAATTTTTCATAACACTTGTGAATACTTAAAAACTTAATTTTAAAAAATTAAAATGTATGTAACAGATTCAAAAGTTATAACATAAAATTCTAAGTTACCTTTCTTTATGTTCCACCGCCATTACACTTCCAGATTTCTCTTGAAATCTCTCATGTTTTTCTCCCTCAACTCTACATATGAAAACTGAACAAGAATAGAGAGAAAAAACTCTCATACAGCCAAGCCTTTCAAGCTTTCAAAAACTTATACCATCACCCTCCTTTCATCCATTTCTATCTTGATTTCAATCCTATATCCTCACTCATCTTTTCTTGGCTATTATTCACAGTTAAATAGCACAATATACGGCTGAGAACAGAGGAGAAAACAGTAAGCAAAAAGGAAGAAAAGAAGGAGGGAAAAAGAAGGAAAAAGTGGAGAAAAGTGAAGGCTAAATTTAATAAAATAAAGGAAACACAGTAGAGGTTCTTTCTCCATCATCGTAATTTATGCTCTTAAATCTTAGTTACTGTATTGGTGAATAATATATATATATATATATATATATATATATATATATATATATATAGGTATGTGTTTGAATTTAGTGTTGTGTCTTGTCTTATTGTTGAGTGCAAATTTTCTGGTACTTAAAGTGAGAGTCTCAGCTAGTTCCACAAGGGAATGTAGTACATGTTTTATGGGTGAAAACCACATGTACAGAGTGTATAATGCTATAGTGGTTGTGGATGTCAAATTTTGTTGTTTTGGTTGTTGGTGGTTACGGGTTCAATTAAAGGCCAAGAAGACTTTACCTTCAAACTTTCTTTTCATTCTCTTGTATTGGTGACCGTAAGTTGCAAGTCAGATTACAACATGAAAAGCAAAATTTATTTTGTGTGACTAAAATTGGGATAGTGGGCGACAGGTTTAGAGGTGAGAAAGATGGATAAGGTCATATATAATTTAAGTCAAAGTTCATTGGACTTGTAAATGAAACTAAGGGGTTATTAATGGTGAGTAAAAAGAAAAATTTGTGGAATTTTATCATAATTTGGGGTCAGTCGAAAGTTGCCCTGATTTAGCGTTGTTATTGCATTCTCAAATTCAATTTGATATTGAATTGCCTTAAAATTGTTGTACATGAGGCCTACGACCAGTTGTGCAATTATTGGTGTATTATGTTAATCTTGGAAAAAGATAGTTGTTTTGATTGTAGTATAGTTTGAGCTATATGTGAAATATGTGTTCAATTGTTAATCATAAAACCATTAGATCATACAGCTAACTAGTAATGATAAATCATACATTTACAATTGGTAAGAATCTAGTTGCTCATTATATATGTAGAGATGATATGTGAAATTCAGAATTGGATAATTATATTAGTTATTCAAATATATGTTTATGTAATATAAATGTATATATATATATGACATAAATGTTGTGTAATATAAATGTGATATTGATTATTGTAGCATATTATGATACGTTGTATTAAAGTTGAGCAATGATAGAATTCCGGAATTCTAGTCATGATGCATTTGGAATATTTGAGAATAAAGTTGAACTATTTGGTATTTGGTATAAGCATGAGTGTTTGCTCTCCTATATTTTTCAAGATTGACAGTAATTTAACTTGAAGTTGTATTTGACTTGTTAGTGCTCATAGAGATGATATTTGAAATGTGTTTGAATTAAGTATGAGAACATGGAAATTTATATTTTATTCTAGTATGTTATTCCCAACATATGAGTATTCACATGTGTATAATGGAATAATTTTGTGTGATGCACGCATGGTAGTGTCATAAATAGATTGGGGTGAGCAACCTGAAAGTAGACTATTGCCCAGTTGGATAGAAAATGTGGAATAGTTCTGTGTGGCACACTTGTGGTAGTGTCATAAATAGGTTGGAGTGTGCCAACCTGAAAGCAGACTATTGCCAAGGCTGAATAGGATACTTGGAATAGTTTTGTGTGACAAGTGAATTGTCATAAATAGGTTGGAATGTGCTGACCTGAAAGCAGACTATTACCAAGTTAGAATTCAGGTTATGTGAGGTGACCTTTGTGCTGTGGGAATAAGCATATGGGTAAATGAGCACTGAGAAGAATTTGAAATTTAATTTAAATTATTCGGAGTAGTTCTGTGTGACTAGCGAATGGTCATGAATTGGTTAAAATGCACCAACCTGAAAGCATACTACTACCAAGTGAGTGTGAATGGTATTGTGAGGATGAATATTTCCTCCATACCTTTTGAATGAAGATAAGAACTGCCAAATAATGAAATATGATAACTTAAGGTATTTAAAGAGTGATAAAAAAATGAATTTGTTTATTTTATATGGTTACAAAAAGAGATTATATGTGAAATTGAATTTTCACTTGAGTTTGTATATTGAAATATGTACGTTTGATATTCCTTTGATTAAAAGAGTTTTTCTTAAATAAAAAATTAAAATGAGAATTCTGTTTCGGGAAGAAGAATGACTGGATTTGGCTTTTGCCATCTTCCTACGATATAAAAATGAGTTTTAAAATGAGATTTTTTCCTGAAATAATTAGAAGTATTATAATGACACGTATTTTTTTAGTACTACTGAGAATTCTTAGAATTCTCACCTCATTTTTTTGTTTATATTCCATAATATTTCCAGGAACGCGTACTTCAACAAGCAGGCTGAAGATGAAGATGTAGAATAGATTTTGAAGACATTATGTGATTTTGTGTTGTATACTCAATACATTGTAAAATATTATGTAATTATCTTCTGATGCATATTATTTATATAATATTTTGTACATTGTACATATAAATCCAACCACGATAGGCTCATATTTTTGTATTTCTCCTATATTTATTTTCAAATAAACTATTTTAATTATTACTTGACATGCTTAATTCAAATTATTAATGCATACTTCCGGATACATTATCAGTAATTATATTAAGGATGTTACATACCGCAAGTATACGGGTCGCACAAGCAATATAGTAAAGAATCGGATATCGTTCCCACGAGGAAGTATGTTAATCTCAAGAGCCAAATATTAACCAATAGCTTACTTAATACTATCCAAGAACATTCAAATTATAAAATGTTGTGTAGGTTAACTGTAAAGACTAAAATGTGGTAAATCAGAATTAAAGATATTGATTAGAGAATAGATAATCCTTCTTCACCCTCTACTTCAATTGATGATATGCAATCCTTTTAAGCAATATAAATTAAATGATTAGGTTAGCTTGAGAAACTAACTTAGTTAAAAATCTATGTCTAGGTCAATCAACCATATTTCATTTACCTAATTCACTATGTTTCTATGAAAACTAGCGCAAAATTCACTCATTAAGATCTATTCTCAACAATTACTATACATGGCCAAGAGGTATATTTCCATCCCATTAGCGAATTAACTCACCCCATCATTAGAATGAAATTAAACATACATCAATCATATCTATGATCTTAAATCCAAATTCCTATGTCTAGGTTCATTATATTTCAACAAATTACTTAAAAGTTGAATAAATAATTAAGAGCATTAAGATTTATATGATTGAATCGGATATCGTGCAAGTAATATAGTAAAGAATCGAATATCATTTCCACGAGGAACATTAATCTCAAGAGCAAATATTAACCAATAGCTTACTTAATACTATCCAAGAACATTCAAATTATAAAATGTTGTGTAGGTTAACTTTAAAGACTAAAATGCGGTAAATCAAAATTAAAGATATTGATTAGAGAATAAGAAATCATTCTTCACCCTCTACTTCAATTGATGATATACAATCCTTTTAAGCAACTTAATGAAAGAATTAGGTTAGCTTGAGAAACTAACTTAGTTAAAAGCCTATGTTTAGGTCAATCAATCATGTTTTATTTAACTAATTTACTAGATTTCCATGAGAACTAGCTCAAAATCCACTCATTAAAATCTATTCTCAACAATTAATATGCATGACCAAGAGGTATATTTCTATCACATTAACGAATTAACTTTTCCCATCATTAGAATGAAATTAAACATACATAAACCATATCTATGATCTCAAATCCAAATTCCTATGTCTAGGTTCATCAAATTTCAACAAATCACTTAAAAGTTGATCAAACAATCAAGAGCATTAAGATCCATATGATTGAACAAAACCAAATCATCTATATAAACTCAAAGGAGTACAAAATTATCAATATCTATATGAGGATCCAAAGAAATCCCTATACACAGCTTAGCTAGCAATGAAACACGAAAATATATACATATACATCATGTTCATAATACAAGAAGAGAGAAAGTAAAGGAATAAGAGAAAGAAACTCAATAGATGTGATCCTTTATGCTTGAATCCTCCTCTAAAAGGAAGATGACCTCCAACTTTGGTCCCTCTAGCTTCCTTTCAACCTCAAGCTCAAACCCTAGTAGCTATGTTCTAAAAATGTAAAAAGCTCTCCTTTGAAATATGATAAATCAGTATTTATAGGCCAAATTTTCACTGTCACGCCACGACGTGAACCATCTTGTGTCGCGACGCTCTAGCCTTAGGTTTCAGTATATAGCATGCTGAATGCACCACATTGTGGTGTTAATATGCTTGCGCTGTGGCATGAGATGTTGAAATTTACACTTGGCTTTCTCTTCCAATGTTGGTCCAAATTCTCCAAATTTCTGCTTGATTGGATCCTTTCACTTGAAGAATTATACCAGATTTGCTCAAGATCATATAGGAAGATATTACAATTGAATTCAAAGAATATAAGCCTAAAATCTTCTATATATGCATGATAACAAGGATTCAACAATCAATAGAGCACATATATAAGGCCAAAATAGCTACATTTTATGGAGTTATCACACCCCCAAACCTAGGTTTTTGCTAGTCTTCAAGCAAAACAAAGTATGAGGAAGTAAACCTGCATAACAACACATGCTTCAACATACAATCAGCATTTATCATGAATTCCAATTTCACTGATCAACAAGCTTATGCACAAAGCAAAGTGATTAGGAATGAGAATTCCTTTTTAATACAACAGGTCTCAGATGGTGATCCAGATGCTAATAATAATAATAATAGGGATCAGGCTATGGATCCTGTTTATGGTTCAGATGTGGTAATTAGAGGTACGAATTCTAGCTTTGTGCCTGAAATTGTAATCCCTGGTAGGGTTGAGGAGGAGTCAGATGTAGAGATTATTTATGATGACACTGAGGTAGAATTGCAGAACAAGACTGACTCTGATCCGGATATTCATGAATTTGTTCCTAAATCACCAATCATTGTTGCTGGTGAGGCTAATTCGGGTAAGGAACTATCCACTCCCAGGATTCTGTCAAACCAAGCTCAAAAGGATTTGGAAGTGGTTGGAAAATTCTGGAGCTCTAAGGTGGATCAAGACTTGGAGCTTGAAAATGAAGCTGGCAAACAGAATGCAAAGGTTGAGGGCAATGCTGTTAAATACCTAGTTGATGATGGCTTTACTAAGGTCATGTCTAAATCTCAAATTAAAAAATTAAAGAAAAGGCAAAATGAACAACATAATTTTGCTGTGGTTAGAAATACTAGGTCTAAAGCAGGCCTTCATACTATTTCTCAATGAAGGTCATTTTTTGGAATGCTAGAGGAATAGCTAACCATGACACTAGGTTAGTTTTGAAAAACATGATTTTGAGTAACAAGCTAGATTTTGTTTTGGTTGCTGAACCTTGGATTGATTTTTGTAATTTCCCAAATTCGTTTTGGTCCAATTTACATCTTAAAGTTTTTGCTTTTAATGCTAGAGATTCCTTAGCTCCAAATCTGTGGTGTGTCTGTGATATTGACATGTCACCTACTGTGATTGCTTCTTCTGCACAACAAGTAACATTTTCAGTTATCAAAGACAATCAGCCCCTTTATTTCACTACTGTTTATGTTGCAACTACCTATATCTAGAGAAGATTTCTTTGGCAGGAGTTGATTATGCTCCAGCATTCCTTTGATGGCCCTTGGTGTTATTTGGGGGATTTCAATGTTGTTATTGGCTCTCATAAGTAGAGGGGAAGAAGGCTGCCATCCAGTATTGCTTGCAACGAATTTAAAGCATGGTCTGATACTTGTAACCTGATTCATTTGCCTACTGTTGGTGCTGATTTCATATGGACTAATAGAAGAAAAGGAATAGCCTGCACTGAAAGGAGATTGGATAAAGTGATTTGCAATGAGGCTTGGCTCAGTTTTTGGGAGGGCTCTACTTGTTGCACTCTTCCAAGGCACAAGTCTGATCATCATCCTATTATGTTGAAGCTTTTGAAGAATGTTAGTTCATTCAGTTCTTCTTTTAAGTTCTTAAAAATGTGGTCTTCTCATATGGATTGCCATAAAGTGATTGCTGATTCTTAGAGGAAGGAAGTTTTTGGTTGTCCAATGTTCATTTTGGCTCAAAAACTAAAAAACCTTAAAGCAACTTTAAAGGTTTGGAATAAAGAGGTCTTCGGGGATGTGCATAAATAAGTGGACTCAGCTTTGCATAATCTGGAAGCTATCCAAGATTTAATGTGAAGTGAAGGTTGTTTTGATGATCTGCTAGTTCAGGAACAAAATGCTCAGTCAGAATTAAATAAAGCTTTGAATTCTCAAGAGCTTTTTGGATGGAAAAGGCTAGAGTGGATTGGCATACAAGTGGGGACAGGAACACAACCTATTTTCACAAATTGGTAAAAGTTAGGTAGGCTTCAAAGATGATTGCTTTATTGAATAATGGGGATGAACTGTTGGATAGTCAGACTGATATTGAAGCTCATATTTTGAAATATTATGAGGATTTGTTTTCCACAGACAATGCTTATATTGATGATGGTTTAATTGAGGAGGTGATCAGGCCTCTAGTTTCTGAAACTGACAACAAAATGTTAGTTGGATTGCCATCTTGGGATGAAATAAGAAATGTTTTTGGTATGAATCCGAATGGTGCTCCTGGACCAGATGGATTTGGTGGTTTCTTTTTCCAGCATTATTGGGATATTATAGGGACAGATGTCTTCAACTCTGTTATACAATTCTTTAAACAAGACTGGCTACTCCCCAACTTAAATTCCAATACAGTGGTACTCATTCCCAAATCTTCCAATGCTGATTCCATTTCTCAATATAGACCTATTGCCCTTGCTAACTTCTAATTTAAAATAATCACTAAGCTTCTAGCTGAGAGACTTGCCTGTATTGCTTTAAAGATAATCTCTCAAAATCAAAGAGGGTTTGTTAGGAATAGGCAGATAACAGATTGCATACGCGTAGCTTCTGAAGCTATCAATTTGCTAGATAAAAGGTGTTTTGGTGGGAATGTTGCTTTGAAAATTGATATAAGAAAAGCCTTTGACGCTATGGATTGGAACTTTATCCTTAAATCCCTGCATGCCTTTGGTTTTGATCTTCTGTTCTGCAAATGGATTAATACCATTCTACATTTTGCTAAAGTGTCCATCCTTATCAATGGTCATAGTATGGGTTTCTTCTCTTGCAAGAGGGGTGTTAGGCAGGGTGATCCTCTATCTCCTCTCCTTTTTGGCATTGCTGGGGATATTCTGAGTAGGGCTTTAACAAAGTTGGTTGAGGAAGGTCACTTAAAACCTATGTCTAGTCCTAGAGGATTCACAGTCCCCTCTCATGTACTATATGCAGATGATCTTCTCATTTTTTGCAAGGGGACAAAAAGGAATCTAGAGAACTTGATGAATTGTTTGAATAGATACAGTTGCTCTTCTGGTCAGTTTATCAACAAGGATAAATCAAAGATTTATAATGGCTCCATAGCAGCTAACAGATTTGCTTGCATATCTAATATGCTCGGATTTGGTATTGGTCAGCTTCCTTTTCTTTACCTTGGAGTTCCCTTGCTTAAGGGCAAGCCAAAAAAACTCTTCCTTCTGCCTCTGACTGACAGAATCAAGATAAGATTGGCAACTTGGAAATGCCTCCTGCTATTTGTAATGGGGAAGGTGTAGCTTGTCCAGTCTGTAATTCATAGTATGTTGCTGCATTCTTTTAGGGTATATGTCTGGCCTAAAGCTCTTTTAAAAATGATAGATAAATGGATAAGGAATTTCATATGGTCAGGAGATGTTATGACTAGGAAATTGGTTACAGTCAAATGGTGCTCAGTCTGCTCCCCTACAGAAGCTGGTGGTTTAGGCATAAGGTCTCTCACTGGTTTTAACAAAGTTTCTCTTCTTAAACTCTGTTGGGAATTGATTGTCTCAAATTTAGCAATGGCCCAAACTGCTGAGAACAAGGGTGTTTGCTAATAATATCTTTATAACTCAACGCATATCTTCCTCTATTTGGGCTAGTTTGAAGGAATACTCTGATATAGCTCTCAGAAATTGTAAGTGGATCATTGGTGATGGCTGCACTATCAATTTTTGGATAGATAAATGGCTATCCAAGCCTGTTGTGGACTTTCTTAATATCCCTCTCCATCTCGATCATTTGCTTTAAGCTCGAGTAAGGGACTTTATTCAGGATGGTAGCTTGGTTCTGCCTGACTTTGTTCTGCATAGGTCTGCTTCTCTGGCTGCTGAATTTAAACAGTATGCTCGTTCAATTGAGCCTTTTCCTGATGCACAGGTTTGGTGTCCTGATGATTCTGGTAAACTTACACTTAAAGGAGCTTATAACACGATGAATGGTGTTGTTTCTAAAGTCCCTTGGGGCAAGGCTATTTGGTGCAATGTTGTGCCTCCCTCAAGATCTTTTCTGATTTGGAAAATCATCCATAACAGACTTCCTACTGATGATACTCAGGAAAAGAGGTTTTTACATGGTTTCAATTTGCTGGCTCTGTGGTGCTGCAGCTGAGAATAGGGAACATTTGTTCTTTCAATGTAGATTTGTAACTGAGTTATGGAATTGGTTTGCTTCATGCCTAGCAATTCATATTAATCACAACTCTATCCATTCGGTTTTGGATATCTGTTAGTTGCACTGGAGTTCTCAAGTTAAAGATATTGTAATTTCCGGTGTTGCCAATATTCTATGGTTTATTTGGTTTTACAAGAATCAAGCTAGATTTGAATCCAAAACAATCACCTTTCGAGCAGCTATAAACAGGATCATGGCCAACGTTGCTTTGGCTGGAAATTTGTCAAAAGGTCACTCCTACTCCAATGCTGCAGAAAGCTCTATCTTGCAGAAGTTTTTTGTTAATTCTAAGCTAGCTAAAGCCCCGGATATCATAGAGGTAATCTGGAAGGCCCCTAGCTACAACTGGCTGAAATGCAATACGGATGGCTCATCAAAGGGTGTTTCAGGAGCTGCTGCTTGTGATGGGATCTTTAGGGATAGGAATGCTACTGTTGTAGCATGCTTTGCCTTGAATTTGGGAGTTTCTTTTGCTTTTCATGCCGAAATTATGGGAGCTATTCTTGCAATTGAAATAGCATTCAAGAAGGGTTGGCATCATATTTGGCTTAAATGTGATTCAAGTTTGGTTATTGCTACTTTTTCCAACCCCCTCGTAGTTCCTTGGAGACTAAAAAATAGATGGTTAAATGCTTTAGTGTATTCCAAAAAGATGAATTTTGTTTTTTCTCATGTTTTTAGAGAGGGAAATTTGTGTGCAGATTTGTTAACCAATCATGGTATTTCTATTGACGGTATGACTTGGTGGGATTCTATTCCTTCTTTTTTAAAGAACGAAGTTTTTAGAAATAGATTTGGAATTCCAAACTATAGGTTTAGATGAATTTTTCATGGGTCAGGTTTATGCCCTCCCATGTTTTTTGTATTCTTTCTTCTTTTATCTTTTTTAATAATATTTTTGGTATCCTGAAAATGATAAATAATGCTTGAGGTGCCAACCTAGTTGGGATGTCTTGCATTATAGTGATGCTCTTGCATACCAATTTTGCTAAAAAAAAAATCCATAAAACATAAAAAAAAAAATTTAACATTATAACATGTTTTTTAAAATTAAAAACATACAATCCCAAAACATGTTATAATGCCCCCAATCCTATGGGAACCCCACTGTACACAAAATATAAAGAAAATACACTGAAAGGAAATGCCTTGTATGAAGTAGGGCTAGTTGCCATCCTCCTCATCATTATCCTGGTCAGCATCTTGTGGATCCTGCTGTGGCTGGGGAGGGTCAGCTACTGCCTAGGGTAGGAACTCTGGAACAGAGAAGTCGTCCATAGGAAGCTTCAACCGCTCCACCATCCACCGGATAGTCTGAATTATATAGATCTACATGGTAGCCAGCTAGTCAACCTGAGCACGCAAGTCACCCTCATCAGGCGGAGGAGCTGATTTGGGCTCTCTACGAGCCTGTCTCTGTCTAGCAGGTGCCGGGGCTGCAGCTCCTCCCACCCTCTTAATGAAAGAATTGTTAAGAGGTTGTTTAACTTTCGTGAGCTCCTCATGTGGCCCCCATTGGACATGCTGCTTGCTGCAGAGTATGTGGATGAGAAATGGAAAGAATAGGCTCCTCGGCTCGTGTATCGACCTCCTAATCTAGTCGAAGATAATATAGGCAACATCAATAGACCGGTGCTCCAAGATGGCATTAATAAGAATAACCCGATCGCGTGCCACCTCTGATAGGTTGGCTGATGGTAGGATGCAGGTGCTGATGAAGTGGTACCAGACCCTGGCCTTCGATGTCAAGCAGGATCTGGGGAAAAACCGTGGTCTATTTGTTTGAACACTCATGGTCCAGACCACAGGCTGTGACTCAGCCATGCAAATCCTGGCAGTGACCGTGTTGAGGTCAATGCCCTTCTCTGGCTCCCAGTGGCTGAATGCAGCATACTCGCAGATGATAAGGGGCTCAGGCAAACTCAAGGCAACTCGAATAGCCACCGCAATGTAAGAAACGTTCCGCCTCCGCACTCGCACAGTTGCGCTCCCCTCTCCAAGGAAGGCAACATTTGCATAGAACTCACGAATGATGGGGAGAACTGCAACAGACTCTGGGTGCCGCACAAACTAGTTCCAGTTGAGCTGGTTGATCAGCCCTTTGATCTCCTGATGGATAGCCCTGGAGAAGGAGAATCCGTGCTCCGGTATAAGAGGTCTGGTGACTAATACTGTATACTTCTAAGTTGCGGCTATTGAAATGAATTTCCTCTTGTCATACTCAAGAGGGGGGAGAAGGCTCCCAGTTGCCTCGACTACCGGATCCTCTTAGCCATTTAGGAGGCATGGTCTCTGATATGTACCTAACTTGCCAAAAAAATGTAAACTATCATAATTGAGCATTAAAAAGTAAGAACACATGTAAAACACATCAATTATGCAAAAATTAGGTCCACACGCCACGACGTGCACATCTACGCCGCGACATTCAAACATATTCAATCACATGTCACAGCGTATAACACTCACGTCGCGGCACTCAAAGCACATCGTGGCACTCAACCAAATTTAAACCCACACTGCGGCGTAAACCAGTCACGTCGCAACACTCATTGAAATTTAAATTTACGTCGTGGCGTTAACATGACACGCCATAACATTCAAAGAAAATCATCCTTACGCCGCGACATGACACTAACCACGCCGCAGCGCAAGCATAAAAAAATTGTACAATAAAAATAGAAACAAAAAATACAATAAAAACCCAAAATAAATAGAAAATAAAAACTACTCAGCAATATAATTAATTTAAAATGTACATTCCTTCAGAAAGTGAGAGATTAAGACTGAAAAAGGGGTTAAGGGATTTTGGAAATGGATAAACTGAGAGAGAATTTGATAGAAATTGGGAAAGAAGCACGAAACACCACAACATTTAATAGTAACAGCCCTTGCGCGCCGTGATGTGCATATACATGAGTCGTGGCGTGCATTAATTCCCACTAGAAAATAATTTAAATTATTACTATTTATTTCTTTATTTTTATTTTTAAAAAAACACGCAAGCCGCAGCATGAAACATTCATACGTCGCGGCGCTATGCTTTCTAGATTTTGGCTGATGCACCAAAAAATGCTCATCATGCCATGGCGTGAGAGGTCTATCTGCATAATTCTGCAAAAAAAAAAATCCATTCTGCTGCTATTTTTGCAGTATTCTAGCCTCCATCACCTACAAAACATGTCTAGATGGTTAAATTACAAAATGTAATAGAAAAATATAATAAAACCAAAAATTCAAGGTATTAACATATTTAAAACAAAAATTATAGTCCCGACAAGACTTTATCTGCAGTTCCTCATGCATTTGCTTATAGAAGGAGGATTTTCCTCCTTTTCATCAAGATAAGCATGGCACACGTGAAATGGCAAGGGTTTGAGCTCCAAGATTGGAGCTTCCTCCATAGCCAGGTTGAATGACTTAACCACCCTATTTGGATTGAGCTGATCTAACTCCTCATCTTCCCTATCACGTTTAGAGATCAAGAGAGCTTCATTAAAGGCACAAGGGACACTTGCACAAAATGCCTTGGATGTCATCCCATCAATTACACCCATCGAAGAACATTCTTTTTGCTCTTGAGGATACTTCATAGCTTTGAAAATATTAAAAGTAACCTCTTGATCTTGCACCCTCATGGTGAGCTACCTTTTTTTCCATATCAATGAGAGTTCTACTTGTTGCAAGGAATGGTCGGTCTAAAATCAGAGGGACTTTGCTATCTTCCTCCATGACAAAATCTGCAGGTAAAATAAACTTGTCCACTTTAACCAGTACATCCTCAATGACCCCCTTTGGATGAGTAAGGGTTCGGTCTGCCAATTGCAAGGTAACTAAAGTAGGCGTAGCTTCCCCCAAACCTAGTCTTCGGTATATTGAATAGGGCATGAGATTTATACTGGCGCCTAAATCACATAATGCCCGACCACTAAATTTCTCACCAATGGTGCAAGGTATGATGAAGCTTCCTGGATCTTTGAGCTTAGGAGAGAGTTTGTTATGCAAGATAGCATTGCATTCCTCCGTAAGGGCAATAGTTTCAAACTCATCAAGCTTTCTCTTCTTCGACAAGATTTCTTTCATGAATTTCACATAGCTTGGCATTTGCTCCAAGGCTTCCGCAAATGGGATGTTAATATGCAGCTTCTTGAACACTTCTAAGAACTTCTAGAATTGGTGCTTAAGTTTTTTCTTTATTGGCCGGTTAGGGAAAGATAAAGGATGTATATGAGGTTTAACCTCCTTTGTGTTGTCCTCATCCTTCCTCCAAGCAATTTCTTGATTCTTCCTAACTCCTTGCTCATTGCCTCATCATCTTGGGTTACCTCAGTATCTTCTTCAATCAACCTTGTATTTGGATTCCCTTCTATGGTTTTACCGCTCCTCAATGTTATGGCATTACAGTGCTCATTGGAGGCACCCTTGGGATTGGTGATTATGTCACTTGGAAAAGTCCCTGGGGGCCTATTATTAATTGCATTTGCTAACTACCTGACCTGTGTTTCTAATGCTCTCATAGAAGCTGTTTGGCTTTGAATAAGGGAATTATGCTTGGCCAAATGATCATCAGTCTTTGTTATAAAGGAATCGGTCTTAACCATCAACTGCATGAACATGTCTTCAAGAGATAGTTTCTTTTCTTGTATAGGTTGTCTGGTTTATGAAAAGAAACCAGGAGGATAGTTAGGTCTCTTATTTCCAAGTGCTGAGGAGGAAGCTCCTTGGTTGTCCCTCCAAGAAAAGTTGGGATGGTTCCTCCATCCAGGGTTGTACTAGTTTGAGTATGAGTTGTTCTGTTGTGGGCAATACTTCCCAAAATATTGTGCACTTTCTGACATGGAAGGGCACTTATCTCTTGAATGGTTATCGCCACACTTGTCGTAAAGAGCAAATGGGCTCTGATGAGGGATTTGCCCCATACTATCCAATTTACTTGCAATTGCTGCCACTTGAGCTTACATCGATGTTATAACATCCACCTCATGAACTCTAGCCAGCCTCCATGGAGTGTTTCTCGAAGAGGGCTATTAGTAGCTGTTGGCTACCAATTCCTCCAATTGTTGGAAGGCATCATCAAATGATTTACTTAATAAGGACCCTCCAACTGTTGCACCCACAATGGGACGATATTGTGGTAACAAGTCTTTGTGAAATGAATAGACTTGATGCCACAGTTGTATAGCATGATGTGGACATCTACGGAGCACATCCTTGTACCTCTCCCAGGCTTCATACAAGGATTCAAATTCAATTTAACTGAATAATATAATATCATTCACCATCTCAACTGTCTTGGCCGGAAGAAAATATTTATTGAGAAATTTGTTAAATATCTTAGACCAAGTTGGTATTGATCATGCTAGCAGAGATTGCGACTAGCTCTTGGCTCAGTCTCTGAGAGAAAAAGGGAAGAGTCTTTAGATGAATAACATCCTCAGATACTCCATTATGCCTAAAGGTGTCGTAGATCTCCAAGAAATTAGAGAGATGAGCATTAGGATATCAGTTGGACAAGCCGCCAATTTGTACTAAAGTTTATATCATTTGGATTATAGCTGGCTTGATCTCAAAATTGTTTACGCGGATGGCTGGCCGTCTAATGCTAGATTGCAAGTTATCCATTTGAGGGGTTGCAAACTCCCTCAAAGGCCGCGTATGGTTATGCTCATCCGCCATCTTACAAGTACCTATAACAAATAAAAAATTGACACGTAAATTAATATGCACAAAAAGAAACTTGAACTAGAATTAAATAAACTCATTGTTTCTATTGGCAATACTGAAATTAAGTCGTACTGTCCCTTGCAACAGCACTAAAAACATGCTCTTTTGCTTATCGTAAGTGCACAGGTTGTGCAAGTAATATAGTAAAGAACCAGATATCATTCCCATGAAGAACATTATTCTTAAGAGCAAATATTAACTAATAGCTTACTTAATACTATCCAAGAACATTCAAATTATAAAATGTTGTGTAGGTTAACTTTAAAGATTAAAATGTGGTAAATCAGAATTAAAGATATTGATTAGAGAATAAGAAATCCTTCTTCATCCTCTACTTCAATTGATGATATGCAATCCTTTTAAGCAACATAAATGAAAGGATTAGGTTAGCTTGAGAAACTAACTTAGTTAAAAGCCTATGTTTAGGTCAATCAATTATGTTTTATTTACCTAATTTACTATATTTCCATGAGAACTAGCTCAAAATTCACTCATTAAAATCTATTCTCAACAATTAATATGCATGACCAAGAGGTATATTTCTATCTCATTAGCGAATTAACTTATCCCATCATTAGAATGAAATTAAACATGCACCAACCATATCTATGATCTCAAATCCAAATTCCTATGTTTAGGTTCATCAGATTTCAACAAATCACTTAAAAGTTGATCAAACAATCAAGAGCATTAAGATCCATATGATTGAACAAAACCAAATCATCTATATAAACTCAAAGGAGTACAAAATCATCAATATCTATAGAAGGTTCCAAAGAAATCCCTATACATAACTTAGTTAGCCGTGAAACACGAAAATATATGCATATACATCATGTTCATAATACAAGAAAAGAGAAAGTAAAGGAATAAGAGAAAGAAGCTTAATAGATGTGATCCTTTATGCTTGAATCATCTTCCAAAAGGAAGATGGCCTCCAACTTTGGTCCATCTAGCTTCCTTTCAATCTTAAGCTCGAACCCTAGCAGCTGTGTTCTAAAAATGTAAAAAACTCTCCTTTGAAATCTGATAAAATAGTATTTATAGGCCAAATTTTCACTGTCACGCTGCAGCGTGAACCATCTTGTGCCGTGGCCCGTGCTGAAATTAGGTCACCACACCGCGGTATTTATTCCTTTGCGCTGCGGCACTTTAGCCTTAAGTTTCAGTTTGCAGTATGCTGAATGCACCACACCGTGGCGTTAACATACCTGTGCCATGACGTGAGATGCTGAACTTCACACTTAGCTTTCTTTTCTAATATTGGTCCAAGTTCTCCAAATTTCTGTTTTATTAAACCCTTTCCTATAATAGAGAAATCACCAAATTAGTAATAGTTGCAAATTCACATAATCACATGAAGAAGTATACTAGATTTGCTCAAGATCATATAGAAAGATATCATAATTGAATTCAAAAAATATAATCCTAAAATCTTCCATATATGCATGATAACAAGGATTCAACAATCAATAGAGCATAGATATAAGGCCAAAATAACTACATTTTATGGAGTTATCATAAGGATGATACAAAAGGGAGATATAACTCATGACATTTTTCTCATATATTGATAATGGTAAGGTTCTCTTAGTAATAGGGGTATACCAAAAGGTCCTAAGCAGCACTGCTCAAGATTGATGTACAATTCTTCCAAGCTGAGAGTCCAGCTTGTATTACTCTACAAGTAAAATAGGCCTTAACAGTTTTGAAGATTCTTCTAAAGAAATGGATCTCAAGGATTTAGACAATAAACACAGACCTAGTTAGTTAGTATTTTTATGCAAAAATAACAGGAAAGGTTGTTAATATTTCTAATTAAATTACAGTCAGTACAAGGCCAACCCTTTACATAATAGATTTTATTTATCATGGATGGTACTAGATGTAATTGCCTATTGGTCATTGAAGATAGTTTTGATGATAACAAATATGAAGATGATTACAAGATCAAGTCCAATACCTTTCAAGAATAACATTAGGACTTAGATCATTTTGTAAAAGTAAAAAGGTTCACACTTAAGCTCCAAACATGTTTTTCAAGAACCCAAATAGCACACATGATTTCTAAGTTTTTAAAATGAGCTTCAGTTCTTAAGAAATAGCTTTTAAGTGTCTAAAAGCTTGTTGGATCTTTTGGAAACATTTGGCAAAGTTTATAAAGTTGATTAAAGTATTTTTCAATAGGTCTATTTGAATAGAGGGTCACCCTATTCGAATAGCAAAAGTCAGAATGTCATGTTTTCCATTCCATCAAGCTCTATTCAAATAGAACAGGGCATCTATTCGTATATAGGACTTAAAATGGTTAGGTGCCTTTTGTTTTTAAAAGGCTCTATTTGAATATCCTTTGAGCCTATTCGAATATGTTGTTCCAAAAACCAAATTTTGTTGCGCTATAACACATCTATTCGAATAGATATTCATCCTATTCAAATAGACTAGGTTTCCAAAAATAGAAATTAGCGACTAATTGCTTGCATTTAAAGCTTCCAACCATTCCCAACGGTTCTTTAATGACTTGGGCTATAAATACAAGTCATTGGGCATTAAAGGAGAGTGGGAAATCATTCTGAAACTTCTTGTCGAGCATTCAATATGAATTTACCAACCTTGAAACATCATTACTCTGTTTTTGAGCTTAACAGTATGTTTATCCTTCTACCCATAGAGCTTTAACTTGTATAATATACTCTTTTGAGAGTTTATCATTCAATCTTTCTTTCATTTCTTGTGTAAGAGAGTGAGGTATCCCTTAAGAGATAAAAAGGTAAGGTATCCATTGATAGAGTAAAGGGTGAGGTATCCCTTGGTAGTAAAGAGATATCCCTCAAAAGTTATAAGGGTGAGACATCCCTTGTTTTGAGGCTCAAGCACATAGGGTGAGGTATTCCAGAAGTGTGTTAAGGGCTCTTGGTTGTAAAGGTTTCAGGATTCAAGATTGATGGTCTAGTGAAAAAAGGGTGAGTTATCCCTTAAAAGGGTGAGGTATCCCTTGATAGTAAAGAGGGTGAGGTATCCATCAAAAGTTATAAGGGTGAGGCATCCCTTGTTTTGAGGCTCAAGCACATAGGGTGAGGCATCCTAGAGGTGTGTTGAGTGCTCTTAGTTGTAAAGGTTTCAGGCACTTATTCAAGCTTGAAGGTTTAGTGGAAGATCTCAGGTAGTTTACTTGAAAACTGGACGTAGGTCACAAGGGGTGGCTGAACTAGGATAAATCTTATGTTTGTTCTTCTCTACTCTATCTCATTTACTTTTGTACTTTAATTTTATATGCTTACTTGAATTCTCTTCATCTTAGCTTGTTTATTTGTGAGTAAAGTATTCAATCTTATCTATCTATTCACCTCAATCAATCAATCAATAGATTCAACAAAAACTTGATATGCAAGTGTTTTATGAAAAGTTTGTGAAAATATTTTATAAACTCAATTCATCGCCCTCTTGAGTTTTGAAATCACTTGGTAACAAGTTGTATCAGAGTTAGATTTTTGTAAAAAAAAGCTTAATAGCTTTAAGAGAAGTGATGGCTTCTTCAAATGGTTTTTCATTACAAAGTTCTTCTCTTTATAGACCTCTCTTTTTCAATGGAGATTGTTATGCATATTGGAAATAACGAATGAAATTTTTTATTGAAGCTATTGATTTACATGTGTGGGATGCAATAGAAAATAGTCTTTTTGTTCCCACACATGTTGTTAATGCTGTAAGAGTCAATATACCAAGAAGTAAATGAACCGATGAAGATAAGAAAAATGTCCAATACAATTTGAGAGTCAAAAATATCATTACCATTACCTTGGGGTATGATGAGTTTTTTAGGATCTCAAATTACAAAACTGCCCAAGAAATGTGGGACACTTTACAAGTAACTCATGAGGATACTAGTGAAATGAAAAGATCAAGAATAAATACTCTCACTCATGAGTATGAACTTTTTAGAATGAATCAAGGTGAAAGCATTCAAGAGATACAAAAAAAGTTCACACATATTGCTAACCATCTAGCTTCATTAGGAAAAACATTTCCTAATGAAGACCTTATTAACAAAGTTTTGAGGTATTTAAGCAATCATTGGCAACTCAAAGTGATGGTTATTGCAAAGTCAAGAAATCTCTTAACCATGACCCTAGCCATACTCTTTGGCAAGCTCCAAGAAGATGAATTGGAGTTAATAGACTCAACTAAAATGAGGAGCTTGACAAGAAAATGAAGGGAATTGCTCTCAAGGCCACTTCCTCCATGATTAATGATGATGATGATGAATATGATGGAGAGGGCTTGAAAAGTATTGAAATTAATGAAGAGGGCTTGAAAAGTATTGAAATTAATGAAGAGAACCTTAACCTTCTAGTAAAAATGTTTGGAAGATTCTTCAAGAAGAATGAAACTCAAAGAAGACCTCTATTCCTCCCAAGGAACATCTATCACAAAGGGGAAGGAACTTCATCCACTCCTATATGCTATGAATGTGGAGAGTCGGAATATATAAAGATGGAGTGTCCAATCTATCAAAGGAAAGTGAAAAAGTATGAGAAGATGTCTTCAAAGGATAAAAAAAAAAGAAAAGCTTACATAGCATGTGATGAAAATGACGCAGACTCAATGAACAGCTCGGATAATGAGAAAGTTCATCTATGTCCCATGGCTAGAGGAGAAGAGGAAGATGAAGATGAAGATGACACAAAGGTAACATCATCAAACTTTGACTCATCCCCTTCGTA
The DNA here is from genome assembly GCA_029884605.1 of Ormosia emarginata. NCBI lineage: Eukaryota > Viridiplantae > Streptophyta > Magnoliopsida > Fabales > Fabaceae > Ormosia > Ormosia emarginata. The sequence goes on along the minus strand of JAQQTP010000074.1, from coordinate 38,150,518 downwards.
TGTTGAATTGCAAAATGTATTTGAAGAATTGCATGATGAATCTATGAGACTTGCAAAACTTGTTTCTTCATCCAAGAAAAAAATTTCCTTTTTAGAAAACAAAATCTCTATTTTAAACAAAGAAGTTAAGGAACTTAAAATTAATAATGAAACACTTGGATTACTTGATGCAAATTCTTCATGCATGACTTCTATTCACATGAAAATGCATCTATATCCTATTCTTGCTCATCATGCAAAGCTTTTGAAAAGGAAATTGAAGATTTGAAAATATTCTTTCAAAATTTACCTTTGGAAAAGACAACTTGAATATATTGCTTGGGAAACAAAGATGTGTTTTTCAAAAGGCCAGTTTAGGGTACAATCCCAAAAACTAACAAAAACTTTACAAGAACTTATTTGTTCCCTCAAGCACTTTAAGTAGTCCTTTCGTTAATGCTTTCATTGTGCTAAGAAAGGACATAATGCATCAACTTGCAATGTAAGGAAAAATAACAACAACAAAGTAGGGACTAAAATAGTTTTGGTCCCCAAGGGCACTTTGCCAAAGACTAACACACAAGGACCCAAGAAAATTTGAGTACCAAAAGTAAAAGATTGAAGTGTGTTATAGGTGTGCTTGAAGGCCAAGAACTCACTTTGGTATCTTGAATAGTGGCTGCTTTAAGCACAATACCATAAATGACTCCAAGTTCTCTTCCTAGTCTCAAAGAAGCTTAGACTTGCAACCTTTAGATAAGTGGAGACTTGTTTTATGTTTTAACTTGCTTTAAAGTAGTACTTTTCTAACTTTATGTCTTGAAAGTGTTTCTACATATACTAATATACTAGAAAAGTACACATCTTACTCGGAGTGACCTGTTTAATGATAATATCTTTGTTCTTGAGTTCTTGATCAATCATGTTTTTAGAATGAATGTGTATATTAGATACTATTTATCTTGGTTTTTATCCATACCTAACATGATCTTTGCTTGTCTTTAAAGTGCCTATATAAGAGAAGAATTAGGCTTTTGTGATCATGTCTTTCTGTTCTTAATTAGCATGCATGCTTGAATTTTATTCTTGATCCTTGGATAAGCTTACTTTGATCTTTTGAACCTGCTACATGTGTTTACTGGTGTTTTTTCTTTTACTTTTATTTGAATAGAATGAGTTTTTAATCAAATAGCATCTTCCAGTAGCTCCTGTAATATGTATTCTGATGCTTCTAATCGAATAGGCCTTTTGATTATTTGAATAGAGCTTGGCAAAATGTCAAGATTATGTTTTTTCCTTCATGCTTAATCGAATAGGGAGAAAGCTTATTCGAATAGAAGAAGTGTTGGGTGTTAAAATAACACGCAACTATTCAAATAGACCTTAAGCCTATTCGAATAGATGCGTGCTATATGAATGGGTACTGTTGCTTCCCCTTTTATTTTTCAAAATGTACACTCTCTCTTCTCTCTCTTTTTCTCTATGCGCAGCCCTTGCTCTCTACAACCCTAGCCACCAAATCTCCAAATTTCTACCATTGTCACACCCCTCTCTATCCACCAAACCCATCTTTGTGCAACCGACACCCAAAAAAAGATTTCCCCTCTTCTAAATTCTCTTTCTCACACACGCACCTTTTTTCCCTAAACACCATCACGCAGCTTCCATGGCCTCCTCTTCTAGCCCCAAGCGTGCAAGGACCGAGAATGCACCTATAGACAACCCCCTTGACCTACAAAGGTTGTCTTCCAACAATGAGCAACAACAGAGGTTCAAGCGTCACTTATGTTAGCCTTGGAAACCATCATCCAAGAGGGAGGGTGAATTGGGTGATCACAAATTTTAATGCAACTTTGAGAAATTATACATTTTAATATTTTCAATCAACACATACAGCGAAATAAGTCTAACAAAGGTACAACTATTATAGATTACTCAAATATAACTTGGGTTATAGGATAAATCAAGCAAATAAGTTAGATATTAAATTCAACTCCAACATATATAATTAAAGCACAAATGTAAAAGAGATGAAGTTGAGAAAAACAAACACAATATTTATCTTGGTTCAGCCACCAACCACTTGTGACCTACATCTAGTCCTTAAGTAAACCACCCGAGATTTTCCTCTATCACTTCAAGCTTGAATATGTGCTTGAAATCTTTACAAACTAAAGCACTCAACACACCTTGGGATACCTCACCCTTTGTGCTTGAGCCTCAAAATAGGAATACCTCACATTTATAATTTCTTTGAGGGATACATCACCATCTTTACAATGAATCAAAGTATAGAAGAAAAGAAACTCTCACAAAGAGTAATTAATACAAATTGAAGCACTATGAAGCTCTTTCAGTATATCTCAAATTTTGGCAAAAAAGAACACAGGAGATAATAAAATATGAAACACGAATCAAAGCATAAGACAATGGTTTTAGATTGTTGGGTGTCTGTAAAAGATGACCCAAAAAAATGTATTTATAAAGTTCTTTGAAAAAGAGCCATTGGGTATCATTTATCTCATCATTAAATATATAGAAAATAGTCGTTACGTGTTTTCTGGGTCGTGTTATTCGAATAACACATTTGTTATTCTAATAAATCCACTTATAGCATACCAAGAAGTGTTTTCTGGAACTTGTTATTTGAATAACTCTATGGTTATTCGAATAAATCTTTAAATACATGTTCTGGAATGTTTTCTGGGGTGTGTTATTCGAATAACACATCCCTTATTCGAATAAACCACTCTAGTTTCAAAAACTTACTTTAAATGTTCATAACTTCTTCATTTTTCATCTATTTAAAGCAAATGACCACTTATTGGAAAGATCTTTGAGTCTATTTTCAAATGGAACAAGTTTTAGAATAAAGATCAAAGTATTTTCAAAGTTATGATCAAAAGAGTAACCAAAGGTTAGTTTTACAAAACTCAAACTTGACTAGTTTTAATAGTTTTGAGCTACCACCATAACTAGCTTTTCAAAACTTGTTTGTTGGGTATTTCAGCATGCGAAAATCATTTGTAAAGATTTGAAAACATATTTGAGATATCCAGAAGGCTTCTTACATAAAGACCCTAAGTCTTATAAGCTATACTATTTAATCTTCTTTTGGACTTGGTCTTTGGCTTAGCTTTGTTATCAAAACCTTCATGAAATAGGCATTTGCATTCTCCTTCAGTTGAGCATAATTGAGATTTTTTGCTTTCTTGTTACAATGCTCACTCTTGATATTCGGACTATCCATCAAAGTATTGCTCACTTAAAACATAGTTAGTCCAAACTCATAATTCAATATCTTCATATAATCTATTAAGTACATCTATGTAGTATAAGTATCATTCTTTTTGTCTTATATTTGTCATAATCAAAACTTAACATATTAAATCATTAGGACAAACTTATTTCCACAATCTTCCCATTTTTTATGATGACAAATTACCAAAGAAAAATATATTGAGCAATATAAGCATATTAAACATTAAGCACAAGAACATATTTTTCTTTCCAATTCTCACTCCCCCTATTTGACATCAACAAAAAGGTTTAGAAAGAAAAGATAATATTTTCTCTCCCTTTATAGGCAAAACTCATGTTGACAAAAAGAGTAGGATTATCAAAACCAAAAATTTTTTCAATTTATTCAAAACATAACTATCTCCCCCTATTTGATTCTACATATGATTCAATAACAGAGAGATGAAACAAGCATGCTTTCAAGAGATAATAGATTATGCATGCAATGCTTGACATATTTTGGTATATCAACATTTAGTATATGATAGCAATAAAACAATTTATGTAAACAAACAAGGATATAAACCAAGAGATATAAACAACTTAAGAGCTAGGCTCCCCCTTATTGAATCACAAGATGGATACAGTGGAATATGTATGTCAAAACCATGTAAGCACATTATCATAAAGTAAAGTAAGGCAAAAGTTACTTATTTTTAATCCATCAATCAAAAACTATTTTAAAACTTTTTCCCATTTCAAAAAGAATTTTATAAAAGCACATTACATTTTCAAAAGCATTTTAAAACATGATTCAAGTTTATCGAGAAACACATGATCATCATCAAAACTTATATAGGCATTTTGGACAAACAATGATCATGTTAGGCATGTTAAGGCATAACACAACTCTCTACTTCTCCAAATATCACATGATATTCAATTTAAAACATAAAAAAAGGATAAGAGATTGATATCACCAAAAGTGTACTCTTTGAATTTTTGTAGGTAACTTCAACTTCCATGCCTTAAGGCTCCTTGAGAATGTTGTGGTTGTCCATGTCATTCTTTTTATGTTTTCATCACTCTTGGAGAACTTGGACCATTTCAAATTTTTTGAATCTCAAGTGGCATAGTTGTATTTCACTTCAATGCATGCTTGAGCTAACATTCACCCTACAACATATTTCAAAGTACTTTCTTTGGTATCTACTAATTTTGGATCCATAGAGGTTAGTCATTGAATATATTCATTAAAGTTCATCAATAATTCAACAACAATTCAACAAGGTCAATCATTATGTCAAACACATAAGCAAATAAGCATTCAAAATAGTAAGGTAAAATAGCAAATGAGTTCACAAGGGCAAAAGATATTTCATTTCATTGATCGATTTAGCCAAGTATGTAACACCCTCCCTAGGGTATCACATGTCTGACTCCCGACTCAAAATCTAAAAGAAGTTCGCACAAAGTTTGAGTTATAAAAGATGGGTTTTAAATTTTTTTCTTTTCACAGAAACATAAACTTACTGAAATTCATAAGTATTATTGAAAATATATTTAGTATACAATATTGACACCAATTAATATTTAACAATTTAAAGAGAAATATAAAACTAACAGACTCTTTTTTTTTTAACAATAGCAAACCCTATGATGGGTCCTACTTAATAGCACGGTATAACACTAACGAGAAAACTTAACATACTTATTCCTTCTTGTATCCATCTTGATGCATTAGACATCTGTTCTATGTCGACACTGCACGCTATCAAATCTGGATGTCCATTCCTCCCTGTTGTCACCAATCTCAGAATATTTATCACCCATATTTCTAAGACAAGTCATTCCATCTATTATATAGTTTTTTACCAATACAGACACAGCAAGACAACATAGCAAAGAGGTGAGATCACCTACACCAATACTAACATGGCAGCACAGAGATAACACAAACAACAATATTATACAGGGATATCATACCAGACTTCTAATAATATATTCAATATTAATCAACTATCATCATCCAATCATATATCAATTCAATTATCATAAACAACAATTACGATAATGCCCTCAACATTGTCTAATTATCATCATCATCATTATCATCCAAGTATTCAAAACAATTGTCATAGCCAATATTCCTCAATTAATATATCAAACAGTTATAAATGCTCAGATTCATGCATGTGCACATAGACTCGATTTTTCAAAAACAACTCCATGGAAGTTTTCACAATTTCGAGAAGAATGCTCTAGTTAATTGCCCAGCCTAAGCCCACAGACAATCTCCCAGTCGTTGAAAAGAATTGTGTTCTTGTTCTCTTGAAAAACAAACCCTTTGTTTATTTTCCATACTCTTCAAATCATCTATTTTCATCCTTCATGAAAATATTAATTTGTGAACACCTATTTAGAGGTGTCTTGGCCGAAATTTACCATGTTCTAGGGACCCAAAAATCAATTCCCTTGTTCTTGAAAAATTTCAACATAAACTCTAATCAAGGGCATCAAAACCGTAGCCCCTTCCTTTGGCAATTGGAGCCAAAAATTGATTTCTTTTCCATCATCACATCATGACATACACATACATATTTCATCATATATACCATAAGCTACCATAAGCATGCCATAATCAAAAGCAATAAATCACGCAAATCATACAAAGCGTGAACAAATAAATCAAACACATAAACACCCACAAATAATTACATGACCATGGATATGAATCCTCACATGGATTCACTATCCATCAAATATAAGACCATCTCTCACCACCATACTTGGTTGGTGAGATGGATCTCCCTCTTACCTCTTGAAGATCCTCAAAAGCTCTTTGTTTTGCTTCTTTTTCCAAGTCCTTCACCACCAAGGGCTTCTCAAATACAAAACAAAATACATAGAAATTAGTATACTAAGCTTGATTAAGAGGAACCATGGATCAAACATGGTTTAGATCATGAAAAAGAAGAGAAGAAATGAAGTTTCCTTACACTTCACCTCAAAAACCTTAGAACTTTGCTCTTGAAGAAAGTCCTTGAAAATGAATGATTTAGAGAAAGTCTCCAACATGAAAGTTGTTTAGAATATCATGTAGATTCAAGATCTACGGTTGAATGAAATTAAAAGAGATTGGAGAGTGGTTTTAAGTGTCTTGGCCGAATGGTGTGTTTAGGAGAAGAGAATGGAGTTTTTGTGTTTTGTTTTGGAGAAGATCATGAATAGAAAGGCAATTATGATACAAATGATAGAAAACAACAATTTTGGTCTTCTTTGGAGTGTATGGCCGTAGCTTCACTTGGAGAGAAAGAAGAGAATATTTTTGCTAAGTTATTTTGCATGCAACTTGCAATAATGGGAAAAAGTGATAGATTATTGTCTTCATCTTTTTCTTTGGCCTAAAAAACCTACTCAAAATTATCCCCCCTTTCCTTTGCATCTCCAAAACCGTCCCCCCCTCCAAGTAGTCTTCTAAGGATGCAAACAAAATAATAAAGGAACATAATTGACTAAAGCAAAGCATAATTGACTAAAGCAACTAATAATACATTAAAACTTTTCCTTTAGCTTCATAAGAAGCATAAAACCGTCCCCCCCTCTCATTATGCATTCAATAATGTTGTCATCATTATTGGCCACCATCTAGAGCATTTTAGACCATTGATTAATTCAATGGTTAGGATTTTAGGTAGACTTTTGATTTAGAAGACTTAATCTAGGCCATTGGATCTTTCTCTTTGAAATTCTAGCCATTAGATGCATCTCCAAAAATGAAGGGTCAAGATTACTCCTTCTTACTTTTAATCCAAGGGTCATAATTAGTCTTTGCTAATTTTTAAGACCAAATCTCCACCATTGATTAAATTTACATCCAATGGTCATAAATGGTCCTTGTTACTTTACAAGACCAATTCTCCACCCTTAATTAATTTTTCATCCAATGGTCATAAATGGTCTTTGTCACTTTTTGAGACCAAATCTCTACCATTGATTAAATCCATATCCAATGGTTACAAATGGTCATAGCCACTTTATATGACCAATTCTACACCGTTGATTAAATCGATGGTTGATATCAAAGCCTTCCTAACTAAGCTTATTCTCACACCATTGATTAAATCAATGGTGATTATCCAATGCTTCTTTATTAAGTTTGTTTCTTAACCGTTGATTAAATCAATGGTTAATTTTCAAACTAAGTATTCTCATCCAAGGGTACAAATCAAGTCAAGCCCTCTTTGTTGACTACGCAATTTAATTTTTATTTTTATCTGCTATAACCCTACAAAAATTATATTTACTGTATTTTTATCATCTGATAAATTAAATACAGTACAAAACACAGTACAAGAAATTTTCTAAAACTGTTTCCGGATTCAGGTTTAGTAAGATCCCCTGTGTCAGTCTAAATAGTACAAATTTTTCTATACGTAAAAAATTTTTTACGTTTTAGGACTCATCCCGGGCCCACGTAGGACCATTGGGACCCACAAACAGTCCAAAAACGGTCGGAGTATCATAAAAATTTCATAATCACCCATAAAATCACAAAAATTAGAAAACGCACAAATATCAAATCAGATTACGTAAAATAATTAAAACCTAATGGTAAAAATTAAATTACGTAAAGTTTTCCCCAGCCCGAAAATTTTTATTTTCCTAACACGAAGTAAATTACTCAAAACGATCAAATACGCTGACGGAATAATCAAAATAATTTTACAGTATCCAGAAATCACTAAACAGTAAAATTCTGTTAACTGTCAAAATTACTGTCAACTATTTAGGAAATTTAGGGTGTTACAATACTCCCCCTCTAAAAAGAAATTTCATCCTCGAAATTTGATAAACATGATTTCACACCCTTGGAATAAATATAAATATTCCTCTTTCATCTTTTCTTCCAGTTCCCTCGTAGTTTCACCTCTTACATTATTCCAAATGATTTTAACCAATGAAAGTTCTTTATCTCTTGTCCACTTCTATGAATTTCCATTACCGTCTTAACTTTTCACACTGACGAACCTCTTCAACTTTTGAAGAATCCACCACACTTTCGCTACGCCACTTTGATACGTTAACACAGATACAAAAAATAGAAATATCCTTTCTTGCAAGATATTCCTTCAATTGTAGGAGATGAAAGAAAACATCATGGAAGATAACAAAACGAATTGAACCTGTTATCGAAAATATCCAGCAAAGAATTGGATGTAACCCGAATTTTCAAGAATAGATTTTCTCTGAATTACTCACACTTTGTTGAAATAATCTCATAAGATATGGTTGGAAAATAACCAATCCATTTTCAAAGATCACGTCTGTTTATGAAACAGATCAAACTAAAACAAAGATTTGATCTATAACAATAGTTTGAATAACTTGAGTAGCTCGATCGGCTAAGAATAGAAACAGAAAGAAATAGACCAGAGAATTATGGATAACTCTAAAATATAATTGATCTACTCAATCATATTACACAAAGAACAGATTTCCTCCCAAAGATATACACTATGATCAAAGAATTACCTCTTGCAGTACAGTCTCCCTTGTTTAGGTCTTCAGCTTAGAACACTCTCGTTCCGCTTAGAGTAACAATTTTCCTTATCATCCAAGATTTTACTAACAGAAAACTCTGTTTTCAAAGAGCATAATCTCTGGGAAAATGTGTCCAACTTTTCTGCAAATTGTTTCCTTGACGTACATTCCTTCATTAAGTACCTTCTTTCACATCACTTACTGCTTTTGGTTTCCTCAATGGTTGTAAATACATCTTCCATCGAAATCAATTACTTTCTCAATATCCTAAAAAAAATACCAGGTTCCAAAATTACGAAATCTTATATTCCAAGAATGATTCTCTTCCATCAGATCCTGAACTTCAACTTCTAGTTTCCGCTGTTCAGCGATCCTCTGCTCGTGCAGTCGTCTTTCCACATTGCTCTCGTTGCTCCCATAGCTGCAACTGCATTACTAGTAACATGTTCCACTTCCACACAAGTATAACTATCCTGAGCCATTTCCCTTTTTTTTCTCGTGGCGTGCGGATCGAAATACAATGGATCTGATATCCATTATAAATAACATTGTTTCCTTTCGGAAAACAAACACACAGAAAACACAACACAAGCAAAACAGACCTAACCACAAACTCCAAAAGACTCAAACCGTGCTCTGATACCAACTAATGTAACACCCTCCCTAGGGTATCATATGTCTGACTCCCGACTCAAAATCTGAAAGAAGTTCACACAAAGTTTGAGTTATAAAAGATGAGTTTTAAATTTTTTTCTTTTCACAGAAACATAAACTTACTGAAATTCATAAGTATTACTGAAAATATATTTAGTATACAATATTGACACCAATTAATATTTAACAATTTAAAGAGAAATGTAAAACTAACATACTCTTTTTTTTTTAACAGTAGCAAACCCTATGACGGGTCCTACTTAATAGCACGGTATAACACTAACGAGAAAACTTAACATACTTATTCCTTCTTATATCCATCTTGATGCATCAGACATCTGTTCTATGTCGACACTGCACGCTATCAAATCTGGATGTCCACTCCTCCATGTTGTCACCAATCTCAGAATATTTATCACTCGTATGTCTAAGATGTAACACCCCAAATTTTCGTATCTCTTAAACAGTAATTTTGACAGTTAACAGAATTTTACTGTTTAGTAATTTCTGTGCACTGTAAAAAATTTTTGTTTATTCCATCAGCGTATTTGATCGTTTTGAGTGATTGACTCCGTGTCAGGAAAATAAAAAATTTTCGGGCCAGAGAAAACTTTACGTAATTTAATTTTTACCATTAGGTAATTATTTTACGTAATCTGATTTGATATTTGTGCGTTTTCTAATTTTTGTGATTTTTGTGGATGATTATGAATTTTTTTAACTGTATGTGGGCCCAGGTGGTCTTATGTGGGCCTAGGTGACCTTACGTGGGCCCAGGTGGGTCCCGCAAAGCAAAAAATTTTTTACGCATAGAAAAATTTGTACTGTTTAGACGAAGACATGGGATCTTACTAAACCTGAATCCGGAAACAGTTTTAGAAAATTTTATTGTACGGTGTTTTGTACTGTATTTAATTATCGGATGATAAAAATACAGTAAAAATATTATTTGTAGGATACAAGAATAAATATTATACTGCGTAGTCAACAAAGAGAGCTTGACTTGATTTATACCCTTGGATGAGAATACTTAGTTTGAATATTAACCATTGATTTAATCAAAGGTTAAGAAACAAACTTAATAAAGAAACCTTGGATAATAACCATTGATTTAATCAATGGTATGAGAATAAGCTTAGTTAGGAAGGCTTTGATATCAACCATAGATGTAATCAAAGGTGTAGAATTGGTCTTGAAAAATGACAAAGACCATTTATAACCACTTGGATTTAGATTAAATCAAGGGTGGAGATTTAATCTTAAAAAGTAACAAAGACCATTTATGACCATTGGATGAAGAATCAATCAATGGTGGAGATTTGGTCTTCTAAAGTAGCAAAGACTAATTAGGACCCTTGGATTTAAAGTTTGAAGGAGCAATCTTGACCATTAATTTTGGAGACACATCTAAGGGCTAGAATTTAAAGGAGAAAGATCCAATGACCTAGATTAAGTCTTCTAACCTACCTAAATCTACCTAAATCCTAACCATTGAATTAATCAATGGCTAGAAATGCTTCAAATGGTGGCAAATAATGAAGACAACTTTATTGAATGCATTATGAAGAGAAGGTGATGGTTTTGGAGTGTTTAGAAGACAAAGAGACAAGCTTTATGTCATTTTTGCATGTCTTGGTCAAGTTAGACATCATAATGGCTTACTTTTGATTTTTGCACTCCAAGGAGAATGCTTGAAGGGGGGGCATGGTTTTGGTGCTGTATGAAGGAGTTTGGAAGACCATAATTTCATGCTTTAGTCACTATTGTCTTCCTTGGTCTTCATTGATTCATTTTTAAGAAGGAAACTTAGAAAATTTTCTCTCCATCTCCTTTCTCCTCTAGGTTTCGGCCAAGCCCTCCAAGAGCACCTTCCATCACTCAAAAATTTCATCCAACTTGATTTTCTAAACCTAAACATCATTCTAAGAACATCTCTAGTTATGAGTTTTTCCAAAATCATTCATCTTGATCTTCAAATTCAAGCTTCAAGTTTCTATCAAAAATCAAAAATTTCATCTTTGTTCTGCAAGAGATATCATTCAGTCAAAACCCCTAAAATCACCATCCAATCTCTTTTAATTTCATCCAACCATAGATCTTGAATCTACATGATGTTCTAAGCAACTTTCATATTGAAGATTTTCCCTAAATCATTCATCTTCATGGACTTTCTTCAAGATCAAAGTTATTGGGTTTTTGAGGTGAAGTATGAGGAAACTTCATTTTCTTCTCTCTTTTTCATGATCTAAACCATGTTTGATCCATGGTTCCTCTTAATCAAGCTTGATATGTTAATTAACTTGTGTTTTGTTTTGTATTTGAGAAGCCCTTGGTGGTGAAGGACTTGGAAAAAGAAGCAAATCAAGAAGCTTTTGGAGATCTTCAAGAGGTAAGAGGGAGATCCATCTCACCAACCAAGTATGGTGGTGAGAGATGGTATTTTATTTGATGGATGTGGAATCCATGTGAGGATTCATATCCATGGTCATGTAATTAATTTGTGGGTGTTTATGAGCTTTGATTAATTTTCTATGCTTGATATGCTTTGCATGATTTTATAGCTTTGATGATATGCTTGATATGTTATACATGCTTTTATGGCTTTGATGGTATGCTTATATTATTTATGATGACATATATATGTATATGCCATGACTTGATGGTAGAAAGGAAATTGATTTTTGGCTCCAATAGCCAAGGAAGAGCTACGGTTTTGATGCCCTTGATTATGGTTCATGTTGAAAATTTTCAAGAACAAAAGAATTGATTTTTGAGTACTTAGAACATGGTGGATTTCGAACAAGACACCTCAAAATAGGTGTTCACAAAATTAATATTTTCTTGAATGATAAAAATGGATGTTTAGAAAAGTAAGGAAAATAAACAAAGAATTTATTTTTCAAAGAGTACATGAATACGGTTTTAGAAGGATTTTTATTGATTTATTTTGTGTAAAAAGTTTCTAAGTGTTTTACTAAACATAAGATTTAAATGAAAATAGCAATGATAATTTTAAGGATTTGCAAAGAAAGTGAAAAAGGATTTATAAGGAAAGTAAAAATGAATTTGAACAAATGGGTTTGGTTTTTATGACCATCGGTATTTCGATTTTGAAAATAAAGAATTTTTAATGGTTTTGTTTGTGTAAAACCATATCAATTTAGGAGGAAAATATTTGATGGCTTCAATGGCCAAAGACTCTACGATTTTTGGAGGTTGGAATAATTTTGGTTTTATGAAACAAAGTAATTTTCAAGTGGAAACAAAATGTTTGAACAAAATGTTTTAGTATAAGGATTTTGGAAAGGGAAATCAAAGTATTTTATCACTTGAGAAATGAACTTTCATATGAAAATGAAAAAGAAAAGTTGCAAGGGTTTGAATCTTAATTTGTTTTGAAGAGAATTGATTTTAGAATTGATTTGGGAAAAATGGAGAATATAATGGTGTTTTGAAAATTTACTAACGTATAACTTATTTTCAAGTTTTGAAATACGTTAGAAAATATCAAGTTTTGAAACGTTGATTTACATCAATGGAAAAGTGATTTTGTGAATTATATTTTGAAAAAGAATTTCTTGAGTAAAGAATCATAAAAATATTTTCTTGAGTAAGAAAATATATTAAATGAAGTATAAAGTTATATTATTTTGAGAAAAGTTAAAAAGGAATTTTTAAAGGTCAAAAATATTTTTGTAATGAAATTATGGTGAAAAATTATTTATGTATCTTAAAAACGTGATTTTTTAAGTTGTGATATAGAAAAATATTTCTATGTGATTTTAAATACGTTGAAATATTTATACGCAATTTGAATTTACGTCTAAATATTTTACGTGATTTGAACTACTGTTGATAAATCACTACGTGATTGAATAGCAATAGAATATTTTTATGCGATTGTGAAAATGGGGGAAAATTGTTATGAGATTTGGAAAGTGTTTTAAATATTTTGAGAATGATAGAAAATGATTTACGTAACGTAAAAGAATGATTTTTAAGTTACGCGATTTTGAAACAGTGGAAAAATACTATGCGATTTGAGAAACGTATGTTTTTACGCGATTGAGAAAAACATTAAAAATTAGTACGTGGTTTAAAAGTGCAACAGAAGAGTTGCAACATTTTGAAAACGTAACAGAAATGTTACAAAATTTTGTAAACGTAACAGTAGTGTTATGGTATTGTAAAAACGTAATAAAAACATTTTGGAATTTTAAAAACGTAACAAAAGTGTTACGGTATTGTGAAAATATAAAAAAGTGTTATGGTATTGTGAAAACATAACGAAACGTTTTGGATTGTGAAAACGTAATCGAAATGTTACGCGATTGTGAAAATACGGTAAAAGTGTTTTACAAGTATGAAAACGTGATAACATGATTTTCGCTGTTGTAAATACAGTATGATTACTGTGGAACCAGTGTATAAACGTTGTGTGAGAAAATGACGTGTTTTGCCTGTGATTGGCATTTGGTGCATTATACATGCATTGAAAAAATATGTATTGAGGCATATGATTGAACAAATGAAATTAGAAAAGATTTGGACCTTTGGGGTTGGACTTGCACGGATATACTCGTGCATTGTATATGGCCCTTGTGGTCGAAGAGGGAATGAGAATTGATAGTGAGGTCTATGATGGATCTTGGGGGCGTCGAGGCGCGGCGGTCGACTAGTGGACAGCTGGCGAGTACCCTGTGCCACTTGACGATGCAGTCTGTTGCAATGCATTGACGATACCCGACAAGAACACAATTCTTTTCTACGACTGAGAGATTTTCTTTGGGCTAAGGCTGACAATTGACCAGAGCATTCTTCTTGAAATTTTGAAAACCTCCATGGAGTTGTTTTTGAAAAACTGAGTCTTTGTGCACATGCATAAATCTGAGCATTTATATCTGTATGATATATTAATTGAGGAATATTGGCTATGACAATTGTTTTGAATACTTGGATGATAATGATAATAATCATGTTGATGGCATTATTGTGATTATTGTGTGATGATAATAATGTTAATGGTATGATGATGATAGTTGATTAATGTTGAGTGCATTATTGGAATTTTGGTATGATATATATGGTATGTTGTTTGTGTTATCTCTGTGCTGCAATATTAGTATTGGCGTAGGTAATCTCACCTCTTTGTTATGTTGTTTTGCTGTGTCTGTACTATTAAAATCAAATAATAGAATGATCGAGTTGCCTTAGACATAACGGGCGATGGATACTCTAATTGGTGACAATAATAAGGAGTGGACATTCAGGACTTGAAGGTGTGCAGTGTTGACAAAGAACAGATGTAGAACAGATGTCTGGTGCAACAAGATGGATACACAACAAAATAAGTATGATAAGTTTTAATGTTAGTGTTGTACCGTGCTATTAAGTAGGACCCGTCATGGGGTTTGCCACTGTAAAAAAAATCTGTTAATTTTATATTTCTCTTTAAATTGTGAAATATTAATTGGTGTCAATATTGTATATTAATCAGTTTAAATATATTTTCAATAATACTTATGAATTTCAGTAAGTTTATGTTTCAGTAAAGAAAGAAATTTTAAAACCCATCTTTTTATAACTCAAACCTTGTGTGAACTTCTTTACAGATTTTGAGTCAGGAGTCAGACATGTGATACCCTAGGGAGGGTGTTACATAAGACAACTCGTTCCATCTATTATATAGTTTTTTACCAATACAGACACAACAAGACAACATAGCAAAGAGGTGAGATCACCTACACCAATACCAATATGGCAATATAGAGATAACACAAATAGCAATATCATACAGGGATATCATACCAGACTTCCAATAATATATTCAATATTAATCAACTATCATCGTCCAATCATATATCAATTCAATTATCATAAACAACAATTATGATAATGCCCTCAACATTGTCTAATTATCATCATCATCATCCAAGTATTCAAAACAATTGTCATAGCCAATATTCCTCAATTAATATATCAAACAGATATAAATGCTCAGATTCATGCATGTGCACATAGACTCAGTTTTTCAAAAACAACTTCATGGAGGTTTTCACAATTTCGAGAAGAATGCTCTGATTAATTGTCCAGCCTAAGCCCACAGACAATCTCCCAGTCGTTGAAAAGAATCGTGTTCTTGTTCTCTTGAAAAACAAACCCTTTGTTTATTTTCCATACTCTTCAAATCATCCATTTTCATCCTTCATGAAAATATTAATTTGTGCACACCTATTTAGAGGTGTCTTGGCCGAAACTTACCATGTTCTAGGGACCCAAAAATCAATTCTCTTGTTCTTGAAAAATTTCAACATAAACTCTAATCAAGGGCATCAAAACCGTAGCCCCTTCCTTTGGCCATTGAAGCCAAAATTTGATTTCCTATCCATCATCACATCATGGCATACACATATATATTTCATCATATATACCATAAGCTACCATAAGCATGCCATAATCAAAAGCAATAAATCATGCATATCATACAAAGCATGAACAAATAAATCAAACATATAAACACCCACAAATAATTACATGACCATAGATATGAATCCTCACATGGATTCACCATCCATCAAATATAAGACCATCTCTCACCACCATACTTGGTTGGTGAGATGGATCTCCCTCTTACCTCTTGAAGATCCTCAAAAGCTCTTTGTTTTGCTTCTTTTTCCAAGTCCTTCACCACCAAGGGCTTCTCAAATACAAAACAAAATATATAGAAATTAGTATACTAAGCTTGATCAAGAGGAACCATGGATCAAACATGGTTTAGATCATGAAAAAGAAGAGAAGAAATGAAGTTTCCTTACACTTCACCTCAAAAATCTTAGAATTTTGCTCTTGAAGAAAGTCCTTGAAAATGAATGATTTAGAGAAAGTCTCCAACATGAAAGTTGTTTAGAATATCATGTAGATTCAAGATCTACGATTGGATGAAATTAAAAGAGATTGGAGAGTGGTTTTAAGTGTCTTGGCCGAATGGTGTGTTTAGGAGAAGAGAATGGAGTTTTTGTGTTTTGTTTTGGAGAAGATCATGAATAGAAAGGCAATTATGATACAAATGATAGAAAACAACAATTTTGGTCTTCTGTGGAGTGTATGGCCGTAGCTTCACTTGGAGAGAAAGAAGAGAATATTTTTGCTAAGTTATTTTGCATGCAACTTGCAATAATGGGAAAAGGTGATAGATTATTGTCTTCATCTTTTTCTTTGGCCTAAAAAACCTACTCAAAATTGTTCCCCCTTTCCTTTGCATCTCCAAAACCATCCCCCCCTCCAAGTAGTCTTCTAATGATGCAAACAAAACAATAAAGAAACATAATTGACTAAAGCAAAGCATAATTGACTAAAGCAACTAATAATACATTGAAACTTTTTCTTTAGCGTCATAAGAAGCATAAAACCATCCCCCCTCTCATTATGCATTCAATAATGTTGTCATCATTATTAGCCACCATTTAGAGCATTTTAGACCATTGATTAATTCAATGGTTAGGATTTTAGGTAGACTTTTGATTTAGAAGACTTAATCTAGGTCATTGAATCTTTCTCCTTGAAATTCTAGCCATTAGATGCATCTCCAAAAATGAAGGGTCAAGATTACTCCTTCTTACTTTTAATTCAAGGGTCATAATTAGTCTTTGCTACTTTTTAAGACCAAATCTCCACCATTGATTAAATTTACATCCAATGGTCATAAATGGTCCTTGTTACTTTACAAGACCAATTCTCCACCCTTAATCAATTTTTCATCCAATGGTCATAAATGGTCTTTGTCACTTTTTGAGACCAAATCTCTACCATTGATTAAATCCATATCCAATGGTTACAAATGGTCATAGCCACTTTATATGACCAATTCTACACCGTTGATTAAATCGACGGTTGATATCAAAGCCTTCTTAACTAAGCTTATTCTCACACCATTTATTAAATCAATGGTGATTATCCAATGCTTCTTTATTAAGTTTGTTTCTTAACCGTTGATTAAATCAATGGTTAATATTCAAACTAAGTATTCTCATCCAAGGGTACAAATCAAGTCAAGCCCTCTTTGTTGACTACGCAGTATAATTTTTATTTTTATCTGCTATAACCCTACAAAAATTATATTTACTGTATTTTTATCGTCCGATAAATTAAATACAGTACAAAACACAGTACAAGAAATTTTCTAAAACTGTTTCCGGATTCAGGTTTAGTAAGATCCCCTATCTCAGTCTAAACATTACAAATTTTTCTATGCGTAGAAAAATTTTCACGTTTTAGGACTCATCCCGGGCCCACGTAGGACCACTGGGACCCACAAACAATCCAAAAACGGTCGGAGTATCATAAAAATTTCATAATCACCCATAAAATCACAAAAATTAGAAAACGCACAAATATCAAATCAGATTACGTAAAATAATTAAAACCTAATGGTAAAAATTAACTTACGTAAAGTTTTTCCCAGCCCGAAAATTTTTATTTTCCTAACACGAAGTAAATTACTCAAAACGATCAAATACGCTGATGGAATAATCAAAATAATTTTATAGTATCCAGAAATCACTAAACAGTAAAATTCTATTAACTGTCAAAATTACTGTCAACTATTTAGAAAATTTAGGGTGTTACAATACTCCCCCTCTAAAAAGAAATTTCATCCTCGAAATTTGATAAACATGATTTCACACCCTCGGAATAAATATAAATATTCCTCTTCCATCTTTTCTTCCAGTTCCCTCCTAGTTTCACCTCTTACATTATTCCAAATGATTTTAACCAATGAAAGTTCTTTATCTCTTGTTCACTTCTATGAATTTCCATTACCGTCTTAACTTTTCACACTGACGAACCTCTTCAACTTTTGAAGAATCCACCACACTTCCGCTACACCACTTTGATACGTTAACACAGATACAAAAAATAGAAATATCCTTTCTTGCAAGATATTCCTTCAATTACAGGAGATGAAAGAAAACATCATGGAAGATAACAAAACGAATTGAACCTGTTATCGAAAATATCCAGCAAAGAATTGGATGTAACCCGAATTTTCAAGAATAGATTTTCTCTGAATTACTCACACTTTGTTGAAATAATCTCATAGGATATGGTTGGAAAATAACCAATCCATTTTCAAAGATCACGTCTGTTTATGAAACAGATCAAACTAACACAAAGATTTGATCTATAACAATAGTTTGAATAACTTGAGTAGCTCGATCGGCTAAGAATAGAAACAGAAAGAAACAGACCAGAGAATTATGGATAACTCTAAAATATAATTGATCTACTCAATCATATTACACAAAGAACAGATTTCCTCCCAAAGATATACACTATGATCAAAGAATTACCTCTTGCAGTACAGTCTCCCTTGTTTAGGTCTTTAGCTTAGAACACTCTCGTTCTGCTTAGAGTAACAATTTTCCTTATCATCTAAGATTTTACTAACAGAAAACTCTGTTTTCAAAGAGCATAATCTCTGGGAAAATGTGTCTAATTTTTCTGCAAATTGTTTCCTTGACGTACATTCCTTCATTAAGTACCTTCTCTCACATCACTTACTATTTTTGGTTTCCTCAATGGTTGTAAATACATCTTTCGTCGAAATCAATTACTTTCTCAATATCCTAAAAAAAATACCAGGTTCCAAAATTACGAAATCTTATATTCCAAGACTGATTCTCTTCCATCAGATCCTGAACTTCAACTTCTAGTTTTCGCTGTTCAGCAATCCTCTATTCGTGCAGTCGTCTTTCCACATTGCTCCCGTTGCTCCCGTAGCTGCAACTGCATTACTAGTAACATGTTCCACTTCCACACAAGTACAACTATCCCGAGTCATTTCTCTTTTTTTTCTCGTGGCGTGCGGATCGAAATACAATGGATCTGATATCCATTATAAACAACATTGTTTCCTTTCGGAAAACAAACACAAAGAAAACATAATACAAGCAAAATAGACCTAACCACAAACCCCAAAAGACTCAAACCGTGCTCTGATACCAACTAATGTAACACCCTCCCTAGGGTATCATATGTCTGACTCCTGACTCAAAATCTGAAAGAAGTTCACACAAAGTTTGAGTTATAAAAGATGGGTTTTAAATTTTTTTCTTTTCACAGAAACATAAACTTACTGAAATTCATAAGTATTACTGAAAATATATTTAGTATACAATATTGACACCAATTAATATTTAACAATTTAAAGAGAAATGTAAAACTAACAGACTCTTTTTTTTTTAACAGTAGCAAACCCTATGACGAGTCCTACTTAATAGCACGGTATAACATTAACGAGAAAACTTAACATACTTATTCCTTCTTGTATCCATCTTGATGCATCAGACATCTGTTCTATTTCGACCCTGCACGCTATCAAATCTGGATGTCCACTCCTCCATGTTGTCACCAATCTCAGAATATTTATCACTCGTATGTCTAAGACAACTCGTTCCATCTATTATATAGTTTTTTACCAATACAGACACAGCAAGACAACATAGCAAAGAGGTGAGATCACCTACACCAATACCAATATGGCAGTATAGAGAAAACACAAACAGCAATATCATACGGGGATATCATACCAGACTTCCAATAATATATTCAATATTAATCAACTATCATCGTCCAATCATATATCAATTCAATTATCATAAACAACAATTACGATAATGCCCTCAACATTGTCTAATTATCATCATCATCATCCAAGTATTCAAAACAATTGTCATAACCAATATTCCTCAATTAATATATCAAACAGATATAAATGCTCAGATTCATACAAGTGCACATAGACTCAGTTTTTCAAAAACAACTCCATTGAGGTTTTAATAATTTCGAGATGAATGCTTTGGTTAATTGCCCAGCCTAAGCCCACAGACAATCTCCCAGTCGTTGAAAAGAATCGTGTTCTTGTTCTCTTGAAAAACAAACCCTGTGTTTATTTTCCATACTCTTCAAATCATCCATTTTCATCCTTCATGAAAATATTAATTTGTGTACACCTATTTAGAGGTGTCTTGGCCGAAACTTACCATGTTCTAGGGACCCAAAAATCAATTCTCTTGTTCTTGAAAAATTTCAACATAAACTCTAATCAAGGGCATCAAAACCGTAGCCCCTTCCTTTGGCCATTGAAGCCAAAAATTGATTTCCTTTCCATCATCATATCATGGCATACACATACATATTTCATCATATATACCATAAGCTACCATAAGCATGCCATAATTAAAAGCAATAAATCATGCAAATCATACAAAGCATTAACAAATAAATCAAACACATAAACACCCACAAATAATTACATGACCATAGATATGAATCCTCACATGGATTCACCATCCATCAAATATAAGACCATCTCTCACCACCATACTTGGTTGGTGAGATGGATCTCCCTCTTACCTCTTGAAGATCCTCAAAGGCTCTTTGTTTTGCTTCTTTTTCCAAGTCCTTCACCACCAAGGGCTTCTCAAATACAAAGCAAAATACATAGAAATTAGTATAGTAAGCTTGATTAAGAGGAATCATGGATCAAACATGGTTTAGATCATGAAAAAGAAGAGAAGAAATGAAGTTTCCTTACACTTCACCTCAAAAACCTTAGAACTTTGCTCTTGAAGAAAGTCCATGAAAATGAATGATTTAGAGAAAGTCTCCAACATGAAAGTTGTTTAGAATATCATGTAGATTCAAGATTTACGGTTGGATGAAATTAAAAGAGATTGGAGAGTGGTTTTAAGTGTCTTGGCCGAATGGTGTGTTTAGGAGAAGAGAATGGAGTTTTTGTGTTTTGTTTTGGAGAAGATCGTGAATAGAATGGCAATTATGATACAAATGATAGAAAACAACAATTTTGGTCTTCTTTGGAGTGTATGGCCGTAGCTTCACTTGGAGAAAAAGAAGTTGAATATTTTTGCTAAGTTATTTTGCATGCAACTTGTAATAATGGGAAAAGGTGATAGATTATTGTCTTCATCTTTTTCTTTGGCCTAAAAAACCTACTCAAAATTGTCCTCCCTTTCCTTTGCATCTCCAAAACCATCCCCCCCTCCAAGTAGTCTTCTAAGGATGCAAACAAAACAATAAAGGAACATAATTGACTAAAGCAAAGCATAATTGACTAAAGCAACTAATAATACATTGAAACTTTTTCTTTAGCGTCATAAGAAGCATAAAACCATCCCCCCTCTCATTATGCATTCAATAATGTTGTCATCATTATTAGCCACCATTTAGAGCATTTTAGACCATTGATTAATTCAATGGTTAGGATTTTAGGTAGACTTTTGATTTAGAAGACTTAATCTAGGTCATTGGATCTTTCTCCTTGAAATTCTAGCCATTAGATGCATTTCAATTCAAATACAAAGAATTCAACATATACAACAAATTCTTGAGAAATGAATGGGAAAACAGTAGAACCTTTCATATAGTTCGTGTTTCTTCGAATAGGATGTTCTTTATTCGAATAAACTTATGAAAACAACCAAATTTGGCTTTCTGCTAAACTTTATTTGAATACTAGTGCTGTTATTCGAGTAACATAGAAAAGATCAGGATTTAGCAACGCTTCTGTCAAGCGTTATTCGAATAAGGTATATCTTATTCGAATAAAACAAATAAGAAAACAGATTTAATAACTACAATAACCCATTATTCGAATAAAACTCCATTTATTCGAATAAGATCCATTTAAACATATAGCTACTAGAGGCTATTATTCGAATAAGCAACACTTTATTTGAATAAAACTACTTGAAATACACCAGATTGTTAGCAGAAAAAAACAATAAGCAAATTAAGATAAAAACAATCAAAGATTAAGAGACACATTTTAGCATACATGTTATGTAAGAACATAAATATATGATCATAAAGGATTATGAGATACATAAGCACTTTAAATCAACCAAGGATCATGTTAGAAAAAGATAAAACTAAGATAAAAGAAGTCTAACATGAAAACTCATTTTAAGTCATGATTGATCAAAACTCAAGCTCAAGGACATTATCATCAAACATGTCATTTCAAATATGGAGCATACTTATTTAGCATATTCAAGATATGTAGAGATATTTTCAAGACATAAAACTAGAAAAGTACTACTTTAAAGCAAGTTAAAGTACAAAACAAATCTCTATTTATCTAAAGATTGCAAGTCCAAGCTTCTTGGAGACAAAGAAGAGAGCTTGGAATTATTTCTGGTCATTGTACTTGGAGCAGCCACTTTCAAGATGTCAAAGTTAGCTCTGTGCCTTTAAACACACCTACAACACACTTCAATTTTTGACTTTTGGTACTTAAATTTTCTTGGGTCCTTGTGTGTTAGTTTTTTGGCTATTAATCCATTATGCTCTCATAAAGATCAATTTTTTCATAATATGTAAATTGAACACAAGAAGTTAAATAACTAATTGTCATTGAGCACATAGCCGATAACATGCTTATTTTGATGATATATAGATAAAACATAGCAAGCATACCTAGGCATTGTAGAATTTTATATACCAAGATATATAACATATCAATAAGCTATGGTACAAAAAAATGAACATAATTATGTGCTAAACATAATATTCAAATTTTACCTAGTGCACATGATTCGATCAATTACTTAAGGCCTACAAAGAATATATCTCAAATGCATTGACTTTACAAGTGAATGTACATGAAAGGTAAAAGCTTTTGATACCTTGGTTTTGGTAATCAATGAAATATTTTTTTCTTACCTATTACTTCTCTTTTGGAGTCTTGAATTTTACAAGTTCTACATTTTGTAATTAAGAAGTTTTGGTTTAAGTCATCTTCTTTCTTTGATCAAAATATCTACCATTGAGCTTTGGAACCATTCTCCTCGATGAATCCTTTTTCCGTTGACCAATTAGTCCATCCTTTTAAGAAATTTTCTGCATAATTGAAACACTATAAGGATATTTTGATATCCACTTCATCTTGGGTCCTTGAATGTTAGTACTAGGGCCTTTAAGATCTTTAGGAACCCATACTATACTATTTTTCATATAAGAATTTCTTCTATAATTGCATAAATAAGAAATATGTCCTAGATGATCACAAAAATTACAAACAATTAAATTTAATAATGGCTTGGTCCTTTGAAGATCATTTTCAAAAAACTTAAGTTTTTTGTTGTTTTTACATTCTAAACTATTTTTGTCATAAGTCTTGCTTGAATTTTTATGTGGAATAACATTAATTTTATTTTCATTAACAAGCGTGAAATATAAGTAATTAGAATCATTAGCTTTGGCAAATTCAGAATATAAGTCCTCAACTTGATTTTCTAAATCAACGCATTTTTCACAAGAAGTTGAGGTTTCGTATTTTAAAGGCATTTTCTCATCAATAAAAGCATATTCATTTTTTAAAGTCTCATTTTTATTTTCAATTGAGGAAATGTTTTCCAAACACGATAAGTTTTTCTTTTCTAAATTCAACAAACTATCATACAATTTATTATATGCACATTATAGCTCATAATAGGAAGGACAATAATCTAGTTTAACATTATTTATCTCAAAGTCCTTTTTAGCCAAATAGGAAGTAATCTCAATTTCTAGTGTACTTGGCTCTTTAAGAAAATCACAATCTTCCTCGTTGTTATCCTTCAATGATTGAAGAACATTTTCTTGAGGACATTTTTCAATATTGTCTTCCTCTAAAAACTTTTGCTCTTCTTACTCTCTATATATAACTTTATGCAAAAAAATCATTGTTAGAAAGATAAATAACATTCAAGAGCATCCCATATATCTTTAGCACTAGAGCAACTCTTAATTTTAGCATAAGTCTTATCATTCAAACAACTTCTCAACATTTGCATAGCTCTAATGATAAAAAAAAAAACATTTCTTGTCATAAGCATTCCAATCTTGTTTTGGTTTAGGAGAAAATCCATCAAGCACAACATCTCACAAATCCAAATCAACAAATTGCTTATAAAATTCTATTTTAATTTTTCAATAAACAAAATTCACACCATCAAAGAATGGGGGTTTATCAATTTCAAAACCTTCCATTTTTTTAAAAAAAAACTTTCAATGGTTGCCAACAAATAAGGATCTTTAACTCTAAGAGGTTAAGCTTTCAATAGAGCACGAAGCTCTGATACTACTTGTTAGCCATGACAACCATTACCAAAGAGAAGGGTGAATTGAGTGATCACAAATTTTAATACAACTTTGAGAAATTATGCATTTTGATATTTTTAATCAACACATGCAGCGGAATAAGTCTAACAAAGGTACAATTATTATAGATTACTCAAATATAACTTGGGTTATAGGATAAATCAAGCAAATAAGTTAAATATCAAATTCAACTCCAACATATATAATTAAAACACAAATGTAAAAGAGATAGAGTTGAGAAAAGCAAACACAGTATTTATCATGGTTCAGCCACCAACAACTTGTGGCTTACATCCAGTCCTTAAGTAAACCACTTGAGATTTTCCGCTATCACTTCAAGCTTGAATAGGTGTTTAAAACTTTTACAAACTAGTGCACTCAACACGCCTTGAGATACCTCACCCTTTGTGCTTGAACCTCAAAATAGGAATACCTCACCCTCTTTACAATGAATCAAAGTATAGAAGAAAAGAAACTCTCACAAAGAGTAATTAATACAAATTGAAGCACTATGAAGCTCTTTCAAGATATCCCAAATTTTGGCGAAAAAGAGCACAGGAGATAATAAAATATAAAACACGAATCAAAGCATAAGAGAACAGTTTTAGATTGTTAGGTATGTGTAAAAGATGACCCAAAAATATGTATTTATAGAGTTCTTTGAAATAGAGTTGTTGGGTATCATTTATTTCATCATTAAATATATAGAAAATAGTTGTTACGTGTTTTTTGGATCGTGTTATTCGAATAACACATTTGTTATTCGAATAAATCTACTTATAGCACACCAGGAAGTGTTTTCTGGAACTTGTTATTCGAATAACCCTTTGGTTATTCGAATAAATCTTTAAAAACACATTCTGGAACGTTTTCTAGGATGTGTTATTCGAATAACCCTTTGGTTATTCGAATAAATTTTTAAATACATGTTCTGGAACATTTTCTGGGGTGTGTTATTCGAATAACATATCCCTTATTCGAATAAGCCACTCTGGTTTCAAAAATTCACTTTAAATTATCATAACTTCTTCATTTTTCATCTGTTTAAAGCAAATAACCACTCATTGGAAAGATATTTGAGTTTCTTTTCAAATGGAATAAGTTTCAGAACAAAACTCAAAATATTTTGAAAGTTATGACCAAGAGAGTAACCAAAGGTCAGTTTTGTAAAAGTCAAACTTGACTATTTTTAATAGTTTTAAACTACCACCACAACTTGCTTTTCAAAACTTGTTTGTTGGGTACTTTACCATGCGAAAACCATTTGTAAAGATTTGAAAACATATTTAAGATATCCAAAAGGCTCCTTACATAAAGACCCTAAGTCCTATAAGCTATATCATTTAATCTTCATTTGGACTTGGTCTTTGACTTAGCTTTGTTATCAAACCTTTATGAAATAGGCATTCACATTCTCCTTCTGTTGAGTATAATTGAGATCTTTTGCTTTCTTGTTGCAATGCTCACTCTTGGTATTCAAACTATTCTTCAAAGTATTGCTCACTTAAAACATAGTTAGTCCAAACTTATAATTCAATATCTTCATAATCTATTAAGTACATCTATATAGTATAACTATCATTCTTTTTGTCTTGTATTTTTCATCATTAAAACTTAATATATTAAATTATTATGGCAAACTTATTTCCACAACTTCCTGCTAAGAACCCTCATTCAACCCAAGTATATGGACTTGGGTTTCTTTGTTCATGAAAAGTTTTAGTTTGTGCCCCTATTGGAACACCAATAGGTCCTAAGGCTTTGCACCTACCAGACAAACATCTACCTAGATTTAGTCAAGATGTTCTACTGCAACTTGGGACTTATTGGTGATAACATGGTGTCTGAAGTGAAGGGCCACAGGATTGTGATCACCCCAAGGGAATGGCTAGAACTCTTTGAGGTTCAACTCGAAGGAAAGAAATTTGTGGAGAATAGCTACAACTAGGATCCGTTCAAGAGAAAGGACGTAATCGAGGGAATGCTTAAACCAGATCTCGCGATGCCCGGGGGTGCCTTCACTGCTGGCAAGATGACATGCCAAGATAGGTTACTTCATTATGCCTATGCCCATATCCTCGCCCCTAGAGGAGGCAACTATGCTTATATGGGTGAGGATGATATCTTTGTGGTATGGGCCTTGAAGGAAATAATCAAAATCAACGAGCCTAACTTCATTATGCATCATATGATAAAGGTGAAGAACAAAGGGAATACGGATCTGCCATACGCTCTCTATATCTCTAGCTTCTTTTAGCGATACCAAGCTTTCGTGGCTTCTAAAGTCTCCAAGAAACTCACTCATCATAACACATTTGGATGCTCCACTCTTAATCACATGAAAATGAAAAAAGGGCAAGGAGTCTAGATATACAAAGATAAGGAAGTCGAAGCTGAAGATGACTTTGATCTTTCGGTGGATGAAGAACCTGCTGATGCTGCCCCTGTCACCAATGAACAACTCATGGCTATGATGAATGACTTAAGGGCGTACATGGAACATACAATGGGTGCTATGTATGATCGGATGGATACCATGGAGCATCACCAAGCTACCATGCAGCGGCAATTGGATGACATGGTGAGACACTTTCCTCCTCCACCGCTTTCGGAAGACTAGTTATAGGATTCCTAAGAACATGATTTCTTTGGCTATAGTTAATGATTGTTTTGTTAAACTGAAATGCAAATAGTGATGTATATGCTTAATGTAATTAGCTAACTTATTGATAAATGAATGAGATTTTTCCTTTTGAACTTTTTTGTGCATGCTTTGTTAATTTCATAATATTAGAGTTCTTGTTGATCTGTTGGATTTGTATGTATTACTGAATATTGAATATTGTTGGATTGTTACTGCCTTACATATATATCAAATGTTGAACTTGAATGAATATCAATTGTTTTAGCTCTATGCTGTCTCTTGCCCTATCCTTTTTATCATGACAAAAGAGAGAGAAAAACTTGAGTTCTTATGTTGAGAAAAAACAGGTTATCTTGGGATTCCAAAAGTAAGGGGGAGTTGCGCATCTCTGAATTAAAATCACCTCTTACAAAAAAAAGAGGGAGTAAGTCTCTCTAACAACGTTATGGATTCCAATTTGATATACTAACTCTTTTTTCAATGGTTGTTTGTCATCATCAAAAAGGAAGAGAATGCAATTGGCTATTGGCTATTGAAGATAGTTTTTATGATAACAAACATGAAGATGATAGAAAGATCAAGTCCAAGACCTTTCAAGAATAACATTAGGATTTAGATCATTTTGTAAAAGTAAAAGAGTTCACACTTAAGCTCCAAACATGTTTTTCAAGAACCCCAATAGCACACATGGTTTCTAAGTTTTTAAAATGAGTTTTGGTTCTTAAGAAATAGCTTTTAAGTGTGTAAAAGCTTGTTGGATCTTTTGAAAAAAAATTAGCAAAGTTTACAAAGCTGATTAAAGTGTTTTTCAGTAGGTCTATTTGAATAGAGGGTCACCTTATTCGAATAGCAAAAGTCAGAATGTCATGTTTTCCATTCCATCAAGCTTTATTCAGATAGAACAAAGTATCTATTCAAATAGAGGACTTAAAATGGCTACGCGCCTTTTATTTTTAAAAGGCTTTATTCAAATAGCCTTTGAGCCTATTCGAATAGGATGCTCCAAAAACCAAAATTTGTTGTGCTATGACGCATTTATTCGAATAGATATTCATCCAATTCGAATAGACTAGTTTCCAGAAATAAAAATTAACAACTAGTTACTTGTATTTAATGCTCCCAACCACTCCCAACGGTTCTTTAATGACTTGGGCTATAAATACAAGTCATTGGGCATTAAAAGAGAGTGGGAAATCATTCTGAAACATCTTGTTGAGCATTCAATATGAGTTTACCAGCCTTGAACATCATTACTCTATTTTTTAGCTTAAAAGTGTGTTTATCCTTCTACCCATAGAACTTCAACTTGTATAATCTACTCTTTTGAGAGTTTATCATTTAATCTTTCTTTGATTTCTTGTGTAAGAGGGTGAGGTATCCCTCAAGAGATAAAAGGGTAAGGTATCCCTTGATAAAGTAAAGGGTGAGGTATCCTTTGATACTAAAGAGGATGGGGTATCCTTCAAAAGTTGTAAGGGTGAGGCATCCCTTGTTTTGAGGCCCAAGCACATAAGGTGAGACATTCTAGAGGTGTGTTGAGTGCTCTTAGTTGTAAATGTTTCAAGCACCTGTTCAAGCTTGAAGGTTTAGTGAAAAATCTCGGGTGGTTCACTTGACTTGACATAAGTCACAAGAGGTGGCTGAAATGAGATAAATCTTATATTTGTTCTTCTCTACTCTATCTCATTTAATTTTATATGCTTACTTGAATTCTCTTCATCTTGGCTTGTTTATTTGTGAATAAAGTATTCAATTTCATCTATCTATTCACCTCAATTAATCAATAGCTTTAACAAAAATTAATATACAAATATTTTGTGAAAAATTTGTGAAAATCTTTTATAAACTCAATTCACCTGCTTTCCTCTTGATTTTTGAAGCCACTTGATAACACTAGATATGCATCAAGCCATGCCATTAAAAAAAACTAAGGAAAAATATTTATAGATCATCAAAAGAGGGGGGTCAAAAACAAAAAAAGGCATATTATATTGTAGGTAATCTCAGATTGAAAGTAAATAGCTTGGGTAATGGTGCGTTCTATTTCTATGCAACAAGTACACAACATATAACAACAAATGTAAAAGTAGATTACAAGAAAAAGCATAACAAGCACAAAAGAAATAACAAAAACACAAAAAAGGTGTTCACTTTTTTCCTGTTAAATAAAAAATGTTTAAACCTAGTGGAAATTGGAGGAACACAATGCCTGGCTTCAAACAAATCAAGTGATTGTAAGATCTTGTTGCTGTGCAATGCAACCGAGAAGGAGGCCAAAAGGAAATTTTGAGGAATTCATCCTGAAGGAGATTTCCCACGTTCAGTTTCCAATTGAATGCTATTTGCAATAAGAAAATGTCATTTTCAGATGTATCCAGCCTTTCATCCAGAACTGAACCTTGTCCATGGAGCTGCAAGTTCAGTTGATGCATCCTTGAGAAAATAGATTCATAGATTTCCCTTGATATTTTTAATAAGGACCTAAATTCCTTGAGAATATGAAGCCCTATGAAGAGTAAAAGAAAATAATATTGGGTGAGGAATCTGAAGAAGAAATAGGTTCTGACTTCTGATGCAGATTCGGATGAGGACAAAGATGATGAGTCTGATGAAGAATAAGGAAAAAAAACAAAACTCAAACAAATTATGTTCCTTTTGAAGAACAATATACTTAACCATTATGTCCAAGGAGCAGTTCATAAGCTTTTAAAAGTTAAGCTAGAGCCATGTCAAGAGATGGACTTGTGCTTATATATGCATTTGGAATATTGCAGCCAAGACAGAACTTAAATACTGTAGTCTTGTGGGGCAATGTTTCTGCATGATCAACAAAGTGTACTAGGAAAATATGAAGAAGTGATTTGGATATCTAGTCATTGGGCCCTTGCATCTCAAATTAGTGATTATCATTTGTTTCACAGTTTATAAACCACTAAAACAATTACCCTCTTATTATATATTTGACCAGTGATATTTATATTAATTTTAGTTTTTTTACTGGTACCCTTCTTTGTTTTACATCATAGAATCTGTCAAATTGTATGCTATTATGGCAGCAGGGTGCAGGCTCTTGGCTTGATAGGATTTGACGCTCAAGTGAGAACTAGAAATTTGACTCAGGAGATAGTTTTATAATTGATAGGCGCTTATACTACAGTAATATAACATGTGAAATCGTGATAAAAACTTGATCTTGTTGGTTCCTTTATTTGATCTACTTGTTCCCAACTGGGTCATGATGTTAACTGAAGACTATGCCAACCAACTGCAATAACCGTTTTAGAACAATTTAAGTACTAATTGATTCCCTATAATGTTTCTCTTTTCTTTTTCTTTGTCTATGTATTTCTTAGAAGAAATAATCGACTGGACATGGAATAGCTTCCAGTATTTCAAAACATTGTTTTAATTGTTTAACAGAAAACAAAAATAGTAATAGTAACCTAGAACAATAAATAACCATAGTGAATTAGTAATGGACTAATTAGAAGAAGTGCGGCAAAGAAGAATAACAACGGATTATGCATATAAGGAAACATCACGACGAATGCTGGGGATTATCAATCATCACAAGAGTCAAGAATGGAAGTGCAGTCAAATGAAATTACAGAGCTACCTTTCAAAACAATCAAAAGGTTAAACCAAGATGCAAGTGCAAGGGTGAATAACAAAGATCATTTCAACATTCATGAGAAAATACAAAAAATTTTATTTTATTTTTCCTGAAAAAACTTCTATAGCACCAGTACCCCAAATTCAATAAGCACTGCAGAAGGTCAAAATGCCTATGCTTGGCGAAGAAAAGGCATAAATCATAAGGTCAAAATGCCACACGAGGGTTTGAGAAGGAGGGAGACTTACCAAGAGAAGGAAGAGACGATGGCGATGCACAGCAACCAATGACAAACCTCTCTTCTGAACGGAGAGTGAGAGGGGAAATTTTGTGTTGAAAATTTAGGGAAACCAAAGAGTGAGAGGGAAAGTGAGGGAAGATGAAATTTTTGGGTAGTCAAAACAACAGAAAAAGAGGTAAAATTGCCTATTAATTTTAATTAAAATTAAAATGAAAAAAGGTATTTAAAACCGCCATTTTATGAAGAGAGCCATCGTTATATGAATTGAAATTACGTTAGTCGTATAAATGTCTATTATGGTAGTTTTTAAGAACTGTTGTATTAAAACCACCATAAAGTACGTGTTTTTTTAAGTGCTAGCATGATATCATCTTTGGCTGCATCAAAGTGGTCTAGATGGCGAATCAACTGAATTCGTGCATTAAGATCATTGGTTAGGACTTTCAAAGGCCTATTTAGTTAAAGGCCTATAAGGTGGATAAACTTCAAGTGATCCATGATTCTATCATTGGCCTTTTTCTTTGGAGCCTCCTCGTTGACCTTGTATAGCACATTCGCAAATGGGTCATCGACAAGGAGATCCTTCTTGAGAATGTCATCAAACGAAGAAGATCTTCGACCTGATGAACTTTCAGAGTTATTGGGATCAGCGAAAAGACTCTCCATGGCACCAAACCCTCCTACTCTTGCTCCTGCTTGATCAGTTAGGTTCTAAGGGGCTGATGGATTAGGAGCCAACACATCAGTTTCAGTTGCCACACTAATAGCCTCCTCTGTAACCATCGGTTCTCTAGCCTTATAAAGAGGTTCTTCACTAACAAAAACGCCTTTAGTAGGCATATTCTCTTTAACTTCGACAAAAGGATAATCCACTTCAATATGAAATAGGGGGAGCATAAGTGGCATCTATTAAAGGAATTAAAGAAGGCTAGCCTTGGGTTATTGACCAAGAGGGATGAATTCCAATGCACTCATCGCTTTCATCCGAATTTTTCCCCAAAGCAATCCTTTGTTTCTTTCCCTAAAATTCAAAGTAATTTGTGTTAATGGAATATCATAAGAGATTCATGACAAGAAGAAAGTAATGTGATCTTACAATCACCGCACTCCTTGTGAAGCTTTCTAGGGAGGTCATTGGTCCTTTGGTGAATGCTTCAGTCTTCCTCTTTCCTTAAAGCAAATCCAAATATAAGAAAGATATGAAGAGTATTGAGAACCAAAATGGATAAAACATATCTTACTTTAGCTTCTACAGCTTTCTTCAAACGAGTTTCTTCACCAAGAGAAATGTTCCCCTTTTCCTAAAAGTCAAGATAACATAAAATTAATATAAGGTGATTGAATTAGGAGTATATTAAGGAGGAAGATACTCACTCGTGAAGTTTCTTGACTGCTGGTGGGAGAGTTTGAAGAAGAAGAACGAGTTTGTCTACCCTGCAAAGGAAATTATGCGTTAAATTGGTGTCGGGGGTGAAAAATACAAGTCCTAATTTGATAAAGATATTATCGACGGACAAGTGATATTCGACGAAGTTGGATGATTCGACGAAGATAATATTTTCAGTCGAATGATACTATTGAGACTTTCGACAAATAAGGGTCTCAAAAGCCATATGGACGGTCAAGTGGTGGCTAACTCTCAAATGGCCAAGGGTTGGTTTCATTGAAAATAAAAGTTACCAATTCTGAATTTGACAGGAGTTGGTTATTGTCGAAAATTAAGATATTAATGGGAACGTGACATAACTGCTATGAACGTGGTCAGTTTCTTAGGAGTCAGTTATTTTGTTTTTTGCCTATAAATACTAGTATTCACGATGTAAAAATAGTGATTTTACTAGATATACAATCCTAACATCTCACTCAAGCAGATTAACGGATTTGATTCTAAGTATGACTTCTATTTTCATTTCCAGTCATTTACATTAATGCAATGTCTTTTTAAATTCTTTATTTTCGAGCTTTGTTCTGTAAATTTCTTTACTTTTTCTGCACTTTAAACTTATTGTACTTTTACATTTCCTACATTTAAATTTTCTGCACCTTTATTTTCTACATTTTAATCTTCAGCACTTTATGTTTCTTGCAATTTACTTTCTCTACACTTTCAAAGTTACTTTACACTTTACATTTTGCATGTTACTCATCTATTTCTTAAAAGCTTCTTTTCAAACGAGATTACCACATAACTCGTGAACCCACATTCGACTGATAAAATATATTTGTTTGTTAGAATTTGTCTTAAACCAAATTTACCCATAAACAAATTAGCACGCCCAGTGGGACGAGTTCAGAGTAACTCGGTAGTGTCACAAACCTCTTCATGAGAAGATGGTTTTATGCGTTTAAGAAGTGGAAAGTTGGTATTTTCTTGCCCTTCTCAAGATACGCAAATTATGAGTAATGCAAATAACCAAGCGTCGAATGCACTTTCAGTTGAAGTTAGTGTGCCACCTTCGACAGCCGTTTTTATGTCACCTTTAACCGTTGTTAATACGGGTCCTGTGGTTGATATAATAGCAACTGGTACTCTCAGGAGTAACCTAGTGCTAGAACAAGTGGTGCCTGGAGTGACTCAGTCATCACCAAATCAACCGAGTAATTAAAGTGTAATGAACTCAAATTCAAGGTTGGCACCATAATATGGTTTGCCACCAAATTATATCCCTCCTGTGTTGGCACAAATGGGACTTAGCTCTAGTTTGGCTAATACTATAGGCCAAACGGTAGCTTCACAAGGCCAACCACAAATAAGTTCAGTTTTAGCAAATTTTAATGGCCAAGGAATAAGAGTTACAAGTTCAAGTAATTCAACTCCTTTTCGACAGGAGAGATTGAATTTAGGACCTGTATTTCCAAATATGTCGAGAGATATTCCTCAGAATATAACTGGGCCAACTACAAATTCTTTGGCTAGTTTTCGACAACAAATGGATGAAAGTAATCATGAAATGGTGCATATGTTCACTCAGCAAATGGGTGTTGTGATTACACCAATCATGAAAAACACAAATAATGCTTGTAGTACATTGGCCCAGCAAATGGCAAGGCTAAATCAAGCTTTGGGGATAGGTGAATTGGCCAATGAAAATGTGTAAGGAACCCAGCCTAGAGTAAACAGAGAAATGGTTATACCTCAGGAAAATAGGGGACAAAATTAACAAAACCAAGAATAACCTAGGCAAAATAATCAGCCACACTTGGAATATGGGAATGTCCATATGCTCCGTCGAGGTGATGAGGATCAAATGGCTAGAAATGATGCAGCCATGAGATTGCTTTGATAAAATCTTGGGGGGCACCAAGTAATTGAGCAAAATGTAAACCAAGTAATGGAACAGGTGCTGAATAGATTTGGGTTCAATGTTGGGTATGCCAACCAACCCTATTTTGTTTCAGCATTTCCTGAGTGGGTACAGCAAGTAGAATTGCCTAGAGGAATTAAAATTCCTAAACTTTCAAAGTTTGCTAGTGAAAATGGAGAATTGACCATCGAACATATCGCATGGTATACAATAGAAATGGGAGAATTGGCCACTATTGAAGGCCTCAAAATGAGATTTTTCCCAAGCTCCCTTACTAAAAATGCATTCTCTTAGTTTTCGATATTGAGACCAAATTCGATACACTCTTAGACTCAATTAAAAAGAAGTTTTCATGATCAATTCTTCATAGGGGATTTGAAAGTTGGACTTACAGATCTCTTCAATATTAAGAGAGTGTATAATGAAACAATAGAAGATTACCTGTCTAGGTTTCGACAAATGAGGAGTAGATGTTTTACTCCTATACCTGAAGCGGAAATAGTAAAAATTGCTATAGGGGGTTTAGACTATTACATAAGGAAAAAGTTAGTGAACCAACATTTAGTTGATCTTGCCCAATTAGATGAAAAGATTAGGCAAATAGAACAACTAAAAGCTGAAAAGGTTCATAAACAAAAGAGATTCCTTAAAAGGGAGAAAGTAGCATTCATCGGATTAGGTGAATCTGACAATGAAACTGAAGATAGCAATGAAGAATTTGAAGTCAACATTGTTGAACTTCAGAATGGTCCTCCTTATGTGTGTCAAGCTCTCCAGCCTATAAGAAATAAGAAAAAAATAAGTTATGTCAATAGAAAAACATATACATTCGATGTAACAAGAACCGACAAAATCTTTGATTTATTGTTAAAAGATAAACAGATTAAATTGTTGGAAGGCCATAAGTTATTAAAATCTGATGAAATAAAAGACCGAAAATATTGTAAGTTTCATAACAATTTCGGTCATGTTACTAACGAATGTATTCGTTTCAGAGATTTGATTCAAAAGGCACTAATGAATAGGCATTTGAAGTTTGCTGACAAGCCTAAGGTGGATATGAAAGTTGATACAGATCCGTTTCAGGCTGGGATTTCATACGTCGATCAATAGGTTCCTTTAAATGTTGGAATGATCAACATAAGGAATTTGCAGAGATTCGACATTGACATGGAAGATGCAATGGATGTTTATCCTAACTCAGGAGAATCTCTTGAAAATTTTCTAGAAAGGAAGAAAGAAAAAGGCAAAGTAAGGTTGTGTCCAAGATGCAATGCAGTATATGATGAATTGGCTGCAAAGAAAGCTGCTGAGGAGCAACAGGGTAATTTACAAGGTAAAAATAAGTTTTTCGACAAGAAAGTTGTAAAACCACAAAAGCCCTTCAATACTCCATAGTCAGTTTATACTCCAAAGCCTAAGCCAGTTTATACTCCAAAACCTAAGCCAGTCTATATGCCAAGGCCTAATATGAATGGCTGGTTAGTTGAGTCACCTGGTAGATCTATGGAGAGTAATGCATTTCCCAGGAGTTGCGTCAGACCAGCTAGGACCAGAGTACCACCTACCATTGTTGCTGTAGATAGATGGGTTAAAAATTCTGCAATGGCAAGTTACATGTATTTTCAACGAAACGTGGCTGCCAAGAAGAATAGGTTTCAGAAAAATCGACCATTCTGGAATGAAGATTACAAACATGGTAAAATTGACCAAAATGAAGTTTTGATTGGCCAGGATGTAGCAGGGCCATCAAAGTCTTTACCAATGACAAAGAGTCAAAAAAGAAGGTTGCAGAGGTTGAGACAGGCCTAGAAGAGAAGGAATTTGGCTGAGGGTTTAGTTATCAAAGAACAACAAACAAAAATAGGATGTTTAGTAGTTGAGGTTAAGCCAGCACCTGATGAAAATAAAGATGACAAGAAATTGAAAAGTATTGTCAGAAAAGAATCTGCAGATACAAGGGCGATAATCCCAGTTGAGTCGACAACAAGTGAAGTTAAATGGTCGAATGGGAATAACAATCTCTGACAAGAAAAACTTGCAAAGATAAAGAAAGGGAAACAAGTTCAAGGGCCTGCTCCAAACAAAATTAGAAAGAAATGGCCAATTGGACTTGTAGCAGTAGAAAAAGAAGCAAAGGAAAACAATCTAGTAGTTAATGAAAGTAAGGACATGGCTAGGTTGAAAGCTGAGAAGATGATAAGAGGAATAGTTGGGAACAAAAGCAATAGTGATGATGAAAATTGGTCAAAGGAAGAAATCTTAAAAGTTCTGAAAGATCCTGACCAAGATGTCGAGTGGAAAAAGGAAATGATCGGCATGATCAAGGGGAAAAACAATTTGGCGAAGCTTGATTGCCAAATTGTAGATATGGATTTGACAGTTGATGAAGTTATTGAAGCCTTGATTGATCCAGATGATCTTTTAGGCTTTGGTGATAATGAACAAATCGACATGGATTTCAATCTGGACAAGGATCTGGATGATATCATAATGGCTATGGATAGTAGTTTGCCGTCGGAAGAGTACCTCAAGCTTGGTGGATATAAAAATCATGAAGTGTCAGATGAAGAGGAATTCTTGAAGTCAATGAATGTGAACTTGATTTCAGTCATACCTGCTGAATTCGAAGGGTATCACGAAATTGAATATATAGGAGAGAATGAAGAAGACTTGGATGACCTCGATAATCATTGGCTTTTCTGTCAAGATAATATGTTAACTGTGTTCGACAATACAACATATTTTGAAAAGCCAACAGAGGAACAAAAGACTTATCTCTGCCCATTGCACATCAAGGCTTTGCTAGAAGGTAAGCCGATAATTAGAGTCTTGATAGACGGAGGGGCAGCTATCAATCTGATCCCAAAGGCAATGTTAAAGAAACTTAGGAAGAATGAGTCTGATTTGATGGCAACTAACATGATTGTTACTGATTTCAGTGGCAAAACTTCTTCGTCAGACGGAGTAGTGATGTTGAATATACAAGTTGGATCTATTAAGAGGTCGACATTGTTGTCGTAATTCCAATGAAATCCAGTTACAATCTTCTACTGGGGAGAGATTGGATACATGCCATTAGAGCAATACCATCGATGGTTCATCAGAAACTTATTCTTTGGAATGCAGATGATTAGGTGACAATAGTAGAGGTAGATGACAACCCTTGCTATTTACAACAGCTTCATGTCGATTTTAAAATCTATGCTCCAAATGTCAAGCCAATCACGGTAAATAATGGAGTTATCGACAAAGATGCACTTGAAACATGCTTAATGGATCAGTTTGGCATTCGACTAATGAATAAGGCCGAAATGGATCGGCCAAGCACTTGTCATGAGTGTTAATTAGTTGGATCAACTGTCGGCTTATTTGCCCGATAGGGCTGTGTACACCACTGAAGGTGTATTATCAGATTGTATAATAGATGATGGTCCTTTGGGTTTTGAGAAAGGACTTGATGAAAGACAAGGTGTAGAGGTGGAAGATCCTTTGGAAGAAATAAACTTGGGTACTGAAACAGACAGAAGGCCTATATTTGTGAGTTCATTTTTGCCAAAGGAGTTCAAAGAAAATCTTGTTGAATTAATTAGGGAATATAAAGATTGCTTTGCGTGGGATTATGTTGAAATGCCTGGTTTGAGTAGAGATCTTGTCAAGCATAGACTGCCATTGAGAGAAGGTTGCAAACCTATCAAGCAAGCTAATAGAAGATTTGCACATGAGGTGGTTTTGAAGATAAAAGAAGAGGTCGAAAGATTGCTCAAAGCTAAGTTCATCAGAACAACCAGGTATGTCGAATGACTTTAAAATATTGTTCTTGTAATTAAGAAAAATGGCAAGTTAATAATATGTGTAGATTTTAGAAATCTAAACACTGCTACACCTAAAGATGAATATCCAATGCCAATTGCGGACATGTTGGTTGATGCCGCATCTGGACATGAATTGTTAAGTTTTATGGATGACTATACAGGTTATAATCAAATCTTTATAGCCGAGGAGGACATGTCGAAAACTACCTTCAGATGTCCAAGAGCTATTGGGACATATGAATGGATAGTCATACCTTTCAGTTTAAAGAATGCAGGGGCCACCTATCAGAGAGCAATGAATGCAATCTTCCATGATGCTATTGGAAAATTTATGGAGGTGTATATCGACGATGTCATTGTCAAGTCGGAAACAAAATAGAGCTACTTGACAAACTTGAGGCAGGCATTCGACAGGATGAGAAAGCACAGCCTCAAGATGAATCCAGAGAAATGTGATTTTGGAGTGTCGGTTGCTAATTCTTGGGTTTTTTAGTCCAAAAAAAGGTATTGAGGTGGACAAGAATAAAGCCAAGGCATTTTTGGAAGTCATACCTCTGACAAATAAGAAGGAATTACAATCTTTCCTGGGGAAGGTGAACTTTTTAAGAAGATTCATTTCCAATTTGTCGGGAAGAACCAGAGTTTTCGCTTCATTAATCAAGTTGAAGGCTGGACAAGACTTTGTATGGGAGTCTTGTCATCAAGAAGCATTCGACCAAATTAAAAATATTTGACAAACCCTCCGGTCATGATGCCTCCAGTGTCTCATAGACCATTGAAATTGTATATATCAGCGTCAAATGATACTATAGGTAGTATGCTGGCTCAAGATGAGAATGGTGTCGAGAGAGCTATATATTATCTTAGTTGAGTTTTAAATGATGTTGAAAAGAGATATAATGCAATAGAGAAACTTTGTTTAGCATTATACTTCTTCTATACTAAACTTAAATATTATATGATGCCTTGTAATGTATTGGTTATGTCGAAAACTGATGTAATAAAGTATATGTTATCAAAACCAATATTGAATGAACGTATTGGTAAATGGACCGTTGCTTTGTCAGAATTCTCTTTACAATATGTTCTAATGAAAGCTGTCAAAGGCTAAGCAATTGCTGATTTTTTGGCTAACCATCCATGTTTGGATGTTGATAATATAAATTTCATCGGGTTAAAACCTTGGTGCTTATATTTTGATGGCTCAAGGCATCAAAATAGAGTTGGAGTAGAAATTTTAATTGTTTCTCCTCAAGGTACTCTAACTAAATTCATGTTTGAGCTTAAATATACATGCTTAAACAATGATGCTGAGTATGAAGCCTTAATTGTCGGATTAGAAATATTAATAAAAATGAAAGCATGTAATGTGCATATTTTTGGGGATTCACAGCTAGTTATTAAGCAACTCACACAAGAATATAAATGTGTCAGTTATAATCTGACCAAATATTGTGTTGTGGTGAGTAAGTTAATGAAGAGATTCGACGAAGTTATTATCGAACATATCCCTAGAAATTTGAATGAAGAGGCTAATGAATTAGCACAGATAGCCTCTGGGTATAAAATTTCGTCCAAAGTCCTGACAAATCTAATAGAGATTAGAAAACTTTTATATCCATTAGAAGAAAGAGATGTACTGCAAAATGATATTTTGACAGTTAATGACTGGAGACAGCCAATATTAAGCTATTTAGAAAATTCAAGTCAAAACGTGGACAGGAAGCTCAAATACAGAGCGATGAAATTTGTAATATTAGGAGGGGCTTTGTATAGAAAATCTGTCGATGGAAATTTAGAGGTCTGCTTGGGTGAAGCAGAGGCTTATATTGCCTCAGCAGAGGTCCATGAAGGAATTTGTGGAGCTCATCAAGTAGGTGATAAAATGAAATGGGTCTTTCGACGACAAAGGTATTATTGGCCTACGCTAGTAAAAGATTGTATAATGTTTGCCAAATCTTGTGAAGAATGTCAAAAACATGGCCATATACAGAACGTTCCTACTAGTGAATTACATTCCATTGTTAAACCTTGGCCTTTCAGAGGATAGGCTTTGGATATAATAGGCCAAATTCATCCTACATCGTCGAAAGGACATAAGTATATTTTAGTTGGAGTTGATTACTTTACAAAATAGGTTGAGGCTGTAGCCTTAAAAGAAGTTACCCAACAAGAAGTAATTGATTTTATAGAAGACAATATAGTTTGTTGGTTTGGAATACCACAAACTTTGACAACTGACCAAGGAACCGTGTTCATTGGAAAGAAAGTTGTCGAATATGTCAATTCTAGAAAAATTAAAATGATTGCGTTGACTCCATATTATGCTCAAGCAAATGGCCAAGTAGAGGCCATGAATAAAATAATCATAAGTTTGATTAAAAAGCATATTGGTCGACAGCCTAGAAATTGGCATAATACTCTTAATCAAATTCTATGGGCATATAGAAATTCACCAAGAGAATCGACGGGCACTTCATCATATAAGTTAGTTTATGGTCATGATGCAGTGTTACCAGTTGAGATTAATCTTCAATCAATTCGGATTCAGAAACAAGACGAGTTACCAATTGAACATTATTGGGACTTGATGTTTGATGAATTAAACGAAATAAGTGATGAAAGATTAATTGCTTTAGAAAACTTGATTCGACAAAAAGAAAGAATTGCGAAGTTTTACGATAGTCGAGTTAAGTATAAATCTTTTAAGATTGATGACTTGGTTTGGAAAGTAATCTTGCCCATGGATAAGAGTTGTCGAGAATATAGAAAATGGTCTCCAAAATGGGAAGGACCATTCAAAATTACTCAAGTATTTTCTGGGAATGCTTATACACTTGTCGAAGTTAATTCAGGTTTGAGAGTTAAGTCAATTAATGACAAATATTTGAAGCCATATAAACTGACAATGTGTGAAGTAAAGATTGATAATGAGTAAAAATAAAATTTCATTCATATATTCGACAGTTACAAGTTACATACTGATATTACAACTTGTTTAAGTTGTCAGAATATTACAGAGAAAAATAGACCTATTTAAAAAAAATAGAAGCTTCTCCCCAGCTGAAGCATGCGTTTTGTTTGAGCTCATGGGACCTGAAGAAGAGAAAGAAGTAGACGACCTTTAACTTGTCCTAGACGAGATGTTGGTTGGTTGTCTACTCCCTGATGAGTCATCCACATCATAACAACCGTGTTTTAGAAACACTAGGTTGTTACGATGATTACTGAAGCTCATCAGGAATATTACGATTCTTACTGAAGCCCAAGATAAGCATCACCATTAATACAGAAACCTTCTTCCATTTTCCCCATTGAGAGAAGAGGAAATTATCTGATGACATGGTGAATTTCGCTGGAAAGGGAGAAGGAAAGGGTTAGATTACACTCTTTTGAATCCTGGTGTCTCATAGGACACTATTTATAGGGGATTTTTGCAGAAGAAGTCATGCAATGTTTTGCAACTTTCATTATAATTAATTAAATTAATTATGATGCACAGTTACGAGATGCATTGAAAAGAAACAGAATAAAAGAGCATTCAAGCGTATAGAATTATGGAGCAATAAAAAAAAACGTATTGGGAATTAATCAAAAAGGATGTTTATTAAGTATTGGCCTGAAAGGCTATACAAATCCTGTCGGATTATCAAACCGACAGTATAAAAAAAAATAATACAATTAAATTCTCTGCAAAACTTCCCAGGAATCTTCCAAAGCTCGTTTATTGGCACAAGCTTTTTGATATTCTGGTTCAAGAGAATGTATATCTGCTAGCACAGCTTTGGTCTCGACAGCCTATTATTTCGAGTTGTTAACAATGCTTTGCTGCTTTGTATTCCCCTGTTGCAAAGCCATGTTGAGTTTTTGCTTTCGACGGGAAGTTTCTTCAAGCTTTTTCTCCAAGTCTTCAATTTCTT
Organism: Ormosia emarginata; assembly: GCA_029884605.1. NCBI lineage: Eukaryota > Viridiplantae > Streptophyta > Magnoliopsida > Fabales > Fabaceae > Ormosia > Ormosia emarginata. Next base: position 38,108,401 of record JAQQTP010000074.1, on the reverse strand, counting down.
TGTTTAGTTCTGCCTCCTTATTTTTTCCATAAACAAGATAGCCTTTTAATTTGGCTATCTCATTCTTTGTGTCAGTCAGCTGCTTTAAGATCCTGGATTTTTCTTGAAGTTTTTGATCATAAGCAGGAATGATCTGACGAATAGTAGGCATGTTCAAAGATAAGTTCTGGAGAAAATCTTTGACAGTCAAAGGAAGAGCTTGACTGGTTATTGGAAGTTATTGAGAGAGAGGTTCCAACTCAGTCACAATGGCCAGCATTCTTTCTTGAAGTGGTTGGTTGGAACTTAACTGCTTAAAAGAGTAAGTAAAGGCATTCTTTAACTCTGCCAAAAGTCCAGTAACATAAAAGTCATTGGAATCTTGTCCAGGCTGTGTAGAGGAACGAGCTGATCGTGGAGAACTTCTATGACTACCCGACAACATGGATATCCATTCATCCAAATCTACCTCTGTGTCCTCAGTATTTTCTGGTTCTGCAACAGTAGAATGGATTTGAGATGATGGGGGTAGATTAGAAGGTGCAATTTCAGCTAAGAGAGCATTCATGTCGAACTCTTCTGAAATAATTTTGACAGGATTGTCTTCATTTATTTGGGAGGAACTAACACCTTGGATTTCTGTCTGGAGAGGCAAGGAGATAGTAGGTATTTCAGGAGCTGGAGAAATTTGATCCTCCAGAGAAGGATTCTCATTGCGTTGCCTAGTAGGACTGTCAGGTATAACAGGGTTTATCAATTGCTGTAGGAAACAAAGGCAATGTCGAGACAAATGAAATCAAAAGGATTTTTCAGTTGAAAGACTTGGAAGATTTTACCTCAGCTGGCTATCGAATTTGATCCTTAGCGCTTAATTCGACGACAGGTCCTGAAGAACTTTCAGCAATTTGTTCACCCTCTGAATCTTGAAACAAGAAAGATCAAATTATTGAATGAAGTCTTGAAGTTTTTAATTTGTAAGGAAGAAATTGTGTCGAGTAGCATTTACCTTGAGAAGGATAGAAGTGGTTTCTGCTTCAAGTTTAGTGGTAGGTTTCAAAATAGAACTTGAGAATTGAGTCTTCTTCTTTTTCTTCTGCAAAGGTAAAATGAGATGAGAATTTACTAAGATATATATATATATATATATATATATATATATATATATATATATATATATATATATATATATATATATATATATAAATAACGAAATTATACGTTCATAGGATTTTCATAAGATGGGCTTGGAGACTCAATAATTTCGACAGAAGAAGTAGGAGTCGAGCCACTAACCTAAATTTGACAAAAGATTTAGTTTTGACAAATTGAGATCAAGTTTTTAAAGTTTGGTCGAAAGAAAAATATATATACCTTGGAAAGATTCCACAATTCACATTTCTCTAGAGCTGGGTCTTGAATAATGGCGTGGCTGCCCAAATCTACTTATAGTTCATTGACAGATTGAGAGTGAGAAGTCATTGTTGAGAAAAAAGTTTTTACAGAAAAGACGCGCAAAAATAAGGTGTAGGAAGATGAATAGTAGAAGATGGAGTACAAGTGGCGTGTTTCTATGAAATTTAAAGAAGTGATGAACAGTAGAGAAGGTAAGAGGACGCGTGATATTCGTAAAAAAGCTATTTTTTCAGAAAGGGATAAATATGATCCCTATTTATTAGGAAGAAACGGCTATTTAATGTTTGAAATGATAAGTAGCAGTTGTGGTTTTCAAAAAAAAAAATCCACGGAAGATTTTATTGGATTTTTGAAAATCAAATAAAAAATGATTTCGAAAAAAGATTTTTGATAAGGTCTTGACGTCGGATTGGAACTAGAAGATAAGATTAAAATTTATCTTTCTTCTAGTAGCGTCGAAAGAAAAATTTTGGGGGGCATCTGTTGGGGGTGAAAAATACAAGTCCTAATTTGACAAAGATATTCTCGACGGACAAGTAATATTCGATGAAGTTGGACAAAGATATTCTCGACAGACAAGTGATATTCGACGAAGTTGGATGATTCGACGAAGATAATGTTTTCAGTCGAATGATACCGTTGAGACTTTCGACAAATAAGGGTCTCAAAAGCCAGATGGACAATCAAGTGGTGGCTAACTCTCAAATGGCCAAGGGTTGGTTTCGTCGAAAATAAAAGTTACCAATTCTGAATTTGACAGGAGTTGATTATTGTCGAAAATTAAGATATTAGTGGGAACATGACATAACTGCCATGAACGTTGTCAGTTTTTTAGGAGTCAGTTATTTTGTTTGTTGTCTATAAATACTAGTATTCACGATGTAAAAATGATAGTTTTACTAGATATACAATCCTAACATCTTACTCAGGCAGATTAACGGATTTGATTCCAAGTATGACTTCCATTTTCATTTCCAGTCATTTACATTAATGCAATATCTTTTTAAATTCTTTATTTTCGAGCTTTGTTCTGTAAATTTCTTTACTTTTTCTGCACTTTAAACTTATTGCACTTTTACATTTCCTGCATTTAAATTTTCTGCACCTTTATTTTTAACATTTTAATCTTCAGCGCTTTATGTTTCTTGCAATTTACTTTCTCTGCACTTTCAAAGTTTCTTTACACTTTACATTTTGCACGTTACTCATCCATTTCTTAAAAGCTTCTTTTCAAACGAGATTACCACATAACTCGTGAACCCACATTCGACTGATAAAATATATTTATTTGTTAGAATTTGTCTTAAACCAAATTCACCCATAAACAATTGGTTCAACAAGTAATGCAAGATTCAAAATTTTGTTCCCTGAGTTGGAAAAGATTGACAGCTTCGACTTGTCTATTGAGGGGCCTCTTTGGAGGTCTCAGGGGCCTCCCATTCCTATCTAATAAAGTTTTTTCCTTCTAAAGGAATATGGAAAGCCTCTACAACTTGTTTTATTAGGCAAAGAACAAAGACTAGAACAGAACAAAGAATTTTGCTAAACCACAAAGTAAAGAAAATGACCATTATCTGGGATGACTAAGTTGTAGACAGAGGGAAAAAAAAAAAAAGCATTTGGCAAAGGATCAGGCTTGAAAGGCCTTAAGAAAGCTAACATACTAATTTAGGCGTTGAATTACTTGACTCTCTGCCATCTCCTGATACAAGCTTCAAAATTTGTTCTCCTATATTCATGGAACATGGGTCAAGCTCATTCAATGATTCCCTTTATGTTGTTATGATCCCATCGAGCCAGATAATAGGTCTGGAAGTCAATAATTTATTGACAATGAACTGCTTTGGACTTAAGTAAACGATTACCTATCTCCAAAAAAACAAAAGAATTAATCAGTTCCTCACAAGGTTGATTAAACCTATGTGTAGTAAGAAAAGACCACCAAGCCTTAAATTTAGAAGTAACCAAGTGACAAGGTGCAAACTCGACAAGACCAAATCTCTTCCTAAGATAAGCATCGAATGCCAGAATCCCTAGGATGAAGTTCAAATCATTCAAGATAGGTCTAGGAGAGATACAGTGAAAAGCACTCTTAAACTTCTTAAGAAAAACTTGACTCAACCCAAAATGACTCAACATAAAGGGAGCATTGCGCACCATAACACCACTCTCTTCTTAGCCAGGGAAATCTACCGAATAGATGTTGAGGGCAAAGAAAACTAGCCCAAACTGTGTGCAAACAGATGCTCACATCAGGCCTTGATGATTGGAGAGAACCTATAAACCATCTACTAGCAAACTCTCTCTTAGCAAAAGGATATAGAAGCCTTGGATTTTCAAATTCATCCAAAATGTAAAGAATCTGAAATATTTGTGAAGTTGTTCCTCTTTTGCCTCTTTTATAGCTTGTAAGTGGGCCAATTGTATCCCATAGTAGCATTTTTTAGCATCACCAAGTAAAATAGATCGGAGATTGTCTTCAGATAGAGCACTCAACCATGGTTGAAGTAACCACAGAGGCCCTCCATGATTTCTCACTATTTCTCTACTTATTAATGTTGAATAAATATCATCCACAGTAGAGTAAAGGCAAGCCAACAACAATTGGACAAGACCATACTCCAATGAATCCATCAACAATGTAGTCACTGGAATTATAGTAAGCGCAATTTTGATGCCAGAAGGACAGAACATATTCTTGCACAACCAAAAAGTAAGGAATGCCATATGTTCCTTATCAGTAATAGTTCTATCCCTACATCCCTGAAATGGGCAATCCATCGGGAATAACTACAGTTTTATTTTTTGCTCTTCCGAAATGCTTTCAAAGCCTGGTTTTGATATAGGCATGATAACAAAGGCATCAGGGCGAAGCCCTGTGATGGCGACCACATCGCATAAGGTAGGACCCATCAACCTATTTTTAAAGAAGAAACTACTAGTGGTAGGACTCTAGAAAGTCATGGCTGCACCAATCATGGTTGAAACTGGTTTAATCTTATACCTAGAAATTTGAATGATGCTGCAAATCCCTTTCTTTTTCTAATCTTTAACTTTAGCAAATTCGACCTTATCTAGCCAGCTGATATAATCTTTGGATTCTTGTTGAAAAGTCGTAATGGCTCTTTTCATTACCCATAGAAAAGTGGGGATTCAAGGACCAAAGAATAAAGGTTCAACTTTGGGCGTGACAGGAAAAGAGGTATCACGGGTATAATCTCCTTGTGAACTTGCAGGACCATGGAAATACGAAGAAGATACTAGATTGAACTAGTACCTAGGTCTTGAGATGTTCGGCTAGTGTCTCATTGGGAGTAGGATCGCGAATTACCCTCTTTGCCTCGGCTTGCTTCGATATTTCGGTTGGATTTCCAGGAGTTAGACAAACTCGGCTCCCTGGCGTGGTTGAGGAAGGAGATGAAGATTGCCCAAAGAAATCAGGAATTTGCTTTTGACTAGCCATTGAAGTGGTATGAAGGAAAAGGAGTCTTAAATTAGGGATTTGGTAGGAGAGAGAGAAATCTGGATGAAGAACAAAGAGAAATTGAAAGAAGTTAAATTTAAGGCAAGTGAGGCGCGATTAAATTCATTTCTTAGGGATTGAGATTGATTTGACTTTCAAAATTCTATGAATTCCTCTATCGATTCGAGGAGATAATGTTGTTATCACAAAATTTAAAATGGTGGCAAGCACAAAAAAAAAAAAATTGGTGATACCTATTTGAAAGAACTTAACACAACGTGGAACTTATCCTTGGGAGAGCGCCAATTTAAACAAGATTGTTTAATAAAAGTTTAGGCAAATTTTCAAGTTCAGTACTAAATTTTCCTAAGTGTTACGTCGATCTGTATAGAAAAATGACCGTTTAAAACAACTTGTCTTAGGGTCGACAAAAAGGAGGTTAGGAAAAATTAAATTAATTATTGCTTTCTTAGATTTTGCCAAGGTTGAGATCAAGAGAAATCCAATTAGGTCGACGGACAAGTATATCCATTTGTTAAGCAAATAATGGCTGTCTTTTGAGGTCACAATTAATTAAATCGACATCTTCACCAAGCCATTCAAATCTTAATCGTTTTGTTGAATTGACTGAATTATGTAAGACCTAAAATTTGTTAACAAGTATACTTAGAGCTTGTTTGGGAACACTTTTATTCCCATCCTAACAACTTTTTTTTTTAAAAAAAAAATTGTTGTTGGTCACTATTCACAACATGTTTGGTAACTTAAGAAAAAAAATTTGCACAAATTTCAATGTATAATTTTTTTTCATAAGCTTGAAATTTGAAGTTTTTAATTCTTGATAATAGATTATTCTAAAAGTTTTGAAATGTAATTATCATTTTGTTTTCAATCAAATAATTTTTTTAATCATTTTATATCTTCTTTATTAATTTAATGCATAAAATTAATTTTATTTTAATCAATTATTGAAATAATCAAGTTATCATAACTAATTCAAACACATACTTATTAGTCACATTGTGATCGAAAATGATAAATTATTTAACTAAGCAATTTGGCCAGTTATTCATTTGTTTCCAAGAAATGACTAGGTTATATTTTTGGTTGATCAATTATGTGATTGTGTCTTGAAAGAAAAATTGTAGTTGTGATTCAATTTGTTCGACAAGAGATATATAGGAAATGAAATTTCACTAATATCTCGACAAATTACAAATTTCAAATGAACACAAGATTACAAAGGCCTAAACCTTGTTTCTAAGTTATAATATGAAGTTCTAGTGTACTGCATAGAATACTTCCAATGGCCAAAAGAAGCTAACTCCACCACTTGTTGAAATCCTTTGGTCAAACCAGACCTAGCCAGTGAAGCAAAGCAACCAGCAAGGTCAAGCAACTTCTTTTCCCTAGACTTCAGCCCTTCTTATATCCCCATCATATATGAAGTGACTTGAATCCTAAGATGGCCAGGAAGGTAGAGAAATGCACACAGACTTCTTCATATGCAATTAATCATCCAACGAAGGCTAGTGAGCTACTAGATAGGCAGAGGTCATGCCAAACCCTCGTATGCATGGCCAAAAGGGTATCTTGGGTTGGCCATAACTTCTTGGAAGGAACCTTCGGAGAACTCATTGGCCTTAGCTAATTGATATGCATGGACAATAGAGAATCACACCATCAGAAGTTTTGGTGATGGAAGCCATTTTTTAGGAATCTTAAGGAAAAGGAGCTCATAAATGAAAAATGATTGAAGAGATGGAGAAGAAACGGGCATTTTGATCGTTGCCATATTGGAATGGAATAATAGTTTCATCTTAAACTCTTTGAAGGGAAATATGTGAATGCTTATTAGTTAGCCAAGAGGCACGAAGAATGTAGTCAAAGAATGTGCACCAGAAATGAATGTTAATTAAAAAAGTGCAACATTTCAAGAGAGAACATTCATAAGTGTGGCTATTTCATCTAACCACATTAGGGGGCATCTATTCAGAACAAAATGAAAATTATTTATTTGGCACATGTGGAAAATACACCACACATGTGAACATGTGACACATGGCAGTACTGAGACTACTAAGAGAGTGCCAAGTGGCTAATGGAGCAATTGGTTGATAGAACTGATGTTGTTGAACTAGGCAATACTGATGTTTCCTAAGAATTACAAAAATTACTTATGTGTAATCATGAAGAATCAAGTGTAAAAGCAATTTTGGTAGTACTGAAGCTACCAAACCAAAGATAGTACTGATGCTATCTTAGAGATTTGGCAACACTGATGATGTTAAAATGTTTAGATAAATGATAATACTGAAGTTACCTTCAAGTTGACGAGACAATAATCATGGTCGACAATTATATATTAGAGTCTAAAACGAAATGGTGCATAACAACAATAATGATGTTGTTAAAGAAAACTATAAAATGGACTAAGTCCTTTATAACTAGTTCTACAAAGTTTCATAGCAACAATACTTATTTTGTTGATGAAGAGTTTTAAAAAAGCTTAAGTCTTAAAAAAAACACGTGACAAACATATGACATTCTAGAAAATCTTCAATTACAAAGTGCAAATCATGGGCCAAACTCCACGATGCTCTCTATTCAAGTGCATATAGTTGTTGTGGTGATTTCCGCAAGTGCACGGATTGTACAAGTAGTAAAATAAATATCGTTCCCACGAGGATCGTTTGATTACCAACTCTTATGGCTATTTCGATTGTTTAAGCATATATAAATAATGGTGGAGGCTATATTTAATTTAATGCAGAATTAATTAAATATCAAAGTAAGCAATTAAAACTAGAAAATATGAGATCTGCAGGATTAAAGCTCTGAGGACTCAATATTTATAGAGACCACTACACTATCCCCTATAATAAATTGTGATTATATCTCAAGTTTTTGTTTAATTAAAATATTAATTATGTTAAGTTTTGACTAAAAGGTAAAATTAATTTCATACTCCCAAACAAGCGAGGAGGGTTAAATTACGTTTGAGCGAATTGTCCTAAATTATTTAAAGCCCAATGTCTTGGCACTAAAAACGTGTTAAAACTTCATCAATCCCATTCTCATGGCAATTAATCCAAATTCTAACCCATTAAGATTCATGACAACCGTTTTACCCTCGAAGGACTTAACCCTATGTCTAGGCATTAATTCCTAAGTTCAATTCTTGGATTATCAAGCAATTAGATTTCATCTTTCGATCCTTCATCTAAAGCCTAAAATCATGTAAATATGGCGCGATGTAACATACCACAAGCATTAAGCATACCAAGAATGAATCAAGAACAATAATTTCATCAATTAATTAAAAACCAAATCAACAATTCATAATAGGGAAATAGAAAGTTTCATCCTTGTCCTAGAAAATAGTTTAGCCACTCATGGCCATTATAGCACAAACAAGATTAAAGAGGAAAGATACAACCATAATCCCAAGTAAATGAAGAAGATGAAGTAGAGAACTCTATGGTTGATCTTGCCCTTGATCTATGCCTTCAATCTAGCTTCCTCTCAAGTTCTCCAGCTTTTCTCTGCTCAAAGGGCCTCCAAAATGGCCCTCAAATCTCCTCTGCTGCGTTCTACCCATAATCTGCTTGATTTCTCCTTTTATAAAGGGAGACACGGCCGTGCTTGTCTTAGGCACGGCCGTGTCTCCTCAAAGTCATCCAAAAACGCGTGGAAATAGCAGATCCGTGAGTGAACAGTGCTAACACGGCCGTGCTTGGTTTAGGAACGGCCGTGCTTAACTTCCAGAAGCTTTCCAAGTGTTAGACACGGCCGTGTCTAAGCTCCATTTCAAGAGAGAATGCGAAATTCCATTTTGGGATGAGACAAGGCCGTGCTTAAGGAGACACGGCCATGTCTCTCCCTGAGACTACTAAGCCCAAAATGGTCTCCTTTTTGCCCTAGGCAACACGGTTTCTTCTCAAATTTTCTTTCCAAATGTGTTTTATCTCTATTCTGCACAAATGAAGATGATTAATAAGAATAATATCAAAGTTTATCAATAAACACAATCAAATCATCATAATTCATCATTTTAAGGTTGCAAAATACATATGACATTCTAGAAAATTTATCATTCAAGTAGCTCACCATGAAGACATGTATGGAGATGTGCACTGGTGGAAAATAGGCAGTAACCATCGAAGACATATGGCACAATCTTAATAAGCACTAGATTACTGCAGAATCGTTGGATGCCAAGAGTGGTTACTAAATTCAAAAGATCTTGAACACTCTACACTCATCATACGTAGTAGGAAGATGAGCTACCAGTGAACTCCTTTTTCATTTTCTTTTATAAATTAGTTTACCTTTTTCTAGATTTTAGCTTCAACCTTAGGAGTAGTTCATAACTCATAACTTGTACTCAACTAATGCTTGGAATTATGTTGTAAGTGTACTTTTCAAGTTTAATTTTAATTTTAATAAATCTCATCTAATGGCACATGTTATTAACATTTGATGGTATTCAATATGTGTTTGAACACACTCACACACACACTTTCATCATTGAATATCAGGAATGTTGATCGAAAAGTAAAACTATTAAATTAGCAAGTTAAACTAAATTTCTTATGAAAGTCTGATCCTTCTCTCCTCTCGAATGTCAAAGGGTCAAAATTTTGAATTTTAGGCCACATGTCAACCTTGTAGTCCATGTAATACTCAAAATATTTTCCCCAAAAATAGATATTTTAAATTATTTTAGGAATCTTCAATTTAATACGTTATTTGGTTTGATTAGGATTTTATATTTTAGGAAACTATTATCTTATTAGTATTTGATTATAATTTTATATTTAATTAGGACTTGATTAATATTAGGTTATAAATACCCCATAGGTGCATGATGTAATGGACATATTTTGATATAAATTAAATAAAATTACAGTCTTTTCTTTAAGCATGGTGTTATTGTTGATCCTTTAGGCTTATTTGAGTGCTAGCCTTACTATTCGCACTTATCTTGCTGTGTTAGTTGGTATCAGAGAAGGTTCAATGGCAAGTGGCACAGTGTTGGGGTGAAATTTAGATTTCAAATTAGATTAGGGATAATGATGAAAGATAGCAAATTGCAAAATAGTGTTGTATGAAGGAGCCAGTGCAAAACGTTTAATATGTTATCGAAGGAGCAATTATCAAATGAAGATTCATTACAATTACCAAAAAATAGCTTATAACCATCAAGATTGACACTCAAAGCATGCATTCAAGGATTCAAATGGAGGTGAGAGAGAAGGAAACCATCGATGGGCTATAAATGCAGCCTTTTGGGACTTGTAAAGGAGCTTGACACTCGACACCCCTTATACACATACAGTAGGATCATAGTCCCCAAGCGCGTTTACAATTTTTGCACTTTTCTTTTTCTTTTCATTTCATTTTCATCTTTGTAATTCTGTAAGTTGTACTCTTACTCTCCTTTTAATTTCAATATAATATTTGTTCATCACATGCTACTGGCTTGCATGTTGCATCTTGCACTTCAACACTTGCACTTGCATCTGCAGGCATTGTGTGAAAATAGAAAGTCTATAAGAGGAAGCAATTCCCTTCCCTAAATTGAGATTTTGTAATCAAATCGTCGACTAGGTTAGCAAAATCCAATGAAAATACACAGTTAGAGGAAGCGGCAATTCTCATGACAAAGATCGGTGATCTGAGACCTCACGATCTATTATAGATCATGAAGGGCGTTGAGAGCTTTTAAGCAACAAGTAGATCTCAAAATCTAGCATTTGGAATTATGCTTTGAAGAAATTGTAGATTGACTTGCTCTAAGCATAGACGATAACAAAGATCAGGATGATGATAGGAAGTGTTCTTGAGATGATGTAGCTCACAGACAACTTGTCAACAAATTTGTTTCTTGAAACGAGCGTAGACATCAGGTCTACTTTGACAAGTGTAGACATTGAGTCTACTTTGATGATTTAGATGAAAAAGAAAATTATTATGAGGATTGTGTGAGGAGCACTAGACGTGGGAAACGTGATTATGAAGACAAAGATTCTTGCAATTTTCAACAAAAGTTAAATATTCCTTATTTTGATAGAACTTTGAATATTGGGGAATTTCTTGATTTAACTGCAGAGATAGACATTATTTTTTAGCATATAGAGATTCTAGAAGAGAAAATGGTGAAACTTGTCACCTGTAGATTAAAGGGTAAAGCTTCTACTTGGTGGGAAAGGTTACAATAGAGGAGGAACTATGAAGGAAAAGCATTGATTGGAACATGGTTCAGTATGAAGCAATTGTTATAACAAGAGTTTCTTCCCCTTGACTATAAGCAGATATTTGTTCCAACAATATCAGAGGCGCCATTAGTGTCATAAATATGTACATAACCAACCTAGTCATAGTTTCAATGATTGTCTTTAACATCCCCCTTCTAGTTTGCCTATATAAATAATATAATAATAATTAATTATTATTTGATATGCTTGCTTATTTATGTGCATGTTTGTGTTTTACGTGCATGTTAATAAAAACTTAGCACCTAAGTTAAGCTTGGAATTTAGCTCAAATAAATATAGAAAATTTCTATAAGTGGTAATAATGGTTAGAAAATTTGTTATTAAGTTATAAATAAAAAAATTGAATTATGGTGAATTTTGATGGCTTAAATAATTAAATTTAGTAATTTTGGAAATTTTATTAACTTAAAATAACATAGAAATTAGAATAAATAAGATAAAATTATGAAAATTATTTTAAAATTTAAGAAGTTTATTTAGATGTTGGTAATAATTTTATAATTCTCTTACATTTTAAGAAAATTCAAGAAAGTAAATTGGATTAATTATACAAGCTTAGGAATTTAATGAAAATAAAAGTTAGAGTCATCATTACTTCCTAGCCACTAGAAATTCATGCAAGGAGAAAGATAGTACTAAGCTAAATCCTTATTGGGTAGATTTCAAGACTTGAATTGAGTAGATTAGAGCTTGATAGGACTCAAACCAATAAGATTGCGTATATGAGGGTTACTTGGACAACAAGCTAACGACACACTGATAAGAATTAGGACATAATTGATATCAATGGGCCTAAACTAAGATCCTAAATGAATCCTATGAATTTCTAAAACATGATTAGATGTTAGAAACATAGGATTGAAGATCAAAACTTCCCTAGGAGCATTAAAGCTCCTGCTAACCACCATTTACCCCCTCCCCCCAAACTTAGTAACTAAGTAGTTCCTTCCTTATTTCTCCTCACTCACACGACACCACTCACTAATACACACAACACTCTCTCATTTCCTCTCCTCTCTTTCTCTCTCTCTCTCTCTCTCTCTCTCTCCCTTTTTCTGCGATGTTGCAAGACAACCATAAGAGCAAGGAATCAAGCTCTTGCAAGAGCTTTAATCGATGCTCAACTTGAGTTGCGATAATTAGAGAATTTCAACCCTATCCTTTCCTTTTCCCAACAAGCTAGGCGGCATCACTATCCAACCAACTTCTTCATTTCTCCCTCTCCTTCCTACGAGCCCAAGGAGACCAAGTAGGGGGTTCTTGTTCTCCTTTTTTTCTCTTCTTTCTTATCTCTTATCCTCATAAATGTAGTTGCATGTTGTTATTAGTTGGAATTGTGATGAACTCCTATGGGGTCTGTTATGGAGATTAGAGATTAAGGGTAGGATTAGTTATATTCTTCTTATTCTCTATTGCTTCTTTGAGTGTATGAGCTTCTATGATTTTGAATTCATGGTTACATGTTGAATTGGCACAAGCTTGATTGGATTTTTGATAGAGACATGGCCATGGGTCATTGACGAGCGCCGAACTCAGTCAAAATTATAACCGAAGTTATTACCTAAACTTGTAGTATAGTGAACAACACCGGATCGTCTCCTCAAGGATCGTAGATGCAATTTGATCAAATCAAGTGAAAGTTAGAAAAAGGGGGTTTTGATGGTTCAAGGATCGCGATGTGACGGATTTAAAGAGAAATAACAATTAAAAGAACAGTCAATTCGAAATCTATCCGAGATTGGGTGGATTCAATCATAGACCTTTCAACAAACACCTGAAATACATTTGAATGGTTAACTTGGATCTAACCGAGATCTCTCGCATCGATCCGAGAATTCATACTAGACAATCGTCTGTAATTCAATTGACAAGTGATAAACACAAATCTGCAATCGCACCATTCATGTAAATATATGTCAATTTAAGCACCGAATTCAATTAACCTAGGCACAAATCAGTAACCTAACCTCTTCAATTACGTGATTAGTTTAGATCAATCAGTTCTAAATTTCATCACAATACTTAATCTTAATCCAAGATCAAATCAGATCAAACATAAACAAATCACCATTCATGCATTCAAGATCAAGAGAACAGAAGAAGAAGAGAAGGAATTCAAATATAAATCAAATACATTACATAACCAAGGTCTCAAGAATCCAAGCCACAATCTCTTCAAGAGTCCCGAATTGACTAGAAGTGACTTAGCTCTCCATTACAATGAAGGAAAAATATACAAGAACTATGAAAAGCTATTTCTAACACCAAGTGTGTGTTGTTCCTAGAGCTCTCCACATGCTTCCTTTTATAGAGGATTCAGAGTAGTAGTAGATGGGTAGATGAGATTAGTAGGTGAAATTAGTAGGTGAGCTTGGTAGGTGAGATTGGTAGGTGAGCTTGGTAGGTGAACTTGGTAGGTGAGCTTCCTTGTCTCCGAAAGTATTCATTGTTGAACTCATTGATTTCGTCATTTCTGAGCCAAGTGGTCTTCATAAAAGTTCTAGGAAATTGTCTAAGCTTTCCAATGGCTCTAGAAGCACCTAAAAATTTGTCCTACAGCCCAAGATATGACCCAATTACTACAGACTGTTCAGGACCAGTTTCAGCACCTCTGTTTTGACTTTCAGACCCAATATCTCCATCAAGGAGCCCGAATCAAGTTTTGTGTTTGTCATGAAAGTTGTACATATGGGTCTTAACTTTCAGATTACAAATTTTCAGCCCATTCTATAAAACCAAACTCGAATTATGTTCTGGTTACTACACACTGTTCGGGTTCCAGTCACAAATCCCGTATTCTGATTTCCATGCCCAATTAGCTCCACTAGATGTCTGAAATTGACTTTGAGCTCTTCATCAAAGTTGTAGAGCTCTCTCTTATCTTTCCTACAAGGTAAAATTCATAATTATCAGACATTTAGAACTCAAGATATGGCTAAAATACAGAAACAGTGTAAGACCCGAATAATGCTGAAAAAATCAATTAAGTCCGATTCGAGTTCAAACTTACAAAACATAATCAAATTCAGTCAATTAAGTACATGAAGAGTGTAAATAACTAAACATAAAGGTTTCTTAATGAACAAAATATGTGATTATCAAATTCCCCCACACTTAGCTTTTTGCACTCCTGGGCAAAACATATAAAACTAAAGTTAGAAGACAAAGATAAACGACACAAACTTAAAAGTTAAAAACTCTAAATGACTCAATGAAGCAAGAAGAGCAACAAGAAATTCAAGGGATCAAAGCATAAATGAGGTAACATTTCTTCACATCTCAAACCAACAAGCAAGGAAACTTCCGTTGAAAAGAATGAATTAAGAATGATGGATCTTCACAAGATTCCCTCTCAATCTCTCAAGTGTTTAAAAGGTAGGTATTTCACTCAATTCAACCCATGAAAATTGCACTACCATAAACTTGCTTATCTTCTACTTCTCCACTACTCAAAACACATGCACACACAAATCATGAGGACTTTATTCAAGGTTGTAGTGAGGTTAAGGTAACAGAAGAGGATAAAATGGATATGAAAAGATAAATATCAAAGAGAATAAAAGCAAATGAGAGCTGAGTTCAAATAACGAGCATAAAAGTTCATCTCAACTCTAATGTATATCCCTTTACATATTCATTTCCCAATCATTTTCTCTCTCTTTTTTTTTTATATATGAACATAACTATATACATACATTTTTTTTTCTAGGCACTCTTTCTTTTCTTCTTTTTTTTTTCAACAACTATTTTGTACACACACCCCCACACTTGTTCAAAAACTCATCCATTAACCAGGCTAATGTTCTTTTATTCCCTAAGGTACAGCAAGAACACGATTTTTCATTTGAGGCACATAATGAGCTAGAAACAAGGAATGGTCAAATAAGCTCAAAGGGGTTAAGCAAAGGAAAATATACAAGGTTGGCAGGAATCAGAGAATTTTCGAGAGGTCAAAAGAGTGCTTGATATCATATTGAAAACAAGGTTGGCTATTTGGTTAAACTAGCTAAGAAAGAGGGCCTCAATCATGTTCATGCATGCAAGTGAAATGTAGCCTCAAAAAGAATCAAAGCAAGTTCTAGAGTGGTCATTAACATGAGTGAAAATCACACAAGAAAGAAGAGAATGGCATAAATGTTGAATCCATCCATTAGGCTCAAAATCTCATAAGGTATGCATCCATCAAACTCAATTCATCAATTCAATCATCCATCACCAAGCATATCAGTTCAAGAAGGGAGAAAAATTATTCAATCATGCAATGAACCCCTTTTTTATTATTTTTTTTTATTTTTTGAATTTTTTTTTTTTTTTTTTTGAATTTTTTTTTTTTGAATTTTTTTTTTTAACAAACGAAAAGAAACAGAAACATGCTAAAATCTCTCCCCCACACTTAATGTAACATTGTCCTCAATGTGAAAGAAAGAGATAGAAAAGAGCAACACAACCTGATAAGAAGTGAATCAACGCTAAGCAGAAAAGAAACACACTGTCAGTGCCGCATCAGACCCTGAAAAGAAATCAAACAAGAAAACGTTAGTACTTCCACAATTCAATACTAATTAATTACTACCTAAAAAACTCCTTACTCTGCCACCAATTAAGATGCGTCTCAAGAGTAAAATTACTCTTTACTCTGCCATCACTAATTGGTTTAATAAGTCCATGACAATCATATCATACTAAACAAAACAACAATAATTTTTTTTTTAATCAAACCCTTTAAAGAGAAAGTTTCAGATCGGGCTCTTGTTTCTTGTTACTTCCTTCGCTGCTTCCTGTTGACCAATCTATCTGAGCTAATACCTGATCAGGTACATACTCAAAAGCTTCTAATTTATCAATGAGCTCATCAATAGTGGAGGCAGAGATAAGAAGTTGTCTTGCTTAGAAGGAGTGATAAATTTATGTTCCACATGCTTTGTCAAGAAAAAATAACAAAAGATTAAAGAAATTATTAACATTCAACAAACCAATGGGTTTATGGTGGATGTTCAGTTAGACTTAAGAGACAATTTGAAAAATTTCTTCCAAAGTACCAAAACCACCTGGTAAGGTAATGAATGCATCAGAGTTTTCAAGCATTATCTTCATGCGTTCATGCATTGATGATACTTTAAGTTCCTTCCCAATTGTCTTTCCATTGATGTTCTGTTGAGCTAAAGTTTCAGGAATGACACCTAAAACCCGACTATCTCTTACAAAGGCAAGAAAGTGATACAGCCCCCATTAACCCACGACAACCTCCCCCATATACAAGATGAATATTCCTCGCAGCAAGTGATCGACCAAGAGTGCTAGCTGCGTTTACAAACTCTAATCCCTTCCCATAACTCGACCCACAAAAAACACAGACATTTTTGAGGTTACGAATAGAAGGCCCCATTCTATACTCTTCCTCCCTTTGAGTGTTTCTGAGTGTGAAGGAAAATGGAGTGTTTAAATAAGAAAAAGAATGGAAAGGGAAATAATTGCACCTATAAGGGTAGGTTGGCTGTTGTCAGAAAAGGTTGAAATTAAGAGACACAGAATCTTTTTTTTTTTTTTTTTTTTTGTCGACTTCAAGAAAAACCATCAAGGTAAAGAAGTCTAGAAACCCCTGAAGGACCCTGCTCAAAGGATCGTCTGTACAAAAATCAAAATACAACAAAATGATACAAAGATAAAAGAAATAGAAAATGATGACATACCTGTATGTACAGTCTCCATGGCGTATCTTTATCTTTAGCACGCGTCATGAGTGCGAGTAGACATCACGTCCTTTTTTTTTTTTTTTTTTTTTGAAATTGTTAGAAAAACTTGATGAAAGATGAGTGTATACTTACTTAAGATTGGGATGGAGGTAGTCTGCTCTTTCGGCTTTATGCCAAAGCATTGTTGACCAGTATTCGACCCATTCAAGACCAACGCAACATAGGGCTCCCAAAAGGGACAAGTGACCATAATACGACTGACTGCCTCACATGTGGGATACAATCTACCTTCTTTGTTTTTCAATTAAGAAGGCTGGATCAGGATGCATGCATTTCCCCATTCACGGTTTGTGTTACCAAAGCCAACCCTAAGAAGGATACATTTTTTTTTCATTTTTTTTGTGTTTTTTTTTTTTTGTTTTTTTTTTTGTGTTTTTTTTTTGTGTTTTTTTTTTTTTGAAAAATGACATGAAGAAGAAGAAGAAGATGATATGTACAGATTGTTTGTGGATATGGCTCACATCTCGCCTCTGGTTTAACGTCCGATGAACGGCTTAAACGTCTTCTATGAGTCGAGGATAAGCTTCCCATCCAATTTTCTTATAAATTGGCAAACAGGTCTTTTAGAGTCGATTCCCAAGACTCGTAGCGTTGTTCTTCATCCTTGAAGAGATTCCACAATTTAAGAATTTCACGATGCACCAATCCACAAGAATGCGTCTCAAGAGTCAATAAGATATCATCTAATGACTCCTTACTCAGTCCATTCTTAATGAAGAAAATTTTATCTTCTCTATTTGCGGAAACCATCCCCTTAGTACGATATCGCTTGTTACAGTTCCATCGTCCACATTTATGACAGACTTGTAACCTTTTTGCTCTTCTCCTTTTAGAATATGAACTTCTTCCAAGACCGGGTATATATGAGTCAAATGAAATTGAGGACTCACCTGCTAATCGGACCTTTGCTTCAATTATCCAACATGTACATCTTCTCGGCATACCCTTGTGCATTAACATTCTCAATCTCTCACATCGAACTTTGTAGATTTTTCTCGAGCATTTTGAGGAAGAGAAGGAAAATGTTTTCTCAGGTTTGAAAGAATGACATCTATTTTGAAGGAGAAGAAGGGTTCAATTATTTTGGGAAATCGAAGAATAAACCGACTCAAGAGTCACGGAGTACCGTATCCGCCACTTAACCGGCAACACAAAGAACTCAAGAACTTGGTTTTCCAGAATAGTTGAGTCTTTGTCCATTAACTTAAGCGCAGTACCATTCCTAGGATCCTCAATATCTACGTCCCAGAGTAGGTGCAGACGATAATCTCAAAGCGAACTTTTTGACCAATTTCATGCACTTTTGCAAAAGGTGTAACAGACCTTTAATAAAGTAGGCCAATAAAAGCCATACTTTGCAAGATTTTCGCAGTTGTTGTCGCCGAAGAAAAATGACCTCCACATGCTTCTTACGAGCGACACTACCTACCTCATTGTCGGGCACACATTTTTTTTCTTTTTCTTCTTTTTTTTTTTTTTTTTTTTCTTTTTTTTTTTCCTTTTTTTTTTTTTTTTTTTTTATTCATAATGCGGATGGAGAAGGTTCATCACCTCCACTTCGCATTCTCTGAAGTTCATGATCTTGTTTGAGGCGGTGTCCATTTACGATGAAAGCTTTGGCGTGACCTCACTTTTAATCTGAACAACACTTAAGGAAAAATATTAGTAACAATAAATGGTCCATCCCATCTAGACCTTAATTTTCCAGGCATGAGTCGGAGGCGGGAGTTATAGAGGAGAACTTTTTGACCAATCTCAAATGTTTTCCTCGAATCAACTTATCATGGAAGGCTTTGGTCTTCTCCTTATAAAGTTTGGAACTTTCATAAGCCTCCAAGCGGATCTCCTCCAATTGTCAGAAATTGCATTGCACTTCCTCTCCAACCTTTAGCTTGATCTAGGTCCAAGTTGCACCTTTTCACCGCCTGCACTCGATGCTCAATTTCCACCGGTAGGTGGCAGGCTTTTCCAAAAATAATCCGATACGGAGACATCCCGATTGGTGTCTTATAAGCAGTCCGGTAAGCCCATAAAGCATCCTCAAGCCTCTTGCTCCAGGTCCTTTCGTTAGGTTGAACTGTCTTCCTGGAGTATCTGCTTAATTTCTCTGTTGGAGACCTCGGCTTGCCCATTGGTTTGGGGGTGGTAGGGTGTAGAAACCTTGTGTTGGACTCCATACTTCTTCATCAAAGCCTCCATGCTTCGATTGCAAAAATGTGAACCTTGATCACTAATGATGGATCTCGGGACTCCAAACCTACGAGAAAATCGTGATCTAATAAAATCCACAACAACTTTAGAATCATCGGTCAGAGTGGCCTTAGCCTCCACCCATTTAGATACATAATCCACAAGAAGCGAGAATGTAAACAAAACCAAATGATACAGAAAAGGACCCATAAAGTCAATACCCCAAACATCAAAAATCTCACAGAATAATAAGGGTTTCGGGGCATTTCATTCCTACGAAGTATTCCCTGTTCTCTGGCATTGATCACAAGATTTGCAAAACATATATGCATCATGAAATAGAGTGGGTCAATATAATCCAGAGTCTAAAACTTTCCTAGCAGTCCGTTGAGGACCGAAGTGGCCGCCACATGCAAGTTTATGACAAAAGCTAAGAATGGAATGGAATTCATCATCAGGCACACATCTCCTAATTACTTGGTCACTACAAAATCTCCATAAGTAAGGATCATCCCACACATAATACTTTGACTCACTTTTCAATTTATCAATCTTAGCCTTAGTGAAATGTGCAGGTATTGCTTTAGCAACCAAGAAATTAATCAAATCAGCAAACCAAGGGATGTTGCCTTGCAGCTTGAAAAGCTGCTCATCAGGGAAAACATTATGGATGGGAAAAACATCTGCCTCCCTTTCAATTCGACTCAAGTGATCAGCCACCAAATTCTCCGCTCCACTCTTGTCACGGATCTCAATATCAAACTCCTGGAGGAGCAACATCTACCTAATCAACCGGGGCTTGGCATTGGGCTTCTTCAGGAGAAACTTCAATGCTGCATGATCTGAAAACACAACCACTCTGGAACCAAGCAAATATGATCGAAATTTATCTAAAGCAAAAACAATTGCTAAAAGTTCCTTTTCGGTTGTGGTGTAGTTGATTTGTGCGGGATCTAAAGTTCTCGAAGCATAGGAAATGACATGAGATACTTTACCGACCCTTTGTGCAAGAACAGCTCCCAATGCATAATTAGAGGCATCACACATCAACTCAAATGGAAGTGTCCAATCCGGTGGTTGGATGATAGGTGTACTGGTCAATGCTTGCTTCAATTGATTAAAGGCATCCTGACACTTCTTGTCAAAGTGGAACTCCACATCTTTTTGCAGTAAGTTGGATAGCGGAAGTGCAATTTTGCTGAAATCCTTTATGAACCGCCGATAGAAACCTGCATGACCAAGGAAAGAACGAATCTCCCGCACGCATGTGGGGTAAGATAGGCATGAAATAACATCTATTTTTGCAGGATCTACCTCAATTCCCTCACGAGATATCACATGCCCTAAGACTATACCTTGTTCTACCATGAAATGACATTTCTCAAAATTTAGAACGAGGTTAGTCTTAATGCATCTATGCAAGACCTGAGCCAGACTATCTAAACATGCATCAAAGGAAGATCCATAGACAGTAAAATCATCCATGAATACGTCCATGCAATTTTCTAAAAAATCATAAAAGATACTTACCATACACCTCTGAAAGGTACCTGGAGCATTGCATAGACCAAAGGGCATCCTCCTGTATGCAAATGTGCCAAATGGACAAGTGAAAGTAGTCTTCTCTTAGTCTTCTGGGGCTATATGAATCTGAAAATAGCCCGAATATCCATCCAGGAAACAATAATGTGACTTGCCAACTAACCGCTCCAACATATGATCAATGAAGGGCGGCGGGAAATGATCCTTCTACGGTAGCTGGTTGAGCCGCCTATAATCAATGCAAACTCGCCAACCGTTTTGAACTCGTGTGGGCACAAGCTCATTGTTCGATTCGCAACCACTGTGACCCCACATTTCTTGGGAACCACTTGCACGGGGGCTCACCCATTGACTGTCAGATATGGGATAAATAATGCCAGCTTGAAGTAGCTTTGTAACTTCCTTCTTCACCACATCTAGAATCAGGGGATTTAGTCTCCTTTGGGTACATCTAACTGGTTTGATCCCTTCTTCCAATAAAATCTTATGCATGCATGTGGAGGGACTAATACCAGGAATATCTGCAGAGTCCATCCGATGGCTTGCCTATTCGCCTCAAAATCTGCGGTAATTTTTCTTCTTGATCGGGTTGTAGGTTTTTAGCAATGATCACCTAAGTGTCTCACCATCTCCCAAATATGCATATTTAAGATGGTCTGGTAAAGTCTTTAACTCCAAAGATGGAGGTTGCACAATGGAAGGTAACAAGTGATCTGAAACAACTATCTCAACAACATTAATTTCAGTATGGTACTGACTCTCATTCTCAATTGTTGCATCGTCAGCAGCTGTATCATTACTCATAACAGAATAAATCTCAGCACATGCAGCACATGGTTCAACATCACAAGTGGCACATGTATCACAAGAAACAGAACCAAGATAGTCAACAATATCGGGAATTCAGCATATAAATCAATATAGACATCATCAACCAGACATCTCAATCATATCAACATGGAAAACAGAATGCTCCTCTAGGGGTGTCTCATGGCATCAAAAATGTTAAATTGTACCAAATCGTCGCCAAACTCCATAGAAAGGGTGCCAGCATGCACGTCTATCTTGGTCTTGGCGGTCTTGAGGAATGGTTGATGAGCGCCGAACTCAGTCAAAATTATAACCGAAGTTATTACCTAAACTTGTAGTATAGTGAACAACACCGGATCGTCTCCTCAAGGATCGTAGATGCAATTTAATCAAATCAAGTGAAAGTTAGAAAAAAGGGGGGTTTTGATGGTTCAAGGATCGCAGTGACAAGATTTAAAGAGAAATAACAATTAAAAGAACAGTCAATTCAGAAATCTATCCGAGATTGGGTGGATTCAATCATAGACCTTTCAACAAACACACGAAATACATTTGAATGGTTAACTTGGATCTAACCGAGATCTCGCATCGATCCGAAATTCATACTAGACAATCGTCCGAATTCAATTGACAAGTGATAAACACAAATCTGCAATCGCACCATTCATGTAAATATATGTCAATTTAAGCACCGAATTCAATTAACCTAGGCACAAATCAGTAACCTAACCTCTTCAATTACGTGATTAGTTTAGATTAATCAGTTCTAAGTTTCATCACAAATCTCAATCTTCAGTTCATCACAATACTTAATCTTAAATCAAGATCAAATCAGATCAAACATAAACAGAATCACCATTCATGCATTCAAGATCAAGAGAACAGAAGAAGAAGAGAAGAGGAATTCAAATATAAATCAAATACATTACATAACCAAGATCTCAAGAATCCAAGCCACAATCTCTTCAAGAGTCCCGAATTGACTAGAAGTGACTTAGCTCTCCATTACAATGAAGGAAAAATATACAAGAACTATGAAAAGCTATTTCTAACACTAAGTGTATGTTGTGTTTAGAGCTCTCCTCATGCTTCCTTTTATAGAGGATTCAGAGTAGTAGTAGATGGGTAGATGAGATTAGTAGGTGGAATTAGTAGGTGAGCTTCCTTGTCTCCGAAAGTATTCATTGCTGAACTCATTGATTTCGTCATTTTTGAGCCAAATGGTCTTCATGAAAGTTCTAGGAAATTGTCTAAGCTTTCCAATGGCTCTGGAAGCACCCAAAAATTCGTCCTACAGCCCAAGATATGACCCAATTACTACAGACTGCTCAGGACCAGTTTCAGCACCTCTGTTTTGACTTTCAGACCCAATATCTCCATCAAGGAGCCCGAATCAAGTTTTGTGTTTGTCATGAAAGTTGTACATATGGGTCTTAACTTTCAGATCACCAATTTTCAGCCCATTCTATAAACCCAAACTCGAATTATGTTCTGGTTACTACACACTGTTCGGGTTCCAGTTCACAAATCCCGTATTCTGATTTCCATGCCCAATTAGCTCCACTAGATGTCTGAATTTGACTTCGAGCTCTTCATCAAAGTTGTAGAGCTCTCTTTTATCTTTCCTACAAGGTAAAATTCATAATTATCAGACATTTAGAACTCAAGATATGGCCAAAATACAGAAACAGTGTAAGACTCGAATAATGCTGAAAAATCAATTAAGTCCGATTCGAGTTCAAACTTACAAAACATAATCAAATTCATCAATTAAGTACATGAAGAGTGTAAATGACTAATAATGAGGGTTTCTTAATGAATAAAATATGTGATTATCAAATTCCCCCACACTTAGCTTTTTTGCACTCCCGGGCAAAACATATAAAACTAAAGTTAGAAGACAAAGACAAACGACACAAACTTAAAAGTTAAAAACTCTAAAGGACTCAATGAAGCAAGAAGAGCAACAAGAAATTCAAGGGATCAAAGCATAAATGAGGTAACATTTCTTCACATCTCAAACCAAAATGCAAGGAAACTTCCGTTGAAAAGAATGAATTAAGAATGATGGATCTTCACAATATTCCCTCTCAATCTCTCAAGTGTTTAAAAGGTAGGTATTTCACTCAATTCAACCCATGAAAATTGTACTACCATAAGCTTGCTTATCTTCTACTTCTCCACTACTCAAAACACATGCACACACAAATCATGAGGACTTTATTCAAGGTTGTAGTGAGGTCAAGGTAACGAAGAGGATAAAATGGATATGAGAAGATAAATACCAAAGAGAATAAAAGCAAATGAGAATGAGTTCAAATAACGAGCATAAAAGTTCATCTCAACTCTAATGTAAATCCCTTTACATATTCATTTCCCCATCCTTTTCTTTTTTTTTTTTTTTTATATATATGAACATAACTATATACATACATTTTTCTTTTTTTTTTTTTTTTTTTTTTTTAGGCACTCTTTCTTTTCTTTTCTTTTCTTTTTTTTTTTTTCAACAACCATTTTGTACACACACCCCACACTTGTTCAAAAACTCATCCATTAACCAGGCTAATGTTCTTTTATTCCCTAAGGTACAGTAAGAACACGATTTTTCATTTAAGGCACATAATGAGCTAGAAACAAGGAATGGTCAAATAAGCTCAAAGGGGTTAAGCAAAGGAAAATATACAAGGTTGGCAGGAATTAGAGAATTTTCGAGAGGTCAAAAGAGTGTTTGATATCATATTGAAAACAAAGTTGGCTATTTGGTTAAACTAGCTAAGAAAGAGGGCCTCAATCATGTTCATGCATGCAAGTGAAATGTAGCCTCAAAAAGAATCAAAGCAAGTTCTAGAGTGGTCATTAACATGAGTGAAAATCACACAAGAAAGAAGAGAATGGCATAAATGTTGAATCCATCCATTAGGCTCAAAATCTCACAAGGTATGCATTCATCAAACTCAATTCATCAATTCAATCATCCATCACCAAGCATATCAGTTCAAGAAGGGAGAAAAATTATTCAATCATGCAATGAACCTTTTTTTTTTTTTTTTTTTTTTTTATTTTTATTTTTTTTTTTTTTTGAATTTTTTTTTTTTTTTACAAACGAAAAGAAACATAAACATGCTAAAATCTCTCCCCCACACTTAATATAAACATTGTCCTCAATGTGAAAGAAAGAGATAGAAAAGAGCAACACAACCTGATAAGAAGTGAATCAACGCTAAGCAGAAAAGAAACACACTGTCAATGCCGCATCAGACCCTGAAAAGAAATCAAACAAGAAAACGTTAGTACTTCCACAAGTCAATACTAATTAATTACTACCTAAAAACTCCTTACTCTGCCACCGATTAAGATGCGTCTCAAGAGTAAAATTACTCCTTACTCTTGCCATCACTAATTGGTTTAATAAGTCCATGACAATCATATCATACTAAACAAAACAACAAATTTTTTTTTTTTTTTAAATCAAACCCATTAAAGAGAAAGTTTCAGATCGGGCTCTTGTTTCTTGTTACTTCCTTCACTGCTTCCTGTTGACCAATCTATCTGAGCTAATACCTGATCAGGTACATACTCAAAAGCTTCTAATTTATCAATGAGCTCATCAATAGTGGAGGCAGAGATAAGAAGTTGTCTTGCCGAAGGAGTGATAAATTTACGTTCCACAACTTTGTCAAGAAAAAATAACAAAGATCAAAGAAATTATTAACATTCAACAAACCAATGGGTTTATGGTGGATGTTCGGTTCGCCCAAGAGACAATTTGAAAAATTTCTTCCAAAGTACCAAAACCACCTGGTAAGGCAATGAATGCATCGAGTGTTCAAGCATTATCTTCATGCGTTCATGCATTGATGATACCTTAAGTTCCTCCCCAATTGTCTTTCCAAAGTGATGTTCGTTGAGCTAAAGTTTCGGGAATGATACCTAGAACTCGATGTCTCTTACAAAGGCAAAGCAAGTGATACAGCCCCATTAACCCACGACAACCTCCCCATATACAAGATGAATATTCCTCGCAGCAAGTGATCGACCAAGAGTGCTAGCTGCGTTTACAAACTCTAATCCCTTCCCATAACTCGACCCACAAAAAACACGTACATTTTTGAGGTTACGAATAGAAGGCCCCATTCTATACTCTTCCTCCTTTGAGTGTTTCTCGAGTTTGAAGGAAAATGGAGAAAATGGAGTGTTTAAATAGGAAAAAGAATGGAAAGGGGAATAATTGCACCTATGAGGTAGGTTGGCGGTTGTCGAAAAAGGTTGAAATTAAGAGACACGAGAATCTTTTTTTTTTTTTTTTTTTTTTTTTGACTTCAAGAAAACCATCAAGGTAAAGAAGTCTAGAAACCCCTGAAGGACCCTGCTCAAAGGATCGTCTGTACAAAAATCAAAATACAACAAAATGATACAAAGATAAAAGAAATAGAAAATGATGACATACCTGTATGTACAGTCTCCATGGCGTATCTTTATATCTTTATACTGCGCGTCATGAGTGCAGTAGACATCACGTCCCTTTTTTTTTTTTTTTTTTTTTTTTTGAAATTGTTAAAAAAAAAACTTGATGAAAGATGAGTGTATACTTACGTAAGATTGGGATGGAGGTAGTCTGCTCTTTCGGCTTTGTGCCAAAGCATTGTTGACCAATATTCGACCCATTCAAGACAGACCAAATAACATAGGGCTCCCAAAAGGGACAAGTGGCCATAATACGACCGGTGCCTCACATGTGGGATACAATCTACCTTCTTTGTTTTTCAATTAAGAAGGCTGGATCAGATGCATGCATTTCCCCATTCACGGTTTGTGTTACCAAAGCCAACCCTAAGAAGTATACATTTTTTTTTTTTTTTTGAAATTTTTTTTTTTTTTTGAATTTTTTTTTTTTTTTCATTTTTTTTTTTTTTTTTGTAAAATGCCATGAAGAAGAAGAAGAAGAAGATGATATGTACAGATTGTTTGTGGATATGGCTCACATCCCTCTGGTTTAACGTCCAAGAACGCTTAAACGTCTTCTATGAGTCGAGGATAAGCTTCCCATCCAATTTTCTTATAAATTGGCAAACAGGGTCTTTTAGAGTCGATTCCCAAGATTGTAGCGTTGTTGTTCATCCTTGAAGAGATTCCACAATTTAAGAATTTCTCGATGCACCAATCCACAAGAATGCGTCTCAAGAGTCAATAAGATATCATCTAATGACTCCTTACTCAGTCCATTCTTAATGAAGAAAATTTTATCTTCTCTATTTGCGGAAACCATCCCCTTAGTACGACATCGCTTGTTACAGTTCCATCGTCCACATTTGTGACAGACTTGTAACCTTTTTGCTCTTCTCCTTTTAGAATATGAACTTCTTCCAAGACCGGGCATATATGATTCAAATGAAATTGAGGACTCACCGCTAATCGGACCTTTGCTTCAATTATCCAAATAGACATCTTCGGCATACCCTTGTGCATTAACATTCTCAATCTCTCACATCGAACTTTGTAGATTTTTCTCGAGCATTTTGAGGAAGAGAAGGAAAATGTTTTCTCGTGTTTGAAAGAATGACATCCATTTTGAAGGAGAAGAAGGGTTCGCTTATTTTGGGAAATCGAAGAATAAACCGACTCAAGAGTCACGGAGTACCGTATCCGCCACTTAACCTAAGCAACGCAAAGAACTCAAGAACTTGGTTTTCCAGGGAATGATTGAGTCTTTGTCCATTAACCTTAAGCGCATTACCATTCCTAGGATCCTCGGTATCGATGCTTTGAGAGAATACGCGTGTCGACAACAAAAGAACCGCGCCACCTAGATCTCAATTTTCTAAGGAGTAGGTGCGGATGATAATCTCAAAGCGTAACTTTTTGACCAATTTCCGCAGCTTTTGCAAAAGGTGTAACAGACCTTTAATAAAGTAGGCCAATAAAATCCATACTTGCAAGATTTTCGCAGATTGTTGTCGCCGAAGAAAAAAATGACCTCCACATGCTTCGAGCGACTCTACCTACCTCATTGTCGGGCACACAAATTGTTTTTTTTTTTTTTTTTTTTTTTTTTTTTTTTTTTTTTTTTCTTTTTTTTTTTTCTTTTTTTTTTTTCTTTTTTTTTTTTTTTTTTTTTTTTTATTAATAATGCGGATGGAGAAGGTTCATCACCTCCACTTCGCATTCTCTGGAAGTTCATGATACCTTGTTTGAGGCGGTGTCCATTTACGATGAAAGCTTTGGCGGTGACCTCACTTTTAATCCGAAACACACCGAAAGGAAAAACATTAGTAACAATAAATGGTCCATCCCATCTAGACCTTAATTTACCGAGGCATGAGTCGGAGGCGGGAGTTATAGAGGAGAACTTTTTGACCAATCTCAAATGTTTTCCTCAGAATCAACTTATCATGGAAGGCTTTGGTCTTCTCCTTATAAAGTTTGGAACTTTCATATGCCTCCAAGCGGATCTCCTCCAATTGCTACAGCTGCAGCTTTCTCTCCAAACCTGCTTGATCTAGGTCCAAGTTGCACCTTTTCACCGCCCAGAATGCTCGATGCTCAATTTCCACCGGTAGGTGGCAGGCTTTTCCAAAAATAATCCGATACGGAGACATCCCGATTGGTGTCTTATAAGCAGTCCGGTAAGCCCATAAAGCATCCTCAAGCCTCTTGCTCCAGTCCTTTCTGTTAGGTTGAACTGTCTTCTGGAGTATCTGCTTAATTTCTCTGTTGGAGACCTCGGCTTGCCCATTGGTTTGGGGGTGGTAAGGTGTAGAAACCTTGTGTTGGACTCCATACTTCTTCATCAAAGCCTCCATGCTTCGATTGCAAAAATGTGAACCTTGATCACTAATGATGGATCTCGGGACTCCAAACCTCCTAATTACTTGGTCACTGCAAAATCTCCATAAGTAAGGATCATCCCACACATAATACTTTGACTCACTTTTCAATTTATCAATCTTAGCCTTAGTGAAATGTGCAGGTATTGCGTTAGCAACCAAGAAATTAATCAAATCAAAGAAACCAAGGGATGTTGCCTTGCTCACTTGAAAAGCCTTAGCTCGTTAGCATCGAAAAAAAATCATCATGGATGGGAAAAACATGGATGGGAAAAACATCTGCCTCCCTTTCAATTCGACTCAAGTGATCAGCCACCAAATTCTCCGCTCCACTCTTATCACGGATCTCAATATCAAACTCCTGGAGGAGCAACATCCACCTAATCAACCGGGGCTTGGCATTGGGCTTTTTCAGGAGAAACTTCAATGCTTTGCATGATCCGAAAACACAACCACTCGGAACCAAGCAAATATGATCGAAATTTATCTAAAGCAAAAACAATTGCTAAAAGTTCCTTTTCGGTTGTGGTGTAGTTGATTTGTGCGAGATCTAAAGTTCTCGAAGCATAGGAAATGACATGAGATACTTTACCGACCCTTTGTGCAAGAACAGCTCCCAATGCATAATTAGAGGCATCACACATCACTCAATGGAAGTGTCCAATCCGGCGGTTGGATGATAGGTGTATTGGTCAATGCCTGCTTCAATTGATTGAAGGCATCCTGGCACTTCTTGTCAAAGTGAAACTCCACATCTTTTTGCAGTAAGTTGGATAGCGGAAGTGCAATTTTGCTGAAATCCTTTATGAACCGTCGATAGAAACCTGCATGACCAAGGAAAGAACGAATCTCCCGCACGCATGTGGGGTAAGATAGGCATGAAATAACATCTATTTTTGCAGGATCTACCTCAATACCCTCACGAGATATCACATGCCCTAAGATTATACCTTGTTCTACCATGAAATGACATTTCTCAAAATTTAGAACGAGGTTAGTCTTAATGCATCTATGCAAGACCTGAGCCAGACTATCTAAACATGCATCAAAGGAAGATCCATAGACAGTAAAATCATCCATGAATACGTCCATGCAATTTTCTAAAAATCGAGAAAAGATACTTACCATACACCTCTGAAAGGTGCCTGGAGCATTGCATAGACCAAAGGGCATCCTCCTGTATGCAAATGTGCCAAATGGACAAGTGAAAGTAGTCTTCTCTTGGTCTTCTGGGGCTATATGAATCTGAAAATAGCCCGAATATCCATCCAGGAAACAATAATGTGACTTGCCGCCTAACCGCTCCAACATCGATCAATGAATGGCACGGGAAATGATCCTTTCTCGGTAGCCTGGTTGAGCCTCCTATAATCAATGCAAACTCGCCAACCGTTTTGAACTCGTGTGGGCACAAGCTCATTGTTCGATTCGCAACCACCGTGACCCCGCATTTCTTGGGAACCACTTGCACGGGGCTCACCCATTGACCGTCAGATATGGGATAAATAATGCCAGCTTGAAGTAGCTTTGTAACTTCCTTCTTCACCACATCTAGAATCAGGGGATTTAGTCTCCTTTGGGGTTGTCTAACTGGTTTGATCCCTTCTTCCAATAAAATCTTATACATGCATGTGGAGGGACTAATACCAGGAATATCTGCAAGAGTCCATCCGATGGCTTGCCTATTCTGCCTCAAAATCTGCAGTAATTTTTCTTCTTGATCAGGTTGTAGGTTTTTAGCAATGATCACCTAGGAAGTGTCTCACCATCTCCCAAATATGCATATTTAAGATGGTCTCGGTAAAGTCTTCAACTCCAAGGATGGAGGTTGTACAATGGAAGGTAACAAGTGATCTCAAAACACTAACTCAAAGAACATTAATTTCAAAGATGGTACTTGACTCTCATTCTCAATTGTTGCATCATCAATGAATGTATCATTACTCATAAAGAATAAATCTCAAGACATGCAAAGACATGGTTCAACATCACAAGTGGCACATGTATCACAAGAAACAGAACCAAGATAGTCAACAATATCGGGGGAATTCAAAGATATAAATCGGATAGACATCATCAACCAAAGATCTCAATCATATCAACATGGAAAACAGAATGCTCCTCTAGGGGTGTCTCATGGCATCAAAAATGTTAAATTGTACCAAATCGTCGCCAAACTCCATAGAAAGGGTGCCGGCATGCACGTCTATCTTGGTCTTGGCGGTCTTGAGGAATGGTCTCGCCTAGAATCAATGGAGCATGGTTTGTTGGAGACTCATCTTCCATGTCCGAATGTAGAAATCTGCTGGAAAAATCAACTCATTCACCCGAACTAACACATCTTCCAAAGACACTGCGGATGAGCGATGGCTCTATTCGCCAACCGAATCACGATACCGGTGGGTTGCAAAGTACCGATGTTTAAACACTTATACACCGACATGGGCATGACATTGATCGAAGCACCCAAATCTAGCATTGCATGCTCAAATCTAGAGTTGCCAATTGTGCAAGAAATTGTGAAAGTTCCAGGATCTTTGCATTTCGTGGCATGCTTGGCGAGAATCATTGCGAAACATTTCTTCCCATGCTGATCTTCTCATCCCCTTTCAACCTTCTCTTATGAGTGCACAACTCCTTGAGAAATTTAGCATATTTTGGAATTTGCTTGATTGCATCTAGGAGGGAATATTGATTTCCACTTTCCCGAATGTCTTCATGACTTCTTTTTCCATTTCTGCTTGCATTGTTCTCTGGATTGTGTGATCCTATTTGGAAAAGGTAATGGAATGGCAACATCTGAATTCTCTGCAATTTTCTTCAAGGCACAGATTTACTGACCGAATTATCCATTTCCTGCCGTTTTTGGTCAATTTCGATTCTTTGTAAGGTTGGAACATCAACTTCTTTGCCACTTCTCAAGGTAATTGCACTTACGTTGCCTCTTGGATTGTTGATTTGTTTGTGAAGGCAATTGGCTAGAACCTTGACTCTTTAGCTCGCTCACGCAGTGGTTGCCACCGCCCATTTGAGTTTGTAAATTCTCGAATGTTGGCACCGACGTTCTGCTGGAACCGAATGTTATTTGTGGCCATTTGTTTCATCGTCTTCCAATGATGGCTCACCGTGGAGTGGATTGACAGACTATTTGAAGTTCTTTGTTGTCCGAATGCGGGGGTATTTGTTGGTATTTGTTGCTTGGACCTGCAGACTTGGTATCTAAATTGTTGTTCTTCTTGGTGGGGTTTTGTTTCTTCTTGGTGGGGCTTGTTGTTCTTGGCTAGGATTCCCATATCTCAAATTGGGATGGTCTCGCCAACCAGGATTATAAGTACTAGAAAATGGATCATATCTAGATTGTTGCTGTTGTTGCTGATATTGGGGTCTTCCAGGAAAAACACCAGCTGCAGCAACACATTGATCTGGAAAGGCGGGACCATCTTCCTGAAGTGTAGGGCATGAATCAGTAGGATGAGATGAATTAGAGCAAATTCCACACACTGATGCAGTCATCTGCATGGGTGGTTGTTGACCCACTGCTATCTGTCTTACCAAAGAAGTCAATTCATCTAGTCTGTGTTCCATTCTTTGTTGGTCCATATGAGATGCTTGAATTTCATTAACTCCTCCGGTTGCGGTGATGATCCGCGAGCCAAACTGTTGGGTATTGGCTGCCATGTTTGCTATCAGATCTCTTGCGGCGGTAGGAGTCTTGTCTACTAAGGCTCCTCCAGAGGCAGCATCGATCATGCTTCTATCATTTGGCAAAGAAACCCTCATAAAAGTATTGAATCAAGAGCTGGTCACTAATTTGGTGATGAGGGCGGCTTGAACACAACTTCTTGAATCTCTCCCGATTCATGCAAAGTCTCACCGGACATCCGTCTCGATGCCACATATATCCTTCCTAATTGCAGCAGGCTCTCGAGAGCGGGAAGAATCTCTCCAGAACAACCTCTTCATGTCATTCCAACTTCGACCGAACCTCGGTGAAAGATAAAACAACCAATCTTTGGTGCATCAACAAGTGAGAAGGGAAATGCCCTTAACTTGATGTGTTCCTCGAGAGATGCCTTGTGGTTTCATGGTTGAACACACAACATGGAACTCTTTCAGGTGCTTATGAGGATCTTCACCCGCAAGACCATGAAACTTTGGTAACAAGTGTATCAAACCAGATTTTAACTCAAAATCTGCATCAAGATCAGGATATTGAATGCACAAAGATTGGTAAGATACATCAGGAGCAGCAAGTTCCTTAAGGGTTCTATTATGCATATTATCAGCCATGATTTCAGGATTACTTAAGTTATCTGGTTCACTCCCAAAATTAGGTTCAGAATTAACTCTGGAATTTATCACACGAGCTCTAATTAATTTATGCAAGGTCCTATCAATCTCAGGATCAAGATCAAGCAAGATATCAGGATTGGACCTAGTCATGCATCAACTAAAGCACAAAAACACAAAAACTGCAACTAAGCAAAATATACTAAACAACACTCAAAATATGCAAAAATAAATCTAGTTAATATGTCTAAACATTTTTAAAAATTATGGAATCAACACAGAACAAAATCTACATAAAAATGAAACTAGAAAATGCAATAAAAATATTAAAAAATTGAAAAAGTGGTCTAAATGATAGAATTTCGAAAAACCAGGGGTGACCTCACAGTTTACTGTGAGTCTTGTTTATCAGGCTGTTTTCCTTCAACCGACCAAGTTTCAGCTCATTCTGGGCATGTTGCAGTTCGAAAATTGCAATAGTTACCCGTAATCACCTGTTTTCCGTCTTTCCTAAATCGAAAAAATTCAAAAGCTAGGATAAAAATGTTAGTATGGTATGAACAATGTTAGTAAATGAAAAATAACTGTTAGAATAGGTAAGAAAGAACAAAAATTAGTAAGGTTACTCAAAATGAAAAGATTACACCTACGAGTTCCCGAATCAGCACGGCGCAAAATTCGACGAGCGCCGAACTCAATCAAAATTATAACCGAAGTTATTACCTAAACTTGTAGTATAGTGAACAACACCGGATCGTCTCCTCAAGGATCGTAGATGCAATTTGATCAAATCAAGTGAAAGTTAGAAAAAGGGGGTTTTGATGGTTCAAGGATCGCGATGACAAGATTTAAAGAGAAATAACAATTAAAAGAACAGTCAATTCAAAATCTATCCGAGATTGGGTGGATTCAATCATAGACCTTTCAACAAACACCTGAAATACATTTGAATGGTTAACTTGGATCTAACCGAGATCTCGCATCGATCCGAAATTCATACTAGACAATCGTCCGAATTCAATTGACAAGTGATAAACACAAATCTGCAATCGCACCATTCATGTAAATATATGTCAATTTAAGCACCGAATTCAATTAACCTAGGCACAAATCAGTAACCTAACCTCTTCAATTACGTGATTAGTTTAGATCAATCAGGTTCTAAGTTTCATCACAAATCTCAATCTTCATTTCATCACAATACTTAATCTTAAATCAAGATCAAATCAGATCAAACATAAACAGAATCACCATTCATGCATTCAAGATCAAGAGAACAGAAGAAGAAGAGAAGAGGAATTCAAATATAAATCAAATACATTACATAACCAAGATCTCAAGAATCCAAGCCACAATCTCTTCAAGAGTCCCGAATTGACTAGAAGTGACTTAGCTCTCCATTACAATGAAGGAAAAATATACAAGAACTATGAAAAGCTATTTCTAACACTAAGTGTATGTTGTGTTTAGAGCTCTCCTCATGCTTCCTTTTATAGAGGATTCAGAGTAGTAGTAGATGGGTAGATGAGATTAGTAGGTGGAATTAGTAGGTGAGCTTGGTAGGTGAACTTGGTAGGTGAGCTTCCTTGTGGCTCTCGAAAGTATTCATTGCTGAACTCATTGATTTCGTCATTTTTGAGCCAAATGGTCTTCATGAAAGTTCTAGGAAATTGTCTAAGCTTTCCAATGGCTCTGGAAGCACCCAAAAATTCGTCCTACAGCCCAAGATATGACCCAATTACTACAGACTGCTCAGGACCAGTTTCAGCACCTCTGTTTTGACTTTCAGACCCAATATCTCCATCAAGGAGCCCGAATCAAGTTTTGTGTTTGTCATGAAAGTTGTACATATGGGTCTTAACTTTCAGATCACCAATTTTCAGCCCATTCTATAAACCCAAACTCGAATTATGTTCTGGTTACTACACACTGTTCGGGTTCCAGTTCACAAATCCCGTATTCTGATTTCCATGCCCAATTAGCTCCACTAGATGTCTGAATTTGACTTCGAGCTCTTCATCAAAGTTGTAGAGCTCTCTTTTATCTTTCCTACAAGGTAAAATTCATAATTATCAGACATTTAGAACTCAAGATATGGCCAAAATACAGAAACAGTGTAAGACTCGAATAATGCTGAAAAATCAATTAAGTCCGATTCGAGTTCAAACTTACAAAACATAATCAAATTCAGTCAATTAAGTACATGAAGAGTGTAAATGACTAATAATGAGGGTTTCTTAATGAATAAAATATGTGATTATCAATGGTCTGCCTAGAATCAATGGAGCATGGTTTGTTGGAGACTCATCTTCCATGTCCAGAATGTAGAAATCTGCTGGAAAAATCAACTCATTCACCCGGACTAACACATCTTCCAGTAACACTGCGGATGAAAATATTACTCTATTTGCCAACTGAATCAAATACCAAAGGTTGCAAAGTACCGATGTTTAAACACTTATACACCGACATGGGCATGACATTGATCGAAGCACCCAAATCTAGCATTTCTTTTCTCAAATCTAGAGTTGCCAATTGTGCAAGAAATTGTGAAAGTTCCAGGATCTTTGCATTTCGTGGCATGCTATAGAATCATTTTTTTTAACATTTCTACCCATGCTGATCTTCTCATGCCCTTTCAACCTTCTTTATGATGCATACAACTCCTTGAGAAATTTAGCATATTTTGGAATTTGCTTGATTGCATCTAGGAGGGAATATTGATTTCCACTTTCCCGAATGTCTCCATGACTTCTTTTTCCATTTCTTCTTGCATTGTTCTCTTGGATTGTGTGATCCTATTTGGAAAAGGTAATGGAATGGTAACATCTGAATTCTCTCGCAATTTTCTTCATTACAGTTTCTCGACCGAATTATCCATTTCTCGCCGTTTTTTATGTCAATTTCTTACGATTCTTTGTAAGGTTGGAACATCAACTTCTTTGCCACTTACTCAAGGTTTCTTGCACTTACGTTGCCTTTGGATTGTTGATGCCCGTGAAGGCAATTGGCTAGAACCTAGACTCTTTCAACTACTCACGATGGATTATTGCCAAACTTAGAATTTGAGTTTGTAAATTCTCAATGTTGGATCAAAATCAAAGGTTGTAAAAATGTTATTTTTGTGGCCATTTGTTTCATTAGGTCTTCCAATGATGGCTCAATGGAGTGGATTGGACAGATCACTTAACAGACTTTTTGTCACCTCGAATTCCTTGGGTATTTGTTGGTATTTGTTGCTTGGACTACTTGGTATCTAAATTGTTTTCCACATCCTGGGGGTAGCTTGTTCATTCACACTCAAAGGGGTTGTTGTTCTTGGCTAGGATTCCCATATCTCAAATTGGGATGGTCTCGCCAACCAGATTATAAGTGCTAGAAAATGGATCATATCTAGATTGATTTTTGAACTACCTTCATTGAGGTCTACCAGGAAAAACACCACCGGGATTTAGTTGAGGATCTGAAAAGCGAACCATCTTCCTTTATAGGGCATGAATCAAGTGAGGATGAGATGAATTAGAGCAAATTCCACACACCGATGCATGGTCATTGATGGGTGGTTGTTGACCCATGGCCTCTATCTTCTTACCAAAGAATCAATTCATCTAGTCTTGTTCCATTCTTTGTTGGTCTATATGAGATGCTTGAATTTCATTAACTCCTCCGGTTGCGGTGATGATCTACGAGCCAAACTGTTCTTATTGGCTCCATGTTTGCTATCGGGTGATCTCTTGCGGCGGTAGGAGTTTTGTCTACTAAAAAGAAGAGGTAAATGGTTTTTTAAAATTATCATGCTTACTATCATTTGGCACAACTTCCCTCATAAAAGTATTGAATCAAGAGTTGGTCACTAATTTGGTGATGAGGTCGGCTCGAACACAACTTCTTGAATCTCTCCCAAAATTCATGCAAAGTCTCACCGGACATCCGTTGATGCCACATATATCCTTCCTAATTGCCATGACTCTCGAGGCTAGCCAGAATCTCTCCAGAACAACCTCTTCATGTCATTCCAACTTGAATAACCTGGTGAAAGATAAAACAACCAATCTTTGGTCTTTATCGACAAGTGAGAAGGGAAATGCCCTAACTTGATGTGTTCCTCGGAGATGCCTTGTGGCTTCATGGTTGAACACACAACATGGAACTCTTTCAGGTGCTTATGAGGATCTTCACCCGCAAGACCATGAAACTTTGGTAACAAGTGTATCAAACCTTCATTTTAACTTAAAATGCACCATCAAGATCAGGATATTGAATGCACAAAGATTGGTAACATACATCGGAAAGTTCCTTAAGGGTTCTATTATGCATGTTATCAATGATTTCGGGATTACTTAAGTTATCGGGTTCACTCACAAAATTAGGTTGGAAATTAACTCTTTAAGAATTTATCACACGAGCTCTAATTAATCTATGCAAGGTCCTATCAATCTCGGGATCAAGATCAAGCAAGATATCGTTTTTGGACCTAGTCATGCATCAACTAAAGCACAAAAACACAAAAACTGCAACAACACTCAAAATATGCAAAAATAAATCTAGTTAATATGTCTAAACATTTTTAAAAAATTATGGAATCAACACGAACAAAATCTACATAAAAATGAAACTAGAAAATGCAATAAAAAATATTAAAAATTGAAAAAGTGGTCTAAATGATAGAATTTCGAAAAACCAGGGGTGACCTCACAGTTTACTGTGAGTCTTGTTTATCAGGCTGTTTTCCTTCAACCGACCAAGTTTCAGCTCATTCTGGGCATGTTGCGTTCGAAAATTGCAATAGTTACCCGTAATCACCATTTTCCGTCTTTCCTAAATCAAAAAATTCAAAAGCTAGATAAAAATGTTAGTATGGTATGAACAACATTAGTAAATGAAAAATAACTGTTAGAATAGGTAAGAAAAACAAAAATTAGTAAGGTTACTCAAAATAAAAAGATTACACCTACGAGCTCCCAAGACAGCCCAAAATATTAACAAAGGAACTGGTAAAATTATAACCGAAAATTATTACCTAAACTTGTAGTATAGTGAACAACACCGGATCGTCTCCTCAAGGATCGTAGATGCAATTTGATCAAATCAAGTGAAAGTTAGAAAAGGGGTTTTGATGGTTCAAGGATCGCGATGTAAAATTTAAAGAGAAATAATAATTAAAAAATTGCAATTCAAAAAATCTATCAATGAGATTGGGTGGATTGAATCATAGACCTTTCAACAAATACCTGAAATACATTTGAATGGTTAACTTGGATCTAACCGAGATCTCTGCAATAGAAATCCGTTAAATTCATACTAGAAAATCGTCCGAATTCAATTGACAAGTTAAATAAACACAAATATAAATCGCACCATTCATGTAAATATATGTCAATTTAAGCACCGAATTCAATTAACCTAGGCACAAATCATAACCTAACCTCTTCAATTACGTTAGATTAGTTTAGATCAATCAGTTCTAAATTTCATCACAATACTTAATCTTAAACCAAGATCAAATCGTAATCAAACATAAACAGAATCACCATTCATGCATTCAAGATCAAGAGAAAAAGAATATATTTTAGAATAAGAGGAATTCAAATATAAATCAAATACATTACATAACCAAGGTCTCAAGAATCCAAGCCACAATCTCTTCAAGAGTCCCGAATTGACTAGAAGTGACTTAGCTCTCCATTACAATGAAGGAAAAATATACAAGAACTATGAAAAGCTATTTCTAACACCAAGTGTGTGTTGTTCCTAGAGCTCTCTACATGCTTCCTTTTATAGAGGATTCAGAGTAGTAGTAGATGGGTAGATGAGATTAGTAGGTGAAATTAGTAGGTGAGCTTGGTAGGTGAGATTGGTAGGTGAGCTTGGTAGGTGAACTTGGTAGGTGAGCTTCCTTGTCTCCGAAAGTATTCATTGCTGAACTCATTGATTTCGTCATTTCTGAGCCAAGTGGTCTTCATGAAAGTTCTAGGAAATTGTCTAAGCTTTCCAATGGCTCTAGAAGCACCTAAAAATTCGTCCTACAGCCCAAGATATGACCCAATTACTACAGACTATTCAGGACCAGTTTCAGCACCTCTGTTTTGACTTTCAGACCAATATCTCCATCAAGGAGCCCGAATCAAGTTTTGTGTTTGTCATGAAAGTTGTACATATGGGTCTTAACTTTCAGATTACAAATTTTCAGCCCATTCTATAAAACCAAACTCGAATTATGTTCATTACTACACACTGTTCGGGTTCACCCAGTCACAAATCCCGTATTCTGATTTCCATGCCCAATTAGCTCCACTAGATGTCTGAAATTGACTTTGAGCTCTTCATCAAAGTTGTAGAGCTCTCTCTTATCTTTCCTACAAGGTAAAATTCATAATTATCAGACATTTAGAACTCAAGATATGGCTAAAATACCTAAACAAGTGTAAGACCAAATAATGCTGAAAAAATCAATTAAGTCCTTTATTCGAGTTAAACTTACAAAATAATCAAATTCAGTCAATTAAGTACATGAAGAGTGTAAATAACTAAACATAAGGGTTTCTTAATGAACAAAATATGTGATTATCAGTCATGGTTGTTTATTGCACCACGGGAATTGATTTTTATAAGGTTACAATGTTGTTATCACTTAATCATGATTAATTAAGATTATTTGATGATTAATTTGGATAGGTAATTTGGGGGTATCGAGTTCATGGTGGATTAAAGGGAAAAGTGTTAATTTGCCACCTATAGGCTTAATGACCATTCGTACCTTAATAAAAACTAAATAAAATTGAGTTAGGAATAATTTCATGATTTAGTGGTCAATTGGAAGGTTGACCGAGAGGTTGAGAGAGGAGAGAGATCATAATTTTGCTAAATTAGCATAAATTGGAGTGATGCAAATCAATTGGTAAAAAAAATGGACTTAATTTGGATTGGTACATATAGTTGAAATTGATAAAAATTGACTTGGATCCTTATAATTGGCCAAGACTCATTCCTAGGTCATTAAAGTTAATTTAATAACTAGGGACCTTACTTATAATTAAATCAAAGTAAACAAGTCAATTAAGCCTAACCTTATTCAATTGAAATCAAATTAGAATGCTTATGATAAAGAGGAGTCACTCATAGTAAGGTAATGCCTAACTCTAGTCTTGAGATATAACTTGCAAGGTAAGCTAGATTTGAAGTTGGTAAAATGACTCATGATATAAATTCTTGGTGTGTATGGTGGTGCTTGGCCACAAACTAGGGTGCCCCATTATCAATGCTTGTGTAGATTTCAATTTACTTGTTGATGAACATTTAGCAAAAAAATAATAATAAATTTGCATGATTCATATTATAAATTGCATGATTCATATTGATATGCTCCTTTGAATTATCAAAAGTTGAGTCATAAATTGAATTGAAATGGAAAAGTGCATCCTTAAATGTTCAGAAATTAAAACATATGGACTTGATCCTCATACTGGGGAGGGATCCTTATATGTTGTTCCCTTATGAAAATAACTTATAGGTGAAGCCATCATTATTAGGGATAGTACAGTGTGACAAAGTACTGTCACTTATAGGATGAACTTAGATCTGATAAGCAAACTATCATTAAGTATAGGTTAAACATGTGACTCCCTACTTTTGAAAAGTAAATGGGTCCGTAGAATTAGCTTATGGATAGATAATTAACTAAATGAGCACTGTGAGGTAATTATAAGACATTTGCATAGAATTTGCATGATAAGGAAAGATGTAACATCCCGGAAAAATATATTAAACTTTTACATGTGTATAAGGTAGCATATGACTTGTTTGATATGTCAGTGAAGTTTTGTGACAAATTGAGTTAGTTTAGGCACTTTGCTGTAGCACAGAATGTGGTAAATAGCCTAAAATGACTCAGAAAATAGTATAAACTGCTATTTGAAGGGAAACATATGTCGATAATTTGTTTCGAGGTCACAAATGAGCTAAGTAAGGTGTAGTTAAAGTTTGAGAATTTTCAGAGTTAATTTGGTATTTTTAAGCATACTGGTTGTGCATTTTAATACCGGATTGACCCCTAGTAAATATGGAAAAATAAGATAAAGGTGAAACGAGATTTTTAATGAATCTTAGAATTTATTCCAAATCTGTGGGAGGTTAGAAAATTGGATTCGGTGGAATCTAGGTATTCTTAGAAGTATGAGTTTTTGGTAAAGTTCCTTTAAGTAGGAAAGTCATACTTTGCTACTGAAGGCAGAAACAGAAACGAAAAAGAAAGAAAAGAGAAGAGAAACCGAGGAAAGAAAGAAGGAGGAAGAAATGCAAGAAGAAAAAGTATGAAGATTAGGATAGTTTTTTTTATGCTTAGTTCTTAAGCTTGCATTTATTTATATTGCTTTAAGTTAAATATAAAAGTTTATGTATTCAATGTGCTTTTTTGAAGCAAGAATGTATGTATAACTTTTAGTTTTCCGCAAGGCTCTCCGTTATTATTTGTTCAAATAATATGGAATAGTATGATGTTTAAGTTAGAAGTAGCATGGATAATATTATATATCCTGGTGTACGCACTGTATACTAAGTTATCGGGATTAGGGTGTTACATTATGTTATTAAAGTGTTACCCAAGTGGCTTCAGTACTCAAGAGGGGGGTGAATTGAGTATTTAAAAACTTTTTCGCAAACTCTTTTTAATACAAATTTCTTGAAGCAATATAAAGAATATATGTAAAGATGATAAAATGCCTAAAGAACAGTAAATAAATAATTAAGCAATAATAAATAAATTGCTGAAAATAAAGAGATGAAGGATAGAAGAAAAGCAGGCACGATATTTATCCTGGTTCGACCACCAACCACTTATGGCCTACGTCCAGTTCCCGAAACACAGTTCGAGATTTTTCACTATTCAATACAAGCTTAAAACAGGTGCTTACAACCTTTACATAACAGGGATACCTCACCCTATATACTAGAGGGATACCTCACCCCCTTTGAAGGATACCTCACCTTCTTTACAACAAGGGATACCTCACCCTTTTACTGAGGGATACCTCACCCTCACAAATTTACTAAGGGATACCTCACCCTTTTTACAGAAGCAGAAAATAGATGAAGAGAATCTCTCACTTAGAGCAAATGTTACAATTTGAAGCACTAGGAAGCTCTCTTAGGATATCTCAAAGTTTTAGCGAAAAGAGCACATAAAATGTAAGAAAATAGAGAATCACGTTTTTGGCACAAGCAAAAAAAATAATTCAAATGGTTAGGCAACCTTCAGAAGAGACCCAAGGTCTCTATTTATAGAGCAATGAAAGAAAATAGCCGTTGGAGTAATTAAAACCATATTAAATGCAGAGACGTTGGCTGCCATTTTCAAAATTTAAAGCAAAACCTTGTGGGTTATTCGAATACCATATTTGGTATTCGAATAGATCCTTCAAAAACGTGTTCTGGAACGTTTTCTGTGTTGTGGTATTCGAATACCCCTTTAAGTATTCGAATAGATCCTTAAAAACATGTTTTGGAAACTTTTCTGGGGTGTGGTATTCGAATACCTATGTGGTGTATTCGAATACACCACTCTGATTTTGAAATCTAACTTTAAATGGTCATAACTTCTTCATTTCTTATCCATTTAAAGCAAATGACCAGTCATTAGAAAGATATTTGAGTCTATTTTCAAATGAAATAAGTTTCAAAACAAAAATCAAATTATTTTGAAAGTTATGATCAATAGAGTAACCAAAGGTCAGATTTTCAAAACTCAAACTTTGCTATTTTTCATAAATTTGAACTACCATCATAACTAGACCTTCAAAACTTATTTGTTGGGTATTTTAACATGTGAAAATCATTTTTAAATATTTGAAAACATATTTGAGATATCTAGAAGGCTTCTTACAAAAAGACCCTAAGTCCTATAAGGTATACCATTTCATCTTCCTTTGGACTTGGTCTTTAACATGATTTTGTTGTTATCAAAACCTTCTTCTCCTTGAGTTGAGCATAAATGAGATCTTTGCTTTCTTGTTGCAATGTTCACTCTTGGTACTTGAACTATACATCATCTTCATCATGTTTGTTATCATCAAAACTATTTTCCATGTCAGCTAGCCAATTACATTCTCCCCCTTTTTGATGATGACAAACTAACATTTGAGAAAAGAATTAGTTAATATAAATTGAAATTCACAAAGTTTGTTTAGAGATACTTACTCCCCCTCTTTTTTATAAGAGGTGATTTATATCAGAGATGTGCACAGCAGCTCCCCCTTACTTTTGGAATCCAATTTTCATTTTTGTCATACCAAACTTTTACTTTTTCTCCCCCTGACTTTTCTCAAACAAATAATTCAAGCTTTTTCTCCCCCTTTTGTCATAATAAAAAAGATGGGGCAAGATAAAGCATAAGGCTAAACAGAGTATATACCAGTCCAACAAGATATATTCATTCATAGCATACAAGAATAGCAATAGAGTTTAATTTTATAAATTTAGCAATATAAGCACAATATTCAGCACATGAGCAAAGATATATTCATTCATAGATCAACTAATTGCATTGTATTATCATCAAAGAATTATTTATTACATTTTACCAAAAAAAACATTACTTATATTTGATACCTCTTGTTATCAAAATGTAAAACATTTACCACTTGTTATTAAAATCTTATAAATAAATGCCATATATCAAGAGAATCATA
This sequence comes from Ormosia emarginata, assembly GCA_029884605.1. Lineage (NCBI taxonomy): Eukaryota > Viridiplantae > Streptophyta > Magnoliopsida > Fabales > Fabaceae > Ormosia > Ormosia emarginata. Next base: position 38,065,174 of record JAQQTP010000074.1, on the reverse strand, counting down.
GATATTAAACATTTTACTTGATGAAATATGCTATAGGGATCAGAGTATTGTATAGAACTAGCATTATTTATCCTATATGCAATGACAAAAAAAAAATATCCAGTTTGGCACTTTTGTCAATACTAAGTATGCTACTCATGTAAAGAAATATATAGTCATTTAAGATAGTCTTGAGTTTTCTTCCATTGAGTATTTCATTTCAATGTGCTTGAAGAAAGTCTCTTCATGTCCTCTTCATCCATTTTCCCTCAAGTTGAATAATTTTCATTTAAAATTTTGCTTGAGGTAGTTATAACCCTACAAAACAATTCAAAGTATTTTCTTTGGTATCCATTAATTTTTTGGATCCATAGAGGTTAGCCAAACTCATAAGCAAATAATCATTCAAAATAAGAAGGCAAAATAACAACTGAGTTCACAAGGGCAAAAGATATTTCATTGATTAATTTGGCCAATTAACCACTTGTTTGTTACCACTTGTTTCTACTTGTTATTATGTTCATACCACTTTGTTTGATACCACTTGTTGCACTTGTTCATAAATTTATTAAAACAGTAGCCAATTACATTAAGCATTTACCTTACAAAGAATTTAAATATGCAACATATTCTAGAGAAAAAGAAGGTGCAAGAACAAGCTAAGAAATATGCATTTAAGAACATCATGTAGTTTTCATTTAAGGCATAAAATCAGTCTCAAGAAAAACTATTCGAAAGATTTTGCTGGGAAAACTAAGATGCGCACCCTTCTGATAGAAGGTATTCGAATACCTACCCAGTTATTCGAATACCCACCACACAAATATGAACAAAGCAAGAGCAAGTATTCGAATACTTTGGAAGTTATTCGAATACACCACTTATAAAACCATAATGTTCTTTGTCGATATGTGGTATTCGAATACCTTATGATGGTATTCGAATAGACCTATCAGGAAAAAACAGATTTTCACGTTCAAAGCAATGGTATTCGAATACCATAGGGAGGTATTCGAATAGCTTAAACATAAAAATACATATTTTACGTTCAGAAAGGTATATTTAAGATATGAAAGCTTACCTTTTGATGGAAACACTCATATATAAAAAGAAATGCAAGTCCTAGCTTGATAGAGAGACAAGGAGGAGAGCTTGGAATTATTTCCAGTCTTGTACTTGCTGCAACCACTTTCAAAATGCCAAAGTCAGCTCTTGGCCTTCAAGCACACCTACAACACATTTCAGTTTTTGATTTTTGGTACCCACATTTTCTTGGGTCCTTGAGTGTTAGTTTTGGGTATAGTACCCTTGGGAACTCATACCATTTTAGTTCCAATTTTTGTATTAATGTTTTTCCTTGTATTGCATGTTGATGCACTATGACCCTTTTTCCCACAATAAAAACATTTAGTGAATGGGCTACTAGAAGTACTTGAATAAATAAAGAAATTTTTATACGGTTTGTGCTGATTTTTCGGGTTATAACCAATTCCAGCTTTTTCAAAAATAACCCTTTGTTTTCCTAATATGATATTTAAATTATCTCTTCCGAGAGTGAATTTAGCAAGAATGTTATTTAAATTTTCAATTTCTTTTTCAAGCAAATGACATGAAGAACAAGACAAAGAAGTAGAAGCATGTGAGGAATGAAATGAGCATGCATCAATTAATCCTAATGTCTCATTTTTAATTTTTAATTCTTTAATTTCTTCATTTAAAATTAGAATTTGATTTTCCAAAGAAGAAATAGTTTTCTTAGATGAAGAAATTAATTTTGTGAGCCTTATCGATTCGTCATGCAATTCTTCGAAAGCATCTTGTAATTCATCATAAGAAGGAGATAAGTCAAAGTTAGAAATTACCTCATTGTCGCTTTCTTCTTCTTCTTCTCCTTTGGCCATAAAACATAGATGGGCTTCTTCATTATCTGAACTATCGGTTGAGTCCATGTCGTTGTCGTCCTATGCTATGTAAGCTCTTCTTTCCTTTGAGGGCTTCTTTTCAAATTTCTTTTGAGAGTAAGGCGATCTTCTTTGAGTTCTTTTCTTTTTGAGAAACCTTTTGAATTTCTTCACTAGAAGATTCAGGTTCTCTTCATTTAACTCAATGATGTCCACGTCATCTGCATCGTCTTCTTCTTCATTATTGATAGAGGAGGTGGTGGCTTTAAGTGCAATCCCTTCCCTTTCTTCTTCTTATCGTGTTCCTCACTTTGATAAAGCCTGTTGAGTTCTAATTCGTGCTCTTGAAGCTTTCCAAAGAGGGTAGCCAAGGACATGGTTGTCAAGTCCCTTGATTCTGAAATTGCTGTTACCTTTGGTTGCCAAATCCTACTTAAACATCTTAATACTTTGTTAATTAAATCTTCGTTAGTAAAACTCTTTCCTAATGATGCAAGATGATTAACAATGTGGGTGAACCTCTTTTGCATTTCCTGAATGCTTTCAGCATGGTTCATTCTAAATAATTCATATTCTCGAGTTAGAGAATTGATTCTCGACCTCTTAACTTCACTAGTACCCTCATGGGTAACTTGTAAAGTGTCCCACATTTCTTTAGCAGTTTTGCAATTTGAAATTCTAAAAAATTCATCATACCCCAAAGCAGTGGTAATGATGTTTTTGGCTATCAAGTTATATTGAACTTTTCTTTTATCATCTTTAGACCAATCATTTCTAGGTATCTCAGTTTTTGCACCATTAACAACTCGTGTAAGTATAAATGCGCCATTTTCGACAGCATCCCACACATCTAGATCAACAGCCTCGATAAAGATTTTCATTCTTTCCTTCCAATATGCATAACCATCCCCATTAAAAAAGGGTGGTCGATTTATGGAAGTTGCTTCTAAAAAACCATTTGATGAAGCCATGTACTCTTGAAGCGGCTAAGCTCTTTATACAAGAGTCTAGCTCTGATACCACTTGTTACCCAAGTGGCTTTAGTACTCAAGAGGGGGGGTAAATTGAGTATTTAAAAACTTTTTTGCAAACTCTTTTTAATACAAATTTCTTAAAGCAATATAAAGAATATATGTAAAGATGATAAAATGCCTAAAGAACAGTAAATAAATAATTAAGCAATAATAAATAAATTACTGAAAATAAAGAGATGAAGGATAGAAGAAAAGCAGGCACGATATTTATTCTGGTTCGACCACCAACCACTTGTGGCCTACGTCCAGTCCCCGAAACACAGTTCGAGATTTTTCACTATTCAATACAAGCTTAAAATAGGTGCTTGCAACCTTTACATAACAGGGATACCCCACCCTATATACTAGAGGGATATCTCACCCCCTTTAAAGGATACCTCACCTTCTTTATAACAAGGGATACCTCACCCTTTTACTGAGGGATACCTCACCCTCACAAATTCACTAAGGGATACCTCACCCTTTTTACAGAAGCAGAAAATAGATGAAGAGAATCTCTCACTTAGAGCAAATGTTACAATTTGAAGCACTAGGAAGCTCTCTTAGGATATCTCAAAGTTTTGGCGAAAAGAGCACAGAAAATGTAAGAAAATAGAGAATCACGTTTTTGGCACAAGCAAAAAAAATAATTCAAATGGTTAGGCAACCTTCAGAAGAGACCCAAGGTCTCTATTTATAGAGCAATGAAAGAAAATAGCCGTTGGAGCAATTAAAACTATATTAAATGCAGAGATGTTGGCTGCCATTTTCAAAATTTAAAGCAAAACCTCGTAGGTTATTCGAATACCATATTTGGTATTCGAATAGATCCTTCAAAAACGTGTTCTGGAACGTTTTCTGTGTTGTGGTATTCGAATACCCCTTTAGGTATTCGAATAGATCCTTAAAAACACATTCTGGAAACTTTTCTGGGGTGTGGTATTCGAATACCTATGTGGTGTATTCGAATACACCACTCTGATTTTGAAATCTAACTTTAAATGGTCATAACTTCTTCATTTCTTATCCGTTTAAAGCAAATGACCAGTCATTGGAAAGATATTTGAGTCTATTTTCAAATGAAAAAAGTTTCAAAACAAAAATCAAATTATTTTGAAAGTTATGATAAAAAAAGTAACCAAAGGTCAGATTTTCAAAACTCAAACTTTGCTATTTTTCATAAATTTGAACTACCATCATAACTAGACCTTCAAAACTTATTTGTTGGGTATTTTAACATGTGAAAATAATTTTTAAATATTTGAAAACATATTTGAGATATCTAGAAGGCTTCTTACAAAAAGACCCTAAGTCCTATAAGCTATACCATTTAATCTTCCTTTGGACTTAGTCTTTGACATGATTTTGTTGTTATCAAAATCTTCTTCTCCTTGAGTTGAGCATAAATGAGATCTTTGCTTTCTTGTTGCAATGTTCACTCTTGGTACTTGAACTATACATCATCTTCATCATGTTTGTTATCATCAAAACTATTTTCCATATCAGCTAGCCAATTACATAAAGCAGTTCATCCTATTGAGCCGGGGTATGGACTGACTAGGCTTAGACACATTTAGTGTTTTTCTGTTAAGTGTTATGCATTTCTTGTTTCATATGTTAATGTGATGCTAGAATTGCATGTTTTGCTTTAAGTTAGTTGTTATTAGCTACTGTTGCATGATTACATGATATTGAGACTGCAGCTCAATATGTATTATTTTTGTGTATACAGGAAACTATGGCACCAAAGAAGCGAACCAGAGAAACAGGGAACTCAGCTCCAGAGAATCCTAATATGGCCGAAGCAGTGATGGCTATGGCCAATGTTATGACAAGGATGCTGGAGAGGATGGAAGCCAATCCACCTCATCAACCCCAGCCAGTACAAGAGATACAAGTCGTGAGGAATCAGAACTTCTAGGACTTAGCAACGTTTAGACAGATGAACCCTCCACCTTTCGATGGTGAGTATGATCCAGTAAAAGCTGACGGAGGGTTGAATGAGATAGAAAATATTTTTCATGTTATGGTCTGTGCAGATGAGCAAAAAGTCTCTTTTGCCTCTTTTATGTTAAAGGGAGAAGCAGAGAATTGGTGCAAAAGTACCACAAGATTACAAGCAGTGGCTGGAGGTCAGTTGACTTGGGAAATGTTTAGGACGACTTTCTTAGAAAAAATATTTTCCACAAACCTTGCGAGATGCGAAGGAGGTGGAGTTTATGAGATTAGAACAGGAAGGCTTGTCAGTGGGCCAGTATGAGGCTAAGTTTGAATAGTTGTCAAAGTTTTCTTATCATTTGAGACATGACCTGAATGAGAACTGGAGATGTGTGAAATTCGAGTTCAGTCTGAGAGTTGATATTAGGGATGTTGTAGAGCCCTTGGAGATCAAAGATTTTTCTTCTTTGATCAACAAGTGCCAGATCATAGAGAAATGTGTTAGGAAACCTATAGTGGACCAAGAATCCCAAGGTTCCTAAAAAAGGAAGAACAGTGATAAGAAATTCACAAAGGGTGATAAAGGTAAACCAGACCAAGTGGAGTCAAAAAGGGCTCAATGCCCTAAATATGGAAGGCATCATGGAGATAAACCTTGTTTGGCAGGGCAATTTGTATGCTACAAGTGTGGGCAGCCAAGGCATTTTACCAAAGAATGTCTGAAAAAGGAAGAAGTACAGTCAGATAGTAGACCCTTAGCTTAGGGAAGGGTTTACATCGTGCAAGGCAAGGAGATGACACAACCTTCGGGTTCAGAGAAAGGTATGTGTATAATTTTGCTTCTTTAAGGTTTGGTTATGTTTGTTTTGAAATGTGAGTTGTATGTGACTTCTTGCATGAGATAAACCAAAATTTGGGAACAAAATTTTAAAAAGGATGGGAGAATGTAACAACCCAAAAAAAATATTAGATTTTTACATGTGTACAAGGTAGCATATGACTTGTTTGATATGTTAGTGAAGTTTTGTGATAAACTGAGTTAGTTTAGGTACTTTGCTGCAACACAGAATGTGGTAAATACCCTAAAATGACTCAGAAAATAACATAAACTGCTATTTGAAGGGAAACATGAGTGGATAATTTGTTTCTAGGTCACAAATGAGCTAAGTAAGGTGTGGTTAAAGTTTGAGAATTTTCGGAGTTAATTTGGCATTTTTAGGCATACTGGTTATGCATTTTAATACCGGATTGACCCCCAGCAAATATGAAAAAAAAAGAAGATAAAGGTAAAACAAGATTTTTAATGAATCTTAGAATTTATTTCAAAACTGTGGGAGGTTAGAAAATTGGATTCGGTGGAATCTAGGTGTTCTTAGCAGTATGGGTTTTTGGTAAAGTTCCTTTTAGTAGCAAAGTCACACTTTGCTACTGAAGGCAGAAACAGAAACGAGAAAGAAAGAAAAGAGAAGAGAAACCAAGGAAAGAAAAAAGGAGGAAGAAAGGCAAGAAGAAAAATTATGAAGACTAGGATAGTTTTTTTTATGCTTAGTTCTTAAGCTTGTATTTATTTATGTTGCTTTAAGTTAAATATAAAAGTTTATGTATTCAATGTGCTCTTTTGAAGCAGGAATATATATATATAACTTTTAGTTTTTCACAAGGCTCTCTGTTATTATTTGTTCAAATGATATGGAATAGTATGATGTTTAAGTTAGAAGTAGCATAGCTAATATTATATATCCCGGTATATGCACGGTATACTAGGTTATTGGTATTAGGGTGTTACATTATGGTATCAGAGCAGTTCATCCTGTTTAGCCGGGGTATGGACTGACTAGGCTTAGACACGTTTAGTGTTTTTTCGCTAAGTGTTATGCATTTCTTGTCTCATATATTAATGTGATGCTAGAATTGCATGTTTTGCTTTAAGTTAGTTGTTGTTAGCTACTGTTGCACGATTACATGATATTGAGACTGCAGCTCAATATGTATTATTTCTGTGTGTAAAAGAAACTATGGCACCAAAGAAGCGAACCAGAGAAACAGGGAACTCAGCTCCAAAAAATCCTAATATGGCCGAAGCGGTGATGGCTATGGCCAATGTTATGACAAGGATGCTTGAGAAGATGGAAGCCAATCCACCTCATCAACCCTAGCCAGTATAAGAGACACAAGTCAGGAGGAATCAAAACTTCCAAGACTTAGCAGCATTTAGACAAATGAACTCTCCACCTTTCGATGGTGAGTATGATCCAGTAAAAGTTGGAAGATGATTGAATGAGATAGAAAATATTTTTTAGGTTATGGTCTGCACAGATGAGCAAAAAGTCTCTTTTGCCTCTTTTATGTTAAAGGGAGTGTGATTGGTCATTGACTAATGAAGAACTTGGTTTTGATGATAACAAATATGAAGATGTGACAAGATTTTGTCCAAGACCTGCAAGAATAGTTATAGGACTTAGATCATTATATAAATGTATAAATGATTCACCTAAAGCTCAATAATTAACCTTTTCAAAGAACTCAAATAGCTCATGTATTCTTAAGACTTCAAATTGGTTTTTGGTTTAAAAAAAAACAAATACAAAGTGCCCAAAAGGTTACTGATCATTTGAGATCAAATGGCAATATTTAAAAGCTATAAGAAATGATTTTCTAAAGGCTTATTTGAATAAGATCTTTTGTTATTCGAATAACCAATGTCAGATAAGCCAAAAAAATCTCATCTGATTGAGGGTTATTCGAATAATGCCCTGTATTATTCAAATAACAGTTCAAAATTATCAAGGCGTGTAATGTATTATTTGAATAACACACTTTTCTCAGAAGCTTTTTTAAATGACTTATTCGAATAACCATAGTGTTATTCGAATAACAAGCTTTTCCAGAAACCAGTCTTTAAGTTGTTATTCAAATAACATAAGTGTTATTCGAATAACACGTTCTAGAGGCAAAATTACCCCTGAGCTATTTGAACTCTTATTCGAATAACAAAGTTGTTATTTGAATAAGAACACGAACTAGAAAAAGAAATAACAGATAGTAAGCTGCCGTTAATGCTCCCAACCACCCTCCAACGACTCTATTCATAAATGAGCTTTTAAATACAAGCTGTTGGGCATTTATGGGGGTTGATCAATCAAGCTAAAAATCTGAGTTGGGCATTAATACGAGTTTCACTATCATTGTTCATCAATTCTCTGTTTTGGTCATTATCAAGTGAATCATTGATACCCATAGGACTTCAAGTTGTATTATCCACTCTTGAGAGAGATTCTATTCATCTATATCCTTGTTTAATCTGTAAAGAGAGGGTGAGACATCCCTCAAAGTTGTAAGGGTGAGGTATTCCTTGGAAATAGAGACTCAAGCACAATGGTGAGACATCCCAAGGTATGTTGAGTGCTTCATCTTGTAAAGGTTGTCAAGTACCTGTTAGAAGCTTGAAGATATAGTAAAAATCTCGGGTGTTTACTTAAGGACTAGACGTAGGCCACAAGTGAATTAGTGGCTGAACCAAGATAAAGCTTTGTGTTTGTCTTCCTAAACTCATCTTCTCTATTTTGTGTGCACTGTTTTATTGAATATCTTGCATGCTATACTCTTGGTTAAATTTATTATAAGTAAGAGACTTCTATTCTATCTATCCATTCTTTTATAATACAACAATAGCTTCAACGAAAATTGGTAATCAAGTATTTTACAACAGATTTACAAATTTTTTTTATAAACTTAATTCACCCTCCTCTTGAATATTGAGGCCACTTGGTAACAGGGAGAAACAAAGAATTGGTGGAAAAGTACCACAAGATTACTGGCAGTAGCTGGAGGTCAGTTGACCTGGGAAATGTTTAGGACGACTTTCTTAGAAAAGTATTTTCCACAAACCTTGCAAGATGCGAAGAAGGTGGAATTTATGAGATTAGAATAGGGAAGCTTGTCAATGGGCTAGTATGAGGCTAAGTTTGGACAGTCGTCAAAGTTTTCTTATCATTTCAGACATGACCCGAATGAGAACTGGAGATGTGTGAAATTTAAGTCCGGTCTGAGAGCTGATATTAGGGATGCTGTAGAGCCCTTGGAGATCAAAGATTTTTCTTCTTTGATCAACAAGTGCTGGATCATAGAGAAACGTGTTAGGAGACCTATAATGGACCAAGAATCCCAAGGTTCCCAAAAAAGGAAGAAAAGTGATAAGAAATTCACAAAGGGTGATAAAGGTAAACCAGACCAAATGGATTCAAAAAGGGCTCAATGCCCTAAATGTGGAAGGCAGCATGGAGATAAACCTTGTTTAGCAGGGCAATCTGTATACTACAAGTGTGGGCAGCCAGGGCATGTTTCCAAAGAAAGTCTGAAAAAGGAAGAAGTACAGTCAGATAGTAGACCCTTAGCTCAGGGAAGGGTTTACATCATGCAAGGCAAGGAGATGACACAACCTTCGGGCTTAGAGAAAGGTAAGCGTATAATTTTGTTTCTTTAAGGTTTGGTTATGTTTGTTTTGAAATGTGAGTTGTATGTGACTTTTTACATGAGGTAAACCAAATTTTAGAGACAAAATTTTAAAAAGGATGGGAGAATGTAACATCCCGAAAAAACATATTAGATTTTTACATGTGTACAAGGTAGCATATGACTTGTTTGATATGTCAGTGAAGTTTTGTGACAAACTGAGTTAGTTTAGGCACTTTGCTGCAGCACAGAATGTGGTAAATGCCCTAAAATGACTCAGAAAATAACATAAATTACTATTTGAAGGGAGACATGGGTGGATAATTTGTTTCTAGGTCACAAATGAGTTAAGTAAGGCGTGGTTAAAGTTTGAGAATTTTCGGAGTTAATTTGGTATTTTTAAGCATACTGGTTATACATTTTAATATCGGATTGACCCCCAGCAAATATGAAAAAATAATATAAAGGTGAAATAGGATTGTTAATGAATCTTAAGATTTATTTCAAATCTGTGAGAGGTTAGAAAATTGGATAAGGTGGAATCTAGGTGATCTTAGCAATATGGGTTTTTGGTAAAGTTCCTTTAAGTAGCAAAGTCACATTTTGCTACTAAAGGAAGAAACAGAAACGAGAAAGAAAGAAAAGAGAAGAGAAACCGAGGAAAGAAAGAAGGAGGAAGAAAGGCAAGAAGAAAAAGTATGAAGACTAGGATAGTTTTTTTTATGCTTAGTTCTTAAGCTTGTATTTATTTATGTTTCTTTAAGTTAAATATAAAAGTTTATGTATTCAATGTGCTCTTTTGAAGCAGGAATGTATGTATAACTTTTAGTTTTTCGTAAGGTTCTCCATTATTATTTATTCAAATGATATGGAATAGTATGATGTTTAAGTTAGAAGTAGCATAACTAATATTATATATCCTAGTATACGCACAGTATACTAGGTTATCGGTATTAGGGTGTTACAAAAGACATATGTCATTGTTATGTGAATTGCTGCTATAGTATACTAATATTTTGCCTATGTCTATTAGCATTCTAAGTTTTCTGTAAATATTCTATAAACTTCTGCAAAGTTTAATATGTTTCTGAGATGGTTATGTTTGGTTCTGTGAGGATTCTACCTAACCTATTTATGACTTATGATGTTTTTGCGTAATTATCATCCTTTAATATGATGTTATAAACTAATAAAATGAACCGCTGCCTCAAGGATAACAATACGTTTTGGCTATTACTACTTTTCTGTGTATAATTTGTAAACTTTTGCAAAAATTCCGAATCACTTGGAACTATCATGATGACAACTTGTATGTTAGAATTATTGGGAAATCTTAGAATTCTCACCCCTCTATGTATTTCCATGGTGTTACAGCTTTTGACACCATTACAACCTAAAGATGTCATTGTTGATTATTTTGCTAGGAGTCTGCCGAGAGCTAGTGGTTGTATGACCTCATGACTGACACCTATATAGTCTACATGAATGTGAGATTGTATATGTGTTACTCTATAAGGGTTATCATCCTTTTTTCTCCTTTGACTCTATTCTCATCTAACAGACCACTGCTAGTGTTCTTTTTTAATGATAGGCATACGACAGGACACAATTCTTTTTTTATTATCACTGTATACCATATTTGTGTATGGATGTATATCAAACGTAGATATGCTAATCAACTTACTCGTAGAGATGAATTTGACTCTGACTCTGATGTAGTTTGATATAACTGGATTGTATAGGACACTAATGTCCTTAACCTTACCTTACCTTATTTTATTGTATGTATGTATGGTTGTAGGCCACATGGATTGTGATGTAGTGTAGGTACTGAAATATGCACATTAAATATATCAATATACTATGATGAACCAGTTTCAGTATCTTATGAATTAGTATTGTGACCTATGAGTGTAATTGGCATAGTGTGGAATCGATTGCTAGAGTTCTTCCAATGAGAACTCACTTGCACTAAATGAACCTAATAACAAATTGGTAATCAAGAACTTAGGTTAGTCATCTCAAAGGGAAACGGCCTTGCTTATTAAAATAAGCTAAAATCTCCCTCAACAGGCTTGGGTAACCAATAAAGTTGAATTAAGTTGTGGAAAAGTTAGAAAGGATTGGATAGTAACATGTGACGAGCCTAAGCCTAATTACTTCAATATAAGCTTAGGTATAGAGAGGTAATTAGACTTGAGGCATTACATTGTCCACTCAGAACAATTGTTAATGTGGTGGAACAGAAAGAGGAGGATGAAGAGGTTTATTGCGGTGGTTTATTGTGGTCCAAATAGGGATGATGATGAGTATAAAGAGGAGGCTAGAAGTGATGTGGTAGAAGTTGTGATCAATGAAGAACCTCAAATGTTAGAATCTTTAAAGGAAAGGGTTACGGAGGAAATTGTGCAACCCATTTGTGAAACCAGTGTCAAAGAGGGGCAAACAGATTTGCAAGACTTAGAGAAGGGAGTGACATGTTCTCCAAAGGAAAAAGGTGTGTCGATGTGTACAAGCTCTCAAAATTCAGATGGGGCTTTCAAAGTTTTAAATTTTCTTAAGTATGCTCAACTAGATCCTAATTGCAAATTTTATGCCACTCTAATATCAACTTATGGTAAGAGTGGGAAAGTTAATCTGTTGGTCCTTTCATTGGTCCTTTCTATGTGGACTTTTGGCTGTCTCTTAAAGTTCAAGATACCTAAAGGTCAAATTTTTCTCAAGTAGAAGAGAATGATGCGAAACATTTAACAAAAGATTTATTGAAATATCATCGTGACATAAGATAATTATGTTATTTTTAATTTTAAATTATAATAAATTTATGATTTTATCTTATGATTTAAATAATTTAAGATCTTTAGGGTATTTTAATTTATTATTTAGGGATTTGATATCTTTCTTTATTTTAGGAATCTTCTATTTAATACGTTATTTAGTTTGGTTAAGATTTTATATTTTAGAAAACTATTATCTTATTAGGATCTAATTATAATTTTATATTTAATTAGAACTTAATTATTATTGGGTTATAAGTAACCCATAGCTACATGATGTAATGGACATCTTTCGATATAAATTAAATAAAATTACAATCTTTTCTTTAAATATGAAATTACTTATTTATCTTTAAGACTTACTATTCATGCTTTTCTCGCTGCGTTAATGAATCAAAGATCGACTGACTCCGTAGCTCACTTTACCTATTTTCCTCAACCTCTTTTTACGTGTTCCTCTTCATCCTTAATATTTGTTTATTGTTTGGTAGAATGAAATTTCTGAAAAAGCGGATAATTTACGTTTGAGCAATGGAAAAGAAAACACTATAGAGAATTATGTTGGTCATTGAATCAGTCGTTGGAAACTGGCATCAGGTTGTGTATTTTGCTAGAACTGATCGCTATTTTTGTTTCATCATAGGGGAAATCAACTTGAAAAATCTCCTTCATTCCCTTTAGTTGTTTTAATTTATTAATACGGGTCTAGTTTTACCTTATTCTTGATTTTTTTTTCCTTTCAATAATTGTGAATGTGGATTTGTTTAGATAAAAATTAAAATTTCTCATTATAAAATATATTTTGAGATTTTGGCCTTGATTTTTCTTTTTTCTTTTTAATTTGATTTGGCCTTGATTTTTCAAATAGCAATTTAACTAATAAAATAAATTAAACAAAATGAATTCTATCAATAAGAACCCAATTATTTGATAGATCCACGACTTCATAGAACTATCTTAAAATATAAGATGCTTTCATTGCTTTGGACTGCTCCTTAGCCTTTTCTTTCCCAGCAAATGGGGAATACAAATAAGTGATGCAATGCTTATGGTGGTCACAGCGTCTTTTAACAGTTAAAATTTTGTTTTATGCAACAAAAAATTGAATACTGGTGTGTAAATACCACGCTGCGTCATGCAAAACCAATTTAAAAGCTTCATTTGTTAATATTCTAAGATTTGTCGTTATATAAGAGCTAATTAAAGGGAATTCCTTCAGCATTATTGAACATAATTTTATTAAACTAATTTCATCTAAGCACGCAACTAAACTTCTGTCTTCCCTTCTTAATCCGCAGCCAATGAATTAATCCGCAGCCAATGAATCATTAAACACGCCTTTTAAGATATCAATAATAGGATAGTACGTAATGTGATGGAAAAAAATGCGTGGTTGACCTTACTTCGGCTTTGTCTTTTTCTCTGCTTTTCTTTTATTCACTTCAGCTTTGTCTTTTAAGTTCTAACACGAAGAAATGTGAAGCTATAGCTTAATCTACCAACATAGGTGTTTTTGAAAGCAGAGGGTTGAGAACCACGTGTTGAGATACCAAACATTCACTTTTGTCACTTATAATTATTGTTGTCTTTTTTTTATTTATTTATTGTGATCTGGTAGCATCGCATAATTTATTTATATTTTGATTAATTTATTTTTTAATTCAATTAAAAGTAAATTATAAAAAATTTATAAGCATGTTTTTATAATTTGATCTTAAAATATTAATATAATTAAGTTTTAAACTTATGATTGTGTGTTTATGTATATATTATACATTTATATATGACCAAACTAACTACTTAAATTTAATTATTATTATTTAGGACGTGATTACTGTTGTCTTTGATTGGATGTGACCAGATCTAATTCAGGACGTATTAAAATTGGTTTTGAATTTTTGTCATTAAGAATATGGATTTAATTTTTTTACGAGAGATATGGATTTAATTTGAATAAATCATCAATATAATTTTTTTATATTGTCATTTAATTATGTAACATATTATAAAAAATATTTAACTCTCATAATAATTATTTTAAAAGTTACATATGTAACTATATATAATTAATTAATGGTATAAAAAATTTTACAATAACATTACATTAAAATTAAACTCTAAAATTATTATTTATTTGACGTCTGAGATAAATGGTTTGTGACTTTGTCACCTAATTACTGAAACATAAGTTATAATTTAATTTTAGTCCAAGTACACCATTCAATAAATTTGTAAAATGAATCTTGAAAAAGAGAAAAGAAATTTGTGATAGTCATTTGAGCTTTTCCTCAGGTGGAGGAGGATCTTTTAAAGTAACTTTAGAATAAGTAAGCATCTATCAACAATTGACCATCTATCAATTATTGATAGATGCTTACTTGCTCTAAAATTATTTTAGAAGATCCAAATTCTCCTCGAGTAATTTGAGCGTGTGTTCATACTCTATAAAATGTCTAGCGGCTAATTCCCTAAAATCTCAAATACATGAATCAATATAATATATTAAAAAAATCAAATTTGTAGAAATTTATCAGTGTTATTTTTGAGTTTTGTCATTAATGTCTCATTATAAATTTAAATTTTGTTATCAATATCTTATTAAAATAAATTATTAATCAATCAATTATCAATATAATATATAAAATAAGAACCATATTTATAAAATGATTAAATTTTAATACATTGTTAGTGTAAAATTTTAAACACCATCAACTTATTATACATCATTAGATAAGTAACTTTTGAAGTAATTATTATAAGAGTCAAATATTTTTATAATATGTCAATATATTATTGAATAATAATGTAAAATATTTTACATTTACAATACATTTAAATTAAATCTTCATATGATTCTACCAAGTGTTATTACTATAGATTTTCTTCGTTGAAAATCCAAATTTGAAAAAGAAATTCTTAGAGGAGAATCAAATTAATATGATTTTAACATGTGTCAAAGTTTTCTTATGTTATGGGAAAAAATTAAAATTAAAATTTTTAAAATCTTATTATAAACAATTCAAAATGATTTTATTAATATCTTTTTTACAAGAATAATTATTAATATGTAAAATATTTTTTTCATATGGAATATTTTAATGTTTTTATAAAAAAATTATACATAATACAAGATTTTAAATTTTTATAACTCCGTGCATGGCATGGTGCTGATGCAGTACGAATTAATAGTAATACATTGGGTAGAGTTGAGAAAATGATATATAACGTTTCTGAAAATGTTGGAAAATTTTTATAAAGTGACAAATAGTAAATTCTTGATTTGACAAGTAATATTAGATTTAATTTTTGAGAAATTTTTATTCAAGAAATTTTTTACAAACTCAATTTTAAACGTTGAATATTTTTAATATATTTTTAACTATAAAACTTAACATACTTATTCCATCTTTTATCCATCTTGATGCGTCATATATCTGTTCCTCTTCAACACTGCACATCAACCAATTTGGGATGGTTACTCCTTAATGTTGTCATCGAACTCAGAATATTTACCTCCAGTCAAGCTTAAGAAACTCTGTAACGTCCTGAAAATTTATAATTTTAGGATAAATAATTATTTTTCAATATTTGAGATTTTTGAAAAATTTTTTGGATTTTTCTGAGAACGCGGAATATTTTAATATTATTCTTTTTACGTGCACATAAAAAATGACGTAACGTTTGAAAGTTGGAAAATTTGTGACGAATAGTGTTTTATAATATTTGTGATTTTTGAGAATTTTCTGAAAAAAATATAATATATTCCTCGTTTTGCATCTTGTATGGAATAATGAAATATTTTTCTCGAGAACCTTGATCTGTGAAAACTTCGACGGGGGATCTTACTAAACCCGAGGTTGGACACGGTTTACGATGTTTCACATTTTTTGAGAAATTTAACAAGCGAAATAATAAAACGCTGTGTAAATTTCATCTATCAGATAAATTAATACTGACTTCTATCGACTGCAACTATTATCCATTGGATAATAGCATGCATTAAAAATCCTATCACTTTATCCTAATGCATTACACTTTATGTCAAATCAATCTCACTTTAATTCAAATTTGTGTACTTTTTCAAAGCTTCTTTGAGAAGCTTTGACCACCAAATGACCCAATTGCCCTTGGCTTGCATGAGAAGCCAAATCCTCTCCCTCACACTCTCTATGCCGCGGCCCACACATGCCAAGGAGGGCAAAATTGTGACTTGCACACTTAACCTAAACACATCAAACCCTAATTCACTTTACCTATTCATTTCTCTCTCTAAACTTCATCTTCTTCTTCATTTTCTCCTTCTTCTCTCTACCTCCTCCATGACCACGAAAATGCAGCCTCCTCCTCCTCCACCATTTTTGTTCATCTTTTCTCCTCTCTAAGCTCATTTCTACACTTACCTTCATTTCCTCTACCTTCTTTGTTTAGAAAGTTTCTTCATTTTCCATTTCTACCTCCATTTTCTCTCCACCTCTTCTCTTCTTCCTCCTCTTGGCTACGAAAATGGCAGCCCACTCTTGACCATGATTCTTCATCTTTTTGCTTCACCAAGACCATTTCCATACTTCTCTCAACCTCCTCTACGCTTTCTCTTTAGAAAATCTCTTCAAAAATCCAACCTTTCTACCTCTCCTTCTCCAAATCTAAAAATCACTCTTCCATGGATGACCAAGCTTTTTGATTTTTCTCTACTCTAAACACATTTCTACACTCACCTACATCTTCTCTACAAGTTTCATTTAGAAAGGTTGCCCAAAATCCAACATTGTCTCCATTGTCTTCCAAGGTAAAGATTCTTGATTTCTCTCCTATTTCTTCTCATTTTCGTTTTCCTTGGTTACTATGTGACCAAGGGCTTCTCTTTTTGAGCATTGATGTGTGATGTGAGTGATTTTGAACACTCTAGGGTTCTTGGGTGAGTGGAATCCGAAAATCACCAAAAAGAAATCTCAAGGAGTTCAAGCTTAAGGCTTTAGGTAAAGTTCTTCACATTCACTTCTCAATTTCGTTTTCCTTGGTCACCTATGTGACCAAGGATCATTCTTTTCAATCCTTAGTTTGTGATTATGAAAATTTGACCATTTTATGGTTCTCTTGAAGGTGGAATCCAAATTTGCAAATCAAGGAACCATGGAGTTTGTTTCCTTGAATTGTCTCCTTTAGATAAGAGGGAGATTACTCACTTCAACCATTTATGGTGGTGAGGGAACCTTATATGTATGTTGATGGAGAAATCCATCTTTGTATGCTACTTGATTTGTGAATTTGTATGATTTAGTGTTCTTGAATTTGATTAATGTTTGATTTGTGCTCTTAAATATGTTTGATGTATTAAATATGCTTGATCATATTAGGGTTGTTAAATAGAAAATTTGGAGTTTCCTACCTCAACATGGTGCCACAGTTTTGACTAAGAAATTAATGGTGAAAATTGATTTTGTACACAAGCAAAATAAGACTTATGTAATCAAAGATTGAATGATGAGATTGAAACTAATGAATGGAAGATTTTGAGGATTTAATACCCAAGAGGGGTGCCACGGTTTTGATCTTGGTAAAGAGATAATTGGATTAATTTTGATGAACTAAATTCAAGTGAACTAGTATTAAGAAAACTAATGCATAAAAGTGGAAAGAAAAATTGGACATTGGACACCATGAAGCCACGGTTTTGGCATTGAACTTTAGGCAATTGGATTGATCTTAATGAACTAAAAGTTTAAGTGAATTAATAACAAGAAGTTAATACATAAAAGGGAAGGAAAAATTGGACTTTGAGGACATATGATGGCCACGATTTGGCTTGAGCAATAAGGCAAATGGAATGACCTTGATACATTAAACTTAAGTAAAGTGATCTTAAAGAATCAATACACAAATGAGAAATAAAAAGTGGAACTTAGATGACCTATGAAGTCACGGTTTTGGCATGGACCTTAGGTAATTGGATTGATCTTGTGAGAAATGAAAATTTTAGTGATTAAGTATCAAGAAACTATTACATAAAATGGAGAGGCATTGGGAATTTGAGAACCTTGAGGGACCACGGTTTAGAGAGAAAGATTGGGTTCAAGTGATGCCTTGGGTATCCTTGGAGATTGAGGAATTAGAGATATGCATCATCTTTAATAAAGTGAAAGAATTAAATTGAGTAATGGTATTTGAGGAGACCACGATTTTAAAGGGGTATTTACCCTAACCTTTTCATAATTGATTAAGACTTAGATTCTTGGAAATGTTAAACCCTTAGTGGGAAATGGCGGTTATGATAAGCCATAAAATATATTGGTATTGAGATTCGACTCTATGTATTATGAATCCCTGTGAAGGGTTATATATATATTTGTTGGTTTAATTCTCGATGAGAAATGATTTATTGATATTGAGAATGAATATATGCCGTTGTGGTATTGTATATAACGAATGCATCATTGATAAGCATACATGATTGGACATTGAGTCATCATGCATATGTAATTTGATAATGACTATATACCATTGTGGTATTGTATATGATGAACACATCATTGATAAACATACATGACTGGACATTGCGTCGTCATGCATATGTATTGTACATGATGAATGAGTCATCGATAAACATACATGACTTGACATTGCGTCGTCATGCATATGTATACCTGAGAGTTGAATAACACTTATGTGCGGGTGCGAATAGACTAGTGTAGGTGCCATATGTTGTTGGCTCTGGGGGTGTCGGGGTGCGGGTTCCTCACATGGACAGTTAAGAGCTCCTCTGTGCCATGGGGTAGACCGATGCAAACACATCGACGATCCGGACCGGGACGCTGTCCTATATCGCGATCAACTGTAGAGGTGCCACGTATAAGCCATGATGCGCAAATATTTTATGAGATGAAGCACACTATTTTTAAGGCTAACGATATACTGACATTACTCCTTGATCATTCAATCTGAAAAGGTTAATGTTTAGCTCCATGGAGTAGGATTTGGTACCATAATTCATTGTGCGTCGTTCATTGTCAGTCTCATAAGTTGTTGAGCATGAACATCTGTTAAAGTAACTATTTTACTTATGTAAATGATTATCTGACCATTGTGCTGATTTCTGGAAATCTTGTTGTGATTGGTTTGATATTGTTAAATCTTGCTATTGCCTGCTGCTATTCTGCTTTCTTATTATTACTTATAACTGAACTAATTGTGTTATAAATCATGCTGCTGCTGTTGATAAATGTATGAACTGTATTCCTTTGTGGGCGCTTTGCGCCGTGCTGTTTTCTTACTGCCATAGTGGTAATGAAAGATGGGTATCTCACATTTTTCCTGTATTTTTGTATTTCTATTTTATATTTGTATTGGATAAAAGATCGTGACAAAGATGAAAAGGGACCATACCTCGATTGATTGGATTGGGCGTCTGGACAAGATTTCTTCAATTACGTAAGAGTGCAGCTATGTGGGGGCATTGATGCCTGTCGTGTCAATTGGGACACCGAGTGTCATGTACATATGGGGTTGCGGCTTTGTCTGCTATCAGTACCCATCCCTGGGTTGTTACTTTTCCCCTTTAGTGTTTTTATTCCCGTTGTATTTTATTTGACTCTGTAATTACTATATTCTATGTTATTAGTGATATGTGTTAGTTGACTATAAAATATATATAAGGAATATGATTTTATTTCGGTGGTTGTGTATAAAATGATATTGTATTCGGATATGAGCCAATATATTTATAACTCATTCGAGGCTCGTACTTTCTACTCATGCATAAATGTGAAAAAAAAGAACAGGTGAAATTTTGAAATTACTGTTATCATGATTGTGACACGCCTGGATCTAGTAACTGTGGTGTAATGACGATTGTGCTGCGGTTGTTATATTTAGGTGCGTTACAAACTCGTTTCATCTACTATATAATTTTTAATAATATAAACACAACAAAATAATATAACAAAGAGGTGAGATCACTTACGCCAATACTAACATGGTAGCATAGATATAACACAAACAGCACACCATATAGTTATATCATACCATAATTACAATTATGCCATCATTATAATGTATAAAATAACAATAATTATAATAATGCCATCAACATTATTTATCATCATCATCATCATCATCATCCAATATTCCTCAATTAGAAATAAATATTTTATATTTACGATAATGCCCTCAACATTATTCAGGTATTCAACAGTTCAATTATCATAACTAATGCTCAATGATTATGCATGTGCACATAGACTCACTTTCCTACTCCATAGAGGTTTTCACAATTTCGAGAAGAATGCTATGGTTAATTGTCAGCCTTAGCCCAAAAACAATCTCCAGTCTTCGAAAAGAATCGTGTTATTATCGGGTATCGTCAATGCGTTGCAACGGACTACATCGCCAAGTGGCGCATGGTCTTTGCTAATCAACATCCACTGGTCGACCGCCGTGCCTTGACGCCCCCAAGAACCATAATAGACCTCACTTTTCAATTCTTATTCTCTCTTCAACCGCAAGGGTCACAATAGCTATCAGCTATTAATTTTTGTTCAATGCACGAATATCTCAATGCAATTCTATTCAATTTCATCATATGCCTCAATGCATATTTTTCAATTTCATCATATGCCTCACTGCATATTTTCCAATGCATGTACAATGCACCAAATGCCAATTACAGACAAAATTCATCATATTCTCATATAGTGTTCATACACTGGTTCATGCATGTAAAATGCACCAATGCCAATCACATGCAAAATTTATCATTTTCTTATACAGTGTCCATACAGTGGTTCAATAGTAATCGTATTGTATATTCAGTAGCGAAATCATATTATCGTGTTTTCATAGTCGCAAAACACTTTTGTCATGTTTTCACAATCGCGCAATATTTCTGTTACATTTTCACAATTTCATAACATTTTTGTTACGTTTTCAAATCATGCAAAATTTTTCCATCGTTTCTCAATCACGTAAAAATATTCCACCATTTTTCAATCACGTAGTGATTTTTCAACGTTTTCTCAATTACGTAAAAATATTCCACCATTTTTAAATCGTATAGCGATTTTTCAACAATATCTCAAACGCGTAAAAATATTTAAACGCTTTTCAAATTGCGTAGAAATATTTCAAAGTTTTTTCAAATCGCGTGGAAATATTTAAACGTTTTTCAAATCGCGTAGCTTAAAAATCACGTTTTTAAGTTACGTAAATCTTTTTTCATCATTTTACAATCACGTAAAATATTCTTCAATATTCCAAACATTATTTTGGACTTTCAAACAAATCAATATCATTTCCAACATCATTTTTCACATTTTCTCCTTTAAGAAATCCTTTCCTCAAAATAATATGACTTCTCACATTATTTTCCACATTTTCTTACTCAAGAAAATCCTTTTCGCAATATATTCCACAAATTCATGATTTCATTGAATTAAATCAATGTTTCTCATTTAAAATTTCCTAACGCGCTCCAAAACCCAAAGGATGAGTTTTACGTTAGTAAATTTTCAAGTCACCATTATATTCTCCATTTTTCTTAAATCAATTCCAAAATCAATCCTCTTCAAAATAAATTGAGGTTCAAACACTTTCAACCTCTCTTTTTCTTTCATAACCGAAATTTTTATTTCTCAAGTGATAAAACACTCTGATTCCATTTCCAAAATCCTTGTATTAAATCAAATTATATTTCCACTTTGAAAATCACTTTGTTTCATAAAATCAAGGCATTCACAAGGCTTCAAAACCGTGGTACTTGGCCATTGAAACCATCAAATAATTTTTCTTCTAAATCAATTAAGTACCATTCTTGTTTTTACACAAACAAAATCATTAAAATTTCCTTCAAAAACTATGAGACTCTTGGTCTTTAAAACCAATTCATTTGTTCATTTTCATGTTCACTTTCTTTGCAAATCCTTAAAATTATCAACGTATTACTCATAATTAGTAAAATACTTAGAATCTTTTGCTCCAAAAATATTCTTGAGGCCGTGTGCCTCTATGGTTCTTTGGAACGAAAAAAAATTGTCTTCCTTTCCATCATCAAATCATGGCATACATATACATATTCATTATATATATCACAAACATGCCATAAACAAAAGCAATAAATCATACCAATCATATCAAGCATATGCAAATAAATCAAACACATAAACATTCACAAATAATTACATGACCATGAATATGAATCCTTACATAGATTCACCATCCATCAAATACAAAACCATCTCTCACCACCATACTTGGTTGGGGAGATGGATCTCCCTCTTACCTCTTGAAGAACCTCAAAAGCTCCTTGGTTTGCTTCTTTTTCCAAGTCCTTCACCACCAAAGGTTTCTTAAACACAAACAAAACATATATTTATTAGCATATCAAGCTTGAACAAGATAAACCATGGATCAAACATGGCTTAGAACATGAAAAAGAGATAAGAAATGAAGTTTCCTTACACTTCACCATAAAAACCCTATAACTTTGCTCTTGAAGAAAGTCCTTGAATATGATGGATTTAGAACTTGCTCCAAACTACAAAGTGTCTTAGAATGAGGTATAGATTCAAAAAATAAGGTTGTATGAAATTAAAGAGTGATGGAAGATAGATTTAGGTGCTATGGCTGAAACTTGCTTGAAGAGAAAGTGGAGAGAAAAGTTTGATGAGTTTTTGTTTTTGGAGGAGACAAAGATGATCAAGAATGATCAATAATGACCAAGATGGAGTAATAATGGTGTCTTGAACTTTGCTATAGCCTTAAACAAGCACAAAACCGTCCCCCCCTTCTTGCTTCTTCAAAGAGTGACCAATCTCCTAGCCACCATTTTAAGCATTCCTAACCATTGATTAGATCAATGGTTAGGATTAATGTAGATTCTAGGTTTAGCTTTAGATTAGAAGACTTAATCTAGGCCATTGGATCTTTCTCCTTGAAATCCTAGCCATTAGATGTATCTCCAAAATGAAGGGTCAAGATTACTCCTTCAAACTTTACATCCAATGGTCATAAATGGTCATAGCAACTTTGTAAGACTAAATCTCTACCGTTGATTAAATCAAGATCAAGTCTCCATCGTTGATTAAATCAATGGTGGATATCCAAACCACCAATATTGACTAAGCAGTACAATATTTATTTTTTTATCCGCTATTACCCTTCGAATAATATTTTTACTGTATTTTTATCGCTCAATAATTAATTACAGTACAAAACACAGTAAAAGAAAATTTTAAAAATTGTTTTTGGATTTAGGTTTAGTAAGATCCTTTGTCTCCATTTTAACAATACAAATTTTTCTATCCGCAAAAAAATTTTCACTTTTCGGGAACCACCCCGGGCCCACATAAGGCAACTTGGGTCCACAAACAGTCCAAAAACAATCAGAGAAATATAAAAATTTCATAATCATCCACAAAATCATAAAAATTATAAAACTTACGAAAATCAAATCAGATTACGTAAAATAATTAAGACTTAATAGTAATAATTAAATTACGTAAGATTTTTCTTGACTTGAAAATTATTATTTTCCTGACACGGAGTAAATCACACAAAACGATCAAATGTACTAACGGAATATTCAAAATAATTTTACAGTACACAGAAATCACTAAATAGTAGAATTCTGTTAACTGTCAAAATTACTGTCAAATAATTAGGAAATTTGGGGTGTTACACTAGGGGTTGGAGTGAACTATATAGTGTTATTTCCTCTATTGAATGCTTTTGTTTACCTTTCTATCATTTTATTTTTCATCTACTTCATGACTTTGCAGTTAAACTAAATGTTGGTAACTTGTATTATTAGTAAGATCCCACATCAGCTGGAATATGGACAAAATACTTCTTATAACGACTTGAGCATAATTTTTTTAGTTAGTTTTTAGGGTTGAGTTAGGCCTAATCCGTTCCCAATTCCAATATAGTATCAAAGTCTATCTCATTCCTACAAACATAACGTTTCAGATGTCTAGCCCTAGGCGTGAGGGAGTTGTGTTTATTAGGTTTGACCCAAATTCTATTAAAGATTTGTACCGATAGTTTCCTATTATATTTATGGATATGTATAGATTTAAAAGATATATGAAAGATATGTGAGATATGTGAAAGATTTGTGAGAGATTTGCTTATAATAGAAAACTATGAATGATGAGATATAAATACTTGTATTAGGCTATGAGAGTGAGAATGAAAGTCTGAGAGAGATTGTCTTGTAAGGCCTAAATACTAGGTTTCTTTTAATAATAGATTTGACTCTTCTCATCTGTGGATCTAGGCATGTTGGCTAAACCACGTTAAACATTGTGTGTGATTTGTGGTCCTAATTACTTGTATTTATATACATGTTTGTGTAGAAGATGATATAGTATTCCCCAAAGAGATTGATGGGGATGTGGTATTCCCCAAATAAATTGAAAAGGTTGTGGTATTCTCCCAACAAGTGATATCAAAGTTGATGGTTTGAGGATTTAAGCGATGTACGGTCTCTTAGGCCCTTGTGTAAAAAATCTTCATGGCAACAGATGTCAGGTGATGTGTCTCGTTATGATGACAGTAGATGTGACATGTAACAGTCTCTTTTTAACATGTTAGACTAGTTTATGGTTTCAAAAGATAGCATAACACTTGTTTTACATGTCTATCTATTTTTGTGACAAACTGAGTTAGTTTAGACACTTAATTGTAACCCAGGAGTTGATAAATAGCTTAAAATGACTTAGATAATAGCATAAATTGCTATTTTGAGAGAAATAAACCTAGAGAGTTTGTTTCTAAGTCATAAATAAACAAAGTACGGTGTAGTAAAAATTTGAGAACAATCGGAGCCAGTTTGGTATTTTTAAGCATATAGATTGTGCTTTTAATGCCGAATTGACCTCCAGCAGATATAAAAAAATAAGATAATAGTAAAACAATAATTTTGATGAATCCTAATATTTATTTCAAAGTTGTTGGAAGTTAGAAAACTTGATTTAATTAAATTTAAGTATTTTTAGCAGATCAAGAAATATTAGAGAAGTATCTTAAGGTGATAAGTCATACATGGTTTCTAAGCCTCCAGATTGGTTTATAGCATGATATTTTATTCGTTATCTCATTCTCACTTATCTTCTCAAATGAAAATAGCAGTAGTAGCCAAGTAAAATAAGAGAGGAAAAGAAGACAAAGACAAGGAGGAAGAAGAAAAGAACAAGAGAACTAAGGGTAAAGGCAAGCTTGATCATTCACCATCTTTAAACACTTGAGGTAGGGGATTCTAACCTAAATCTTCATCTCTCTTCTTCTATTTTCTTTATGGTTGAAGTTAGGTTATAAAATTGTAAGAGATGGATTTGATAAACAAATCTAGGTTTTGAGTTTAGTTTTCATTTCCAAATGTTAAAGTAAAGTGTTTGTACATTATTAGATGATTATGTGTTATTAACATTTAAGAACCAATAATCTTCATTGGAGACAAAAATGAGGAGTTTAGGTTTTAGGTG
The DNA here is from genome assembly GCA_029884605.1 of Ormosia emarginata. NCBI lineage: Eukaryota > Viridiplantae > Streptophyta > Magnoliopsida > Fabales > Fabaceae > Ormosia > Ormosia emarginata. The sequence goes on along the minus strand of JAQQTP010000074.1, from coordinate 38,039,639 downwards.
GTGGAGTTTTCATTAATCCATGAGTAAGTGAATTTAAGGTTGTAAAAGTATCACAACGTGTTATTGGATCATATTTGAGATTTATGATAGCTTAAAATTAGAATTTGAGTGATTGGAATGATAAATTTGGGTAATGGACCAGTAAACTGTTATGCATAATTCTGCAGTCGTAAAGTTACGCCTAGGCATGACTAAACCACGCCTAGGCATGGGTTGTCCAATTTCTCAACCAGGTGAGACAGAGAGGTCTACGCCTAGGCGTGGGAATGTCACGCTTAGGCGTGAGTTCTAGGATTTCTCAACATGTTTTTTCTTCTTGTGTTGAAGTTTCTTACCACTTGAATTCATTCTTATATGTTTTCCTAATTGTATTGAGACACATTTTGGGATATTTCACAAAGGAAATAATCCCCTAGTTTATGAGTTCAAGTTGAGAGTTAAGTTATTTAATTGTATTGGTTAGTTGAAATAGTTATATAAAACCTTATATATCCTTGTGTGCTTTAGAAAATCACTAGAGTTGTGGTTATAAGGTAAACTAGATATGAGTTGATAAGAAAGTGTACTTATCATAGATGCATGATTTAATCTCTTTTAATTCAATATGAGTTGAATGTGCAAATCCTATATAGAACCACCTTATTGTATCATTAAGATGGTTGAATTAAAGTATTAGCTAAAGTTGGTTATATTACATGTTTGAATTTGAACCATAGTACAATTATCATAATTAAGGAAATGAGTCAAACTCCTTAGCTTTGCAACTTAGTGAGTTAAACGCTTTGCTTAGAAGATAATTGAGAAAGGTAAGTGTCAGTACAATACTTCACCTAGGGCAATCAAATGAGCTAAACTGTTTATCAAGTACATGAGGAATGTGATCAACCTTATATAGGTGTAGTAAAGTAAGTCAAACTTACTATCACGAGCCTTGGGATGAGTTAAGTCCTAAGTTAGGCATTGAAGCGAAACAAGAAATTTGTCAAGTTTAGTTGGTATTATACAGTTGTATAGCCGATTGTGTAATGTCGAAGTATATTAGATTTCTATACATTATACAGTTGTATAGGCGACAATATAACGTGATTATTAATTATGCTTATAAGTGATTTATATTGTTAAGTGCCATGAAATACATGTTTAGTTACTGAGATATTTTATGTTCTCACCCCTTTTCGTGTTTCCATGGTAAAAGCAAGTCAAGACCCTTCTAAAAGGAATAAGTTGATGAAGAAAGAACAAGAAGACTAGATAGTTATTAATTTCTGTTGTTTTGACAACTCTTGTATAATTTACTTTGAGTTGTAATTTTTGTTGTATATATAACGTCAAGCCCTTAGAGGTTTTTGATGTATATATGTTTGACCTTCTTTTATCGTGACTCTTCAATATAAATTGCTTAATTATATGAGTTTAAGAATATAGTCAGAAGAAGTGACATATCTAATGCGAGTTATATCGTTATATGAGTAGTTATATCGAAATATTTGTATTAGAGTGTTATATTATGGTATCAGAGCAGCTCATCTTGTTGAGCCGAGGTATGGACTGACTATGCGTAGGCAAGTTAGTGGGTTAAATGTATGTTGTGTACTTTTTATCTTTTTTGTGAGATGTTTGCATGACTTGCATTAGTTATGGATGTTATTAGTTACTGTTATACTAATCCATTGTATTGAGACTAATCAACTTGAACTTGGATGTATTGTATGAACAGGATATTATGGCTTCTCCAAGGCGTAGTACTAGATTAAATGAGAATTCTCCAGGTGAGGGCACTAACATGGTTGAGGCATTAATGGTAATGGCCAAGGCTATGCAAGACCAGACATCCACTATTAATAGAAGGTTAGATCGGTTGGAAGTTGAATGACAACCAGAACCCCCACCTATACCACCACCAATTCAGCCTGAGCAACCAGTCCAGGAGGCTCTAGTTGGAAGAAATCAGAACTTTCAGGACCTCTCAGAGTTTAGGAAGTCTACTCCATCATCCTACAGAGGTGAGTACAACCCAGTTAAAGCTAAGGGTTGGCTCAAGGAAATAGAGAAGATCTTCATAGTTATGGCTTGCTCAGATGAGTAGAGAGTGTTGTTTGCTTCCTATATATTAGAGGGGGAAGCAGAGGATTGGTGGATGGATGTAAAAAGAGCATTTGATACGTCGGGAACTCAGGTTACATGGGAGATCTTCAAAGGATCTTTTCTAGAGAAGTTCTTCCCTCAGAATTTGCATAAGGCAAAAGAGATGGAATTCTTGAAGCTAGAACAGGGAAGCATGTCTATTAGTCAGTATGTGGCCAAATTTAATGAGTTGTTAAAGTTCTCGTCCTATGCCAAACTTCACACAAATGAGAAGTGGAAGTGTGCGAAGTTTGAGGAAGAACTTAGAGGGGATATTCAGAGGGCTATTAGTGTGATGCCCCCTTTATGGATAGGGACAATCACACCAAAACCACGAAATGAAAAAGAAAACAAAAGATAATACTAAGACCCGGTTCATTTACATATAGATAATAACTTGTTCATTTATAAGCGTATAATAATTTGATGATTCTTTTTTTTTGTACGCAGAGAATAAAACATAAATATAGTAGGAATTAACATGAAGATTAAAACATACATTTATACAAAGATGTGAGTCATAAGTGTTTACATACATCAACGGATTTAGCAAAAGAAAATGGAAACTTTACATGCCCTAAAAGGATAATATAGCCCACCAAAAAGACAAAACATCAGGCCCCCAAAGAAATGTATAGCCAGCCACCCAAAAAGCTACCAAAAAGAGCCATACCTCCAATAGTAACTAGGAAGGAGCCTCAGACGGTTTCTCCTTAGGGTCTTCCTCAGAAGAGGAAATCCCTATGGGAGCGGCAGACTCATGAGCAGGAGCTCGTGCGATGTACAGAAACGAATCTGAAACCTCGCATGGGGTGTACACATGCTTGCCCCACACCTCTCGCATAGGCATGTAGAGCTCCAATCAAACATGAAGAATGCAAGAGAAAACAGGGGGTCATAATGACCCCATGCTAGAGACACAGTCACGTCTCCTACATAGGCAAAACGCTCAGTATTGAAATCCACGTGCCAGCTATCAGTGCCTCTATGGAACCTCATTCTGGCATACCCAAAAAGTCTCGCTGGGATGCCATCGCAGCACAAAAGACTAATTTGACCAAAATCTAGGAAACGCAGGCTCGTCCATGCCTTGGTCTTTACAGAATCATAGATACATCTAGAACAACAGAACAAAGAGGTGAGATATCCATCATCATTACCAATTACGGCAGTAAAGAAGTACAAACGACGCATAATGCTAAATAGCACAATAATTAGTATACAACATTAAGATCAGATATTAGACAATTTGATAATCCAGACAGTTATAGTATTAATAAAATAAACAGTTTCATAATCATATAAATATAAGCTTGGTAAACTCCTATGGTACCATCCCCCTTTATCAGATCATCAGACTAGGAGGCTTTAGCTCCACTCATCGTGTAGACTCGACCTCCTACCTGAGGTTTGGCAGCTCGTGCATTATTGACAGAAGGCTTTGCCCTGGTTTGGTTGCAGTCTCGGGAAATATGCCTAGGCTTCCCACATCTAAAGCAGATAATTCCTTTGATGGTATATTCTCTCGTTGGTGGTCCTTTCCGCATTTCAAGCATTTTGGTGGAGAAGTCCAGGTCTGACTGGCCTTGTTGCCATCAGAATTTCCACTTGGACCTCAACCCTATGATTGTTGTTGTTGATTCCCTAGCAGTCGAGAATAGGGCTTCTTTTGAAAGCGGTTCACATACTGCCACCTCCTCTTTGGAACCTAGATGGTCCAAAGTTATGGCTCCTTGTGTCTCTTGATTCATCGAGTTCTTCAATCCTTCTACATTTGTCTAACAAGGCTGGGAATTGACCAAGTCCCAAGGGTAACATTGCTCTCTTCAAATCATGGCGCCGTCCTTCTTCGAACTTGTGGCATTTCCACTCCTCGTCAAGTTGGAGTTGGAAATACCGTGTAAACTTGGACAAACTTTCAAACTTTGTCGCATACTCTCTAACAGTCATGTTTGTAACACCCCTTGATGTAGCAACTGGAGCGTAATCATCATTACACCACAGTTACTAAATCTAAGTGTGTCACAGCCATGGTAACAACAATTTAAATTCTCAAGAGTCTATATATTTTTTTTTGATAATTTGCATAAGTAGAAAATACGAGCTTCGAATGAAATATAAATATATTCAACCCATAATACAACCACTGAAATAAAATCATATTCCTTATATATATATTTTATAGTCAATTTACATAAATCACTAATGACATAGAATATAATAATTACAGAGTCCAATAAAATACAGCGGGAATAAAAACACTAAAGGAGGAAAAGTAGTAACCCAAGGATGGGTACTACCAGTAGACAAAGCCTCCACCCCATATGTATATGATGCACGACGTCCCAGTTGACACGATAGGCATCAATGCCTCCTCGCGGCTGCACTCTTACGTAGTCGAAGAAATCTTATCCAAACGCTCAAGCCAATCAACCAAGGTGTGGTCACTCTTTATCTTCCTCATGATCTTTTATCAAATATAAATATAAAACAGAAATGCACAAATATAGGAAAGAGGTGAGACACCCGTCTTTCATTACCACTATTATTAGCGGAAAAAACGACACGGCGCAAAGCGCCCACCAAGCAATACAGTTCATATATTCATCAATAGCAACAACGGAATTTATAATAAAGGCAATTCAATTCTGAGCAATAATCAGAGTCAATAATAATAGTAATATTTATAGTAAAGGTAGAACAACAGTAAGCAATAGCAGGCAGATCACAATAGTATTCCCAGGAATCAACACAACAATCAAATAATCCTTTACAGAAGTACAACAGTTATCTTCACATTCACAGGTGTTCATGCTCAACAGTTTATGAGACCGACAATGAACGATGCACAATGCATTATGATACCACAATTCCTACTCCATGGAGCTAGACATAAACAGTCGGAGAGAAAGATCAAGAGACATGTCTATAACTCGGCTGCCACAGCCAAAGTGCTATAAACCAGTAATTTTCACGTGCACATTCAGGCATTGTACAGACATTCCACGCTAGATCACGATATAGGACAGTGTCTCGGTTCAGATCGTCGGTGTGTTTGCATCGGTCTACTCCACGGCACAGAGGAGCTCATAACTGTCCATGTGAGGAACCCGCACTCTGACGCCCCCAAGGTCAAACATGACCTACACTAGTCTACTCGCACCCGCACTAAGGTGTGTTCAATCTCCTAGGCAACTTGGCCTTACAACAGTCCACAAGATATTCACAATGCATAAGACTCTATGCATGGACATGTATAATCATCAATTTCATACAATTCCATAATATGCCATAATTGGCCAAGAGAGCATCAACATACAAATGGTCACTCATATGGACCCATAACATCATAATATTGAGATCAAACCAAATGGTACATTCTTAGGTCCATTATGAATCCTAACTTAGAATTTGTCTTTCCTACAAGGTCCATTTCAAATTAAATTCTCATAATTAATTTAATCTTTATATTGCAATTCATTCTTTTACACTTGATAAATCATTCTAAGCTCTTAAAGACTCACACTCTCTTGTTCTTGCTCTCTTGAATTTACCCTAAGTCTTATGAAAGTTTTATTCTTGGTTCTTCAAATTTATGAAATCTCAAATTGTCTTCAATTCTTTCACTTGGTAATATTTCTAGTTCATTACCTAGGATTTTAGCCACTTGATTTCTTGAATTTCAAAGTTACCAAAATTCTCTAATTAAGCCTGATTTACCCTAGAGGTCGTGGCCTCACTAAAGGTTCCAATTCCAAATTTTCCTTCCATCAATTTTTATTCTACCCACTTGATTACATTATGGCTTGCACTTATTACAAATTGATCCCAAAAAGACCACCCTTTTTGGCCCAAAAACCGTGACCTCCCAAGTGGCACTCCCAATTTATTTTTCTTTCATTAATTTTATTTTATACATTCAATTAGTTTAAGTCTTGCACTTGATGCAAATTGTTTACCAAGAGACCCAATTCTTGGGCCCAAAACCGTGACCTCCCAATGGTGAATCCCAAATCATTTTCTTCCATTTCAAGTCTTCAAATCCATTCTTTTCTTCTCTTTTAGGTATTAACTTCTAGTTATTAATTCACTTAAGTTTTTAGTTCATTAAAATCAATCCAAGTGCCTAAGATTCAATGCCAAAACTGTGGCTTCATGATGTCCATTATCCAATTTTTCTTTCCACTTTTATGCATTAGTTTTCTTAACACTAATTCACTTAAATTTAGTTCATCAAGATTAATCCATTTGTGTCTTTACCAAGACCAAAACTGTGGCACCCCTCTTAGGTATTAAACTCTCAAGGTCCTCCATTCATTTGTGTTAATACTATCATTCAATCTTTGATTACATAAATCTTATTTCACTTGTATACAAAACCAATTTTCACCCCTAACTTCTAGTCAAAACCGTGGCACTATGTTGAGGTAGGAAACTCCAAATTTTTCATTTAGCAACCCCAACATGATCAAGCACAATTAATATATCAAACATATTCAAGAGCATAATCAAGTATCAATCAAATTCAAGAATACTAAATCATACAAAATTTATAATTCAAGCAAGCATACAAAGAGCATACAAGGATGGATTTCTCCATCAACACACATACAAAGTCTCCTCACCACCATAAGTGGTTGAAGTGAGTAGTCTCCTTTTTACCTAGAGGAGACAATGCAAGAAAACAACTCCTTGGTTCCTTGATTTGTAAATTTCGGATTCCACCTTCAAGAGAATCATAAAGTGATCAAATTCTCATATTTACAAATTAAAGCTTGAAAAGAATGATCCTTGGTCACATAGGTAACCAAGGAAAACGAAATTGAGAGGTGAATTGGAAGAACTTTTCCTAAAGCCTTAAGCTTGAACTCCTTGTGATTCCTTTTTGGTGATTTTCGGATTCCACTCTCCCAAGAACCCTAGAGTGTTCAAAATCACTCAAATCACACATCAATGCTCAAAAAGAGAAGCCCTTGGTCACATAGCAACCAAGGAAAACAAAAATGAGAAGAAAATGGAGAGAAATCAAGAATCTTTACCTTGGAAGACAATAGAGACAAGGTTGGATTTTGGGCAAACCTTCAAAATGAAACTTGTAGAGAAGATGAAGATAAGTGTATAAATGTGTTTAGTGAAGAGAAAAATCAAAAAGCTTGGTCATCCATGGAAGGGTGATTTTCGGATTTGAAGAAGGAGAGGTAGAAAGGTTGGATTTTTGAAGAGATTTCCTAAAGAGAAAGTGTAGAGGAGGTTGAGAGAAGTATAGAAATGGTGTTTATGGAGAGAAAAGTGAATAGAAACAATGGTGGTGGTGGCTGCCATTTTCGGATTCAAGAGGAGGAAGAAGAGAAGAGGTGGAGAGAAAATGGAGTTAGAAATGGAAAATGGAGAAACTTTCTACACAAAGAAGGTAGAGGAAGTGAGTGCAAGTGTAGAAATGGGCTTAGAGAGGAGAAAAGATGAGAAAAAATGGAGGAGGAGGGGCTGCCATTTTCGTGCTCATGGTGGAGGTAGAGAGAAGAAGGAGAAAAAGATGAAGAAGATGAAGTGAAAAGAGAGAAAGTGATAGGTAAAGTGAATTAGGATTTGGTGGGTTTAGGTTAAGTGTGGATGAGTCACATTTTTGCCCTCCTTGGCATGAGTGGGCTGCTGAATAGAGGAGAGAGTGAGGGGAAAAATATGGCTTCTCATGCAAGTCAAGGGTAATTGGGTCATTTGGTGGTAAAAGCTTCTCAAAGAAGCTTTGAAAAAGTACACAAATTTAAATTCAAGTGAGATTGATTTGACATAAAGTGGATTGCATTAGGATAAGGTGATAGGATTTCTAATGCATGCTATTATCCAATGGATAATAGTTACAGACGACAGAAGTCAGTATTAATTTATCTGACAGATGAAATTTACACAGCGTTTTATTATTCCGACTGCTAAATATGTTGAAAAATGTGAAACCTTGTAAATTGTGTCCGACCTTGGGTTTAGTAAGATCCCCCGTCGACATGTCCATAGTTCAAGGTTCTCGGAGAAAACATCTCGTTTCTCCTGCTTCGCTCAGTGCGCACGTAAAACGAAGAATATATTAAAATATTCGATGTTTCCGGAAAAATCCCAGAAAATTCTCAAAAATTGCAAATATTATAAAACGACTATTCGTCTTATCATTTTCCAATTTTTGAAGCATTACAGTCGTTTTCCCAACTCTGCTCAATACAAACGCAAAACGAGAAATATATTAAAATATTCGTTGTTTTCGAAAAATTCTGAAAGAATTCACATAAATCACAAATATTAGAAAATAACTATTCGTAATAAAATTTTCCAACTTAGGGAGCGTTACAGTCGTTTTGCCAACTTTGCCCAGTGTGCATGCAAAATGAGAAATAATATTAAAATATTCTGCGCTCTAAAAAAAATCCAGAAAAATTCCAGAAAATCCCAAATATTGTAAAATGATCATCTATCCTAAAATTATTAATTTTCGAGATGTTACAATGTTCCCTTGTCTCAGACTAAGAAACTCCATCTCCTTGACATGTCTTGCGCTTGTAGGAAAATATTTCTCCAAGAATCTATCCTTGAAGACTTCCCAAGTGATTGTCGTTACTTTGGCTTCCATTAACATTTGCGCTCTAGTCCACCAGTCTTCCGCATCTCTAACTAGCATGAAGGTAGCATAGGTTACCTTCCTGTTATCAGTACAACCTATCCCTCGGAATATCTTCTCTAGTTCCTTGATCCAAAGACTAGCCTTCTCCGGATCGAACTCTCCGTTAAACTGAGGAGGGTTATTGCAGTGAAATTCTGATAAATTATGGGCATCTGCTGTCGCCTCTTGCAATTGTGCAGCTCTCAAGCCTTGTTGTGCAATAACATCCACCATTCGTTGCATGGCCTCAACAACTGCAGCAATACCTCCACCACGAGTCACCACTCTTTGTCAGATTTAGGCTGAGTAAAACAAAAGAAAAGTTATACGTAACCTTTTGGAAACCAAACACAGTGAATCACACAGCACAAACAAGACAGACCTAATCATAAAGACCTAAAAGAAAACTTAAACTAGGGCTCTGATACTAAACTAGTGTGATGCCCCCTTTATGGATAAGGACAATCACACCAAAACTACGAAATGAAAAAAACAAAAGATAATACTAAGACCTGGTTCTTTTACATATAGATAATAACCTGTTCATTTATAAGCGTATAATAATTTGATGATTCTTTTTTTTGTACGCGGAGAATAAAACATAAATCTAGTAGGAATTAACATGAAGATTAAAACATACATTTATACAAAGATGTGAGTCATAAGTGTTTAGATACATCAATGAATTTAGCAAAAGAAAATGGAAACTTTACATGCCCTAAAAGGATATACATAATACAACCTACCAAAAAGACAAAACATCAGCCTCCCAAAGAGATGTACAACAAGCCACGAGTCATGCCTCTAATAGCAACTAGGAAGGAGCCTTAGACAGGTCCTGCTTAGGGTCTTCCTCAGAAGAGGAAAGCCCTATGGGAGCAGTAAACTCACGAGTAGGAGCTCGTGTGCTGGACAGAAACGAATCTGAAACCTTGCGTGGGGTGTACACACGTTCACCCCACAGCTCTCGCATAGGCATGTAGAGCTCCAACCAAACATGAAGATCAAAAGGGAAAACAGGGGGGGTCATAACAACCCCATGCTAGAGACACAGTCACATCTCCCACATAGACAAAACGCTTAGTATTGAAATCCACGTGCCAGCTATCAGCACCTCCATGGAACCTCACTCTGGTATACCCCAAAAAGCCTCGCTGGGATGCCATCGTAGTATAGAAGACTAATTTCACTAAAATCTAGGAAACGCAGGCTCGTCCATGCCTTGGTCTTTACAGAATCACAGATACATCCAGAACAATAGAACAAAGAGGTGAGATATCCAGCATCATTACCAATTATGGCAGTAAAGAAGTACAAACAGTGTGTAACGTCAAATAACACAGTAAACAATATACAACATCAAGATCAGGTATTAGACAATTTGATAATCCAGACAGTTATAGTATCAATTAAATAAACAGTTTCATAATCATCAAAATATAAGCAAGGTATATGTTGAATGACCATATACATGCATAAAGTACCAAAAATCCTACTCCATGGAGCTAAATACAACATTCGGAGAAAATGATTGAAGAGACATGTCTATATATCATCGGCCTCAAATCAAGTGCTCCAATATCAATAAATTGCATTCTTCACACGATTGCGATATAGGACAGTGTCTCGATCCGAATCATCGGTGCGTTTGCATCGGTCTATCCCATGGTACAGAGGAGCTACCAACTGCCCAATGCAAGATATCCGCACCCCGACGCCCCCAAGGTCAGCAAGTGACCTACACTAGTCTATTCGCACATATACTAAGGTGTGATTCAATCTCCTAGGCATAAAGCCTTGCAACAAAGTCCACCAGACTTTACATGATGCATGATAACTCAATGCATATTCATACATGTTCAATAATCATATACTTTTCCATAATCACGCCACGAGTGGCCAAATTCATTATCAACAGATTCTTAGTCCCACTAATGGATCCACAACAACACATTATCAAGTTTTCAAATGTGAAAAACACACCTTTAAGGTTTATTATGGAACTTCACTTTAATTCAATGTTTCCTGTAAAGACTTTCTCTAGAGGAATTCTCTTGTATTTTTATCTAATCTTTATTACTCAAATTAAATAAGTTCTTTACTCAATTTTAAACCTAATCGACTTAGGAAATTTTTAACCTAAATTACCCAACATCTCACTTACACTCATGTTCTTCCCTTGATCAAATTTATTCTAAGTTATAGAATGAAATCCTATTCTTTGTTCCTTCCATTTTATGAATTCTTAGTTAACCTCTAATTGACTAATTAGATAAGTTCCCATTTTAATGCATAATTTTGTCTATGCTATCCCTAAGAGGCCGTGTTCCACAATTTTTTCCATTTCACTAATTACACATCACCAAGAGTCTAAATTCCTAAATTATTACACAAGTTCCCATCATGAACCCATTTTTGGGCCATTTGGTCGTGAGCCTTGATCGGAGTTGATTTTGATTACTTTTTATTAGTTAACTGCCTGTAATTAAGAGTGAATGTTAGATGGATCCTTATCAATATCTTCATTTTTTGCAGAATTGAAGGAATTTGATACATTTGATAAAAACGAGCGAAGATACCGAGTTTTGAAGGCAAAAGAGATCCATTTTGGCTTTAGCAGGGTTCTGTGTCAATTCAGGAGCTATCAGGGACTTAGACATGGCCATTTGTAACTTGGATAAAGCTTTTTATTGGACACACGGTCGTGTCTCCCATTAACATAGCCATGTCTCCCCAATTGTGCTGAAAAGGACCATTTTTACAAGAGACACGGCCGTGTCTCCCAGTCACACAGTCGTATCCCCCAGAAACTTCTCCAGTACGCTGAAATGAATAGGACATGGTCGTGTCCTATGGACACACAGCCGTGTCTCCTGCAAAACTTGCCACACACATTCAAGTTAACTAAGTCGTGCACCAAAACACTGCAAAACCTCTAATACACGCTATTGTGACATGAGACACAGTCGTGTCTCATGGATACACGGTTGTGTCTCCCTTCTTGGTCTCACACGCCCGTGTCTTAATCGTGTAAAGCTTCTGTGATTAGAGACACGACCGTGTCCCCTTTAGAAATCCCAAAAATCTATAAATAGCCCCCTTGGAGCTTGGATGACTCTCTTCCTTCTTCCTTTAGTTTTTCTACTTCTTTTATATAGTTTTTCACATTTCTTGTATCTTTTGATGGTTTCTTTCATTGTAATTGAGAGCTAAGTTACCTTCAGTCAATTTGGGACTCTTGAAGAGATTGTGGTTTGGATTCTTGAGACCTTGGTTTTGTAACGTATTTGATTTATATTTGAATTCCTCTTCTCTTCTTCTTCTTCTATTTTCTTGATCTTGAATGCATGAATGGTCTATTTATGTTTGATCTAATTTGATCTTGGTTTAATATTGAGGATTGTGATGAAACTTAGAACTGATTGATCTAAATTAATCACATAACTGAAGATTGAGATTTGTGATGAAACTTAGAATTGATTAATCTAAACTAATCACGTAATTGAAGAGATTATGTTACTGTTTTGTGCCTAGGTTAATTGAATTCAATACTTAAATTAACATAGATCTACATGAATGGTGTGATTGCAGATTTGTGTTTATCACTTGTTAATTAAATTCTAGGCGATTGTCTAGTATGAATTTTGGATCTGATGTTGAGATCTCGGTTAAATCCAAGTTAACCATTCAAATGCGCTTTAAGTGTTTATTGACAGGTTTATGATTGAATCCACCCAATTTCGGATAAGTTTCTGAATTAACTGTTCTTTTAATTGCAATTTCTCCTTTAATCTTGTTTAGTACGATCCTTGAACAATCAACCCCCTTTTTCTAACTCAACTTAATTTGATTGAATTGCATTTACAATCCTTGAGAAGACGATTCAGTGTTGTTCACTATGCTGCAAGCTTAGGTATAACTTCGGTTATAATTTTGACTGAGTTTGACACTTGTCAAAATTTTGGCGCCGTTGCCGGGGAGGCGTAGGTGTAATCTTTTCATTTTGAGTGACCTTACTAACTTTTGTTCTTTCATAGCTGTTCTGATATTTCCCTCACTTCCTAGCATTGTTCATACCATACTATTATTTTTCTCTTGGTTTCTAAATTTTTCTGGTATAGGAAAGACGGAAAATGGGTGATTACGGGTAGCTGTTGCAATTTTTGGACTGAAACGTGCCCAGAATGATCTGAAACTTGGTTGGTTGAAGGAAAACTGCTTGATAAACAAGACTCACAATGATTGTGAGGTCACCCCTAGTTTTTCGAAATTCCATCATTTAGACCAACTTTTTAATTTTTTAATATTTTTTATTACATTTTCTAGTTTCATTTTTGTTTAATTTTTGTGTTGTATTGATCCCATAATTTTTAAAAATGTTTAGATATATTAACTAGATTTATTTTTGCATATTTTTAGTTTTGTCTAGTGTATTTTGCTTATTTGTTGTTTTTGTGTTTTATGTTCTTTAGATGATGTATGACTAGGTCTAATCCTGATAACTTGCTTGATATTGATCCTGAGATTGATAGAACCTTGCATGCACTGATTAGAACTCGTAAGTTAAGAATTACTTCTGAACCTAATTCTAAAAATGAGATTGAACCTGAGATACATGAAAGTGAACCTGAGATCTTAACTAATACTGAAACCATGGCTGAAAACATACAACATAGGACCCTTAAGGAACTTGTTGCTCCTGATGTAACTTACCAGTCTTTTTGCATTCAATATCCTAATCTTGATGCTGATTTTGAGTTGAAATCTAGTTTGTTGCCCAAGTTTCATGGTCTTACAGGTGAAGATCCCCATAAGCATCTAAAGGAGTTCTATGTTGTGTGCTCAACCATGAAGCCGCAAGGCATCCCTGAGGAACACATCAAGTTAAGGGCATTCCCTTTCTCACTTGTTGATGCAACCAAGGATTGATTGTTCTATCTTTCACCAGGTTCGGTCAGAAGTTGGAATGACATGAAGCGGATGTTCTCGGAGAGGTTCTTTCCTGCTTCTAGAGTTGCCGCAATTAGGAAGGACATATGTGGCATCAGACAGATGTCCAGTGAGACTTTGCATGAGTACTGAGAGAGATTCAAGAAGCTGTGTTCAAGCTGTCCCCATCACCAAATCAGTCATCAACTCTTGATCCAATATTTCTATGAGGGCTTGCTTCCAAATGACAGAAGCATGGTCGATGCTGCCTCTAGAGGAGCCTTAGTCGACAAGACCCTTGCCGCAGCAAGAGATCTGATAGCAAACATGGCAAGCAACACCCAACAGTTTGGCTCATGGATTATTACCACAACTAGAGGAGTTAATGAAATTCAAGTGTCTTATGTGGACCAACAAAGAATGGAACACAAATTAGATGAATTGACTTCTTTGGTGAGACAGTTAGTAGTGGGTCAACAATCACCTATGCAGATGACTGCAACTGTGTGTGGAATTTGCTCTAGTTTATCTCATCTTACTGATTCATGCCTTATACTTCAGGAAGATGGTTTTGTTTTTCCAGATCAATGTGTTGCCGCAGTTGGTATTTTTTCTAGTAGACCCCAATATCAGCAATTATAGCAATAACCCAGATATGATACATTCTCTAGTACTTATAACCCTGGCTGAAGGGACCATCCCAACCTAAGATATTAGAATTCTAGTAAGCAACAACAGCCCCTCCAGCAACAACAGCAATTCAGATATCAAGCCACAAGTCCAAGTAACAAATATCAACCACCTGCATTCAGACAATAGCAACCTGTTCAGCAGTCTGTCCAATCCACTCCAGCCGAGCCATCATTAAAGGATTTGATGAAATAGATGGCCACAAACAGCGTTCAGTTTTAGCAGAATGTCAATGCCATCATTCAAAATTTGTAGACTCAGATTGGGCAGTTGGCAACCACTGTGAGTGAGCTAAAAAGTCAAGGGTCAAGTCAATTGTCTTCTCAAACAGTTAATAACCCAAGAGGCAATGTAAGTGCCATTACCTTGAGAAGCGGCAGAGAAGTTGATGTTCCTAGTCCACCACAACCAGAGTCACCAGTGCAATAACCAGAGAGTGACCAGAAACAATAGGAAATGGATAACTCAGTTCATAAATCTGTGACACAGAAGAAATTTGTAGAGAATTCAGATGTGACTATTCCATTACCTTTTCCAAATAGGGTCACACAATCCAAGAGGACAATGCAAGCAGAAATAGAAAAAAAAGTCATAGAGACATTCAGGAAGGCGGAAATCAATATCTCCCTCTTGGATGCAATCAAGCGAATTCCTAAGTATGCCAAATTCTTCAAAGAGTTGTGCACTCATAAGAGAAGGTTGAAGGGAAATGAGAAGATTAGTATAGGTAGAAATGTTTATGCAATGATTCTGCCAAGCATGCTACAGAAATGCAAAGATCTTGGAACTTTCATAATTCCTTGCACGATAGACAACTCTAGATTTGAACATGCAATGCTAGATTTGGGTGCTTCAATCAATGTCATGCCTATGTCAGTTTATAAGTCCTTGAACATTGGCACTTTGCAACCCACTGGTATCATGATTCAGTTGGCAAATAGGATCACTGCTCATCCTATAGAAGTGCTGGAAGATGTGTTAGTTCAGGTGACTAAGTTGATTTTTCCAACAGATTTCAACGTCCTAGACATGGAAGATGAGTCTTCAACAAGCCATGCTCCATTGATTCTAGGCAGACCATTCCTCAAGACCGCCAAGACCAAGATAGATGTGCATGCTAACACTATTTCTATGGAGTTTGGCGACGATTGGTACAGTTTAATATTTTTGATGCCATGAGACATCCCCTAGAGGAGCATTCTATTTTTCATGTTGATGTGATTGAGATGCTGGCTAATGATGTTTATGTTGATTTATATATTGAATTCCCTGATATTGTTGACTTTCTAGATTCTGTTTCTTGTGATACATATGTTGCTTGTGATGTTGTGCCATGTGCTGTGTGTGCTAAGATTTATGTTGTTATGAGTGATGATGCAGCTACTAACTTGAATGATACCGTATGTGAAAATAGTAGTCAGAACTATGCTAAATTCAATGCTACTGAATTAGTTGTTTTAAATAGCTTGTTGTCTTCCATTGTGCAGCCCTCATCCTTAGAGTTGAAGACTTTGTCGGACCATCTTAAATATGCATATTTGGGAGATGGTGAGAAACTGTCGGTGATTGTTGTTAAGAATATGCAACCTGAACAAGAAGAAAAATTGCTACAAGTTTTAAGGCAGAATAAGCAGGCCATCAGATGGACACTTGCAGATCTTCCTGGTATTAGTCCCTCTACATGCATGCATAGGATTTTATTGGAGGAGGATATCAAACTAGTAAGGCAGCCCCAAAGGAGACTGAACCCTTTGATTCTGGATGTGGTGAAGAAGGAAGTGACCAAACTACTTCAAGCTGGCATTATTTATCTCATATCTGACAGTAAATGGGTGAGCCCCGTGCAGGTCGTTCCCAAGAAATCTGGGGTCACAGTAGTTGAGAATAAGAACTATAAGCTTCTGCCCACAAGAGTTTGGAATAGTTGGCGGGTTTACATTGATTACAGGCGGCTTAACCAGGCCACCAGAAAAGATCATTTTTCCCTGCCTTTCATTGATAAGATGTTGTAGAGGCTAGCTGACAAGTCACATTATTGTTCCTTGGATGGATATTCGGGCTATTTCCAGATTCATATAGCCCTAGAAGACCAAGAGAATACTACTTTCACTTGCCCATTCAGCATATTTGCATACAGGAGGATGCCTTTTGGTCTGTGCAATACTCTAGGCACCTTTCAAAGGTGTATGATAAATATCTTTTCTGACTTTTTAGAGAATTACATGGATGTGTTTATGGATGATTTTACTGTCTATGACTCTTCCTTTGATGCATGTCTGGAAAGTCTGGCTCAGGTTTTGCATAGATGCATTGAGACTAACATTGTTCTGAATTTAGAGAAATGTCATTTTATGGTAGACCAAGGTATAATTTTAAGGCATGTAACATCTAGCAGGGTATTGAGGTAGATTGTAACACCCCCCTTAGGGTATCACATTTCTGACTCCCAACTCATAATTCCAATATAAGAAGTTCATAAACAAGGTTTGAGTTATAAAAGATGGGTTCTAAAATTCCTTATTACAGAAACATAAACTTACTGAGATTCATAAGTATTACTGAAAATATATTTAATATACAATATTGACACCAATTAATATTTAACAATTTAAAGAGAAATATAAAACTAACAGACTCTCCTTTTAACAGTAGTAAACCCCAACACAGGTCCTACTTAATAGCACGGTACAACAATAACGAGAAAACTTAACATACTTATTTCTTCTTGTATCCATCTTGATGCATTAGACATCTGTTCCTTGTCAACCCTTCACACTATCGAATCTGGAATGGTCATTCTCTGATGTTGTCTCCGATCTCAGAGTATTTATCACCCGTATGTCTAAGACAACTCGTTCCATCTATTATATAATTTTTTTACCAATACAAGCACAATAACACAATATAACAAAGAGGTGAGATCACCTACGCCAATACCAATATGGTAGCACAGAGATAACACAAACAACATATCATACAGGTATATCATACCATAATTCCAATAATGCCTTCAACATTAATCAGCTATCATCATCCAATCACTTATCAGTTCAAATATCATTCAATGTACACGATAATGCCCTCAATTATTTATCATCATCATCATCCAGTATTATTCAACAGTTCAATTATCATAACCAATACTCAATAATGATGCATATGTTATGCATGTGCACATAGACTCAATGTTCCTACTCCATGGAGCTAATACTCAGTTCGGAGAAGTTGATCCGAAAGATCTGTCTGTACCAAAATGCCTCAGACCAAGTGCTATAATCCTCATTTTGATTTTGCATATCTAGCATATACACGACATTCTTTATGAGATCTCGATTAAGAATAGTGTCTCAGTTAGGATCATTGGTGCGTTGCATTGGTCTAACCTACGGGAAGAAGCGCGACCAACCACCTATGTAAGCAACCCGCACCGCGATGCCCCCAAGGTCAACAAGTGACTTACACTACGCATCTCGCACCCACTTAAGAGGTGTACGTTGATAATCACATATTTTATTCATTAAGAAACCCTTATATTTAGTCATTTACACTCTCCATATTCTTCATTGATTGAGTTTGGTATGATTTTGTGAGTTTGAGCTCAAATTGGTCCTAATTGAATATTTCCAGCATTATTGAGATTTGACACTGTTTCTGTATTTTGGCCATAACTTGAGTTCCTAATATCTGATGAACATGAATTTTACCTTGTAGGAAAGCTAAGAGGAAGCTCTACAACTTTGATGAAGAGCTCGAAGTCTGATTCAGATGTCTAAGGGACCTAAGTTGACATGGAAGTCAGAATACGGGTTCTGTCAATAGAATCCAAATAGTGTGCACTCAAAAAAATCATATCTCAAGATGTAATAATGGAGATGGGCTGAAATTTTGACAGTGGATAGTCAAGATCCAAATAAACAACTTTCATGAAGAACACATTTTGAGAAAAAGAAGTCTAGTAGGTCATTTTGAGCTTGCAAGTCGGAACAGAGGTGCTGAAGTTGGGTTTGAGCAACCTACGGTATTTGGGACATATCTTGGGCTTAAGGAAGCCAAATTGGACGAACCAGCTATCCATTTTATATCCAAGACAAGGATCTACAACTTTCATGAAGAACACTTTTCGTGATTCTGAAGTATAGTGGGTCGTTTTTGGCTTCCAAGTCAGACACGAAATTTTCGTCCTCAACCATCCACTCATCCATCCACTAATCCACTCATCCATCTACTAATCCACTCATCCACTCATCCACTAACTCACCCACTCATCCACTCATACACTAATCCAACCACTTAACCACTCCACCCACTCATCCACTAATCCATCCACTCATCCATCCACTCACCCATTCATGTCCATAATTTCCCACTCACCAAAAGTCCTTTGGCATTTTTCACTAATTCAACCACTCAACCATTCCACTCACTCATCCACTAAACCAATCCACTAAACCAACCCACTAATCCATCCACTCAAACACTCCACTCACTCACCCACTCATCCACCCACTTCCTTTTGTCATTTTGTTACCTTAGACTTCTATAAAAGGCACCATTTATCATGAACAAGATGTAATTCTCCTTCATTTCTCTCTAAGTTTCTTCTTGCTTCTTCATAGTTTCTCATAGTTTTGTATATTTTGATGCTCCCCTTCATGGTAATGGAGGGCTAAGCTACTTTGGGTCAATTTAGAACTCTTGAAGAGATTGTGGTTTGGATTCTTGAGACCTTGGTTATGCATTGTATTTGATTTGTAATTGAATTCCTCTTTTCTTCTTCTTTCTTCTTCTTTCTTCTTCTTCTTGATCTTGAATGCATGAATGGTAATTCTATTTATGTTGATCTAATTTGATCTTAGTTTAAGATTGAGATTTGTGGTGAAACTTAGAACTAATTGATCTAAACTAGTCACATAAATGAAGATTGAGATTTGTGATGAAACTTAGAACTGATTGATCTAAATTAATCATCAAATTGAAGAGGTTAGGTTACTAATTTGTGCCTAAGTTAATTGAATTCGGTACTTGAAATTAACATAGATTTTCATGAATGGTGCGATTATCATGGTTTGTGTTTATCACTTGTTAATTGAATTCTAGACGATCGTCTAGTATGAATTCTGGATTTGATGCAGAGATTTCGGTTAGATCCAAATTAACAATTCAATTGCGCTTCAAGTGTTCTATGAAGGGTCTATGATTGAATCCACCCAATCTTGGATAGGTTTCTAAATTGACTACTCTTTAATTGTCATTTCTTCCGTTAATTTTGTTAAGTACGATCTTAAACTGTCAAACCCCCCTTTGCTAACTTTCACTTGATTTGATTAAATTGCATTTACGACCCTTGAGGAGACGATCCTGTTGTCACGGTTATAATTTTGACTGAGTTCGGCGCTCGTCATATGTCTCTCCTAGGCAAATAGCCTCATACAGTCCATCGGACCTTTCTAATGCATGTTCAATGCACCAATGTCAATCATTGGCAAAATTTATTATTTTCTCATACAGTGTCCATACACTAGTTCATGTATATAAAATGCACCAATGCCAATCACAGACAAAATTCACCATTTCCAATGCATGTTCAATGCACTAATGCCAATCACAGACAAAATTCACCATTTCATATTCAGGGTCCACACATTAGCCCATTCTCAGTTTAATTTCATAATCTCATAATCAGGGTCCACACACTGGCCTAACAGTAATCATACTGTATTTTCAACAACGAAATCATATTATCGCGTTTTTATAGTCACACAACTCTTTCGTCGTGTTTTCACAATCGCGCAACATTTCTGTTACGTTTTCACAATTTTGCAACACTTATGTTGCATTTTCAAATTACGTATTGATTTTTCAACGTTTTCATCAATCACGTAAAAATATTCCACCATTTTTAAATCGCGTAGCGATTTTTTAACAATATCTCAAACGTATAAAATATTTAAATGCTTTCTAAATTGCATAGAAATATTTCAACGTTTTTCAAATCGCGTGGAAATATTTAAACGTTTTTCAAATCGCGTAGCTTAAAAATCACGTTTTTAAGTTATGTAAATCATTTTTCACCATTTTTCCATTACAAAAAATATTTCTCAACCTTCAAAAATTCCATTTCAACCTTTCTCAAAATAATATGACTACTCACATTATTTTCCACATTTTCTTACTCAAGAAAATCCTTTTTGCAACAAATTCAACAAATTCACAATTCCATTAAATTAAATCAATGTTTCTCACTATAAAAATTACTAACACTCTCCAAAACCCAAAGGATGAGTTACACGTTAGAAAATATCAAATCACTCTTATATTCTCCATTTTTCTCAAATCAATTCTAAAATCAATTCTCTTTAAAATCAATTGAGGTTCAAATACTTTCAACCTCTCTTATATACGAAAATTCCATTTCTCAAGTGATAAAACACTCTGATTCCCTTTCTAAATTCTTTGTACTAAATCAAATTGTATTTCTACTTTGAAAATCACTTTGTTTCTTAAAACCAAAACTATTCCAATCTCCCAAACACTGTGGAGTCTTTGGCCATTGAAGCCATCAAATACTTTTCCTTTTAAGTTGATACGGTTTTACACAAACAAAACAATTAAAAATTCTTTAACAAAACCGTGTGACTCATGGTCTTTAAAATCAAATCATTTGTTCATTTTCATGTTTCACTTTCTTTGCAAATCCTTAAAATCATCAACTCATTGCTCTTTTCATTTAAAACTCATGATTAATAAAATACTTAGAATCTATTTACTCAAAAATCACCCTTGAGGCTGTGTGCCTCTATGGTTCTTTGGAACCAAAAATTATTTTCCTTTTCATCATCAAATCATGGCATATATATATATATATATATATATATATTTCATCATACTACAAGCATGCCATAATTAAAATAATAAATCATATTAAGCATGTAAGCACAAATAAACCATGCAAAGCACATAAACAACAAAAACACCCATAAATAATTACACAACTATGGATATGAATCTTCACATGGATTCAACATCCATCAAATACCAAACCATCTCTCACCACCATACTTGGTTGGTGAGATGAATCTCTCTCTTATCTCTCCTCAAAAGTTCTTTGTTTTGCTTCTTTTTCTAAGTCCTTCACCATAAAAGGCTTCTCAAATACAAAACAAAACACACACATAATTAATATATAAGACTTGAATAAGAAAACCATAGATTAGAATCATGGTTAGAACCTTGAAAATCAAAAGAAAAGTGAAGATTAACAAACTTCACCAATAAAGCTTCAATCTTTAGCTTGAGGAACAAGGTTGAAGATGAATGATTTAGAGAAAGTCTCCAACATGAAAGTTGCTTAGAATATCATGTAGGTTCAAGATCTATGGTTGGATGAAATTAAAAGAGATTGGATGGTGATTTTAGGTGAATGGCTGAAATTACTCTTGAAGAACAAAGATGGAGTTTTTGATTTTTTTGTGAAAGAAAGCTTCTTAGACTTGGTTAAGGTAAAGAATGAAGTGAAAACACTTAGTTTTCCTTCCACCAATTTTGTAGAGCTCCTTGGAAAAATCCCTAAAAATCATAAACAAATCTTAAAATCAATAACAAGTAAAAAAATAGGTAAACCATGGTTCAAGCATGGCGTAGAAAATTAAAACTTGAAGTTTGGGTGAAGAGATAAGAACTTTACCCTTTATGATAGAAACTTGAAGCTTGGATTTGAAGCTCAAAATAAATGATTTTGTGAAAACTCATAACTAGAGATGTTCTTAGAATAAGGTAAGGATTCAAAAAACTAGGTTGGATAAAATTTTTGAGTGATGGAAGGCAAGTCTAGGGGTCTTGGCTGAAACCACCATGAAGAAGAGATTGAGAGAAATATTTTGAAGAGCTTTGCTTTAGGAAAATTTAAGAATGATGAAGAATGATCAATAATGACCAAAGGTGATCAATTATGGTCTTCAAATGTTACTTTAGCTTCTACAAACACAAAAACCGTCCCCCCTTCATGCATTCTCCAAAGAGTGACTAATTTCACAAGTCACCATCTTAAGCATTCTAAGCCACTGATTAATTCAATTATTAGGATTAAGGTAGACTTTAGGTTAGAAGACTTACTCTAGGTCATTAGATCTTTCTCCTTGAAATCTTAGCCATTAGATGCATCTCCAAAAATAAAAGGTCAAGATTACTCCTTCTTACTTTTAATCCAAGGGTCATAATTAGTCATAGCCATTTTAGAAGACCAAATCTCTACCATTGATTAAATCCAAATCCAATGGTCACAAATGGTCCTAGCCACTTTATAAGATCAAATCTCCACCCTTGATTTAAATCTAAATCCAATGGTTATAAATGGTCATAGCCATTTTCTTAGACTAATCCTATACCGTTGATTAAATCGATGGTTGATATTAAAGTCTTCAATATTAGACTTGCTTCCTAGTGGTCCGTCAAAAGAATTAAACTTATTTCCTATTGGTCCGTCAAAAGTTGTCATAACCACTATTGTTGACTTAAGCAGTATAATTTCTATTTTTATCTGCTATAACCCCACGAAAGAATATATTTGCTGTATTTTTATCGCCCGATAATTAAATACAGTACAAAACACAGTAAAAGAAAATTTTAAAAACTGTTTTCGGATTCAGGTTTAGTAAGATCCCCTATCTCCGTCTAAACAATACACATTTTTTTATGCATAGAAAAATTTTCACTTTTCTGGACCCATACGGGGCCCACATATGACCTCCCTGGGCCCACAGATAGCCCACGGATAACGCTTAAATAATAAGAGTAATATAAAAATTTTGTAATCACACACAAAATCACAAATATTAGAAAATTCACAAATATCAAATCAGATTACGTAAAATAATCAAGACTTAACAGTAATAATTAAATTACGTAAAAATTTCCCCGGTCCGTAAATTATTATTTTCCTAACACGGAGCAAATCACACAAAACGATCAAATACGCTGATGGAATACTCAAAATAATTTTACAGTACACAGAAATCACTAAACAGTAAAATTCTGTTAATTGTCAAAATTACTGTCAACTATTTTAGGAAGTTTGGGGTGTTACATAAATCCTGCGAAAATAGATGTTATTTCATGTCTATCTTACCCCACATGCGTGCGGGAGGTTCGCTCTTTCCTTGGTCATGTAGGTTTCTATAGGCAGTTCATAATGGATTTCAGCAAAATTACCCTTCCACTATCCAACTTACTGCAAAAAGATCTGGAATTCCACTTTGATTAGAAGTGCAAGGATGCTTTCAATCACCTAAAGCAAGCATTGACCACTACACCTATCATCCAACCACCGGATTGGACACTCCCATTTAAACTTATATTTGATGCTTCTAATTATGCATTGGGAGTTGTTCTTGCACAAAGGGTCGGCAAAGTATCTTATGTCATCTCCTATACTTCGAGAACTTTAGATCCTGCATAAGTCAACTACACCACAACTAAAAAGGAACTTTTAGTAATTATTTTTGCTTTGGATAAATTTCGATCATATTTGCTTGGTTCTAGAGTGGTTGTGTTTTCAGATCATGCAGCTTTGAAGTTTCTCCTGAAGAAGCCCGATGCAAAGCCCTGTTTGATTAGGTGGATGTTGCTCCTCCAAGAGTTTGATATTGAGATCTGTGACAAGAGTGGAGTAGAGAATTTGGTGGCTGATCACTTGAGTCGAATTAAAAGGGAGACAGATGCTTTTCCTATCCATGATGTCTTCCCTGATGAGCAGCTTTTCAAGCTGCAAGGTAACACCCCTTGGTTTGCTGATTTGATTATTTTCTTAGTTGCTAGAGCACTACCTGCACATTTCACTAAGGCACAAAATAATAAACTGAAAAGTGAGTCAAAACATTATGTGTGGGATAATCCTTATTTATGGAGATTTTATAGTGACCAAGTCATTAGGAGATGTGTGCCTGATGATGAATTTCATTCTATTCTTAGCTTCTATCACACACTTGCATGTGGTGGCCATTTTGGTCCCCAACGAACTGCTAGGAAAGTTTTGGAATCTAGATTATATTGGCCCACTTTGTTTCATGATGCATATGAGTATTGTAAATCTTGTGATCAATGCCAGAGAACATGAAATACTTCTCGTAGGAATGAGATGCCCCAAAAACCTTTATTATTATGTGAGATTTTTGATGTATGGGGTATTGATTTTATGGGTCCTTTTTCTATATTATTTAGTTTTGTTTACAGTCTACTTGTTGTAGATTTTGTATCTAAATGGGTGGAGGCTAAGGCCACTCGGACTGATGACTCTAAAGTTGTTGGGGATTTGGTTAGATCACAGATTTTCTACAGGTTTGGAATCCCGAGGGCAATCATTAGTGATAAGGGTTCACATTTTTGTAATCAGAGCATGGAAGCTTTAATGAAGAAATATAGCGTCCTGCACAAGGTTTCAATGCCTTATCACCCTTAAACCAATGGGCAAGCCGAGGTCTCTAATAGAGAAATCAAGCAGATACTTCAGAAGATAGTCCAGTTAAATAGAAAGGACTAGAGCAAGAGGCTTGAGGATGCTTTATGGGCTAATCGGACTGCCTACAAG
This sequence comes from Ormosia emarginata, assembly GCA_029884605.1. Taxonomy (NCBI): domain Eukaryota; kingdom Viridiplantae; phylum Streptophyta; class Magnoliopsida; order Fabales; family Fabaceae; genus Ormosia; species Ormosia emarginata. Next base: position 38,014,668 of record JAQQTP010000074.1, on the reverse strand, counting down.
ACACCAATTAGGATGTCTCCTTATTGGCTTGTTTTTGGCAAAGCATGCCATCTTCTGGTGGAAATTGAGCACCATACATTTTGGGTGGTGAAAAGATGTAATCTGGACCTAGACCAACCAGGCTTGGAGAGAAAGTTACAGTTGCAGGAATTAGAGGAGATCCGCCTAGAGGCCTATGAGAGCTCCAAGATTTATAAAGAGAAGACCAAAGTCTTCCATGATAGAATGATTTTGAGAAAAGCATTTGAGATTGGTCAAAAAGTTCTCCTCTATAACTCCCATCTCAGACTCATGCCTGGCAAATTAAGGTTTAGATGGGATGGACTATTTGTTGTTACTAAACTTTTTCCTTCTGGTGTTGTGCAGGTTACAAGTGAGAATGACACCAAAGCTTTCATCGCCAATGGACACCGTCTCAAACTATATCATGAACTTCCAGAGAATACAAATGTGGAGGAGATGAACCTTCTCTATCTGCATTATGAATAACACAAGAGAGTCACAATGTCAGGCTAAGGACATTAAACCAAGCGCTCATTGGGAGGCAACCCAACCAGATTTGCCTTCAAGTTCCAATTTGAGGATGGTTTCAGCAAACTGAGAAGATACAAATATACTTCATTTTGAATGGCTGAGTAAGGAGTCAATAGATGATCTTTTATTGACTCTTGAGATGCATTCTTGTGAACTTGCCCATCATGAACTTCTTATTTGTGGAGCCTCTTCAAAGACGAACAAAAGTGTTACAGTCTTGGGAATCTGACTCTAAAACACCCTCATTTTTCTTCTTTTAGTTGTTCTTGTTATTTTTGTTTTAAATGCTACTGATGTGTTGGGATTTTTCAGAGTCTAATACGGCATTGACTGTGTGTTTCTTTTCTACTTGGCGTTGACTCACTCCTCATTAGGTTTGTGTTGTTGTTTTCTTTACCCCCTTTATTTATCTCTCTTTCACATTGAGGACAATGTTTACATTAAGTATGGGGAGTGATAATGTACTCTATTTAAAAAAAAATTGCACAACTAATAAACACTTGAGTAATGCTGGAAATTGAGCTAGAATTATGTGTTATTTGCTTGATTTATTATGAGCTGACAGAGATATGTTTGAAAGGGGAATTTATTTATCATGAGATAATTTTGTGTGAAGTAATCTTGTTCAATTAAGAAAAGTTAAATTCAGCATCTTTCTTGGAAATTAGCCATGTCTACTTGTTTCTGTTCTTTATCAACTTAATCAGAAAGTGAGTTTTGAGCCATAATGACTGGATTTTTCATAAAGATCCTACTTTCCTTCTGGAGTAAATTTTCTCTTGATTGATGTGCGTTAGAACTTGCTTTGACATCTTGTTGAAACTTTAATGATTCACATACATGCTTGAATATGATTGAGGCAATTAGATTTTATTCTTTCTTGACTTTCAGAGTTGTATTGATAAAATAACCCCTTAGTTGCCCCATTTGAGCCTGAATTTGATTTCTTTGAATACCCAAATGAATAATCAGGTTGAATTCTTTGGAGTATCTGATGTGTTGATAAAAAAGTCTTGACAGTTATGGTTTTATCTTCAAGGGTATATATATATATATATATATATATATATATATATATATATATATATATATATATATATATATATATATGTATGTAAAGAGCAAAAAGAGAAAAGGAAAAGAATTATTGGTGAAGAATAATGAATTATTAGGTTGAAAATGAGTATTGTTTAAATCCTTGTGGATCATGATTTATCTTTTCAACCTCATTCTACTCTGTATTGATAGTTCTTTACCTTATTTACCTTTTTCCTACCTTTTATTGTTACCCTTGGCCCTGTTACAACCAATGAAGTTCTTTTGATTCTTGCTATGTATGTGAGCTAGAAAGTGGAGATGAGATTGATAGGTAAGCCTATGGTTTTGCATTTTTCATGAGATATTTGAGTGATCTCTTTGTCCTTAAATACTTAAGCGATGGAAAGATGAGTAATCTCATATGTTGGTGAAGAGAAAAGTTGCAAGCTAGGCTAAAGCATCTTATTGTCTAAAATTGCTGAATGATCTTGATTGATTGTATTTGATTGCTGAACCTGAACTTGAATTTTTAAAATTGTGAAATTCTCCTTAATTCATGTTTCTGGATGCTGAGTTGATCTTGCTATTGATGCATATTCTTTGCTTGAGGACAAGCAAAAGTTCAAGTGTGGGGGTGTGATCAGAGTTGATTTTGATTACTTTTTATTAGTTAACTACCTGCAATTAAGAGTGAATGTTAGATGGATCCTTATCAATATCTTCGTTTTTGCAGAATTGAAGGACTTTGATACATTTGATAAAAATGAGCAAAGATACCGAGTTTTGAAGGCAAAAGAGATCCATTTTGGCTTTAGCAGGGTTCTGTGTCAATTCAGGAGCTATCAGGGACTTAGACATAGCCATGTGTAACTTGGATAAAGCTTTTTACTAGACACACGACCGTGTCTCCCATTAACACGACTGTGTCTCCCTAGTTGTGCTGAAAAAGACCATTTTTACAAGAGACACGACTGTGTCTCCCAGTCACACAGTCATGTCCCCTAGAAACTTCTCTAGTACGCTGAAATGAATAGGACATGGTCGTGTCCCATGGACACACGGCCGTGTCTCCGGCAAAACGTGCCACACACATTCAAGTTAACCAAGTTGTGCACGAAAACACTACAAAACCTCTTATACATGCTATTGTGACATGAGACCGTGTCTCATGGACACACGACCGTGTCTCCCTTCCTGGTCTCACACACTCGTGTCTTAATTGTGTAAAGCTTCTGTGATTGGAGACATGACTGTGTCTCATGGAGACACGGCCGTGTCCTCTTTAGAAATCCCAAAAATCTATAAATAACCCCCTTGGAGCTTGGATGACTCTCTTTCTTCTTCCTTTAGTTTTTCTACTTCTTTTACATAGTTTTTCATATTTCTTGTATCTTTTGATGCTTTCTTTCATTGTAATGGAGAGCTAAGTTACCTTCAGTCAATTTGGGACTCTTGAAGAGATTGTGGTTTGGATTCTTGAGACCTTAGTTCTGCAATGTATTTGAATTTCTCTTCTCTTCTTCTTCTTCTATTTTCTTGATCTTGAATGCATGAATGGTTTGTTTATGTTTGATCTGATTTGATCTTGGTTTAAGATTGATGATTGTGATGAAACTTAGGACTGATTGATCTAAATTAATCACATAACTGAAGATTGAGATTTGTGATGAAACTTAGAACTGATTGATCTAAACTAATCACGCAATTGAAGAGGTTAGGTTACTGATTTGTGCCTAGGTTAATTGAATTCAGTACTTAAATTAACATAGATCTACATGAATGGTGTGATTGCAGATTTGTGTTTACCACTTGTTAATTGAATTCTAGACAATTGTCTAGTATGAATTTTGGATCTGATGTTGAGATCTCGGTTATATCCAAGTTAACCATTCAAATGCGCTTCAAGTGTTTGTTGAAAGGTTTATGATTAAATCCACCCAATTTCGGATAGGTTTCTGAATTGACTATTCTTTTAATTGTTATTTCTCCTTTAGTCTTGTTTAGTGCGATCCTTGAACAATCAAACCCCCTTTTCTAACTCAACTTAATTTGATTAAATTGCATTTATGATCCTTGAGGAGATGATCCAGTGTTGTTCACTATACTGCAAGCTTAGGTATAACTTCTGTTATAATTTTGACTGAGTTCGGCGTTTGTTAAGCCTCCAAACAAGAGGGTAAGAAACCCTTGCTTCCATCTATCAAGAACAATCCAAAGTCACCAAAATATACAAATACAATCATTAATTTCATATAAGATAAAAGTCAATACAAGATTATACATCAAAGAGAGTAACCATAATAAGGTTTTCTCACAACCAACACATAAACAAACTCCCCACCACCAAGATAGGTTGAAGTGGATGATCTCCCTCTTACTAAAAAAGATAAATAAAGAAAAGCAACCCCCTTTAAGCTCCTTATAGGTTTTCGGCCTCCACCACCCAAAACCCTAGAAATTTCATCTCACAAAAATTAATATTTCAAGCTTGAAAAGAAGAGATCAATGGTCATGGTAAGGAACATGAACACGAAAATGAGAAAGAAAGGTGAAAGTAAAAAATTTCACCTTTAAGCTTTAAGCTTAGAGCTTTGAGAAAAGTGATGAAGAAGTAAGCTTTTTAGGTAGATTCCAACTAGGAAAGGTCTTAGAATGTAATGGAGTTTAAGAAAATGAGGTTGCTTGAATTTTTGCAAACATGGAGGTAAAAAATGGTGGGGTGGCCGTGGGGTATGGAGGAGAGATTGGAGAGTGAACCTTTTTGTGAATGACTTCAACAAGAAAGGAAGATCTTCAGAGGAGAAGTAGATTTAAGCAAAATGGTTGCTTGAAATCAAGCATCCATGGAGGGGAAATGGAGGTGATTGCCGTGGAAGAGAGGAGGAAGAAGAAAGTGTGAGAGAAAAAGTGAGAGAAGAGAAAGGTAGAGAGAAGTGATAGAAAAGTGTTTAGGGATTTTTGAAAAGTGAAATTGATTAAGTGATATTAGTGGAAATGTGACAAAATTTTGTCACATTTCCCTCCTATTGCCGTGGAGCTTTATGGAGGAGAGAGGGAAGAAAGTTTCCTCTAGAAGCTTGGGCAAAGCTTCTTTGAGAAGCTTTGTTAACTTTTTGCAAAAGTTAACTTGATGTGATATAAAGTAGACACTCTAAAAAATATGGCTTGCATTTTACTACAAGCTATTATCTAATGGACAAATATTACAGTTGACAAAAATCAGTATTTATTATCTAATGGATAATAAAATGTACTGCGATTTTTATTTTATTAGATAAAAATCTCGAAAAACATAAACCTCGTAAACTGTATTCGGCCTCGGGTTTAGTAAAATCCCCTGTCGATATTTCCACAGTTTAAGGTTTTCCAGCCTCAGGGAAAATATTTTATTTTTCTGACCCCGCTTAATGCATACGTAAATCGAGAAATATATTAAAATAATCAATATTTCTAGAAAAATTCACAAAAATTCACAAAAATCATAAATATTATAAAATGACTATTTATCATGAAACAAATAATTTTCGGGATGTTACAATTAGACCCTTAGAGATCCGAGATTTTTCATCATTGGTGAACAAGTGTCGGATAATAGAAGCTGGTAGTTTGCAATCTCAACCTGAGCAGACACCACAGAACTTTTAGAAGAGAAAGAGGTTTAATGACAAGAAGAATACTCCTAGATCCAACTACCCACAAGCCAAAGGTAAGTAGGTTCGAGGAAGAGCAGGGGCACTTAAATGTCCTAAGTGTGGGAGACAGCATAGGGATAGACCTTGTTTGGCGGGGCAGTCAGTTTGCTACGCATGTGGTCAGTCGGGCATATGTCCAGGGATTGTCCATAAAAGCAGAAAACTATGTTCACTTCTAGACCACAAGCAGCAGGAAGAGTTTATACTCTAAGCGGTAAAGATGTGACCCAGTCATCAGATCTGATCCAAGGTAAATACATAATCCATGATCACTTTTTAACTGTTTTGTATGATTCAGGAGCATCCTACTCCTTTATTTCTTGTGATTGTGTGAAGATGCTTGAGTTGTGTATGACAAACCTTCCTTTTGATTTATCAATTTCCACTGCCACCAGTAAATCAGTAACAACTTCTAAAGTTTGTTTAGATTGTTGTATTAAGTTAGAGGATAGGACATTGGTTGTGAATCTTATCTGTTAACCTTTAGTAGATATTGATGTTATTCTTGGCATAGATTGGTTGTCCTCCAACCATGTAGTTTTAAATTGTGCAGATAAAACCCTAGTGTTTATGTCAGATGTAGCTACTAAAGTTGTTCCTTCCAAGTCAGTGTGTCTCAATGTGAACTAAGTAAATCACTGTTTGGAGGAGGGAGCTCAAGGGCATGTTCTCCTTTTCTCTCTCAGCATAGAGGTTGAGTAGAGTTTGGATAATATACCAATAGTGAGGAAGTATCCAGAAGTATTCCCGAGTGATATAGTAGAGTTGCCACCCACGAGAGAAATAGAATTTTCTTTAGATTTAGTATTGGGAACGAGACCTTTCTCTTTAACACCTTATAGAATCGCACCTTTAGAACTAGCAGAGCTAAAGAAGCAAATAGAGGAATTGTTAGAGAAATAATTCATCTGGCCGAGTATTTCTCCCTAGGGAGCACCTGTGTTGCTAGTAATAAAGAAGGATGGTACCATGAGACTTTGCGTAGATTATAGGCAATTGACCAAGGTAACCATCAAGAATAAGTATCTGTTACCTAGAATAGAGTATCTTATGGATCAATTGAGAAGAGCATCGGTGTTCTCAAAAATTAATCTACGATTGCGATACCATCAGATAAGGGTTTGTAATGAGGATATTCTTAAAACTGCTTTCAAGACTAGGTATAGACATTATGAGTATCTTGTGATGTCCTTTGGATTGAGTAATACACCAGCAGTGTTCATGGATTACATGAATAAGATTTTTAGGCCCTACCTAGATCATTTGCGGTAGTATTCATAGATGATATCCTAATCTATTCTCGGGCTATGGAAGAGCATGAGTTGCATGTTAGAATTGTCTTAGAAATCCTTAAGGAGAAGAAATTGGTTGCCAAGTTATCAAAGTGTGAGTTTTGGCTTACAAAAGTTCAGTTTTTGGGTCATGTGATCTCTCAAGGAGGGATTTCAGTAGACCCTAGTAAGGTTGAAGCAGTGTTGTAGTGGGAAAGGCCCACCACTATGATAGAGATAAGGAGTTTTATAGGTTTATTTGGGTATTATAGGAGATTCATTAGTGGATTCTCTCAGTTAGCACTACCTTTGACAAGATTAACTAGAAATGGTAATAGTTTTGAGTGGACTCAAGAGTGTAAGGATAGTTTCCAAAAGCTTAAGATGAGGTTAACTACTACACTAGTGCTAGTGATTCCGGATCAGCAGGAGAATTTTGAGGTATTTTATGATGCTTCAAAAATGAGTTTATGATGTGTTCTGATGCAACATAAGCGAGTAGTTGCTTATGCATCAAGGCAGTTAAGGCCTCATGAGGAGAACTATCCCACTCATGATCTGGAACTAGCTACAGTAGTATTTGCCTTAAAGATTTGGAGGCATTATCTTTACGGAGTTCAATTTGAAGTGTTGAGTGGCCGTAAAAGTTTAAAATACTTGTTTGATTAGAAAGAGTTGAACATGAGACAAAGAAGATAGATCAATTTTTTAAAAGATTGCAATTTTGAGCTTAAGTATCACTTGGGTAAAGCCAATGTAGTGGCTGATGCATTAAGTAGGAAATCCCTACACGTGTCTCGAATGATGAATCAAGAGGGTCAGCTTCTTGAGAGGTCTAGAGATTTGAGTCTCAGGGTGACTATGACACCAAAAAGTCTCTTTATGAGTAAGGTGGATATAGTTATAACCTAAGAGCTGAAATTCTAGAAACTCAGAGCAATGATGAAACCTTAGGTGAGATAAGGGAGCAAATTCTCTCGGGGAATTAGTTAGAGTTTGATATAGCAGAGGATGGAGTGATTAAGTTTAGAAATAGACTTTGCATTCCAAGAAATTCTGAGATCTAAGAAAAGATACTAGAGGAGGCTCATATGAGTCAATACACCATTTATCCCGGAGCCACTAAGATGTACCAAGATTTAAAAGAGATGTTTCGGTGGCCATGTATGAAGAAAGAAATAACGGAGTTTGTGTCTAGGTGTTTGGTGTGCCAGAAAGTTAAGATAGAACACCAGAAACCTTTAGGACCTCTCCAATCTTTAGCAATTCTTAAATAGAAGTGGGAGAACATCACAATGGATTTTGTGATAGGTTTTCCCAGAACCCAGCTAGGACATGATACAATTTGGGTCATAGTGGATAGACTAACTAAGTCTACTCACTTTTTGCTAATGAGAACGAACTACTCCTTATATAAACTAGCCCAATTATATTTATAGGAGATAGTTAGATTGCATGGAGTTCCCCTTAGTATAGTTTCAGATACAGATCTTAGATTTACATCTAGATTTTAAGGAGCATTGCAAAAGACTTTTGGGACTAGGCTAAATCTCTGCATAATAAATTAACCATAAACTAATGGACAGTCAGAGAGAATTATCTAAACCCTAGAAAACATGCTTAGAACAAGTATTTTATATCAACAGAATAGTTAGGATAGGCTCTTACCTTTAATGGAGTTTGCTTACAACAATAGTTATCATACTAGTATAGGAATGACACCATATAAGGCATTGTATGGTAGGAAGTATAGGTCCCCTATATCTTGGTATAAAGTTAGAAAGAAAGCCATTCTAAGACCTGAGTTAGTACAACAAACTTTAGATCAAATTAGAATAATCAAGGACAAGATAGCTATAGCTCAAAATAGGCAAAAAAGTTGTGTTGATAGAAGGAGGCGACCTCTAGAGTTTGAAGAGGGTGAGCATGTTTTCTTAAGGGTCACTTCTATGACTATAATTAGTAGAGCATTAAGAACCAGAAAGTTAAACCCTCGTTTCATTGGTCCATATCAAATTCTAAAAAGAGTCAGACCTGTAGCTTATTAGATAGCCCTTTCACCCAGTTTATCGAACCTTCATGATGTCTTTCATGTATCTCAACTCAGGAAATACAATCCAGATCCTTCATACATCATAAGAAATGATTCTATACAGTTAAGAGATGATTTATCTTATATAGTGAAACTGGTAAGCATTGTAGACAGAGGGGTCAAAGAGCTCATAGGTAAACAGATTCCTCTAGTGAAGGTCATATGGGGTAAGGCAGGCATAGAAGAGGCTACCTAGGAGCTAGAGTCCCATATGCAGCTAGATTACCCGGAGTTGTTTTTATGAGGTAAGTAATTTTGGGGACAAAATTTTTAAAAAGTAAGGGAGTAATGTAACAACTTCCTTTTAACATGTTAAACTAGTTTATGGTTTCAAAAGGTAGCATAACACTTGTTTTACATGTCTGTCTATTTTTGTGACAAACTGAGTTAGTTTAGACACTTAATTGCAACCCAAGAGTTGATAAATAACTTAAAATGACTCAGATAATAGCATAAATTGTTATTTTGAGGGAAATAAGCCTAGAGAGTTTGTTTCTAAGTCACACATAAGCAAAGTAAGGTGTAGTAAACATTTAAGAACAATCGGAGCCAATTTGGTATTTTTAAGCATACTGGTTGTGCTTTTAATGCCGGATTGACCCCTAGCAGATATGAAAAAAATAAGATAATAGTGAAATAATAATTTTGATGAATCCTAGTATTTATTTCAAAGTTGTTGGAAGCTAGAAAACTTGATTTAGATAAATTTAAGTGTTTTTAGCAGATCAAGAAATATTAGAGAAGTATCTTAAAGTTATAAGTCATACACGGTTACTAAGCCTCTAGATTGGTTTTATAGCATGATATTTCATTTGTTATCTCATTCTCACTTATCTTCTCAAACGAAAACAACAGTAGCAGCCAAGGAAAATAAGAGAGGAAAAGAAGACAAAGACAAGGAAGAAGAAGAAAGGAACAAGTGAACTAAAGGTAAAGGTAAGCTTGATCATTCACCATCTTTAAACACTTGAGGTAGGGGATTCTAACCTAAATCCCCATCCCTCTTCTTCTATTTTCTTTATGGTTAAAGTTAGGTTATAAAATTGTAAGAGATGGATTTGATAAGCAAATCTAGGTTTTGAGTTTGGTTTTCATTTCTAAATGTTAAAGTAAAGTGTTTATACATTAATAGATGAAGGATTATGAGTTATTAACATTTAAGAACCAATAATCGTCATTGGAGACAAAAATGAGGAGTTTAGGTTTTAAGTGGTGGAGTTTTCATTAATCCATGAGTAAGTGAATTTAAAGTTGTAAAAGTATCACAACATGTTATTCGATCATATTTGAGATTTATGATAGCTTAAAATCAGAATTTGAGTGATTGGAATGATAAATTTGGGTAATGGAATAGTAAACTATTCTGTAAAATTCTGCAGGCGTAAAGTCACGCCTAGGCGTGACTAAACCGTGCCTAGGCGTGGGTTGTCCTATTTCTCAGCCAGGTGAGACAGAGAGGTCCACGCCTAGGCATGGGAATGTCACGCCTAGGCGTAAAGTCACGCCTAGGCGTGACTAAACCGTGCCTAGGCGTGGGTTGTCCTATTTCTCAGCCAGGTGAGACAGAGAGGTCCACGCCTAGGCATGGGAATGTCACGCCTAGGCGTGAGTTCCAGGATTTATCAACATAGTTTTTCTTATTGTGTTGAAGTTTCTTACCACTTGAATTCATTCTTATATGTTTTCTTAATTGTATTAAGACACTTTTTAGGATATTTCACAAAGGAAACAATCCCCTAGTATATGAGTTCAAGTTGAGAGTTAAGTTATTTAATTATATTGGTTAGTTTAAATAGTTATATAAAACCTTATATATCCTTGTGTGATTTAGAAAACCACTAGAGTTGTGGTTATAAGGTAAACTAGATATGAGTTGATAAGAAAGTGTACTTATCATAGATGCATGATTTAATCTCTTTTAATTCAATATGAGTTGAATGTGCAAATCCTATATGGAACCACCTTATTGTATCATTGAGATGGTTGAATTAAAGTATTAGCTAAAGTTGGTTCTATTACATGTTTGAATTTGAACCATAGCACAATTATCATAATTAAGGAAGTGAGCTAAACTCCTTAACTTTTCAACTTAGTGAGTTAAAAGCTTTGCTTAGAAGATAATTGAGAAAGGTCAGTGTCAGTACAACACTTCACCTAGGGCAATCCAATGAACTAAATTGTTTATCTAGTACATGAGAAATGTGATCAACCTTATGTAGGTGTAGTAAAGTGAGTCAAACTTACTATCACGAGCCTTGGGATGAGTTAAGTCCTAAGTTAGGCATTGAAGCGAGATAAGCAATTTGTCAAGTTTAGTTAGTATTATACAGTTGTATGGACGATTGTGTAATGTCAAAGTATATTAGATTTCTATACATTATACAGTTGTATGAGCGACAATATAATGTGATTATTAATTATGCTTATAAGTGATTTATATTGTTAAGTGCCATGAAATACATGTTTAGTTACTGAGATATTTTATGTTCTCACCCATTTTTGTGTTTCCATGGTAAAAGCAGGTCAAGACCCTTCTAAAGGGATTAAGCTGACGAAGAAAGAACAAGAAGACTAGATAGTTATTAGTTTTTGTTATTTTGACAACTCTTGTATAATTTACTTTGAGTTGTAATTTTTGTTGTATATATAACGTCAAGCCCTTATAGGTTGTATATATTATGACCTTCTTTTATCATGGCTCTCCAATATAAATTGCTTAATTATATAAGTTTAAGAATATAATCAGAAGAAGTGACATATCTAATGCGAGTTATATCGTTATATAAGTAGTTATATCGAAATATTTGTATTAGAGTGTTACATGGCAAATGTGCCAAAATTTTTCTTACATTGAGGTCAAGCGACATATTCTATATAATGGCGGTGTAAGCACAAAGATTTGATTTGCATATTTGTTTTCAAGATTGGAAGATTGAGCGTTATGAATGGTAGCATCTGTTGTCGAAAGTCTTTTTGGCATGAATGTCAAGTGAAATATTCCATTGATAATGGTAGATTTGAAGATTTGATTTAAAGATTTGAAGATATTTTGAAGTTTTTCTTGTTGATGATGGAATTTGGGTTAAGTTGGAGATTGTTGGGTTTGACCCAAATTCCATTAAAGATTTGTATTGATAGTTTTTTATTATATTAATATTAATAGATGTGTAATAGATTTGTTAAAAAAATTGAAAGTTATGTCAAAGATATGTGAAATATTTCTAAGAGATTTGTTTATAATAAAAAAACTAATAAGGATGGGCTATAAATGCTTGTATTAGAAATTGTAGGGCCATGAAAATAAGAATGAGAGTTTGAGAGAGATTGTCCTATAAAGCCTGCAGGCTAGATTTGTTTTGATAGTAGATTTGACTCTTGTCATTTGTGGATGTAAGCATGTTGGTTGAATCATGTTAAACCTTATGCGTGATTTGTGGTCCCAATTACTTCTATTAATATGCATATTTGTGTAGTAGAGGATGTGGTATTCCCTAAATGGATTTAAGGGGATTCGGTATTCCCCCCAACAAGTGGTATCAAAGCATATGGTTTGAGGATTTAGACAATGATCTTGGGCCCTTGTGTCCAAAATCTTCTGGGTAATAGAGGTTAGGTGGCATGTCTAGTTATGATGACGACATATGTGGCATATTGACGAGCGCCGAACTCAGTCAAAATTATAACCGAAGTTATTACCTAAGCTTGTAGCACAGTGACAATACCGGATCATCTCCATGAGGATTGTAGATGCAATTTAATCAAATCAAGTGAAAAGTAGCAAAGGGGGGTTTGACAGTTTAAGATCGCACTCAACAAAATTAAAGGAAGAAATAACAATTAAAGAGCAGTCAATTTAGAAACCTATCCAAGATTGGGTGGATTCAATCATAGACCCTTCATAGAACACTTGAAGCACAATTGAATTGTTAATTTAGATCTAACTGAGATCTCTGCATCAAATCCAGAATTCATACTACACGATCGTCTAGAATTTAATTAACAAGTGATAATCACAAATCCGCAATCACACCATTCATGAAGATCTATGTTAATTTCAAGTACCGAATTCAATTAACTTAGGCACAAATTAGTAACCTAACCCTTTCAATTCTGTGATTAATTTAGATCAATTAGTTCTAAGTTTCATCACAAATCTCAATCTTAAACCAAGATCAAATCAAATCAACATAAATAGAATCACCATTCATGCATTCAAGATCAAGAAGAAGAAAAGAGGAATTCGATTACAAATCAAATACAATACATAACCAAGATCTCAAGAATCCGAACCACAATCTCTTTAAGAGTTCTAAATTGACCGAAAGTAGCTTAGCCCTCCATTACCATGAAGGGGGGCATCAAAATATACAAAAGCTATGAGAAACTATGAAGAAATAAGAAGAAACTATGAGAGAAATGAAAGAGAATACAACTTATTCATGATAACCAATGGTGCCTTTTATAGAAGTCTAGGGTAACAAAATGACAAAGGGGAGTGGGTGGATGAGTGGGTGAGTGAGTGGAGTGTTTGAGTGGAGTGGTTGAGTGGGTTGGTTTAGTGGATTGGTTTAGTGGATGAGTGAATGGAATGATTGAGTGGGTTGGTTGAGTGAAAAATGCCAAAGGACTTTTGGTGAGTGAGAAATTATGGAGATGAATGGGTGAGTGGATGGGTGAGTGGGTTAGTGGATGGATGAGTAGGTGGAGTGGTTGAGTGGATGAGTGGATGAGTGGATTAGTGGATGGATGAGTAGGTGGTTGAGGATGAAAATTTCGTGTCTGACTTGGAAGCCAAAAACGACCCACTATACTTCAGATCCATGAAAAGTACTCTTCATGAAAGTTGTAGATCTCTGTCTTGGCTATAAAATGCATATCTGGTTCATCCAATTTGGCTTCCTTCAGCCCAAGATATGTCCCAAATACCGCAGGATGCTGAAACCCAACTTCAGCACCTCTGTTCCGACTTGCAAGCTCAAACTGACCTACTAGACTTCCTTTTTTCAAAAAGTGTTCTTCATGAAAGTTGTTTATTTGGATCTTTACTATCAACTGTCCAAATTTCAGCCCATCTCCATTATTACATCTTGACATATGATTTTATGAGTGCACACCGTTCGGATTCTAGTGACAGAACCCGTATTCTGACTTCCATGTAAACTTAGGTCCTTTAGACATCTGTTTGGGACTTCGAGCTCTTCATCAAAGTTGTAGAGCTTCCTCTTAGCTTTCCTATAAGGTAAAATTCATGTTTATCATATATTAGGAACTCAAGTTATGGCCAAAATACAGAAATAGTGTCAAATCTCAATAATGCTGAAAATATTCAATTAGGACCAATTTGAGCTCAAACTCACAAAATCATACCAAACTCAATCAATTAAAAATATAGAGAGTGTAAATGACTAAACATAAGGGTTTCTTAATGAATAAAATATGTGATTATCAAATTCTCCCACACTTAGCTTTTTGCACTCCTTGGCAAAACTCAAGACCAAAACAAGAACATAAGAGATTAACAAAAATTTAAATTCCAACGACATTCAAGAGCCCAAAATTTTACAATCAAGAAGAACAACCAAAGGTTCAAGGGATCAAAACATTCATGAGTTAACAATTCTCCACATCTCAAACCAACAAGCAAGGTATCTTCAACATGAATCGAGAATGATAGATCTTCATAAGATTCCCTCTCAATCTCTCAAGTGTTTAAAAGGTAGGTATTTCACTCAATTCAACCCATGAAAATTGCACTACCATAAGCTTGCTTATCTTCTACTTCTCCACTACTCAAAACACATGCACACACAAATCATGAGGACTTTATTCAAGGTTGTAGTGAGGTCAAGGTAACAGGAGAGGATAAAATGGATATGAGAAGATAAATACCAAAGAGAATAAAAGCAAATGAGAGCTGAGTTCAAATAACAAGCATAAAAGTTCATCCCAACTCTAATGTATATCCCTTTACATATTCATTTCCCAATCCTTTTTTTTCTTTTTTTTTATATATATGAACATAACTATATACATACATTTTTCCTTTTTTTTTTAGGCACTCTTTCCTTTTTCAACAACCATTTTGTACACACACCCCCACACTTGTTCAAAAACTCATCCATTAACCAAGCTAATGTTCTTTTATTCCCTAAGGTAAAGTAAGAACACGATTTTTTCATTTAAGGCACATAATGAGCTAGAAATAAGGAATGGTCAAAGAAGCTCAAAGGGGTTAAGTAAAGGAAAATATACAAAGTTGGCAGGAATCAGAGAATTTTCAAGAAGTCAAAAGAGTGCTTGATATCATATTGAAAACAAGGTTGGCTATTTGGTTAAACTAGCTAATTAAGAAAGAGGGTCTCAATCATGTTCATGCATGCAAGTGAAATGTAGCCTCAAAAAGAATTAAAGCAAGTTCTAGAGTGGTCATTAACATGAGTGAAAATCACACAAGAAAGAAGAGAATGGCATAAATGTTGAATCCATCCATTAGGCTCAAAATCTCACAAGGTATGCATCCATCAAACTCAATTCATTAGTTCAATCATCCATCACCAAGCATATCAGTTCAAGAAGGGAGAAAAGTTATTCAATCATGCAATGAACCTTTTTTTTTTTTTTTTTTTTTTTTATTTTTTTTATTGATTTTTTTTAACAAACCAAAAGAAACAGAAACATGCTAAAATCTCTCCCCCACACTTAATATAACATTGCCCTCAATGTGAAAGAGAGATATAGAAAAGAGCAACACAACCTGATAAGAAGTGAATCAACGCCAAGCAGAAAAGAAGCACACTGTCAGTGCCGCATCAGACCCTGAAAAGAAATCAAACAATAAAACTTTAGTACTTCCACAATTTAATACTAATTAATTACTACCTAAAAAACTCCTTACTCTGCCACCAATTAAGATGCGTCTCAAGAGTAAAATTACTCCTTACTCTGCCATCACTAATTGGTTTAATAAGTCCATGACAATCATATCATACTTTCCAAACAAAACAAAAAAAATTTTTTTTAATAAAATCAAACCCATTAAAGAGAAAGTTTCAGATCTGGCTTTCTTTTCTTGTTACTTCCTTCGCTGCTTCCTGTTGACCAATCTATCTGAGCTAATACCTGATCAGGTACATACTCAAAAGCTTCTAATTTATCAATGAGCTCATCAATAGTGGAGGCAGAGATAAGAAGTTGTCTTCTTAGAAGGAGTGATAAATTTCTGTTCCACAGCTTTGTCAAGAAAAAATAACAAAAGATCAAAGAAATTATTAACATTCAACAAACCAATGGGTTTATGGTGAATGTTCAGTTCGGCCCAAGAGACAATTTGAAAAATTTCTTCCAAAGTACCAAAACCACCTGGTAAGGCAATGAATGCATCAGAGTTTTCAAGCATTATCTTCATTCGTTCATGCATTGATGATACCTTAAGTTCCTCCCCAATTGTCTTTCCATTGATGTTCTGTTGAGCTAAAGGTTCAGGAATGACACCTAAAACCCGACTCTTACATATGCGAGCAAGTGATACAGCCCCCATTAACCCACGACAACCTCCCCATATACAAGATGAATATTCCTCGCAGCAAGTGATCGACCAAGAGTGGTAGCTGCGTTTATAAACTCTAAACCCTTCCCATACTTAGATCCACAAAGTACATAGATATTTTTAAGTTGACGAACAGAAACACCTTCCATTTCTATTCTCACCTTCTCTTTGAATGATTATGAGTTAGAGGAAAGTGGAGAAAATGGAGTGTTTAAATAGGAAAAAGAATGAAAAGGGGAATAATTGCACCTATAAGGGTAGGTTGGCTGTTGTCAGAAAAGGTTGAAATTAAGAAACACAGAATCTTTTCTTTCTTTTTTTTCTTTTTTCTTTTTTTTTTTTACTTCAAGAAAACCATCAAGGTAAAGAAGTCTAGAAACCCCTAAAGGACCCTGCTCAAAGGATCGTCTGTACAAAAATCAAAATACAACAAAATGATACAAAGATAAAAGAAATAAAAAATGATGACATACTTGTATGTACAGTTTCCATGGCGTATCTTTATACTTTATATGCGTCATGAGTGCGATGAGACATCACGTCCTTTTTTTTTTTTTTGAAATTGTTAGAAAAACTTGATGAAAGATGAGTGTATACTTACTTAAGATTGGGATGGAGGTAGTCTGCTCTTTTTCGACTTTGTGCCAAAGCATTGTTGACCAAGATTCGACCCATTCAAGACCAAATAAGCAACATAGGGCTCCCAAAAGGGACAAGTGGCCATAATACGACCGGCTTGCCTCACATGTGGGATACAATCTACCTTCTTTGTTTTTCAATTAAGAAGGCTGGATCAGGGATGCATGCATTTCCCCATTCACGGTTTGTGTTACCAGCCAACCCTAAGACGTATACATAATTTTTTTTTTTTTTTTTTTTTTTTTTTTTTTTTTTTTGTTTTTTTTTTTTTTGAGATGACATGAAGAAGAAGAAGAGATGATATGTATAGATTGTTTGTGGATATGGCTCACATCTCGCCTCGGTTTAACGTCCAAGAACGGCTTAAACGTCTTCTATGAGTCGAGGATAAGCTTCCCATCCAATTTTCTTATAAATTGGCAAACAGAGTCTTTTAGAGTCAGATTCCCAAGACTGTAGCGTTTTTCTTCATCCTTGAAGAGATTCCACAATTTAAGAATTTCACGATGCACCAATCCACAAGAATGCGTCTCAAGAGTCAATAAGATATCATCTAATGACTCCTTACTCAGTCCATTCTTAATGAAGAAAATTTTATCTTCTCTATTTGCGGAAACCATCCCCAAAGTACGACATCGCTTGTTACAGTTCCATCGTCCACATTTGTGACAGACTTGTAACCTTTTTGCTCTTCTCCTTTTAGAATATGAACTTCTTCCAAGACCGGGCATATATGAGTCAAATGAAATTGAGGACTCACCTGCTAATCGGACCTTTGCTTCAATTATCCAGCGTACATCTTCTGGCATACCTTTGTGCATTAATAGTCTCAATCTTTCACATCGAACTTTGTAGATTTTTCTCAGAGCATTTTGAGGAAGAGAAGGAAAATGTTTTCTCAGGCTTGAAAGAATGACATCCATTTTGAAGGAGAAGAAGGGTTCAGTTATTTTGGGAAACTAAAAAATAAACCGACTTGAGAGTCACGAGTACCGTATCCGCCACTTAACCTAAGGCAACACAAAGAACTCAAGAACTTGGTTTTCCAGGAATGGTTGAGTCTTTGTCCATTAACTTTAAGCGCATTACCATTCCTAGGATCCTCAATATCTACGGCCCCAGAGGATACACGTGTTTGACAATAAAAGAACCGCGCCATCTAGATCTCAATTTTTCAAGGAGTAGGTGCAGATGATAATCTCAAAGCAGAACTTTTTTGACCAATTTCTGCAGCTTTTGCAAAAGGTGTAACAGACCTTGAATAAAGTAGGCCAATAAAATCCATACTGCAAGATTTTTGCAGTTGTTGTCGCTGAAGAAAAAAAAAATGACCTCCACATGCTTCCGAGTGACAAAATTTAATGGCACTACCTACCTCATTGTCGGCACACACAATTTTTTTTTTTTTTTTTTTTTTTTTTTTTTTTCTTTTTTTTTTTTTTTTTTTTTTTTTTTTTTTTTATTCATAATGCGGATGGAGAAGGTTCAT
The DNA here is from genome assembly GCA_029884605.1 of Ormosia emarginata. NCBI lineage: Eukaryota > Viridiplantae > Streptophyta > Magnoliopsida > Fabales > Fabaceae > Ormosia > Ormosia emarginata. Next base: position 37,996,367 of record JAQQTP010000074.1, on the reverse strand, counting down.
CACCTCCATTTCTGCATTCTCTGGAAGTTCATGATACTGTTTGAGGCGGTGTCCATTGGTCTTATTAAGTGAGGTTGGTGAAAAGACTCCACCAGGATCCCATTGGTTGAAACGTGATGACCAGGTTATGGTTGACACAACATGATAGCTTCCACTACGGTCCCATTGGTTGAAGTGTAACGACCAAGTGAAGCTTGAAGCATGAGGGTTCACATTGGGGTCCCATTGGTCTTCCTTGACTTCACCAATGGCATGCAATACGTGTAATTTTGCAATCCTGCTTTCATTGATAATCTGGACCATGGCCTAAAAACAAAATCCACTTCAGTAGTTACTAGCATCTGCTGACTTTCCTCTTTCTTTGAAAATTCCTCAATGGCCTTCAACTCCACCTCCCTATATGTTTCAGATTCTCGCAACTACATTGTTGATAGACCCTTCTATATCATTAGATCCTGCGTAAACAGAATCATTAGTTTTCAAATATGCAGAAATTTCAGCACACACAACACATTTTATATCACCATCATGATCAGCACATGAGTTGCAATTGATAGAATCATCAAAACCAATTAAATCAGGAAATTCAGCACACAACTCATCATGAGTTTCCTCAACTAAGTCTGCATGTAAATCAATATGACAATTAGAATGCAGGGAGTTGGGAATTGTTTGGGGAAAGAGTTGGCCTGACTCTTGACATCTCAGTTCATTAACAGTGGTTGTCAATTGGTCAATTTGGGTTGTTAAATCCTGAATAGTGGCAGTGAAATTCTGCTGGAACTCAATTTGGGTTTTCATCAAGTCCTCCCATGAAGGCTCAAGTTTTGTGGTTGATGGACTTGTTATCTGCTGGAATGGCTGCTCATATTGAAATGATTGTTCTTTGTAGTGATGCCGTATTGCCATATCCCATATCCGGATAGTATTCCCACTAGGGTTGTATGTGTTGAAGAAGGGGTCATAACTCTGTTGTCTTCTTCTTGGAGCTGTGGTTCATCGGAAAATAACCAGCTTCTTTGCAACAAATTGATCTGAAAAATAGAACTACCATACTTGAAGTGTAGGGCATGCATATGTGGGGTGAGATGAACAAAAACAAATGTTACACACAAGTGTAGCTTCCTGCCATGGTGATTGTTGTCTCACTACTATATGTCTTACCAAAGAAGTCAACTCCTCAAGTTTTGACTCCATTATGCATGGTCCATTGTATCCTTAAAATGCAACAGAATGCAACAAAATGATAATGAAAGAAAAAAAAAAATTAAAAAGAAAGAGTTAGTATGGGATCAACACTCAAAATATGCAAAAATAAATCTAGTTAATGTATCTAAACATTTTTAAAATTTATGGGAGCAACACAGGGACAAAATCTACATAAAAATGAAACTAGAAAATGCAATAAAAAATAATAAAAAATTAAAAAAATGGTCTAAATGATAGAATTTCGAAAAACCAGGGTTGACCTCACAATTTATTGTGAGTCTTGTTTATCAGGTTGTTTTCCTTCACCACCAAGTTTCATATTTTTCTGGGCACGTTCGGTTCAAAATTGTATCAACTACCCATAATCACCAGCTTTTCCGTCTTTCCTTCACTAGAGAAATTCAGAAATCTAAGAAAAAAAATTGTTAGTGTAGTATCAACAATACTAGATAATGGATAAAAATGTTAGAAAAGTTAATAAAAAGCAAAAGTTAGTAAAAACACTTAAAATGAAAAGATTACACTTACTAATCCCCGACAACGGCGCAAAATTTTGACGAGCGAACTCAGTCAAAATTATAACCAAAGTTATTACCTAAGCTTGTAGCACAGTGACAACACCGGATCATCTCCACGAGGATTGTAGATGCAATTTAATCAAATCAAGTGAAAATTAGCAAAGGGGGGTTTGACAGTTTAAGATCGCACTTAACAAAATTAAAGGAAGAAATAACAATTAAAGAGCAGTCAATTTAGAAACCTATCCAAGATTGGGTGGATTCAATCATAGACCCTTCATAGAACACTTGAAGCGCAATTGAATTGTTAATTTGGATTTAACCGAGATCTCTGCATCAAATCCAGAATTCATACTAGACGATCGTCTAGAATTCAATTAACAAGTGATAAACACAAATCCGCAATCACACCATTCATGAAGATCTATGTTAATTTCAAGTACCGAATTCAATTAACTTAGGCACAAATCAAAACCTTTCAATTACGTGATTAATTTAGATCAATCCTTCTAAGTTTCATCACACAAATTCAATTTCATTTATGTGATTAATTTAGATCAATTAGTTCTAAGTTTCATCACAAATCTCAATCTTAAACCAAGATCAAATCAAATCAACATAAATAGAATCACCATTCATGCATTCAAGATCAAGAAGAAGAAAAGAAGAAGAAGAGAAGAGGAATTCAATTACAAATCAAATACAATACATAACCAAGATCTCAAGAATCCAAACCACAATCTCTTCAAGAGTTCTAAATTGACCGAAAGTAGCTTAGCCCTCCATTACCATGAAGGGGAGCATCAAAATATACAAAAGCTATGAGAAACTATGAAGAAATAAGAAGAAACTATGAGAGAAATGAAGGAGAATACAACTTATTCATGATAACCAATGGTGCCTTTTATAGAAGTCTAGGGTAACAAAATGACAAAGGGGAGTGGGTGGATGAGTGGGTGAGTGAGTGGAGTGTTTGAGTGGAGTGGTTGAGTGGGTTGGTTTAGTGGATTGGTTTAGTGGATGAGTGAATGGAATGGTTGAGTGGGTTGGTTGAGTGGAAAATGCCAAAGGACTTTTGGTGAGTGAGAAATTATGGAGATGAATGGGTGAGTGGATGGGTGAGTGGGTGGATGTGGATGGATGGTAGGTGGAGTGGTTGGATTAGTGGATGAGTGGATGAGTGGATTAGTGGATGGATTAGTGGATGGATGGTTGGTTGAGGACGAAAATTTCGTGTCTGACTTGGAAGCCAAAAACGACCCACTATACTTCAGATCCATGAAAAGTACTCTTCATGAAAGTTGTAGATCTTTGTCTTGGCTATAAAATGCATATCTGGTTCATCCAATTTGGCTTCCTTCAGCCCAAGATATGTCCCAAATACCGCAGGTTGCTCAAACCCAACTTCAGCACCTCTGTTCCGACTTGCAAGCTCAAACTGACCTACTAGACTTCATTTTTTCAAAAAGTGTTCTTCATGAAAGTTGTTTATTTGGATCTTGACTATCAACTGTCCAAATTTCAGCCCATCTCCATTATTACATCTTGAGATATGATTTTATGAGTGCACACCGTTCGGATTCTAGTGACAGAACCCGTATTCTGACTTCCATGTAAACTTAGGTCCTTTAGACATCTGTTTGGGACTTCGAGCTCTTCATCAAAGTTGTAGAGCTTCCTCTTAGCTTTCCTACAAGGTAAAATTCATGTTTATCAGATATTAGGAACTCAAGTTATGGCCAAAATACAGAAATAGTGTCAAATCTCAATAATGCTGAAAATATTCAATTAGGACCAATTTGAGCTCAAACTCACAAAATCATACCAAACTCAATCAATTAAGAATATGGAGAGTGTAAATGACTAAACATAAGGGTTTCTTAATGAATAAAATATGTGATTATCAAATTCTCCCACACTTAGCTTTTTGCACTCCTTGGCAAAACTCAAGACCAAAACAAGAACATAAGAGATTAACAAAAATTTAAATTCCAACGACATTCAAGAGCCCAAAATTTTACAATCAAGAAGAACAACCAAAGGTTCAAGGGATCAAAACATTCATGAGTTAACAATTCTCCACATCTCAAACCAACAAGCAAGGTATCTTCAACATGAATCGAGAATGATAGATCTTCATAAGATTCCCTCTCAATCTCTCAAGTGTTTAAAAGGTAGGTATTTCACTCAATTCAACTCATGAAAATTGCACTACCATAAGCTTGCTTATCTTCTACTTCTCCACTACTCAAAACACATGCACACACAAATCATGAGGACTTTATTCAAGGTTGTAGTGAGGTCAAGGTAACTGGAAAGGATAAAATGGATATGAGAAGATAAATACCAAAGAGAATAAAAGCAAATGAGAGCTGAGTTCAAATAACAAGCATAAAAGTTCATCCCAACTCTAATGTATATCCCTTTACATATTCATTTCCCAATCCTTTTTTTTTGGTTTTTTTTTTTATATATATGAACATAACTATATACATACATTTTTTTTTTTTTTTTAGGCACTCTTTCCTTTTTCAACAACCATTTTGTACACACACCCCACACTTGTTCAAAAACTCATCCATTAACCAAGCTAATGTTCTTTTATTCCCTAAGGTAAAGTAAGAACACGATTTTTTCATTTAAGGCACATAATGAGCTAGAAATAAGGAATGGTCAAATAAGCTCAAAGGGGTTAAGTAAAGGAAAATATACAAGGTTGGCGGAATCGAGAGAATTTTCAAGAAGTCAAAAGAGTGCTTGATATCATATTGAAAACAAGGTTGGCTATTTGGTTAAACTAGCTAATTAAGAAAGAGGGTCTCAATCATGTTCATGCATGCAAGTGAAATGTAGCCTCAAAAAGAATCAAAGCAAGTTCTAGAGTGGTCATTAACATGAGTGAAAATCACACAAGAAAGAAGAGAATGGCATAAATGTTGAATCCATCCATTAGGCTCAAAATCTCACAAGGTATGCATCCATCAAACTCAATTCATTAGTTCAATCATCCATCACCAAGCATAAGTTCAAGAAGGGAGAAAAGTTATTCAATCATGCAATGAACCTTTTTTTTTTTTTTTTTTTTTTTTTATTTTTTTTAATTTTTTTAACAAACCAAAAGAAAACAAAACATGCTAAAATCTCTCCCCACACTTAATATAACATTGCCCTCAATGTGAAAGAGAGATATAGAAAAGAGCAACACAACCTGATAAGAAGTGAATCAACGCCAAGCAGAAAAGAAGCACACTGTCAGTGCCGCATCAGACCCTGAAAAGAAATCAAACAATAAAACTTTAGTACTTCCACAATTTAATACTAATTAATTACTACCTAAAAAACTCCTTACTCTGCCACCAATTAAGATGCGTCTCAAGAGTAAAATTACTCCTTACTCTGCCATCACTAATTGGTTTAATAAGTCCATGACAATCATATCATACTTTCCAAACAAAACAAAAAAAAATTTTTTTTAATAAAATCAAACCCATTAAAGAGAAAGTTTCAGATCTGGCTTTCTTTTTTTTGTTACTTCCTTCGCCGCTTCTGTTGACCAATCTATCTGAGCTAATACCTTATCAGGTACATACTCAAAAGCTTCTAATTTATCAATGAGCTCATCAATAATGGAGGCAGAGATAAGAAGTTGTCTTGCCGAAGGAGTGATAAATTTACTGTTCCACAGCTTTGTCAAGAAAAAATAACAAAAGATCAAAGAAATTATTAACATTCAACAAACCAATGGGTTTATGGTGGATGTTCGGTTCGCCCAAGAGACAATTTGAAAAATTTCTTCCAAAGTACCAAAACCACCTGGTAAGGCAATGAATGCATCAGAGTTTTCAAGCATTATCTTCATTCGTTCATGCATTGATGATACCTTAAGTTCCTCCCCAATTGTCTTTCCATTGATGTTCTGTTGAGCTAAAGGTTCAGGAATGACACCTAAAAACCTGACTGTCTCTTACATATGCAGCAAGTGATACAGCCCCCATTAACCCATGACGACCTCCCCTATATACAAGATGAATATTCCTCGCAGCAAGTGATCGACCAAGAGTGGTAGCTGCGTTTATAAACTCTAAACCCTTCCCATACTTAGATCCACAAAGTACATAGATATTTTTAAGTTGACGAACAGAAACACCTTCCATTTCTATTCTCACCTTCTCTTTGAATGATTATGAGTTAGAGGAAAGTGGAGAAAATGGAGTGTTTAAATAGGAAAAAGAATGAAAAGGGGAATAATTGCACCTATAAGGGTAGGTTGGCTATTGTCGGAAAAGGTTGAAATTAAGAAACACAGAATCTTTTTTTCTTTTTTTTTTTTTTTTTTTTTGACTTCAAGAAAACCATCAAGGTAAAGAAGTCTAGAAACCCCTAAGGACCCCCGCTCAAAGGATCGTCGTCCAGACAAAAATCAAAATACAACAAAATGATACAAAGATAAAAGAAATAGAAAATGATGACATACTTGTATGTACAGCTTTCCATGGCGTATCTTTATACTTTACCGTCATGAGTGCAAGAGAGACATCACGTCCTTTTTTTTTTTTTGAAATTGTTAGAAAAACTTGATGAAAGATGAGTGTATACTTACTTAAGATTGGGATGGAGGTAGTCTGCTCTTTTCGACTTTGTGCCAAAGCATTGTTGACCAAGATTCGACCCATTCAAGACCAAATAACATAGGGCTCCCAAAAGGGACAAGTGGTCATAATACGACTGGCTGCCTCACATGTGGGATACAATCTACCTTCTTTGTTTTTCAATTAAGAAGGCTGGATCAGGATGCATGCATTTCCCCATTCACGGTTTGTGTTACCAAAGCCAACCCTAAGACGTACATACATTTTTTTTTTTTTGTGTTTTTTTTTTTGAAAGATGACATGAAGAAGAAGAAGAGGATGATATGTATAGATTGTTTGTGGATATGGCTCACATCTGCCTCTGGTTTAACGTCCAGTAACGGCTTAAACGTCTTCTATGAGTCGAGGATAAGCTTCCCATCCAATTTTCTTATAAATTGGCAAACAGGGTCTTTTAGAGTCAGATTCCCAAGACTGTAGCGTTTTTCTTCATCCTTGAAGAGATTCCACAATTTAAGAATTTCACGATGCACCAATCCACAAGAATGCGTCTCAAGAGTCAATAAGATATCATCTAATGACTCCTTACTCAATCCATTCTTAATGAAGAAAATTTTATCTTCTCTATTTGCGGAAACCATCCCCAAAGTACGACATCGCTTGTTACAGTTCCATCGTCCACATTTGTGACAGACTTGTAACCTTTTTGCTCTTCTCCTTTTAGAATATGAACTTCTTCCAAGACCGGGCATATATGAGTCAAATGAAATTGAGGACTCACCTGCTAATCGGACCTTTGCTTCAATTATCCAACGTACATCTTCTGGCATACCTTTGTGCATTAATAGTCTCAATCTTTCACATCGAACTTTGTAGATTTTTCTCAGAGCATTTTGAGGAAGAGAAGGAAAATGTTTTCTCGGGTTTGAAAGAATGACATCCATTTTGAAGGAGAAGAAGGGTTCAGTTATTTTGGAAAACTAAAAAATAAACCGACTTGAGAGTTACAGAGTACCGTATCCGCCACTTAACCGGCAACACAAAGAACTCAAGAACTTGGTTTTCCAAGAATGGTTGAGTCTTTGTCCATTAACTTTAAGCGCATTACCATTCCTAGGATCCTCAATATCTACGGCCCCAGAGGATACACGTGTTTGACAACAAAAGAACCGCGCCATCTAGATCTCAATTTTCCAAGGAGTAGGTGCAGATGATAATCTCAAAGCAAAACTTTTTTTGACCAATTTCTGCAGCTTTTGCAAAAGGTGTAACAGACCTTGAATAAAGTAGGCCAATAAAATCCATACTGCAAGATTTTCGCAGTTGTTGTCGCTGAAGAAAAAAGTGACCTCCACATGCTTCCGAGTGACAAAATTTAATGGCACTACCTACCTCATTGTCGGGCACACAATTTTTTTTTTTTTTTTTTTTTTTTTCTTTTTTTTTTTTTTTTTTTTTTTTTTTCTTTTTTTTTAATTCATAATGCGGATGGAGAAGGTTCATCACCTCCACTTCTGCATTCTCTGGAAGTTCATGATACTGTTTGAGGCGGTGTCCATTGGTCTTATTAAGTGAGGTTGGTGAAAAGACTCCACCAGGATCCCATTGGTTGAAACGTGATGACCAGGTTATGGTTGACACAACATGATAGCTTCCACTACGGTCCCATTGGTTGAAGTGTAACGACCAAGTGAAGCTTGAAGCATGAGGGTTCACATTGGGGTCCCATTGGTCTTCCTTGACTTCACCAATGGCATGCAATACGTGTAATTTTGCAATCCTGCTTTCATTGATAATGCTGGACCATGGCCTAAAAACAAAATCCACTTCAGTAGTTACTAGCATCTGCTGACTTTCCTCTTTCTTTGAAAATTCCTCAATGGCCTTCAACTCCACCTCCCTATATGTTTCAGATTCTACAACTACATTGTTGATAGACCCTTCTATATCATTAGATCCTGCGTAAACAGAATCATTAGTTTTCAAATATGCAGAAATTTCAACACACACAACACATTTTATATCACCATCATGATCAGCACATGAGTTGCAATTGATAGAATCATCAAAACCAATTAAATCAGGAAATTCAGCACACAACTCATCATGAGTTTCCTCAACTAAGTCTGCATGTAAATCAATATGACAATTAGAATGCAGGGAGTTGGGAATTGTTTGGGGAAAGAGTTGGCCTGACTCTTGACATCTCAGTTCATTAATAGTGGTTGTCAACTGGTCAATTTGGGTTGTTAAATCCTGAATAGTGGCAATGAAATTCTCTGGAACTCAATTTGGGTTTTCATCAAGTCCTCCCATGAAGGCTCAAGTTTTGTGGTTGATGGACTTGTTATCTATTGGAATGGTCGCTCATATTGAAATGATTGTTCTTTGTAGTGATGCCGTATTGCCATATCCCATATCCGGATAGTATTCCCACTAGGGTTGTATGTGTTGAAGAAGGGTCATAACTCGTTGTCTTCTTTGAACTGTGGTTCATCGGAAAATAACCAGTTTCTTTGCAACAAATTGATCTGGAAAAAATAGAACTACCATACCGAAGTGTAAGGCATGCATATGTGGGGTGAGATGAACAAAAACAAATGTTACACACAAGTGTAACTTCCTGCACAGTGATTGTTGTCTCACTACTATATGTCTTACTAAAGAAGTCAACTCCTCAAGTTTTGACTCCATTATGCATGGTCCATTGTATCCTTAAAATGCAACAGAATGCAACAAAATGATAATGAAAGAAAAATAAAAAATTAAAAAGAAAGAGTTAGTATGGGATCAACACTCAAAATATGCAAAAATAAATCTAGTTAATGTATCTAAACATTTTTAAAATTTATGGGAGCAACACAGGACAAAATCTACATAAAAATGAAACTAGAAAATGCAATAAAAAATAATAAAAAATTAAAAAAATGGTCTAAATGATAGAATTTCGAAAAACTAGGGTTGACCTCACGCTTACTTGTGAGTCTTGTTTATCAGTATTTTCCTTCACCACCAAGTTTCATATTTTTCTCAAGCACGTTCGGTTCAAAATTGTATCAACTACCCATAATCACCAGGTTTTCCGTCTTTCCTTCACTAGAGAAATTCAGAAATCTAAGAAAAAAATTGTTAGTGTAGTATCAACAATACTAGATAATGGATAAAAATGTTAGAAAAGTTAATAAAAAGCAAAAGTTAGTAAAAACACTTAAAATGAAAAGATTACACTTACTAATCCCGGCTAAGAGGCCAAAAATTTTGACGAGCGCCGAACTCAGTCAAAATTATAACCGAAGTTATTACCTAAGCTTGTAGCACAGTGACAACACCGGATCATCTCCACGAGGATTGTAGATGCAATTTAATCAAATCAAGTGAAAATTAGCAAAGGGGGGTTTGACAGTTTAAGATCGCACTTAACAAAATTAAAGGAAGAAATAACAATTAAAGAGCAGTCAATTTAGAAACCTATCCAAGATTGGGTGGATTCAATCATAGACCCTTCATAGAACACTTGAAGCGCAATTGAATTGTTAATTTGGATCTAACCGAGATCTCTGCATCAAATCCAGAATTCATACTAGACGATCGTCTAGAATTTAATTAACAAGTGATAATCACAAATCCGCAATCACACCATTCATGAAGATCTATGTTAATTTCAAGTACCGAATTCAATTAACTTAGGTACAAATCAGTAACCTAACCCTTTCAATTCTGTGATTAATTTAGATCAATTAGTTCTAAGTTTCATCACAAATCTCAATCTTAAACCAAGATCAAATCATATCAACATAAATAGAATCACCATTCATGCATTCAAGATCAAGAAGAAGAAAAGAGAGAATTCAATTACAAATCAAATACAATACATAACCAAGATCTCAAGAATCCAAACCACAATCTCTTCAAGAGTTCTAAATTGACCGAAAGTAGCTTAGCCCTCCATTACCATGAAGGGGAGCATCAAAATATATACAAAAGCTATGAGAAACTATGAAGAAACAAGAAGAAACTATGAGAGAAATGAAGGAGAATACAACTTATTCATGATAACCAATGGTGCCTTTTATAGAAGTCTAGGGTAACAAAATGACAAAGGGGAGTGGGTGGAAGAGTGGGTGAGTGAGTGGAGTGTTTGAGTGGAGTGGTTGAGTGGGTTGGTTTAGTGGATTGGTTTAGTGGATGAGTGAATGGAATGATTGAGTGGGTTGGTTGAGTGAAAATGCCAAAGGACTTTTGGTGAGTGGGAAATTATGGAGATGAATGGGTGAGTGGATGGATGAGTGGGTGGATTATGGATGAGTGGGTGGAGTGGTTGAGTGGATGAGTGGATGAGTGGATGAGTGGATGAGTGGATTAGTGGATGGATGAGTGAGTGGATTAGTGGATGGATGAGTGGGTGGTTGAGGACGAAAATTTCGTGTCTGACTTGGAAGCCAAAAACGACCCACTATACTTCAGATCCATGAAAAGTACTCTTCATGAAAGTTGTAGATCTTTGTCTTGGCTATAAAATGCATATCTGGTTCGTCCAATTTGGCTTCCTTCAGCCCAAGATATGTCCCAAATACCGCAGGTTGCTCAAACCCAACTTCAGCACCTCTGTTCCGACTTGCAAGCTCAAACTGACCTACTAGACTTCATTTTTTCAAAAAGTGTTCTTCATGAAAGTTGTTTATTTGGATCTTTACTATCAACTGTCCAAATTTCAGCCCATCTCCATTATTACATCTTGAGATATGATTTTATGAGTGCACACCGTTCGGATTCTAGTGACAGAACCCGTATTCTGACTTCCATGTAAACTTAGGTCCTTTAGACATCTGTTTGGGACTTCGAGCTCTTCATCAAAGTTGTAGAACTTCCTCTTAGATTTCCTACAAGGTAAAATTCATGTTTATCAGATATTAGGAACTCAAGTTATGGCCAAAATATTCAATTAGGACCAATTTGAGCTCAAACTCACAAAATCATACCAAACTCAATCAATTAAGAATATGGAGAGTGTAAATGACTAAACATAAGGGTTTCTTAATGAATAAAATATGTGATTATCACATATCTGTTGAAAGTCTTCTTGACATTGTGGTCAAGCATCGTATTCCATATAATAGCGGTGCAAGTACAAATATTTGATTTGCATATTTGTTTTGAAAATTGGAAAATTGAACGTTATGAATGACGACAAATGTTATCAAAAGTCTTCTTGCCATGGAAGTCAAGTGGTGTGTTTCATTGATAACCATAGATTTGAAGATTTGATTTAAAGATTTGAAGGCATTTTGAAGATTTACTTGTTGATGATGGAATTTAGATCAAGGTAGAGATTGTTGGGTTTGACCCAAATTTCATTAAAGATTTGTACAAATAGTTTCCTATTATATTGATAAATATGTAAAAGATTTGTTAAAAGATTTGAAAGATGTGTGATAGATATGAAAGATATGTTAAAGATATGTGAAATATGTGAAATATTTGTGAGATATTTATTTATAATGGAAAACTAGGAAGGATGAGCATTAAATACTTGTATTGGAAGATTGTAGGGTCATGAGAGTGAGAATAAGAGTATGAGATAGATTGTCTTGTAAGGCCTACATGCTAGATTTGTTTTGATATTAGATTTGACAATTCTGATCCATGGATATAGGCATGTTGGTTGAACCACTGATTATAGCTAAAGAATAATGCGGTAATTGTAGCACAACTTTAGGGTGTTAATTCCACATAGAGACAAATTAAAAGAATAACTAAAGAAACAAAGAAACTAAAGAAAAATATCAAATGATTAAAAGTAAATAAAGATTAATTTAGGGTGCAAAATTAAGTAAAGTCAAGTAAATAAATTGAGTTTTATACTAAATGAAAGATGACTAAGGTTTAGAATCCACCAAGATTAATTTTAACATTAACTATGCCAAATTATTATACCTAATTAATTTAACTCATGAACATCTAGGAGGAAATATAACACCTTCGATAACATGTTAAGCTTGTATAGGGTTACAAATGTAGTAATACTTGCTTGACATGCTTGTGAAATTTGGTGACAAACTGAGTTAATTTAGACACTTTGTCGCAACACAGAAGATGGAAAGTAACTTTAAATGACTCAAAAAATGATTTTAAAGGATAAGTTGAGGGAAACAAATATGTAAGATACAGTTAAAGTTTGAAAGTAAACTGAATTTGTTCGGTATTTTTTAAGCACACTGAGTAAGTGTTTTAATACCAAATAGACTTAGTGCATATATGAAAATTAATGATAATGATGAATTGGGTAATTAGATGAATCTTAGGATTTATTCTAATACCTAAGGAGGTTAGGAAACTTGATTTAGTAAAATCAAAGGGAAAAAGATATTCATACACCCTTTTTAAGGGTGTATGCACTGTACACACCCTTTTTAAGGGTGTGTGATTTGGTGAGAGAAAGTGATAAGAAAAAATATATGATAAATGGTATTGGGATGAGTGTAAAAAGTGATGTGAGAGAAAAATGGATAAGAAAATCAAAGTTGAAATCAAAGTGCTCCTAACCGATATAAAGTTAATAACATGGTTTAGTATTTATCTTATAAGAAGTCATTTAACTTCTTTTGATTGTTTCTCATGGTAGAAACAGGAACCAAAGGAGAGAAGAAAGAAGAAGTAAAGAGAAAGGAGAAAGAAGAAGAGGAGAGGAAGAGGAAGGAAAAAGGGAAGACCAAGGTGTGATCATCCACTCCACAAAGAGGTTGGGGTGCTTGTTTTATCCATTCCCTCCAATCTTCATCTCTTTTTCTTAGTTTGGTTTGATGAAGAAAAATGGGTTTGGGTCAGTAAAGTGAGTTTAAAGGCTAGTTTCTTGTTTCTAATGTGACATGAGTTAGATACTAGCTAGTTTGATCTTGGTTGTTGGTTTGGAATCCTTAGAACCCAAAGTTTCCTCTTGGTTGGTTAGTTGAAAAATAGGTTTATAATCCATGCTTGGAGTAGTTAATTGGTAGAGTGAGGTTTACCATATGATTTGGGACCTTTGAGGATGATTGAAATCATCTAAGAATTGTTTTTGAGGGAGAAAATTTGATTGGAATCAAGATTATGCATAAATAGCTTCGGTATAATCCTTTCTGATGCACGAGCGCTTAGGCACCAGAGAATTAGCGCCCAGCGCATCACAAAACAGAGCAAATGCTCTAAGCCACTGGCGCTCAGGCGCAAGTGATGGGCGCCCAGGCGCTTATCACCCAGAGAGATTTTCTTTTGGCGCTGCCCAGTGAGCACTTAGGCGTTGGGTAGAAAGCTCCTAAGCGTTAAGCGAGTGCCCAGGAGCTGAAGAACCCAATGCAAAATTTAACAGGTTGTTTTTTTTATGAAGAATTAAGCTATCCTACTGATTTTAATTCCTTACTTATGCCTTTTTAAGAGTATTAAGATACTAAAATGAGAATTTCTTAGAGAAAAAGAATTGTCTTGCATAAAAGGGAAAGTAAGGAGAGTTGTGCATCCATTAAGCACGGATTGCCTTAGACAAAAGTCTAGTTCTTTGAGCAACAAAGTATTGCATATATATCACTTGGAAAGTGATGAAGGAGTGAGAAACAAGTATACTAAGTCTAATGGCAAGAGTTAAGTTCCATAGTGTTTAGTTGGCAAAAGTTAAGTTACATAGTGCATACAAGCTCTCATAGAGTTGAGGTAGAGCTAGTAATGTAAGGAAAGGATATATGTTAAGTTTGTTTGGTAATAGTGGAGTGTCATAGTATATGAATGCTCTCATAGAACTGAGGTAGAGCTAGTAGTGCAAGGACAAACTTAGTATAGAGTTTTATGTGGTAGTTATGTAAGAGTTAAACATAACACCACATTCTTCACACACACATGCATATACAGACTTGCTATTCCTAACTGTTTGAGGTAGTGGAAAAGTCTACTCAGTTTAAGGTAAGTTACAGGAGGTTACATATTTCCTCCCTACCAAGAGGAAAAGTCAAGTTTCATGATATTTCATGACATTGCATTTACACTATCATACACTTTTGTTTTGAGCATATTCAAACATCATATTTTCATTGCATTACTTAATATTTGTTTGTACTTGTGATTTATGATTCTTTTATGTATGTGTGGCCTTGCTCAATGGTATTTTATAATTATATGAACAGTTGTGTAATATCATTGATTGTTTTAATCTTGAACTAGTCTAGAGGTATAGTTTACTTGGAGACATCATATAAAGAGTGAATGTGATAGTTCCTTGAGTATTGAATAATAGTCTAATTATTAGTTATAATTTTATTCTTGATGTTTATGAGTTGTAAATTCATTGTGAATATTACAACTGCTGGTATTGGTACATTTATACTGAGATTGTTGAATTTTCACCATGTGTTTTACCATGTAAATCTGGGTGGAAGCTCCTCTAAAAGCAAGAAGAAGAAGACAGAAGAATAGTCTAGTTTTATATTTTATAATTTTAAATTTATATATCATGTATATTTGTTTTGAGTTGTAAACAGTTGTATATAGAATATTATGTAATTTTGACAAAGTGGTATACATATATAGATGTTTATTTTGCGAGGCTCTTTATAACGATTTATTTATACAAATATTATAGAATAGATTGAAGTTAACTTAATAGTAGCATAACTAATACTGTTTATCTAAGTTTATGTCAGATATACTAGGGTGACGATATTAGGATGTTACAGCAAGCATGTGCTCACAGAAAATATATCAATAAAATATTAAAAATAATAATCACATGTATGATAAAATTTTCTTAATTAATAGTAAATTATCAAATGTATCTATAATAAGAAACAATAATTGATATCCAACAATTACTATTAATATTTATATATCATAAATAAATTACAAAGTATAAAAAAATATGACTAAACTCATCTTAAAATTCATTCATATAATCTAATAAAAAATAAAATCAATAAGTATTAAATCTTAAAATTGAATAAAAATAATTCAACATAACAATATCAAAATAATCAAAATTTTATTTTTTCTTAATATAAAAAATTTAATAAGATATAATAAAATTAAAACTTAACAAAATTATTTCACTAAAATTCTTTATTGATAACAAGCCACGCTGCACTGCATTACGTCCTTCCTTGAACAGTGCGTTGTACCTATAGTCAACTCTCCTCCTGCGGCACATTGCTGCTCACCGTGTCATTTCCCTTCTTTCTCTTGTTGTGCACAGTGCCATCCACAATTTGTTCCTTCTCTCTAGGGGTGTCAAACTCTGTTTCAGCCCTTTTCTATTCACGGCCTGCTCGGGCCATTACTTGCAGCAACCGGCCTACCACACATCGTACGTCACATAAATTTCGGGCTAGTATTTTGCCGGATTAGGTTTCACTTTTTTTAAACTTTATGTAGTGTAAAAAGAGCGGGTTGGCCCGTTAATTTTATTCGGGCTTTTAGCCCATTCGGCTCGGGTCATGTAAGGTTCGGGCTAGCATTTTGCTAGCCCTAAATTTTCCATTTTGTCGGAGACAAAGAAAATGATAAAATAGTTATCCATTTGACACCCCTTCACTTCTCTCTTGTGGCATTCATACGGCACATTATAAGCACTCTAATTCTCCAATGTGTGACACTTTGCTCTGTTTCTTTTCTTCTTTTCTATTTTGCACGGCCTGTAGCTCACGTCCTCCTTTTCTTCAATTCATAAGCTACTTGCAGCAACCTTTTTTTTAAAATTAGGTTTTTTTTTTCTCACAAATCGTACGACCCAACAGCTTCTCTATTAGTTGGGCTTCAATTAAATTCTTCTTTAAATTTGATTAGGTTTCACTTGCTCTTTATAAACTTTAAAATTAAATATAAAAATTTATTTAAGAATATTTTAAAATAAATATAAATTTAATTTAAAAATACATATTAATTTTAATAATTTTTATTTACATTAAATATATTATATATATATATTTTGTAATAATACGAACATTTTAGTCCAGTAATAAAGTATTTAGAGAACACTTTTATATACTCACCACATCCCCCGACTTGCTTATTGCTAGTCCCTAGTAATTTTTATGTAAAAGATATTAAAGAGACAAAGAAAATGATAAAATAGTCTATTAATTCATATTTTCCATATTCACATATCAAAACAATCTTAGGAATTCAATAACCACATTATAAGCAATCTGCCTATAATAATCCGTAGATTGTGTGTGTATTTCAAACTATATCCATCTAACCAGAAGTCCTGACACATGCAACATCAAGAACATCTCAAACAAAATGTGTAACGCCCCTTTTTCCACAAAGGGTGTCACACTGACGAAAAAACGAAACTCAAGAAACTAAAACCTAGTTTATAAAAAATTACTTGTTTATCAAATAAGTATATGAATTTGTCAATTTTTTTTAATATGCGGAAAACATAAACTTAGCGGAGAATAATATAAAGAACGTTCCATACACCAAACTAAAAGATACATATCATAAGTACTTACATACATCAGAGGATCTTAGTAAAAAATAAGCAAAAGCTTTACATGCCCAAAAGGATTATACACATCAGCCACCAAAAAAAACAAAAAGGTATCAGGTCCCAAAAGCTAAAAAAAAAGATATCAAGCCTTACAAGCTACTGAGAAGGACCCTCAGAGGGATCCTCCTCGGGATCCTCCTCAAAAGAAGAGATCCTAACAGGAGCTACAGACTCACGGGCAGGGACCTGTGCAGAAGACATAAACGAGTCCTCTTGTGAGGTATAAGAGCGATCACCCCACAACTCTCAGATCGGCATGTAAAACTCCAACTATACAACGACATCAAAAGAGAAGGTAAGAGCTGCATCATGACTCCTCGCAAAAGATAGGGTCACCTCACCCACATAAACAAATCGCTCGGTATTCAAGTTGATGTGTCACGAATCGATGCCTCCATGAAACCTTAGCCTAGCATAACCAAGAAGACCTAGTTTGGACGCCATAGCAAGAACAAAAAACTAATCCAAAGGAAAATCGAGAAACTTTGGCTCGTTCCCGTCACAGTCTTTAAAGAAACACATACATAAACAAAATAAAAAGGTAAGATCTCCTACATCAATACAGGTTATGGCAGTAAAGAAACAGGAATGGCGCACAACGCCTTTCAAAAACAATAAGTAACATTAAAATCAGATAATAAATAGTTCAATAAGTGAGGCAGTCATAATATCAGGCCGACCGATTATGCATATGCATAATGTATCAAACCCTACTCCATGGAGTTAGAACAACATCAGAGAGAATGATCAGGGAGATATGTCTGTATATCATCGGCCTCAAATAATGTGCTATCACAAAGTCCGCGTACGCATCATGGCTCATACAAGACATTCATCATCAGATCATGAATAACATAGTACCTGGTCGAGATCGTCAAAGCGTTGCTTGGTCACCACAACCCAGAGGAACTACCAACTGGCTACTTATGGGATACTCGTGCCCAGACGTCTCCAAGTTCAACACGTGAACCACACTACTCAATTCGCACCCGCACAAAGGTGTAATTCATCTCCTAGGCATATAGCCTCAACAAAAAGTCCATCGGACTTTCACAAAGTATGATGCATAACTCAATGCGCACACACACACACATATATATCAATGCCATGCATTTCATAACTATAAGCCACCATTGGCCAAAACGGTCATCAACAACTCTGGGTTCCACTTGTGGGCCCGATAGCAACATCGTCGTTTATTTTCAATCGCCGACATACCATTGTCTCATGAGGTTTTATTACAATTTTTCACTCGGGTAAAACTTCTATTGCCATTTTAAACTAAATTCTAAAATTTTCAAAGTTTAATATAAAAATTACACCTCAACTTCAACACTTTTCCTATAAGCCACCATTGGCCAAAATGGTCATCAACAACTCTAGGTTCCACTTGTGGGCCCGATAGCAACATCGTCGTTTATTTTCAATCGCGGACTTACTATTGTCTCATGAGATTTTATTACTGTTTTTCACTCGGGTAACACTTCTATTGCCATTTTAAACTAAATTCTAAAATTTTCAAAGTTTAATATGAAAATTACACCTCAACTTTAACACTTTTCCTATTGAGCTTCTCTAGGGAATATTTTCTAATATTTTTCACCTAATCCTTATTACTCTAATTCAAAAAAGTCATTCTCTTTGTCCTTAATAAGAACTCACTTACAAAAATATTTTAGGTTTCTCAAAACCTCACCCACACTTATTTTCCTTCAATGGCTGAAAATCACTTTTGATTTTAGGGTAAAAACTTTGTTTCTTTTCTCTTTCCATTTTATGAGTCCCTAATTCAATATCTAATCACCTAATTATCTAAGTTCCAACTTGATACAAAAATCTTGCCTTGGGTGCCGTACATGGTCGTGAACCCTAAAGGTCTAGAAACCCATAATTTTCATCACTGTATCAATCACTAATCACTTGATTGCTTAAGCCCCAAATTAATACAAAATTTTGTCTTGGACATCCTATTTTTACCTACTTGGTCGTGAGCCTCAAGGTCCATGGGACCAAAAAATCTTTTTCCTTTCCAAGTGATTCACATCATACAACATATAACATTTATCATATTTCTATTCTAGCAAGTTCATGCATAATATTCAAAGCAATAAACTCAGATAAAGTAAATAATCACAAAGCATTGAACTTATACAAAAAAGTGAATGAATCCACACATGGATTATTCACACACACACAAAACTCGTTCTTCTGCACCATGGATGGTTGAATAGGATAATCTCCTTCTTACCTAAAGAGATGGTAAGAAAAGAAAGCTCCTTGATCCTCTTGGAATTTTTGTCCAACACCTCCAACCAAACCCTAGAAGTTTCAAACTCACAAGATCAACACCTAAAGCTTAAAAAGAGAAGACCAATGATCAAGATGATGGCCTTGAACACGAAAAAAGGAAAGAAAAAATGAAGATCAAGAATCTTATCTTAAGAGTTTCAAGTTAGGACTTGAAAGAAAATGATGAAGATAAGAGAACTAGATGGTGATTACAACAAGGGAAAGTTCCCAAATTATGAGTAGATTCAAGAACAAGGATTGATTTGAGCAAACAAACATGGAGGGTGGAAAATAGGTGCTTAGCCGTGGAGCATGGAGAGAAAAAGATAAGAGAAAAAGTGAGAGAGAAAAGTGAAACTTTTTGAAATGAAAATGTGAATGAAAGCTTAAGTGAAAAGATGACAACTTTGTCATCTTTTCCTCCCCAAAACTGTGGGCTTCCCCCAAGGTGAGAGAAAAAGAGGCTTCTCCAACAAGCTTGTTACAAAGCTTGCTAAGGAAGCCAAATTCCACCTTTTAGAAAGTCAAAGGTGATGTCACAAAGGTGATGTCACATGAATGATATCATCAAGGAAAGTTTTTAGAAAAAAATGACTAAGATCACATCTAAAACTATTCACAACAAGCTATTACTCAATGGACAAAAGTTACAGTTAACAAAATCAGTATCTATCACCCAATGGATAATAAAACGTACCGTGATTTTATTTATCAGATAATATCTCATATAATAAAAACTTCGTAAATTGTGTCTGACTTCGGTTTTAGTAAGATCCCCCAGCCCCGTTTCACAGTCCAAAATTTTTTGACCTTGAAAAAATATTTTATTTTTTTGGCCCCGATTAACGCGCATATAAATCGAGAAATATGATAAAATAATCGAAGTCACCTAAATAATTTACAAAAATTCACAAAAATTATAAATATTATAAACAATCATATAGAATAAAAAACAAGCAACTTTCGGGATGTTACAAAATGTTCAACTCCATAAATTGTGTGCATAAATGTGTTTTGTGTGAGGATTCTCTCTATAGAGTTGAGCATGGATATACACACACACTAATAGGAAATTAGGAAATAATGTACAAGTAACAAGTAAACATTGATCTTATGATAGGAACACTAACAAATAAGACTTCCACCACTCTTTTCAAAAGCTTACTCAGGATCAGAACAGTCAACACAAAAGGATGTAATGTGACTTGGGTTTAGGGCTATATGAAGAAAAATGAAAAGGATTCAAAAAGACTTCCAAGTACATACAAAGAGAATTTTATTAAACATCTCAGTGGATCACAGTTTTTACTTGATGTACTTTTCAACTTTTTAGATCATTGAATAATAATGCTTGTTTTTCTTCTTCCTCTTCTTCTTTTTTTTTCTTTAAACTATTTGATGAACAAACATTCTTGCCATTTCTTCCCAACTTTGTATTTCTTTTTTTTTTTGTTTTTTTTTACTAAACTCAAATGAAAAAAATGCAATTTCTACACTTAGCATACACTTAGAAGTAAAAAAGGTAGGAAAAATCAGTGTATAGACTATACTCCAATGTAGAGAGGCATGGATGATATGGGCATATGAAAAGAAAAAGCTATATATGTTTATTGGCTCAAAGTTTGCTACTAAAGGTCTATGATGAAAAGGGTTAGCTTGAAAGACTCACATGTTAATCCTAGGTTGACCTTCATCATTTCCCAAGTACATCCACCATCATACCACAAATCATATGATGATGTTCTCAAAAGAAATGCCCAATTCAACATATCAATGAATGTTTATAACAATTTATTGCATTTGTAAGCTCTCATTTCTCTCCAAAACTCATATGAATGCTTAAGCAAAAGAATTCTCTAACTACATGTATCAAATCACCATCTTACCACAAAGCTTGGATGAGTGCATTAGAGGTTATGTGGGTGTTTCAGCAAAAATGATTATGGTGGGTTTGGTGAATTCACGAAGATGGCTATGAATGAGAATGAGTACACATGTGATAAAAATTGCACGTGCGATGCAATTTTTTTTAAAAATTACACATGAAAATATGCCATAGAGTTCTAACAAATATTTTAAATACTAAATTTGCACCACCAGCAACCCCCAACTTAAATGAAACATTATCCTCAATGTTTAAGGTTCAAAACTGAATTGGGAGTAGCTAAAAATGTTAAAATACACCTGATGGGTGACGTGAGTAGCTCGCTAAGCATCAAGGATGATAATCTGAAATGAAAAAATGAAACTAACTTGCAAACCAAAAAGAAAAGAAAGAAAATAAAAGAAAAAAAACAAAACAAAACAAATAAAGAAAAGCATACCTGCGTGGTGTGGTCAAGGTTGATAGACTGGATTCATAAGTGGAATGTCTTCTACTTTCGGAACATGCCCATCAATTAAAACTTTATGGTGTTGACCATTTATTTTAATGATCTGACCATCCTTAGGATCTTCTATTTCTACTGCCCCATGTGCAAAAACATTCTTCACTACAAAAGGGCTAGTCCACCTTGACCGAAGTTTCCTTTGATACTTATGGAGTCTAGAATCATATAAGAACATTCGATCATTAGACTTAAATGTTTTTCACAAAATATTTTTATCATGAAATAATTTTATTTTAGCCTTATAGATTTGAGAGTTTTCGTAAGCATTATTTCTCAACTCCTCTAACTCAGTCAACTGAAATTTTCTAAGCTTAACTGCTTCTCCCATGTCAAAATTGAAATGCTTAATGGCCCAATAAGCTCGATGCTTGAGCTCTGTAACACCCGAAATTTGCTAATTTACAGTAATAACAGAATTGTAGTGTTTTGTGATTTCTACGTGCTGTAAAATTATTTTGACAATTTTGTGATTGTATTTGATTATTTTGTGTGATTTACTATGGGATAGGAAAATAATAATTTTCTAGCCGAGAAAAATCTTTACGCATTTATTCGGATCCGGGGGATCTTACTAAACTCAATTCTGATAGATGCGTGTCATAATCTTTTAATTTTTAAAATTTATCTGTAAAAAATATTTTTATTATTATTTTATTATCCAGTGGATGATACCTATTGACTTATGACCAGTAGCTTCTGTCTAGTGGACAATAGGAACCGGTAAAGTCTTGAGACTTACTGATAATGAACCAATAGGAACCAAGTCCACTTTCTAACTTGAAAGTCTTTAAACCAATAGAAACTAGTCAATGTTAGTAGCTTGACACTTTCTAAACCAATAAGATGTAGTCAATTTTGATGGTTGGACTAGTTACATAAAAACTAGAAAATTTAACTAAGTTAGCCTAAATTTAACTAAGTTATTCTAAGAAGCTTAGGAAGTAACTAAATAGAAGTAAACCTAGTTATCTACTCTTTGAAGCCTAGTTACAAGAAGGTTCTACCATGTTCTAGAATAGATGACAAACATCAATGTAACTAGATACTTAGCAAAGTAACTAAATAGTTAGTTAATGAACTAAGTAAACTAACTAGATTCACTTAAAACTAATTAAGAAACCAATTGAACCAAGAACTTGGTTTGCTTCTTCTTGGAGTCCCATGGCCACTTGGTGGTTCTAGGACCTTAATGAGGAAGCTTGGTAGTTAAGGCTTGAAAACTCCACCCTAGATTCAATCTAAGGCCAATAGGAAGTCTTGGATGGTCAAACAAAGTGGCCACCTCCTTTGGTGAGTTCCACGACCATCATTAAAGGAAAACCAAGTGTTTTCACTTCATTCTTCACCTTAACTAAGTCTAAGAAGCCTATTCTCCCTAATCTTTCTCTTACAAAAATGAAAAACTCCATTGTTGCTCTTTGAAGAGCTCTTGGCAGCCACACCATTTACCAACCTCCACTCACCTATAATTTTATCCAACATCATTTCCTAAACCTAAATACCATTCTAAACATCTTTCATGTTGTGAGTTTCTTCAAAATCATTCATCTTGAGCTTGGAAAACAAGCTTGAAGTTTCAATTCAAAGAGGTAAAGACTTTGTTTTTGACTCAAAGTTAGGTTCTTATTTTCTCTAAGCCATGATTGATCCATGGTTCTTCTTAGTCAAAGCTTAGTTTATGATTTGTGCTTTGTTTAAGCTTGATAGGATTTTTCTTGGAGCTACGCGAAATTCCTAGTAGAAAGATCCAAGAAGAGTTTGATCTTCTTTAAGGTTAGAGGGAGATTTATCTCACCAACCAAGTATGGTGGTGAGAGGTGAAATTGTTTGTGATGGATGGTGGATCCATGTGAGGATTCCTCTCCATGGTTGTGTAACTTATTTGTAGATGTTTATGTGCTTTGATTTATTTATTTATGCTTTGTATGCTTTGCATGATTTACTATTTTTTATGGTATGCTTATGATATGTATGATGTGAATATATTATGTATGCTATGATAGTTGTGAATAAGGAAAATAATTTTGGTTCCAATGACCAAGAGGCTCACGACCTTAACACCTCAAAATAGGTGTTTCCAAATTAAGATTTTCATGAATGGTAAAATTGGATGATTAGAAGAAAAAGGAAAAGAAAAGATATGATAGTTCCGATGACCATGTAGCTACAATTTTTGAAGGTTTGAAATGGTTTAACTTTATGTTAATTATGATTTAGAAATGCAAAGTTAATTGATTTAGTACAAGAAATTAATAAAAGGATTTAAGAAATGAAAGCAAAATACTTTTTCACTTGAGAGATGAAGATTTCGTTTATGAAAGGAAAAGAAAGGTTGAAAATGTTTGAACCTCAACTTGATTTAAAGAGAACTAATTTTTTTGAATTAATCTAATCATTATGGTGATTACGTTGGTAACTTGAAATTTACTAACGTATAGCTCACTTATTGGGTCGTTAGGAAATTTTAAGTGAGAAAATATGAAAAAGGAAAGTAAGAAATGATATAAATTTTTAGAATGGCTAAAATGAGGTTTAAAAGGTTGAGAAATATTTTATGTAGTTGAAAAATGGAAAAAATGCTTTACGTAACTTAAAAATGTGATTTTTAAGCTACGCGATTTCAAAAATGATGAAAAATCGCTACGCGAATTAGAAAACGTTTAAATATTTTTACGTGATTGAGAAAGTATTGAAAAATCAATATGCGATTTTGAAAACGCGACAAAAATGTTACGCGATTGTGAAAATGCAACAAAAATATTGTCCAACTGAGAAAACGTAGTAAAATGTTTACGTAGTTGAAAATACAGTATAGATACTGTTGGGCCAGTGTGTGGATCCTGTATATGAGATTATGAATTAGGATTGAGAATGGTTTGTATGCATTGAGCATGCATCAGAAAAGTTCGATGGACTATGATAAGGCCAATGGCCTAGGAGAGAGCTACACCTCTTGAGTGGGTACGATATGCGTAGTGTAGGTCACTTGTTAACCTTGGGGGCGTTGGGGTGCAGGTTGTCCATAATAGGCAGTTGGTAGCTCTTCTATACCGTGGATTAGTCCGATGCAACACATCGACGATTTGGACCGAGACACTATTCTTAATCAAGATCTGGTAAAGACTATCGTGTATATGCTAGATGTGCAAACACTTATGAGAATTGTGGCACGTGGTCTGAGGCATGTTGGTACAGACAGATCTTTTGGATCAATCTCTCTGACCTGAGTTTAGCTCCATGGAGTAGGAAAATGAGTCAGTGAGCATATGCATAACTTGAACATGTTTGAATATTTAATGATATATTATCTGTCGAATGTTGACGAATGTTGAATGGAATGATTATGTTATTGTTTATTATATCTGTATCATTGAATGATATATCTGTATGATGTATTGTCTGTGTTATCTCTATGCTACCATGTTGGTATTGGTGTAGATAATCTCACCTCTTTGTATGCCTATTCTTGTATTATATTGATATTTGGTAAAGATGCTGAGCAAAGAATTGAGCAAGAAGGCAAAGAGGACCAGATTCCTACTGAGGAAGCTGAGTTCCGATTTGATGGCAACCCGATCAAGTTTCTTTAGGTATGTGAGGTTGCAGTTTCATGGAGAAGCTGGTGCATGGCGTATTAGTCCCAATGAGGAGGGACTTATCTATCAGGGACATCTGACAGTTAATATGAGTAGGATCTTTCATGGAGATCCTTTCTTTTCTGTTACTATATATGTACATGTAGAATTTTCATTATTTATTAGGCAATATTGGGGCGGTCGTTACCATGTCCCAACAGAGATCAGCATTGTACTGTCTGCTCGGACACCAGTCCGTAGGACGACACATCAAATTGGATTCCTACCTTCTGAGAAATTTGAGGCTGATGCCGAGGAGGACCCGTCTGAGAGTTCTGCTGTCTAGGTGTACTTAGGCCAGTATAGTAATATAGAAATGTTTAAATACTTTTGAGAACTTGGTCTGTATATAAATAAGTTTGACAGTACTTATGTAATATATATGATGTAAATTATTTGTGATGATGTTTAATATTTTATTTTCTACTAAGTTTATCTTATCGATATCAAGAAATTTTACAACTCGTATTTTGATTAAATAATATATTTTTAACTTGGCAAGTAATTCGGTAATAATTAATATAAAATGTGATACCCTACAGTGGGTGTTACAAGCTCCATAGGTAAGTGGCAAGGCTTTCCAAAAACTAGTCTATAAGGTAACATGCCTAAGGGAGTTTTGAAAGTTGTACGGTAGGCTCAAAGTGCATCCACTAGTCTCAAAGACCAATCTTTGCGATCTGGGTTGATCGTTTTCTCTAAAATTTGCTTAATCTCCTTATTTGCAAGTTCTACTTGTTCACTTGTCTAGGGGTGGTATGCAATAGAAATTTTATGTACCACCCTATATTTCTTCATCAAAGCCTCAAAAGAACGATTACAAAAATGTGTGCCCTGGTCACTAATGATAGCATGTGGTATACTAACTCGAGATAACACATTCTCTTTGAGAAATTTAATTACCATCCTATCATCATTGCTCCTACAAGATGTTACTTCCTTTTATTTTGACACATAATCTAATGCCACAATAATATATTAATATCCAAAAGAATGAGGAAATGTTATCATAAAATCAATGCTCCAACAATAAAAAATTTCAATCACTAAAATTGGGTTTAAGGGCATCATATTCCGACGGGGCATAACTCCTAACTTTTGGCACTTTTCACATGAGTGACAATAATTGGTTGCATCCATAAATAAGGTGGGCCAATAAAATCCACACTGCAAAATTTTAGTAGCGATTTTCTTCATTGAAAAGTTGCCCTCACAAGCTTGGGAATGACAAAATTCCAAGACGCTAGCAATCTCTTCATCAGGGATGCAACGCCTTAAAATTTGATCAGGGCAGTATTTGAAAAGAAAATGGTCATCCCAATAGAAATTACGTACCTCAATCATGAACTTCCTCTTATCCTGAGTGCTCCAATCCATTGGTATTTCATCTGTAGTCAAATAATTCATAATATGAGCAAACCATGATAGAGAAGTAACAAAAAATAAATGCCCATCTGGAAAATCATTTCTAATTGACAAGTGATCAAAAGTGTCTTCAAATGTGAACCTTGAGAGATGGTCAGCCACTATGTTCTCCACTCCTTTCTTGTAATTTAATGGTGATGTCAAATTCCTGTAAAAGTAAAATCCATCGTATTAGTCGCGTCTTAGCATCTTTCTTTGTAAGAAGGTACTTAAGGGTTGCATGATATGTGAAAATAATAATATAAGAACTAATCAAGTAAGCGCGAAACTTATCCAAAGCAACTACTACAGCTAGCAACTCCTTTTCAATGGTGGAGTAATACATCTGAGCACTATTTAGAGTTCTACTAGCATAGTAAATGACAAAAGGCTTCCTCTCCCTTTGCTGTCCAAGAACAACACCTACAGCAAAATCACTAGCATCACACATGATCTTGAAAGGTCAAGTCCAACCAGGTGGCTGCATAATTGGTGCTGAGGTAAGCTTGGCAATTAGCATTTTAAAGGCCCCTTGACAAGCTTGTGTCCATTCAAATGGGTCATTTTTAGCTAAGAGGTCACATAGTGGTCTAGATATAGCGGAAAAATTCTGTATGAACCTCCTATAAAACCCCGCATGACCAAGAAAAGATCTTACATCCTTTAATGTCCTAGGTGTAGGTAACTTAGAGATTAATTCGATCTTAGATTGATCAACCTCTATTCCCGTAGAAGAAATAATATGCCCTAAGACAATACCTAAAGGAACCATGAAATGATATTTTTCTCAATTCAAAACTAATTCCTTCTCCTCATAACGAATCAACATCATCTCTAAATTCAATGAGCATTCATTAAAAGAAGATCCAAAAACAGTCAAGTTATCCATAAAATCTTCCATGCAATTTTCAATCATGTTACTAAAAATACTCATCATGCAACATTAAAAAGTAGCGGGTGCGTTACACAATCCAAATGACATTCTACGAAAAGCATAAGTACCAAAAGGACAAGTGAAAGTGGTTTTATCCAAGTCTTCTAACGCAATTTCAATTTGATAATAACCAGAATAACCACCCAAGAAACAATAGAAAGGATGACTAGACACAAGCTCAAGAATTTGATCAATAAAATGGAGAGGAAAATGGTCTTTCTGGGTGGCAACATTCAACTTTCTATAATCAATGCACATCTACCACCCAATCACAAGTTTTGTAATGACTAACTCTCCCAAGTCATTCTTTAACATAGTAACACATGACTTTTTAGGAGCAACTTGTGTAGGGCTTGCCCATTTACTATCAGTAATAGGATATATGATTCTTGTATCTAATAATTTCAACACTTCATTCTTCACCACTTCTTTCATAATGAGATCAAGCCTACGTTGGGGGTCTCTATGAGGGATAGTTCTATTAGTCATGATGAACATCACCCAAGAGGGGGGTAAATTGGGTGATAACAACTTTTTAAAGCAATTTTGAGAAATTACACATTTTGATATTTTCAATTAACACAAGCATCGGAATAAGTCTAACAAAGATACAAGTATTATAGATTACTCAAGTACAACTTAAGTTATGAGATAAATCAAGCAAATAAGCTAGATATCAAGTTCTTAAAATCAAAACATTAATATGACAAGATATGCAATAAATGAATATATTGCACCAAATATTTAGGTTAAATAGTGTAGGGAAGAGAGAATCAAACTCAAGAATTTATCCTAATTTAGCCACCAACTACTTGTGGCCTACATCAAATCCCCAAGCTTAACTTGAGATTTTTTTCATTATCTCTTAGACTTCATGGGTGCTAGGAAAACTTTTATATAAACAAGAGCACTCCTCACACCTTGGGCTCCTCCACCCTTGTACTAGAGCCTCCAATTCTTCAAGCTTCACAAGTACTTGAAAAACCTTTACAAACATTGAGCCCTTCTTACACTTCAAGGACCATCCACCTCTATGTGTGGAAGTCTATTTGTTTCCTAAAGGGATCATCTACCCTCACAAGTATTTATAACAAATATTACAACATACACTCTCTCAAAGAGTAGATACACAACTTGAAGAACAAAGGAATAGAAGGATTTCATAATGAAGAGCTAAAAATATGATTTTGAAGATTCAAGGATTAAATCAAGTGTTCAAGAGTTTCTAAAAATGTAAATGCTTCAATCTACACTTATTTATAGAGCTCAAGTGGTAAAATAGTCGTTGGTAGTGTTTAGAAATGATTTTTTTTATAAAAACTAGTCGTTTATAGTTGTTGGGAGTGCCTATGAGCTCGTGGTAATCAATTACCAAGAGGTGGTAATCGATTACCAAGCTCTTAGAATACAATCGGGGATTTCTAGGCAAGTGGTAATCAATTACCAGACTTTGGTAATCAATTACCAAGCTTCTGTTTGCTAAAAACGTGTTTTACAACATTCTGATACTTGGAAAATGACTTTAAACACTCATAACTTCTTCATTTTTCATTCGTATTAAGTAAATGACCACTCATTAGAAAGATCTTTGAGTATATTTTCACATGAAACAAGGTTTAGACAAAACACAAAGTATTTTAAAAGTTATGATCAAAATAGTAACAAAATGTCAATTTTTCAAAACTCAAACTTGACTATTTTTCATAGTTTTTAACTACTATCATGACTAGCTTTTCAAAACATGTTTGTTGGGCATTTTAGCATGTAAGAACCATTTGTAAAAATTTTAAAACTTATTTGAGCTCTTTTCTTGTAAAACATCTATCTTTACATAGAAGAAAACCTAAAAAGAAAATATACCAATTTTAGTCCTTAGGCTTCTTGATGTAATCCAAGCATCCAAAAATTTCTTCTCTTCAAATCTTGTAAATGCTTGGAGCATGTTATCATTCTCATTCTTCTTGAGTTGAGCATAATTGTGATCTTTTTCTTTATTTTTGCAAAGCTCACTTTTGGTACTTGGACTATTCTACAAAGTATTATTTACTTAAACAAACATAGTTAGTCCAAATTCATAATTCAATATCTCCATATGCATAATTTGTAAATTTATAACTCTAGTTAGTCTAACATACATATAAGACTTTCATAGACATATCTAAATAAAACATTTATCAAATACTAATAGATATGCTCTATATAGGATGCAACAAAGAATCCTGTGCACATTTTCATTTAAATAGAGTCAAATCTAATAATAATTTAACGAGAAATGATTTATCCTCCTACCCAATCCTCCTACTAATCTTCCTAATTACTAAATGAAGAAAATATTGAATGTTTTTTATGTTCCCAAGAAATTAGATGGATTTACTTTTTCATTTAATACTTTCTTCATTTAGTATTAGGATGATTATTAGGATGATGGGGTAGGAGGATATAACATTACTCTAATTTAATATCATTCATGTAACATATTATTGGATATATCGTATAAAAGGTGCTATAAAGAATATGCATGATTCTTATATGAACTATAATAAGATGGAGTACATGATCATGCATGATCTAATATAATCTATAAAGCATATATATGTAGCATAAACATAATTCTTTTTGTCTTGTATTTGTCATTATCAAAACTTAACAGATTAAACTATTGGGACAAACTTGTAATAACCTAATACTTGCACCCTAGTATATCTGACATATACCTGGATAAACAATATCAATTTTGCTACTTCTAACTAAACATTAACTAATCCATAATATCTAAACAAATCATTATGGAGAGTCATATCTAAAAGTCATACACATATATACAACTTTTACATCCTCAAAGTAAATATAAATAATTACATAAGCTTTGAACTAAAAACATAAACTAAACTATTCTAATTCTTCTGTTTTCTTCATCTTCTTACCTTCTTGTAGGGCTTTAACCTTGATTTACATGGAAACACAGCAAGGTGAGAAATAATAATTCTCAGTATAAGTAACCAATACCAGCATTTAAACATTTGTACTGAATGAATGAAATCTGAAAATAAACATACTATCGATATTAAACAAATGTCTACACAAATGTAAAGTATCAAAAGTCTCCTTATGGCTCGACTTTACTCATTAAAGTGGGCATACTATTCTAACTTCTCTGATCTAGTTATTCATCAACATGATATAAGTACTGAGCAAATATCAATTTACAATGAATAATACTACTAGCATTAGAACATTCACATTGAGGCTCTATGTGAACATTCATCTAGCCATCTCATAATCCAATATTAAACACATACTTATAATTTAAATAGTCTCATGAATTGTATTTCTTTATATTTATCTGAGTAAAATAAACTAAATAGCCCTTAAACTGTCTGATGATGAGTGAACTATTCCATATACTAATACCATAACATCATATCTGATGATGAGTGGACTGTTCCATGTACTACTTCCACAATATCAAACTAGAAGCTCATCCTTTGCCTGGCATAGGATAGCTCATCCTTATCCTAGCATTCCACCGCCTAGCTTAGGACATAACTAGTCCATAGCCTAGCATAGGATATGCTCATCCACCGCCTAGCTTAGGATATAACTAATTCATAGCCTTGCATAGGATATGGTCATCCACTGCCTAGCTTAGGACATAACTAGTCTGCAGCCTAGCATAGGACATGCTCATCCATCGCCTGGCTTAGGACATAACAAGTCCACAACCTAGCATAGGACATGCTCATCCACTGCCTAGCTTAGGATATAACTAGTTCATAACCTAGCATAAGATATGCTTATCCACTGCCTGACTTAGGACATAACTTGTCCACAACCTAGCTTAGGATATGCTCATTCACCGCCTGGCTTAGGACGTAACTGATTACAACTCCATCTTTAGCAAAGTGCTTTTCTCACTCCTTTGCCAGGTCAAGGGGCTTGCCTCACTCCCTCAGTTAGGAATTGTGTTAAACTATGGATCAATCTTAACTCTTACCAATTGGGTCCTATAGCACTCAACTCTTACCATATAGGTCCTATGGCACTCAACGCTTGTCAATTAGGGCCTATGGCGCTCAACTCTTGCCAATTAGACTCTATAGTGCTCAACTCTTGCTAACTAGGCCCTATGTCGCTCAATTATTAACAATTAGGCCTTATGTCACTCAATTCTTGACAACTAGGCCCTATGGTGCTTAACTATTGCCAACTAGTTCCTATGGTACTCAACTATTGTCAATTAGGCTCTATGACGCTCAACTCTTGCCAATTAGGCCCTATGGCACTCAAACCATACCCAAAACACCTCAAATCTTGCCTAAAAAGGTTGATTTTCAAGATTGCACCATATGTGCATCATAACTTTAAAAATTCTAAAATTTTATGAGCTTATAGCTTTCTCTCATATCTTTCCAATGCCATAAACCTTGCTTTATTTGGTTAAGTGTAGCCAAAGTTATGAGATATTTTACAGAGGCCAAAATAGGGCATTCTCTGATTTACCCGATTCTATCCTGACTTTAAACTAAAAATAGGAAAAATCTAAAATTTTACAAGTAAGAAGCCTTAAATGTTAGCTTCAAAATGGAACTGGTTTCATGTCAATATGACAACAGAGCAAGAAATTATGCAATTTGGTTTACTGGTTGCGAGAATGTATTTTCTGCAGAATCTGTCTCAGATTCAAATAGAAACTGGCGTTGATTGGCTTTCTATAAAATTCTGAAATTTTTACCACGTGAAGCCTTATGTCTTAGCTTTCAAATGGCATTGAAATCAGGTCAATATGATGTCTGTAACTCAAGTTATGCAACAAACATCACTGACTACTCACTAGATTCTGCAGAATTCTGCATAATCCGAGAATAGTTCCTTTGAAACAATTCTCACTTCCAATCATTCAAGATCAGTTTCTATATGATTTCAAATAGAAATCTAGGCCTCTAAACTTGTTGTAACCCTTTTACAACCTATTGATTCACTTAGGCATAAATTTAGGTTTAAAAATACCTTAACTTCAATTCATTTCTCAAGTTCCTCATGAACCAAAAATGGTTTGGCTTAAGCCATAAATGGTCATCTAGCACTTACTAAGCTAAAAACATCCTAACTTAGTACTTGGAATCAAGAACTAAGTTAAGAACTTAGATTTGACTCTCCAAATCCTTTTTTCTACTCATAACCCTATGTTCATGCAAGATGAACCAAAAGGGGAAAAATGAATAGAAACTCCACTACAAGCTAGAAAACACTCAAACTCAATTCTTGAAACCAAGAATCAAGCTAATTTGCATCTCAAATCTATTTCTCTCTTCTCATACAACCTTGTTCCATACAAGATGAAACAAAAGGAAAAGATGAGAAAGAAGCTCCCCTACCTCTTGTAGACAACTTGATTTTCTCCTCTTCCTCTCCTTTCTCTCTTTTCTTTCAGTGCTCTTCTTCCTCTGTTTTCTATTTTTTTCAACCAAGAGAATGAGGGAAAAGAGAGAAATAAGAGACAAGGGCAAACTTATCTTTTTTACATTTTGTTGTAACTTCTTGATTTGTTAAGAATGCTTAAATCTTACCAAATCAAGTTTTCTAACTTTCAACAGATTTAAAATAAATCCTAAGATTCATAAAAAATCATGTTTCACCATTTCTCTATTTTTTCATATCTGTTTAGGGTCAATCCGACATTAAAAACATAACTAGTATGC
Source organism: Ormosia emarginata (assembly GCA_029884605.1). Classification (NCBI taxonomy): domain Eukaryota; kingdom Viridiplantae; phylum Streptophyta; class Magnoliopsida; order Fabales; family Fabaceae; genus Ormosia; species Ormosia emarginata. The sequence continues at coordinate 37,963,187 of JAQQTP010000074.1, read as the reverse complement.
TTAAAAATGCCAAACGAACTCTGTGATTACGATGCGACAATGAAAGTAAGTTTTGATGATAACAAACATGAAGATGATGAGAAGACCAAGTTCAAGATCTTCAAGATTAGCTTTAGGACTTAGGATCTCTCTTATACAGAGTTCTTATAGGATATCTCATTATTTGTTTTTAAAAGATCTAAAAATTAGTTTCTTACAAACTAAATTAAAGTTTTAATATGGTTTTGAAAAATCAAAGAGTTTGTAGAAATTCAGAAATCACTTGGTCTGTTTCTAAAGTTTTCAAATGGCTTTTCAAACAGAGGTATTCGAATACCCTCTTAAGGCATTCAAATAACCAGCCCCTTCTTCCATATGTTTTCATGTTTTTATAACAGAGGTATTCGAATACCCTTGTAGGTATTCGAATAACATTTTTCTAAACAGTTTTTAAAATGTGTTTAAAATAGAGGTATTCAAATACTCCTTTGTGGTATTTGAATAACTTGTCTTTAAACTATTTTTTTATAAGAAATGAAATCAGTGGTATTCGAATATCCCATGATGGTATTTGAATAACCCACGAAACTCTATTCTGTATTTTGAATTTTAACGTAAATGTTTGGCATTAATTATCACATGAAATGCATCCAACGGGCATTTGTGCTCAAAGGCTCTATAAATAGAGACTGTGGGTCACTTCTGCAGGTCCCAGACATTCTAAAATTATTTTGCCTGTGTTAAAATATGGTCTACAAATTTCTCTCTTATTCTCTGTGTTCTTCTGCTAAAATTCTGAGATATCCTTAAAGAACTCTATAACACTTCAATTTGTGATAATTACTCTTTGTGAGAGTTTATTTTTCATTTATTTTCTACTGTATTTCTGAGAGGGTGAGGTATCCCTCAAAGGCTTTGTAACAAGGGTGAGGTATCCCTTGAAGGTTTGTGTAAGGGTGAGGTATCCCTAACAGTTTGAGGCTTTACCACAAGGGTAGAGTTTTCTTGTGTGTGAAAAATGCTCTTAATTGTAAAGGTCGCAAGCACCTGCTTTAAGCTTGTCTTGAATAGTGAAAAATCTTGAACTGTGTTTCGGAGACTGGACGTAGGCCACAAGTGGTTAGTGGTCAAACCAAGATAAATATCGTGTCTGCTTTTCTTATCCTTACTCTTTTATTATCTGTATTCAATTTATTACTTTGTGCAATTTATTTATTGGTTGTTCTTCCTCTCTTCTTTTATCTTCTCGCCCTCTTAATCTTTCTAATTTAGCATATTTAATTTATTTACCCTTTTTGCGAAAAGCTTTTAATACTCAATTCACCTCCCTCTTGAGTACTAGAAGCCACTTGGTAATAAGTGGTATCAGAGCTAGACTCTTATATTAAGAGCTTAGCCGCTTTAAGAGAACATAGCTTCCTCAAATGGCTTTTCAGAGGGATCTTCCATAAATCGACCACCCTTTTTCAATGGGATGGTTACGCATATTGTTAGGAAAGAATAAAAATCTTCATCGAAGCTATTGATCTAGATGTGTGGGATGCTGTCAAAAACGGCGCATTTATACCTACACGAGTAATCGATGGTGTAAAAACTGAGACACCTAGAAGTGATTAGTCTGATGATGATAAAAGGAAAGTTCAACATAATTTAAAAGCCAAAAACATTATTACCACTGCCTTGGGGCATGATGAATTTTTCAGAATGTCAAACTGTAAAATTGCAAAAGAGATGTGGGACACTTTACAAGTTACCCATGAGGGTACTAGTGAAGTTAAGAGGTCAAGAATCAATTCTCTTACTCGTGAATATGAATTATTTAGAATGAACTAAGGAGAAAGCATTCAAGAAATGTAAAAGAGGTTCACCCACATTGTAAATCATCTTGCATCTTTAAGAAAGAATTTTTCTAACGAAGATTTAATTAACAAAGTGCTAAGATGTTTGAGCAGGATTTGGCAACCGAAGGTTACAGTCATATCAGAATCAAGAGACTTGTCGACTATAACATTAGCTACTCTTTTTGGAAAACTCCATGAACATGAACTGGAGCTGAATAGACTAAGCCAAAGTGAAGAAAGTGATAAGAAGAAGAAAGGCATAGCTCTCAAAGCCACTGCCTCAGCAATTGATGAAGATGATGATGAGGATGGAGAAAGCACCGAAAATATTGAACTAAATGAAGAAAACCTTAGCCTTATGGTTAAGAAATTCGATAAGTTTCTCTGAAAGAAGGGAAACTAAAGAAGACCACCTTTTCCACCAAAGAAAACTCATCATAAAAGAGAATGAACAACTTCAGCTCCAACTTGCTACGAGTGTGGAAAATCTAGACACATGAAAATGGAGTGTCCAATTTACCAAAAGAAGATAGAAAAATTTGAAAAGAAACCCTTCAAGGAAAGAAAGGGAAGAAGAGCCTACATAGGATGGGATGACAACGACATGGACTTAACTGATAGTTCAGATAACGAAGAAGCCCATCTATGTCTTATGGCCAAAGAAGAAGAAGAAGAACAAAGCGACAATGAGGTAAATTATGATTTATTGCCTTCTTATAATGAATTACAAGATGTCTTTGAAGAACTACCTAATGAATCACCAAGGCTCACTAAATTAATATCTTCTTCTAAGAAAACAATTTCTTCTCTAAAAAATCGAATTCTTATCGTAAATAAAGAAATTGAAGAATTAAAAATTAAAAATGAAACTTTGGGAATTATTGATGCATGCACATCTCATTCTTCACATACTTCTACTTCTTCTTCTTGTTCTTCATGTCATATACTCGAAAAAGAAATTGAAGATTTAAAGAACACCCTTGTAAAATTCACCTTTGGAAGAGATAATTTAAATATCATATTAGGAAAACAAAGGGTTGTTTTTGAAAAAGCTGGAATTGGTTATAACTCGAAAAATCAGCATAAATCTTATAAATATTTCTTTATCTATTCAGGTACTTCTAGTAGGCCATTTATTAAATGTTTCTATTGTGGGAAAAAGGGTCATAGCGCATCAACTTATAATGTAAGGAAAAATATTAATACAAAGGTTGGAACAAAAATGGTTTGGGTTTCTAAGGGAACAATACCCACAACTAATGTTCAAGGACCCAAGAAAATTTAGGTACCAAAGGTTAAAAATTAAATTTGTGTTGTAGGTGTGCTTGAAGGCAAAGAGCTCAAATTGGTACCTCGATAGTGGATGCTCCAAGCACATGACCAGAGACAACTCAAAATTCTCTTTCCTTGCTCCCAAAACTCATGGACATGTAACATATGGAGATAACAATAAAGGAAAGATTCTTAGAGTTGGCAAAGTCGGTAAGAATCCTAACTCCTCTATTGATAATGTATTGCTTGTCGAATGATTGAAACATAACTTGCTTAGTATTAGTCAATTATGTGATAAAGGAAATAGAGTTATATTTAGTTCAAATTGTTGCATAATTGAAGATAAAAATGACAAGCATGTTAAGTTTATTGGTCATAGAGTTAACAATATTTATATGATTAGTCTTGATGATATATCTTCAAATGATGTGAAATATTTTTTAAGTAAGGAAGATGAGTCTTGGTTATGGCATAGGAGAATTTCTCACATTCACATGGACCACTTAAAAAAGTTAGTTTCTAAAGAACTAGTAATTGGACTACCCAAGCTCAAATTTAAAAAAGATAAATTATGTGATGCATGTCAAAAGGAAAAATAAGTAAAGGTCTCTTTTAAAGGCAAAAACATTGTTTCAACTACTAGACCTTTGCAACTTTTGCACATTCATCTTTTTAGACCATCTAGAACTATGAGCTTTGGTGGAAATTATTATGCGTTGGTGATTGTGGACGATTTTTCTAGATTCACATGGACCTTATTTCTTTCTCACAAAAATGAAGCATTTCTAGCTTTTAAGAAACTCGCCAAAGTTATCCAAAATGAAAAAGGTTTTTCTATGACATCCATAAGAACTGACCATGGTTGTGAATTTGAAAATCATGTTTTTGAAACTTTTTGTAATGAACATGGCATTGAGCATAATTTTTCTGCCCCTAGAACTCCATAATAAAATACAGTTGTAGAAAGGAAAAATCGATCTTTGGAAGAAATGGCAAGAACTATGCTCAATGAGGCTTCTCTTCCTAAGTATTTTTGGGCAGATGCGATAAATACTGCGTGTTATGTAATGAATAAAGCCATTATAAGGCCGATTTTAAAGAAAACCCCATATGAGTTATACAAGGGAAGAAAGCCAAATGTCTCACATTTTCATGTCTTTGGATGTAAATGTTTTGTTTTGAATAATAAAAAGGATAACTTAGGAAAGTTTGATGCTAAGTCTGATGAAGGTATATTTCTAGGTTATTCTATTCATAGCAAAGCTTTTAGAATTTATAATAAAAGAACTATGACAACTGAAGAATCCATTCATGTTGCATTTGATGAAACTAATCCAAATGGATCGAGAAAGGAGTTTGTTGTTGATGATGTTGCAGAAGCTTTGGCGAAATCACATTTGGACAACCAATAAGAAAGGAAACAAGAAGAGGAATCTCCCAATCAAGAAGAATCACAAGTCATGGACCTTCCTAAAGAATGGAGGACATCAACACACCATCCTCTTGACTCCGTGATAGGTGATATCTCAAAAGGGGTAATTACTAGGAACTATCTTAGAAATGCATGTAATCACTTAGCCTTTGTTTCTCAAATTGAACCTAAGGATATAATTGAAGCATTTGATGATGAACATTGGATCTTAGCTATGCAAGAAGAATTAAATCAATTTGAAAGAAACCAAGTCTGGGAATTAGTTCCTAGACCTAATAATCATCCTATAATTGGTACTAAATAGGTTTTTAGAAACAAACTTGATGAAAATGGCTTGATAACAAGAAATAAAGCTAGATTAGTTGCAAAAGGTTATAATCAAGAAGAAGGAATAGACATGAAGAAACCTATGCACCTGTAGCTAGATTAGAAGTCATTAGAATGTTACTTGCATATGCTTGCATCATGGATTTCAAGTTATATCAAATGGATGATAAAAGTACTTTTCTAAATGGTTTTATTCAAGAGGAGGTATATGTTGAATAACTTCTAGGTTTTGAAAATCATGAACTACCCAATCATGTTTTTAAACTCAAAAAGGCCTTGTATGGCTTAAAACAAGTTCTTAGAGCTTGGTATGAAAGGTTGAGTAAGTTTCTTTTAGAAAATGGTTTTTCAAGAGGAAAAGTCAATACTACGTTTTTTATCAAAAACAAAAAGCATGATATTCTCCTTGTACAAATATATGTGGATGACATTATCTTTGGAGCTACTAATGAATCCCTTTGCAAGGATTTTGCTAAGTCAATGCTGAATGAATTTGAAATGTCAATGATGGGAGAACTTAACTTCTTCCTCGAACTTCAAATTAAACAAACAAAAGAAGGGACATTCATAAGTCAAACTAAATACTGCAAGGAACTGCTCAAAAGGTTCGAAATGGACAATGCTAAGCACATGGCTACACCAATGGGCACGTCGTGCTATTTGGATAAAGATGAAGGAGGTAAATCCCTAGAAATAACGAAATACAGAGGTATGATTGAATCTCTTCTTTATCTTACTGCTAGTAGGCCAGATATTATGTTTAGTGTTTGCATGTGTGCTAGATATCAAGCTAATCCTAAGGAATCTCATTTAAGTGCTGTTAAAAGAATAATGAAATACCTAGTAGGCACTTCACAAATGGGTTTGTGGTACCCTAAGGGTGCCTCATGTAGCCTAATAGGATATTCTGATTCTAATTTTGCGGGATGCAAAATGGATAGGAAAAATACTAGTGGGACATGCCACTTGCTTGGTAGTTCTTTAGTTTCTTAGCATAGCAAGAAACAAAATAGTGTGGCTTTGTCTACCGCTGAAGCTGAATATGTTGTAGCCGGGAGTTATTGTGCTCAGATTTTATGAATGAAGCAATAACTTCTAGACTATGGTCTTCAGCTTGATCACATCCCGACAAGATATGATAACACTAGTGCAATAAACCTCTCTAAGAATCCCATTTTGCATTCTAGAACAAAGCATATAGAGATAAGACATCATTTTATTAGAGATCATGTACAAAAAGAGGGCTGCATTCTTGAATTTGTTGAAACATCTAAGCAACTTGCAGATATTTTCACTAAACCCCTAGCAAAAGAAGCATTCTTTTATATCAGAGGAGAATTGGACATAATTGATCAATCCAACATATAAATTGCTTGTAATTATTTACTTAATTATGTTTTTATCCTCTTGAATTGTTACTGACTTGAGCATCAAAGATATCCCGAAATCTTTTTTTTGCAGGTACTCCATCAAAAGGTAAGCTTTCGTATCTCAAATATACTTTTCTAGATATAAAATATGATTTTTTCTGTTTAAGTTATTCGAATACCTTCATATGGTATTCGAATACCATTACTTTGTACGTTCAGAATTTGTTCTTCTCTGATAGGTCTATTCGAATACCATCATAAGGTATTCGAATACCATATATCAGTACAGTAATATTATAAGCTGGTGTATTCGAATAACTCAACAAGTATTCGAATAACTAGAGACACATTCTTATCAGTGTTGTTCACATGCTCTCTGGAGTATTCAAATAGCCTTCAAGGTATTCGAATACTTGCTCTCTCTTGCTCATATTTCCATGATGGGTATTCGAATACAGTAAGAAGTATTCAAATAACCCATGGCTGGCAACCAAGCCAAAATGGCCTAGGTATTCGAATAACTGAGTAGGTATTCAAATACCTTCTATCAGAAGGGTGCGTCTTTTGGTCTATCCCAACTGTCCTATTCGAATACCTCACACGGTATTCGAATACCTTTGGGGATTCTTTATATATCCCCCTTCGTATCCATTCTTTATTCGAATACCATTCTCCTTTTTCTCTCTGTTTCAAACTCTTCTGATTTCCCTCTTCTCTTCATACCCTCCATTTTCCTCTCATATTTCACTTTCGTTCCAGCCACCACCTTCGTTACCATCTCTTCCATCTCACTTCCACCAATGGGTTCTTCCTCTTCTCACCCTAAACACCCTCGCACGAAGACGGCTTAATGCAACAACCCGTTGGACCTTCGAAGACTCTCCTCCAACGAGCAAGAGCTTGGGCACTTCATTACACACTTTTGGGAGCGCAACCTCATGCAACCGAAGTACCTCGACTTGGGGTTCTTCCAAAGAGAAGGTGGTTTTGACTTCCTGAACCAGCTAAACCACCAAGGCATTCTTCGGTTTTGTTCTTACAAAGCCATTCTATATCCCGACTTGGTCAAAATATTCTATTGCAACCTGAAAATTAAAGGTCAGGAGCTACACTCGGATGTCTGCGATCAACATATTGTGATCACATCCGACGATTAGGTTTAGATGTTTGGGTTGCAGTCCACTGGCCGCAACATTAAAGAAGATGAAGAAACACTCCTCCAAGACTTCAACAAGAACAGAGCGATTGAAGATGTTCTAAGGCCTGGGCTGGCATTACTTGCGACTCAAAAGGGAGTCAAAGGAGGCATGATGAAAAGCTAGGACAGGCTACTACATTATGCCTATGCCCACATCCTAGCTCCTAGAGGTGGGAGCTACGCCTACTTGATCAAAGATGATGTGTTCATACTGTGGATCCTGAAGAGAGGATACCAGCTTAACTGGCCCATCTTCATCATGAAGCATATGAGGAGGGCAAAAGGGAAAGAGAAATTTGAGTTATCCTATGGTCTGATAATCACTGCCTTCCTAGGCAAGTATCCTTAGATTCTGGAAACTAAGCGAGCGACTTCGCTGTCGCATCATCAAGTCTTTGGGTCCTTTACCCTCAACAGAATGAAGATGATCAAGACTGATGAAGGCTAGGTGTTCCTAGTTGAAGTTAACGATGATGAGGATGACCCAGCTGATCTTGTTGACCCTGCTGCTACTGATATTCCTGCTCCTATCACAAATGAGCAAATCCTGGCTTCTTTGTTGGACAACCGAGCTTACATGGAGAACACCTTCACTATTCTATTTGACAAATTAGCTAGTGTTGAGCATGAACAGGCTACACTCCGAGCTCTGTTGTCTGGCAACGAACCTGCCTCTCCTCCTCTGCCACTAGATGCCTATTTCTAGGACTCGCTTTGGATATTTTGTTTAGTTCTAGTTTTTGGCTATTTATTGTTCAGTGTATTAACTATTTTTGATGTAATTGTATATGTTATGGGCCAATTATATTTAATACAATGAGTACTTTGATCAATCTATTACAAATTAAATTGTTTATTGCTTATTACTTGCAAAATTGTATATGTGCATTCTTTTTTATCATGCCAAAAGGGGGAGAAAATTAACCAATATTATTTGAGAAAAGACAGGTTAAAAAAACTGGATTAACACTGGCTATTGGATTCCAAAAGAAAGGGGGAGAATGTGCTTGTCTTTGATATTAAATTACCTCTTTTGAAAAAAAGGAGAGTAAGTCTCGTAACCTATCTTTTTTAATTCTAATTTATATGAACTAATGCTTTTCTCAATGATAGTTTGTCATCATCAAAAAGGGAGAGAATGTGATTACCATGCGCCAATGAAAGTAAGTTTTGATGATAACAAACATGAAGATGATGAGAAGACCAAGTCAAGATCTTCAAGATTAGCTTTAGGACTTAGGATCTCTCTTGTACAGAGTTCTTATAGGATATGTCATTATTTGTTTTTAAAAGATCTAAAAATCAGTTTCTTACAAACTAAATTAAAGTTTTAATATGGTTTTGAAAAATCAAAGAGTTTGCAGAAATTCAGAAATCACTTCGTCTGTTTTCTAAAGTTTTCAAATGGCTTTTAAAACAGAGGTATTCGAATACCCTCTTAAGGCATTTGAATAACCAGCCCCTTCTTCCATACGTTTTCATGTTTTTATAATAGAGGTATTCGAATACCCTTGTAGGTATTCGAATAACATTCTTCTAAACAGTTTTTAAAATGTGTTTAAAATAGAAGTATTCGAATACTCCTTTTGTGGTATTCGAATAACCTATCTTTAAACTGTTTTTTTATAAGAAATGAAATCATTGGTATTCAAATACCCCATGATGGTATTCGAATAACCCACGAAACTCTGTTCTGTATTTTGAATTCATAACGTAAACATTTGGCATTAATTATTATATTAAATGCATCCAACGGGCATTTGTGCTCAAAGGCTCTATAAATAGAGACCGTGGGTCACTTCTGCAGGTCCCAGACATTCTGAAATTATTTTGCCTGTGTTAAACGTGGTCTACAAATTTCTCTCTTATTCTCTATGTTCTTCTGCTAAAATTTTGAGATATTCTTAGAGAACTCTATAGCGTTTCAATTTGTGATACTTACTCTTTGTGAGAGTTTATTTTTCATCTATTTTCTGTTGTATTTCTGAGAGGGTGAGGTATCCTTCAAAGGCTTTGTAACAAGGGTGAGGTATCCCTTGAAGGTTTGTGTAAGGGTGAGGTATCCCTAATAGTTTGAGGCTTTAGCACAAGGGTAGAGTTTTCCTGTGTGTGAAAAGTGCTCTTGATTGTAAAGGTCGAAAGCACTTGCTTTAAGCTTATCTTGAATAGTAAAAAATCTCGAACTGTGTTTCGGGGACTGGACGTAAGCCACAAGTGGTTGGTGGTCGAACCAAGATAAATATCGTGTTTGCTTTTCTTATCCTTACTCTTTTATTTATCTGCATTCAATTTATTACTTTGTGCAATTTATTTATTGGTTGTTCTTCCTCTCTTCTTTTATCTTCTCACCCCCCCTCTTGAATACTGGAAGCCACTTGGTAACAAACTCTGATTGTTCTCAAATTTTAACTACACCTTATTTAACTTATTTGTGACTTAGAAACAAGTTATCTATACATGTTTCCCTTAACTTAGCAATTGATGCTACTATTTGACTCATTTTAAGCTACTTTTCAACTTCTGTGTTGCAGCAAAGTACCTAAACTAACTCAATTTGTCACAAAACTGAACTAGCATGTTAAGCAAGTATAATAGTGCCTCTGAGACCATATACAAGTCTAACATGTTTCTTGGGATATTACATTTCTCTCCTCCTTTTTAAAATTTTGTCTTCAAAATTGCTTTTCTCTCGCCACAACTCTAGGTAATCTTATTTTATATAGGATTCCAACTCCCAAAAAGGTTCCTTCAGTGCCAACTTCACCCTTTACTATCCTCTGGCAAAAAGGCAACTGAACACATATTCTGCGATGTTCTTTTTCCTTCTAGGCTACCAAACATTATCTGAAGATTTCAGTACATCTTAGATTGATTTTTACCTGCCTTAGATTTTCTAGGATTTCATTGAGTTGGTGTATGCCCTAGAGGCCAATTTATTTTGACCATACTAGCTTACATTGTATTATGTTATTTATTTAATATATGATGTATTTCATTTATTGTGTTATTTATGATATACATAATAAAGTCCTTAGAATAGTAAGTTTTACACCATAGGACATCAAGTGGATGACTTGATTGTGAGATCCTATTGGATAACATTAGAACATTATTCTTAAATGTCCCTATTCAAGTATTATTGTTAATCAGGATGACAATAATACATTGAAACTAGTATGTGTATAGACTGATGGTCACATCTCACGGGTCATGGATATGAGATATTGAGTTTTCATATGGGTACATATTAGAGTAATGATATATTGGATTGACCAACTATGAGAACATTGCATGGATTGCTACGTGAGTGTCATAAGCAATTCTCATAGTGATAATGGTGTATGTGGTCTTTTGACCTGAAATCACTATAATTCCTACATGACGAGTTGTATGTTTTAATGCCATCAAATATCATCTATAACAAGGTAATTATAAAGTTAGTTATTGGACATACTGTGAATCATGCAAAGGAATGTAAGTGACCTCAAATATCTTCGGGGCCCCTGATTGAGTGAGGTTATGAGATACTCGAGTATCAAGAAACGGAAGATTGAACTACACAAAAGTGACACGTTCCATGCCTTGTGTTCAATCTAGATATCTGGACAAATAGACTAAACTACAAGGAAACATTGATCACGGAAAGGTTATGTCAGATTACTGACATTCTCATTACTTGGGTAGCAGTGATGTGTTGCTAGATACCGCTCACTGCTTGTAATATTAAAATGGGATTTTAATATTATTGTCAATGTCATAAGAACCTGTAGGGTCACACACATAAAGCAGAGTAAAATTGGAGTAATGAGAATCCAAGTTGGACTGGGTTTCTATCGTGGGCCTAACTCATAACAAATGAGTCCATGGGTTGCACAGCTAACCATGCTACTACTCTCACTCGCTTAAGGCAGTCACTATTATAAATAGTACTATTAAGGGGGCTGCTAAGTACGCAAAACAAAACCCTAGCCGCACCTACAGAAACAGTGAGTAAGAGAGTGACAGGTTTCTCTTCTCTTCGCAGCTACCACTGTGTCAAAGACGTGAGACTCCAAGATTGCAGAGGTTGAATGTTCATGAGTCTGTTCGTGTGGATACCAAAGAGGCATCGTTGTTGTTACAGTGTTAGTGATTCATATCATTTGTTTTTCATCCCATTTTAAGAGGTAAACTAAAAAAATCAGGGATTATGGTCTTCTTTTTCGCATGGATCCTTAGTGGGAATTTAGTTTTTCCACTGCATTTTGTTTTTACAATTCCCAACACATTGTTAGGATCCAGAATTCGCTTGCTTGATTTTAACGCTTGAGAGAATGGTACCTTAACAGAGTTCTTTGTCACCTCAGGTTCCTTGGGCAGCTCGGCATCGCTACTATCCTGATTCTTGTCCACATCCTCTGAGTTGTTTGTTGTTGGGATGTGTAATAATGTACCACTTCGTGTCACAATGACATTCACATCCTTCAACTTCTCTTGTGCTATGTGTTGACTATGGGGGGCAGACTGAGCTTGAGAAGAGAACTTACCTTACTCATTCATACTCAAGGTGCATGATATGGTGCAGGATATAATCGAGGGGGTTGTGCAGGTGGCTAATTTTCAGACTTCTAGCTAAAATTTGGGTGATTACGCTAGCCCGAATTATATGTATCAAAGAAAGGTGTAAAAAGCTTCTTGTACATACCTAATGTATTATATTGTTCCTCGTACATCCCTCTTGTCTTAGCAAATGTTGGACAATCTTAGGCGAGGTGATCTACCCCGCCACACACAAAACATGGTCCAAAAGACTTTACATGATTAGCCACATGTGTTGGCTTTAAGTCCTTAGTCTTTAACACCTCTAACTCCCTAGTGAGCATCTCAACCTTAGCCTTTAGGTTATTCTTTTCCCTAAGATGGTAAATTCCACCTCTATTTGGGTTTCCTGCAAGTCGTGACATATTTATGCTCTCAGCAGCACTAGGTCCTGTCTAAGTGTGAGCTTATTCAGCAAGCTCATTAAGGTATTTGATGGCCTCATTAGGATCTTTCTGTAAGCATTCACCATTAAACATCATCTCCACAAATTGGGGCTCTCTAGATGTTAGTCCCTCATAAAAATAGTTCACTAAGTGTCAATTCTCATACCCATGGTGAGGACAAATACTCATCAGTTCCTTAAATCTCTCCCAAGACTGATATAGAGTCTCACTGACCTTTTGTGCAAAGGTGGAGATTTTCCTTTCTAAAGCGCTGGTCTTATGTTAGGGAAAATGTTTATTAAAGAGGGCCTGAGTCATCTCATTCCATGACCTGATAGATCGTGACCTTAGCAAGTATAGCCAACACTTAGCTCTCTCCTTCAAAGAGAAAGAAAATAACTTAAGTCTCATAACGTCATCAGTTGCATTTTGACTATGAAAAGTTGTAGCTACTTCCTCAAACTCTCAAATGTGCAAATATGGATTTTCATTTTCCAAGCCATGAAAAGTAAGGAGTAACTGTATGATCCCTGTTTTAAAATCCAGTCAGGGAGTATTAGCAGGAAACATGATGCATGATGGTGTGGTTGTGCGTGTAGGGTGGAGGTAATCTTGAAGGGTCTTAGTGAGTTGATCTTCGTGTTCGCTCATTTCCTCAGAATTAGAAGAAGTATTAAACAAATAAATAGAAAATTCAGACTCTGATTCTGACACAGGTCTACAAGCAAATTGACCTAAGGCGTCTCTATACCTGTTTATTTAAGGTAAGGAAAAATGCAACACTAAAAATTTAAAACTATAAAAGAAAGGAAAATAAAATAAAGATGCAGCAGATAAAAGAGGGAACGAAGTTACCGCATTTACAAACTGTTGAAAAGAAAAATTTGATTAGCGATTCTTCTAACATCTCCCCGGCAACTGTCAAAATTTGATTACGCCCAAAGAATAATGCAATAATTGTTGCACAGTTTTGGGGTGTCGATTTCACAGAAAGACAAAATAAAAGAATAACTAAAGAAAAAAAAAAACTAAAGAAAAATATTAAATAATTAAAATTAAATAAATATTAATTTAAATGTAAAATTAAGTAAAGCAAAGTAAACAAATTGAGTTTTATACCGGATGAAAGATGACTAAAGTTCATAATCTATTAAGATTAATTTTAACATTAACTATGTCAAATTATTATAACCAATTAATTTAACTTACTTAACATTTAGCGGTAAACATGTACTCACGGAAAATATATCAATAAAGGATTAAAAATAATAATCACATGCACAATAAAATTTTTTAATTAATAATAAATTATCAAATCATCAAATATATCCTTAATAAAAACCACAATTGATATCTAACAATTATTACTAATATTCAGATAATATAAATAAATTACAAAATATGAAAAAATATGACTGAATTAATCTTAAAATTCATTCATATAATCTAATAAAAAAATAAAATTAATAAGTATTAAATCTTAAAATTAGATAAAAATAATTCAATATAATAATATTAAAATAATCAAAATTTTATCATCTTTTTAATATAAAAAATTTAATAAAATATAATAAAATTAAAACTCAACAAAATCTTCTCACTAAAATTCTTCATTGTATAGATATTAAATCACGCACTGCGTTACGTCCTTCCTTGAACAGCGCACTAGACCTGCAGTCAACTCTCCTCGTGCGACGCGCTGCTACTCACTGTTTCGTTTCCCTTCTTTCTCTTGTTGTGCACAGTGCCGTCCACAATCTGCTTCTTCTCTTCTTGTGGCACTGTACGGGGCACAGTTACTCTAATTATCCAATGTGCGACACTATGCTTCGTTTCTTTTCTTCTTTTCTATTGTGCACAGCCTACAGCTCACATCCTCCTTTTCTTCAATTTATAAGCTGCTTGTAGCAACTTTTCTTTTTTAATTAGGTTTTCCTTTTTCTTTTTCTTCTTTCTCACACGTAGTACGACCCAGCAGCTTTTCTATTATATGGACTTCAATTAAATCTTCTTTTAAATTTAATTGGACTTTTACCTATTCTTTATAAATTATGAAATTAAATATAAAAATTTATTTATGAATATTTTGAAATAAAAAATTAATTTAAAAATATATATTAATTCTAATAATTTTTATTCACATTTTTATATTTTAATCTAATAATTAAATATTTAAAAAATATTTTTATATAATTATCAATTACGTTAAATTTTATGTGTAATTTATGATCTTAATTACTTATATTTATATACATATTTTATGTAAAATAAAATATGATATTTTCTAAAAAAATTGAAAGAGATATAATATTCTCTGACAGTATTAAAATTTCACATTAGTTTAGTATATAGGCAAACTAGTGGTAAGTCCCGCTCTCAAATGAAGGACCACAGTTTAAATCATAAACCAATTGTTGAGATTTGAGAGCTTCTTCTAATTACAATAATACGAAAGGTATGAAAGATTAAATTATCAATATTTATTTTTTTATTTTTTTATAATAAATATTTTTTTCACTAAAATTAGATCTTTTATATATAAATATATATATATATATATATATATATATATATATATATATATATATATATATATATATATATATCGTGTTCAAAAATTAAAATAAAAAACCCACCAAATTTCTCATAAACACAAACCAACGAAACACTAACACTGTTAGAAATCCTAACTGATTTTGCTGACATGGTAGCTTATATGACTATAAGTGCATAATTGGCACCCAAATAGATTTTAAAAACCCTTTAGATAAAAATCAAATAAGCCAAATCCCCAACCCATAAAATGACACTCGTTTACATCTGCGTACAATATTAGACCTTTATCCAAACTATCAAATTTGTCTCAATCGCCAACTTCCAAAATTCCTAGTTGGAGAGTGTACACTGCCAATTCAATACTTACAACCATGTAAGCTACCATGTCAGCAAATTTCATTAATATTTCTAACGGTGTTAATATTTAAGACAAAGTTAGTGGATTTAGAAAGATTTGGAGCGAACAATATATATAATTGTGGAACAAAAATAAAAGTAAGGTGAAGTTAAGGGATAAAAAGTAAAATTTTACCTTCTTTTGTTTATATTGCTAAAAGAGTTTTAAGTTGCCTCATTCAAAGATCAGAGAATACGACAAGTCTCAGCGATGGAATACAAATGTCAATGCTATTTGATCTTCATTTAAGTTAACCATCGTTGGTTGCATCTTCCTAGCTCTTATTACGGATTAACAAGGTGTTATGCACGCTCTTCCTAGAGTTGAAACACCATGCACAAAGACGACTTAAGCACCAAAAGCTATTATACAGTGCACTTTTCTCATCTAAATATATAAATGACCAAAATAACATAATTAAACAGTAACTAAACTTGTGAACCAAAATTAGATTAGATGTGTTCATTGTTCCATTTCAATTGAGTCACCAATTTAACCTTCAATGATTCTTAAATGTTAGAAATCAATCCAAATTGTTAGAACTTGTATAACTAATTAAATTACCCGTTCTAGTTTGATTTAGTTATAAATCATGGAAATCTTCTTTTCCTAAAATATTCTTATATTCTTTGGATGTGAGACTAAATCTCTTCAGATATGGAATGATATGATTAGACCCTTCCCACAAGTAGTGTCTCTATAAGATTTGAACATTTGTCTTTCGCTAGGAGTACAATACGCTTACTATTGTGCTCAACCTCTTGTCGGTGTTATAAACCATGGTTTACTTTTTAATTAGAATAATGATTGATACACTTCTCATGGATGCACATTGCTAGAGTATATAATAACAACTCAAACAACTCATCACCCTATCATAGGATTTAGTTTGAATTTATCTATTTATGTTATCCTCAATTATGTTTATCTTCTTTTGTTTTTATCTTATCTTTTTGTTATCTTAAGCAATTTATTTGCTTATATAATAAACTCTCTAGCATGACTTATACTTCAGTTCAGATGACCAATCTTCAAAATGTCTTCATGTTATGCCCTAATTCAAGGATGACAAAATACTTCATACACCTCCACCACCTACGTTAGTGATGAAATGTACCTATGCGATGGATTGTTGCTCCTATGGTACCTAGAAACCCAGGCATGCGTTTGGATCCACCCAATCCTGACTACTTTCATTGCATGGTTAACAAGTTAACTCACGAAAGCTATATCAATGATTAATCCCATATTGACCACCAAAATCCTTGTTGGCTTTATCGGAGAAACTTCAGCACCTTTCCCTTTGATCCCCTCCACTTAGACATGTATATCACTTAGCAAGAGGTTCAATCACTATCGCATATTTGAGGACCCCCTCTATCTGTCCATAGACGTGGAAATCTCATGAGATTCGGTTAACACTCCAATGGGCTTTTCATCTTCTGGGCCCATATCAATTTTCAAGATCCAAACTTAGTCATTGTAAAGCGACGTCCAGTTTGAAGGGGGTGATAGAGCATATAATAACAACCCAAGCAACTCATCATCTTATCCTAAGATTTAGTTTGAATTTCTCTATTATCTTTAGTTATGTTTATCTTCTTTAGGTTTTATTTTATCTTTCTATTATCTTATATAATTTATTTATTTATATAATAAACTCTCTGGCATGACTCATACTTGAGTTCAGCCAGCCTTTCTTAAAAGCGTCTTCACACACCACCTTACATTAGGTGGTAGAATCAACTGTAGGTATATGTAAAAAATGATGTCATGTGTGTATCCAAGGGAATGGATCCTCTTATGTGTATTTTTCACATAACAATGTCATATAAAGAGAGAGAGAGATAGACACAAACACCTTAAAGAGGGCTCTATAAATTTTGAAAAGGCCCCACTGATGTAGTCCTCTTTAGAGCTTTGGTACCTGCCTCTCTATTCACATCACTTAGTCATGTGTAAAACACATTTGAAGATCCATTATCGTGAGACCAGATATAATTAGATAGTAAAAACTATGCAGATGTGAGGCGATATATGTGTAAATATGTGTATAGCATTATTCTTTTAATTCCTATTAATACTTTATTAATTATAATAATATTATGATACATCACAATAGATAAGAATTAAAACATTAGTACAAACTTAATAGTGATAAGTGACTTAAATTGAATGTTATTCACACATATTTACACATTATTGCACATTTGTGTAGTTTTTATTATTTGATTACAACTTGTCTTATCTCATTTTCTGTACACTAATATTCTGAACCTGTCACCTCACATAGATGTGAGGTGATGTACTTGGTAGTGATGTGCACCAAGCATTACTCCTCAAATTAAGTAAATATTAACAAATATATAACTCTAAACATGCGATAATAATAAGAGTTTTGTTAACAAGTGTCCTTTTTAAAGAATCTAAAATAAGAAGTTTTAAATGCAAACAAAGTACTAATATATTGAAAACTTAAAAAACAAAGTTAAGTTTTACTATAATAAGGAAATTTTAAAAATTACTTATTTAATTTCTATAATAAAATTATAATATTAATTAAAATGAAGTTGGGAAACATTTTTAATAAATTAAAAGTTTGCATAATCCACATTTTTGAAGGGAATCAATTGATACCAGTGTAAAACTTGATATATTTACACTAATTCTTATATAATGTGATTTTTATGGATCTAACTATTGAATTATAACTATTTATTATCTTGATCATTTGTGTCAATTTTTGAAAAAATTGAACATCAATAAGAATGTAATCAAACAATTTTTATTTTAATATATTTCAAAAATATATATTATGTTTATTTTGATGTGTATCAATAAAGTATTAAGCAATTTTAGATTAATGTAAAATTTATAACTATAATCTACATGATAGAAACTTTTAATTCAACAATAAATTGTGATAAAATTATCCAATAAAAAATTATTCGATAATATTTTTACTTATACTTGTGTGAATTGATTTTCTTATATAAAAAAGGTTACTTATGTAATGGCTGTAATGAAAGATTAAAATGTTTGTCAATAATTAATGAAAACAATTTAATTGATGTCTACTGAATTTAGACGCAACCACCTAAGCAATTGTGCAAAGTTGTAGTCATAAAAGTAGTGCAAAAGTAGCTCTTCTCTCTTGGCAAATTTCAACATATTAGGAAAGCACATTTTTGTGGGGGAAATTAAGCTTTGATGTTTCCAGAACTCATAGTCTTTGCTACGCACAACCCATACATAGAGTTTAGTTTTAATATATTATTATTATAAAAAATTTATATTATCATTTAATTATATATTATCGTATTATTAAAAGAATAATTTTTAAAATAATTATTATAAGAATAAAACTTTTCAAATAACGTGATAATACATTTTTTTTAACATAATAATACATTATTGATTAATAATATAAAAAAATTTCTACTTTAATATATCCACTACAGAGCTCGGGGTTTGACGTCCAGAGTGAATTGGCCCGAATACTTGAAAAGTGTAAGAAAATTTATTTTGTAAGTGGGGCCAAAGAAGTGGGACCAATATCATTATTTCTATCCGGGAAGGTCCCGGGACAAACCCATCCGGGGTCGTTATCTTTTACCAAATTAAAAACCCGCATATGCCACCACCTAATCAAGATGAAGCTATCTACGAATTATATACAAATGTAAATACAAAAGTTGGGTAAAGCTGGATTTAAGGTCATACTGACATGGATAAGAAATTAACTTAATTAAAGCTAAAAGCATCCACATATAAGACATTAACTTAATTCATGGCTGGGGATTGAACAGCAAGTCAAGACATTTGCACGCTCAAACTTTTCCTAAAGTTCATATGGGACATCAATTTTACACATATAATATTAATTTTATAGTATTTTATAAAAATATTAAATTTTAATTAACTTAATACATTAAATTAAATATGACTATATTTAAATAAAAATTTCTCATCACATCAACTTAATTTAGTCTGCCACATCCTAGTTCCCCAATTAGCCAAAACGGAAAATTTCAAAAGAAACCAAATTAAAGAAATATTTACATTAGTTTTTAAGTACTAATCAAAGACAAAGCTCCCCCAAGATTCCTGGCCTTCATGCTGATATACTCCTTCACAGTCAAAGCACGAAAGCGAGGCACAGAGTTGAGAACGAAAGGAGAAACAACATAATCTACTGGGGGGCCATAGAAATAAGCCACCGAGTATCGCTGTCTGGTCCTGTTCACTGTGACGCGGTGAAGCGCACAGCGGAACCTTGCGTTGGACATGATATGCAGAATGTCACCAGTGTTAACGACGAGCGTGTACGGGTCTGGGTGCACAGGGACCCAGCCTGCACCTTCCTTGAAGATTTGGAGGCCACTGGTTTGGCTTTGATGGAGGATTGTGAGAAGGGATGTGTCTGTGTGTGGGGCTAGACCCATGGCTCGGTTTGGCTCAGGACAGCGAGGGTAGAAATTCAGCTGAACAGCTCTAGAGGTGTTGGTTGAACCAATCCACTTCTTTTCTTCCTCAGAAATGCCCAACAAGTTGAATATCATGTGTGTTAGTTTCTCTGCTAGTACCTTCATTTGCTTCTGGTAATTCTCCATTGTATCACTGCACAAACACAGTTTTACTAGTCCTTAGAAATTAAGATTTAAGGTTTTGTTAAAAGGCTTGTAATCTGGGCTGAGTTTCTTTATGAGTTTGTCCTTAGGTGGTTGAAAAGTTGTGAAAGCTCAGACTGAAGTATTATGTATATAATATTCAAAGGATGACTTTACTTACAGATTTGAAGCTAATCCAAATCTCTAACTTAGCTTTTACAAATTATTTTATCATGTCCATGCGATGGCTGAAAAAATGTAATCATACATAGCTAATGAAGACAAAACTAACAAGTCTCTTTATTTTTCTTTCATTTATTATTTTATCTTGGAGAGAGAGAACTGAAAACTAAAGCACTTGTTTAGCAAAAAAAAATGTTATTTCTACACCCCAAACTCATATACCTCTTCATATATCTACTATTTTTGCGAAAAAGTGAGAGAGAAAAAATGGTGGGAAGTGAGAGAAATTTAAAATTTTGAGAAATTTTTGAGTAAAAACTTCCTATCTTAAATATGCATATAATCTTTGATATGTGTAAAATAATTTTAATAAAAAGAAGTGTAAGACACACATAAATTTATACATGTCCAAAGATAAGTGTGGAAATATCATTGTTGCTTGTTTAATATATGTGTTGTTCAATGAATAGTTTAAAATTCAAATTAATAGGATTGTCTTCCCAGTTGAATCTCGAACCAACCATATATTGCAATGGCTTCCATTCCGAGAAAAACTTAAAATGTTATCAAAGCAAGTCTCTATTAACATATGATTAATTGTCGACGTTGCATGGAAGTGCATGAGATTGTAACATTTGTACATACCAAAACCGTGCAAAGTCATTAGGCCAGATCTTTTTGGCATCATCAAATGGTGAACCCGTGATGGTAAATCCTTCATGCCACATGTACTTGGGGAAGAATGGTGATATCCGAGCTTTGCCATAGCCGGTGGCGCCGCCAGGAGATCTCAGGGCCTTCAACTTCTGCTCGGTGGGGAGAGCAAAGAGCCGCTTTGACTCTACTTCAACCTCTTCAATAACACTCAAGGGTATGCCATGGTTCTTTAATTGGAAGGCACCCCACTTCTCACATGCAAGGCCTATGAGTTCCATGGCATTAGGATCCATAAGGTCAATGATGGGTATGGATGATCCAGCTCCATCAGAGCATCCATTGAATGAGAAACGATCATCATCAGATTGAGGCCATGCATGGGAATCAGGTAAGGTCCGAACTGAAGAAAAGTCCAAGGGGATTATATGACGGAGGTGGAGAGGGTGGTCTCTGTAGGCTTCAGAAAGAGTAGTGGCCATTTCAAGCTGAAACTGCAGCTACCAAGCTAGAGAGATGGCTGTGATTGATTGATTGATTAGAACTTAAGTATATAAATATTATAAGAATATGAATTAATCGAGATTAGGTTAAAATGATACAGTTGGGTGAAGGCTGGCTATTGGACTGAGTTGTGTCGGATTTTGGCTTTGGACGAATATGGTTAAGACAAAAGAAGGAACAAACAATTCTGAAAGATTGTGGCATCTCAAAGTCTTAAATATATATATATATATATATATATATATAAAAGAAACGAATTCTTTATTCCATGATAAGGTTTCACTCTTTCAGCAAGGAAAAAAAAAATTGATCGAGGATCCCTTTTATTTCCTTTTAGCTTTTGTGGACAAAAATAGGGCACGCTTTGTCTTGTAGTAGGAAAACCAACGGGCCGGGATTGGCTTGATCTACTAGTAGGTCAGAGAATTTACAGGAGTTCGATGTTTGAAAAAGTTGAAAGATGATTATTCCATAATTGTGTAAAATTTGAATCATTGAAAAATAAATTTTAACTAAAATTTAATTATTATGCAATAGCTCACAGAATAACATATAAAAAAATTGTTTGTATAAACAATATATTAATGACTAACTTGTGATTGCTAAACCGTAACTATACGGTTATGGTATATATGATTGTATTAATACTCAAAACTTTTGTATGGATTTGTTTCATTAAGTTTATCTGTGCCAGGGAAAAGTTGCAGAGATCTCATTGATTGAGAAAATCTTGCAAATTATGTAAGTGCTCCATCTTGATATTTATATATTATCGAAGGCTGCCACTACCGGAGCATACGGAGAACTTTTGTGCTACTAAGCATTTGCCTTAAAAAAAGGATGATTCCCATTTGCATGACATGGGCTTAAAAGTTAGAAAGTTGAGGTGGGAATGCTTTTGAGGTTTTATCAGACCATTATGTGTATATATAATAAAAAATGCTATCTACATATTTTTTTTTAATCACATATCTCATATTTATTTATATGGTATAATTAAAGTAAAGATGTGTAAAAAATAAAATAAATTTAATTTTAATTAGATAATAATAATTATAAAAATATAAGGTGATATATATATATATATATATGTAAGTACAATCTCGATCTTAATCACACGATAAGATCTACACTCATTTTCAATATCGGGTACTATTCATGAGACTTACTCATGAACAGTACCAAATCATGTTTCTGTTTTTTTTTTAAGTATATGTCCATTAACTAACTTTTTACGTCGTTAATTACTTTTTTGTTCTCGTTAATTAATTTATTTCACGAGCATAGAAATTATGTGGTAAAATCTTGTGTCATTAACTAACTTCTATATGTAATTAATCACTTTTTTATTCTTCATTAACAAACTTTTTTCACCAGTATAAAAACAAAGTTAGTTAATGAAGAATAAAAAAATGGTTAATTATATATAGAAGTTAGTTAATGACACAAGATTTTACCACATAGTTTTTATGCTCGTGAAATAAGTTGGTTAACGAAGAACAAAAAAATAGTTAACTACGTAAAGAAGTTGGTTAATGGACATATACTAAAAAAAATAGAAACATAATTTAATACTATTTATAGGTGAATCTCATAAATAGTACATAATATTAAAATAGATGTGATTACTATACGCGGTAGGATGATAATTTTTCCTATATAATAAGACATTTCCATTTGTTGTGTGTGTGCAGGAGTTCCAGGTTGACAAGATTGCCGAAGCTTTTTTCTGCAGGTTTCAAAGGTGGAAAGCGAAATTATTTGAATGATGGGTGATCTGATGGAAAATACAGGAGTGAAGTCAAACAGTACATGATGAGGACAAAGAAATTCAAATTCATATTCAATTAAAGGTCTCATGAAAATAAAATTGTGAGCTACCTTTCAAACTTGACATTTCTATGTCTTTATTCCTAACATTTGTAGAAATATAGAGGGGATTATAGTTCCATCTTATAGTAGATATTGACTTGGACTTGTAGAAGGAGGAAAAGGAGTCTATTAGACTCTTAAGTTAGACTTTAGGAGGTATTATATAATTACATGTCTGAATAATTTATAAGATATACAACTATATTAGTGTCGGAAAGCTGTTTGAATATTTTCTCATTTATTAATTAGATAATTAGATTTTTATACAGATAATTAGATAATTAGATTTTTAGAAATAAAATTTTCACATTACTTTTAATTTACATTATATATATCAAAATTATAAATAAAAATTAGTTTATATACAAGATCCCACCCACATGTAAATTTTGTGTGCATAAATTGAACCATCACATGTGATATGAAAGTCCAAACACCGCTAAACAGGGGGAGTAGCTAGGCTAGTGCAATTGATACATTGTAGGTCTTGATCATGTCCAGACACCAGCTTAAAGTCCGAGTTTGAATTAACTTTTAATTGATTGTTTGATTAGTAGTATAAGGGAATTATAAAAGACTTTATTTTAAAATTTTTAAAATTATTTAAATATTATTAAGTAGAATCATTTTTAAAGTGTGGCTATATGATTTTTTTTAAAAGAGATGGTATGGGACTTATCCCAATTCATACGTTAGGCATAACTATCAGATGCTTTCAGTAAATTTCGAACGCCTCAGTTTATCAATAAAACCACACCTAAAGATTATATGAATATTTTTTAAAAGTTGGCTTTGCTGTAAAACACTTGAGCGCAAAAGCATTTGAGACTCTCTACCTTAGATGTCTTAGTTTTAATTTTTTAATAGGTGATTATTAACATTAATCTTTTTTCAAAAAAATAAAATTACAATATGAGACAACAATTCTAGCGTTCTTGCTCTCAAGTGTCTAATAGAATGATCCTAAAAAGTATTAGTTCTCACTTGTTAAAACTATTGTTTGTAGTATTAATTATAGTAATTAATGTACTAAGCCCACCCTGAATCAATTATGAAGCAGACCTCAACGTGAGAAGTGGTCATATGTGCCAGACCCAAACTCGGATTGCGACCACTCAAACGGGTCTAGCCACCAAAATCCAAACCAAACACAGTCTTTCCTTAATTGCTCAATATCAAAACAGTGTAGTAATTATGTTTACCAAAAAATTAGCAGTGATTATTTGTACAAAACATAGAAAATTAAGAGAATTATTGTTCTGTGGACCATATTTCACCACTTCAGTGAAGTAGTTTTTAACTTGCACTTTAAATAATTATTATTCACAATTAAGATAATCACATACAAAAATGTGGCTATTTAATTACAAGAATATTAGGGCATAAAAAATCAATAGAAATGTCACTCTTTTTTTAATCAAAACTAATGTTTTGTACCTGTGTAATACACGGGATAAATTAAAAAATATTAAAATAACTAAGAAAAAATATATTTAATTTAGAGATATGACATCTCACATAATTTAGATGAATTTGATTAAGTTATAATTAGTAGTGTCTACAATGAGACCCACTGAAAAATATTTTTTTTTTGTTTTCATTAACCAGTTGTTATGATAATCAAGTTATGTACTTTTTTCAATAAATATTTTTTATATGACCTCTCAATAAATAATTAATTTATATAATTTCAGATAATTTTAATTTTTAATTTTATAATTTTTTATTTTAATATTAATTTTTATATGTTTATTCATTTGAATGTTTTATCAACTTATTATGAATAGTATACTAAGTTGGCTCCTAATGTCAAAATATAATAACAAAATAATCTTATATGGATAGATATTACAATGACAAATAAAAAAAAAAACTTACTAAAAAATGAAATGATTAATAACGATATAATGAAATGATACTCAACATATTTAAATACCTTACCATTTTATAATCTATATATCTATTTTACATAATTTAAGTAGACTAAATAAAATAACATATTAGTTAAATTAATCAACTAACATATGATTTCTTAAGTTCTTTAAGCTTATTCTCTTTCACAATCCTAATCTATTTTAATATGGCACAGAATTATAATTTGTCCATTACATATACTCTATCAATGTTCCCGTTGAGGTTAATTTCTTTCATTATTTGTCCACAAAAACTATATCAACTCTTGTAAATAATTTAACTCAAAACATCAATGAAACCTTAATGTTATATGATATAGGTTTTCAATTACATTTAAACGATCTTACTAAACAAATTTTATTATAAATCTAAACTTTTTAATTGATTTTGTTATGTCTTCTTGTAAAGTTTTATTTCATATATGTAAATATTAATATATTTTCATTTAAAGTTGTTAATGCTGGGAAATATAAATATAAAATATTTAAATATCATATATTATATTTATGAATAAAAAAATTTAAATAACACTTAATAATTTCTTAGTTTTCTCATAATAAATTATATTTAATTAATTTTACTATATTTTCATGTAAAATCTTTACTCCTGTGTGATGTATATATTAAAGTTTTCTAAATAATCATGAGTAAATATATATGAATAAATGTAGTAATTTAAAAATATAATTAATTAATTTAGAGTGATAATACATATACAACAGAGATGATATCAAATACTTACAAAATTTTGAGATTTTAAGATCAATCACCAATAAAAATAATTAATATAACATGATCAACTAAGGATATGTGAGAATTTTTTAAATTTTTTAAAATATGAATTAATATGCAAATGTATATATATTAATGTAATTAATATGTGATTATAAATTTTTATATTTATATGTATGAATGATAAATTTAATTTAGATCTGACGATACAAGATGATCTTCCTTTTTTAAACCAGTAATACTAAATGAAATGACACATGACAGTTATTAAAATCATGTGTTTGTCACATGATAAATTTTTAAACATATTATTTTATATCGAATACACATATCAAAATATGAAAGATATTTATATATTATATGATTATATGATAACTATATTCTTTTTTATCATATTTTTGTTGAGACGAATTATTTTAAGGATAATTAAAAAAAACATGAAATTACATGTTAATTTAACTTTTAATTATAATTCTTCTTAAAAAAGTTCATTGGCATTAACCATGAAGTCTGTAATTTGTCAATTTAGTCGGTAGTTCCTCCAAGTTATTAATTAATAATTAATTAAAAGCAATTCCATAATGTGTAGACAGAATATTTGTTGAACCATGACAATGTTAAAACTGAGGGAAGCACTAGTCAAATTGGACCATTATGTGCAGACAGAATTTCAAGCTCATTGGAAAGCCATTACCTATATAAACAAATAAATATATATATATAACAATTGGCAGCATGCAAGTCGGTACCGACTGTCTGTCTCCGTCAAGACTAGAGATCTTAGAAACACCGGTATAATACGATATGAACACGAGGATACATAGAATTTAAAAGTACAGGACACAACATGGATAGAATATAAGATATATAAAATTCAAATAATGAAGAAAGACAAATCCTAACATAAATATATGTATTTAAAATATATTTTTCTGTGTATTTTTATTTATCTATTTAAGAATATTATTTCATTTTAAATTATTTGTTCATTTAAAAACTAATGAGTCATTAATTATTCTTTGACTTTACCCTCAAGTGAGAGAGAAGATTAGTAAAATGATAATAATATTTTGAATATTTTAATAAAAGATAATTAAATTAATTTTATTGGTAATTGATATCTTTTAATGACTTTTTTTAATTTTTGTGTAATAACTTTAATGGACAAATAAAAATGAACAAAGAGAATAAAAGACAAATCTTGATATGAATACATGTATTTAAAATATAAGTATTCTTACATGTATATATTCAGTGTAATTTCTTTTTACATTGCTATCTAATTATTTATTACTTACGAGAGTGTTAACACCAAAAAAAAAAAAAAAAGAAGGTTCGGTTAAGATAGCCGATTGATTATTGGGGAAGATCCGATTAGCTTATTAGAGGTAGGTAGCCGATGGAGAGCAAGTCTTCATCTAGGCAAGCAGCGGAAGTTCTCAAAAAGTGGACCGCAAATGTAATGGGTTTGGGCTTGTGAGTTATGGGCCACAAGCATGCAGCTGCTAAGCTGATCCAGCAAATGGATGATGATAAAATGAAGAGAAACAAAAAGTGTTGTAAATGAAATAAAAGAGAAGACAAGGATAAATTAAGATAAAGGAAATATGAGCACTAAGAGTCTAGTTCTTCAAGAACCAACTATGTCATCAAGTCTTCTTCTCATTTTTTTTATTGGATAACATTTCCTTATATAGAACTCTAAACATAAATAAGGAGAGAATGTTACACTTCTTTATAATGTGTAAGAATTATTACACTATTATTAAGAATAGTAAATGTTATAACTATAAATCATACTAATGTCCCTTTAACACTCTTAATACCTAATGACTATAGTCATCTACCACATGCAAAATATGTATGTTTTACGTTTTACAATACTTCCCTTTGGATGACTATACCCCTATGAATATGTCTCGTTAAAATTCTGCTAAGAAAAACTCAGTGGGATAAAAACTTAGCGAAAGAAAAAGAGTACAATGTTCATAGGTAACTAACTTCTCCTAAAAAATACAATCAATTATAAAATATCTTTAAGTCAGCACATTGTAACTCTTGTGACTCTTGGACATCCATCTTCAATATTATTCATAACAATTCCCCTTGGATGTCCATCAGGGATGTCTCATAAAAATCTTACCAAAGAAAATCATGTAAGATGAAACATTGATTAAGGAAAAAAAGAGTACAATTTTTCTCTGCCTGTTAGCAGCATTACTTAAGTATATGAATTGCAGCATTCCAATTTTCTTCCCTCTTAAGAATTTTGGAGAAATATACTTTGTTTTATCACATTTGATATATCTTCCTTTTAGTTGAGCTCGTTTAAATGATATTATCTTCAGTTGAGATTTCCTTTTTATAAGACGATCCACAAAATTATTAAATATGATGAATCATAACTCTCAACTAGAAACATTCACAACTTCCTTAATGAATTGTTGTAATTTCTGCATGATATAAAAAAATGAAAACTATAGATTGATTTGTATATCACCATAATATAGTAATACCACCACATGTAAATAATAGTCTGTTTGGGATTTGACTTTATTTGGATCAGAAAAATATTCTGCATTTGCATAATCAATTAGCTTGACATAGATTCATATGAATAAAATAACATCATCAGTTGTGCCTCAAAGGTATAAAAAATAATATACTTAATTTTGTTGTAATGTCTTCTGGTTGGTGATGAATTATCTGTTGCTAATAAATGAAAATAATATTATATCAAGTCATGTAGTATTTAACAATATGCATGTATGCTTCTATAACACTAAGTTATGGTATTTCAGGACTAAGATCTTTATTATCTTCTTTAAATCTAACGATCTAACAAATATTAGTGTACTCAATATATATATATTATTTATATGTATAAATCACTTAAGAACATGTTCTTTATAACTTGATAGACAAAAAATAATTTGCTAAATGCTCGATCTACAGGGCGAGACAAAGTTTTGTCATTCAAAGATCTTTCACGTTGAATTCTTTAAATAGACACATAACCAAAAAAAGTATTTTAAAAACTTTGAAATAAATATATAATACATATCAACAAGCACTAAATTTAATATATAAATTATTAAGCAAAACAACACCATAACTTGTTAGCATATATAAATTATGTTCATTAGATGTTGTTGAAATTTTAAATCCTTAAGGGATTTTAATATAAATGACATGTACAGAGCCATAAGATGTAATAACAAGATGTAATAACATCCATTAGAAGTACTTGACTTCTTGTGTACAAATAACCTTATCAAATATCAAAACGTAATTACATCATTTGTATCCACAAATTTTGCACCTTCTAGGGTTTAGACTTCAGGTCCATTAAGGCCTTTGCTAGAGTTTGAACTACAAATTCAATAAGCTCACGTCATACAAGTCAGTTCAATTCTACCTACAAGGTATTCTTCTATTTTGGCCAATCATTTCTTCATCGATATTCTTAGACGATTATAATTTCATGATCCTCATTATTATTCATAATATTGTGTGCTATGCAAATATGTTGTCGACAACTATTTCTTTTTTATTCTTTCATTTTGCCTATAAAGACATAATTTATTGAGATCTTATTATTTTCACCATTTTTACATATTTTAACTTCTTCTAGAGTTTGGACTACTTCAAGAGTCCTACTTATGTCTCTATTCTCTTTTTCAAGAGTATCTTCTTTCAGATTATTTGCCTTCTTAGCAATATTATTTGTTCTTTCTCTTTTCTAGGCTTTGTCTTTGGAATCGATTGATCTACCATACTTCTGGCATATTTTCTGACTCATTTGATATCAATTCTAAACAGAGCATTTATAACTGGTATAAGATTTATTTATCCTTTTGCAATAGAAAATGTATCTGGAAATTCATTAATTTGCTTTTATTCTAGGATCTAAATGATATAATGATGATACATTTCAAGTAATTTTCATTTCCAGCTACTTATTCTTTTCCCGTAATGTTGGAAACATCATTTCATATCCAACTTATATTCCTAACTTTCTTTTAAAGCACATTTCAATGCTATGTAGTAGAGCACGAGTGAGTATGTCACACACAAAATTTTTTTATACAAGAAATATTTGTCTTCAAGCCAAAATCCAATTGCATAAGAGATAACTTATAATTATTGTTGGTCTTATACCAACAAGTACTCCAATATGTAAAAGGCATGCCCCAAGCAAAAACTTGGGATATTGTTCTCACGATATGTTATTTAGCTATCAATTAGAGGCATTTGAATATAAGCAACAAGATGTTCAACATTTTACTAATGGTTGTATAATAATCACTAAAAGATTGAGAAGTAAATTCACTAGCATTATCAAGACAAATTGTCTTAATCTGAAAATTTGTGCTCTTAATTAAATAACTTGCATAATCTCACAAACCCCAGGTTGCAAGTTGAAAATAAGTATACATGTGACCAAATGGTTTCTGGCCATAAAATATCTAAATGATACACATGATTTATGATATAATCCACAATATCATCTTAAATTCGTTCTAGAAATTCATCAAATTTAACTTTATTTTTAGTTAGTAATAGTTTTATAATCAATTTGCATTGAGAACACCTTGCACATAAAAACTCATTATGTTGAAAAATCTTCTGGTCCTTGATGAACCTACAAAAATTCATATTTTTACAGTTCAAAATCTTAGATTTTCACCATCTTTTAATCTTTTTGATTTAGTTTTATTCTCAAGTTTTATTATATTTTTAATATTTTAATTATGTTCTTATTATGTGTTTTTGTAGGTAATTGCGCATGGAGAAGATGGGCCGAATGAGCAAGTAAGAAAAAAAGAAGAAAATCCATTTAGGAGCCCAGCGCTTGAGTACACAGAAGAATTCTTTTTAGTGTCTGATAGCAATATATTTTTTACATTTTACAACCCTCTCACTAGGCTTCTTAAGGTTCAATTAGGCTTAATTAAGTTAGTTTTGTCAGATTTTATGATATTGAGCTTAATTGAATCATTGATTAATCAGATTTCAACAAATCACTTAAAAGTTGTTCAAACAATCAAGAGCATTGAGGTCCATATGATTGAATAAAACCAAACACCAATATATACTCAAAGTAATACAAAGTCATCAATATTCATATAAGGATTCAAAGTTATCCCTAAATATAACTTAGCTACATCATGAAACACGAAAATCTATCACAAAAATCATGTTCATGGAAGATGGAAGAGAGAAAAGATAAGGGAGAAGGAACGAAGCTCATGGATATGACCTTTGATGCTTGAATCTCTTTCCATGAAGAAGATGGCCTCCAACCTTGGCTCCCCTAGCCTGTTTAGCCTCCAAAACGTGAATTCCAACTGCAGCTTCTCTAAAACCTAAAAAACTCTCTTTGTAAAATCTATTGAAATCGTATTTATAGGCCCAAAAAATAGGGTCACACTATAGCGTTAACCATGTGGCGTCACAGCGCGCTTACAATTAGGTCACTGGAGCCACGACGTCTCTTACTTGCGCTGGGACGTCTCTTACTTACGCCGTGGCGCTCTGCTCTCGGGTCTCTCTACCTGATGCAAGGGATGCACCACACCGTGGCGTTACACAGCCTGCATTGTGGCGTTGAGTGTAACACCCCAACTTTTGACTAAATTATGATTTTGCCCTAATTGTGCTGTTTTCTGTTTTCTGTGTGTTATAAAATTAATTTGACTATTTCGTAACTGTATTTGAGTATTTTGTGTGGTTTACTCTAAGTCAAGAAAATAATAATTTTCAGGCCGGGAAAATCTTATTTTAATTATTCGGAGCTAAGGGATCTTACTAAACCCAATTCTGAATGATACGTGTATCAGTCTTTTAATTTTTAGAATTTATCTGTACAATAAAATAATTTTATATTTTTATAATATTATTTTATTAGTCAGTATAAATAAAACGACCATGGAGCCGAAAAAATGTGTGGGACCCACAATTGGTCTGCGGGACCCACGTTTAGAAAAGCAGTCAACGTTGATGGCTTGAATTATTTTTAAGCCAATGGGAATTAGTCAACAAAGGGGGATTGACTTAATTTGCACCATTGGATAAGAAGGTCTAGTTTTGAATATCAACCATTGATCTAATCAATGGTTGAGAAACAAACTAGATGAAGAAGCTTTGGATGATCACCATTGATTTAATCAATGGTGTGAGAGTAAACTTGGTTAGGAAGCATTGGATGTTCACCATTGATCTAATCAATGGTTGTAAAGACAAGCTTGATAAGGATGGCTTTGGATATCCACTGTTGATTTAATGTATGGTGGAGATTGGTCTCACAAAGTGGCTAGGACCATTTGTGACCATTGAATGGGAAGAATATAGAGAAAATCTTAACCCTTTATTTTTGAAGATGAATCTAATGGTTTAGATTTGATCATATTACTACTTAATATCAACCCTTGATATAATCAATGCTTCTTGAAGCTTAAATTACTAGAATGATAATTAATTAGTAATGTAACCAATTAACCTAATTAAGCTACATTAAGTGTGTGTAGAAACTTAATGGGATTAGTAGCTTAATTAATTAACTTATGATCACCATTAGGGTGGAACATTCAAGAACGTGTGACAAGGCATGTAACAAGGCTTGAATGAGCCAATAGGAGATAAGCTTGGAGGACAAGCTTTGATCTCAACCTTTGATCACATCTAAGGCTAGGATGGAGTCTTGGAAGGTCAAACAAAGTGGCCACCTCCTCTCTATTGAGCTCCACGGCGATGCACCCTTTAGGAGACTATTTTCACTTCATTCTTCATCTTTGCTATCACACTTTCTCTCTTCTCTCTCTCCAAGAACAAGAACTCACCATTGTTGCTCTTCTTTGAGCCATTCGGCCAAGCACCCTTCTCCACCATCCAACCACCTAAAATTTTATCTAACTCACTTTTCCAAACCTAAACACCATTCTAAGAACATCTCTAGTTGAGAGTTCTTTCAAAATCATTCATCTTAAGCATGGAAAATAGCTTTGGAGATTTTTCCTAGAAGGTGAAAATCCTTGTTTTTCATTTCTAACTTCATTTCTAAGGTTCTAAGCCATGATTGATCCATGGTTTATGTTTTTCTCCTATAGTTATAACTTGTAAAAAAATTTATTTGAACATGTTAGGTTTTCTTGAAGGAGATCACGAAATCACTAGAAGAAGGAGTAGAAACATTTTATCTTCCTTAAAGATAAGAGGGAGATTACCCTCATCAGCCATGTGTTGGTGGTGAGGCATGGATGTGTTTGTGGTGAAGAATCCATAAGGATTCTTTCACTTGGTTGTTTAACGTCTTTCTTATTTGTGATTGACTATGTGTGCAAGCATGTCTATAGCTTTAATATTTTGTATGTGTTTTATGATTGCTTCCATATATGGTATGTGTTCATAGATGCATGATAATCATTGTAGGATATGAATAATGTGTAAAGTTTGCATGAGTGTTCCAAAGAACACAACATGGAGCTTACGGCTTCTTCAAGAAAAAGAGAACCAAAATGTTCTCAACCATTTTCTAAAACAATGATTTAATGAATTTAGGTAAAACAATGAATTTGAAAATGATTTAGAAGATAGAAAATGATCCAAAGATCAAATACCAAGGTTTTACTAATTTCGGCCAACATGCCATATGAATGTGTAATCAATCCAAAACTTATTTTCTAAAGAGTAGAGTTGATGTTTTACCTAAAAAGAATGTATTTGTAATGAATTTTCAAGAAGTAAAGAAGTAAATTAATTTTTATTAGAAATGTAGTATAGAAGGAAAATGAATCAAATTCTTGAAAAATACTTATCTTTAGATTTTAAAAGTATAATTTAAATTTTCAAAGTGTATTTAGTAGTAATAAACTAAACAAAAGAATTTTTAGAGGAAAAACGTAGAAAGTACAATTTTAATAGATTTTATAGACAAAATGATGTCAAAATTTATTAAAAAAATAGACAAATAAAAGAGAACATTTTATATTATGTTTATAATGTAAGGAAAATTATTTTTACGTAGTTTTAAAGTAGTGAAAATAGCTTACGTAGTTTTAAAACAGAGATTTTAAAGCTTTTCGGTTAAGAAAATAATTTAAAAATCTTACGCGATTGAGAAAACGATTTAAAAATGCTACGCGATTTTAAAAACAGTAAAATATCTTTACGCGATTTAAAAATGTTTGTAAAAATGACGAAATTGTGAAAACGCGATAAAATTTCTACGCAATTAATTGAAATAGCGAGTTTTTACTATCGGGCTAAAGTGGTGGACCCAAACATGTGAAAATATAGTGTGTCAAGTGGGAACGTACTGTATTTTGAACATGTGAAAATATGTTACGTCAAGTGAGAACATACTGTATTTGTGATTTTTACCATTGAGGGGCATTTGCATAAATATGAGAATATTTTGAGGCTAAATTATGGTTTATATATATGCATTGAGTTGGCATGCATAGTCGATGGTTGTGATGGCTTTTGTGGTTTAGGAATGAATGAGAGTTAAATATTGTGATCCAAGTGGGAGATCTACTGGGGACGTCAGGGCGCGGTTATTCATAGTGACCTGTTTGTCACCTTATATGCCTCGCCATTGATATACCATTGCAACGCACTGGCGTATTGTCCCGACAAACAATATTTATGTCTCGCGTCTAGCTTAAACTGTCATTATGGGTGGCAGATCTTCTAGACCATTCATATCCGAAACTGTTTAGCTCCATGGAGTAGGAATATAGCGCATTGTGCATATGCATAGTTGTATACATAATGTTGTGACATTATCGAGGTCCATATCATGGTGGCATACTCATTTCATATGTATATTATTGATATCTGTTGTTAATATATTGTTGATGTTTATATTGTTGTGATATATGTTTTCTAAATATAAAGATAATTTGTTAACATGATTATAGTTGTGATATTTGTATGTATGGAATGACTTTGTCATTCGTATCATTCTTTGCTACCGTACTAGTATTGGTGAAAGGGGATCTCACCTCTTTGCTGTATTGCTTTTGTTGTATTTGTATTGTTAAATTCATATAGTAGGTGAAAGGAGTCTCATAGACTTATTGAAGGCAATGTTTGGTGGTCGGTGACAGCGTCGAGGAGTGATCTTCTCAGTTTCAGCAGGATACAGTTTGGTGGAGAAAACAGAACGTGTATGTTGAGTTTTTTTTTCTCAGTAGTGTTGTTACCGTGCTATTAGTAGTACCCGTCACTGGGTTTGCTACTGTTTCTCTGAGTTTGTAAGTCTTATGTTTTAAAATGATGCTAAATATTATGTGGTATAAAATATGTGTATTAATCAGTTCAGTTTAATTTCTGTTTTACTTATAATTTTTGGTAAGTTTATGTTTCCGCGAAAAGAAATTTTAAAATCCATATTTTAGAACTCAAAACTTTTATGAAAAGATTTTTCAGGTTTTAAGTCTTTAGTATAAAATGTGATGCCCTATGGAGGGTGTTACATTGAGTATTGAATTGTACACTTGGCTTTCTCTTCCAGTTTTTGCTCAAATGCTTCATATATCAGCTTGTTTGGAGCCCTTCCTATAATAGAGAAATTACCAAATCATTAACAATTACAAATTCACTTAATCAATAACAAAGAAAGCATAATTTGCTCAATATCATATTAGAAATGCATCAAAATAGAATATAACAAATATAAGCATAAAATCTTCCAAATATACATACAATGAGGACTTAAGCAATCAATGAAAGCATAGATACGGGGCACAAATAACTACATTTCATGGAGTTATCACTATCCAAGCAAACAATTTTGAAATTAAACCAGCTCTTCTGCACCTAGTGCAACAGAATCAGTTTGGGGGAGGTCAGACAGAAGATCCAAACTTGCACATTGCTAACTTCTTGCAACTCTGTGATACTGTCAAATATAATGGAGCCAACGATGTTGCCATCAGATTAAGACTTTTTTCATTTATTTTGAGAGACAAAGCCAAGAATTGGCTACAAGCCCAGCCTCAAGGAAACATCTCCACAAGGGATGATCTAGTTAGTAAGTTTCTCACTCGGTATTTCCCTCCATCCATGTTTTTGAAGATAAGGAGTGAGATTGCTTGCTTTACTCAAATTCAAGGAGAATCTCTCTATGAAGCATAGGAAAGATTTAAGGAGCTTGTGAGAAAATGTCCACACCATGCTTTTGAAGTTTGGCAGCAGGTGCAGATCTTTTATAATGGTTTGAATCATTCCACAAGATTTGTGGTGGATGCATCTGTAGGTGGATCTGTGAATTCTAAGACTCCTGAAGAAGCTCAGGAATTGTTTGAAACTATGGCTACCAAAGAATATCAGTTACCTAGTAGAAGAGCAGTAGTCAAGCAGGGAGTTATGGAGCTCGGTACTTTTGATGCCTTACTTGCTCAGAATAAAAGTATGACGCAACAGTTAGCCATCCTTACTAAGTAAGTTGGGAATTTGCAAGTAAATTCAGTGAACCATCAGGCTCTCATTTGTGATTTGTGTGGAGGTAACCATGCTAATGGTGGATGTGAAACAAGCAACTCTAGTTTCATTCCTCAAGAGCAGGTAAATTATATGGGAAATCCTTCGAGACCACAAGGTAACCTATATTCCAACAAATACAATCCGGGGTGGAGGAATCATCTAAATTTTTCATGGAGCAACCAAAATATGCTGAGACCACCACCACAACCACTACATCAACCTCAGTCGTCTTCATCTTCTCAACCTCCACAAGATAAGTTATCTAATCTTGAAAGTATTGTGGAGAAACTTGCCCTTAGTACTAGCACTTTTATAGAGGAGATGGGAGCTAATTTTAAAAATCATAAGGCAGCCATCAGAAGTCTAGAAAATCAAGTGGGACAGATGGCTAGACATCTCATAGAGAAGCCTCAAGGTAGTCTTCCAAGTGATACTGTGGTAAATCCAAAGGAGTAATGTCATGCAATCACTTTGAGAAATGGTAAGTAGTTAGAAGAAAATACGAAAGTAGCACCTAGTTCTTTAGGAGTTGAAAAAGGAAAAGATGATATCCTCATTGAAGATGCCTCAATTCAAGATATCTCAATGCAAGCTGATAATGAGGGAGATGAGATTGAGAAGGAAAAAACTAAAGAGGAGTTACCAAAGTGGCAGAGAAAAAAAAAAGGAACATGAGCAGAACAAACCTATTGATTCTTCTTTATATGCTAGGCTTCCCTTCCCTCAGCAGTTGAAAAAAGACACTCAAGAGAAGCAAGAAAGACAATTCTCAAAGTTCCTGGATGTATTTAAGAAATTACAGATAAATATTCCTTTTGTTAAGGCACTTGAGCATATGCCTTCTTATGCCAGATTCATGAAGGACTTGATATCTAAAAAGAGAAAATAGGAAGAAGATGAGATTGTAGCACTTATTGAAGAGTGCAGTGCCATTATCCAGAGGAAGCTACCACCCAAGTTAAGGGATCCTGAAAGTTTTAACATCCCTTGTATCATTAAGAAGTTGAATGTTGATAAAGCTCCGTGTGATCTAGGAGCTAATATTAATTTAATGCCATTGTCCATCCTTCATAAGCTGGGAATTGAAAAAGTGAAGCCAACTACAACGTCTCTTTAATTATTTGATTGGTCAATCAAACATCCATATGGTATAGTTGAAGATTTGTTAGTAAAGGTGGATAAATTTATTTTCCCAACTGATTTTGTGATTCTAGATATGGATGAGGATACTGATATTCCCCTCATTCTTAGATGATTGTTCTTAGCTACTTCAGGAGCATTGATTAATGTACCAAGAGGTGAGCTCATTTTGAAGGTAGACGATGATCAGATGACTATTAATGTTTTTGATAAGTCTGCACCGACATCAGATTTCTATGCCCTCGTCAATTGCATTCAAGGTAAAGCTCAATAGGATTTGGTTTATAAGAGCACTTCATAAATTAATGTTAGCTCTTCCACTTTCAAGATGGTTGATGAAAAGGAGAAAGGTCATCCTATCTCAAAGATTGCTAGAATAGCAAAAGATCCTCCCATTTCTACTGATTCATTGCAGACAGGACAATTATGCTTGGGTCAAGTTCAAAACACTTTTGGAGGTAATTCTGAGGCCATTGACTGAGTATGGAGGCAAAGATCTAACAAAAGAAAGGCATCATCATATTTCTCCTATTTCAAGCCACTATAAATAAAAAGCAATGTCGAGTTAACGACATTAAACAATCGCTTTTTGGGAGGTAACCCAAATTTTCTTTTCCTTTTCTTTACTATTTTATTCTTTCTGTTTTGATATTTTTTTTGTTATTTCTTTATTTTATTGACTGACAAAATTTTGCTATTTTTGTTTTGAAGGTAATGTTGAGTCGGTTTAAGTGTCTCCCTGAGTTCAGAGCCTTTGTAGGGGATGTATATAGTTGTCGGCCGCCAAAAATAATTTTTTTTCCTTTCTTTCATATTTTATTTGTTCTTTTTATTTTATTTTTTTCATCATCACCCATTTTGTGTTTTGAGTCATTGTGTTGAAACTGTGCATGCTGGTGTGTTGAATTGAATATCCAATGATTGCATAAATTATGAATTGATTTATTTTTTTGGGATATCACATGAGAATCCATGAGTTATGTTTATCTTTATTGTTTCAATTGTGTATGGATGCTCTTCCCATCTTTATGTTTGATAGACCCTGGAATTTAATTGCATGTCAGGCTTAGAGAAAGTTTATGAGAATGCATGTGTGTGGATGATTTGCATCTAGAAGTTGTTAGATTCTCTCTTGAGGCAAAATCCTAGGCAGTGCATGATTATGGAAATGATAACGGCCTTCTTTGCACCGTTTGAGCCTTTCAAGACAACCTATGAACACAGTATATCCTTAGGTCTCTTTTTGCAATCTTGATATTGTTTGGCCTCTATTTCTTTTCTTTACCCACATAAAAAAAAATTCACTCTCTTACATAACCTTTGTTGAGTGCATATCGTGTGTTATTTTATTATTCAAGCTTTCGTTATTTTTATGCATGCAGTAGTTATGGAGCTGAAAAATAATTCAAAAAAAATCAAAAAGAGAAAGTTCACCCAAAGTTTTGCAAAGAAATAAGTCCGGGGGTGAAAGTTGTTGAAAAAAAAGAAGAAAAAAAAGGGATGAATAAAGCATTGATTCTTTTGCTCTGTTTTGCACTTGTTCTACATTCTGTAGCTTGAATTTTAAATTATGCATGATTATGTATCTTAACTTTTGTTTTCATTATCCTATCACTTCTTTCTTAACCCACACCCTTGGCCTTACATTACAAGCTTTAGAAGACCCTTTTGATCTTTAGTTATGTGCTGTTTACATTAGTGGAGAGAGAGATGAAGAACAACCCTATAGATGTGGGTTTAATGTACATTTGTATTTTGATAAACCTATCCAGGTTTGTACTTTTTTATGAGATTGAGTCTTTCATTCATGTTTTTGGGAAGTCATTTTTGCAAAATAGTTACATGTGAGAGACAATGTGATAAATGGATTATGCATGTGTGACACTTTGAAGTTAGATTGTGAAGCAGTTTCTGAGGATATGAATGATTTTCAATAACCAGTGTTGTCATGTTTGAGTCTTAGTGTTTTGAGTTTTTCTTTGTTTAGTCTTTTTGTTTTATTTTTGTTTTTCTTTTTGCTTGAGAACAAGCAAAATCTTAAGTCTGGGAGAGTGGTGAACCTACAAAAATTCATATTTTTACGGTTCAAAATCTTGGATTTTCATCCTCTTTTAGTCTTTTTGATTTAGTTTTGTTCTCAAGTTTTATTATGTTTTTAGTATTTTAATTATGTTCTTATTATGTGTTTTTATGTGTTTTTCTAGGTAATTGCACATGGAGAAGATGAGCCGAATGAGCAAGCAATAAAAAAATAAAGAAAATCCATTTAGGAGCCCAATCTTAGCTAATGCCTCAACTATCCTTGCTTAAGGACATAATGAGCATCTCTAAAACTTTGCATAATTAACTCAACTCCACCGCTTGAGCTTGCAAAGCGCGTAGCTAGAGAAGTTTCTTTTTAGTGTCTCAAAGACTTTGGTTAGTATCTAAGCCCTAACTCAGTTGAGTGCTTGAGCGTATACAACCCATCCTTTCAGATTGGGCCAGCCTAAACGCGTGGCGCAATACACAATCTTGTCTCCACTAAACCTAACGTCTTACTTGCAACTCTTTGTTGAGCGCTAAACACGTAAACAATAGCATTAACTCTTCTATAAATAGAAAAGTTACGCCAAATTGAACACAAGCTTACGCGCTTGGATAGAACGCAGCAGCCGTCAAGAGGCACAAACCCTAATGTGGTGTGGGCGCAATTAGGATTGAAGATTAGGAATTTTCTTCAACCTTTTCACCATTCTACAATGGAGTTTGTCATATTCTTCCTTTTGTGTTCTTCTTTTTTCCATGTGTAACTAAAACTCTTTTGATAGGGGGATTATGGATCTTGATGCTTTGATGATGTAACTTCTTTTATGGTTTAATTTATATTTCTATTTCATGATTTACATATTTATCCATATTCTTAATGCTTTTATAAATCTGGCCAATTTGGGAATGATCTTTTGGATTAATGTATGATTTGAGAAAATTTGCATGAACCTAGAACATGTGATAAACACTATAATTTCTACAATTGCTAGGAATAGACGTTGTGGATTATGTGATCTTTCTTTTAATTCCCTCATTCTTGATAATACATTTCTATTTGGGGTTAGACTAAGGGATTAGTTAATTCTAAATAGTGTAAGAGGATTAATATACTAATGGATTGAGTATTAATAAATTTTAAGAATTGATCATAAATCATTGAAATAGAACATAGTTAAACTAATATTTGAATGTGCATTTAAAGAGTTCAAGTGAAGTCTAAACCTTTGTGACCACAGAAAATAGAGCTCTCTATGTTTATTTCTCTTAGCTTTCCTGTAATTTAAGCCTCTTTACCAGTCTTTTTAATGAACCTTTCAGTTTTACGTTTAAAATCTTAGTTGCCTAACCGCTTTTTAGCTTGCATGAATTGCACATGGAGAAGATGGGCCGAATAAGCAAGCAATAAAAAAAATAAAATCCATTTAGGAGCCCAACGAGCTTTAATACAAGTCTCTTCTATAAACCCTAACATTTTAATACCATTGTTTTTCACCCCTTTGATTTATTGTTTTGCTTACTTATATTTCTTTTTAATTTAATTTGTAACAACTCCTTTTCTTTGTTAACTTGAATAGTATCACTTTCAACGAATTTAGTAATTAATAACTTAATCCTCGTGGGACGATACTCTTACTCACTTTTTATTACTTTTGCGATTCGGTACACTTGTCAATTTTCACAATAGTCCTTCAATGATATCCATATGAATTATTAATATTGACCCAAGATAGCCTTGCCGGCCATATGCCAAATAACAAAATTATTTGGACTAGTAAACTTCTGGTTTACAACAACATGTGTTTCAATTGCAATGATCATATCTATTTGACTTGATAATGAATAAAGCATAATGTATAAAATTTTGTTCATTGAGGCAACAAAATATAGTAGCTATTCTAGAGACTTGAATTATTTTGTACTACCAAATATCAAAATTTACCATTGCTCTCTCTATATATAAGGAAGTGGGAACACATTTTTTTTCTTCTTTCAATAAGAATTTTAAGAAATCATACCATACATATTTTATTTAAAATATTACAAACTAACAAAATAAGAGAAAATGTGTATGTGATAATTTTAAATCACATTAAAAATATACATATGAATTGACACATGAATTCTAAGAAAATAATTCAACTACTTAAATCATCAATCAAGTGACAAAACTTTCCTTCATAATATTTAACGAAAATAAATACATCCAAATGCATATTATTTGTAGGACCATGGTCAAATGAATGATTTTCACAAGCAAAATTTTGACAAATGACAAGTATGACCAATGTTATTTCGTACATGTTATAACATTAGGTAATTTTACTCTACTCAATATTTTCATTATTATCTCCCTACTTCATTTGATATGTATTCTTGGAAAAGTTGGAATATACAGAACATTCACTTCAGAGAATAGAGTTCAACCTATTGGGTGGCCTTTGAGATTTTTTATTAATAACTCATTTTTGTGTTTAATCATAAGAATGCATAAACTTGATTCAAAATATCTATTGAAACATTTCTCATTTTTTTACTACAAAAACATATTCGAGAGACATAACAAAATTGATGATGTTTTCTCTCACATTTCTTTGTTTCAAATTATACTAAGATTAAATGAATCTTTTTAGATTCAATCACGATCTAAAGGTGTAGTTCTTCAAGAACTATACCATAAATCTTTATATAAAATATGATCATGGAAAATCATTAGTTTTGTTCAATCCTTCAGGGATACTTGAATAGTAATCTCTTTCATAATTTATCAAGAGTAACAAATTCAATATAAAACAAAATATGATAATCATGTTAGTCAAATAAGATTGACAATAAATTTTCTATATGAAACATGAAAATATTTTATACTAAGACTAACATGAAGGAAGATATAAGAAAGAACAAAGTAATGAATTAGAATAATCCATCGAAAGTAATAAGAAGACAAATTCTTTTAGTAGAACCTCTAAGCTGTTCAAACCATTACTCATATGGTAGAATCTCGTGCTAATAACGTATTATAAATAAAATAAAAGAGGACAGAAGAATAAATAAAGATAAAAGAAATATAAGTACTAAGAGTCTAATTCTTTAGGAACTAGCTATGCCACAAAGTCTTCTTCTTCTCATTTCTTTATGGGATAGCATGTCCTTATATAGGACTGATATGCATAAAATATACTAAGAGTAAGTGCACTCTATCGTATAGTAATATAGGACTTGAGTCTCAATTGTCGATCCCACGAGGAATAAAAAGTAATTATTAGATTCATTAAACTCTTGATTATTTAAACAATCGAAAGTGTAAAGAGAAACTCAAAATAAAATCAAATAAATAAAGAAGAAAAATGGACAATCAAACAATGTACAAATAAATCAATTAGAAGAAAACTAGGGTTCAAGATTCACTTGAATCCAGTTAATCATATTTTCATTCATTTATGATGTAAGGTAATTCTTTTATCAATATTCTCTTAATTGCTATTGAATCCCAATAGTCATGGATAAACAATATTCTATTCCTAAATTATCCACCTATTTGATCATTTAGCTGAATTAATTAGGAATGCATTAATCCCCAATTCAAGAGATGAACTAACATACTGTCAGTTCGATTGATAGAATAAATTGATATTTGGTCATTCATTAATTTAATCTAAATTTATTATATAGGTCCACTCATTGGATGTGGATGGTCACTGGTCAAACAATGAATTAAAATATGCCAAAAGTGAACAAGTTCTGACAAGAATAAAAACAATATAATAGACCCAAAAGAAATTACCTTAATCAAAGTTGAATTCAAAACTAATTAATTAGGAAAACAAGATT
Organism: Ormosia emarginata; assembly: GCA_029884605.1. Lineage (NCBI taxonomy): Eukaryota > Viridiplantae > Streptophyta > Magnoliopsida > Fabales > Fabaceae > Ormosia > Ormosia emarginata. The sequence goes on along the minus strand of JAQQTP010000074.1, from coordinate 37,919,892 downwards.
CCCCATAGCCCTAGCTATAGGATTAGTTACTCATATTCAATAACAAACTCATATCACAATACAAATGCATGAAAAGAAAAGCCTAAAGAAAGGGAAACAAACTAAAGGGAAAGAGAAATCAAAACTCATTTTACGATTATTGTAATCTTTAAGCCTTCAATAATGTTGTCCTCCCTTCGTAGCCGTCCTCCAAGGATTTATGGCAATTCTCTCTTCTGATCTGTCTCTCAAAGTCTATCGTCTCTCTCTCTAAATTTCTGTTAGATGATCTGAACCAAAGAGAATTCCTTTGCTAAACTCGTTTTCTCCCTTTCATAGAAAAGCTGATAGCTTTTCGTATTTGACTTGCACTATTTTTCTCACCTTTTAGATGATCGAATTTGCCCCAATATCTACAGAGAAGTTTTAGGATTTTCTGTTATCTTTTCAATGCTGTAAACAACAGCTCGATCTGATCTTTGTAGCCTAAGATATGATCTAATTACTGAAACATGGTCAGGAGAGTGCGAGAATTCAAATTTACAACAAAGTTTATCTCTTTGAAAATCCTTATCCAATCTTCAATCTAATCTTTATTTAAGATTTTGCATCCAGTTAGAATTCTAATTAGCATTTAAGAATATGATAAGAATCCATCAAATATTTATCTTCAGGAATTTCTTATTTTTACACAAAATTTGATGATTTATCTTAAAAATTCAAATATGACTAGGTGAATAGATACTTATTTAAAAATAAATTAAAACTAAAAATAAAAAAAAAAATTAAATAAAAATCAATTAATAATCCTAACAAATAAACCCAAAAGATGAGTATATTTAACACTTATCAAATTCCCTCAAACATGAACAATTGCTTGTCTTTAAGCAAAGAATAGGAATAAAAAATAAGATTAAACTCAACATCCAAAAACATGAATCAAGGAAAATTCCACAATTAAAGAATTCAATCAAATTCAACAATCAAATTTAATGCATTAAGATCATTTAGCACTTAAAACAATTAGAGGCTCGGGTCTAGCTTGCATCTTTTCTCCTTACCAACCAAATGAGGTCACTCATCTTTCTATTGCTCAAGTGTTTAAGGACAAAGAGATCACTCCAGTTTCTCTTCAAAAATGCATTACTATAGGCTTGGTTATCAATCTCATCTCCACTTTCAAGTTCACATACAATATGTAACACCCTCCGTAGGGCGTCACATTTTAAAATAATAAATAAATCTTAAAACTAATTAAAATCATTTTATAAAAGCTTTGAGTTTTAAAATATGGATTTTAAAATTTCTTATTGCGGAAAATACAAACTTATCGGAAATCTTAAGTAAAATGGAAATTAAATTTAACAGATTAACATACACATCACCAATCATTTCATATAAGTTAAAACGTAATATTTACAGACTCAGAGAAACAGTAGTAAACCCAAAGACGGGTACTACTAATAGCACGCAGAACAACACTAACGAGAAAAATTCAACCTACATAGTCTGTTTCTTCACCAACCGCATCTTGTTGAAACTTGTAAGACCACTCAATGACGTCGTCACCATCTTCAAATTGTCTCCCTAGGGTTAAGAATGTGCTCCGCCTACTATACGAATTCAAGAATACAAACCAAACAAAAACAACACAGGAAAGAGGTGAGATCCCCTTTCACCACCAGATCAAGATTTTAGTAAAGAATAATACGAATGACAAAGTCATTCCATACACACAGATAATCACAATTATAGTCATGTTATCAAATATTTCTAATATGCATACAACCTAATAAAATAAACAAGTAATAACATTATCGGGATAGATATAACAATTCATACCATATAAAATATCATAACAAGACAATAAAAATAAAGATTAAATTCAATAACAACAAATTTCATAGCAGAACAAAAATACAATAATGCACAGACAAAATACAACATATAAATAATTAATATCGAGATATGAAAGATCACAAATAAAAATATCACAGATATAACACAAATAAAGAAAACCACATAGATAAATCAATCTCACGTATAAAATAAGATAAGAAATGGACAACTAACATAAAAATTATCGATAAATATAAATAGAGAAAATGTAAAAACATCCAAGATATTACCGATAAAGATAAATAGAGAAAATGGAATATTATCCAAGATATAATCAAATACACCAAAACACAACCCTACTCCATGGAGCTAAACCCAAACAGATATCGAGAGAATGACTTGCAAAATCTATTAGTACCACGGCTGCCCCTAACCAACTATTACGCGGTCACACGTTGCGCCAATAGCCTACGGACTGGGAATCCACCATCCAGCGTAGTATAGTTCACGGTCTCCGTTGTGGCACTATAGGCAATGTACTACTAGACTTTACAAACCTCGATTAAATATAGTGAATGTCGAGTACATTAGTGTGCTATCGGTTTACCACGGCCCAGCGGAGCTACCAACTGTCCACATGTGGGATCCCGTACACTAAAGTCTCCAAGTTCATTAGAACAATAAACCTCACTACATTTATCGCATCGACAACACGATGTGATTCGTCTCGTCAACCAAAACACCAAAAATTGGTATAAAGACAAAACATAATTCCAAATATATGAAATTACGAAAATGCCCTCAAGATAAAAATATGCCCTCAATGGCAAAAAGCCTGTACGGGTTCACTTTTTCCCGACAGCGAAATAACCTCAAAAGCCTGTACGGGTTCACATTTTCCCGACAGCGAAAAATAAATATAGTAACGGTCAATCGCGTAGAAATTTTATCGCGTTTTTGAAATCTCGTCGTTTTTACAAACGTTTAAAAATCGCGTAAAGATATTTTTCTGTTTTTAAAATCGCGTAGCATTTTTAATACGTTTTCTCAATCGCGTAGGATTTTTAAATCGTTTTCTTGTCCAACTTCCTTAAATAACTGCTTTTAAAAGATGAAATAATATTTAGTACTTTCAAATTACGTAGAATATTTTTCATAGCGTATCTTGTCTTTTGGACATCTTTTCTATCTTATTTATCCATTTTTACTAAAAATTGACAAGATATTTTGTTTAATAAATTATAATAATGGTTTCCTAAATTTACCATTTAAAAGTTCTTTTCATTTTTGTTAATACCAAATAATTATACTTTTGAAAATTCCTAACGTGCTTCAAAACACACGATGAGCTATACGTTAGAAATTTTATAAAGCTACTTGTATTTCTTCTTACAAGAAAAAATCATTAGTATTAACCTCTTAAACTTAATTCTAACTATTTTATTTCTTTAAAACTCATTGTAGAAAATTTACTTTAACTTGTATTGCTTCTTCTTGATTGAAAATAGCTTGGAATTAATTTTTAGAAATCATGAATGTATTATTTGGCATGTTGGCCGAATTTGATAAAAACTTTGCATTTGATTTCTAAATTATTTTTCACCTTTTAAATACATGTTTAATCTCTTGTATTGTCTACATTGATTTAATCCTTACCCTAGAAAATAGTTTTAGAAATCAAAGTGTTGAAGTTAGACATGTTGGATGAAAATGTAAGGTTATGCCATTTAATTTCCAAATTCATTTTTCTTAATCTAAACAAATGGATATCTTACCAATTCTCTTAGGTTATTTAGGTCACCTTTTAAGAAAATTAAGAGAACATTTTGGTTCCCCATTTGGATCATGGCCGTGAGCCTTGTTAGTGTGTTCTTTGGAACACTCATACAATCCTTGACATATTATTCATATCCTATATTTTATCATGCATTTCTAACACATGCAATATTATCAAAGCTTGTAGACATGCAAATTAAAGCTTGTAGACATGCAATTTATTACAAATATCACATAAGAAGACTACTAACAAATACACAACAACCTACTAGTAAGCACCAAATTATCAAACACACAAATAACAAACACACAAATAATTAACACATCAAAACAAGCACACCACCGAATCCTTATGGATTCTACAAACACAACCACATATATTCCTCACCACCAACACTTGGTTGATGAGGGTAATCTCCCTCTTACCTCTTGAAGAACCTCCAAGTCCTTTGTATGTCTCCTTCAAGCAAGCTTCCTCCTCCAAGAGCTCCTTGAAAACAAAGAAAACATACAATATTAATACCTAAGGCTCTAAACTAGAATAATCATGGATTAAAATCATGATTAAAACTTTAAAAGGGATAGAAACATGAAGATTAAAGAATTTCACCTTCATGGTTTCAAACTTGAGCTTTGAAGAACAAGGTAGAAAATGGAAGATTTAGGAAAAACTTCCAACATGAAAGTTCCTTAGAATGGTATGGAGATTCAAGATCTATGGTCATTTAGAATTTTAGAAGCTTGGAAGGTGATTTTTGAGGGTTGGCCGTGAGCTTGAAGAAAGGGAGAGATGTGAGCTTTTGTGGTTTTTGCTTGATAGGAAGATGAAGATGAAGGAATCTTGAGAAATTCCTAACATGAAAGTGTGTTGGATTGATGAGAGGATTCAAGAAATGATATTGGTAGGAATTATAGAAATTTGGAGAAGTGTTCTTGGTGATTTGGCCGAAATCAAGGGGAAGAGAAAAGGAGAGAATTTTGGTTGCTTGGTCTTGGTTCTTTGGAGAAAATGATGTGTAGAAGAGTAAGTGAGGTGAATGGGTGGAGATTGTCTCCATTTGGGAGCCATGGCCGTGGAGCACATGGAGAGAAAAGGAAGGTGAGAGCTTCTTGCCAAAGTTGAAAATGAGCCAAGGCTCTCCTATTTATAGACTCCAAAAAAAAAATGAAGGCTTAGGATATTTTTCGGTTTATCATAAGCAATGAACAATAATTACTGCTTATAAAGTCAATGTCTATTGTCTAATGGGTAATAAAATATACATAGATTTTTATTTTAAACTAACAGAATAATAATTATTATTAATCATTTTTCTTCTACTGATTGCTCTTGATGAGTCATAAAGCGAGTCATCAAAGAGAAATTTCTAAAACATGTGACTCACTACGATGAGTCAGTATGATGAGTCATCGTGGAACTGTCTAGAACGGGTGAGTCAGCATGGCGAGTCAGCGTAGATATTTTCTAGAGCAGATGAGTCAGCATAGATATTTTCCAAAGCAGGTGAGTCAGCATGGCGAGTCAGCGTAGATATTTTCCAAAGCAGTGAGTCAGCATGCTGAGTCACTGACTGCATCACAACTGCATCATTGGTGCATCATAAATGGTGAGTCACAAATACAGTCATCGAGAGAAGCTTCGAACCGGCGAGTCACCGCGGTGAGTCACAGTAAGTCGCACTTCCGGAACCTTCTAGAAGCTGCCGAGTCATGATGCTTGAGGTGTCACGCCACGTGTCATCGTCCCTATTGGCCCGTTGCGATGAGTCATAGCCACCAATTTTGACCAGGCCCTCATTGGTCCACGTGTCCAAAGACTTAATGACTAAACGTGGGTCCCGCAAAATATTTCCGGTCCGCGTCACTTATTTATACTTGACTAATAAAATAATATTATAATAATATAAAATTATTTTATTTGACAATTAAATCCTAAAAATTAAAAGATTAATTTTAGGCTCATTCAATCGGGTTTAGTAAGATCCCACGCCTCCGAATAATTAAAAACAGATTTTCCCGGTCCGGAAAAATATTATTTTCCTACCCCGAGCAAATCACACAAAAAGTCCATATAAAATTACAGACAGATATCTGGACATTAAATCAAGAAGAAAACAATTAAAAACAAAGAAAAAACAAAGAAAAACAAGACGTTCGGGACGTAACGGTCATTTTTCCATTTTTTCCCACAACGTAGGTAATCGTCCAAAACGTTCAAATAAAATATCCAAAGCAAAGATTATATAGCTGTATATCTTTCAAAAAATTAAAACAAGAGCTCTAAAAATTTTTATTTCACCGTCTGGAAGAAAAATACGTAAAAACGATTATATAAAATACTAGATAAGATATACATCCTGTTTTGATACGTAAAAATTTAAAATAGTAATTTGATAAAATTTTTTTTTTTATCAGATCGAAACAAATCATGTAAAACTATCAAATAAAATAACAAACAAGATATTATTTTTCTCGTATTTCATACGTAAAAACAAGAAACAAGAAATAGGGACACAACGGTCTTTTACCCAAAAGTTGGGATGTTACAACACTCCCCACCAAAAAGGAATTTCGTCCCCCGAAATTCGCAGCTAGCCTCTCGAACAGTCCTTCGTCTTGTCTTTTATATTTTCACGTTGCACCTTCGTTTACACCACTCCAGATTACCTCGATTAACGAAAACTCCTTGCATCGCGTAAAACATGGAGAATAGTATTTTAGTGGGATTCTTCATGATTTCGAGAATAGATCAGAATGTCGTTAATAAAGATAATGACAATTCTGTCTAAATAAGGACGAAAGATACTATCCACTACGCTTCCGTCATTGCGTCACTCTGATCAAGTACCATTTGAAATTGTCCCGACTTTGTACCGCTTCACTCTTCCTCGCTTTACTTTTAACTGAAGTGCCTCATAATCCAAGTTCTCTTTTTCAACAATACCGTATTTGATACTTATGACAAAATTTTGACTAAAAACATCCTTTCTTTACAATTGCAACACACAAAAGGACATTATAAAAATTTAGAAGAAAAGGTAGAGAAATTATTTGAATTGTTATCAGACTTGTCTAACAAAGAATTTGACATTGCCTGATTTTAAGAATAAGATTTCTGGGACACCAAAGTTTTACTGAAACAATCTATAGGATATGATTAAAGATAACCAATCCATATATAAGATCACATCTATCTTGCGAAAGAGATAGACAGTTTAGATTAACAGAAAAGATTGTTTAAAGGACTGGATAATAACAATAGGTTTGGTAACAAAAGCAGAAATAGATAAATCAAAAGGTAACAAAGATATTGATAGCTTTAATCAACTCAAATAGTTAATTAGTCATAAAAGAATGAGTTAGACCAAAAGTACATTTTTCGCAATTGCGGTATATGAAAGATGTCATGAAGACATAGAAATAAAAGATAATAGAATCATCCATACCACCGAACATATCCACTAGAGAGAAATTGATATGGTATGATGAATTTAAAAGTAAGCTTTTTAACTTGAACAATTCAACTGATAAGTCTAACAGAGTATGGATGGTTGGAAAAATACCCAATTCATATTTTTAAATTGCATCCGTTTTGAGAACGAAGCATACAAATTGAATCAACAGAAAAGATTCAATTATTTAATAGACTTAGGATGGTTTAAGCAACTCAAGTTCTCAACTACATGTTCTAATAACAGAAGTAGAAACAATCAGGCCAAAAGAATAATGAAGACACAAATAATTCTAATTGACTCACACAATATATGCCATAGAGAAATAGGCTACTCTCGAATTATACAAGATAGTTAAAGAATCACCTTTTTGTGACACAATCTCCTTTGTTTAGGTCCACAACCTAAGATGCTTTTGCTCCACTTGAAGAATCGATGTTCCACTCTACTTAAGATGTCGAAGCACGTACATTACTAACAGATGACTTCGTTTTTTTAGCAAGATACACTGTTCAGCAAAACGTCCGGCATCCTACACTTGAAAACAGATGATTTTCCTTTGATTGCACAACTCCTCGTTAGATGATCTTCCTCACACTTTCAACACGTTGGTGCAGATGTCACAGTCTAACCAAACTTGCTACCGCTAGCTTTTCCTCCACAAGATTGTTGTTGTTGTTGACTTCCCGATGATCACGAATACGTTTTTCCACTGGACTTGCTTGGCCTTACGACTTCGCCTCCTTCAGAACTAATATGGTCTAACGTTACAAAATTGCGTATTCTAAGATTTATTCCGACTTTGTCCGATCTTAAACCTCGGCTATCGTTCCTTGCTACTGAGTAATCCTCAAATCATGTTGTACTGCTCCTTCAACTATTCTTTACCTTGCTTTCATAGTTGTAGTCATATCACCGCTATCGCATCTTGCTTCCTCACGTGTACGTTTACCACGAATCATCGTCTTTCTTCAAAGACAGACGAATCATAATACAATGGATATCAAAGTAACCATTCCAAAGAAACATTGTCTCCTTTCGAGTCCAAGCACGTAGAGTCACACAACAAAAACAAGACAAACCCAACCACAAACCCCAAAAAGACTCTAACCGTGCTCTGATACCAACTAATGTAACACCCTCCGTAGGGCGTCACATTTTAAAATAATAAATAAATCTTAAAACTAATTAAAATCATTTTATAAAAGCTTTGAGTTTTAAAATATGGATTTTAAAATTTCTTATTGCGGAAAATACAAACTTATCGGAAATCTTAAGTAAAATGGAAATTAAATTTAACAGATTAACATACACATCACCAATCATTTCATATAAGTTAAAACGTAATATTTACAGACTCAGAGAAACAGTAGTAAACCCAAAGACGGGTACTACTAATAGCACGGTAGAACAACACTAACGAGAAAAATTCAACCTACATAGTCTGTTTCTTCACCAATCGCATCTTGTTGAAACTTGTAAGACCACTCAATGACGTCGTCACCATCTTCGAAATATTGTCTCCCCTAGGGTTAAGAATGTGCTCCGCCTACTATACGAATTCAAGAATACAAACCAAACAAAAACAACACAGAAAGAGGTGAGATCCCCTTTCACCAAGCATCAAGATCGGTAGTAAAGAATAATACGAATGACAAAGTCATTCCATACACACAGATAATCACAATTATAGTCATGTTATCAAATATTTCTAATATGCATACAACCTAATAAAATAAACAAGAATAACATTATCGGGATAGATATAACAATTCATACCATATAAAATATCATAACAAGACAATAAAAATAAAGATTAAATTCAATAACAACAAATTTCATAGCAGAACAAAAATACAATAATGCACAGACAAAATACAACATATAAATAATTAATATCGATATGAAAGATCACAAATAAAAATATCACGATATAACACAAATAAAGAAAACCACATAGATAAATCAATCTCACAGATAAAATAAGATAAGAAATGGACAACTAACATAAAAATTATCGATAAATATAAATAGAGAAAATGTAAAAACATCCAAGATATTACCAGATAAAGATAAATAGAGAAAATGGAATATTATCCAAGATATAATCAAATACACCAAAACACAACCCTACTCCATGGAGCTAAACCCAAACAGATATCGAGAGAATGACTTGCAAAATCTATTAGTACCACGGCTGCCCAACCAACTATTACGCGGTCACATCGTTGCGTCAATAGCCTACGGCAGACTGAATCCACCATCTAGGCGTAGTATAGTTCACGGTCTCCCGTTGTGGCACTATAGGCAATGTACTACTAGACTTTACAAACCTCGATTAAATATAGTGAATGTCGAGTACATTAGTGTGCTATCGGTTTACTACCCAATGGAGCTACCAACTCATTCACATGTGGGATCTCGTACACTAAAGTCTCCAAGTTCATTAGAACAATAAACCTCACTACATTTATCGCATCGACAACACGATGTGATTCGCCTCACAACCAAAACACCAAAAATTGGTATAAAGACAAAACATAATTCCAAATATATGAAATTACGAAAATGCCCTCAAGATAAAAATATGCCCTCAATGGCAAAAAGCACATGACGGGTTCACTTTTTTCCGACAAAAAATAACCTCAAAAGCTCATGTACGGGTTCACATTTTCCGACAAATAAAAATAAATATAGTAACGGTCAATCGCGTAGAAATTTTATCGCGTTTTTGAAATCTCGTCGTTTTACAAACGTTTAAAAATCGCGTAAAGATATTTTTCTGTTTTTAAAATCGCGTAGCATTTTTAATACGTTTTCTCAATCGCGTAGGATTTTTAAATCGTTTTCTTGTCCAACTTCCTTAAATAACTGTTTAAAATAGACAGAAATAATATTTAGTACTTTCAAATTACGTAGAATATTTTTCATAGCGTATACTGTCTTTTGGACATCTTTTCTATCTTATTTATCCATTTTTACTAAAAATTGACAGTATTTTGTTTAATAAATTATAATAATGGTTTCCTAAATTTACCATTTAAAAGTTCTTTTCATTTTTGTTAATACCAAATAATTATACTTTTGAAAATTCCTAACGTGCTTCAAAACACACGATGAGCTATACGTTAGAAATTTTATAAAGCTACTGTATTTCTTCTTACAGTAAAAATCATTAGTATTAACCTCTTAAACTTAATTCTAACTATTTTATTTCTTTAAAACTCATTGTAGAAAATTTACTTTAACTTGTATTGCTTCTTCTTGATTGAAAATAGCTTGGAATTAATTTTTAGAAATCATGAATGTATTATTTGGCATGTTGGCCGAATTTGATAAAAACTTTGCATTTGATTTCTAAATTATTTTTCACCTTTTAAATACATGTTTAATCTCTTGTATTGTCTACATTGATTTAATCCTTACCCTAGAAAATAGTTTTAGAAATCAAAGTGTTGAAGTTAGACATGTTGGATGAAAATGTAAGGTTATGCCATTTAATTTCCAAATTCATTTTTCTTAATCTAAACAAATGGATATCTTACCAATTCTCTTAGGTTATTTAGGTCACCTTTTAAGAAAATTAAGAGAACATTTTGGTTCCCCATTTGGATCATGGCCGTGAGCCTTGTTAGTGTGTTCTTTGGAACACTCATACAATCCTTGACATATTATTCATATCCTATATTTTATCATGCATTTCTAACACATGCAATATTATCAAAGCTTGTAGACATGCAAATTAAAGCTTGTAGACATGCAATTTATTACAAATATCACATAAGAAGACTACTAACAAATACACAACAACCTACTAGTAAGCACCAAATTATCAAACACACAAATAACAAACACACAAATAATTAACACATCAAAACAAGCACACCACCGAATCCTTATGGATTCTACAAACACAACCACATATATTCCTCACCACCAACACTTGGTTGATGAGGGTAATCTCCCTCTTACCTCTTGAAGAACCTCCAAGTCCTTTGTATGTCTCCTTCAAGCAAGCTTCCTCCTCCAAGAGCTCCTTGAAAACAAAGAAAACATACAATATTAATACCTAAGGCTCTAAACTAGAATAATCATGGATTAAAATCATGATTAAAACTTTAAAAGGGATAGAAACATGAAGATTAAAGAATTTCACCTTCATGGTTTCAAACTTAAGCTTTGAAGAACAAGGTAGAAAATGGAAGATTTAGGAAAAACTTCCAACATGAAAGTTCCTTAGAATGGTATGGAGATTCAAGATCTATGGTCATTTAGAATTTTAGAAGCTTGGAAGGTGATTTTTGAGGGTTGGCCGTGAGCTTGAAGAAAGGGAGAGATGTGAGCTTTTGTGGTTTTTGCTTGATAGGAAGATGAAGATGAAGGAATCTTGAGAAATTCCTAACATGAAAGTGTGTTGGATTGATGAGAGGATTCAAGAAATGATATTGGTAGGAATTATAGAAATTTGGAGAAGTGTTCTTGGTGATTTGGCCGAAATCAAGGGAGAGAAAAGGAGAGAATTTTGGTTGCTTGGTCTTGGTTCTTTGGAGAAAATGATGTGTAGAAGAGTAAGTGAGGTGAATGGGTGGAGATTGTCTCCATTTGGGAGCCATGGCCGTGGAGCACATGGAGAGAAAAGGAAGGTGAGAGCTTCTTGCCAAAGTTGAAAATGAGCCAAGGCTCTCCTATTTATAGACTCCAAAAAAAAAAAATGAAGGCTTAGGATATTTTTCGGTTTATCATAAGCAATGAACAATAATTACTGCTTATAAAGTCAATGTCTATTGTCTAATGGGTAATAAAATATACATAGATTTTTATTTTAAACTAACGAGAATAATAATTATTATTATCATTTTTCTTCTATCGATTGCTCTTGATGAGTCATAAAGCGAGTCATCAAAGAGAAATTTCTAAAACATGTGACTCACTACGATGAGTCAAGATGATGAGTCATCGTGGAACTTTCTAGAACGGGTGAGTCGGATGGCGAGTCAACGTAGAGATATTTTCTAGAGCGGATGAGTCGGCGTAGATATTTTCCAAAGCAGTGAGTCGGATGGCGAGTCAACGTAGATATTTTCCAAAGCAGTGTGAGTCAAAGATGTTTGAGTCACCGATCGCATCACAACCGCATCATTGGTCGCATCATAAATGGTGAGTCACAGGCTACGAGTCATCGAGAGAAGCTTCTGAACCGGCGAGTCACCGCGGTGAGTCACAGTCGAGTCGCACTTCCGGAACCTTCTAGAAGCTGCCGAGTCATGATGCTTGAGGTGTCACGCCACGTGTCATCGTCCTATTGGCCCGTTGCGATGAGTCATAGCCACCAATTTTGACCACCTCCTCATTGGTCCACGTGTCCAAAGACTTAATGACTAAACGTGGGTCCCGCAAAATATTTTCGGTCCGTCATTTACTTATTTATACTTGACTAATAAAATAATATTATAATAATATAAAATTATTTTATTTGACATTAAATCCTAAAAATTAAAAGATTAATTTTTAGGCTCATTCAATGGGTTTAGTAAGATCCCCCGCCTCTGAATAATTAAAAACAGATTTTCCCGGTCCGGAAAAATATTATTTTCCTACCCCGAGCAAATCACACAAAAAGTCCATATAAAATTACAGACAATATTATCGGACATTAAATCAAGAAGAAAACAATTAAAAACAGCAAAAACAACAAAAACAGTACGTTCGGGACGTAACGGTCATTTTTCCGTTTTTTCCCACAACGTAGGTAATCGTCCAAAACGTTCAAATAAAATATCCAACAAGTATTATATAGCTGTATATCTTTCAGAAAAATTAAAACAAGAAATGCTTCGAAAAAATTTTTATTTCACTGCCTGGAAGAAAAATACGTAAAACGATTATATAAAATACTAGACAAGATATACATCCTGCTTTTGATACGTAAAAATTTAAAACAAGAATTTGATAAAATTTTTATTTTACAGTATCGAAACAAATCATGTAAAACTATCAAATAAAATAACAAACAGTATTATTTTTCTGTATTTCATACAGAAAAACAAGAAACAGTAAAATAGGGACACAACGGTCTTTTACCCAAAAGTTGGGATGTTACACAATACTAGAATCAAAAGGGCTTCCTTTGGTTGTAACGGGGGCAAGGGGACATAATAAAAGGTAGGAAAAAAATAAAATAAAAAGGGTAAAAAATATTCATAGATAAATTGATATAAAACAAAATTAGGTTGAATAGATGATAAATAGAACATAAGCACAAAGGTATAACAGATTCTCACTTTCAACCCAATATGCTCATTATTCTTCACAAACATTCCTTTTCTTTCTTTTTCCTTTTCCATTTTTTTCATTTTTTTCTTTACCTTTCAACCCTTGAAGACAAAAGAGACCCTTAATGACTTTTCAATTAACATATCAGTCGTTCCATTATTCTAAAAATAATAAATGAATCCAACCTGATTATTCAAATAAGTGTCCAAAGAAATTAATTTCAGGCTCAAATAGGGTAACTAATGGATTATTTTCTTAATGCAATTTTGGAAGTCAAGAAAGAATTAATCATAATTGCCTTAATCATGTTCAAGTATGTATGTGAGTCATTAAAGTCTCAACAAGATATCAAAACAAATTCTAGTGCACATTAATTAAGAGAAATCTCACTGCAGAAGAAAAATAGGATTTTGTTTATAAAAAATCCAATCATTAAAGCTCAAAACTCACTTTCTAGCTAAGTTAAAAGAGAAAACAAATGCAAACAGATATGATTGATTTTTCAACTAAATTTCACTTTACTAAATTGAAAAAGATTACTTTGCACAATATCAACTTATGATTAATGGATTCTCCTTTAAAACATTTCTCTATCAGCTTAGTATTAATTCAAACAATTAACACATAATTCCTACTTGATTATTAGCAATACTCAAGTGTTCATTGATTTCACAAAAATTTTAAGAGTACCCCCTAATCTTAAGATAAACATTATCCTTGATGTAAAAAAATTAAATAAAAATAACATAACAGAGGTTAACGAAACTTCCCTGAAAATTAAACACAAAATCACGAAGGAGGTGAGGGAGGTAGAGCCTAGGGAAGGTGTGTAGCCATGAGCTCAAATATCTGTCTAACTGAGTGATGATATGTTGGCAAAAACAGCACAAGAAAAACAAAAGGTGTCACAATTTCTTTCTTTCTTTCTTTTTTTATTATGAGAAAAACAAAACAAAAATTAAAAAACTAAATGCAAGGATAGAAACACAGGTTGCCTCCTGTGAAGCGCTAAGTTATAATCATTAGCTTGACTATGGGCCGGTGTCATGCTTAGGTGATGCTGATAAAGTGGTGCTCAGTCCTCACTCCTTCTTCATAGTACTTTACTCTCTGGCCATTAATTAGGAATGTCTTGTGGTCTTCTTTCTTCACCTCGAGCATATCGTACGATAAGACGCGAACAATATCATATGGTCCATACCCTTTTGATCAAAACTTATCAGGAAGAAGACGTAGACATGAGTTACAAACAAGAATTTTATCCTCAATCTTAAACTCACTCTGCTTGATACACATGTCATGCCGCTTCTTTGGTCTCTTCTTGTAGAGCTTGGCATTCTCAAAGTCGATGGCAACTTTGGGAAAAATCTTTTCTGACATATCATTAGTTAATGCTTCCTACATATATGAAAACACAATACTTTCCACAACATCAATAGCAACTATGCAATTACATTAATCAAAGGAACTAGAAGTTTTGACAGAATTAAAAATATTAAAAATAATTTCCTCATCATTTAATCGCAAAGTCAACTTGCCTTAATGGACATCAATCATGGTATTTCCAGTGGCGAGGAATGAGCGCCCAAGTATGATTGGGATCTCTGAGTCCTTTGTCATGTCCAACACAACGAAATCTGCTAGAAAGATAAATTTGTCCACCTTCACCAAAACATCCTCCAATACACCACGAGGGTAACTAATAGATCTATTAGCCAATTGTAGTGAAATGTTGGTAGGCTTTGACTCCTGCAATCCTAATTTCTTAAAAATAAAGAAAGAAATTAAATTAATACTAGCACCTAGATCACACAATGCTTTCTCAAAATAAGAGTTGCCAATAGAGCAAGGAATAGTAAAACTCCTTGGATCTTTTAATTGCAGTGGTAGCTTCTTTAAGAGTATGACGGAACACTCCTCATTTAGACATATCGTCTTAAATTCCTCAAGCTTGTACTTATTTGTAAGTATTTCCTTCAAGAACTTTGCATACTTAGGCATTTGGGAGATGGCTTCAATAAATAGTGTTAATTTGTAATTTCTTGAACATCTCCAAGAATTTAGCAAATTGCTTGTCTGGCTGATTGTTCTTGAGCCTCTGAGGGAATCGAATATAGGGCTTTTGTGGCTCACTTACATGAACCGCAGAGGGTGCTTCACTTTCCTTCTCGTTTTCTATAGTAGTTGTCACATCAAGAGTATCTTTATGCTCTTGCAATTATTCCTCCTTTTGCTTGGGAAGCTCCTCAAGCTCCTTACCACTTCTCAAGGTAATTGCATTGATCTGTTCCTTTGAATTAGGCTCAGTGGTGCCAGACAAAGTTCCTGGTGTCCTTTCTGACTTCAAGGTAGCTAACTGGCTAATCTGAGTCTCCATGCTCTTCTTTTGGGCCTTTGAATTTTGAATGTATTTCATTATAACATTTTCAAAGCTTAGCTTCTCTTCAGGTGCTTGGAAACCTGGGTATGGTTGCGGAGCTCTCTGATGGCTTTGTTGATTTGCCCATTTGAAATTGGGGTGGTCCATCCAATCAAGATTATACGTATTAGAATATGGATTGTACTATTGCTGATTGAATTGCCAACAAAATTTACTCTTTTAGGCTAGGGGGCAAATGGACTACCAACTTGACAATTTGCATTGTTATGTCCCTATCCATCATATGCTTCACATATGATTGGTGAGGTTGTACTATTTGCCACCATTAGAGTCTTAACCTTCTTTATCAA
Source organism: Ormosia emarginata (assembly GCA_029884605.1). NCBI lineage: Eukaryota > Viridiplantae > Streptophyta > Magnoliopsida > Fabales > Fabaceae > Ormosia > Ormosia emarginata. The sequence goes on along the minus strand of JAQQTP010000074.1, from coordinate 37,903,843 downwards.
TGCTTCAAATTAACTTAAAATAGCAGTAGAGGAGTCAACAACATGCACACCAACTTGTTTCTTACGCACCTGGTGCTCATTTTGCCATTGATAACTGTATAGCGTCATTTCTTCAATTAGTCCATGGATTTCAGTCGGTGTTTTCCTCCAGATTGTACCTCCCGTAGCAGCACCAATAAGTGAATGATTGATAGGCGATAGAGCATTGTAAAAAGTTTGTACCTGCTACTATACGAGCAATCCATGATATGGACATCTCCTTATCAACTCTTGAAAACGTTCCCAAGCTTCATAGAGAGTATCCATGTCAAACTGCACAAAAGTAGAAATTTCATTTCCCTAACTTAGCAGATTTAGAAAAAGGAAAATACTTAGCTAAAAATTGTTGTGTCAGTTGATCCCATCTAGTGATGGAACCCCTTGGTAGTGACATTAACCATTGACTCGCTCTATCCCTAAGAGAGAAAGGAAGAAGTTGTAATTGGATTGCATAATCTGTCACCCCATTATATTTTATAATATCACACAACTACAAGAACTTAGCCAGATATTGATTTGGATCATCCAAAAGCGCTCCACTAAACTGAACATAAGTTTGAATCATGGAGATCAAATGCTGGTTTGATCTCGAATTGTTGGCCGCCATGATTGGTCTTGTAATGTTCCCTTCATATCCTCTAGCCGTGGGCATGGAATATTCAAACATTGTCTGCTCTACTGGAGTAGCTAGTTCATCTTGAGTCCCTTCAATTGTTGGTCTCTCCATCCTCCTTGTATCTTTTTCAGCCATAACTTCAGTGTTAAATTGCTTTCTTAACCTGCAAGTTGTTTTCTCAATTTCTATTTCAAATGTCAGATTAGGAGATTGAGAATGAGTAAGCATAAACAAGAAATATGAGCAAAGAGATGAAATGACAAATGAATTTAAAATAAAATAAAATAAAAAAATAAAGATAAAATTAAGAAATAAAATAAAATATCGTCTAAATTAACTAGAGCTTTTTGCCTCTAATATGACCAAATTTATTCCTCAGCAATAGCGTCAAAAACTTGATATGCGTAAAATATATAAGAGCAAGTGCACTTTATCGTATAGTAAGATAGGACTTGAGTCCCAATTATTGATTCCACGAGGAATAAGAAGTAATTATTAGATTCGTTAAACTCTTCGTTATTTAAACAATCGAAAGTGTATAGAGAAACTCAAAATAAAATCAAACAAATAAAGAAGAAAAATGGACAATCAAACAATATAGAGATAAATCAATTAGAGGGAAATTAGGGCGCAAGGTTTACTTGAATCCAATTAATCAAATTTTCATTCATTGATGATGTAAGGTAATTCTCTTGCCAATATTCTCTTAATTTCTATTGAATCCAATTGGTCATGAATAAACAATATTCTAATACTAAATTATCCATATATTTGGTCATTTAGCTGAATTAATTAGGAATGCATTGAGCCCTATATTAAGAGATGAACTAACATACTGTCAATTCGATTGATAGAATAAATTAATATTTGGTCATTCACCAATATAATCCTAAATTTATTATATAAGTCCACTCATTGGACGCGGATGATCACCGGTCAAATAATGAATTTAAATATTCCAAAAGTGATCAAGTTTTGACAAGAATAAAAGTAATATAATAGACCCAAAAGAAATTATCTTAATCAAAATTGAATTCAAAACCAATTAATTAAGAAAACAAGATCCCTTATATCCCTAGCTATAGGATTAGTTACTCATATTCAATAACAAACTCATATCACAATACAAATCCATGAAAAGAAAAGCCTAAAGAAATGGAAAAAACTAGAGGGAAAGAGAAATCAAAACCCCTTTTACAGTGATTGTGATCTTCAAACCTTTAAGAATGTCGCCCTCCCTTCATAGTCGTCCTCCAAGGATTTATGAAAATTATCTCTTCTGATTTGTCTCTCAAAGTCTGTCGTCTCTCTCTAAATTTCTGCTGGATGTTCTAAACCAAAGATAGCTCCTTTGCTAAACTTGTTTTCTCCCTTTTATAAAAAAATTGACAACTTTTTGTATCTGACTTGTATGATTTTTCTCACCCTTTAGATGGTTCAATTTGCCCTCGATCTTAACAAAGAAGTTTTAGAATTTTTTGTTATCTTTTCAATTCCGTAAACGGAACCTCGATATGATCTTTGTAGCCCAAGATATGGTCTAATTACTAAAACATAGTCAGGAGAGTGCAAGAATCTGAATTTGCAACAAACTTTACCTCTTTGAGAATCCTTATTCAATTTTCAATCTAATCTTTATTTAAGATTTTGCATCCAATTAGAACTCATATTAGCATCTAAGAAAATGATAAGAATCCTTCAAATATTTATCTTTAGGAATTTTTTTATTTTTCTACAAAATCTGATAATTTATCTTGAAAATTCAAATATGACTAGGTGAAGAGATAATTATTTTAAAATAAATTAAAAATAAAAAAAACAAAAAAACTAAATAAAAATCAATTAAAAATCCTAATAAAAAAACTCAAAGGATGATTGTATTTAACAATCATCAAGGACTTCAAACATAAATAGGGAGAGGAGGTTACACTTCATAATGTATAGGGATTATTACACCAATATTAAAAATAATAAAGATTATAACTACAAATCATACTAGTGGCCCTTTATCACCCTTAACACCTAATGAATATAGTCATGCACCACATGCAAAATATTAATCTTTTACAATAAAGAGAAGCTGACTAAATAAATAATTATTTTTTTTAGATTTTTTTGTGAAAAGTAGAAGTTGTTTTACGTTTGAATACAGTTATAAAAGACATTTTTTTTTATCTTTTCTCTCTTCTATTGCATCTCTCCATAATTGATTATTTTGATAAACAATCTATTCTTGTTTTTCAAAATAAGTAGAAAATTCTTTTTCTTTTAGATTCTTTTTTTTTTAAAATTTTATTCAAACATATATGTTCATGTTTCAAAAAAAAATAATGAAAAAAGCACTCTTATAAAAAAAAAGCACAAAAAACAAGCAAACCCACTACAAGTCAAAGAATTGGAAAATGGTTTCCTAAAAAATGAGTCACTAGAACAGCTTCATGCCTATTGCAAGTTCAAATGTTGTTGATAACTAAAGATAAGGTTGAAGAAGGAGAAAGGACCATTTTGGAAAAAGTGGACAAATGCCTTCCACAAAATAGGAACAAAAGTTGAGTAATTAGGTGAGAGATACATTGAATGTAGATTGATTATCAAATTCACTTAGCCAATGCTTTGTTGATTGATGGTGTTGCTATTAGCTATGTTGCGACATGATTACAGTAGTGGTAGAAAAGTTATGAATGTGACAGATAATGCCAATATGTGCTTTAGGCTCTATAAATATACTTTGTAAAGTGAAATGTAACAACACATAACTCAATCAATTAATCAAATACCAATTCATTTAATTTCATTCTCGTTTACTTTTTTAGCACTATACTCATTCCCCCCGCCTTTCACTTTCCATCCTTTACTTCCTTGCTTTTTATTTTCATGCTTTTACATTTATGCTTTTTACTATTTACTTTTAGCCATTAGTCTTTTACAACATCTAGTTTTTAGTTGCTTTTCGAACTAGGCACTTTCTTTAGTAGCATAGGGACTCATAGATGAGGAACATAATCCCTTCTTCAACTTATCGCAGGAACAAAGCGAATCAAATATGTAAGTTAGTCGATCAACTAGGCTAATCAAGAAAAAATTTGCAAATATATTTTTGGCAATCTTGATGGGACTTATAGACAATAGCTTGGAGAAATTTCCATCACCTAGGCACGATGAGAATTGGCGCATTCACTTAATGTCTAGTAAAACTTTGAGTGATATGGATCCTCCACAATCTACGTATAAGAAGAATGACAACTGTGGGACAATAAAACCACTAAATCCTCAAACTATAGGTACTTTGCCTGCGACTGTGCCATCTTCTTAAGTAATTACTTCTACATCTGTGGGCTAGTCACACCTAAATCCAATTGTTAAAGATATTTCTGAGCACAAGCAGCCCACAGAGATGACCACATCCTTCATTCATCAACAAATTGACATTGAATTGAATGGTCTTTAAATAAAGAAGGCCAATAGAATCTCGCTTGCAATACCTTAGCGACTATTCTTTCTCCACCAAAATGGCCACCATGGGGGGGGGGGGAGGCATGATACTGCTCGAGGACATCCTCAGTTTCTTCCAAGGGCACACATCTTTTGATTAAATCATAAGCACGCTGCCTGAAGAGATAAAGCTCATCCTATAAATAAGACTTAACATCATGCAATAACTTTTTCTTTTGTTGGTGATTAAGATATGGTGGAAGAACACCGCTCACAATATAGTTGACATAATCAGCATACCATGGATCTAAGCTAGCAATCACAACAAATAATTGTTCATATGGAAAAGTCTCACGAATCAAAGCTGGGTCTTGTTAGTAATTCTCATTTTCTAACCTAGAAAGATGGTCAACCACTTGGTTCTCAACACCCTTCTGATCTCTAATCTCAAGGTCAAACTCTTGTAGTAATAAAATCTAGCGAATCAACCTTAGCTTGGTGTCTTTTTTACTCACTAAATACTTGATGGCTGAGTGATCCGTGAAGACAATGACTTTAGCACTAACCAAATATGCTCGAAATTTATCGAATGCAAAGACAACTGCAAGGAGTTCTTTCTCTATAGATGTGTAGTTCAACTGTGTATTAGTAAGTGTTCGGATAGCATAATAAATGGAGTGAAAGACTTTGTTCTTCCTTTGGCCTAATATCGCTCTAATTGCATACTCACTAGCGTCACACATCAGCTCAAATGGTAGGGTCCAATCAGGAGTAGTGATAATAAGTGCTGAGACAAGTTTTTTTTTTCAACTTCACAAAGGCTTCCATGCATGACTCATCAAACTTGAAAGGCATATCTTTTTCCAACAAGTTACAAAGTGGTTTGGCCATCTTTGAAAAATCTATGATAAACCTCTGGTAAAATCCAGCATACCCAAGGAAACTCAAGACTCCTTTCACTAAAATTAGTGGCGGAAGTCTCTCAATAACCTTAATCTTAGTTTTATCCACCTCCATTCCTTTATGTGACACTCTATGGCCAAGTATTATGCCTTCTTAGACCATAAAATGGCATTTCTCTTAATTAAGCACCAAGTTTGTCTCCTCACACCTTTGCAACACAAGAGCCAAATTATGAAGACATTCATCAATAGAATCACCAAAGACTGAGAAGTTGTCCATGAATATCTCCAAACATTGCTTTACCATGTCAATGAAGATAGCCATCATGTATCTCTAAAAGGTCGTTGGGGCATTGCACAAACCAAAGGGCATTCTCCTGAAAGCATAAGTACCATATGGACAGGTAAAAGTAATTTTTTCTTGATCATTTGGGGCAATAAAAATTTGATTATACCCCGAATACCCATCAAGGAAGTAGTAATACGTATGATCTGCTAACCTATCTAGCATCTGATCGATAAATGGTAATGGAAAATGATCCTTCCGGGTTGCAGTGTTGAGCTTCCTATAATCTATGCAAATGCCCTATCCTGTGATTGTCCTGGTAGGAATCAAGTCATTGTTCTTATTAGCAACCACCATTATTCCACCCATCTTAGGTACACACTGAACCAAGCTCACTCATTTGCTATCAGAGATTGGGTATATGATGCCCCTATCTAGCCATTTGGTGATTTCCTTCTTGACCACCTCTTTTATGATGGGGTTGAGATGCCTTTGATATTCAATGGTTGGCTTGTGATCAGCTTCCAACAAGATTTTATACATGCAAATAGTAGGACTAATGTCTCTAATATATACAATAGTCCACCCCAAAGCCTTTTTGTACTCCCTAAGCACTCTCAACAACTTAGATTCTTGCTCCTCTAACAAAAATAAAGAAGTGATAACTGGCAATATAGAAGATTGCCCCAAGTATGAATACCGCAAGTGATCAGGCAATGTCTTGAGTTCTAACTTGGGTGGAGTGATTATGGAAGACTGAAAAATAGGCTTGTCAGAAGATATATTCAATGGTTCAAAGCTTGGCTTCCTGAAAAACTTAGCAGAGGAGTCAAGTTGCTTAATACATTCCATAACATCATCCCTATTTATATACTCGTATATGGACGTCAAAGATAAAGCAAGGGAATCATCAGTAAAACTAGCATGAAATGCATTATTGACTACTTGATCAATCATACATATATAAGAACATTCTTTATGATCATTTGGAAATTTCATGGCTTTGTCAATAGTACATTGCGGTCCTTCTCCATGTCAAGGATGATGAAATCAGTTGGGAAAATAAACTTATCTACCTTGACCAAGACATCCTCTATGACTCCTTTGGGATAAGTGAGGGTACGATTTGCTAATTGCAAAGTAACCGAGTTGGCTTTACCTCCCCCAAACCTAGCCATTGGAAGATGGATAAAGGCTTCCCCTAGGTCACACAAAGCTTTACCAAAAAATTGACTACCATTGGTGCATGGAATGATGAAGCTTCCTGGGTCTTTCAACTTGGGAGGCAGCTTATTTTGTAAGATGGCATTATATTCCTCTGTGAGTACTACGGTCTTATAATCCCCTAGCCTTCTCTTATTGGATAAGATGTCCTTCATAAACTTCACATAACTAGGTATTTGTTTCAAAGCCTCAACAAATGGTATGTTAATGTGATGTTTCTTGAAAATTTCCAAAAACTTTTGGAATTAAGCATCCAACTTTTGCTTAGCTAGCTGGTTGGGGAAAGGTGGAGGTGGTGTACAAGGCTTGTCCTCCTTCTTCTTGTCCTTAACCTTCCTCTTGGCAATTCATCATTCTTCTCAACCTCATTACTCACAATGTTCATTAGAGGCACCTTTAGGATTGTTGATTGTGTCGCTTGGAAAAGTCCCTAAGGGCCTACTGTTTATTGCACTTGCTAACTACCCCACCTGTGTCTCTAGTGCCCGCATTGAAGTTGTTTGGCTTTGAATGATTGAATCATTTTTAGCCAAATGAGCATCTCTCTTAGACATGTAGGAATCTATTTTGACCATCAGTTACATGAACATGTCTTCCAGTGATGGTTTCTTATCTTGCATAGGCTGCCTTGCTTATGAAGAGAAACCAGGAGCATAATTTGGTTTCTCATTTCTAGAAGATTAGGAGGATGCTCCTTGATTATTACTCCAAGAAGAATTAGGATGGTTTCTCTATCTTGGATTGTACTAATTTGAATAGGGGTTGTTTTGCTGTTGGCGATAATTCCCTACATATTGAGTACTTTCCGAGATAGAAAGGCATTTATCATTTGCATGATTGTCACCACACTTGTCACACAGAACAAATGGGCTTTGATGTGGGCTTTGACCAAAACTATCCATCTTGTTAACAATTACTGCCATTTGAGCTGATAATGAAGTAATTGTATCTACATCATGTACTCCGACCACTTTCCTTAGCGTGTTTCTTGTTGAAGGCCTTTGGTAGCTATTGCTTGCCAATTCTTCTAACAATTGAACTGCATCTTCAAAAGATTTACTTAGTAATGAACCTCCTATAGCTACATCCACAATGGAACAATGGTGTGGCAGCAAGCCTTTATGCAAAGAATATACTTAGTGCCATAGAGGTATCTTATGATGTGGACACCTTCGAAGAAGATCCTTGTACCAATCTTAAGCTTCATACAAGGACTCATACTCAGATTGGCTGAATGAGGTGATGTCATTCACCATTTCAGCTATCTTAGCTAGTAGGAAATATTTATTCAAAAAATTGTTGCACACATCGGTTTAAGTAACTATTGATCTCGCTGGTAGAGATTGTAACCAACTCTCAGCTCTATTTCTAAGAGAAAATGGAAAAAGTCGTAGGCGAATGGCATCTTCGGAGACTCCATTGTGCCTGATTGTGTCACATATCTCTAGGAAATTAGATAAATAAGCATTGGGATATTCACTTGGAAAACTACCAAATTGCACTTAAGTTTGTATCATTTGAATAATGACTGGTTTGATTTCAAAATGATTAGCGCAGATGGGAGGTTGTCATATGCTTGATTGGAGGTTCTCTATTTGAGGAGTTGCAAATTCTCACAAAGGCCTAGTGTGGTTATGATCATCCACCATTGTGACTGTACCTAGAACAGAGAAAGAATGAAAACTTAAATTAAAATGAACTAACAGAAACTTGAATTAGAACTAAGAAAACTCATTGTCAATATTAGCATTATAGAAATAAAGTCGTGTCTTGGGAAATGGTGCTAAAAACTTGTTTGTCCTCTTTTTTATACCGCAAGTGCTCGAGTCGTACAAGTAATAAAAGGATAAGTAGGATATTGTTCCCACGAGGACAAGGACTAAATCTAATGCTAATTATTGACCAATAGCTCAATAAATTCTATTCAAGAACATTCAAATAGAGAAAAAGTATGTGTAAGTTAACTATTGCGTCAAAGACTTAAAATGTAGTAAATTAGGAATAAGAGATAATGATTAGAGAATAAGGAATCCTTCTTCACCTTCTGCTTCAATTGATAATTTGCAATCCTCTTAAGCAACTTTAATGAAAGGGTTTTGTTAGTTTAAGAAACTAACTTAGTTAAAAGCCTATGTCTAGGTCAATTAACCATGTTTCATTTGCCTAGTTCACTATGTTTCCATGAGAGCTAGCGCAAACTCCACTCATTAAGGACTATTCTTAACACTTGCTATGCATGACCAATAGGTATATGTCTATCCCATTATCTAATTAACTCATCCTACTATTAGAATGAAATTAAACATGCATTAACCATATCCATGATCTCAAATCTAAATCCCTATGTCTAGTTCAATAGATTTAATCAAATCACATTAAATGTTGGCCAAACAATCATGAACATTAGGAGAAATATTGTTAAACAAACCCAAATTATCATTGTTAGCTCAAGAAGTTACAAAATCACCAATATTCATAGAGGGATCCAAAGGAATCCCTATATACAACTTAGCTATCCATAAAACATGAAAATCTAATAACAATATTCAAGTTCATGATGAAAGAAGAGAGAAAGTAAATGGAATAGGAAGAAGGCACAGAAGAAGATGACCTCCAGCTTGGTTACCTTCCTCTCAATCTCAAAATAAAACCTTAGCTACTATTTTCTCTCTAACAAAAAGCTCTACCACTGAATGCTATTAAAACAATATTTATAGGCCAAGCAATTAGTTTTACACCACGACATAACACACCTTATACCACGGCGTGCATTAATTTAGATCACTACTATTTGCTTTGCTACCGCAAGTGCACGAGTCGCACAAGTAATATAGTAAAGAGTATGATATCGTTCCTACGAGGAGTACATTAATATTTAAAGCCAAATATTAACCAATAGCTTACTTAATACTTTCAAGAATATTCAAATTTAGAAGGGTTGTGTACATTAACTATGAATGAAAGACTTAAATGCAGTAAATCAGACTTAAAGATATTGATTAGAGAATTTGGAATCCTTCTTCATCCTCTACTTCAATTGATGATATGCAATCCCCTAAAGCAACATAAATGAGATTAGATTTGCTAGCTTGAGAAACTAACTTAGTTAAAAGCCTATGTTTCCATGAGATCTAGTGCAAACTCCACTTATTAAGAACGATTCTCAACAATAGCTATGCATGACCAATAGGTATAAGTCTATCCTATTAACTAATTAACTCATCCTACCAATTGAATGAAATTAAACAAGCATTAACCATATTCATGATCTCAAATCTAAGTCTCTATGTCTAGTTCAAAAGATTTAATCAAAACATATTAAATGTTGGCCAAACACTCAAGGGCATTAAGAGAAATATGATTAAACAAACCCAAATCATCTATATTAACTCAAATGATTACAAAATCATCAATATTCAAAGAAGGATCCAAAGAAATCCATATACGCAACTTAGCTACTCATAACATACGAAAATCTATCACAAATCATCAATGTCATTATAATAGAAGATAAGAAGTAAAATGATTAAGAGATGGAAGCTCAATAGGATGATCTTTGATGCTTGAATCTTCTTTCTTGAAAAAGATGACCTCTAACTTTAGTCCCTTCAGCTTCCTTTCATTTTCAAGTACAAGCCCTAGCAGTTGTGTTTGAAAGTGTTAAAAAGCTCCCTTTTTTGAATTGCCTAAAATAAGTATTTATAGGTTAATTTTTCATGGTCACACCGCGACATGAACCACCGTGTGCCGCGATACATGTTGAATTTAGGTCACCATGTGGCGACATGAACCACCTTGCGCCGCGGAATGTGTTGAATTTAGGTCACCACGTCGCAACATTCACTCCTTTGCGCTGCGACGTTCAAGCCTCGGGTTTCAGTATGCAAGAGGCTGAATGCGCCATGTCACGACATGAACATGCCTACGCTGCAGCGTGAGATGCTAAAATCCACCTTGGCCTTCCTCTTCCAATGCAGCTCCAAGTCTTTAATAATTCTGCTTGTCTTGTGCTATTTTTGCATTAAAGAAACCACCAAGTTAGTAATAGTTACAAATTCATATAATCATATGAAGAATTATACCAGATTTGCTCAAGATCATATAAGAAGATATCACAATTGAATTCGATGAAATATAAGCTTGAAATCTTTCATATATGCATAATAACAAGGACTAAGTATTCTATAGAGCACATATATAGGGCATAACTAACTATATTTTATAGAGTTATCAACTACACTACGGCATGAACTCCTCTGCACCATAGCGTGCTAGCCTCAGGTTTAAGTATATAGCAGGGCTGATGCCACCACACCGTGGCATGAACATGCCTGCACCGCAGTATGGGTTGCTGAATTACTCCTTAGGATTTCTCTTCCAATATTAGTCCAAATATTCCACCAATCTGCTTGTTTGGAGCCCTTCCTCTAATTGAGAATTCACTCTAGTTAATAATAGTTACAAATCTACTTAATCACTTAAAGAATATGCAAGATTTTCTCAAGATCATATAAGAAGATATCCAAATTGAATTCGATGAATATGAGCCTAAAATCTTCTATTTATACACAAGAACAAGGACTAAGATATCTATAGAGCATAGATATAGGGCATAAATAACTACATTTTATGGAGTTATTAGTAATAACAACAAATAAGTTCTATACTTTTTCATGTCTAAATTACAATTTTTATGTGATTGAGTTTTTACTATCCATACTAAATGAATAAATAACACACACACACACACACACACACACACACACACACACATACATGAGTTGTTAACGAGCTTTTAATGTCAAACCTATAAAGCTTGACGTTGGCTCATTTATATAATCAAGCCTAAGTTTAAGACTTAGCTTGTTTATTTAGTAAAGCAAATAAGCTTGATCGATCATTTAATGAGTCGAGTTTGAATAGTTCATGAATTTTTCAACTCATTTACATTCAAATATGCAGCCAAATGTATAATTGTTTGATCAGTCAATACCCCAACCATCAACACTATTGATGAGTCATCCAATATTGCACTATGGAAGAGTTAACATAGCTAGAAGGCCGCCTAACACATCAAATACTATTGGTTTACCATTTATGCATTTTCTAATCCAATAGTTGCACGCATTGTGCCACAAGTAACTGACTTGCACCGTATATCACATTCCCTACAGCTCAAAGTAAAATGACCTGTGAGTATGAAGAGTAGCCATGAATTCCAGTTCCACTTTTTCAAGCTAATTTGCCAATTTATTCACTGATTTCAAGGTAGTCGAGTCCTTATCAAGCAGTACTAGTCCTTCCAATACAAGAGGTTGAATATCGGGCATCAATAGACTTTGTTGCAGAACATCCATGGAACTAAACTTGCCCTATGTAGCAAATCAAATGTTGTATACAAATGTGCCTAATGATTGCTAGACAGTTGATTCACCATCAAGTAGCCAAGATGCCTCCATTACCTCCTAAATAGCTGGGCTTGATTCTAATACAATTATTGAGTCCTAATCACCTAATGATTGCTAACCCAAGGCCTATTGTACCTCAGTTAATCAATCATAATATGATAGCATAAACATTCAGGAATATTCTGATGTAGAACCATAGGGTGTCTGAAGAGACACGTATATAGTGGTTTCTTCTTCCTCGTGCGGCTGCAGCCACCGTGAATCTTGAGTAGGGGGGTTGGGTACTTGCAAAGGGACTCCAATGTTCAAGTTAGGTGATTCATAAAGAGGATGAATACCATATGAATTACAGTTACCTTGTTTAGAATGGTATATTCTGATACTTATAGTGCATATGCAGAGTCCTTAAGCAGTCGTCACAGAGTGCAGGTACATTGAGATCGTGGCCTGACGGGGAGGGGGGTGCCTCCTCCCCACGATCATTCAGGTAGAGCCCTGATGGAGGGTGCTTCCCTCCCATGATCGTCCAGGCAGATCCCTAGAATCTCGGGCTTGTCGTGCTAGTGGCTAACCACTGTAGTAAGTAGTTATGGTTCCCACACTGTAAAGGTTATCATTGGCAATAATCAGGCTATGCGCAGACCTATGGAGTGTTGTTTGGGGGATACGACTAGTACCCATGTACGGACATCCTGCCGAGGTGCATACTCCGGATCCTGGTGACGTATATGTCGGGTTTGACCTTTAAGGGCTGGATCCCGGATCACGGTCCAGAATAGTTGCCCCCAGCATAGCGCTTAAGTGGAACAATTAAGTGTCAAGATATTTAGACTGAGGACAGGGATCCACTGCATTGTGGGAATCCGTAGAGGCCGACATTCATTGTCTGGGGAGTACCCCCGGGGTTGGCATATACCGTTATCTCATCATCAAGGGTATGTCTTGCCCCTGTGCATAGTCCTGCAAGGACTTTTGTCTTTTTTCGTGCTTTGCAGGAATGCTGAGTTTCCTTGGGAAACTGCTTGTTTCGACTTTATTGGGCATTAAAGACCCATTAATTTTCTGATGTTTCCCAATAGCATGCTTCCCCTTCGCCCAATGAGAATCGAGTAGCATTTAAGGGCATCTTACCTTACGCAATTAGTACGTTGCTCTTGGGTCCAATCGGAATGCCTTGCTTTTCTTATAAAAAGGGATCTTTTTCATCTTAAGTTGACACTTCTTTTGTTGCATTCCTCTTACTCTGCAACCTCACTTTGAGTGATTTCTTCCTTCATGACTCTCATTGCCTTTCATTCATGTCCTAAGAGGGTTTTGCCCACTGCAAGAGCCATATTCCTATTTTTTTCAAAATGCTTGAAGTTGTTTTGCCACTCCGCAAATGTTCCTTTTAAAAGGTGGTTTACTTTCTCAGTATAATTATAGAGGATGGCTTACTTTCCTAGCGTACCCTGGTTGCTTGTTTGATATTTGTCGTCACTGGGGAGGCTTGAGTCGCCTGCTGTGTTAGACGGGGTTCTTCGGAGCTGGGGTGTTCACTCTCCTTGTTCTTGCCTGGGGATGTAATGGTTGCTTCGCCCTGAACAAGCTCTCAGGTAAGCAGGAGGGACTATTGAAGTTGCTCCATGATTTGAAGTGCCTTGGGAGAATCGTGAGACCGGCTAAGACTTCGGTGGAATGATCCCCTTCATAAAAAGTTGCACCCCGTCCACTAAAAGAGGGTGCATCCTGGCCTTTATTGGTAAAGGCAATGCAGAAGATTTGGCATCCTGGTTCCTAATATCAATTTGCTGAGGTTCTTCAAAGCCAATCCACTTTTTCAAGAGGTCAGTGTAGATTTCAGGGAGCCGTGGTGGTGGCAGTGACTCATCATACCGCGAAGGAAACGTGGATATGACATAGCGCAGGGTACCATTGACGATGATGCCAGTTTCCTCCTCTGGGGTCCCTCTTTTCTTTAAAGCTTTCATGTCTCTATACTTTATTTTCCCTTTCTTTTTAATGTAAGATGATGTATGGAATGAGAATAAGACTTTTAAATAAAAGCTCTTATCTTTGTATCTTCTTTTCCTTTTTTTCTTTTCGCTATCTGAAGTTTTTATGTTCGACCGAGGTGAGTACAACGCTTACTCCGGGGTGGTGCTATTTCTTCTCGTCTATCCGGGGTCCTTTACATTGACCGGAGTGAGTAAAACACTTACACCGTCATGCCCCCAACTTGGTGCTTTGTCTTGAAAAGTCAAAGTGACAAGGTCTAAAGCCGTTATTTGTGGTCTTTGTGTTTAAAGCCGAGGTTCATGGGAAAATTTCTAAACTTCGTCCTTTGAATTGTTACGCTACTGTCCTTATATTTGCACAAATGTCTTTTCAACTGCTTCTGTATCTGCGAAGGCCACGTGGTGTGTTTTTAACGGATAGATATGCTTAGAGCCTTGCGTTCCATAATGAGCACGTTTTTGAAAATTAGACCGTAAGGATGAAAATGCCCCCTAACCGTTTTAACCTTTATAAATGGGGGTTCGGGGTTCATTGTTTGCTTTCTGTCATTTCTGAGTAGTCTTCTGAGAGCTTCGTGTCGAAGAGAGGTGATTCGCAAAGGTTTCCGGCTATTTTCCACCTATTTCAAAACAACTCTAGCGTTTATTCGAGGTAACTTCTTTTCTCAACCCCTTTGGTGTTTTTTCTTTTTCTGGTGGCCTTATACTAGCACTGGGTAGTAGAATGGTCATGCATTCCTTAATGGAATGTGTTTCTTATTCTTGTTGCACCTTTGAATTTCTTATTTTCCCCTAGGAACTTCGTCTTCACTACGCCATGCACGGCGGAGGTGTCCTTCAGAAATTTTAAAATTTTAGAGGGAAAAGAAGCTGGTACATGGGTTCGTTGTCTCCATGTCTGAATCTTTTGTTTAAATAATTCAGATAATTTCTTACTGGCATCTTTCGATGTTCTCATGGTTTTCATGGCAAAGGGCAGAGGAGGGGCTAGGGCCAGAGTATCTGCTTCTGAGGGTCTCATTCTGGCCGAGGATGACCAAATTTGGATCTGTCATGGTCCGGGGTTAGTATACCCATGGGTAAGGGATGATGTTTGGAATCATCTCTCTAACTTTTCTTCTGAGGCCGTTCTCAGGGAGTCGATAGATTATATTCACCTGACGGACGAGAAGAAAAGGGATAAGGAGTTCTTGGCTATATGCCTTGAGTGGAACGAGAGGGTGTGCTCCACTTGGGAGGCGGGCTCACATTTCAAGTTTCTGTATGAGCCCCTTTTTATGAAGCTAGGGCTCCGTCTTCCATTCTCAGAGTTTCAAATGGCTATCCTCCGTGCTCTTCGTACAGCTCTGACCTATATTCACCCCAAGGGCTGGGGTTATATTATAGCCTTCGATAGGTTTTGTCAGGTAAATAGGCTAAGGTGTTCGGTTAACACCTTTTTCTACTTTTATACCTGGTTAAGTCCCTAAGGTTCGTCAAAGCAGAAGAATTGGCTCACCATTCAGTTTAGAAGTGGTCGTAAGTCCTTTGATGTTTTTCAAGATAGCTTCAAAGGATTCAAGACCATATTTTTCAAGATTATGGTGGCCGAGGGATTCCATCCCTTTTTCCTGAATGTTGATGGGGAGCTGAAGTTTCCTTTGTATTGGACACCGGATGCTTGGAGTGCTCCGACCGTGCCTTTAGAGAAAGAGAAGGACGAACTTAACCCGGATAAGTTTAAGACAGTTGAGTTTATATCTCAGTATACCGAGAACGAGAATATCAATATTAGAGATGTCCTTGAGATCCCTAGTGATGACCTTCTCTTTACTTTATTAGGTGGGAAGTAGTGTGTTATGGATTACCTTGAGTTGTGTGTATAGGATTGTTTTTGTCTGTACAATCTTGATTCTTTGCTTTTCTGATCTGCTCATCTTGTTTTGTTTTAGTGAGTTGTATGGTGTCAGGACTTTCTGTTGCAGCTTTGCATGATTCAAGGGCGAGGAGAAAGGGGGCGGGGTCTTCGAGTGCCCCTTCCGCTTCTACCCCAGCACCTTGTGATGTCGTTATTGAAGAAATCTCTAAGGACCCAGGGTCTCCTCAAAATCCTCGATCGAGGAAGAGAAAAGCTGCTGAGAACTCCTCAGACTGAGGTAAGATGGTGGCTCCAGATGGCAGTTCTGAGGAGAGGGCAGGTCTCCTGCCTATTATTGCGGGGAGTTTTGACCCTAGACCATTCATCGATGAGCATTTTATGAATGGTGAGGTGATGGGGCACATATCCCGATGGAGATTGGTTCAAACTTTGACCGAACTACAGGTCTTGACACTCTATGCTACTGCTGATGTTCGCTATATTGAGATGACGGTCAAGGAAGTCGACAGGAAAACGTCGGCTGATCTTAAGAGGAAGGATAAAGAGGTTGAGGAGGCCGCACGGAGGCTTAACACTGCCCTCAAGCTTAATGAAGATGCGCAAGTGCGGATTACTAATTTAGAGAAGGCGTTAGTCGAAGCTGAGGCAGATAAAAAGAGGCTTAAATTGGGCAAACTGGAGGCCGAGGAGGCCAATGCTACCCTCTGTGCTCGTGTGGTTCAGCTGGAGAAGGATGTGGATGAGCTGGATACGATTTCTGAAAAAATCGGAGGGGAGCAATTCCAGAATGTTGTGGCCCAGATCCAACACTTCAATCCTGATGTCATCCTTGCCTTAGAGAGTCTCAGTGTTGAGAAAGTCTTCTATGATAAGCAACTTATTTTTGTGTAGGACCTTCCTCAGGCCGGTTCTGGGGATGCTTCAGGAGCTGTTCAGGCTTTGGCAACTGGCGGGGTCGAAACCTGAGTTCTTTCTTT
Organism: Ormosia emarginata; assembly: GCA_029884605.1. Lineage (NCBI taxonomy): Eukaryota > Viridiplantae > Streptophyta > Magnoliopsida > Fabales > Fabaceae > Ormosia > Ormosia emarginata. The sequence continues at coordinate 37,887,104 of JAQQTP010000074.1, read as the reverse complement.
CTTTTTGCCTTTGATGGGTTTTTATTTATTTTGTAAAGACAATTACCCTATTTGGTTGGGGTTTTAAATTTGTGCACCTTTGCTTCTTGTTTGTATGTCTGCATATTTACTTTCCGTGATCCGTTTTGGGTCCAATGCCCATTATGGTATCTATGGTAACCATACTGTGGACTTAGGAAATTTCTTGATAAAAACAGTGGAACCATGGTCTGGAGTTCCATAACCGCAACATAGGATATGTAACTTCCTTCTGGACTTAGGTATAAACAATGCCTTAGTCTATTATTCAGTCACTCGAAATGTCGAGTACCTTGGAAATATAGACTTAGGTAAGAATAAACACCTTAGTGCATGATCCATCGTTTATAGTATTAAACTTTTGGAATTTTTGAACTTAGGCGCAAGAGGTAACTCCTTAGCTTAGGATTCAACGTCTGAAAAGCTTGGCACTTCTGAAACCATTTATCTTAAGCATACGTTATTATTTAGACCTTACTTGGGGTCCTCTTGTTAACCACACTGGTTTAACGGGATCCCACTTGGCTTAGGTATAAGGGTGGATTGTAGGTCATCAGATCCGTTGTACCACTGACTTGGAGTAGTCAATGCCAGGTATCGAGGTCGAGTGTTGACCCTGTAGCTTGCGACCTCAACTGGGTGTGCTACGCCTCCTGACCTGGCCTTTTGATTTCTTATCGAAAAAGTAGTATCTGAATAACTCTTTTTCATTGATAAGTGTTGGGGGATAAGGGTCCATACAAAGTCGAATGGGGACAGATTAAACATTAGTTTTTACTAAAAGATTAGGCCGTTATAGGCGTCTAGTTATAATATTTCCTGAGTTTATCTACATTCTAATAGTTCTTGATTGTGCTTCTTGTTAGAGTTTCCAGCATGTAGGCTCCATTGCCGATGCTGATGACGATATGGTAGGGGCCTTCCTAGTTAGAGGCTAGTTTCCCTTGTGAGGCATTTTTTCCTTTGATGTTCATTTTTTGGAGTACCAGATCTCTAGGTTGGAACCTCCTTGGTACCACCTTCTTGTTGTATCTGGACGCCATCCTTTGTTTGAGGGCGGTGTCGCGTATATGGGTCATATGTCTTCTTTCTTCTAACAGATCCAGATCTTCCCTGATCAATCTGGGGTTACTGTCGGGCGAAAATTATTGATGATGCTAACTCTATTCTCCTATCTCCACTGGGATCATTGCTTTGATTCCATAAGTGAGTTTGAAAGGGGTTTCACCCGTGGTAGAGTGGGGAGTAGTCATATAGGCCCAGAGGACGTGGTCGAGTTGTTTAGCCTAATTTTCCTTAGCTTCATCCAGTCTCCTTTTGATTCCTCGGACAATAACCCGATTTGCGGCCTTTGCCTGCCCGTTTGTCCTAGGATTTTCTATGGCGCTGCAGTGATGTTTTATTTTTAGTCTGGCCAGTAGTTCTTCGAATCCTTTATCTTTGAACTGAGTTCCGTTGTCTGTTACTATGGACTCCGGAATTCCAAACCTAGTGATGATGTGGTGCCAAGTGAATTTTTGGATCTGTGCTGCAGTGATTGTGGCTAAGAGTTCTGCCTCAATCCACTTCGTGAAGTAATCTACTGCTACCACCAAATATTTTAGCTGGCTTGGGGCTTGGGGGAATAGGCCCAAGATGTCCATTCCCCATCTGTAGAACGGCTAAGGTACAAACATTGTGGATAGCTCCTTTGAGATGGCCTTGTAGTGGTCTGAATGGCGCTGACACTTGTCGTAAATTCGGACATGTGCATGGGAATCAGCTTTCATTATTTGCCAATAGTATCCTGCCTTTAGTGCTTTGCCTCCTAAATGGTGTCCGCAACTTCTTTCATGAACCTCAGCTAGAACGTATTCTGCTTTTTTCGGGATGAGGCATTTGAGGAGGGGAGAAGAGAAGCCATGTCGGTACAAATGACCATCGTAGATAGTGTACCTCACTGCTGTTTTGATTAGCTTTAAGGTTTCTTTAGGGTCTAAAGGCACGACTCTGAACTGCAAATATTTCATGTTAGAGGTGATCCAAGATGTCCCTTCATCTTCTATCTAAAAGACGACATTATCCGTGATAGAGGGCTGAGGAAGAGTTTGCTAGATTATTGATCGGTTGTTGCCAGGGCTTTTGGTGCTGGCAAGTTTAGACAAGAGGTCAGCCCTAGAGTTTTGCTCCCTTGGAAATTGCACAATCATGGTTTCTGCGAAGCCTTTGAAGATTTCTTAGACTTTAACTAAGTATCTTTGTAAGAGAGGCCCTTGGCTTGATATTCACCTCGAATTTGGGAGGTTGCCAACAACGAATCGCTACAAAGTGTGATCCTAGTTGCCCCCATGTCCTATGCCATAGTTATTCCGACAATGCATGCTTCGTATTCGGCTTGGTTGCTCAAGGAAGGGAACTCAAATTCAAGGAATGCCCCAACGTCAGTCCTTCTGAATTTTCCAGAATTACTCCGGCTTCACTTCCCTTGGGGTTCGAGGATCCATTAACAAAGATGATCTAAGAAATTCTTTTTTGGTCACTTGGGTCCAAAGTAAGCTCTACCAAGAAATCAGACAACACCTGGCCTTTTATTGCGAGTCGTGGTTTATAAGCGATTCCAAACATGGAGAGTTCGATTGACTAGGCAATCATCCTTCCCGCCAAGCCTGGTTTATGCAACACTTAGCAGATGGGCTGGTCCGTCCTTACTACTATGGGGTGGCACTGGAAATATTATCGCAGTCTTTTTACGGTGGTGATTAGGGCAAAAGCAACCTTCTCGACTTTCTGATACCGAAGTTTTAGTCCTTGAAGGACTTTGCTCACGAAGTAGACTGGTTTTTGACCTTCGTTCGTCTCTCAAATTAGTACTGAGTTTATAGCCTCTTCATGGACTGAGAGGTATAGGAAGAACATTTCTCCGTTGTTCAGTCTTGACAAGATTGGAGAAGAGGACAGAAGCTTTTTCAAGGATGAAAAGACGTCCTCGCACTCTGGGGTCCATTCAAAGCTTCTTCCCTTTTTGAGTAATTTGAAAAGAGGAAGAGACTTATGGGCTACTTTGGAGAGGAACCGTATGAGGGCTGCTATTCTTCCCGTCAGCTATTGCACTTTCTTGACACATCGGGGGCTCCTCATGTCGAGCATAGCCTGACACTCGTCAAGATTGGCTTCAATTTCACGGTGGGTTAGCATGAACCCTAAAAATTTTCTAGCATGTACCCCAAAGGCGCACTTCTCTGGGTTTAGTCTCATATTGTGCTTCCGGACTTGTGCAAATACTTTATCAAGGTCTGTCGCATGTGATCCATCTTGTGGGGTCTTTACTATTATGTCATCGATGTAGACTTCTAGCATCTTCTCCATTTAGTTCTTGAAGACTTTGTTCATCATTCTTTGATAGGTGGCTCATACATTTTTTAATCCAAAAGGCATAACCCTTTAGCAGTAGCTCAACCTTTCAGTGATGAAGGTGATTTTTTCTTCGTCTCTAGGGTACATCAGAATCTAGTTGTACTCGAAGTAGGCATCCATGAATGATATCCACTTGAAGCTTGAAGAGTTGTCAACCAATTGGTCTACATTGGGAAGTGGATATGGATCTTTCGGGCAGGCTTTGTTCAAATCTGTGTAATCCACACACATTCTCCACTTCCTGTTAGGTTTTTCACTAGGACCACGTTAGACAACCATGTGGTATAAGTAATCTCCCTGATGAACCCGCAACTTAGCAATTCCTTTACATGCTCCTTGATGACCTGCTGCCTTTCAGGGCTGACCTTCCTTTTCTTCTGGGCGACCGACTTCATATCGTTACTAATGGACAAGCAGTTGCAGATGAAGGAGGGGTCGAGTCCTGGCATGTTGGATGACGTCCAGGCAAACAGGTCCTTATTTTTCAACAACAGCTTAATCAATTGTTGTTTTTTGTCCTCTTCCAACTGAGCTCCAATCTTGGTAACTTGATCGGGCCTGGCTCCAAGTTAGAGTGGCTGTAGCTCGCCCTCTGGCTGGGGTCTGATGCCATGAAGTTCCTCTCTAGCGTCCAACTCGGTCATCAGTATGTTGACCTAATCTAGGACTGGGCCAGGATTGATAGACTTTCCTCTTTCTGGTGCTTTGTAGATTTTCAGGCTTTCGTTGTAGCACTTCCTAGCGACAACTTAGTCGCCCTTAACAGTGACCACCTCGTTGTGCTTATTGTGGAATTTCATGACAAGGTGGGTGGTGGATACCACGACGCCAATGGCATTTAGGGAAGGATGACCAAGGATGATATTGTAAGCCGAAGGGCAGTCTACGACCAAGAACTTTACCTTGACTGTTCTGAAAATCTTGGAGGAACCTAGGGTCAAATACGTTTTATAGCACCCGACCGGGGTGATCTTCTCACCCGTGAATCCAGTAAGTTCCCCATTATAAGGGGTTAAATTTGACCGCGGGAGTTCTAACTTCTGGTAGAGGTCCAGAAACATAATATCTGTTGAGCTTCCTTGATCTACGAAAATTAGGCAGACCTCGACATTAGAAATGACCCTGGAGATGACAAGGGGATCGTCATGGTCCAGGATGATTCCATCGTAGTCCTCGTCTGAAAAGGTAATGCTTGGCGTCTTTCTTTCTACGGTATTGGATTTGAATTCAGAATGGGAGACGCTAAACACTGTCATTCTTAACGCTTTCTTTCATTCTCTATTTGACGACCCTCCTCCAGTGAATCCTTCTGCAATGGTATTGATTATCCTGTTTGGTTCGAGGTGACGATCGTCGTTGTCATTGGGTGAAGAGTCCCTGTTCCTCCCCTGCTGGTCATTATCATTCTGGCGGGGCGGTATCCGATATCTTCCCCTTGGAATTCGATTTCTCCTCCTGTGGGGAGGAGACGGACTCCATCGCTTATCCTCTTTATGCCTGTCGCGATGCTCATCATTTTGGGCACAGAGGATGTATTGCTGCAATTGTCCGGCCTTGATTAGGAACTCAATGGCATCACACAGTTGGTAACAGTATTCAATGTCATGGTCGTAACCTTTATGTCACGCACAATATTTGGAGTGGTCTTTTTGCTTGTGCTTTTTAATGGGGGGCGGCCTCCAGATATTCTGGAACTCAGTCTGCATCACCTCCCTCAAGATCGTTTCCCGTGGGGCGTTTAGGGGGGTATAGTCGAAAAACCTTCTCCGTGGTGGACTACCTTTAGGACGCCGAGACCGTGAGGAATCGTGATTGGGCTTTTGATGAGTGCGCTCATCTTTATCCCATCTCCTCTGGTCCTCCGTTGCTTCCTCCAGGTTGACGTACTTTTGGGAACATCTTTGGAATTCGCCCAAGTTCTCAGGCTTCTTCTTTATGAGGGATGCAAAGAATTCGGAACCCACACGAAGACCACTTTTGGCATAGTGAAGTGTGATCTTGTCATCAAAGCTTTCCACGTTGATACATGCCGCCATGAACCGTCTTATGTAATCACAGAAGGGCTCATCTCATCCTTGTCGAATCTTGGCCAGGGATTCAATGGACTTGGGCTGCTCCTTACTGGTGGTGTATTGGAGCAAGAACCGTTGTTTCAAGTCTAACCAATCTACCACAGATTTACGTGGTAGACCAGAGAACCATTTAAGGGCTCCTTTTTTTAGGGAGAGGGGGAATGCACAACATAGCAACTCTATGGAACTACCATGAAAGCACATGGATTGTCAAAGGCGTTTACATGTTCCTGGGGGTCCGTTGTTCCATCATAGATTCCAGGTTGGCGGGGAACTTAAAGTTCTTGGGGACTCGGTACTCCATAAGTTGGTCAGAGAAAGGGTGTTCTTGAATGCCGCGATTCGAGTTGTTGTTTCCAATGTTGGATACCGTGGCTTTGGTATGACCGCTCTTTTGATTGTTCTCCGCATTACGTCCTCCGTCAGTATGATTCAACCTGGGCTGGTTATCATGCATTACTCTTTGCATGTCTTCCAATCTCTGATATTGCTCGTTCAGCATGGCCATGTGTTGTTGTAGCATGTCTTGGAATTGACGTTGGGACATGTGGGACGGGCTCCCATGTTCGGAGCGACATACTCGGTTGTTGGCATCGCCGTTTGGCATTCACAAGTGTTGACACACTAGGATTATGTGTTTTTGGGTGTTAAGGTTTCTCCCTTGGCCTTAGATTCCGAGTCTATCCCTTACCGAGATCCTGCACGAGGGGTTGGGACTTTCATCTGAAATCAAAGTGGAATGTCCATTGCGCTGGTACTCTGTGTTGGGTGCTTGGTTTCTCACGACGAAGGTTCCAATGGTAAGTGGTGGGACAGAATGGGGAGGATGTTGCATAGAAAAAACCTGCCTATGTTTAGCAGAAGTTTATACAACGTCTCTCTTTGAGTTTTATCTTATGTTTACCATGACTGGGTGGGATTAGAAGTTTACGGTATTCCCATAGACGGCGCCAATGTTCTGATGTAGAACTAGAGGGTGTCTAAAGAAACATATATACGGTGGTTTCCTCCTCCTCGTGTGGCTACAGCCACCGTGAATCTTGAGTAGGGGGGTTGGGTACCTGCAAAGAGACTTCAATACTCAAGCTAGGTGATGCACAAAGAGGGTGAATACCGTATGAATTATAGTTACTTTGTTTAGAATAGTATATCCGGATACTTATAGTGCATATGCAGAGTCCTTAAGCAATCATCGCAGAATGCAGACACATTGAGATCGTGGCTTGACGGGGAGAGTGCCTTCTCCCCACGATTGTTCGGGCAGAGCCCTGACGAAGGGTGCTTCCCTCCCATGATCGTCCAAGCAAATCCCTGGAATCTCAGGCCTGTCGCGCTAGTGGCCAACCACTGTAGCAGGTAGTCATGGTCTCCACACTGTAAAGGTCACCATTGGCAATAATCAGGCTACGCACAGATCTATGGAGCGTTGTTTAGGGGATACGACTAGTACCCGTGTATGAACATCCTGTCGGGGTGCATACTCTGGATCCTGATGGTGTATATGTCGAGTTTGACCCAGCCCCGGACCACGGTCCAGAACAAGGAGATATTTGGGGTAGAATTAAGACCGTTGGGTACTCTAGTATATAAGAAGTCATGGCCTAAATAGGTGTAAAGAATGATGCCTTTGTCAAGAGGTTTTAAGACCCCTAATTTTTTTGCTTCTCAAGCAAAGATGGTAAATCTACCATGGAGCATAACGACAAATTCACCGCTCAATATGGTGAAACAAATAAAAAATGAGTATTACAAACTTCAGTTGCTTCCTTTATCTTTAACTGAAACCACCTTTACTTGGTACTCCTTTTTACCATCTAACTTTGTGCAAAACTGGGTAGACATGGAAAGGCTATTCCATGATCGGTTTTATAGGCCACAACCCGAGATGACAATAGCTGATCCCATGAATTTAACGCAGTAGGTGGATGATCCTGTAGCTTTTTTTCTTGGAGAGGCCAAGGAAGCTGAGAAGTAAGCCAAATATGCCACTATAACCACTTGAAACATGCACCCTCAACTCCGAGAAAAGCTCATTACGCAAGAATGATCAAATTTAACTCAGCTGGCGACCAAGGCTTCTCGGATCGAGCAATTTATCTTTTGAAAAGGAGCAAAAGAAAGCCGCCAAAGTAGGAGGGGGCCCATATTTGGTCTCTATAGGAGATTATGCTAATCCAAGCGAGGGATAAACGACTGAAGAATAGAAGTCATAATCAGTTGATGTTCTTGCAGGCAAGATCCTCACTGGAAACCCTTACACTTATCTAGCATTAAAGCCTTTAAGAGGGAAGGAAGTACCTAATTTTTTTTTTAAAAAAAGGAAGACTACCTCTTTGATATCTATCAAATCTTTGATTATCTACTGACAGATCAGCAAATCAAGCTACCAGAAGGACACAAGATCACTTCAGCTGATGACCTTAAAAACAAAAAGTATTGTAAAAGTGGTGTCATTCATAAAGTCACGTTGCTATCAGTTGCATTGTTTTCATGAATGCTATCCAAAAAGCAGTGGAAGAATGGAGGATCAAGTTAGCCAATAAAAGGATAGCTGAGATGACAGTCGAAACTGATCCTTTCCTAGCCATATCCATCAACATGGTCTCTACATCAGGAGTACCATCTAAACCACAAGAAAAAAATGAGGCTACTAATACAGACACTTTGGAGAGTCAAAGGCTCAACTTTAGCTACAAAATTAAAGAACACTGGGGGTAATTGGTTGTACAACCCAAATAGCTGAAATCTGTTATACATATACCCAGAGATAGATGAACAACCAATTCCGAAAGGGAAGAAGAAAGTTATTGAGTTTAAAATTGAGCAAGGAACTTCTACTCTTCGAATCATTATAAGGAATGATGAACAATTGAAGCCATATAGGATGATCAGGCCCAAAGCAAATGTAGAGATGGTTAGCGGTTTCTCAACAAATATGTCCACAAAAAAGACAACTGAGCCTTCACTTCCATTAACCCATACTTAGAAAAGGTGGAGAGCCAAACACAAAGATTAGTGCAGAAGATGAAACAATTATTGAATATGCTTGGGGAAGCTAATACCATTATAATGGAAGAAGTTGAATCACCCAAGCTTGAACTAGTCGAGGCAGTTGAGGAAAAGGATGAGGTTTAGCTGCCCGAAACAGCTAATGAAGCATTAGTAGAAAATGAGGAAGATTGAGAATTCTTAGAAGAGGAAGACCTTCTGGACTATGGGAGTGAGGCCAAGATAACGCCTACTACAGTCATTGGTATCCTCCCAATTGAATTCCTAGCTGAAGTCTAGAAGCCATATCAACTGGAAAGGGATGTGTTTACAGAAGAGGTCGAATGGGCTACACTAGCACAGAAGAATTCTCATACTGAGCTAGCCATGTTGAAGTTTAAGAAGCCAATAGAGGTTATGACCAAACATTTGAAGCTTTTGTATATTAAGGACGCGTCAATGGCAGGCCAGTCAACCAAGTGCTTGAGGTGGTGGAGTAGTGTTAAACCTGATGCCACTCAACACTTTGAAGAAGCTGGGAAAATACCAATCAGATCTCATAGCCATTAATATGAAGATGAAGAATGTTGTGACTTTTTTAAAAGCTTAAAAGTACTTACAAGTGCACAATTCGTACTAAAGTACAGTTGAGCAAGTATAAAGTTGATCCCACAAAGATTTAGAATTAATTTTAAGTATTGAATTTTTTTTTTTAATTTAGTTGCACAAATTAATAAGCTGAATATGCAAAAATTAAATTAATTAAATAACTAAAATAAAAAGCAAATTAAAAGAAAGCAAATATGATGATGAGATTTCTATTAGATATAAAAGGATTAATTTATCTCATAAATATCTAAAGAACAAAGACGTGTCTTTCACAAAAATCTATTAATAAAGACTAAAATAATAATCATATGTATGATAAAATTTTATTAATTAATAATAAATTATCAAATCATCAAATATATCCCTAAAAAGAAATCATAATTGATATTTAACAATTATCATCAACACTCAGATAACACAAATAAATTATAAAGCATGAAAAAATACGACCGAACTTATCTAAAAATTCATTCATATAATATAATAAAAAAATAAAATCACTAAGCATTAAATTCTGAAATTGAATAAAAATAATTTAACATAATAATGCCAAAACAATCAAAATTTTATCATCTCCTTAATATAGAGAATTTAACAAAACATAAAAATATTAGAATACAATAAAATTATCTAACTAAAATTTTCCGTACACTGAAGTTCCAAATTCTTCTCTCGAGCGGCACTGTGCTACGTTGCTGTATCCCTACTGTTGCTCTTTGTTCTCATCTAATTTGTCCCCCGTCGCTCCTTCCTCCGCATCTTACTACTATTCACGTTTCCAAAGCCCATAATTTTATTTCTCCCAATTGTCTCATGGGCCATATTAACTTTTAACTTTTGTTTCACATGGTCAACTGCTCAATGCATGGGTCAACTTCGGAAATTTGCATTCTACTATTCATCAATTGCATAACTATGTAAAGATGGCCCATTCAATCATGGGCAGCTTCAAGGCATTATTATTATTATTTTTTATTTTATTCATAATGGGCCCAAGTCATTATTACGCTGTGGGCTCTTGTACTAATAAGTTATATTAACTCAGAGCTTCATCACCTTTTATCCAAATTAATCATTTAGTCCTAAAATTTATCATAATAATTAAATTAATAATTTTTAAATTAATAAATTAATAATATTACAAAGTTACTAAAATTAAATATAATGAGATATAATAATATTTATATTTTATAAGAAAAATATATATAAATTAAATATTATCACAACCTTCAATCAGTTTATTGTTAATACCTAACAATGAAAGCGACTTAAAAATAAAGCTTAAAGTGAAAATAATCTTACTCAAGAATATCAGTCATGTATCATAACACCACAATTACTACAAAAGCTCTACCATCATCAAACTCAAAGTGTGTAAATAATATAGCTACTATGATATATACTCATTGTTTTCAAATATCACAACTAGATTCCCACTAGAAAACATTTTTCAACCATATACAATCTTCACAAGAGTTGCACTCACAATGAAAATCACTCAGAAGTATGGTGTCACTCATAGCAAGTATATGTGAGTAGAATAATTAGTACAAATCAAAACAAATATCTCATATATAAAATGATAGAAATAACACTGAGAAAATAAAACAAATATCGTTTCATGAAAAGATGTCAAGAAAAGACTTTACATCACACCTTAAGATTAATCATGTACATTAGAAAAATCATGCAATCCTTTAAGATCAAATAGTCTTTATTAAGCTTGTACTGTGGGTAAGGGAAAAATATGAAGGTTAAAGGGTAACAATGAAAATCAAGTGTTCCAAGGATATTTTGAAGCATGATTTCTACACTTTCAACACAATTTTCTTATCCTTCTTTAAATCACTTTTTTAAACTCCCAAACCAGACTTTTTTTTTTCACTTCTTTTAACAAATTTTTCTAACTTTGTAGTTTTTCAGATTTTTTTTGTCTTTTCTTTTTTTTTTCTTGCACTTTCACTTTGCCTTCTACTTTTTTTTCTCCCTTTATACATTCTCATATTGTAATAATATTGCTTCTTTCCTGAAACACTCTATGAAATGGTTAAGAAAGAAAGACTCAATAAATATGCTTAAATGGGTGACTAGCGGCAATATGTAAAAGAACAAAAACATTATTCTAAGGCTCAAAATAAGAAACATGGCCTAATATCATCTCTCAAGGAAACACACAATTCTACCAACTTCCATGACATCAGATTAAATGCAAGTATGATATAAAACTTCTCTTTAGCCAAAAATAACAATAATGAAACGATTTAGTCAAGAAGAAAAAAATATATGAGCACCACAAAAAAAAATATTAGATGGCCAAGAAAACACTCTCACAATAAAAATGAATGACTCAAAACTCACTTGGCAAAAATATGGCATCCACATGCTTTCATCAATTTCTCTAATTATTTTAATTTTTCAACAAAGAAACATGCATAAGCAGATATGAATAATGTGAAACAAGTTGAGCAAGATGATAGAAAAATTTTCCTCACAAAAGTGGTATAGTGCCAACATGACTGAAACTCAAGTAATTACCACCCCTAATTAAAACCAAACGTTGTCCTCAATGTTTCAAATTAAATCTAGACTTAAGAAAAAATCACAACTATGCTTAAAAGAAATTATTAGGACAAAAATAAACAGAGTAATTGGGAGGAGTCATATACCAAAAATACTTAGCAATGAAAAAGAGAAGACGAGAAGATGATAACTACACCCTGACAATGGTTAGCAATGACAAAAATAACAAATGCAAACTATTTTTTTTTTACTTTTGAATTTTTAAATGTTTTTTATGGAAGACATTATTTACATCCTCATACAAAGGTTCTGAAATTCAAGAGACACTTAAGCCGACTCAATAAAAATAAAACTTAAACAAAAAACTTACCTCAGTTTTGGTAGACATGATCGTTTACCAAAGTTTCTTCTATATCTTCATCCTTCAACTCAAGGTACAACTTCAATCGCTGACAATTTACCAAAAAGGTTACTTAAAAGCCTTGTTACCTTGCTGAAATCATTCATGAGCCTCCTATATAAATTTATGTCCCCTAAAAAATATCTAATTTCTTTCACAGATTGAAGAGAATGAAAGTTAAAAATCAAGTCAACTGTAGCTGTATCAATCTCAATGTCATCTTTAGATAAAGTGACCATCATCAGCATTAACATGATTCAAGCATGATAATAATGGATCATCACAACTAGAATGCATAAATGAGTCATGGCCCAAACTTTCAATCAAATTCAATTCATGCACCTCATTATCATTATCATCAAGCATCTGTTTCCTGATATGAAAAATATTAAGGTCAACAGTCATGTTCCCAAATGATAGTTTCATCACACCACTCCTATAATTAATTAATGCATTAGATGTAGTAAGGAATAAGCGACCTAAAATAACATGAATTGGGGGATAAGGATCACAAATAGGCTCATATCAAGCACAACAAAATCAATGGGAAAGTAAAAATTCTCAATTTTTATTAACACATCTTCATCAATGCTCCTAGGATATTTAACAAATCTATCAGCTAATTAGAGGGTCATCTTAGTTGGTTTTAACTCCCCTAAACCCAACTACAAGTAAATAGAATAAGGTAACAAATTAAAACTTGCACTTAGATCTAGTAAAGCTCTTTCAACATGATGATCCCAAATTTTACAAGCAATGGTGGGTGATCCAGGGTCTTTATACTTAATAGGATATTTATTGAGAATCACAGAACTTACCTGCTCTATCAAAAAGGTTTTCTTGGGAATGTTAGACTTCCTTTTCTCAATGAAAAGATCCTTCAAGAATTTAGCATATGTAGGCACCTATCTAATAGCATCAAGAAAAGGCAAGTTAATTTGCACCTGTTTAAAAATCTCCAAAATATCACCTAACTGCATAGTATTTTTGGGGTTTACTAATCTATGAGGAAAAAGGGGCCCTAGACACATACTCATTAACTTTAGGCTCTACAACTTTAGGAGCAGATACATTAAGATTTGAGGGCACATCATCCTTAATTGAGTTATTATTATCCCTAGAACTACTAGCTTCTAACTTCTGATTATCCCTCACAGGCTCTACAACATGATTATCTATTTGATTTCCAGACCTAAGGATAGTGATAGAGTGAACCTGCTCAGATTCCCTACTAGAACTAGATGTCTCATGAACTGCATACTGATCCTTGGGATTAGGAATAGGCTGACTAGGAAACTTTCCTCTTTCTCTTTCTACCATCTGACTGGCCCACCTGAACTTTCAACTTAGCTATAGCATTGGTGTGCACTTGGATAACATTCTTTATCTCTTGAATAGCATTGGTAGTCACTTAGTTGGCATTTCTCATCTCTTGCATAAATTGACCAAGAGTCTCTTCTAGTGATAATTGTTGCCTTGACTGACCTGCACCTAGATTTGGGAAATATGAAGGCTGTTGATAACCTTGGTTAGGCTGTTGGAACTGAGTCTGACGCTCCATAGGTTGACCACCTAAGTTACTTGAAAAATTATGTTGCTTCAAAGAAAAGTTAAGGTAATTTTGCCAATTAGGATTATAGGTATTTGAAGAAGTATTAGCAAAAAATCTCCCTATTGTGTTTCCCTGCTCAACAGAGTGATGATTGTTAGGTGTAAAATAAGAGCACATAGAAGAAACATGCATATTACTCCCACAAAATACACAATTTTCCTGTTGGACACTATTAGCCTGACCAACTCCTTTATTGAGTGATAGGGACTTGACTTCATGTACAATAGCATCTAGTGTAGCTTTTGTAACACCCTAAATTTTCGTATCTCTTAAATAGTAATTTTGATTAGCTAATGTAATTTTCTTGTTTAGTAATTTCTGATCTTGTAAAATTATTTTGATTATTCCGTCAACAGATTTGATCATTTTGAGTGATTTATTTCAGTGTCGGAAAATAAAAATTTTCGGTAGGAGAAAACTTTACGTAATTTAATTTTTACCGTTAGGTAATTATTTTACGTAATATGATTTGATATTTGTCGTTTTATAATTTTTGTGATTTTATGGATGATTTTGAAATTTTTCCTGTTTGTGGGCCCATTAGGTGGGTACGTGGGCCAGTGTGGGTCCCACAAAGTGAAAAAATTTTCTACGCATGAAAAATTTGTCTTGTTTAGACGGAGACAAGGGATCTTACTAAACCTGAATCCTAAACAATTTTAGAAAATTTCTTGATCTTGTATTTTATACTTGTATTTAATTATCTGATGATAAAAATACAAGAAAAATATTATTTGTAAGATACAAGAATAAATATTATACTTTAGCGTAGTCAACAAAGAGAACTTGACTTGAATTATACCCTTGATGAGAATACTTAGTTTGAATATTAACCATTGATTTAATCAAAGGTTAAAAACAAACTTAATAAAGAAGCTTGATAATAACCATTGATTTAATCAATGGTGTGAGAATGTTTAGTTAGGAAGGCTTTGATATCAACCATAGATGTTATCAAAGGTGTAGAATTGGTCTTGAAAAGTGACAATGACCATTTATAACCATTGGATTTAGATTAAATCAATGGTGGAGATTTAATCTTAAAAGGTAACAAAGACCATTTATGACCATTTATGACCATTGGATGAAGAATCAATCAATGGTGGAGATTTGGTCTTCTAAAATGGATTAAGACTAATTAGAACCCTTGGATTAAAAAGTTAGAAGAAGTAATCTTGTTTAATTTTGGAGACACATCTAAGGCTAGAATTTAAAGGAGAAAAATCCATGGCTTTAGATTTAGTTTCTAAAATTAAAAGTTTACCAAAATCTTAACCATTGAATTTATCAATGGCTAGAATTAATTTAAATAATGGTTAGAAAAGATGACAACACGTGATTTAATGCATGCATGGAGGGAGGTCACGGTTTTGCATGCTTTTGGAGACAAAGAAAAAATATATTTCAATGATTGATTAATTAATTGCTTTATGTCATTGTTAAGTAGTCTTGATCAATATTGAATATTATTGATCATTATTGATCAATTTACATGGAAGAAGAAAGCAAGGAGGGGGACGGTTTTTGGCTTATTAGAAGACAAAGAAAAACAAATTTCAATCCATTAAATGATCTTTATGTCATTGTTGGATGCCTTGATCAATGTTTCATCATTATTGAATTTTTGAAGAAGCTTGAGGGGGCTACGGTTTTGGTCTGAATTTAGAAGCATTGGAAGACCATAATTGAAGACTTTAGACTATAGGAAAGTGTTTCATTACTATCATCACTCATTCTTGGTCATTTGTGATCATTTCAAAAACTTAAAACACTTAGAAAAAAATTCTCTCCTTCTCCTTCTCTAAGCTCACGGCCATGGCACCATCATCTACCTTCCATCACTCAAAAATTTCATCAAACTTGATTTTCTAAACCTAAACACCATTCTAAGAACATCTCTAGTTATGAGTTTTTCCAAAATCATTCATCTTGATCTTCAAATTCAAGCTTTAAGTTTCTATCAAAAATCAAAAATTTCATCTTTGTTCTTCAAAATACACCATTCGGTCATATTACCTAAAATCACCATCCAAGCTCTTTTAATTTCATCTAACCTTGGATCTTGAATCTCCATGATATTCTAAGCAACTTTCATGTTGAAGACTTCTTCTAAATCATTCATCTTCAAGGAGTTTCTTCAAGATCAAAGTTATTGGGTTTTTGAGGTGAAGTATAAGGAAACTTCATTTTCTTCTCTCTTTTTCATGATCTAAACCATGTTTGATCCATGGTTCCTCTTAATCAAGCTTGATATGTTAATTAACGTGTATTTTGTTTTGTATTTGAGAATCCCTTAGTGGTGAAGGACTTGGAAAAAGAAACAAATCAAGAAGCTTTTGAGGATCTTCAAGAGGTAAGAGGGAGATCCATCTCACCAACCAAGCATGGTGGTGAGAGATGGTATTTTATTTGATGGATGTGGAATCCATGTGAGGATTCATATCCATGGTCATGTAATTAATTTGTGGGTGTTTATGAGCTTTGATTAATTTTCTACGCTTGATATGCTTTGCATGATTTTATAGCTTTGATGATATACGCTTGATATGCTATACATGCTTTTATGCCTTTGATGGTATGCTTATATTATTTATGATGAAATATATATGTATATGCCATGACTTGATGGTGGAAAGGAAATTGATTTTTGGCTCCAATATAAGGCCAAGGAAGAAATTCTACGGTTTTGATGCCTCGATTAGGGTTCATGTTGAAAATTTTCAAGAATAAAAGAATTGATTTTTTTTTAGTACTTAGAACATGGTGGATTTCGAACAAGACACCTCAAAATAGGTGTTCACAAATTAATATTTTCATGAAAGATGAAAATGGATGATTTGAAGAGTATGGAAAATAAACAAAGGATTTGTTTTTCAAGAGAACAAGAATATGATTTTTTGAGGAATTTTTATTGATTTATTTTGTGTAAAAAGATCCTAAGTGTTTTTCTAAACATGAGTTTTGAATGAAACGGGCAAACCTTAATTTTAAGGATTTGCAAAGAAAGTGAAAAAGAATTTGTAAAGAAAGTAAAAATGAATTTGAACAAATGGGTTTGGTTTTATAACCATTGGTATTTCGGTTTTGAAAACAAAATTTTAATGGTTTTGTTTGTGTAAAAACCATATCAATTTAAAAGGAAAAGTATTTGAAGGCTTTAATGGTTTTGTTTGTGTAAACCATATTGATTTAAAAGAAAAAATGTTTTGATGATTTCAATAAATCATGTCTGATCGTTTTTGAAGGCTTGTAATGCCTTAATTTTTATGAACAAAGTGAATTTCAAAGTGGAAACGTAATTAGATTTAATACAAGGATTTTGGAAAGGGAATCGAATATTTATCACTTGATAAAATCAAGTTTTTTTGTAAACGAAAATGTTTTCGAACTTCAATTTATTTTGAAGAAGGTTGTGTTTGGAAATGATATGGAAAAAATGGAGAATATAATTGTGTTTTGAAAATTTACTAACGTATAACTTATTTTCAAGTTTTGAAATACGTTAAAAAATGTTAAGTTTTGAAACGCTGATTTATAAGAATGAAAATGTGATTTTGTGGATTATATTTTGGAAAAAGATTTTCTTGAGTAAGAAAATGTGAAAAAATGAAATACAAAGTTATATTATTTTGAGAAAAGTTGAAAGGAATTTTTGATGGTTAAGAAATATTTTCAGAATGAAATTGTGATGAAAAATATTTTACGATCTTAAAAATGCGATTTTTAAATTACGCAATTTAAAAAAAAAAATGCATTGAAAATGATATTGATTTATTTAAGTCCAAAATAGTGTTTTGGAATTTTGAGGAATATTTTACGTGATTGTAAAATGTTGAAAAGTATTTTACGTATCTTAAAAATGATTTAAAATATAGTAAAATATTTCTACGCAATTTGAAAAATGTTTAAATATTTCTACGCTTATTTGGAAAGCATTTAAATATTTTACGCGATCAAATATTGTTGAAAAATCACTACGCGATTTGAATAATGATAGAATATTTTTACGTAATTGTGAAAATGATAGAAAATCATTATGTGATTTGAAAAGTGTTTTAAATATTTTAAAAATGAAAGAAAATGATTTACGTGACGTAAAAGATTGATTTTTAAGTTACGCGATTTTGAAACAAATAAAAATACTATGCAATTTGAGAAACGTATGTTTTTATGCGAGTGAGAAAAACATTAAAAATTAAGACGTGGTTTAAAAGTCAATGAAGAGTTGCAATATTTTGAAAACGTAATGAAAATATTATGAAATTTTGTAAACGTAATAAGATTATTACTTACGATTGTAAAAATGTAATAAAAACGTTTTGGAATTTTAAAAACGTAACAAAAGTGTTACGGTATTGTGAAAAATATAAAAGAAGTGTTATAGTATTGTGAAAACATAACAGAAACGTTTTTGGATTGTGAAAACGTAACAAAAATGTTACGCGATTGTGAAAATACGGTAAAAGTGTTTTACAACCATGAAAACGTGATAAAATAATTTTCGTTGTTGAAAGTACAGTATGATTATTGTTGAACCAGTGTCCATACACTGTTTGTGAGAAAATGACATATTTGTCTGTGATTGGATTTGGTGCATTATACATGCATTGGAATGGTCCGATGAGGATTGGATATGGTGATTGCTTTAGGAAACACACCTCTTGAGTGTGTGCGATATGCGTAGTGTAGGTCACTTGTTGACCTGCATCGGGTGCGGGTTGCCTACACGGGTGGTTGGTCGCGCTTCTTCCGTAGGTTAGACCGATGCAACACACCGATGATCTGGACCGAGACACTATTCTTAATCAAGATCTCGATAAAGACATCGTCGTGTATGTCTTAGATGTGCAAAAATTGAAATGAGAATTAAAGCACGTGGTTCCGAGGCACGTGGTACCGGCATCTTTTCGATCATTTCTCCGACCGAGTTTTAGCTCCATGGAGTAGGAAATCGAGTCTTGTGTACATGCATAATTTAAACATTTATATCCATGTGATATATTAATTGAGGAATATTGACTATGACAATTGTTTTGAATACTTGGATGATGATGATGATAATCATGTTGATGACATTATTGTGATTATTATGTGATGATGATAGTTAATTAATATTGAATATATTATTGGAAGTTTAGTATGATATCCCTGTATGATATTGTTGTTTGTGTTATCTCCGTCTTTGCCATGCTTTGGTATTGGCGTAAGTGATCTCACCTTTTGTTATGTTGTTTTGTTGTGTACTGTATTGTTAAAATCAAATAATAGAAGGATCGAGTTGTCTTAGACATAACGGGCGATGAATACTCGAGATGGGTGACAACAATAAGGAGTGGACATTCGGACTTGAAGGTGTGCGCAAGTGTTGACAAAGAATGTATGTAGAACGGATGTCCGATGCAACAAGATGGATACACAAATGTAATAAGTATGTTAAGTTTTAACGTTAGTGTTGTCCGTCTTTATTAAGTAGGACCACATGGGGTTTACATTGTTAAAAAAAAAAGAGTCTGTTAATTTTATATTTCTATTTAAATTATAAAATATTAATTGGTGTGAATATTGCATAATGAATAGTTGAAATATGATTTTCAATATTACCTAATATTTTCAGTAAATTTACGTTTCAGTAAAGAAGTAATTTTAAAACCCATCTTTTTATAACTCAAACCTTTTATGAAAACATTTTCAGATTATGAGTCGGGAGTCGGACATGTGATACCCTAGGGAGGGTGTTACAGCTTTGATATATGTATCATTACTAACCTCATATAAACCTCCCTTCTTAGGTTGGATGGATCTATCCCTATGATTAGCAAAGTCCCACTGTTGAGAATTTTTAGACAAATCCTCAAAAAACTGATAACCCTCCTATGCAGTCAAATTCAAAAATGTGTCACCATTCATAGACTCAACCAAGCACCTATTTGATTATGTCAACCCATTATAAAAATACTGCACTAGGTGTCATTTTTCAAAACCATAGTGAGGGCACCTCACAAGCAAATCTTTAAATCTCTCCCAACTTTCAAAGAATTTTTCATGGTCTTCTTGACAAAAATATGAAATTTCCCTTCTCAAAAAATTTGTTTTGGACATGAGAAAAAATTTAGATAAAAACTTTTGGTACAAAATTTCCCATGATGTAATAGAGTTATAAGGTAAAGAATTCGGCCAATTTTTTACTTTATCTTTCAATGAAAAAGAAAAGAGACGCAAACACACAAATTATGCAGAAAAATTTTGAAATTTAAATGTTTCACAAATTTCTAAAAAATCTTTGACATGCAAGTATGGGTCTTCCCTATCTAAGTCATGACAAATTGGAAGCAAATTAATAACTTAAGGTTTAATCTCAAAATGGGTAGCAGTAATAGCAGGTAAAATAATGCATGAGGGTGGATTCACAAATATTGGGAAAAATAACTCCCTAAGTGGTCTAACATTATCTTCTTGCACAACCACATTTGTCTCTACTATGTTTTCAACATTAACTCCTTGCATAGCCACATTCATCTCTGTTATGGGTTCTATATCAACTCTCACTAATCTATGTGTATGATCACGAATCTAAGTCTGTCATGCAATACTCAAATGATAAAAAAATAAAATTAAAGAAAATAGAGTAATTAAATTTAAAATAAATTAAAAATATAAAATATAAAATATAAAAAAAATCAACTAGTAGAAGAAAAAAATTTAACAAATACTTAACTTTAACTAACTAAGTCTCCGTAATAGTACTAAAACTTGTTGTGACTTTTTTAAAAGCCTAAAAATACTCATGAAACAGTCAAGACGAAATCGCACTAAAGATATTGATGAGCAAAGATCTGGTCGATTCGATATTCGACAGACTTAGAGTTAATTTTAAGTATTAAAAAATTCTTTCTAATCTAGTTGTACAAATTGATAGGCCAAATATGCAAAAAATTAAATTAGTTAAATAACTAAAATAAAAAGCAAATTAAAAGAAAGCAAATATGATGATGAGATTTCTACCAGATGTAAAAGAATTAAGGGTCAGAATCCACTAAGATTAATTTTAACATTAATTATGTCAAATCATTATATCCAAATAATTTATCTCATAAACATCTAGCAGCAAAGCATGTGTTCACAAAAAATCTATCAATGAAACATTAAAATAATAATCATGTGTATGATAAAATTTCTCTAATTAATAGTAAATTATCAAATCATCAAATATATCCCTAAAAAGAAATCACAATTGATATCTAACAATTTCTATCAATACTCAGATAACACAAATAAATTGTAAAGTATAAAAAAAATATGACTGAACTCATTTAAAAATTCATTCATTTAATCTGATAGAAAAATAGAATCAATGAGTATTAAATTCTGAAATTAGGTGAAAATAATTCAATATAACAATGCCAAAACATTCAAGATTTTGTCATCTTCTTAATACAGAGAATTTAGCCAAACATAAAGATATTAGAACACAATAAAATTATCTCACTAAAATTCCCTATTGATACCGAAGTTCCAAATTCTTCTCTCGAGCGGCGCTGTGCTGCGTCCCTACTGTTGCTCTCTGTTCACGTCCAATATGTCCCACACTACTCCTTCCTCCGCGGCACTATTTTGACCTCAATTTATAGCCAGGTCTTCACTTTCTAATGCTTACTACTGTTCGCGTTTCCAAAGCCCATAATTTTATTTCTCCCAATTGTCTCGTGGGCCCATATTAACTTTTGACTTTTGCTTCAGATGGTCAGCTACTCAATGTGTGGGTCAACTTCTTGAATTTGCATTCTACTAGTCACCAATTGTATAACTATGTAAAGATGGCCCTTTCAATCATGGACAGCTTCAAGGCAATACTATTATTATTTTTTATTTTATTCATAATGGGCCTAAGTCATTATTGCGTTGTGGGCTCTTGTACTAGTAAGTCATATCAACTCAAAGCTTCATCACTGTTTATCTAAATTAATCATTTAGTTTTGAAATTTATCACAATAATTAAATTAATAATTTTTTAAATAAATTAATTAATAATATTATAAAGTCGTTAAAATTAAATATAATAAAATATAATAATACCTATTTTTATAAAAAAAATATAAAAAAAATTAGGCTATTATTAATGAATCTTACTAGAGATGCAACAACTACTATTAAAGTTCTAGTAGCCGATATCACAGTAGGATCACTGATACTAATCCCACATATATATTATTATTGAGAAGGGAGTGGATCGGTTCCAACCAATATGTCCCTTCAACTCTTCATCAATTGTTGATGTTTCGAGAAGGTGATCAAGTGGAGATGGTCCCAACTGATCAGAACCCTTTCATAACAGATGTAAAGACAGAGGGGGCTATTTTCTACTCACCCCAGGTGGGGCTACTTGTATTGTCAAATGGATATGAAGAAGGATCTCACCTCAAGTTTGTAATTTCACCTCTCAGGGGTTCAAGGTGAGAACTCAGCTAACTACGGTAGACATACAGCCTTCCAAACTAGTGTCTCATAGATAATAAACATGAAGTAATGCAAGACATCTTGAAATAGCTAGCTCTATTCACATCCAAAACCAAGATCGAAGAATTAACTCCCAGTACACTTGTGGGCAAGTAGATGATCAAAATCGATTAACAAGTCCACTATTAATAGAAGAATCAGAATCCCTAATAAGGCGAGAAACACCTAGCTTCAAATCCCAGGATCCTTTAATAGAAGAAAACTTAGGAACATTTGAGAAGCTAAGAACAACAAAAGTAAATGGTTTGTTAGCTGAGCAGGAGAGAATTTAGTTGATCAAGCTCGTAAAGCAATACAATAATTGTTTTGCTTTGGAATATCATGAAATGCTCAGATTGTCTACATAATTAGTTGAGCATCGATTACTAATCAAAGAAGGTCTCAAACCACACAAACAACCTGGCCTATCAAATTTAATCCAAGGTTGATTCCAATGATCAAAGAAGAAGTTGAAAGACTTTTGAAGATAGGTTTCATGTGGACAACAAGGTATGTGGAGTGGCTATCTAATATTGTGCCTATTATAAAAAAGAATGGGCAAGTCGTAATCTTCATAGACTTTAGAAACTTGAAATTGACTACTCAAAGGATGAGTATGTGATGTTGGTAGCTAATATCCTAGTAGATACAACTACTAGTAATGGTATCCCTATATTCTTGGATGGATATTTTGGCTATAATCAAATTTTTTGGCCGAAGAAGACATCCATTAGATTGTATTTTGTTGCTCGGGTACCTTAATAATTTATGAATGGCTTATAATGCCATTTGGCTTAAAAAATGCAAGCGCTACTTATCAATGGGCGATGAATGTTATTTTCATAGTCTAATTAGCAAGAGCATGGAAATATATATAGATGATGTGGTGGTGAAGTCCAGAGACTTTGATCAACATTTAGCTTACTTGGAGTAAGCTTTTAAGTGAATGTAAGTCCATTATCTAAAGATGAATCTTGCTAAATGCGCCTTCGAAATCTCAACTGGAAGTTTTTTCTATTTCTTAGTCCATCAACAGGGAATCAAAGTGGACAGAAATAAAGCTAAGGCAATGCTCGAGGCCAGATCATCGCAAAACATGGAGTTACAGAGGTTAATCGGCTAAATCAACTTCATGTGTAGGTTCATTACCAACTCAATCGAGAAGATGAAGACTTTCTCACCACTCTGAGATTGAAAAGAGCTTATGAGTTTATCAAGGAGAAGGGCAACAATTAGCTTTTGAGCATATTAAGCACAATTTAGCTAATCCACTAGTATTGGTACCCCAACGTCAAGTAGACCATTAAAGCTCTACATCTCAACTACTTAGGAATCCATCCGTTATCTTCTTACACAAGTTGCCAAGGACAAGACTGAGAGAGCAAATTATTATCTTAGCCGATTACCGAATGATGATGAAACAAGATATACACCTGTAGAAAAATTATGTCTTTCTTTAGATCATGCTTATACAAAACTTGAGTATTATCTTTTGCCAAAAGAAGTGCTAGTGATGTGCAAAGTTGATATTGTGAAGTATTTACTCAATAAGCTTGTTTTACTGGGTATTTTAATGAGGTGGGCCATTAAGTCTAATACTTTTACGTCAAAATTCATTCTTTTAAAAGTTATCAAAGGATAGGATTTATTTGATTTCTTGACCCAACACCTTTGCATTAATGTAAAAGATTTATTAGCTGAGGCCACTGAGTATGTATAACTTAAGCCTTGGATATTGACATTCAATGGATCCAGAACTTAGAAAGGAGTGGGAGTAGGAGATGTTATAACTAGTCTTACTGGGAAGACAAGAAAACTCTTATTTCAGGTAGAACTTGGTTGTCCAAATAACCAAGTTGAATATGAAGCCTTATTAGTTGGATTGAAATTGCTGACATCCATGAAGGTCAAGTTTGTGCAAATCATGGGAGATCCTCAGCTAGTCATCTGGTAGTTGATATGAGAGTACAAATTTCACAACCTATACTTGGTGCAATATTACAAAATGGCTAACATTTTACTTTAACAATTTGCCAATGTCGTGATAATGCATGTACTAAAGGAAGAAAATGAAACATCCAATGATTTAGCACAACAAGCCTCTAGATTCAAAGAGATGGTTTGTGATACAGACTAAGGAAGTTTCTCTTGGTGAAAAGTTGAAAGTTGCACCAGTTGATAAGCAAATGGCAAATGACGACTAGAGAACAAAATTGATCAATCATTAGAAAGACCATTCGGCTACTTCAGACTTTAAACTTAAGCAAAAAGCCTTACGGTATATCCTAATTGATGATAAGCTTTTTAGAAGAAGGTATGAAGGATTGTTGTTGAAATGCTTGGGCAAGATAGAAGCTTTAAGGGTAATCGGTGAAGTACACAAAGGGGTGTGTAGAGCGCATAAGTCAGGAGCTAAAATGAGATAGTTGATTCACTGGCATGGATACTTTTGTCCAACTATTATAGCTGATTGCTTTAGGTATACTAAGGGATGTGAGATTTTTCAGCTCCATAGGCCAATCCAAAGGTTGCCAATCGAAGAGCTTCACCTAATTATTAAACCCTAGACTTTTCGAAGTTAGGCATGGACTTATTAGGGAAAATATTCCCCTCTTCCTCGAAGAAACATGTAACACCTCTTTTTGGGAGGGAACGTCACATTGTCAAATTAAAAGGAAATGCGAAAAATAAATTTTTAAACAATTAAGACCTGGTTCATTTAATTTAAAGTTAGTTTGTTCGATACTTTAATACGTGAGTAAAAACGGCAGTATATTTTTTTTTTGTTAATTAGTAAATACAACTAAGTGATGAAACTTGAACAATAGTAAAGATAAGACAGAAAATAATTCCACATTTGAATAATGTGTACAATATATATATATATATATATATATATATATATATATTTCAAACCTTACTGTACTTTAAATACAAGCTTGGAAATATCCAAAAAGTAAAACTATACCTGCCCTAAAAGATTATACAAATATGCCCCATAGATATTAAAATATACAGCCCATCAAAATAATACATCAGGCCCCCAAAATAAAACACTGGTAGCCATCAGCAGCTACCAAGAAAATCATCCCTCAAATGAGGAGGGACAAGATCCGGTCTCGAGATCCTCCTCGCAGATCCTCCTCTTCGAGGAAACCTCCATGGGAACCACGGAACCACGGCAGGAGCCCGAGCAGTAGAGTCAAAAGAATCCTCCTGTGGGGTGTAATAACGGACACCCCACATCTCCCGAATGGGTAGATAAAACTCCAAACGTAGGCTGAGATGACAGGTAAGAATCGGCGCCTCGTGACGTCTCTAGGCTAAAGCAATCACCACGTCACCCATGTAGACACAGCGATCAGAATTCAGGTTGATGTGCCAGCACTCTGGCCCTCCGAGGAAGGTCAGACACACGTCGCCTAGAAATCCACGCATGCGTGCCTCCATCGTCTAAGTAGATGCTAGTCTTGTTCAGGCCAGAAACCAGGAAAATCAGGATTTTCCACCTCCTTGTCGTCGTCTTCGATCAACATAGTATACACACAGACAACAAATAATAGAAATACAGGAAAGAGGTAAGACATCCTACCATCATTATCAATTATAGCAGTTAGAAACAAAACGGCGCAACGCGCCCAAATAGTAATTTAGGAGTAACATATGCAAGTAATAAACAGTAAATCCAATGGTAAGCAGATAAATAGTTCCAGGCAGATATTCATTACTATAACGATACCAACAGCTCAAGTTCACATAAGGCAGTAATTATTATTAGCAAAGTATATCATGATGCACATGCATGCTTTCCCAATTCCTACTCCATGGAGCTAGACTCAAATAGTCGGAGAAAAAGATCAGGAGACGTGTCTGTAACTCGGCTGCCGCGGCCAAAGTGCTATTCATCAATAATTTTCACGTGCACATCAAACATTGTACGACACGGTCCGCGCTCGATCACGATATAGGACAGTGTCAAGTCCGGATCGTCGGTGCGTTTGCATCGGTTTGCCCCACGGGCAGAGGAGCTACCAACTGCCCATTGTGAAGGACCCGCACCCCGACGCCCCCAAGGTCGTAACATGACCCACACTAGTCTACTCGCACCCGCACAAAGGTGTGTTCAATCTCCTAGGCAACTTGGCCTTACAACAGTCCACAGGACATCACAATGCATAAGATACTATGCATGAACATGTATGATTCACAGTCTCATACGATTCCATAATATGCCACAATTGGCCAAGAGAACATCAATATATATATTTATGGTCACTCACATGGACCCATAACAATATAGTAAAATTATCACGTCAAATGGTACATTCTTAGGTCCATTATGAATCCTAACTTAGAATTTGCTTCCCTTTTCAAGGTTCATGTCCAATCCAATTTGTACAGTTAACTAAATCTCCCAAGGCAATTTAATTCCTTATAACTTGTAAATTATTTAAGTCCTTAGACCTCACACTCTCTTGTTCTTTACTCACTTGCCATTGCCTCAAGTCTTATGACTATCTCACTCTTAGTCTTTTAAGATTTATGAAACCCTTGATTATATTAAATTCTTCCAATTTATTAATTCCCTATCTCATTACATAGGCTTTTAATTGCATAATTACTTACGCTTCCAAGTTACCAAGGTTACATATTTACACCTAAAAGGCCTTAGAGGTCGTGGCTTCACTAGGAATTTAATTCCTAATCCTTTCCAATTCATCACATTATAGATCACCTCCTAAATTCACTTGATTCTTACTTGTCACATTGGCTCACCCATAACCCCAACATTGGGCTCAAAACCGTGGCCATCCCATAAGTTTCAATCTCAAGTTTTTCCTTCCATTAAATTCCATTTTATCACTTGATTAATTCTAGTCTTATGCTTATTACAACTTAATCATAACTCACCCAATTTCAACCCTAAAAACCGTAGCCCTCCAAGAGAGGTTCTCAAATGTTTTTCTTCCATTTCCAATCACATAATCCAATCCAATATACCATTACATACAACAAATCAATCCAAGGTCACAATTATCACAATTTCAACATTTAAACATAGTAATCATCAAATTAAAGAATAACCCTCATTAGGGTTTTTCCACAACCAACACAATCAAGGTTCCTAGATGCTAAGAGAGGTTGAGGAGGAGTGTCTTCCTCTTACCCAAATGAAGAAATCAAGAGAAACACCAAGGAAGCTCCTTGTATTTTCGGATTTGCAACACCAAGAACCCTAGAAATTTCAACTTTGTTAAATCAACACCAATGCTTGAAAAATGAAGTATGGATGGTCACCAAGGATACCATAACCACAAAAATGAAGAGAAGAGAAGAGAAGTTTTGAAACTTACCCAAAAAGCTCAAAGCTTGAAGCTTGGAGAAAGTGATGAAGATGGTGGATTTTCAAGAAACTCCAAGAAGGAAAGATGTTTAGAATGATGAGAGGATTAAGAAAATGTGCTTGGTTAAAATTTTTGTGAAGATTGAGTGGGGAGAGGGAGGGGCTGCCGTAGCTTAGGGTAGAGAGAAGGAAGAGAAAACCAAAATGAAGAAGAAGGAAGAAGGATGAGAGAGAAAGGCTTTGGTGAATTTTTGGAAATTAGATGATAATATGAATAAATGAAACAAGCTAATTCCCCCCTTTGAGTGGGCTGCTGCCATGCTGGAGAGAGGGAAGAGAGGGAGAGTGTTGGCTTCTCTTGGAAGCCAAGGGCCATTTGGTCATTATTTGGTCAAAGCTTCTCAAAGAAGCTTTGATTTTTTTTAACATTAAATTTGAATTAAAGTGGATGGATTAGACATAAAGTAGATTGCATTGGGATAATGTGATAGGATTTTTATTACACACTATTATTCAATGGATATTAGTTACAGTTGACAGAAGTCAGTATTTAATTTAATCTGACAGATAAATTTTTCGTAGTATTATTTTATTTTATCTGTTCGAATTTCTCGAAAAACGTAGAACCTCATAAATTGTGTCCATCATCGGGTTTAGTAAGATCTCCCGTCGACATGTCCATAGTCCAAGGTTCCTGGAGAAAACATCGCATTTCTCCAGTTCCGCTCAATGCGCATGTAGAACGAGGAATATACTAAAATATTCGACGTTTCTGGAAAATTCTTAGAAAATTCTCAAAAATTGTAAATATTATAAAACGACTATTCGTCATATAATTTTCCAGTTTTTGAAGCATTACAGTCGTTTTCCCGACTCTGCTCAATGTTCACGCAAAACGAGAAATATATTAAAATATTCATCGTTTCCGAAAAATTCTAGAAAAATTCTCATAAATCCCAAATATTAGAAAATGACTATTTGTGGTAAAACAAATGATTTCCGGAGCGTTACACTGACCTCAGCAATTCTCAGCTCAGTGCACACGTAAAACGAGGAATATATTAAAATATTCAACATTTCCGAAAAATTCCAGAAAAATTCTTAAAAATCAAGAATAATATGAAATGATCATTTATACTTAGACAGATATTTTTCGGGATGTTACAAAACACACCTTCATTATTATATGTATGAATTACTTCACCAAATAAGTGGAGGCTCAACCAATGGTAAATGTATCACAAGCTAATGTGATGGCCAGTATTGCTTAACTAGAGACTCCCTACACATCTATATGGGTCCAAAACCTTGACAAAAACTAAATATCTGACCCTAGCATCACTTTAATCAATTAGTCAAGCTCTCTCTATAATGTTGTTTCTCTCTAGCATCACTCTAATCTTTAATGGGTGCTCAATACTATGCCTTGACAACAAGCCAAGAACTAAGAGTATGTTGTTGTGTAGAGACCTACCAATTTGTAGTATAGAATATTAATGAGTAGTGTAGTGATGAGTAAGGGTCATTCCCATAAAAGATCGATTCTAATTATGTTAATTATAAAATCCAACAACGAAGGGGGGGTTTGTGAATAACAAATCCATACACTTAAATTAAAAACGATAAAAAAATAAAAGCATAAAAAACATAAACACCAATCAAACGATTTGTGATTCCAACAATAACTACAATGACAAGACTGGTCAAACGATCATTCTCCACCTCTAGACTTCGACAGGTTAAGACATACCACTTAAAATATTTAGGTTCAATATTATGTTTCAAATTTCAATTGAGATTAACAACAGTAGATAGCAAGAGAGACACTATAAATGACCCTAATCTTTCCTTAGTTTGCCATGTATGAGGTAAAAGGCCTTCTTATCACTAAATCCCTATATATTTAAATAATCACTAAAAGGTACAGAGCCTTCGTACCCTAATTACTACCTATGCATTAAGTTAAGAAAAATAGGCTAATCTAAGAAACAATCATGCTAGAACATGGAATATTTAATCTAGGTTGTGTTTTCCATCATGATTAATGAAAATTGTAACGCCCCAATTTTTAGAAAATATTCTGAATGTACTGTTTTATGTTTTTCATGCTTTTGTATGAATGACCGCTGTGTCCTTATTTTTCTGTTCTTGATTTTTGTATGAAAACAATTACGATAATACAGAAATTTTATTTGATCATTTTACGTAATTTGTTTCGGACAAGAAAATAAAAATTTTTCTCAAATCAGATTAATTTTTTTTCGAAGATATACAATGCTAAATAATACTTTCTTGGATATTTTATTTAAACGTTTTGGACGATTACCTACGTTGTGGGAAAAACGAGAAAATGACCGTTACGTCCCGAACGTCATCAAGTTTTACTGCTTTTTTCTGCTTTTTAATTGTTTTCTTCTTGATTTAATGTCCGAAAATACCGCCTATGATTTTATATGGACTTTTTGTGTGATTTGCTCGAGCGCAGAAAATAATATTTTTCCTGGGCCGGGAAAATCTTATTTTATTATTTAGAATTGGGGATCTTACTTAACCCGATTCTGAATGAGACTAAAAATAATCTTTTAATTTTTAGGATTTAATCACAAATAAAATAATTTTATATTATTATAATATTATTTTATCGGTCAACAAGATAATTTAGTGACAAAACCCTAAATATTATGCGGGACCCACAATTAGCGGAACGTTAGATCGGTAGCTTAGTTAATCACCGTAGGCTGTAGAACTTTCCAGAAAAATGACTCATAGTGACTCAAGAGAAATTTATTACACTATGTGACTAAGCAAGGTGAGTCACCATGAGCAACCAATAGAATTAAAGCTTGTTAAGCAAGATTTGATCTTGACCTTTGATGTGTTCAATGGCTTGGATGAAGCCAAATCCATGCACATCCTTACACATGAAGGCTACGGCCATTTGGAGAGAGAAAGCCAAAAATCACCTTCCATCTTCATCACTTTTCTCTCTTCTCTCTCTTCAAAACCTAGCCTCCATTGTTGTCCATTTTCTTCCTTCCATTCGGCCAAGACACAAACTACACCATCCAACCATCCAAAAATTTTTCTAACCAAGTTTCCTTAACCTAAACACCATTTTAAGAACCTTTGTAGTTGGAAGTTTCTTCAAATTCTTCCATCTAGGGCTTGGAAACCAACCTTGGAAGTTTTACCTAGAAGGTGAAATTTCATGCTTTTCTTTTCTCTATTCTTTTTCAAAGTTCTAAGCCATGATTTTTTCATGGTTTAGCTTCTTTTTCATAGTTAATAACATGTAGGTTTTATTTGAGATTTTTAGGTGTTTGGTGGAGTGAAAACCGTGACCTAGGAGGTGAGAAAGCAAGCTTTTTGTCTTCATTTAAGGTAAGAGGAAGACAATTCTTATCATCCCTTGATGGTGGTAAGAAGATGGGTTGTTTGTAGAATCCATAAGGATTCGGTTGTGGTGTGTTTATTGATGTGTATTTGTTAATTTTTGTGGTTGCTAGTAGCTTAAGTGTTATGTGTTAGTAGCTTTCTTATTTGGTAATTGTAATAATCTTGCATGTCTAATAGCTTTTGATTGTATGTTTATAAGCTTTAAATTAGGTTTTATGTGTTAGAAATATTTTGCATGTGTTAGAGATATAAATGCATGTGTTAGAATTGTATGATAAGGTTTAGGATGTGAATAACATGTGTAAATTTGCATGAGTGTTCCAAAGAACACATTCCTTAGCTCACGGCAATGCCAAAGTATGAGGACCAAAATGTTCTCTTCATTTTTCCTTAAGTGCAACTTAATTGATTAGGAGAAATAAGAAGGTTTCAAATGGTTTTGATCAAAGAAAAGGAATTTATAAATCAAATGGTAAAGATTTAGTACAATTTTGGGCCAACATGCCTAAAAGATTTATTTGATTCCAAAATCATTACTTTATAACATGATTTAATGAATTTAGATAAGATAATACCTTTGACATGATTTAGAAATCAAATGAAAAAGTTTTATAAAATTCGGCCAACATGCCACTATAGGTAATTATGATTTCTAAAACTTGATTTCAAACCTCTTTCAATCAAAAAGAAATAATACAAGTTAACAAGAAATTTTCTATAATGATTTTTGAAGAGACCAATTGAGTAGAATTAAGTTTAAAGGATTAAAACTAGTGATTTTATCATTAGGAAGTAAAATACGTAAATTTTGAGAAATTTTCTAACATATAGCTCACTTTAGGTTTTGAAGCATGTTAGAGATTTCAAAAGAGAATTAAATGATATGGATAAAAAAATTAGGTAAATAGAAAATTTTATGGAAAATTTAGAAAAAAACCATTATTATAAGTCTATAAACAAAATGCTGTCAATTTTTAGTAAAAATGAACTTATAGGATAGTCAAAATATCCTAATGACAGTATGCGGTATGAAAAATTATTCTACGTAGTTTAAATGTACAAATAATTATTTCTATCTGTTTAAACGGTAATTTTAAAGGCATTCAAATAAGAAAATGATTTAAAAATCCTACGCGATTGAGAAAACGTATTTAAAATGCTACGCGATTTTAAAAACAGAAAAATATCTTTACCCGATTTTTAAATGTTTGTAAAAACGACGAGATTTCAAAAATGCGATAAAATTTCTACGCGATTGATCGTAACCATATTTATTTTTCGCTGTCGGGAAAAAGTGAACCCGCATGTGCTTTTGAAAATCTATATGTCGTCGGGAAAAGGTGAACCCGCATGTGCTTTTGAAAATCTATTTACTTGTCGGGAAAATGTGAACCCGCATGTGTTTTTGAGAATTATTTGTTTTTCGGGAAAATGTGAACCCGCATGTGCTTTCCATCTATTTTTTTTATGTGTGCCATGTATTTGGTGGATTGGTTGACGAGACGAATCACATCGTGGTGTCGATGCGCGATAATGTAGTGTGGTTCATTATTCTAATGAACTTGGAGACTTTAGTGTACGGGATCCCACATGTGGACAATAGCTCACCGGGCCGTGGTAAACCGATAGCGCACTATGGTACTCAACATACACTATATTTAATCGAGATTGGTGGAATCTAGTAGTACATTTGCCCTCGTAGTGACACAATGTGAGACCGTGAACTACACCACGCCCGGATTGATGGATTCTTGTCGTGGGGCTATAGACGCAACGTGTGACCGCGGAATAGTTGGTGGGGCAAATTAGATTTTGCGAATCATTCCTCTCTCTCGATACTTGTGTTTTTCTTTAGCTCCATGGAGTAGGATTTTGTTATATTATTTATCTCATGTCTATTTGTTTCCATCTTATCTATTTATTTTATCTATCTCTTATTTATTTATTTTATCTCGATTAAAGTTATTATTGATTATTATATCTTATCTGTGTATTTTATATTTCTTATTTTATCTGTGAGGTTTTATCCGTGATTGTGACATATTGTGATGATATCTAAATTTTACTTCAACTAATTATTGTAATTGTTAAAGCTTTATGTATTGCATGAACTATGTATATATTGTTTGTCATCTTTTTATTGACCATGTTGTGATGATTTTATGTTGTCTTACCTCTTTGTTATATGTATTTTCTGTTTATTTATTTTACGCGGTAAAGACTTCGAGGAAGAGGAACAACCTCTTGAGATTGTGTATCCCGAAGAGGGGAAGATCGGCAAGACGACCAGTTTGACGATCAAGAACCATCCAATCATCCATATCCTCCGGATTGATTGTGAGGGGGATGGCGACGCCAGATTTTTGGGATTCATAGAGTTGGTGTTTCATGGAGGTGCTCCGGCTTGGCATCTACGAGGAGACCGTGACTCGTGACGTATGCGTGACGTGTGACCGTGATCCTACGTCATCGTTTTGATGAAGAGCCCGTCATGACGACAACGTTATTTCGCACTTAGAGTTGCCCTTATCCATTAGGCGTTATTGGGTGCCGAAAACCCCGAGCCTAGTGAGATAAGCATCGTATCGACCGCGCGATCCCGTTATCGCCGTGTGTCGAGGCATCCGGGATATTTATCCCCGATGATCATTTTCGGTGATAGTGATCCATCGAGAGATAACCATGATGTTTTTTTTTGGCGCGTCAATAATCTATATATATTAACTCTTTTATTGCTTTCTTTATCAAATAGTTGTAGTCTTAGTTGTAAATTATTTGTATAGTTTATAACTTAATCATATGTATATTATTGGTGATGATGTTTTTTTTTATTTCGTATTTTCCGCATTATCTTTTTATATCATATTTCTGTCTATCAGGAATTATTTTACAACCCGTAATAATATTTAACAAATGTTTCACAACTTGGGTAGATTTTATTTCTATTTCTTTTATTTTCTTTTATGTGTGACATCCTCCAAAGGGGTGTTACAAAAATCCATCCTAATCATTAATTACAAATTGCTACTTGGGCTTAAGAAAACCAAACAAACCATTATAGGCGTTTTCGCATCTTCCTAAACTAGCATTAGAATATGTTAGCATCCAATTTTGTTCGAGTTTCTTTGATAAAATAAAAAAAGAAGGAATAAAAAGATGAAAAAGAAAGAGGAAAACATGTGCACTTATCCCTTTTACACATAAAAGTCCCACATTGATAAACTATTCACTCTACTAAAGTCTCAAATAGGAAAAATCCTGATCTTTCACGCTACCCACCTCCTATATAAAGAGTTGATCTTCAAGTGTTTAAATCATCTAGAAAATTTCACACTTGGACTTAATACTAAGTATAGAACTTGAGGATTTTAGTTTAAATTTTTTTCCTTCCACGGGTTGAGCACATGGGATTTTGTACATCACACCTTTCAAGCATAGTATTTCTACACGACTTAGAGGTAAGTTTATTTATTTATTTTAATGTACTGGTTCATTTTAGCTTATATAGTTTATTTGTTTAGGTTGGGTTTAAGGTACTTATATATTAAATTAGTTTTATTTTTATTTTTTAAATTGATAGGGCCTTTTTCTTGTTTTTGATAGTGGGTTGATAAAATAAAATAAAAGGATAATTATTCTAAGTCCCTAATTTTTTGGGATAATTTAAATAGGTCCTTAAACTAAAAAAATTGTAATTGAGTCCCT
Organism: Ormosia emarginata; assembly: GCA_029884605.1. Lineage (NCBI taxonomy): Eukaryota > Viridiplantae > Streptophyta > Magnoliopsida > Fabales > Fabaceae > Ormosia > Ormosia emarginata. The sequence continues at coordinate 37,852,554 of JAQQTP010000074.1, read as the reverse complement.
AAACTTATAAAAATTTGTAATCGAGGATTGGACACAGAACGTTTTTAATATTCTTTAATTCCAAATAGAATTTCTTTAATAGTATTCCTGAGTGTATGTAAATATTATCAAAAAAATCACAAGTTTTTTTATGAATAACTGTACATACAAGAAACTTACATATTTCAACTAGTAATATTTACATACACTCAGATCTGTATACAGATACTGTCAGAGAATATTTTGTTTAGATTAACGGAACTTTAATGGTTGTCTGGGTCCAAGGACTCAATTACAAACGTTTTATAAGTTCAAATACCTAGTTACAAATTTTTATAAGTTCAGAGACCCAATTACAAACTTTTTTTAGTTTAAGGACCTATTTGAATTATACCAAAAAGTTTAGGGACCTATAGAGTAATTATCCCTAAAATAAAATAAGATAAAATTGTTTCTTTGATTACTCATTTGCTTTATGCTTGTTTACTATTTTTGATTGATTATGTTTATTTTGTTGCATTTGTTGGCATATTACTTTGTTTAAAATAACTTATTGTGTGTGTGTGTGTGTGTGTGTGTGTGTGTGTGCGTGTGTGTCTATATATATATAATTAACCAACACACACTTATTTTTTGGAAGAACTATATTGTCTTTGATATCGAAAGGCATGTCAAATTGTAAATTTTTTAAATTTTTTCTTTGATATATCTTTATTTTTTATTATCATTTTTAGTTTACTTATAAATCTTTATTTTTAAAATCTTTGTCTTTGTTTTTATTCCAACTTGTAAATTTTGTGAATTAGTCCTTAGCCCTTTCATTGTTAATCAACTTGTAGATATTTAATTCATTTTCAATTTTCCTTGTAAATATTGTAGCTATTTTTTTTCTTATTATTTTTATTTTGTTATTCTTTTATTGTTTATTTTGTGAGGTAGATTAAATATTTTTAGGTTGTTCAATTCACACAATTAATTTAAAGGTAAATAACTGTCTTAAGACAGATGTATAAGGGTGTAGTGGGGTTAAGTCTCCACCCTTCCTTATGCATAACTGACTCTCGAACCTAATTGGTTTGTGCATAATAGTTTTCTAAAACTTTAAGTGTTTTCTAACTTTTTCATATCCCAACAGAGTTGGTGGCGACTCCCCTAATTTTTATTTTGTTTTTAAATTTTCAGTTGCCTCCTGTAGGGATCTCGACCGTTATAGATGCAACTCTATTGGGGACGCTTAGAGAGTCTAGCCTAATAAAGTTAATTTTGCGAATTTCATCACCTTTAAATATTTCTCTTACCCCCATCTTTTACGTACTTTGTGATGTTGTTACTTTTTAATGTTAATTTAATAAGATCCATTATTGTATATTATTGAACCTTATGATAGATGACCATTATCATTTGATTTATTATTGTAAACTCTTGAACATTAGGATGGGTGACTATTGTGATATTCTTGTATTGTGCTGCCTTTGTTTTTCAAGTGTATGGGTAGTTTGTAGGCACGTTGGATATTATTAGAACACATTCTATCTCACACACTTTTGGGCTCTAAACCTAAGCATGTGCAAACCTAAGATTTAGGAGGTGTCTTGACATTCTTATTGAAGTGACCTTGTGCTTTATTGACATTTGTTGAGACACCGCTTAGATTGTTACTGGCATCATGGTTTGGTCATATTGAGAGGGTATATCCCTACTTGTGGTCAAGTTCATGAGCTGGGTCCTTATCCTTTGGATAAGGGCAATATGGGAACCATGACCTTTAGAAGTCTAGATTCGACCTCGAAAACCTTACATCAATAGAGTCACCTTATAGGTCATCCTACCAAGTAGAGGCATAAGTTGTCTTTGGTAGAAATAGACTTTTCCAACCTTAGGATAAACCTTAGTTAGGAAACTTAGGGTCTTGAGTTGTTTTGTTTGTCTTTTCTGTTGCTCTTTTATTTATTCTCTTTTAGAAAAAAATAAAAAACAAAAAAAAATTAATTTTTTCCTATAGATAGGTTCAATTTTTTTCCTCATTTTCTTTTATTCTTTGCATTTTTTCCAAAAAAAATTGCATTCACAAGTTTCATAGTTTTTCTTTTTTTTTAAAAAATCATTTCATTCTTTTCATAAATAAAATTAAAAAATCCCGCATTTTGAATTTCAATTTTTACATTAGTACTTACATTCATTATTTTAAAAAATTAATTTTCATTTTTAAAAATTGCATTCTTCCATCATTTCATAGATCAAAGACTAAAAAATAAAAAAATAAAAAATATTTTAAAATTTCATTTTCACATTAGTGCTTGCATTCCTTTTTTTCCCAAAAAGAAATAAAAGAGAAACAAAAATGGAGAAAAGTCTTGAAAAATCCAGATCTTAAGCCATCATTTCCTAACACAAATTGCTTTTAGACTCTCAGATTTCACTATTATGTCATAACACATGTTTGTTTGTAATCATAACTCATGCTTGTGCCCATATTAACTTAATTCTTGATCACTTGTCAGTGACATCCAACAAGAACCCTTTGTGGAACCTAATGTCCTACCTTTGAGTAGACAATACTAATTCTTCTTGTTTCTTCATTTCCATCCCAAATACTATTTCATGAGTTGCTTCATTGTTTAAACGCCTTCAGTTTTTGCCTTTAGCCCCATGTTTGTCCCCCCTTTGCCCAAGCTCTGCATAAATTATCATGTCCAGGAAGTTGTGGGTCAATAAAAGGTTCAAGAGAATTTTGAAAGGAAGTCGATGGCTGCATATTAATCATCCATTGTATTCTTGTTTTGCACTTCAGTGTCTTTTATTTTCGTTGAGAAGGTGTTCATATAATTAATCAAGTGTCTAATAAAAAAAAGAAAAAAAGGAAAAAGGAAAAAGTGAAGAAGGGGCAATTGAACAAAAAGTGGCGATGCACATCAATTATATAATGTTTTGTCGTGAGATTAATTTTTTTAAAAATAAGTAATCACAATTTGAAATGAGATTTGACCATCTTTCTGTAGAAATAAGTTTATCTCAATGATTTAATATGTTAATTTTTTATGATGATAAATACAAGACAAAAAGAATGATGTTTATGCTACATAGATGTGCTTAATAGATTATATTGGATCATGCTTATGTACTCCATCTTATTATATTTCATATAAGAATCATGCATATTCTTTATAGCATCTTTTATAGATATATCTAATAATATATTATATGAGTTGTATTAAATTAGTATTAGATTTGACCCTATTTAAATGACAATATGAAAAGTGTTCTTTATTGCATCATATATAGAGCATATCTATTAGTAATTAATAAATATTTTATTTGGATGTGCTTATGAAAGTCTTATATGCATGTTAGACTAAGTAGTGTTATACAATTATGAATCATGCGTATGAAGATATTGAATTATGAATTTGGACTAACTATGTTTGTTTAAGTGAGTAATACTTTGTAAGATAGTCCAAGTACCAAGAGTGTGAGCATTGCAACAAGAAAGCGAAAGATCACAATTATGCTAAACTCAAGAAGAATGAAAATGATAAGATGTTCTAACCATTTGCAAGATTTGAAGAGAAGAAATTTTTGGAAGTTTGGATTACATCAAGAAGCCTAAGGACTAGAATTGGTATATTTTCCTTTTATACTTTCTCCTATGTAAAAATAGAGGTTTTACATGAAAAGAGCTCAAATATGTTTTTAAATATTTAAAAATAGTTCTTACATGCTAAAATGCCCAACAAACATGTTTTGAAAAGCTAGTCATGGTGGTAGTTAAAAACTATGAAATATAGTTAAGTTTGAGTTTTGAAAAACTGACCTTTGACTACTATTTTAATCATAACTTTCAAAATACTTTGAGTTTTGTTATGAAACTTGTTTCATTTGAAAATAGACTAAAAAATATTTCCAATGAGTGGTCATTTGCTTTAAATGGATAAGAAATGAAGAAGTTATGATCATTTGCTTTAAACTATGAAAAATAGTCAAGTTTGAGTTTTGAAAAGCTGACATTTGGTTACTTTTTTTATCATAACTTTCATAATACTGAATTTTGTTGTGAAACTTATTTCATTTGAAAATAGACTCAAAGATCTTTCCAATGAGTGGTCATTTGCTTTAATTGGATAAGAAATGAAAAAGTGATGACCTTTTAAAATCAGTTTTCAAAACCAGAGGCCATATAATCAATTACACAAGTCCTGTAATCGATTACAACTCTAACAGAAGCCATGTAATCAATTACAACATCCATGTAATCAATTACCACATGCACAGAAGCATTCCTAATGGCTATAAAGGCTAGTTTTCATAAAAAAAATTATTTCTAAACACTACCAACGATTATTTTATCACTTGGGCTCTATAAATAAGTGTATATTGAAGCATTTACATCTTTAGAGACTCTAGAACACTTGTTTGATCCTTAAATCATCAAAATCATATTTTGAGCTTTTTATTGCAAAATCCTTCTATTCCCTTATTCTTCAAGTTGTATATCTACTCTTGTGAGAGTTTATAATATTTCTCTTCATCTCAAAATCATTGTAAGAGGGTGAGGTATCCCTCAAGAGAGAAAATGGTGAGGTATCCTTTAAGAGAGAAAAAGGTGAGGTATCCTTTGTAACGAGGCTTAAACACAAAGGGTGAGGTATCCCAAAGGTGTTGTGAGTGCTCTTAAATGTAAAAGTTTTTCAAGCACCTGTGAAACTTGAAGAGTTGGAGGCTCTAGCACAACAGTGAGGTATCCCAAGGTGTGAGGAGTGCTATTGCATGTAAAAAGGTTTTCCTAGCATGCTTGAAGTCTAGGAGATAGTGAATAAATTCTCAAGTTAAAATTGAGGACTAGATGTAAGCCACAAATGATTGGTGGCTAAACCAAGATAAATCATTGTATTTACTTTTCTCAACTCTATCTCCTTTACATTTATGCTTTAATTATATATGCTTAAGTTGAATTTGATATCTAGCTTATTTGCTTGATTTATCCTATAGCCCAAGTGGTATTTGAGAAATCTCTAATAGTTGCACCTTTGTTCAACTTATTCCATTGCATGTGTTGATTAAAAATATAAAATGTATAATTTCTTAATGATTTTTTAAAAATTTGTAATAACCCAATTCACCCCCCTCTTGTATGATGGTTGCCATGGCTAACACTTTCTTTATCCTAAAAAAAGTTATTATCTATTCTCACCTTATTTGAGCTTGAAATTCTGTTATCACCCCTATATTGGGGGCTAGTGTATGATAAGAGTTGATAATTGTTAGTCTATTGTGGCATAGTTTGTCATGTTTGTCATGAAATAGAAGAAGAAAAATAAAAAAAATGTGAAAAAGGTGAAAAAAGAATTTTGTGAAGTGAAATGTTTGAAAGAAAAAGCAAAAAAAAAAGAAAAAACAAGAAGAAAAGGTCTTTGGGCCGAAATGAAAAAGGATGATTGTTCTCGAAAAGCAAAAAAGCAATTAACAAAGCATGATTTGGCATTACAATGTTAAATATCATTTATCCCAATAAACCTTTAAACATTTGTTTGGTCCTTTTATATCCTTTCTTTGATAACCCTTAGTTATGGTCTCGTTACAAGTTTTATAAGGTCCATTCTGATCATTGAGTGATTGCTTTTTTTTTTTTTCAAAAACTTTAATTTTGAGACAAATTGTTTCTTACTCTTTCAGGCTATCTAATTCATTGCTCTGAAAAAAGAAAGCAAGAAAGGAAAAATTGATCCAAAAAAAAGAAAGGAAAGTTTGAAAAAGTGAAAAAAAAATGATGATGTGACACTTGAATTACATTATTGGAATCAATGTTTGGATAACTCATTGAAGCATGAAATAATAGTTTCTTGAAGGTGAATTGGTTGTTTAACCTCAAGGTCCATGTGGATAGTGGTTTTGTATTTTTGAAGTTCTTGCATTAAGGAAAGTTGGAAAGATGTTAAATTTCTTGGACTGATACTTGCATACTTGGAGGCTTGTCTTGAAATACTTAATCTCCTTTGTTACATCTTCAAAAGATTCTTTTCTTTTCCAACCAGCCTTAAAGTCACCTTGTTTGTTCTTAAGTAAATAAATGTGTGTTATGACATAATGGTGAATGATTTCTTGGGAATTTTATGGGAAATGCTTTCTCATCTGAATCCTTCTTGAATTTTGAATTTGAAATGACTTTTTTCATCAATTAAAAAATTATACTTGTGTGTGACATTTGAAAGATTGAGTTTTGAACTCCATCATCTTTCATTAATGTTTAGAATAAAACATTGTTTAATTTTGCAGTTTTGCAACCTTAAGTTATCTTTGCATGATTTCTACCAACAATCTTTACATGATAAATTGCTAGGTATTTTGAATAGCCTACTTTGCAGATTCTGGGTTTTTGAATAGCTCAATGATAGAATGACTTGATGTTTTTGTTAGCTCATCTTGAATTTCAAAACAATTTGTTGATCACTTCATTTTTGAACTACTTCTTTTTCTCATCAGTTTCGGGTTCAAACTGTTGGATCTTTCTCTAATCAGTTTTGGGTTCAAACTTTGAGGATTTTTATCACATCATTTATGGGTTCCAACCTCGAGGATCTTTATCTCATCAATTCTAGGTTCAAACCCCGAGAATCTTTATCTCACCATTTTCTTTATTTGTCTTAAATATTTGAATTCCCTATTGTTCAGGTTGTCGAATATCTATTGCCTTTTTGTTTGTTTTAAATATATGAATTCCTTGTTATCCAAGTTGTCAAATATATGTTGATTCTTTATTTTCCATAGATATTTGAATTTCTTATTGTATAGGTTGTTGAAATCTGTTACTTTTTGTTCGTCTAAAATATTTGAATTCTTTGTTGTCCAGGTTGTCAAATATTTGTTGATTATTTGTTTGTTTGTCTTAAATACTTGAGTTGTTACAGGTTATCGAATATCTATTGATCATTTATTTATCATGGATTTGTTGCTTAATTTTGTTGTTATCTAAGTTGGCAAATCATTGGTTAATGATTTTTTTAGTGATTGTTGTTTTCCAAGCTTTCTAATGATTTGTTGATTTGTTGCTTCTGTCCTTAGTCTAAAAAGTTTCTAATTTGATCAACAAATATTCTCGAACAAAATTGGTTGCTTTTTTTTTTACTTTGCTTTAACCTTTCTATTTGAAAGGTCAAGCAAATAGGGGATACTGTCAACATCTGTAACAGTCTAATACTGGTACCCTAGTATATCTGTCATATACTTGGATAAACAATATTAGTCATGCTACTTCTAACTTATACATCAACTAATCTATAATATTTAAACAAATAATTATGGAGAGGCATAACTAAAAGTCATACATATATACTACTTTTACATCCTCAAAGAAAATATAAATAATTACATAAGTTTTGAATTGAAAACATTAAAACTAAACTAATCTAGTTCTTCTGTTTTCTTCATCTCCTTACCCGCTAGTGGGGCCTTGACCTGAATTTACATGGAAACATAGTGCAGTGAGAAATTATAATTCTCAGTATGAGTAACCAATACTAGACATTTATAACATATAAATATAACTTTATTGCATAAGAAGTAAAACATGTTATAAATATACTCTCATGCCTCATCTTTGCTCATTAAAAGAGGCATACTATACTAACTTATCTGATTTAGTTATTCATTACCATGAGATAAGTACTATACTAATATTAACTCTCAATGAATAACACTTCTAGCATCAAATTAACAATTGCCATAGGTAAATAAGACTTTACTCACTACCTCTAGAATGTTCATATTCTGACTCTATGTAAACATTCATCTAGCAACCTCATAATCTAATATTAAAGTCATACACATAACTTAGTTATTCCCAAGAACTGTGTAAAATAGGCTAAATAGCCCTTAGACTATCTGGTAATGAGTGGACTGTTCCATCCCATAATAGTGAGTGTACTACTTCCACTACCTACTAGATGATGAGTGAATTGTTCCATGCACTACCTCCACAACATCATATATAATGACAAGTAGACTATTCTATGTACTATTTTCGCAACATCAAACTAGTAACTATGGCCTTATTAATAGGAACTCTTGTGGAAAATCTCATATTTCCTTATTCTGTGTGAATATTCACTAAACTAATCCACAATCCTTAACTAACTCAATCGAAAATAAGACAATTGTCCAAACAAGTGTCAAATATAAACTTTTCTTAGTAAAGTGTTTATCTCACTCATTTACCTAGCATGATACTTAACTCTTCCTTCACTTGGCATATAACTTAACTCATCCATCGCTTGGCATAGGACTTAATTCATTCTTAGCCTAACATAGGACTTAACTCATCCTTAGCCTAGCATAGGACTTAACTCATCTTTGGCCTAGTATAGGACTTAACTCATCCTTAGCCTAGTATAGGACTTAATCATCATAACTCCACCTTTAGCAAAATGTTTTTCTCACTCATTTGCTAGATTAAGGGGCTTTCCTCCCTCCCTTAGGCTATGTTTGGATATTTAGTAAGTGATGGAATGGAATGAAATAAAATGGGATGGGATGGCATGGAATGGGAAAAAAGTACCATTTTATTATTTGGATATTTTAGGATGGAATAGAGTAAAGTTACCATTCCATTATTTAGGAAGTAGATGATTTTTAGTGGGATGGGATGATATTTATACTAAAAAAGATGATTCCATCCTATACCCCCTAAATTGGGGGGAAAGAAAATTGATGGTTTCTGGTAGGATGGGATGGAATCTATCCCACCTACTCCTATCCCATTCCATCTTTTTTTAACATAACCAAACAATGGAATATATCTCTATTTCATTTCATTCCATTCCATTCCACTCAATACTACTAATCCAAACGAACCCTTAGGTAGGAATTGTGTACTATGGTTCAACCTTAGTAAATAAGAGATTCATATCTATAGTTCAACCTTAATAAATAAGGGATCCATATCTTACTAAACACTCCACTCAATCCCATCTTAATGAGAGAATGGACTATTTACTGTAAAACTTACATATTTAACTCAACTTTAACTATTAAATGAGCTACTAGTGTTTAGAGGACTCAATCTATCCTAAAACACCTCAAATCATGCCTAAAAAGGCTTATATTTAAGATTGCACCAAATGTGCATCATAACTTCAAAAATTGAGATTTTGTGGGCAAATAACATTCTCTCATATATTTCAAATACCACAAACGTCACTTTATTTGACTAAGTGTAACCAAAGTTATGTAACAAAATGCATAGGTTGAAATAGGGCAACTACCTGTTTTCCTAGTATCTGACCTCACTTTAAACTAAAATTGGGAATGCATAAAGAGTGATAAAATTCTAAAATTTTTATTTCTTATAGCCTTACATTCACTGGTCTCATGCAAAAAGAACCTTGGAGCAGGAAGTTATGCAATCTGGTTTGTAAGGTGTCAGTCTACTTGTTTTTGCAGAATCTGACTCAACTTCAAACCATAACTGGTACTAATTGGGTTGGTCTAAAAATCTAAAATTTTTACTACATGAAGCCTTATGTCTTAACTTTTAAATGAAACAAGAATCAGGTCATTCTGATGTCTACAGCTCAAGTTATGCAACAAACTTCACAGGCTGTTAGGATGCCATGTTCTGTTTCTGATTCTTTGAAATAGCATAACTGATTATATGCTCTTCATAACCAGTTATTCTTAAAGTCAGAATCGAAAATACTATTCTCACAAGCTCAATAACCGATTATTCACTAATGGTAATCGGTTATCAATTATTTTTTTTTGTAGAAACTCACCATTTTCACGTCACTAGGCCATAATCAACCAAGTTCTCACCCAAGATCAATTCTTAGATAATTTCTATCATCATTCAAGGCCCATCATCATGTTGTAACTCATATAAACCTCTTAGCTCTCACAAACATGGATTTAGAGAATCAATCACACACTTAAAAACCCATTCTCAAATTCACAACTCAAGTAAAACCAATGAGTTCTAAGGGATCAAAACTAATAACCATGCATTAAATAAGCTAAACCCAAGCTTACTTCAACCTTAGAAGCAAGAAATAAGTAACATGATTTGCTAACTCACTCATACCCATTATTCATCATCAAGTCAAGCTAAGAATGTAACACTCTCTGTAGGGCATTACTTTTAAGACTACCACTGACCAAATAAAAACCAAATTATATAGGTTTACTATTATAAAATATGAGTTTTAAAATTTCTTTTTGCTAACAACATAAACTTACCAAAATTTGAAAGAACACAAGTTGTTATTAAATGATCAATACACAACTTATATAAACATGATATAGTTTGTCAACATCATACAATACTTGAGACTTACATATATAAAAGACAAGTAGCAAACCCCGCGACGGGTCCTACTTATAAGCACAGTAACAAACCTAACGAAATACTCAAAACGCTTGTATCAAGATGGACACACCATATGATGATACCTCCACAACACTGCGTCCTCACATAACCAAGGAAGATTCTTCGCTTCACCACCACGACGGACTTTACAAAACATAAACATATAAACAGAACAAGACAATAAAGAGGTGAGATCCCCAACATCAATACCACATGGCAGTGCAGAAACAATAATGGCAATCAATACCATTCAAATACAGATATCAAACAGCATAGTCATAATATATGTTAATAATTTAATTCAATAAACAAAACAACAGATAATTCGACAAGCAATGGTTGCATCAATATGCCAAAAGATTACAATAATATTATACCATAACAATATCACATCATAACGATGTCAATGCTGACTATGCATATAAACAATGTGTATACTGACAATGCACAACAATATGATATAGACCATGCCACAACCACAATGGATAGACCTCTACTCCATGGAGCTAAACTAAACAACCCTCGGAGAGAATGATCCAGAAGACATGTCTGTATCTCGTCAGCCTCAATTCAACTGCTAAAATATTTTCTCAATGCACAACATGGCTTATACAAGACATTTTACGCCAGATTGTGAAATAGCACAGCATCTAGTCGAGATCGTCGGTGTGTTGCAATCGGAAAACCGCACCCCGACGTCCCCAAGATCTACCATATGACCGTCACCATACACTATTCGCACCTGTACTGTAACGCCCCAATTTTTAGAAAATATTCTGAATGTACTGTTTTCTGTTTTTCATGCTTTGGTATGAATGACCGCTGTGTCCCTATTTTTCTGTTCTTGAATTTTGTATGAAAACAACTACGATAATACAGTTCAAATTTTATTTGATCGTTTACGTAGTTTGCTTCGAGACTAAAATAAAAATTTTTCTCGAGCTATTGTATTATTCTCAAAGATATACAAACTAAATAATACTGCTGGATATTTTATTTGAACGTTTTGGACGATTACCTACGTTGTGGGAAAAATGGGGAAATGACCGTTACGTCCCGAACGCATCGTTTTCTCTGTTTTTGTCTGTTTTTAATTGTTTTCTTCTTGATTTAATGCCGTAAAATACCGTCTGCGATTTTATATGGACTTTTTGTGCGATTTGCTCGAGGCAGAAAATAATATTTTCCGGCCGGGAAAATCTTATTTTATTATTTAGAATCGGGGGATCTTACTTAACCCGATTCTAAATGACTAAAAATAATCTTTTAATTTTTAGATTTAATCACAAATAAAATAATTTTATATTATTATAATATTATTTTATTAGTCAAGATGTTTTAGTGACAAGGACCCTAAATATTTTTATGGACCCACAATTAGCGTAACGGTTAGATCGGTAGCTTAATTAATCACCGTAAGTCGAGAACTTTTTCAACATGCCGACTAGTCGACTCAAATAGAGCATTTATTACGCAAAGGTGACTAAGCCATGTGAGTCACCTGAACCAACCAATGAGAAGTAGGCTTGCTCACCAAGGCTTAATCTTAGCCTTTGATTCATCCAATGGCTTGATGAAGCCAAGCAAGGTGCCCACCTTGCACCCCACTTGAAGTCCACGGCCAAGAGGCCTTTGGTGACCAAAAGATCACTTTGTCTTCATCACTTTTCTCTCTTCTCTCTCATCAAGAACCCTAGCCACCATTCTTGCCCATTTTCTCCACCATATTCGCCAAGCTTGTTTCCTAACACTCCAACCATCCAAAAATTTTTCTAACCAAGTTTCCTTAATCTAAACACCATTCTAAGAACCTTTGTAGTTGGGAGTTTCTTCAAATTCTTCCATCTAAGGCTTGGAAACCAACCTTGGAAGTTTTACCTAGAAGGTGAAATTTCATACTTTTCTTTTCTCTTTTCTTTTTCAAAGTTCTAAGCCATGATTTTTCCATGGTTTAGCTTTTTTTCATGGTTAGTAACATGTAGGTTTTGTTTGAGATTTTTAGGTGTTTGGTGGAGTGAAAACCGTGACCTAAGGAGGTGAGAAAGCAAGTTTTTGTCTTCATTTAAGGTAAGAGGAAGACAATTCTTATCATCCCTTGATGGTGGTAAGAAGATGAGTTGTTTGTAGAATCCATAAGGATTCGGTGGTGGTGTGTTTATTGATGTGTATTTGTTAATTTTTGTGGTTGCTAGTAGCTTAAGTGTTATGTGTTAGTAGCTTTCTTATTTGGTAATTGTAATAATCTTGCATGTCTAATAGCTTTTGATTGTATGTCTATAAGCTTTAAATTAGGTTTATGTGTTAGAAATATTTTGCATGTGTTAGAAATATTTTGCATGTGTTAGGGATATAAATGCATGTGTTAGAATTGTATGATAAGGTTTAGGATGTGAATAACATGTGTAAGTTTGCATGAGTGTTCCAAAGAACACAATCCAATAGCTCACGGCAATGACAAGTTTGGAGGACCAAAATGTTCTCTTGATTTTTCCTAAAGTGTAGCTTAATTAACCTAGGAGAATCAAGAAAGTTTCTAATTGATTTGATCAAAGAAAAATGCATTTAGAAATCAAATGGTACAAACTTAGTATTTTGGGGCCAACATGCCTAAAGGATTAAATTGACTATAGATAACTATTTTCTAAAATGATTTAATGAACTTAGACTATAGAATACATTTGATATGATTTAAAAGGTGAAAGACATTTTGGAGATCAAATGCAAAAGTTTTATAAAATTCGCCAACATGCCACTATAGGAATTCATGATTTTAAAAACTTGTTTCTAAACCTTTTTCAATTAAAAAGAAACAATACAAGTTAAGAAGAAATTTTCTATAATGATTTATGAAGGAACCAATTGATTAGAAGTAAGTCTAAAGGGTTAAAATTCATAATTTTATCATTAGGAAGGAAATACAAGAATGTTAAGAAATTTTCTAACATATAGCTCACTTTCGGTTTTGAAGCATGTTAGAGATTTCAAAAAGAATTTAATGAAATGGTTAAAAATTAGGTAAATAGAAATTTTATGGAAAATTTAGAAAATCATTATTATAAATTTATAAACAAAATGTGTCAATTTTTTAGTAAAAATTGAACCTATAGGATAGTCAAAATATCCTAATGACAAGATACATGAAAAATTATTCTACGTAGTTTAAATGTACTAAATATTATTTCTATCTGCTTTAAATGGTAATTTTAAAGGCATTCAATAAGAAAATGATTTAAAAATCCTACGCGATTGAGAAAACGTATTAAAACGCTTACGCGATTTTAAAAACAGTAAAAATATCTTTACCCGATTTTTAAACGCTTGTAAAAACGACGAGATTTCAAAAACGCGATAAAATTTCTACGCGATTGACCGTTACTATATTTATTTTTCGCTGTCGGGAAAATGTGAACCCGCATGTGCTTTTGAGGTTATTTCATTGTCGGGAAAATGTGAACTCGCATGTGCTTTCGCCATTGAGGGTATATTTTTATCTTGAGGGCATTTTCGTAATTTCATATATTTGGAATTATGTTCTGCCTTTATGCCAATTTTTGGTGTTTTGGGTTGACGACGAATCACATCGTGTTGTCGATGCGATAAATGTAGTGTGGTTTATTGTTCTAATAAACTTGGAGACTTTAGTGTACGGATCCCACACGTGGACAAAGAGGTAGCTCCGCAATGGTAAACCGATAGCACACTAATGTACTCGACATTCACTATATTTAATCGAGGTTTGTAAAGTTTAGTAGTACATTGCCTATAGTGCCACAACGGGAGACCGTGAACTATACTACGCCCGGATGGTGGATTCCCAAAGCCGTAGGCTATCGACGCAACGCGTGACCGCGTAATAGTTGGTTGGGCACCGTGGTACTAATAGATTTTGCAAGTCATTCTCTCTCGATATCCGTTTGGGTTTAGCTCCATGGAGTAGGGTTGTGTTTATTTGAATATATATTGGATAATATTCCATTTTCCTCTATTTATCTTTATCCGGTAACATCTTGGATGTTTTTACATTTTCTCTATTTGTATTTATCTCGATAATTTTTATGTTAGTTGTCTATTTCTTATCTTAGTTTATCCGTGAAATTGATTTATCTCGTGTGAATTTCTTTATTTGTGTTATATCTCGTGATGTTCAAACACTAGGATATTTAATATGTATTATCAAGTATAGCTTATTCGTATTGTATGAACCGTGTAGTAGTTATGTGTCGTCTTCTTATTTGCCATGTTGCGATGATTTTATGTTGTCTTACCTCTTTATTGTATGTGTGGTAAAGAGTTTGAAGAGGAAGAAGAGGAACAACCTCTTGAGATCGTGTACCCGAGGAAGAGGGAGATCACAGACCGACGATCGCTTTTTACGAGCAAGAACCATCCGATCATCCATACCCTCCGGATTGATTGTGCGGGGGATGGCGACGCCGCATTTTTGGGATTCGTAGAGCCGGTATTCCATGGAGGTGATCCGCTTGGCATTTACGAGGAGATCGTGCTTCGTTACCTATGCCGGACGTATGACCGTGATTCTACGTCACGCTTGATGGAGATCCGATTTCGACGACGACGCTTTTTCTCGCACTTAGAGTTACCCTTATCCATTAGGCGTTATTGGGGTGCGAAAACCCCGAGCCTAGTGAGATAAGCATCGTGTCGACCGCGCGATCCCGTTATCGCCGTGTGTCGAGACATCGTGATATTTATCTCCCGATGATCATTTTCACACCGAGAGTGATCCATCGAGGAGTAGATAATCATGATGTTTTTTTTGGGCGCCAACAGTATGTCCGTATATATTAACTCTTTTATTGCTTTCTTTAATGTTTTTGTTTAAATAGTTGTAGTCTTAGTTGTAAATTATATGTACAGCTTTATAACTTAACCATATGTATATTATTAGTGATGATGATGTTTTTTAATTTCGTATTTTTCGTATTATCTTTTTATTACATACTTCATCCTATCGTAAATTATTTTACAACCCGTAATAATTTTAACAAATATTCCACAACTTGGGTAGATTTTATTTCTATTTATTTTATTTTCTTTTATGTGTGACATCCTCCAAAGGGGTGTTACATGTACTAAGGTGTAATTCATCTTCGGGTCACAACAAACACAGATCTCATGACTTCATGCAATGTTTTATGTCTACAACATAACCTTTCACAAAGGAATGAGCCACCACAGGGCTAAAGTATTTTTCCAACATCACAAAGTCCAGTACATCGGTCCAAAAGCAAATCACTGAATTTCTCAACTTACGAAGTACTTTTGCTACATTTTCAAATTACATAAACATTTTCAAACATTTTCTTAATCGCATAGCTCAAAATCAACACTTTGGAACACTTAAGATTTTATCAATATTTTTCAATCTCAGAAAAGCATTTATTGAAATTCTAAACTTCATATTGAAACTTTCTAAGTTCAATAGGAAATTTGAATCTTAAATCCAAGGTTTCTTTACTAAAACTCCTCAAAGCAAGATTTTCCAACACTTTTCACAAAAGTCACTTATTTTTTATTAAATCAAAACTAAGAAAAGCCTTTTTCCATCACCTTTATCAAACAAAAACTTTCTTAAATAAAACACTTGAAGTATCAAACCATCATTCCACTTATTTTTCATCTCCTTGACTGAAAATCCCATTTGTTTAAAAACAAAAAGTTTGTTCATTTTCTTTTCCATCTTGAAATTCCTTAATCAAATTCTTTAACACCAATTCATATAAGTTCCAACTTAATAAAATATTTTCAACTTGAATAGCCCAATTTTAACCATTATGGTCGTGAGCCATCTAGGTATTTAGGAACCAAAATTTTCTCACCATTCATGCATAATTCATGATATGCATCACGTTTCAATCATCATATTTACATCATAACAAGTTCATACATACTATAAAAGTTATAAAAATCATATCATGCATATTTTTTAAAGCCATAAAATCATATGAAACAAGTAAGCACAAAATCACCCAAAAACTCATACAACAAGTTCAAGCATCATATTAAAGCCATTAAATTTTAAGGAATAAACAAGCACAAAATATGATAAGCCATACAACAAAGTGGGTAAATCCTCACATGGATTTCTTACTCTCCACACAAAAATTTCATTTCTTGCCACTAAAATGGTTGATGAGGTTACTCTCCTTCTTACCTAAAGAGATGACAAGAAAGAAAGCTCATTGTCTCTTGAAATTTCGTCCAACCCTTCCAACAACACCCTTGGAGATTCAAACTTTCAAGATCAACACCTAAAACTCAAGAACTTCAAGTTAGGGTTTTGAAGGAAAATGATGAAGATGAGAGATTTGAATGAAGATCACAAGATAGAAAATCATCCTATGGTTGTGTAGATGCAAGAAATGTAATTGATTGAAGCAAACAAAATGTGGAGGGTGGAAATGGTGTTTTTGGCCGTGGACCATGGAGAGACAAAATGAGAAGAGAAAAATGAGAGAAAAGGAGTGTGTGGCTATTGGATAAAAAGAAAAAGTAAAAGATGAAGATTGAAGAGTTTTACCTTAAAAGTTCCAACTTTAAGCTAGAATGAGAACTTGAAAATGGAAAAACAAGAAGATGATCTCAACATAGAAGCTTCTCCAAATGTGGCATAGATTCCATATGTGTGGTTGATTGAAATGAAAGAAAATGGAGAGTGGGTTTTTGGGGTGAAAACCGTGAGCTTCAAGAGAGAGAGAGATGAGAGAATTTTTCTTTTGGTTACTTGATAGAAATATGAATAGAAGGCTTAAGAGAAAAAGATGACATTTGGTCATCTTTTTCCTTCTCAAAACCGTGACCACACAAAGGGAGGAAAGATGAATTGGCTTCTCTAACAAGCTTGAGAGAAAGCTTCTCTATTAAGTTTTGATGAAGCTTCTTTAGGAAGCTTGATTTCACTTTTTGAAAAAGTCAAGGATGATGTCATCTAAGTGATGTCATCAAGTGAACACTCTAAAAAAGATGGCTTATATTTTACTAAAAGCTTTTATCCAATGAACAAAGGTTACAGTTAACAAAACCAATATTTATTATCCGTTGGATAATAGGACGTACTCGAATTTTATTTGTTTGATAAAATCTAGACAAACGAAAATTTCGTAAACTGTATCCGGTTTCAGATTTAGTAAGATCTCTCGGCCCCGTTTCACAGTCTAAAATTTTTTGGCCTAAAAAAAATATTATTTTTTTGGCCCCGCTTATCACGCATGTAAATCAAGAAATATAATAAAATAATCAAAAGTCACCCAAATAATTCACAAAAATCACAAATATTATAAAAAGCATATATAATGAAAAACAAACAATTTTCGGGGTGTTACAAAGAACACGATGAAGATAAGAAAGGATGAGATGAAGACAAGCACCCCTACCTCTTGTGTGGGTGAAGATCTTCAAGCCAGGTCTTCCTCCTGATCTTCCCTTTGATTTCCTTCCCTTTTCTCCTTTCTCTCCCCTTTTCTCCTTTTTCCTCTTCCTTTCCTATTTTTCTATTTTTTACTTATCTCAGTTATGAAAAGAAAGAGAAAGAAATAGGAAGGGAAAAGTCAACTTTGCCCCTTATAGGATAAAAAACAAGTTTAATGGAAACTTCTTGATCTGTTAAGAACACTTAGATTTTACTAAATCAAGTTTCTTAACTTCCAACAACTTTAGAATAAATCCTAGGATTCATCTAAATTATTGTTGTAACACCCTAAACTTTTGGCGTATTACCGTTGAGTCCCGAATGTATTGTTTTCTGTTTTTCAACTTTAGGATAAATGACCGTTATGTCCTTTTTGTACTGTTTGTTGTTTTTCTGTATGAATTACTGCTTTATATTACTGTCTGTTATTTTATTTGAACTTTTTGTGTGATTTGCTCCGGGACAGGAAAATAATATTTTTCGGTGGGGAAATCTTATTTTAATTATTCGGAGCTGGGGGATCTTACTAAACCCAATTCGAATGATACTGTTAGTAATCTTTTAATTTTTAGGATTTTATTGTGAAATAAAATAATTTTATATTATTATAATATTATTTTATTAGTCAATACAAATAAGGGGTAATGGACCCAGAAATGAATTGCGGGACCCACGTTTAGTAAAAACTTAACAGGATTAGTAGCTTAATTAAGCATCATTAGTGGTGGAACATTCAAGAGCATGTGACTAAGCTTAATGACTAGGCTTAGTTAGTGACTAAGCTTGATGACAAGGTTAGTGACAAGGATAGGATTAACCAATGAGAGCAAAGTTTGGTAATCAAGTTTTAATCCTCACCATTGATCAATTCTAAGGCTAGGATGGAGCCAACCTAATGGACACCTCTTAGTCCTTGATGTCTACGGCCATATGGCTCTTGGAAGGTCATTAATCACTTAATTCTATAGCATTTTCTCTCTTCTCTCTCTTCCAAAAACACAAAACTCCATTGTTGTTTCCTTTGTGAAGCATTCGTCCAAGCACCCTTATACACCATCCAACCACCCAAAATTTCTTCTAACCAACTTTTTTAAACCTAAACACAATTCTAAGAACATCTCTAGTTGAGAGTTCTTGCAAAATCTTTCATCTTGGGCTTGAAAACCTACTTGGAAGATTTTACCTTGAAAGTGAAACTCTTTGATTCTTATTTCTTAATTCATTTTCAAAGTTCTAAGCCATGATTGATCCATGGTTTAAGCTTTCTTTCATGGTTATAACTTGTAGAATTTTGTTTAGGCTTGATAGGTGTCTTGGAGGGTGAAAACCGAAACCCTAGAAAAGAGTGAAAGAGTATTTGTCTTCATTTAAGGTAAGAGGAAGACTTAATCTTATCATCCTTGGGTGGTGATAAGAAGATGAAAATTGTTTGTGATTGTAGAATCTATAAGGATTCATTTGTGTGCTTGTTAATAGTTTTCCTATTTGTGATCTGTATTAATATGCAGTTTACAAGCTTTAAAAATATTGTATGTGTTAGAGATGCATGTGTAAATAGTAGGATGTGAACAACATGTCAAGGATTACATGAGTGTTCCAAAGAACACACCACTAAGGCTCACGGCCTCAACTAAAAAGGAGAACCAAAATGTTCTCAACAATTTTCTAAAAGAGTGATTTAATTGACTTAGGTAAAAGAACAAGATGCAACATGATTTAGAAGAAGAAAAATGATCCAAAGATCAAATATTAAAGTTTTGACAAATTCAGCCAACATACCTAAGTTGAATATTTTGATTTCTAAAATTGTTTTTCAACAAAGGTTAGGTAATGATACTAAAAGGAATTTTATTACAATGAGTTTTAAGGAATAAAAGTGATTAGAACAAGTTTAAAAGGTTAAAACCAATGATTTTAGTGGTTAAAAGTAAATACAGTAACTTTTGTAAAATTTCTAACGTAGAGCTTATATTATATTTTGAAACACGTTAGTAGTTTTCAAAAGTGTGATTAAATGGATATAATATAAATCAAAGGAATTTTACGGAAAACGTAGAAAATCATTGTTATACATTTTCTAAGCAAAATACTGTCAATTTTTGCTAAAAACAGACAAATAAGATAGAAAAGATAGCAAATATAATTTATACGGTATGAAAAATATTCTACGTAGTTTAAACGTATTAAATATTATTTTTGTTTATTTAAACAAGTATTTTTTAAGGAATTCGACAAGAAAATGATTTAAAAATTTTACGCGATTGAGAAAACATTTTGAAAAATGGTACGCGATTTTAAAAACAGTAAAATATATTTACGCTATTTAAAAACGTTTGTAAAAGCGACGAGATTTTGAAAACGAGATAAAATTTCTACGCGATTGATGAAAACAACAAGTTTTTACTGTCGGGCCAAAGTGGTGGAGCCGGACAGATTTTGAAATAGTACTGTCAGGTGGGATGTACTGTATATATATGCGATTTGCCAGTGAGGGCATATTCGTAATTTTTGCCAGTGAGGGCATATTCGTAATTTTTGCTAGTGAGGGCATATTTGAAATTTTTGCCAGTGAGGGCATATTCGTAATTTTTATCATGCATCGTGTCGTGCCAATTTGGTTGATAATTGGTGGATTGATTGACGAGATGAATAACATCGTGTTGTCGGTGTGATAAACGTAGTGTTGTTCAACTTGAATGAACTTGGAGGCATTAGTGTGCAGATTATTCCATTTGTGGACAGTTGGTCGCTCCTCTGGGCCGTGGTAACTGGTAACACACTAATGGACTCGACACGCACTATACTTAATCAAGATCTTGTGAAATCTATTAGTGCAAGCCTGTAGTGACACAACGTATGACAGTGAACTATACCACTATGCTATTTCAGTGGGCTATAGACGCAACGTGTGACAGCGCAATAGTTATGGGTGGTCGACGGTACTAATAGATTTTGCGAGTCGTTCACTTTGATGTCTGTATTTTTAGCTCCATGGAGTAGGGTTGAGTCACATTTCATATATTTATGTTTTATACATTTTAAAGTTATTTAATTGCTCTATTTTATCTATCTGTATTATTTTATTTATCTGTACCATTTTATTCATATGTAACATTGTATGTTGTTGTATTGAGTTTCTGTATTATTTAATATTATGATTTATGTTATTATAATATGCTATATTGTATGAACTGTTATGCTTGTTGCATTGTCGTTTTCTTATTTTACCACGTTTGTGGTGATACAGATTGTCTTACCTCTTTCTTGTATGTGTTATCTGTATATTTTAAATTATGTGATAAAGAGTTTGAGGAAGAGGAACAGCCTCTTGAGTGTGAGTATCCCGAAGAGGAGGAAGAGCAGCAAGCCGAAGATCAGTTCTACGATCAAGAACCATCCGATCATCCATATCCATTGGATTGATTGTGTGGATATGACGCTACCAGGTTTCTTTGGATTCGTGCAACTGGAGTTCCATGGAGGCTCAAGCCTGGCGTCTCGCGAGGATCGTGATTCGGTGACGTACGTAGGGCGTCTGACCGTGACCATACGTACGGAGTTTGATGGAGTGCTGATCTTTTCCACTATGTTGTACTTACATGTAGAGTTGCCACTGTCTCTTAGGCGTCATTGAGGTAGTATGTTTGATGCGCCTAGTGAGATCAGCAGCGTATCGACTGCACGGACTCGTGTCCGTAGAGGGTCGAGGCATCCTGGATATTTATCACCCGAAGTTTCATCTGAGAGTGATCCTTCATAGGGCTAGATATTTATGATGTGTACTTGGGCACGTCTCGTTTGTATATATTGATCTTTTACTGCTTTGTTTACTGTTTAAGTTTAAATATGGATAGTTGTAAATTATTTGTATAACTTATGACTAAACTAGAACCATATGTATATTATGTGTGAGGTGTGTTTGTTTATTTTGCGTTTCCTCGTTATTTTATTTAATACTATTCTGTTTAACAAGAAGAATTTTACAACTCGAAATATTATGTTACAAATGTTTTACAACTTGGGTAGATTTTATTTATCTTTCTTTTATTTTATTTATATATGTGACATCCCCACAAGGGTGTTACATTAGTTGGTATCAGAGCCCAAGTTAGAGTCTTTTGGGGTTGTGGTTGGGTCTGTTTTTGTTTGTGCTGTGTGATTCTCTGTGATTTACTTCCGAAAGGATGTATCTAACTTTGTTTGGTTATATTTGAAGAAAGAAGATGTCTGGTAGAGGACGAGGACGTGCGAACGTAAATCGGGAAGTGGATCCTATGATTGCGACTGCTGAAGCTATGCAGCGAATGGCTGAGGTAATTACGCAGCAGAATCTGAGAGCAGCTCAACAACAAGATGCTACTGCTGATGCCCTAAATTTATCTGAATTTAGGCGTAACAATCCGCCGCAGTTTAGAGGCGAGGTTGATCCTGAGAAGGCGAGTCAATGGATACAAGACTTGGAGAGAATCTTTGAAGGAATGAGATGCTCTGATGAGAAAAAGGTGACGTATGCAGCCTTTATGTTAAGGGGAGACGGAGAACATTGGTGGAGAGGAACCCGCCGATTATTGCAGACTGAAGGAACAGAAATTACCTGGGAAGTATTTTCTAATGCATTTCTGGAAAAGTATTTTCCTGCAAGTGCTAGACATGCCAAGGAGATGGAATTTCTTGGTTTACGTCAGGGTAATATGACCGTGAATGAGTATGCTACTAAATTTGAGAGTTTGTCTCAATTCTCAGATTATGCTCAAACTCGACCAGATGATGGGTGGAGATGTCGGAAGTTTGAGGCAGGGTTAAGAGTGGAACTGAAGCGAGGAGTGATATCCTTGAGGATGAATCAGTTTCATGCTTTAGTTGATACGTGTGCACGACTCGAGGAGTTGGAGCCGTCACGAGATTAGAGGAATTGTAACTTTGGGCCAACAAGGTTTCAGAGAGGTGGTGGTAGTAATACTAATCAGTTTCAATGTAAGTCGTATTCTAGACCACCAGGGAATCAATCTCAACGACCACCAGTTGGGGGAAATGCTAGTAGTAGTAAAGCTGGACAAGGGGTGGCGTTCACGCCAACATGTTTTAAGTGTGGAAAGAAGGGCCATCTTTCTAGTGAATGCCCTATCAAAGGAACAGTTTGTTTTAATTGCAAACAGCCTGGGCATATATCTAGGGATTGTACTCAACCAGAGAGAAAGCCAACTATGAGAAGTGTTCATGCTGCTCAGCCATGGTCAGCAAGTATTCAACCAAGGTCAGGAGGGCGAGTATATACTATGACTGGAACGAAAATTTCTTAATCTGATGATCTTATTCAGGGAGAAGGTGCTATTGGAGGTAATCTTCTAACTGTGTTATATGATTCTGGTGCGACATATTCATTTATTGCATATGATTGTGTGGAAAGGTTGAAGTTACTTGTGTCTTCTCTGAATGTTAAATTGAGTGTTTCTACGCCAACTACTAAACCTGTAATTACGTCTAAGATATGTTTGGATTGTCCTGTTGTTATAAAGGACCGTGTGTTTTCAGTCAACTTGATTTGTTTGCCTCTTGTCGAGATAGATATAATATTAGGGATAGACTGGTTATCTTCTAACCATATCCTTATAGATTGTGCAAGCAAAACCATAGTTTTTCCTAAGGAAGAAAGATCTGAATTCTTGACTGCTGTTAAAGTCAAGTCATTGTTGAGAGAGGGAGTGCAGGGATATATGTTATTGTCTTCTCTAGAGGTCAAGAATGAGAAAGATGTGAATACTATTCCTGTTGTTAATGAGTTTCCAGAGATTTTTTCTGATGACGTACCTGGATTGCCACCTGAGAGAGAGATCGAGTTCTCAATTGATTTAGTACCAGGAACAGGTCCTATCTCAATTGCACCGTACCGTATGTTGCCAGCAGAGTTGGTGGAGCTAAAACAAGAATTGGTGGATTTGTTGGAGAAACAATTTATGCGACCTAGTGTTTCACCACGGGGAACGCCAGTGCTTTTGGTCAAGAAGAAGGACAGAACTTCTCGACTTTGCGTGGACTATCGTCAGCTGAACAAGGTGACTATCAAGAATAAATATCCGCTTCCAAGAATTGACGATTTAATGGATCAGTTGAAGGGAGCAGTGGTATTCTCTAAGATAGATCTGAGATCGGGTTATCACCAGATTCGTGTTAAGGGGGAGGATATACCCAAAACAGCTTTTCGAACTCGTTATGGACATTACGAGTATCAGGTAATGCCATTTGGGGTGACGAATGCTCCTGCCATATTCATGGACTATATGAATAGGATTTTTCGTCCGTATCTAGACAGATTTGTCGTTGTTTTTATCGATGACATTCTGATCTATTCTCAATCTAAGGAAGAGCATGCTGAACATCTCGGTGTTGTTCTTCAGATTTTGAAGGAAAAGAAGCTGTACGCAAAATTGGCAAAATGTGAGTTTTGGTTGGAGGAAGTCCAATTTCTAGGTCACGTGATTTCAAAGAAAGGTATTGCGGTGGACCCATCGAAAGTGGAGACTGTTTTACAATGGGAAAGACCTAAGATAGTGACAGAAGTTCGAAGTTTTGTTGGACTTGCTGGATATTACCGGAGGTTTATCGAAGGTTTTTCTAAGATTGCTGGACCGCTTACGCAGCTCACAAGGAAAAGTCAAGCTTTTGAGTGGACGGAAGAACGTGAAGCTAGTTTCCAAGAATTGAAGAAGAGGTTAACAACTGCACCAGTGTTGATTTTTCCAGATTCTAACAGAGCTTTTAATGCATATTGTGACGCTTCTTACCAAGGGTTAGGATGTGTATTGATGCAAGACCGGAATGTTGTGGCGTATGCTTCTCGACAATTGAAGGTTCATGAGAGGAATTATCCGGCACATGATTTGGAATTGGCCGTAGTAGTATTTGCTCTGAAAGTGTGGAGACATTTTCTGTATGGAGCAATGTTCAATGTCTTTAGTGATTATAAGATTTTGAAGTACTTGTTTGATCAGAAAGAATTGAATATGAGGCAAAGGCGATGGTTGGAATTCTTAAAGGATTATGATTTTCAACTCCAATACCATCCAGGAAAAGCTAATGTGGTAGCTGACGCCTTGAGCAGAAAAGTGATTAGTGTTTCGGCAATGTTGATAAAGGAGGAAGAATTGATTAATAAATTCCGAGATTTATGGTTGTCAATGGAATTTGCACCTGGAAGGATTCGTCTGTGGAAGGTAATAATTATTACTGAACTGCTTGGTGCGATACGAGAGAAACAGGAAGAGGACCCGTTTTTGCAAAATGAAAGGGAATTGTTAAAGCAAGGTCATAAGGCAACGATAGAAGAAGGAACAGATGGACTCTTGAGATATAAGGGAAGAATTTGTGTACCTGATGATCTTAAGCTTAAGAAGGGAATTCTAGATGACGCTCATACTAGTGATCTGAGTTTGCATCCGGGGATGACCAAAATGTACCAAGACTTAAAGAAGTTGTTTTGGTGGCCAAGGATGAAAAGAGACGTAGCGGAACGTGTGGAGTCTTGTCTAGTTTGTCAGAAGGCGAAAGTGGAACATCAGAGACCAGCTGGTATGTTACAACCGTTAGCTATTCCAGAGTGGAAGTGGGATAGTATCTCTATGGATTTCGTTACTGGATTACCGAAGACGAGGAAAGGTCATGATTCGATATGGGTTATAGTCGATAGGCTTACAAAGTCGGCTCATTTCTTGCCAATCAATATTAAGTATTCGTTGGAAAGATTAACCCAAATATATATCAGTGAGATTGTGAGGTTACATGGTATGCCTACATGTATAGTTTCTGACAGAAATCCGAGGTTTACGTCGAGATTCTGGCGGAGTTTACAAGAAGCCATGGGAACTAAGTTGCGGTTGAGTTCAACTTATCATCTGCAAACTGATGGTCAAACAGAGAGAACTATACAGTCTTTGGAAGATCTGTTGCGAGCCTGTGTATTGGAACAACGAGGGAGTTGGGATGAATTTTTATCTTTGATAGAATTCACCTATAACAACAGTTTTCACGCAAGTATAGGAATGGCACCCTATGAGGCGTTGTATGGAAGGCGTTGTCGAACACCGTTGTGTTGGTATCAAGATGGGGAAAGTATGACTATTGGACCAGATCTTGTACAACAGACTACGGAGAAGGTAAAGATGATACAAGAGAAGATGAAGATGACGCAAAGCAGACAAAAGAGTTATGCGGATAAACGAAGACGACCTCTTGAATTTGAGGAGGGTGAGCATATATTTCTAAGAGTGACTCCTACGACTGGTGTCGGAAGAGTTATCAAATCTAAGAAGCTTACTCCTAAGTTCATTGGACCGTATCAGATTATCCGACGTATAGGTCCTGTAGCTTATCAAATTGCTTTGTCGCCTTTTTTATCCAATCTGCATAATGTATTTCATGTATCTCAGTTAAAGAAGTATATTCCGGATCCGATGCATGTTATACAACCAGACGAGGTACAGTTGAAAGAGAATTTGACTTACGAGACTTTACCTGTCAGAATAGAGGACAGAAAGGTGAAGCAACTTTGAGGGAAGATGATCGAATTGGTAAAGGTCATATGGAATGATGTGACAGGTGATACTACCCGGGAGCTGGAAGACAAAATGAGGGAGGAATATCCTTATTTGTTCTAAGGTATAACGAATTTCGAGGACGAAATTTTTGTTTGTTGAGGAGAGTTGTAACACCCTAAACTTTTGTGGTATTACCGTTGAGTCCCGAATGTACTGTTTTCTGTTTTTCAACTTTAGGATAAATGATCGTTATGTCATTTTTGTATTGTTTGTTGTTTTTCTGTATGAATTACTGCTTTATATTACTGTCTGTTATTTTATTTGAACTTTTTGTGTGATTTGCTCCGGGACAGGAAAATAATATTTTCTGGGCCGGGGAAATCTTATTTTAATTATTCTGAGTTGGGGGATCTTACTAAACCCAATTAATGATACTATTAGTAATCTTTTAATTTTTAGGATTTTACTGTGAAATAAAATAATTTTATATTATTATAATATTATTTTATTAGTCAATACAAATAAGCAGTAATGGACCCAGAAATGAATTGCGGGACCCACGTTTAGTAAAAATTTAACAGGATTAGTAGCTTAATTAAGCATCATTAGTGGTGGAACATTCAAGAGCATGTGACTAAGCTTAATGACTAGGCTTAGTTAGTGACTAAGCTTGATGACAAGGTTAGTGACAAGGCTAGGATTAACCAATGAGAGCAAAGCTTGGTAATCAAGTCTTAATCCTCACCATTGATCAATTCTAAGGCTAGGATGGAGCCAACCTAATGGACACCTCTTGGTCCTTGATGTCTACGGCCATATGGCTCTTGGAAGGCCATTAATCACTTAATTCTATAGCATTTTCTCATTTCTCTCTCTTCCAAAAACACAAAACTCCATTGTTGTTTCCTTTGTGAAGAATTCGGCCAAGCACCCTTATACACCATCCAACCACCCAAAATTTCTTCTAACCAACTTTTTTAAACCTAAACACAATTCTAAGAACATCTCTAGTTGAGAGTTCTTGCAAAATCTTTCATCTTGGGCTTGAAAACCTACTTGGATGATTTTACATTGAAGGTGAAACTCTTTGATTCTTATTTCTTAATTCTTTTTCAAAGTTCTAAGCCATGATTGATCCATGGTTTAAGCTTTCTTTCATGGTTATAACTTGTAGAATTTTGTTTAAGCTTGATAGGTGTCTTGGAGGGTGAAAACCGAAACCTTAGAAAAGAGTGAAAGAGTATTTGTCTTCATTTAAGGTAAGAGGAAGACTTAATCTTATCATCCTTGGGTGGTGATAAGAAGATGGAAATTGTTTGTGATTGTAGAATCCATAAGGATTTATTTGTGTGCTTGTTAATAGTTTTCCTATTTGTGATTTGTATTAATATGCATGTCTACAAGCTTTAAAAATATTGTATGTGTTAGAGATGCATGTGTAAATAGTAGGATGTGAACAACATGTCAAGGATTGCATGAGTGTTCCAAAGAACACACCACTAAGGCTCACGGCCTCAACCAAAAAGGAGAACCAAAATGTTCTCAACAATTTTCTAAAAGAGTGATTTAATTGACTTAGGTAAAAGAACAAGATGCAACATGATTTAGAAGAAGAAAAATGATCCAAAGATCAAATATTAAAGTTTTGACAAATTCGCCAACATACCTAAGTTGAATATTTTGATTTCTAAAATTGTTTTTCAACAAAGGTTAGGTAATGATACTAAAAGGAATTTTATTACAATGAGTTTTAAGGAATAAAAGTGATTAGAACAAGTTTAAAAAGTTAAAACCAATGATTTTAGTGGTTAAAAGTAAATACAGTAACTTTTGTAAAATTTCTAACGTAGAGCTCATATTATATTTTGAAGCACGTTAGTAGTTTTCAAAAGTGTGATTAAATGGATATAATATAAATCAAAGGAATTTTACGAAAAACTTAGAAAATCATTGTTATACATTTTCTAAGCAAAATACTGTCAATTTTTGCTAAAAACAGACAAATAAGATAGAAAAGATAGCAAATATAATTTATACGGTATGAAAAATATTCTACGTAGTTTAAACGTATTAAATATTATTTTTATTTATTTAAACAGTAATTTTTAAGGAATTCGGACAAGAAAATGATTTAAAAATTTTACGCGATTGAGAAAACGTTTGAAAAACAGTACACAATTTTAAAAGCAGTAAAATATATTTACGCGATTTAAAAACATTTGTAAAAGCGACGAGATTTTGAAAACGCGATAAAATTTTTACGCGATTGATGAAAAAAGCAAGTTTTTACTGTTGGGCCAAAGTGGTGGACTCGAACAGATTTTGAAACAGTACTGTCAGGTAGGACGTACTGTATATATATGCGATTTGCCAGTGAGGGCATATTCGTAATTTTTGCCAGTGAGGGCATATTCGTAATTTTTGTCAGTGAGGGCATATTTGGAATTTTTGCCAGTGAGGGCATATTCGTAATTTTTATCATGCATCGTGTTGTGCCAATTTGGTTGATAATTGGTGGATTGATTGACGAGATGAATAACATCATGTTGTCGGTGTGATAAGCATAGTGTGGTTCAACTTGAATGAACTTGGAGGCATTAGTGTGCAGATTATTCCATTTGTGGACAGTTGGTCGCTCCTCTGGGCCGTGGTAACTGGTAACACACTAATGGACTCGACACGCACTATACTTAATCAAGATCTTGTGAAGTCTATTAGTGCAAGCCTATAGTGACACAACGTATGACAATGAACTACACCACTATGCTATTTCAGTGGGCTATAGACGCAACGTGTGACAGCACAATAGTTATGGGCGGTCGACGGTACTAATAGATTTTACGGGTCGTTCACTCTGATGTCTGTATTTTTAGCTCCATGGAGTAGGGTTGAGTCACATTTCATATATTTATGTTTTATACATTTTAAAGTTATTTAATTGCTCTATTTTATCTATCTGTATTATTTTATTTATCTGTACCATTTTATTCATATGTAACATTGTATGTTGTTGTATTGAGTTTCTGTATTATTTAATATTATGATTTATGCTATTATAATATGCTATATTGTATGAACTGTTATGACTGTTGTATTGTCGTTTTCTTATTTTACCATGTTTGTGGTGATACAGATTGTCTTACCTCTTTCTTGTATGTGTTATCTGTATATTTTAAATTATGTGATAAAGAGTTTGAGGAGGAGGAACAGCCTCTTGAGTGTGAGTATCCCGAAGAGGAGGAAGAGCAGCAAGCCGAAGATCAGTTCTACGATCAAGAACCATCCGATCATCCATATCCATAGGATTGATTGTATGGATATGACACTACCAGGTTTCTTTGGATTCGTGCAACTGGAGTTCCATGGAGGCTCTGAAGCCTGGCATCTGCGAGAGGATCGTGATTCGGTGACGTACGTAGGGCATCTGACTGTGACCATACGTACGGAGTTTGATGGAGTGCCGATCTTTTTCACTATGTTGTACTTACATGTGGAGTTGCTGTTGTCTCTTAGACATCATTGGGGTGGTATGTTTGATGCGCCTAGTGAGATCGCCAGCAACAGATCAACCGCACGGACTCGTGTCCGTAGAGGGTCGAGGCATCCTGGATATTTATCACCCGAAATTTCATCCGAGAGTGATCCTTCGAGGGCTAGATATTTATGATGTGTACTTGGGCGCGCTCGCGTTTGTATATATTGACCTTTTATTTGCTTTGTTTATCGTTTAAGTTTAAATATGGATAGTTGTAAATTATTTGTATAACTTATGACTAAACTAGAACCATATGTATATTATGTGTGAGGTGTGTTTGTTTATTTTATGCGTTTCCTCGTTATTTTATTTAATACTATTCTGTTTAACAAGAAGAATTTTACAACCCGAAATATTATGTTACAAATGTTTTACAACTTGGATAGATTTTATTTATCTTTCTTTTATTTTATTTATATATGTGACATCCCCACAAGGGTGTTACAATTGTTTCACCATTTTCTCAAGTTTTCACATTTGCTGCTAGTCAATTCGGTATTAAAACGCACAACCTGCTTAAAAATACCAAACTAACTCTGATTATTATCAAATTTTAACTGCATCTTACTTAACTCATTTGTGACCTAGAAACAAGTTACACATACCTGTTTCCTTCAACTTAGCCTTTAAAGCCCTTTTCTGAGTCATTTTAGGCTACTTTTCACATTCTGTGCTGCAACAAAGTACCTAAACTAATTTAGTTTGTCACAAAATTGACCAGCATGTCAAACAAGTATCAGGCTACCTCTGTAATCATTTACAAGCCTAACATATTTTTGAGGGTGTTACAGTACCCAATTTTGTTCGAGTTTCTTTGATAAAAAAAAGGAACAAAAAATATCAAAATGAAAGAGGAAAAAATGTGCCCTATCTCTTTTATATATAAAAGTCTTACATTGGTAAACTATTCGCTCTATTAAAGTCTCATATCGGAAAAATCATACTCTTTCATGCTTCTCACCTCTTATATAAAGAGTTAATTTTCAAATGTTTGAACCATATAGAAAATCTTAAACTTGGGCTTATTATTAACTATAGAGTATGAGGATTTTAGTTTAATTTTTTTTTCCTTCCACGGGTTGAGCACGTGGGATTTTGTGCACTACAGTTTTCAAGTGTAGTATTTCTACGCGTCTTGGAGATAAATTTATTTATTTCTTTTCTTTTATTTTAATGCGCTGGTTCATTTTAGCTTGTTTAATTTATTTCTTTAGGTTAGGTCCAAGGTACTTATGTTTTAAATTAGTTTTTTTTTTAAAAAAAAAATTGTTAGGGTCTTTTTTCTTGTTTTTTATAGTAGGTTGATAAAATAAAATAAAATAAAATAAAATTATTTTTTTTGGTTGCTCATATTGTTTGTGCTTGTTTACTATTTTTGATTGATTATGTTTATTATGTTTATTTTGTTGCATTTGTTGCCATGTTACTTTGTTTAAAATAACTTATTGATATACATATATATATATATATATATATATATATATATATATATATATATATATATATAAAAATTAAACAACTCACACTTATTTTTTAGAAGAATTACATTGGTTTTGATCTCCTCATTACACTTAGAGATACATAAGCTGAAAGTAAGCCAAACTGTAAATTTTTAGAATTTTGTCTTCTATATATCTTTATTTTTTGTTATCTTTTTAGTTTACTTATAAATCTTTTTTTTAATCTTTGACTTTGTTTTCATTTCAACTTGTAAATTTTTAAATTAGTCTTCAACCCTTTCATTGTTAATAAACTTATAGATATTTAATTCTTTTTCTAATTTCTTTGTAAATATTATAGCTTGTTTTTTTCTTATTATTTTTATTTTCTCATTCTTTTATTATTTATTTTGTGAGGTAAATTAAATATTTTTAGGTTGTTCAATTCGCATAATTAATTTGAAGGTAAACCATCTTAGGACAGATATATGGGGGTGCATTAGGGTTAAATCTCTACTATTCCCTATATATAATCGACTCTCGAACCTAATTAGTTTGCACAGACTAATTTTCTAAAATCTTAAGGGTTTTCCAACTTTCTCTTGTCCCAATAAAGTTGGTGGTGATTACTCTGAAATTATTTTGTTTTTTTAAAAATTTTAGTTGTCTCTCGTCATGATCTTGGTCACAACAGAATACTATCAAGATGTATCTAGTTGGCCACCTAAACAAATCAAGACAATAATCATAAACAATTCTTATAAAAAAAATAGGGATAATTACTCTATAAGTCTCCAATTTTTTTGGAATAATTCAAGTACGTCCCTAAACTAAAAAAAATGTAATTGGATCCTTATATCCATTTAAAAATTTGTAATTGGGTCCTTAGATCCAATAACAACTAAGGATCCAATTACAAATTTTTAGAACATTAGGGATCCAATTACAAACTTTTTTAGTTTAAGGACATATTTGAATTATTTCAAAAAATTTAGGGACCTATAGAGTAATTAAACCAAAAAAATACAATCAACCTCAATTAAAACTTAAAACAATAATATCTACATCAAAATATTCTAGTCATGTGTGAGGCTTTGAAATCCCCTTAAACAAAGAGAATGATCTAGCCTAATATGGGCTTCAAATCCACGAATGCATCCACTAATAATATCATAAAGAGTTCAAGAGATAAGCAGATAGAACAAGTGTAGATGTAATTCTCTTGAGTCTCTTTATCTTCTCTTCAAAGCCTTGTCTTTAATCTCTTCTCTTTCGTTTCCAATCTCATTGTGATCCTTTCAATCCTCTTCGATCTCCCTTCATCTCCCATCCTGACGGCTCATCTAATCTATTTATACTTAGGTTTACTCATAGGGTTCTTTCTACAATTTTTGTCAGAGATTAGGGCTAAGTTAATTGTGCATTGGGCTTCTTTAACATTAACTGGTGTCTTGTTCTACGGAGGGTAGCATGCTTTTGCACTAGGCAACACAATAACACGGACTAGCCATACAGGTCTTGGAGCAATAGCATGGTCATGTCATTAGACGTTGATTTACAACATCAAAACGATAGAATTAGCTTTCGAGCTAAACATAAAAGTTGTAGTGTTTTGTCTTAGTTTTTCAACAATGTAAGAACCACCTTGTTTCAATATTTGTAACTCATGGTATGATCATTTTACTGCAACAAGGTTAGAAAATGCACAAATTTAATGTTGATTTGTATCATAATCCAACTTTCTTTAGAACTTCCATTGAATTTATAATTAATAGATAAAATATGATGTAAAAGGCTTGAAATATCATAAAAATAATTATCTCCCAAAAATATACATTTTTTCCAAATATGATATAAAAGGCATAGATTACTCTTAATCAATTCCCAAAAGGTATCAAATTAAGCATTAAATATATAAGCAATTTGCATCTTATCAATAAGGTTTATCTAACAGTAAATCATTCACAAGTTTGGAATCCTACAGACTAATACAATCGATCAAGGTACGGTTTTCACTAGGGATAAAGTGATGGCCTTTGCACAAGTATATGGCATCAAAATGGTTCATTCAACACCATATTATGCTCAAGCCAAAGGACAAGCCGAGACTACCAACAACATCCTTATAGATATTATAAAATAGGTTATAGAAGATTAGCCAAAGAAATGGCATGAAGTGTTATCAGATGTTCTTTGGGTGAACAAAAACTCCAAATGCACAATGGGTCTTACTCCTTGTCGACTAATTTATGGCCAAGATGCAGTGTTACCATTAGAGATCACAGTAAAATCTTTAAGAGTAGTGAAGCAAAATGGTCTAGAGCTAAAAGAAAATTTTCAAGCTTTATTCATGGAAATGGAATTAGCCGATGAAGATTGTTTGATGGCTCTTGATAATATTTGGATGAACAAGTCCAAACTAGCCCAAAGTTATAATGAAAAAGGTAAAGGTCAAGAGGTTTGCTAAGGGAGACCTATTTTATAAAACCATTTTGCCAATCGCTACTAAAGTGTTACCAAGTGACCTCAATACTCAAGAGGTGGTGGATTGAGTTTATAAAATATTTTTGTAAACCTTTCGCAAAACACTTGATTATCGATTTTTAGTGAAACTATTGATTGATAGAGATAAGTGGATAGAGAAGATTTAATACTTTCACTCACAAAAGAACTAACCAAGTAAGATAGTTTAATCAAGCAAATATAAACAATGCATAAAGGAAAAAGAGTAAGGTTTAGAAGACCAAATACAAGATTTATCCTGATTCAGTCACTTCTTATGACCTACGTCTAGTCCTCAAGTAATCACCCAAAATTTTTCACTAATACTTCAAGCTTGAATTGGTGCTTGCTACCTTTACACAATAGAGCACTCATTACACCTTGAGATACCTCACCCTTGTGCTTGAGCCTCAAATCCAAAGGGATACCTCACCCTCACAAATGTTTGAGGGATACCTCACTCTCTTTACAAAGAATCAAAGTGTTTAGACAATGAAGCTCTCACAAGAATATGTAATACAAATTGAAGCCCTAGAATGCTCTTCAAGAATATCTCAAATTGTTGCAAAAACAAAGCACAAAAGATTCAAAGATTGATTCACGGATTAGAGTGAAAGAAATATGTTTTCAGTTGTTGGTTTGCCATAAATGATGACTCAAGATATGTATTTATAGTGTTCCAACATAAAGGAGCTGTTGGGTGACATTTATGGCAACATTAAATGATAAGAAAATAGTCATTGGGCACTGTCAAACTTGTTGTAATC
The DNA here is from genome assembly GCA_029884605.1 of Ormosia emarginata. Classification (NCBI taxonomy): domain Eukaryota; kingdom Viridiplantae; phylum Streptophyta; class Magnoliopsida; order Fabales; family Fabaceae; genus Ormosia; species Ormosia emarginata. The sequence goes on along the minus strand of JAQQTP010000074.1, from coordinate 37,818,018 downwards.
GATTACATGGTCCATGTAATCGATTACATGACTTTTAGAACATGTTCTTGGCTTTTTGGGCAGGATGTAATCAATTACAGCCTTCATGTAATCGATTACAGAGCTTCTTCCAGAGATGTAATCGATTACAACACTTGTGCAATCGATTACATGACCTCTGTCAAGCTTGTAATCGATTATAACCTTAATGTAATCGATTACAAGGCCTCTGTTTGGCTTGTAATCGATTACTTCACTTGTGTAATCAATTACATTCTCACTTAAACACATTTTTCAATCCTAATTAAGCTTGATGACCATTTTCAACTTAGAAAACACTTGGATTTGATAATGTATAAACTTGAGTTATAAAAATTCAAGATTAAAATCAACATTTCTTTAAAAAGTGAACTTTCAACTTCAAGTTGATTTAAAAAGAATCTTTCAAAAACCATTTTGAGACAGTTGAGATATATTAAGAGCATGTTACATTTAGATTCTAAGACCTATTCCAAGTATACCTCTATGAACTTAGTCTTTATCTTGACTTTGTTATCATAAAAAACTTCATTGATATGCTTCATGACATAAGCATTCACATAAAGATCTTAAGTTTGGCAAGTGGCCGCTAAATTGAGAAGATCCGTTTATTATTAGCCAAGTTATACCCAAAGGTGCTTATTGCTTCGTTAACATGCAAGGAGAAAAGTCATAGAGAAACATAAATGATAAATATATGAAGCTTTATTATCCATTTATTTGGAAAGAGATCAAAAAAGAAGAGTACAAAGAATAGCTACAAGCCAATTACTTAGCTACAAAACTACATAATAAATGACGGTCGAGATAGACATCCCATAATTAAATCCTAAGAAATAATCTACCAAGTTGTTGATTCAAAAAAGCACAAAAACTAAGTCCTCAAACATTGGTAGATTTCACAGGGAAGTAGGTGGATTGACAGCTTAAGGAGTGGTCTCTTGAGCAGGAGCATAATCAATCGCAACAATGGTAGAAGTGATGGAGGCAGCAATTTGGTTTGTGGGAATAATGGCCATTTCCGAGCTATATCCAGGTTGTTCTTTTTTGGCCTCAGCTAAGATGCGCTTGAGATTGGCCTAAGATTTCTCAGCTACGGCTAAAATCAATATTGTAAATATATTTTTTAATTTTGCCAAAAAATTATGTATTTTTATTCTTATGATCTTCTCATTCATTTCAAATCTAAACAAGACTTTTTTATTTCTTTTATTTTCATCATATCCATTTTCTTTTACCTCATCCTCAAAATCTTACTCCTTTTTTAATAAAGCTAAACACAACATCACTTTACATTTATATAATTTTTATTATTTAATTAAAATTATGTTCACCTTGTTTTCTGCACACTCACACTCTGATTTTGTCACCTTGTTTATGGGTGAATTTGGTATAAGACAAATCCCAACAAACAAATATATTTTATCAGTCGAATGTGGGTTCACGAGTTATGTGGTAATCTCGTTAGAAAAGAAGCTTTTGATGAGTAACGTGCAAAATGTAAAGTGTAGAGAAAGTAAATTGTAAAAAATGTAAAGTGCTGAAGATTAAAATGCAGAAAATAAAAGTGTAGAAAGTTTAAATGCAGAAAATGTAAAAGAGCAGTAAGTTTAAAGTACAGAAAATGTAAAATGCATGAATTTAAAGTGCAGAAAGAGTAAAGAAATTTAAAGGACAAAGCTTGAAAATAAAGAATTTAAAAGACATTGCATTAATGTAAATTGCTGGAAATGAAAATGGAAGTCATACTTAGAGTCAAATCCGTTAATCTGCTTGAGTGAGATGTTAGGATTGTATGTCCAGTAAAACCACCGTTTTTACATCGTGAATACTAGTATTTATAGGCAAAAAGATACAAATAACTGACTCCTAAGAAACTGACCACGTTCATGATAGTTATGCCACGTTCCCACTAATATCTTAATTTTCGACAATAACCAACTCCTGTCGAATTCAGAATTGGTAACTTTTATTTTCGACAAAACCAACCCTTGGCCAGTTGAGAGTTGGCCACCTCTTGAATCCCCATCTAGCTGTCGAATTCAAGACTAATAACTGAAAGCAACTGAGATCTTTCGACAAAAACTAATAGAAAGTAAATTGTAAGAAATGTAAAGTGCTGAAGATTAAAATACAGAAAATAAAAGTGCAGAAAGTTTAAATGCAGGAAATATAAAAGAGCAGTAATTTTAAAGTACAGAAAATGTAAAATGCATGAATTTAAAGTGCAGAAACAGTAAAAAAATTTAAAGGACAAAGCTTGAAAATAAAGAATTTAAAAGACATTGCATTAATGTAAATTGCTGGAAATGAAAATGGAAGTCATACTTAGAGTCAAATCTGTTAATCTGCTTGAGTGAGATGTTAGGATTGTATATCCAGTAAAACCACCGTTTTTACATCGTGATTACTAGTATTTATAGGCAAAAAGATACAAATAACTGACTCCTAAGAAACTGACCACGTTCATGGCAGTTATGCCACGTTCCCACTAATATCTTAATTTTCGACAATAACCAACTCCTGTCGAATTCAGAATTGGTAACTTTTATTTTTGACAAAACCAACCGTTGGCCAGTTGAGAGTTGGCCACCTTTTGAATCCCCATCTAGCTGTCGAATTCAAGACTAATAACTGAAAGCAACTGAGATCTTTCGACAAAAACTAACATCTAACATATTAGAAAATTTCTTCAATGTCATCATCATCGAGCTATCGAAAATCTCTTCATTGAATATCTCAATGTTATTATCCGACTGTCGAAACCCTTATTCGTCGAATGTCTCGATGGTATCATCCGACTATCAAAATTATTTTCGTTGAATATCTCAATATTATCATCCGACTGTCGAAAATCTCTTCATCATTGAATATCTCAATGTTATCATCCGACTGTCGAAAATATCTTCGTCGAATTAGAACTTGTGATTTTACCCCTAACACATGCCCCCCAAAATTTTTCTTTCGACATTGCTGGAAGAAAGATAAATTTTAATCTCATCTTCTAGTTCCAATCTTCGACTTTTGCAATGCCTGCCATCTCTCTGCCTCTTCCGACAGAGGTTCAAACTGCCATAAATTTGAGAAAAACTCAAATCCCTTCGAGCGCTGGGAGTTTTTCTCAAGCAAATAAAGACAACCTCGTCCAAATCTTCACAGACGAATTCGACATGGACACCCTTATGACTGAAATTGCACCTACCAATCCACCTCGACAAATTCAATTGTTGCAGAACTAGAAAATATTGGAGATATAGAAGTGGATTTAGATGAACTAATCACCTTGCTATCAAATAGTCACAGGAGTCCTCCATTGTCAGCTCGCTCTTCCACACAACAAGGACAATATTGTAGTGACTCTTACGTCATTGAACTGTTGGCTGAGCTGAAGAATGCCCTCACTTATAACATTTAAGTTTTGACCAACCTCTTTAGGAAAGGATGATGGTCATTGTGACCGAGTAGGAACCTCTTTCTCAACAGCTGCCAATAGTCAGTCGAGCTCTTCCTTCGACTGTCAAAGATTTTCTCCAGAACTTGTCTTTGAACATGCCTACTATTCGTCAGATCATTCCTGCTTATGATCAAAAACTTCAAGAAAAATCCAGGATCTTAAAGCAGCTGACTGACGCAAAGAATGAGATAGCCAAATTAAAAGGCTATCTTATTGATGGAAAAAATAAGGAGGTAGAACTAAACAAAGAAATTGAAGACTTGGAGAAAAAGCTTGAAGAAACTCGCCGTCGAAAGCAAAAACTCAGCATGGCTTTGCAACAGGGGAATATAAAGCAGCAAAGCATTGTCAACAACTCGAAACAATGGGCTGTCGAAACCAAAGTTGTGCTAGCAGATATACATTCTCTTGAACCAGAATATCAAAAAGCTTGTGCCAGCAAACGAGCTTTGGAAGATTCCTGGGAGGTTTTGCAGAGAATTTAATCGTATTGATTTTTCTATACTGTCGGTCTGTCAATCCGACAGAATTTGTATGGCCTTCTAGGCCAACACTTAATAAACATTCCTTTTGATCAATTTTTAATACTTTTTTTTATTGCTCCATAATTCTATACGCTTTAAACGTTCTTTTATTCTGTTTCTTTTCAATGCATCTTGTAACTGTGCATCATAATTAATTTAATTAATTATAATGAAAGTTACAAAACATTGCTTAATGACTTATTCTGCAAAAATCCCCTATAAATAGTGTCCTCTGAGACACCATGATTCAAAAGAGTGTAATATAACCCTTTCTTTCTTCCTTTCCAGTGAAATTCACCATGTCATCAGATAATTTCCTCTTCTCTCAATGGGGAAAATGGAAGAAGGTTTCTATATTAATGGTGATGCTTATCTTGGGCTTCAGTAAGAATCGTAATATTCCTGATGAGCTTCAGTAATCATCGTAACAACCAAGTGTTTTTAAAACACGGTTGTTATGATGTAGATGACTCATCAGGGAGTAGACGATCATCCAACATCTCGTCCAAGACAAGTTAAAGGTTGTCTACTTCTTCCTCTTCTTCAGGTCCCACGAGCTCAAACGGGACATATGCTCAGCTGGGGAGAAGCTTCTGGTTTATTTAGAATAGGTCTATTCTTCTCTGTAATATTATGACAACTTAAACAAGTTGTAATATCAGTATGTAACTTGTAATTGTCGAATATATGAATGAAATTTTTATTTTTACTCATTGTCAATCTTTACTTCACACATTGTCAGTTTATATGGCTTTAAATATTTGCCATTAATTGACTTAATCCTCAAACCAGAATTAACTTCGACAAGTGCATAAGCATTCCTAGAAAATACTTGAGTAATTTTAAATGGTCCTTCCCATTTTGGAGACCATTTTCCATATTCTCGACAACTCTTATCCATGGGCAAGATAACTTTCCAAACCAAGTCATCAATCTTAAAAGATTTATTCTTAACTCGACTGTCATAAAACTTCTCAATTCTTTCTTTCTATCGAATCATGTTTTCTACAACAACTAATCTTTCATCACTTAATTCGTTTAATTCATCAAACATCAAGTCCCAATAATGTTCAATTGGTAACTTGTCTTGTTTCTGAGTCCAAATGGATTAAAGATTAATCTCAACTGGTAACACTACATCATGACCATAAACTAACTTATATGGTGAAGTGCCCGTCGATTCTCTTGGTAAATTTCTATATGCCCATAGAATTTGATTAAGGGTATTATGCCAATTTCTAGGTTGTCGACCAATATGCTTTTTAATCAAACTTATGCTTATTTTATTCATGGCCTCTACTTGACCATTTGCTTGAGCATAATATGGAGTCGACGTAAGCATTTTAATTTTTCTTGAATTGACATATTCGACAACTTTCTTTCCAATGAATAGTGATCCTTGGTCGGTTGTCAAAGTTTGTGGTATTCCAAACCGACAAACTATATTATCTTCAATAAAGTCAATCACATCCTGCTGGGTTACATCCTTCAAGGCTACAGCCTCAACCCATTTGGTGAAGTAATCAACTCTTACTAGAATATATTTGTATCCCTTCGATGAGACAGGATGAATTTGGCCAATTAAATCCAATGCCCACCCTCTGAAAGGCCAAGGTTTAACTATAGCATGTAACTCACTAGCAGGAACATTTTGTATATGGCCTTATCTTTGACACTCTTCACAAGACTTAGTAAACATTATACAATCCCTAACTAGTGTTGGCCAATAGTACCGTTGACGTCGAAGGACCTATTTCATCTTTTCACCTGCCTGATGAGCTCCACAAATTCCTTCGTGGACTTCTGCCAAGGCAATATAAGTCTCTGCTTCACTCAGGCAAACTTCTAAATTTCCATTGACAGATTTTCTATACAAAGTCCCTCCTAATATTACAAATTTCGACGCTCTGTATTTGAGCTTCCTGTCCACGTTTTGACTTAGATTTTCCAAATAGCTTAATATTGGCTGTCTCCAGTCATTAACTGTCGAAATATCATTTTGTAGTACATCTCTTTCTTCTATTGGATATAAAAGTTCTCTAATCTCCATTAGATTTGTCAGGACTTTGGACGAAATTTTATACCCAGAGGCTATCTGTGCTAATTCATTAGCCTCTTCATTCAAATTTCTAGGGATATGTTCGACAATAACTTCATTGAATCTCTTCATTAACTTACTCGCCACAACACAATATTTGGTCAGATTATAACTGACACATTTATATTCTTGTGTGGGTTGCTTAATGACTAACTATGAATCCCTAAAAATATGTACATTACATGCTTTCATTTCTATTAATATTTCTAACCCGATAATTAAGGCTTCATACTCAGCCTCATTGTTTGAGCATGTATATTTAAGTTCAAACATAAACTTAGTTGGAGTATCTTGAGGAGAAACAAAAAAATTCTCACTCCAACTCCATTTTGATGCCTTGAGCCATCAAAATATAAGCGCCAAGGTTTTAACCCGATGAAGTTTATATTATCAACATCCAAACATAGATGGTTAGCCAAAAAATCAACAATTGTTTGGCCTTTGACTGTTTTCATTGGAACATATTGTAAAGAAAATTCTGACAAAGCAACGGTCCATTTACCAATACGTCCATTTAATATTGGTTTTGACAACATATACTTTATTACATCAGTTTTTGACATAACTAATACATTACAAGGCATCATATAATATTTAAGCTTAGTACATGAGAAGTATAATGATAAACAAAGTTTTTCTATTGCACTATATCTCCTTTCAGCATCATTTAAAACTCGACTAAGATAATATACAACTATTTCGACACCATTCTCATCTTGAGCTAGCATACTACCTATAGTATCATTTGACACTGATATGTACAATTTCAATGGTCTATGAGGCACTGGAGGCATCATGACCGAAGAATTTGTCAAATATTGTTTAATTTGGTCGAATGCTTCTTGATGACAAGACTCCCATACAAAGTCTTGTTCAACCCTCAACTTGATTAATGAGGCGAAAACTTTGGTTCTTCCCGACAAATTGGAAATGAATCTTCTTAAAAAAAAACACCTTCCCCAAAAGATTGTAATTCCTTCTTATTCGTTACGAGCCCAAAAAAAAAACATCATGGTTATCTAATCCTCCGATGGATCACGGCTGATCATCAAAAATATCCCGATGCTCGACACACGGCGATAACGGGATGGCTTTATTCTTGTCCACCTCAATACCTTTTATATGGACTAAAAAATCCAAAAATTTAGCACGGTCTCCTCGTAGATGCCAAGCCGGAGCACCTCCATGAAATGCAATGACACTCCACACATTAGTCTCCTCGTATGAAATCCATGAAATACTCTATGAATCCCAAAATCATATTTCTCTCAATCCGTAGAGGATTCATCTTGAGGTTGTGCTTTCTCATCCCTGTCGAATGTCTCAAGAGGTCATGTTCCTCTTCCTCAAGTTTGTCAAGTGGCTCTCTTTAAGTTTCCACTTGACAATGACATCATCGATATACACCTCCATAAATTTTCTAATAACATCATGAAAAATTGTATTCATTGCTCTCCTCACGATAGGTGGCCCCAAGCGCATTCTTTAAACCGAAAGGCATGACTATCCATTCATATGTCCCAATAGCTCCCATGACATCGAGAAGGTAATTTTAGTACGACACATCATCTTCTCTATAGCCCCACGACACAGAATCCATCAATCCGGCGTGGTGTAGTTCACGGTCTCACGTTGTGGCACTACACAAATGTATAAAAATTTGATTAAATTATAATAGTGTGCTATCGATTTACCACGGCCCACGGAGCGACCAATAATTAACCGTCACATGTGGGATCCCGTACACTAAAGTCTCCAAGTTCATTAGAACAATGAACCATCGCATCGACAACACGATGTGATTCGTCTCAACAAATCCACCAAATATACGGCACACATACACGTGATAGATGGAAAGCAAGCACACATAACAGATAGATGGAAAGCCTGTACGGGTTCACATTTTCCCGACAAAGAAATAAATTTTCAAAAAAAGCCTCATTCACATTTTCCCGACAAAGATAAAATAAATTTTCAAAAGCCCGACGGGTTCACATTTTCCCGACAAAGATAAAATAAACTTTTTTCAAAAGCCTCATATTTTTCTGTTTTTAAAATCGCGTAGCATGTGACATCAACTAACATGTCCGCAATTGGCATTGAATATTCATCTTTAGGTGTAGCAATTAGGATTAGATTTCTAAAATCTACACATATTCTTAACTTGCCATTTTTCTTAATTACAATTTTTAAACAATATTAGAAAGCCATTCGACATACCAAAATTTCTGTTGTTTACTTCCTAATGATAAAATCACTAGATGAACTTGGCTTTGAGCAACCTTTCAATCTCTTCTTTTATCTTCAAAACCACCTCAAGTGCAAATCTTCTATTAGCTTGCTTGACAGGTTTACAACCTTCTTTCAATGGTAGTCTATGCTCGACAAGATCTCTACTCAAACCAAGCATTTCAATGTAATCCCACGCAAAGTAATCTTTATATTCCCTAATTAATTCAACAAGATTTTCTTTGAACTCCTTTGGCAAAAATGAACTCACAAATATAGGCCTTCTCCTCTTTTTTAGGTATGTTGGCCCAAAATGTACACATTTTGGCATTGCTGTTCTTTGGAACACTCATGAAAATTTACACATGTTATTCACATCCTAGTTATCCCAAGTTTATTTCTTCCAAAGGATCTTCCACTTCTACACCTTGTCTTTCATCAAGTCCTTTCCTATGGTTCGGTTTTCACTCCAAAACCCAAAGGATCATCGTCTATTATACAAATCCGACAATACACCTTCTAGGTAAAACTTTCAAAGTGTACACCCTAAATGGAAGAATTTGAAGAAACTCCCAACTACAAAGGTTCTTAGAATAAAGGAAACTTGACTAGCTTGATCCAACAATGATTAACACTCATAGCTAGTGCTCCTGGCCTCTTGATCCATTTCGTCCACCTTATTCACTTGTCGAATGCCAAACCCATCCATTAAACATGTTTCAAGTGCATCTTTGTCAATAACTCCATCATTTGCCGTGACCTACGGTGATTTGACATTTGGAGCATAGATTTTAAAATCGACATAAAATAATATTGTAAATAGCAAGAATCCAAGTCATTCTAAATAATAAAATAAGATTTCCTCTACTATTTCCACAAATCACATCATCTCGCATTCCAAAGAATTAGTTTCTACAATGAACTATCGATGGTATTGCTCTAACAAAGATGTATCCGAAATCTCTCCCCAAACAAATTACGAAGATTGTAATTGGATTTTGTCGGAATTACGATGAACAATGTTGACCTCTCAATGGATCTAACTTGTATAATCAACATCACTACTCTTGTCAACCTTCGACGGGAAGTTTTTCCCGCCAGATTGTAATTCCTTCTTATTCGTTGGAGGTAATACGAAATCAATGCCCGCTCAAGTTTGTCAAGTGGCTCTCTTTTGTTTCTCGACTTGACAATGACATCATCGATATACACCTCCATAAATTTTCTAATCAATCATATTAGTTGCCATCAAATCGACTCATTCTTCCCAAGTTTTTTCCCAATAACATTGCCCCTCTTCGGGATAAGATTGATAGTTGCCATAAAACTTAATCCGTCTATCAAAACTTTATTTGTCGGTTTTTCTTCTAACAAAGCCTTGATGTGCAGTGGGCGGAGATGAGTCTTTTGTTCCTCTGTTGGCTTTTCAAAATATGTTGTATTATCGAACACAGTTAACATATTATCTTGACAGAAAAACCAATGATTGTCGAGGTCATCTAAGTCTTCTTCATTCTCTCCTATATATTCAATTTCGTGATACCCTTCAAATTCAGCAGGTATAACTGAAATCAAGTTCACATCCATTGACTTCAAGAATTCCTGTTCATCTGACTCTTCATGACTTTTATACCCACCAAGTTTGAGGTACTCTTCTGACGGCAAACTACTATCCATAACCATTATGATGTCATCCAGATCTTTGTCCAGATTGAAATCCATATTGATTTGTTCATTATCACCAAAGCCCAAAAGATCATCTGGATCAGTCAAGGCTTCAATAACTTCATCAATTGTCAAATCCATATCTACAATTTGGCAATCAGGCTTCGCCAAATTTCTTTTCTCTTTGATCATGCCGAGCATTTCCTTTTTCCACTCGACATCTTGGTCAGGATCTTTCAGAACTTTTAAGATTTTTTCCTTCGACCAATCTTCATCATCACTATTGCTTTTATTCCCAGCTATTCCTCTTATCATTTTCTTAACTTTCGATCTAGCTATGTCTTTACTTTCATCAACTACCAGATTGTTTTCCTTTGCTTCTTTTTCTGCTGCTATAAGTCGAATCGGCCATTTCCTTCTAATTTTGTTTGAAGTAGGTCCTTGAACTTGTTTCCCTTTCTTTATCGCTGTAAGTTTTTCTTGTCGAAAATTGTTATTCTCATTCGACCATTCAACTTCATTAGTTGTTGGCTTAGCTGGGATTGTCCCCCTTGTATCTGCAAATTCTTTTCTGACAATGCTCTTCAATTTCTTGTCATCTTTATTTTCATCAGGTGCTGGCTTAACCTCGACTACTAAACATCCCATTTCTGTGGGTTATTCTTTAATAACTAAGCCCTCAGTCAAACTCCTTCTCTTTTGGGCCTGTCTCAACCTCTGCAACCTTCTTTTTCGACTCTTTGACATTGGTAAAGACTTTGATGGTCCTGCTACATCATGGCCAATCAAAACTTCATTTCGATCAATTCTACCATGTTTGTAATCTTCATTCCAGAATGGTTGATTTTTCTGAAACCTATTCTTCTTGGTAGCCACGTTTCGTCGAAAATACGTGTAACTTGCCATTGTAGAATTTTTTTACCCATCTGTCCACAGCAACATTGGCAGATTGTAACATCCCAAAAAGTACTTGTTTAATTATAAATAGTCATTTTATAATATTCTTGATTTTTAGGAATTTTTCTAGAATTTTTCGGAAACGACGAATATTTTAATATATGCCTCATTTTACGCGAAACTTGAGCAGAGTTGGGAAAACGACTGTAATGCTTCAAAAATTAGAAAATTATATGACGAATAGTCGTTTTATAATATTTGTAATTTTTGAGAATTTTCTGGGAATTTTCCGGAAACGTCGAATATTTTAGTATATTCCTCGTTTTACGTGTGCACTGAGCCGAACTGGAGAAACGCGATGTTTCCTCCGCGAACCTTGGACTATGAACATCTCGACGGAAGATCTTACTAAACCCGAGACTTGACACAATTTACGAGGTTTCACAATTTTCGAAAAATCTTAACAGATAAAACAAACAATACTACGAAAAATTTATCTGTCAGACTAATTAAATACTGACTTCTGTCAACTGTAACTATTATCAATTGGATAATAGCATGTAACAAAAATCCTATCACATTATCCAAATGAAATTCACTTTATGTCTAATCAATCCACTTTAATTCAAATTTAATGTTAAATAATCAAAGCTTCTTTGAGAAGCTTTGACCAAATAATGACTCAAATGCCCTTAGCTTCCAAGGGAAGCCAAAAATTCCTCTCCCTCCTCTCTCTCTCTCAAGCATGGCAGCAGCCCACTCAAAGGGGCGAATTAGCTTGTTTCATTTATTCATATTATCATCTAATTTCCAAAAATTCACCAAAGCCTTTCTCTCTCATCCTTTCTTCCTTCTTCTTCATTTTTCTTCTTCTCCTCCTTCTCTCTACATGAGAGCTTCAACCAAAGAGCCCTCACCACACCCCATCCATCACAAAAAATTAAACTAACTACATTTCCTTAATCCTCTCATCATTCTAAACATCTTTTCTTCTTGGAGTTTCTTGAAAATCCTCCATCTTCAACACTTTCTTCAAGCTTCAAGTCTTGAGCTTTTTGGGTAAGTTTCAAGACCTCTATTCCTTTCTCTCCATTTTCATGGTCATGGTCTCCTTGGTGACCATCCATGGCTTATTTTTCAAGCTTTGGTGTTGATTTAACAAAGTTGAAAATTTCTAGGGCTTGGTGGAGCTTAAATCTGAAAATCTACAAGAAGATTCCTTGGTGTTTCTTATGTTCTCTTCATTTGGGTAAGAGGAAGACACTCCTCCTCAACCTCTCTTAGCATCTAGGAACTTTGATTTTGCCATTTGTGGAAAAACCCTAATGAGGGTTATTCTTTGATTTTGTAATTAGTATGCTTGTGTGTTGATTTTATTTTGTTTATGCTATTGGATTGGTTTGTTGTATTTAATGGTATATTGGATTGGATTTTGTGATTGAAAATGGAAGAAAAATATTTGAGAACCCTTCTTGGAGGGCCACGGTTTTAGGCTAGAATTTAGGTAAATTTGTGATTAAGTTGTAACTAGCATAAGACTTAAATTGATCAATGGATAAAATGGAATTGAATGGAGGAAAAATTTGGAATGAAAATTCCTAGGGAGACTACGGTTTTAGGCCAAGAAATTAGGGTTCTTAGTGAGCTAATTTAACAAGTGAACAATTAAATGAATTAAGAGAATGGCATGTAATGTGATGACTTGAAAAGATTTGGAAATGAAACCCTTGTGAGGCCACGACCTCTAAGGCCTTTTGGGGCTTAATGTTTGTGACTTTGGTAACTTGGAAGCATGAGTAATTAGGTAATTAGAAACCTATGTAATGAGTTGAATAATCAATAAATTGGAAGAATTTAACATAATTAAAGATTATGTAAATTTTAAAGGACTAAGAATGAAATTGTCATAAGACTTAGGAAATTTCAAGAACAAGAGAGTGTGAGGCCTAAGAGCTTAAAATAATTTACAAGTTATGAGAAATTAAATTGTCTTGGAAGGTTTAACTAATTGTAAGCATTGGATTGGACATGAACCTTGAAAAGGGGAAACAATTCTAAGTTAGGATTCATAATGGACCTAAGAATGTACCATTTGATTTGATCTCTATATTATAATATTATGGGTCCATGTGAGTGACCATTTGTATATTGATGCTTATCTTGGCCAATTGTGGTATATTATGGAATTGTATGAAATTGTGAATCATACATGTTCATGCATAGAGTCTTATGCATTGTGAATGTCCTGTGGACTGTTGTAAGGCCAAGTTGCCTAGGAGATTGAACACACCTTTGTGTGGGTGCGAGTAGACTAATGTTGGTCTTGTTATGACCTCGGGGGCGTCGGGGTGCGGGTCCTCCACAATAGGTAGTTGGTAGCTCCTCTGCCTGTGGGGCAAACCGATGCAAACGCACCGACGATCCGGACTTGACACTGCCCTATATCGTGATCGAGCGCGGACTGTCTGTACAATGCCTGATGTGCACGTGAAAATTATTGATGAATAGCACTTTGGCCGCGGCAACCGAGTTACAGACACGTCTCCTGATCTTTCTCTCTGACTGTTTGAGTCTAGCTCCATGGAGTAGGAATTCGGGAAAGCATGCATGTGTATCATGATATATTCTGTCATTATAAATCATTATTTTCCATAACTATGACTTGTTTGATCATTACTGTAATGAATGTCTGCCTAAAACTGCTTATCTGATTACTGTTGAATTTACTGTTTGTTATTTGGATATACTGTTCTTGAATTGCTACTTGGGCGCGTTGCGCCGTTTTGTTTCTAGCTGCTATAATTGGTAATGATGGTAGGATGTCTTACCTCTTTCTTGTACCTCCATTACTTGCTGTATGTGCGTGTACCGTATTGATCGAAGACGACGGCAAGGAGACGGAAGATCCCGAGTTTCTCGGCTTCTGGCCCGAACAAGATTAGCTTCTACTGAGACGATGGCTGCGCGCATGTGCGGATTTCTAGGTGATGTGCGTCTGACCTTCCTCGGAGGGCCAAAGTGCTGACATATCAACTTAAACTCCGATCGCTGCGTCTATCTGGGAGATGTATCGATTGCCCTAGCCTGGAGACATCATGAGGCGCCTGTCCTCACCTGCCATGTCAGCCTGCGGCTGGAGTTCTACCTACCCATCCGAGAAATGTGAGGTGATCGTTACTACACCCCTTGGGAGGACTCTTTTGATTCTACTGCTCAAGCTCCCGCCCGTGGTTCCGTGGTTCCCATGGAGGTTTCCTCTGAAGATGAGGATCCTGCTGAGGACCCGGATACGGTTCCTCCTCATCTGAGGGACTGATTTTACTGGTAGCTACTGATGGCTACCAGTGTTTTATTTTGGGGGCCTGATGTATTATTTTTGGTGGGCTGTATATTTTGATATCTCTGGGGTATATTTGTATAATCCTTTGGGGCAGGTATAGTTTTGGTTTTTGGGTATTTCAGGCTTGTATCTAAGTACAAATGACGTCAGCATATATATATTTATATATATATATATATATATATATATATATATATATATATATATATTATATATATATATATATTTGCATGTTATTCAGATGTGAATTTTGTCTACTATTATATTCTTTACCGTCCTTCATAATCTGCATTGTTAAAATAATTAACAAAAAAAAATTCATTTTCTGCATTTTCTTTTATGTTGAATAATGTGACGTTCCCTCTCCAAAAAGGGGTGTTACACAGATGGTACTCTGGTCCTAGCTGGTCCGACGCAACTCCTAGGAAATGCATTGCTCCCCATAGATCCACTAGACGATTCGACTAACCAACCATTCATTTTAGGCTTTGGCATATAGACTGGCCTAGGGTTTGGAGTATAAACTGGCTTTGGAGTATTAAAGGGCTGTTGTGGTTTTCTAACTTTCTTATCGAAAAACTTCTTTTTGCCTTGTGAATTACCCTTTTGCTCCTCAGCAGCTTTCTTTGTAGCAAATTCATCATACACCACATTGCATCTTGGACACAACCTTACCTTGCCTTTTCCTTTCTTTCTTTTAAGGAAATTTTCAAGAGATTCTCCTGATTTGGGATAAACGTCCATTGCATCTTCCATGTCAATGTCAAATCCCTGCAAACTCCATATGTTGATCATTCCAACATTTAAAGGAACTTGTTGATTGACGTATGAAATCCTAGCCTGAAACAGATCTGTATCAACTTTCATATCTGCTTTAGGCTTGTCAGCAAACTTCAAACGCCCGTCCATTAGTGCCTTCTGAATCAAATCTCTGAAACGAATACATTCGTTAGTAACATGACCGAAATTGTTATGAAACTTACAATATTTTCGGTCTTTTATTTCATCATATTTTAATAACTTATGGCCTTTTGACAATTTAATCTGTTTATCTTTTAACAACAAATCAAAAATTTTGTCGGTTCTTGTTACGTCGAATGTATATGTTTTTCTATTGACATAACTTATTTTTTCCTTATTTCTTGTAGGCTGAAGAGCCTGACACACATAAGGAGGACCATTCTGAAGTTCAGCAATGTTAACTTCAAATTCGTCATTGCTATCTTCAGTTTCATTGTCGGATTCACCTAATCCGACGAATGCTACTTTCTTCCTTTTGAGGAATCTCTTTTGTTTATGAACCTTTTCGGCTTTTAGTTGTTCTATTTGCCTAACCTTTTCACCTAGTTGGGCAAGATCAACTAAATGTTAGTTCACTAACTTTTTCCTTATATAATAGTCTAAACCTCCTGCAACAATTTTTACTATTTTTGCTTCAGGTATAGGAGTAAAATATCTACTCCTCATTTTTCGAAACCTAGATAGGTAATCTTCTATTGTTTCATTATATACTCTCTTAATATTGAAGAGATCTGTAAGTCTGACTTTCAAATTCCCTCTGAAGAATTGATCATGGAAACCTCTTTCTAATTGAGTCCAAGAATGTATCAAATTTGGTCTCAATGTCGAAAACCAAGAGAATGCATTTTTAGTAAGGGAGCTTGGAAAAAATCTCATTTTGAGGCCTTCAATAGTGGTCAATTCTCTCATTTCTATTGTATACCGTGCGATATGTTCGACGGTTGATTCTCCATTTTCACCAGCAAACTTTGAAAGTTTAGGAATTTTAATTCCTCTAGGCAATTCTACTTGCTGTACCCATTCAGGAAACGTTGAAACAAAATAGGGTAGGTTGGCATATCCAACATTGAACCCAAATCTGTTCAGTACCTGTTCCACTACTTGATTTACATTTTGCTCAATTACTTGGTGCCCCCCAAGATTTTGTCAAAGCAATCTCATGGCTGCATCATTTCTAGCCATTTGATCCTCATCACCTCGACGAAGCATATGGACATTACCATATTCCAAGTGTGGCTGATTATTTTACTTAGGTTGTTCTTGGTTTTGTTGATTTTGTTCCTCATTTTCTTGAGGTATAACCATTTCTCTGTTTACCCTAGGCTGGGTTCCTTGCACATTTTCATTAGCCAATTCACCTATCCCCAAGGCTTTGATTTAGCCTTGCCATTTGCTGGGCCATGCACTGCAAGCATTATTTACGTTTTCCATGATTGGTGTAATCACAGCACCCATTTGCTGAGTGAACATATGCATCATTTCATGATTACTTTCATCCATTTGTTGTCGAAAACTGGCCAAAGAATTTGTAGTTGGCCCAGTTATATTCTGAGGAATATCTCTCGATATATTTGGAAATATAGGTCCCAAATTCAATCTCTCTTGTCGAAAAGGAGTTGGATTACTTGAACTTGCAACTCCTGTTCCTTGGCCATTAAAACTTGCTAAAGCCGAACTTATTTGTGGTTGGCCTTGTGAAGCTACCGTTTGGCCTATAGTATTAGTCAAAGTAGAACCAAGTTCCATTTGTGCCAACACAGGAGGGATATAATTTGGTGGCAAACCATATTGTGGTGCCAACCTTGAATTTAAGTTCATTACACTTTGATTACTTGGTTGATTTGGTGATGACTGAGTTACTCCAGGCAACACTTGTTCTAGCACTGGGTTACTTTTGAGAGTACCAGTTGCTATTACATCAACCACAGGACTCGTTGTTAAAGGTGACGCAGTAACGGCTGTCGAAGATGGCACACTAACTTCAACTGAAAGTGCATTCGACGCCTGATTATTTGCATTACTCATAGTTTGCGTATCTTGAGAAGGGTAAGAAAATACTAACTTTTCACTTCTTAAACGCATAAAACCATCTTCTTATGAAGATGTTTGTGACACTACCGAGTTACTCTGAACTCATCCCACCGGGCGCGCTAATTTGTTTACGGGTGAATTTGGTATAAAACAAATCCCAACAAACAAATATATTTTATCAGTCGAATGTGGGTTCACGAGTTATGTGGTAATCTCGTTAGAAAAGAAGCTTTTGATGAGTAACGTGCAAAATGTAAAGTGCAAAGAAATTTTAAAGTGTAGAGAAAGTAAATTGCAAGAAATATAAAGTGCTGAAGATTAAAATGTAGAAAATAAAAGTGCAGAAAGTTTAAATGCAGGAAATGTAAAAGAACAGTAAGTTTAAAGTGCAGAAAATGTAAAACGCATGAATTTAAAGTGCAGAAAGAGTAAAGAAATTTAAAGGACAAAGCTTGAAAATAAAGAATTTAAAAGACATTGCATTAATGTAAATTTAAATACTTGTCATAAAACCACCGTTTTTACATAGAGAAAGAGTAAAGATTTTTAAAGGAATTAATTTTCGACTGAATCTTAATCAAGTTAATCTACTAACTACTAATAACTAAAAGCAAAAAAATCAAACCAACATCCGACCATAACATATTAGAAAATTTAAAAGACATCTCAATGTGCATTAATGTAAATCTTTGTCTGGAAATGAAAATACTAGTCATTTACTTGGAGTCAAACAAGTATCAAGATAATTTTCCGATGTCAAAAAGTTTACACCATATATATGGATAAAATCATGGTAAATATTATAAAATTTACAATTCAAATGCATGTTCATATTCTGTCATGATAACTTAAAGAAAGATGAGATGTTAAGATTGTATATCTAGTAAAATCATTATTTTTACATAAAATTATGAATACTAGTATTTATAGGCAAAAAAGATACAAATAACTCGACTCTTAAGAAAGCCGATTCATGGTAGTTATGTCAATATAATAATAATAATAATAATAATAATTCCTACTAATATCTTAATTTTCGACAATAACCAACTCCGTCGAATTTAATTGGTAACTTTTATTTTTGACGAAACCAACCCCACCTGGCCGCTGAGAGTGCAAAGACTGTATACTTAATTTTCTATATCTTTTAATCATGTTGTCTTTATAATAGCTAGGGAGAATAGCATCCAGACAGTCACCTTAAAATTTTCACTTAGTTGCAAATAGACATTCTAATTTAAACTACACTAATTTCTATAATTAATCACCTCTTGAATCCCTATCTAACTGTCGTATTCAAGACTAATAACTAAAAGCAACTGAGATCTTTCAACAAAAACCAACATCTGACCATAACATATTAGAAAATTTCTTCAATATCATCATCATCGAGCTGTCGAAAATCTCTTCGTCGAATATCTCAATGTTATCATCCGGCTGTCGAAACCCTTATTCGTCGAATGTCTCAATGGTATCATTCGACTATCAAAATTATCTTTGTCGAATATCTCAATATTATCATCCAACTGTCGAAAATCGCCTCATCGTTGAATATCTCAATGTTATCATCCAACTATCGAAAATATCTTCGTCGAATTAGAACTTGTGATTTTATCCCCAACACACCTATACAAATATGAGAAAAAAAAGTGTTGTGTAATTAGCATTTTTCCTTCTTTTTTATTGAATAAAACTCGCCTTTATTTCCATGCTATGCTCAACAAGTATCAAGCTGAAAATGTGTTTGCTATTTTTATTCTTGAATTTTCCGATGTCAGGTCTGTTCCATGTTAAGCTAGCTTAAAGTTTACACCATATATATGGATAAAATCATGGTAAATATTATAAAATTTACAATTCAAATGCATGTTCATATTCTGTCATGATAACTTAAAGAAAGATCTTCACATAATATATTTATAATAGTATACTATTATAAAGAGGATTCTTTACTTTGGTGTTTAATTTTTGTTTTTATAAAACTATTATTATTAATTATTTATTTAAAAATTTAAATATAAAAATAAAAGAGAATAAAATTATAATTACATCTTATTACTTATTTAAAGATTTAAATGCACAAACAGAAAGATAATATTATAAATACATCTTATTACTATTTAAATATTTAGACATAAATAAAAAAAGTTCAAACAATTTTTATCATTATCATTATTTATTTAATTATGATATACTAATTTTTCTTTTTTCCTAACATTCTATCATTATGATCTAGTGATTATATTTTCTAATTGGGTATTGATATTATAAAGTAGTGTTGATTGATTTAATTAGTGCGTTGCTAATTTATATTAACAAAAATAAAAATGTGAATTCACTCGTTCAATATAATAATAATAATAATAATAATAATAATAATAAGCAAGTAGCCCCATTCTACAGTACAATCAATTAAAAGGTTGTAATAATTTAATTATGCATGCATAGACTGTATACTTAATTTTCTATATCTTTTAATCATGTTGTCTTTATAATAGCTAGGGAGAATAGCATCCAGACAGTCACCTTAAAATTTTCACTTAGTTGCAAATAGACATTCTAAGGTTTTAAATTTTTCAATTTAATCCTTAAACTACACTAATTTCTATAATTAATCTTTTATAATTCGTCCATTCTAATAATTGATTAACGAAACGTCACAAAAAATTCTAAAATACTTTTAAAATATATACTCTAAGTATGTTTATCATTGTTCATATTTAATTTAATAATATTTTATTTTATAATTTAATAATATATATAGTATAAATATCACATGTTATAATTTGAATAAAATAATGTAATAAAAACTTTTCGTATATCAAATACAAACATACGAGTCATTAATGACATTTGTCACATCAATTAATAACTCATATACTTATATATAATGCAATGCTTTAATTAATTGACTAAAATTAGAGAAAAAATTAATTATAATAATTATAATAATTTAAAAATTAAATTAAAAAATTTTAAATTTTAAAATGACCATTTATAAGTGAATAAAAATTTAGCATAATTGAATGCTCTTTTCCCTCATAGTTAAAAGGTCATATGGCCACATTAGAACATCTAAAAATCTATCGGCATCAAAGGTATAAAGTGACTCATTGAGGTGACTTTTGTCCTTCCCATAAAGCAAAATTATAGAAGGTGGAGTCGCAAAATTTACAGACACTCTAAGTCTAAAGTAATCCCACCAGTTTGATTTGACTCTCAACATTAACAAAAGTAAAGTGGTGATAGCCCCTGACTTGCTTCTTACTTCTCACTTAACAAGTTATGGAAAATGTTGGTTTTATTTTTTTTAGGAGTATATTATTATTCATATTTTTTTTTTTGACCCTTTTTTCAATGGTTTTCTAAAAGAATGTGATTTAATAAAAAAAACTGTATAATAAATAATATTAAATAAAATATAAAAAAATAATATATGATTATTTAATGTAAGAATATAAAAGTTAATAAGTTGATATTTCACATTCACACGCTTCAATCTTTTTCTACGTGAAAACATTGTTTTAGTGCCTGTCTAGTAGGTCATTATAGAAATCTACTTTACAAAAAAAAAAAGTTTATTACAAAAATTGTTTGCACCTTTCACTGATAATGACATACTTTAATGTTATACCAGGATTTCAGTAGAGTTTGAATTTGATATGGATTTCGGCCCTGGGTTCATTTATCTTTATTTAAAATTACAGATAAACTTTTTTAGGGTGGAATTTGCCGCTGACTAAATGAGGCCAGCAATCCACTCCTATAAAAGATTGAAAAAGTTTTTTTCCACACTGGGTGGAACTAGTTTCCCAAGTCTTATCCGAAAAACCTATTATCAATATACAACTTTGGATACGTATCTGATGCTTGTGAAATGTTTTAGAACAATGGTACTTTAAAATTTTTTATCCATTATAATTGGTTAACTAATTTGTTTTTCAAAATTTTATTATTATGTATATAAATATTATTAATTAAAATTTACAAAAAAAATTATATATACAATTATTTATAATAAGAAAACAAGACCTGATCCAAATTTTGAGTCTATATGTATTTGTAAATATTAACAATTAAAATCAGTAAAAAAATTTATATGTACAATATAGATCATATCTGTTACATAATTATTAATCATACTCCTTCATTTACGTTAATATTATATCTATAGTATAAAATCATGAAGCAACAATGTTCCATATATTTTTAAGAGTACCATAAACGTTTCCATAAAACTTCACCCAAAACAAAAACCAAGATATCACACCAGTATAATAATTAAATTTTTTTAACATATTCATAATAAAGTAATATTATATAAGGATTTAATTTTAATTCATCAACAGTAAAATATTAGAGACTGCTGTATCACAGTTATCAAATATTTACATGGATGCAGAAAGTTGAGTTGTTACTCTGGTTTTTGCACCAACTGCTGAGAAAATAAAGTCGGAAATCAAGAGTTATGAGGCAGGAACCTAATTACTGTGATATATAGAACGGATTTGAACAATGCTTCCACTTGTATCGCAGTAAATTGCCGTAGAAATCATCAAGGCAGGCAATGAAGCAAGGAAGGTGTTTAAATGAAGAACAAGTGTAGGCAATGGCACCATGAGGTTTCGTACACTTAGTCCTATAAGGGGGGGCCCATCACTTGACAAGGTGACAGACTGACTGGCGTTTGGAAACTGCAACATAAGATATTTTCAAACTTGAAAGAACTTCATAAATTTATCTGATATATCTGTTAGGCCTCTTCAAATAATCATCCTACATTCATACTCCTCCAAAAAAAAAAAAGAAACAATAAAAAGACCAAATAAAGAAAGGAAAAAAAAAGTTGAAAGATCAAAAGGAAATTAGACAAAAGGAGAGGATGATACCCAATAGTAATCCAAATAAGAGATAGCTCTTGAGCATTCTAATAAATAGGAACAGAACCTTCTAGACTCAAAACTCAGTATCATTGTGCTCTTTTGTCATCAGAACAGGGATTCGCTGCTTGAACCACATTACTTGTATCTTTAGCTATAATGCTTCCCTGATGTGCCCCTACAACCAGTTCTTTAGCAATCAATAACAAACTGAACAGTTCGAAAAAATGAAACTTGGACGTCAAAGAAGAAAAGCTTTTACTTATGAATCATGTCACAACCAAAATCATGAACATATTTAAAGTGGGTTATGGAGGAGATATAAGAAATTTTAAGGTCAACAAAAGACGACACGGGACGGGATTAGTATATCATGTTTTTGGCGGAAAGGAATATCTATTTTAGCAAATTCCATCTTCGGGAGGTATGACATGACAGTTAAAAGTAGGCAAATTAAACCTCGTACTATGTTTGAGGATTACCTGCTGGAGTAGTAACTCGATCACCTGGCCCAATGGCATGACTAGAACTGCCAGTATTAGACAATCTCCCATGAAGATCCTGTGGGAGTGACACATTAGTCGCTATAACTATTTCATTTTCTCCAATGATCAAGTTACTATCATGAACCAGCTTTACAGCAGATTTGGGTGAGAATGTTGTGGACCAAGATCCACCATTTGACCCAGCTAAAGCCATTATAACATCTGCCTGCATACATCAGAGTGCATGCAGAAGTCATGATACAAGAAGAAAACAAACTGCCTATTTGAACATACATGAAATTTCAGATCAGAGGAATCACCCAAATTAGTAAGAAAAAAAAAAGGAAAAAACCTTCTGTTATGAGGTTTTGAAAGCTAAGCGTTATATGCACTTGCAAACTTGCAAGAACATCAAAACATGCTCATTACATCATATTAAAACCTAGCTAAACTCGTAAACTCAAAGTGATGAAATGAAATATATCTGCACAAATGGCTATCTACAAAAGGAAATAAAGGGTATTAAGTAAAATCAGACAAGACTCAGTGTAAAGTAACACAGTTCGGCACAAAACACTCCTTAAAATGGACAAAAGTTACAAGTAATTTGCAATTGAGAATCCATCTTTGAGCTGATAATTATGCAATATAACCACCACTTTGAGAAGTAGAGATATATTTCAAGTTTGTTCGTTGCTAACTAACATTACAATTCAGTTAATATAAAAGCACAATGCTACCCCCAGCAGTTGCCAGCAGCGTTATCAGAATCGTTCGAATCGTGATTCAATTCTCACGATACGTCACGATTCGCCCTCCCAACGATACAGATCGTTTTCTGTTTCGTTTTCGTCTCAGAATCGCACTGCGATTCAGTCGATTCGAAGTGGAATCGCAAGAATCGCGAATTTGCAGCGATTCTTGCAGAGACGGGTTGCGCAGAGGACGTCGGGTCGAGAAGAGCATAACGGTTCGCGCAGAAGCAGAACGGGTCGCGGGTTGAGCAGGAGCAGAACGGGTCGTGCAAGGGAGAACGGGCCGTGCGCAAAAATGGGCCGGGTTTAGCGCGACCCGGTTCTGAAAAACCCAATTTTTAGTGGTTTTTTTGCAAATTTTTTTTATGGGCAGGGAGGGAAAGTGCCGAATCTTTCCCTCCCATTAATCCTAAACAATAACATTAAAGAAAGTTGACCTAAAATTGGTCCCCACTCTCAGCCTCTCTCTCCCACATTTTGTCACTTTGTTCTTTATTCCTTTTTCTCCCCCACGTTCTGCTTCATTTGTCTCTCCCACATTTTGTCATTTTGTTCTTTACTCCTTTTTCTCCCCCACGTTCTGCTTCATTTGTCTCTTCAGTGATACTGCTCCATATTCTGTTGGTCCCCTTGGTCACTTATTAGTAATTTTTTATTAGCTATCTACTCTTTGTTGTTGTGTGTTATTTATTGGTGGGGTGCAATGGGTCAAACTAAGAAAAAGAAGGAGGCTGATATCACATGAAACCACTGTGAAAATGTTCCACCACACAGACTTTTAGTTAAATGTAAGTATTGTTCACATACTTGTTGGGGTGGTATTGCAAGGATGAAGCATCACCTTGCTGGAACAAAGGAGAATGTTAATCCTTGCACATCAGTTCCTGATGAAGTCAGAGAGATGTTTGTAAAGTTGTTAGACAACAGAGAAAAAGCTAAAGAGGCAAATAGCCTAGAATGTTTTGAGGAGAATGCAACTCAAGATGCTAATGCAAAAACGGGCACAATGGACTCATTTGTTAGCAAAGGGAAGGAAGGAGCTTCTAAATCTACAAAGCAAAAGACAATGAATGAGATGCTCAAAGATAGGGAGCTGGTAATTCAAGGCATTTGCAAATGCATTTATGGCAATGCTTTACCATTTAATTTGGAAAGAAGTCCATTGTTTGTCCAAATGTTGAAATCAGTTGGTGAATATGGAAGGGGTTTGAAACCTCCTACTTATCATGAGGTGAGAGTTTCTTACTTGAAAAAAGCAGTTGATAACATCCAAAAAAAATTTAGAGAAATACAAAAATGAATGGGAGAAATGGGGCTGCACTTTGATGTGTGATGGCTGGACGGATGGAAAAGGGAGGTCACTCACCAATTTTCTAGTTAACAGTCCAAGTGGGTCAGTTTTTCTTAAATCTATTGACACTAGTGATGTGATCAAAGATGCTAAACAAATGTTTGATTTATTGGATAGCATTGTGGAAGAAATTGGGGAGGATAATGTGGTGCAAGTTGTGACAGATGGTGCTTCTAATCTTGTGGCAGCAGGGAAGATGTTAGAGGAGAAGAGAAAAAAGTTATTTTGGTCCCCATGTGCAGCTCATTGCCTTGATTTAGTCCTTGAGGACATTGGGCAGCTTCCGGTATTTTATAATACCATTGCAAATGCAAAGAAAATCACAACTTACATATATAGGCATACATGGGTCCTAAACTTGTATAGAAAGCATTCCAAAGGAAGGGAATTAGCTAGACCAGCAGTCATAAGTTTGCAACCTCTTATCTCACACTAAATTGCATCATGCAACAAAAGAATGCTCTCCGATCTATGTTTTGCTTAAGAGGAATGGGCTACTAGTAATTATGCTAGTAAAAGTGAGGCTAAGGAGGTGATGAACATAGTTTTATGTGATGCTAGATTTTGGAAATCCATCCAATATTGCTTGAAGTGTGTGATTCCACTTGTGAAAGTATTAAGGCTTGTGGATGGTGACTCAAAACCTGCCATGCCATATATTTATGAAGCCATGGATAGAGCTAAAGAGCAAATAGCTGAAAACTTCAAAAAGCAAGAGTCAAGGTATAAAAAGGTGTGGAAGATTATTGATACTCGTTGGGATTTACAACTGCATAGGCCTCTCCATGCCGCTGCCTACTTTCTTAATCCTAAGTAAGTAATTTCATTTTTTAAGTTTTATGCACTTTAGTTATTTATTTTAGAGACTAAGTTACTTTGGTAATTAAAATTGTCTTATTTCTTGTTTTATTAGGCTCTGTTATGACAAAAACTTCAATGCGGATAGTGAGGTTTTAATTGGGTTATATGAAACCATTGAAAGAATGGTTCCAGATAGAAGGACAAGAATTTTAATTGATCAACAACTTGAGAAATTCAAGACAGCTAAGGGACTTTTTGGAATGAGCATGACAATAGATACTAGGGACAACAAGCAACCCAGTAAGTTTTTACATTAATTTTCATAATTTCAGATTTTAATCCTAAAGCAAAAAGATGGTGGTAACTTACTAAGAGTCTAAGATGTAATTTTAATTTGTATGTTTGCTTTTGTTTTGATAGGTCTTTGGTGGGAAAGTTTTGGTGGAGAGGGTAAAGAGTTGCAAAAGATAGCCATGACAGTTTTGAGTCTCACATGTAGTGCTACTGGATGTGAGAGAAATTGGAGCACATTTGACCAAGTACATACTAAGAGAAGAAACCGCTTGGAGCAGCAAAGATTAAATGCACTTGTGTATGTTAAGTATAATCTTCAACTTGAGATGAGACAAAAGTCTAGAGAGGAGAAGGGAGATACTTATGATCCTATATGCTTATCCGATATTGAATGGGATGATGAGTGGATTACTGAAAAGGAGGATCCTTGCTTACCAATTGATGCTTCATGGATGGATATACACGAGTGCTTCACTTTTGAAGAAGGAGCTCCAAGCAAGAAAAGGAAGAGAGGTATTTGTTTAAACTTAAAGTTAAAACACTCTAACTCTACACTAAAAATTAAATAATGCTGTCTTACACTCTTTTTCTTTTATAGGTCCAAGAAACTTAAATACCAAGGCCAATAAGAAGGGAAAATCTATATCTATAATAGGAGATGAGAGTGAAATTGAAGAGATTGTTGGAGATGCGGAGGAAGAGGGAGAGCATTTGACATCAAATGATGAGGATGATCTAAGTGACATTGATCTTGGGAATGATGAATGATGATCATTAGATTATGTATTAGGTTTATATTGGTTTATATCTACAATGATGATCATTGATCTTGAATATTGGTTTATATTTCAATTTATTGGCTTTGTAGTGAGTTATTTGACTTCAAAATACTAATATCTAGATGTTTTTAATATTTCTTTATGTGAAAATATATTTTATACTATTTTTAATTATTGATCATGAATCTTACGATTCATGATACGATTCGATTCACGATTCGGAAAATAGGTCTTCCGATTCACGATTCGAATCCCGATTTGATAACCCTGGTAGCCAGTTCAGAAGTTCAAGATAAAGAAGCAGATTAAAAATCACTAATGCCTTTGCCAGACATCAACAAACAAAAGAAAATAATTGAGAAAATTTTGTTATAAGAAATTCAGAATGCTAGATATATCCTACCAAATAATGATTTGTATTTATTTTTTGAGCATGGTACTATAGAGATAATGAGTGCAGAAAAATTGAATTTTCATTGATGAGTATATTGAGTACCTATACACTATCTACGTTTACAAGATAAGATATACAGAAGAATAATAACTGTACAAATAAGTAAACCAAGTCACAATTTAAAATATACAATTTAACAAATCCTCACATAATTTTGAATTTGAAGTTAAAACTAAGTGATAAAGTTTCTGATCCTCCCATTGATACTAGCTCAAAGACAATAATATGAATATCAATTCAAGAAACAATAACACTTAGGAAATGATTGATAACTAACACTTCAGAATTACTAACTACTAAGCAGCATCAAGCAATAAATTCAGTATTCTGAAGGACTGCTAGCAGATATCTTTTTCATTTTATGCTATTTGACACATAAAAGGACTGGTGCCCAGTACACCTAGTTTTCTTCCACTCAAACTATCACTGCACCCATACTGTTTTGACAGAGCATAGAAGTTGTTAACAAATTTTCTTAATTGATTTCAAACTCGATGAGCTGTATCTTGACTACATCATTTGGTTCCAGTTTCATTGTCACTGTCGCAAACCAGTTTAAGCATGTGACGATCATCATCATCTAATCTCCTCCAAGGTCAAGCAGTGGTTACACACTCAAACATACAAAGAAACAAACACAGATACCAGCAACATGAAAGTCTAAGCAGAAAGAAATACAACCCCCCGCCGCACCCCCCAAAAAAAAAAAGAAGTGGACCTCCAGAACACCTACTACTACCAAATCAGCAAACACATTGAAGTTAACAATAAATATCTAAATGAAAAAAGATTTCTGACATTGGGAAAAGAAAAAAAAACCTAAGCATAAACACATAGATGTGCTCAATGCAATGAATCCAAATTAAAAAAGGGGTGGGGATAGAAGATAAATGCTGCAAACCAGCAGTAAATGCCAACAAATTTTGGAACTCAAAGCAGTAAAAACAATCTCTAAGCAGCATAGCTAACATCTTATATCTGCTAACTTATCATTTCAGGACATGGAGAATACAACATGATCCATCGTTTGCACTAAGAATTATCATCAAAATCCAGACACAAGGACCATCTACAAGTCCAAAACAGGAAAGTAAATTTAATGTTTCATCAGCGAAAAAAAAATACAAGAATTACATGCTTTAATCTCCTGGTTTGGAATCTAAGTACAAGTCTGACACAATATTTTAATGCAATTGCCAACACTGTCCCTTTTAATGCAAGCCCCAAATTTCTTTTGATAGCTTCAAGTTTGATGCAGACAACTAAAGCAATGAATTCTAAGTGGAAAACTGATACTGCACATAGAGGACTGAACTTAGCTTTAACTCACCATTGGCAGTACATTCTGGAAGGCCAATGATCATAAGCAGAATTTGCAAACTTCCAAATCTCAGCACAAAACATTTTGAAAAGTTCAAGAATGAAAATTCCAGAAAGGAAAAAGATACAAAAGCAAACCATAAACTGACTTTAACACTACACTCTTAACTAAATCCATAAAAATCAACAATAAATATTCTATTTAAAAATTAAACAAAATATATATTCTTGAACACTAGAAGAAAGTTAGAATAAATAAGTGTTCTAATCAATAAGTGAAATAGGCAATTTTCAATAGTGATTTCCACCTGGGTACCAAAACATAAACAAATGTTTCCAGCAAGAATTATAGATTCTGCACAGGTACCAGCTGGTGGATGGAGTAGCTAAAAAAACAGTTATGTCAATAACATCAGAGCATCGAGGAAATGAACTCAGAACAGAAAGACATGTTTCTCAACTAAAATCAGAATGACAGTATAAGTTCCTTTGAGAGTTTAAACTTTGCTGGCGATAATGCTTTGAAGAAAATGCTGCCTCCACGGTTTTATTAAGAGAGGAAGAATTATTGTTAAACCACTCACGTAAGTAAATCAGAGACTAAATCACTAAATTCCAAAACACAAGTTTTCTTTCCTGTGATAATCCAAACAAAAACTAATTTCAGGACTTATCTCACTAAATGCAATAAATATGCCACACTAACAATCAGAGAGCACACCTTATTAGGCTGGACATCATCAAACACATGAGCTTGACCTTCATAAAAAATAGTCATCTGACAGCTGGCAGATGTTAACCCATGTCGACTGCAGTCAATGCCAAAATGCATAAAATCCATTTTCCAAGGTAAAGCTATAAGTGGGATGAAAATAAGAAAGAAACAAGGGGAATAGGGCAATTGTACTAATAAGATTTTACCCCGGAGGTGTGGAAGATTCTGGGTCTATTAAATTAGTCACAGGCTTTGGTCTGCTGCCACCAAGCAGAATTGCAGATGAAGCTTTCTCATTAGCAGCATTGGTTGTATTTACAGAACTCAAAATCCCAGGGCCCTTGATTCCAGTTCTAGATCCTTCATCAGCAGCTGACTGAGAGATAAATGAAGGAGCAGCATTGGTATCCCTCATCTTGTTTGAAGCTATTTGGTGCACAAAAGGTGTTAATTGACCCCCAAGTGGTGGATGCTGCATTGAAGGACCAACATTCATGAGAATAGATCGCTCCCATTTATTGGCATCAATCTTAGTGCTGGTGGAAGGCTGAAATATCTGAGAACCAGATGTTGGCTTCAGTGACTGCATACCAAGGAACACTTCATCATCATTGGGCCTTCTAAGCCGCTCCCCTCCAGCTGCATTCCGGAGGATCTACATGAAAACAAAACTCAAAATATCAAATAATAGAAGGCAAAAGCAAAAATATTTTTCCTTTTTGGTTATGTGAATATAGGAGAGGAAGAATTATGTGAGACCTTCATCAAATGTGAGTTTTGAAGGGAATCGGGGACCATTTGGAAGGCATCTCTAGAGGAACCCATAAAAGTGGAATCAGAATTACTTCTCTTGTTTCCCACTAGTCTGTTACCTATCTCAGTGCCAGAAAAATCACTCCTAGGGCCATAGAATGGAACTCCCTCAAGATGATTTCCTACCTGTCTTTCTATCAAATTGATGAGAGAAAAAACATTACACTCATATAAAATTGAAAGCACTTAAAGGACAACATAAGCTTCCATAAATATTTTGCATTTTCAACAACATAATTTTTTTAAAAAAAGAAAAAAACTTGAGGACTAAAAACGCTCATTTATTCAATGAAAAATCTAAGAAAGAAAAACAATATAATAACAATAATTATGAAAAAGACTAAAAGTTGCGATCATTATTATTATCCAATGCACAAACATTGACAAACCATAACAATACTGCTGAGAAAGTTTTCTGTTTAAAAAAACACAAAATTCTCAGTATAAATTCAGTTCTCCTGCTCAGAGCTCACCATTGTAAATCAAAAAATATTTGCAGAAGTATGAACTACGAAGCAGAGAATCGAACCAAAACCATACTGCAAAGCAAAACTATGACCCAAAAAAAAATTGAAAGTAAATTTACAAAATTTACCAGAAAATGCTCCTTCGAACTAGATACACACTGGATGAATACCTAAGAGAGTGAAGAAACAGTTGTTTAACAAAAAGAATAAAACAAATCTACACACACAAACTATGTTGAGAAAAACAAAGACCAATAGAACCTACTTACCCCAACATTGACCTTACTAAAAATTAACTAATCAACCAGAAAGATACCCAGCTACTGAGAAGTGTAAGGTAGAGAACACAACACAAGTGGATTATGAAAACTGATACAAGAAACAAAAATCACAAGCAAAGTAACCCATGGCTTCCATTGGAAAGAAACAAAACCCCACCCATCAAAATGCAGCACATGGGTTTGAATTACAAGAACTGAAAACTCAAAACAAGGGAACACAAGAAGAGCAAAGATCGTGTTTTTGAGCAAATGGGGGGTGGAACTCACTCACCGGAAGCGATGTCAGAGGTGGTTGAGAAGGGGCCACCGGCACGGGACACGGTGGTGGAAGAGGGCTCAGGATCGGAGCGTCTGAGATGGGGGGTTTTAGGGGCCAAAAGGACATTGGAATCGACGGGGTTCTTCTTCATGCGCAGAAAGTCATGGAACACAGGGTTCACTTCCACTAGCTGGTGTTGTTGGGTAGAACTGCTGTTGGTGTTGGTGTTTTTGTTGCCATTGTTATGCTGAGCCATTCTCAGCATGGCCATCGCATACCCATCTCACTATGCATAGCTGCTTGCTTCTACTTCACACTGAAGAGAGAGTGTGTGCGTGTGAGAGAGAGAGAGAGTGAGAAGAAAGCTGAACAGAGCACTGATCTCCAGAAAAGGGTATGAAAGAAAGAGAAATGAGGGTACCTTTTTCACAGAGAGAGTGAGAGAGAGCAGTGAGAAAAGCAAAAGGCCATTGGCAATTGTTGTGTTGTGTTGTGTTGTGTTCTGTTCAATTTAATGAGGGCATGTCTGTCTCTGTGTTCTCCCTCTCACCGATGGATTATTTTTTTTTTCGGTAATAAACACTGTTGGATTTTTTATTTTATTTTTTTGATTATATAGGTTTGGAAAAATGTTCATCACAGGTTTTTTTTATTCTAATTTTTATATCACTTAATGTTATGATTTAACAATAATTATTATTTAATATTAAATTAATTATTATTTGATGTTAACGTATTTAATATTAAACTAATTATTATTTGATGTTAATTAATTTTTATATCACTTAATGTTATGATCTAACAATTTTTATAGAGAACTAATTGAAGTCACTTTTTATAATTAAAGGATTAAATTAATGTTAAATTTCTTTAGAGAATAACATTAATGTCACTTTTATCTTTAAAAATTTAAATGAATATTTACTCAAGTATTTAGTGTTGCATCATAAGCTGCAACAAACCTGAGTTAAGAATATAGGGGGTATTGAACTCCAAAGCTAGGACATTCCAATGTTATTATATATTATATATAATTTGATATTCATGATTAAGTAAATAATATGATGGTTTGGTCATGGGAGAACTAGTAGGAGACACAGAACATGAACTCAGCATTGGGATAGGAGCTTAGGTAGAGCGTAGTTATTGCTAAGGGGGTTAGGGCCCCACCTCAATACTTTTTTTAAAAAAATACATTTACATGTATTTTATTTTTTAAGAAATAAAAATATCATTAATTTAGCCTTTTATTGATGTGTTGGTTCTTCTTGACCCGTAAGAAAAATTATCTAGCTCTGCCCTCTAGTTAACGTAGCTATCATCTTTGTTGAACAACTAGTTAGATTCATGTGACATTATTTTGATCTCCCCTCAATCATAGATTTGACATCAAAATCGACTTTGTACAAGAATTGTGAAAGTAACATTAATGGAACTTGTAAATTAGGAATTAAATTAATATTTTTCTATGATTAATGAATTTAATTGATGTTAATTTTTTTAAAGAATTAAATTAAAGTTACTTTTTATAATTAAAGAATTAAATTAATATCAAATTTCTTTAGAGAATCACATTAATACTTGACGAAATTTGTCATAACAGTTAAGTCCCGCTAGTGTCCTGTTGTTTTATGGATATCACTTATATATCTTTAAACCTAGAAATGAATGTTTACTCAAGTATTTAGTGTTGCATCATAAGCAAGAGCAAACTTGAGTTAAGAATATAGGGGGTATTAAACTCCAAAGCTAGGACATTCCAATGTTATCATATATAATTTGATAGTCATGATTGAGGAAATAATATGATGGTTTGGTCATGGTAGAAGTAGTAGGAGACACAAAGAACATGAACTGAAAGCAATGGGATAGGAGCTTAGTTGAGCATAGTTATTAATGGGAGACCTAGGCCCCTCTCCAATTTTATTTTATTTTTAGAAAAATTATCTACATTTATTTTATCGCAACCGTCTCGAAGGATGTCGCGAAATTAGAAAAAGAAAGAGAAGAGGAAAGGATCTCGATGTGTTAGGAGTCATCACTAATCAATTTATTCATTAAATTGAATGGTGCAATTGAACACTTAAAAGATGATCTACGTTTCAGAGTTCGAGATTCAAAATTGATTACGGTAGAGAAGGTAGGAAAGACTATATATTCAAACCCATTAATTACGCAAGAAATTCAACCACCTGTAACCAAATCTAGTGAAGTCGATTCCAACTTAAGCATATTCTGTCAAAAAGAAATCCATTTTATGTATAAGAAATTAGGAATGATACTTGTGCTAATGATGAAAGTTTTAGATAATTTGCACGATGTATTAAAGTTTGAATCCCATTATACCTAAAAAAAAAAGTCCATCACTATATAATCTTGTGTCGTTAACACCAAACTCTAAACCATCGCTTAAGAACGGTTGGGTACCCACCCTATGCTTTAACATTTAATCTAGTGTTATTCGCAAAATAATTAAATTGGACCTTTATCTTTAAAATGAAAAGAATTATTTGTGTTTTTATTTTGACATGTCACATTTTGTCGAACATAATATCCAGAATGATAAATGACTAAGATATGAAATGAGTGGCTAAATAACTATTATTTTGAAACAAATTTTAAGCCTGCAACATATTACATGAAAGTGGTCAATGGAAATTGTATTAATTTTGCAAGGAAAAAGAATTTTCAAAATTATTTATTTTTGATGAGAGATTTTGAATAAATGATTTAAAAGGAATTTTACAAAGAAAAATTTTATTTTTGAAAGTTACAAAAAAGATTTTTGAATTCACCACAATCATAATGTAGAAACTATATGAAATTGTTCGCTTTTATTTAAAGATTTTATTTTTACAAAAATGTTGTATTTTAGTTTGTGAAAATATTTTAATTTTAGCTTACCATTCGAGGCTAGTGAAACTGGGCTTAAGGATATTGTTGGGTCGGTTTGCGAGGGAGGTTAGGCAACGTTGCTGCGGGAATGAATGGAAAGAAAGTAAGAAGGAATGAAATGGGAGGTCGGGCAACGTTGCTTCCGGATGAGAACGAACCACAAGTGAGAGGGAGGGTTGGGCTAGCCGTGAGAGGAAGAGAAGTTGGTTGAAATAGGTGAGGATTAGACCTCACTAGCGTTCTTGGTAAGATCCAATATAAAGCTTCAAGAATATTGGGAAGAGTGTATTTGATCGGCACTCCGATCATCTCCCAATATTTCCATCATCGGTTAATTTTAAATTGCTTGATTAATACATTAATGCAAAAATGAGTGTGTTAAATTAAACCACAATTACAAAAAAATAATTATATTATTACAAGAAAATATGAAATAAGATTATTTTGTTGGAGACTACTATAATCTCGCCAACGCTTTTGACAAAATCATAAAATTTTTTCTCACTTCAAGAAAGTCAAGATATTATCACTATTGTAACTAATCTTAATTATTCCTTTATAAGAATCTTATCTCATATTCAAAATTTAATTTTACGCAAATATAGATGACAATAGGGAGAACATAATAAATATATCAAATTCAAATTATCAATGAAAAATAAACCATTATCACTCTTTTGCTTATATTTTTATTATTTCTATTCCTTTTTTATTTTTTATTTTTTTTTTTATCTTTTTTATTTTATTTGACTAACAGATTCAACCTATCAAGCAAAAAAATCTATCCAAGCCCACTAACTTACGGTCCACACTAAAACAAAAGGTCACCAATCACTTAAAATTGCTTGGTCTTGAGTTATTTGCTTGGCCCAATTTATCTCCAAAACCGTGGGTGTTGCTGGATTATTTTCATTTTTATTTTTTGTTTGTGACTTAAGGTTAAAAAAGTCAAGCAACACCCGCCAGCCATCCAGAAAAAGGGGAGAAAAGAAATGAGAGGCAAAAAGGGAAGCAGAAAAAGCTAAGCCTTATACCCCTTGGTCACGACGTGCACAACGGCCTGGCCACAAGTGGAGATCACCGGTGCTACGACAGGGACGGCGACAGTTTGGATCTGTGGCGAGATCGATTGGCGGTGCTGGGTGTCAGAGCTCCGGCGGGACGCGACAGGTCACGCGTGGAGATCTGGTGAGGCGAGGCGGGCTGCGCGTGGAGAACGGAGGACCTGCAGGTCGTGGTGGCTAGACGGCGTCGCGGATCTGCGTGGAGGAGGCACGACCGCTCTGGATATGGTGCGACGGCTGCACTGGGTTGTACGTGGAGATCGAGGCGCAATGTGGATCGTTTGGGCTGCTGGTTCGTGTACAGGGGGGCAGAGCTGGCGCGCGACTGGGTGGCGCGATGGCTTGGGCACTATTCCAGGCGGCGCGCACGCGGTGGTGCGAGACTGGTTTGGGCGTACAGGGGTGGTGGATCGCGGTTGGTAGTGGGCGATGCGCGGTGCGGTTGCTGCTTCGTGGTGGTTCCGGTTGGGGCGTGGTTGGTGGAGGCTCAGGTCGGAGCGGGTGGCGGCTGGCGGAGGCTCGGGTCGGAGTGCGATGAGATGGTGCTAGCCGGCCGGATCTGTGGCTAGGAGGTTTATGATTTGGTGGAGCAAGGAGGTTTATGATTTGGGTGGATGGTGGTGGTCACGGTGAAGGCTTGGGATTTTGGGGTTTGTTTCAATGGGTTGGGTTAGAGCTTGTTTTGGTGATTAATGGCTGTTTTGGTTATTGTGTTGGGATGGTGGTTGTTGATGGGTTGTGTTTTGGCTTGATGATGGGTTGCAGGCGAGATAAGGATAGGGTTATGATTCTCTGTTTTGGGTGAGATTTATGTGGTTTGGTGGCTTGGATCGTGGTGGCTAGGATGGGTTTAATGGTGGTATTGGGTTGATGATGAAAGATGGTGAAAGGTGGAAGCTAAGGGTTTTGGTTGTGAATGTTGGATGCGTTTTCTTTGTCAATCTGTATCCCCCCTCATTTCTTTGTTCTTCCATAATTTATACACAGCTCCTATTGCACCAAGCCAGTGGGAACGAGGTGAGATATTCACCTCATAGGGGTGGCTGGTTACAGGCATAGCTCCTGCATCAGGACTTCTGCTCCATTTTTTCAGATTCTTTGCCCCATTTTCTTAGTTTTCGGTTGATCATTGTATAGGCATTAAAGGCCTCACACTCTTTTCTTTGGGTGGAAAATCTTGTAGCATCTTTTTTATTTTTTTTTATTTTAATTATTTTAATTATAAGAGAAAAGAAAAACTATTTTTCAATTTTTTTATTTTTTAATAATAATAAAAAAAGTAATGATCCAAATAAGATGGAAGTAAATAAAACTTAGAAAGATATTATGTATTCAAAACATTGTAATTAAGTATCACCTAACACAATTATTAGTCATTGATTAAGTAACAAAAATAAAAATTTTATAGATAAAATTAGATATCAAAAGTTATCCTCATTTGTTTTACATTTAAATTAAATTGAAAGTAAAGAAATTGATTCGATTTTGTTCATGAAAAATTTTTTTCCTATTTTTTTAATTATATAGAGAGTGCAGATCGATGTAAAATGCAATGGGTATTAAAATAAAGTAAGAATGTGGGGCATAAAGACCCCAAAAGATAAAGGTTATGGGTGCATGGATCCAGAAATTTAATGAAATTGGGTACGTGGACCTGAAAATTTAAAGACAATGGATACGTGGATCCGAAAATTGAAGACAATGGGTTTGAGGATCTGGAAACTAAAGACGATACGTACTGGGACCCGGAAACTTAAAACAATGGGTGCGGGGATCTTGAAACTAAAGACGGTGGGAAAGGGGACTCGAAAACTTAAAAACGATAAGTGCGGGGACCCTGAAAATAAAGACGGCGGCATAGGGATCCGAAAACTAAAGACGATGGTACGACGGGATCCGAAAACTTAAAGACGATGGGCGGGGGGACCCGAAACTTAAAAACGATGGGCGCAAGAACCTTGAAACTAAAGACGACGAGTACAGGGACCTAGAAGTTAAAGGCAATGGGTATTAGGACTCAAAAATTAAAGGCAATGGGTTCAAAGACCCAGAAACTAAAGATGGTGGGTACGAGGACCTGGAAATTAAAAACGATGGGAGCGGGGACCTTGAAACTAAAGACGGTGGGTACTGGACCTGGAAGCTAAAGACGATGGGTACGGGGACCCGAAAACTTAAAGACGTTGGGTACGGGGACCCGAAAACTTAGACGATGGGCGCGGGGACCCTGAAACTAAAGACGACGGGTACGATAACTCAAAAACTAAAGACAATGGGTACGAGAACCCAAAAATTAAAGGCAATGAATTCGAGAACCCGGAAACTAAAGATGATGGGTACGAGGACCCAGAAATTAAAAACAATGGGCGCGAGGACCTTGAAACTAAAGACGGCGGGTATGGGAACCCGGAAACTAAAGACGAAGGGTACGGAGACCCGAAAACTTAAAGACAATGGGAACGGGGACCCATAAACTTAAAGACGATGGGCGCGGGGACTTTGAAACCAAAGACGGCGGGTATGAGGACCTGAAAGTTAAAGACGATGGGTACAGGGACCCGAAAACTTAAAGATGATGGGTACGAAGACCCAAAAACTTAAAGATGATAGGCGCAGGAACCCTGAAACTAAAGATGACGGGTACTGTAACACCCTAATGAGGATGTCACATTTTCGATGCAATAAAATAAAACTTTACCCAAGTTATAAAACATTTGGTACATAAATAATATGAGTTGTAAAATTTTTCCTTTTATACATAATAACATTAAATAAAACAAAACGAAACATAAAGTAAAACAAACTATTATCACACACCATAATAATACATATGATTTTGTCTTAAGTATACAAATAATTTACAATTACAAATATTTAATAGAAACAAGAAAAGTCAAAGATAACATTAAAACATAAACATGCCCAAGTGTACATCACATTTCTAACCCTCATCATCCTCGATGGATCATCGATGACGTAAATCCTGATGTCTCGCAGCTCTACTGGACAAGAGTCCGTACTGTTGACACACTACTGATCTCACTAGACGCATGAAAAAGTCCTCCCCAGCAGCGCCTAAGAGTCAAAGGCATCTCAAGATGTAAATACAGAATAGTAGTAAAAATAGGCTCTCCATCAAACTCTCTACGCAGGGACACAGTCAGACGCCCCACATAGACTATTGATCCTCTATCTTCACGCAATCGCAGCCAGACCTCCGTGAAACTCAAGTCTCACAAAACCAAAGAATCCGGGCAAAGCCATAACCAAAAGATCAATCCAAAAGATATGGGTGATCTAACGGCTCGCCTTCCTCGAATTGATCGCTCGGCTGCTGCTCCTCAGGGTACTGAATATCTAGAGGCTGTTTCTCTTCCTCTTCGTCTTCCTCAAACTCTTTACAAAATATAAATTATAATACATAGAAATACATACAAAGAGGTGAGCCAATCTACATCATTACCAGTATGGCAGTAAAGAAAACGACAATACATACAGATATCACAATTAATTCAAAAATCTATATCATCACATCATGCACAATATCTCACATTAACACATCAAACATAATATAAAATAATCACAAATAATCACATTATAATCTTGACCACAAATGTAAATGTACACCGACTCATTCCTACTCCATAGAACTAAACCCAGACATCAGAGAGAATGATCAGGAAAAACCTATCCGTACCTCAGGCTGTCCAACCAACTATTTCACTGTCAAATGTCGTGTCAATAGCCCACAGTCAAAACATCATGGTAAGTAGTACATAGTCAAAATGTCATGCACTACAGACATTGTACTAGACAGTCTTCACAATATCTTGATTAAGAATAGTGTTAGTCTAGATCATGAGTGTGTTGCTCGTTACCACGGCCTAGAGAAACTGCCAACTGTGCACATGTGGAATCCTCCGCACACTAATGCCTCCAAGTTCAGTCAATGAACCACACTACGTCTATCACACCCACAACACAGTGTCATTTATCTCATCAGCCAGTCGCCAATTTTCAACTAAATTGACACATCTCTCAATGTATGAACATGAACAAAAAGTACTCAAATGCCTTCATTATCATCATAATTACACAAATACCCTCAATATCAGCATAAACCAAATATAGTATGTCTCCACTTGAGAGTACTATTTCTCAACATGTCTGGGTTCACCACTTTGGCCCGACAGTAAAACTCTCTGTTCCTTTTAGTCGCGTTAAGATTTTATCGCATTTTCACAATCGCGTTACCTTTTTCAAACGTTTTCAAATCGCATAAATATTTTTCGACGTTTTAAATATCGCGTAATGTTTTTAAATCATTTTCTTAATCATGTAAGATTTTTAAATCGTTTTCTCAATCGCGTAAGATTTTTAAATCGTTTTCTCAATCGCGTAAGATTTTTAAATTGTTTTCTCAATCGCATAAAATTTTTAAATCGTTTTCTCAATCGCGTAACTTAAAAATCTTTATTTTAAATACGCGTAAGCTACTTCTAGTATTTTTCAATTACGTATGATATTTTCTTTATGTTCTAATTATACTTTGAAACTTTTGCCATTATTTGTTCACTTTTAATTAATTTTAACAGCATTTTGTATAGAAAATTCATTAAATGATATTTTCTATGTATTTCTTTAAAAATTACCTTGCTTTACTCATAACTATTATTTATACTTTGAAACTCATTAACGTGCTTCAAAACCCCAAGGTGAGCTTCTACGTTAACATTTTTCAAGTGTTCACTTTTATTCTTATTTATAATTAATTCATCTAATTTAGGTTTTCTAAAACTAAATTCATTTATTTCGTTCTCCAAAAATTTATTGAAATTGAATTCTCTTTAAGTTAATTACTTAATCAACATTAGAAAATAATTTTGGAAATCAAATATATAAAATGTGGCATTTTGGCCGAATTCAACAAAATCTTTACAAACAATCTTTAAATCATTTTTCATCTTCTAAATCAATTTCAAATTCATTTTTTTACCTAAGTTCATTAAGTCATTGTTTTAGAAAATGGTTGAGAACATTTTAGTTCTCTTTTTCTTGGAGAAGTCGTGAGCTTCCTTGTGCTCTTTGGAACACTCATGCAATCACTCACATATTATTCACATCCTACAATAATTACTATAGATATATAAACACATACAATATATTTTAAAGCCATAAACATGCATGCACACATAATCAATCACAAAATAGGAAAGACAATAAACAACCAAGTGAATGAATCCTTATGGATTCTTCACCACAAATACATCCATCTTCTCACCACCACACAAGGTTGATGAGATTCAATCTCTCTCTTACCTTAAGGGAAAACAAACTCCTTCTAACTCCTCCTAGTAATTTCGTGTGACCTCCAAAGAATCCTTAACAAACTCAAATAAATTTTAAAGAGTTATAACTATAGAAGAAAAATATAAACCATGGATCAATCATGGCTTAGAACATAAGAAATCAAGTTAGAAATAAGAAATAAAGATTTTCACCTTGTAGGAAAAATCTTCAAAGTGATTTTCCAAGCTTAAGATGAATTTTTTTGAAAGAACTCTCAACTAGAGATGTTCTTAGAATGATGTTTAGATTTGAGAAATAAGGTTAGGTGAAATTTTAGAAGAGTAGAGGTGTTGGTTTAGGGTGTTGGCCGAATGGCTCTCAAGGAGTAACAATGGAGTTTTTCTTGGTTGTTTTTGTTTTTGGAGAAGGTTGAAGATGAAATGAACATAACAAAATGCTATCTCACCCTTCATAGAACACTTGGCCGTGGAGCTCCTATACAGGAGATGGCCACTTTAGTTGACTCTTAAGACTCCTTAATGACCTTAGATGTGATCAATGGATGACATTCAAGGCTCTGTCTCCAAGCTTGCTTCTCATTGGTGTAGGAAATCAAGTCATCAAGTGACTAAGCACTTCTTGATCCTTCTTGAAAAGCCTTGGCCGAATTGCTCCAAGGGAGAGCAAACTAGGTTTGTGTTCATTTATGCAATCTAGTTAGACTTACGTGCATTTAGTTAGTTTGCTTAGTTACTTGTCTAACTATCTAGTTACTTAGGATAACTAGTCTTTGTCTTGATATTATTAGAACCTTCTCTAACTAGAACTCTAAGGTGTAGCTAACTAGGTTTACTTCATTTAGTTACTACATAAGCTTCCTATATTAACTTAGTTAGGTTTAAGCTAACTTGGTTAAGCCTTCTAGTCATAAATTAACAAGTCCACCACTTTTGTGGACTAACTTCCTATTGGTTTAAAACTTCAAGCCAATATTGTTGACTAGATCTCATTGGCTTAGGATTAAATCCAGCCAGAAACGTTGACTGATTCTCTAAACGTGGGTCTCACATACTTTTCTGGGTCCATAGTCCATTTTGGAGCAGAATTCTACTATTTTTAAGATAATAGGCACGGTATAATAAAATAATATTATAATAATATAAAATATTTTTATTTCACAGTTAAATCCTAAAAATTAAAAGATCAATACACATATCACTCGAATTGGGTTTAGTAAGATCCCTCAGCTCCGAATAATTAAATCAAGATTTTTCTAGATAGAAAATTATTATTTTCTTGACTCGGAGTAAATCATACAAAACAGTCAAATACAATCACGAAACAGTTAAATTCGTTTTATAACTCACAGAAAACACAAAATAGTACATTTAATACAATATCATACTTTAACCAAAAGTTAGAGTGTTACAACTCTCCCCCACTAATAAAATTTCGTCCCCAAAATTTATCGTATCTCAGAATAGTTGAGGGTATTGCTCCCTCATTTTATCTTCCAGCTCCCAGGTAGCATCACCCGTTACATCGTTCCATATCACCTTTACTAATTCGATCATCTTCCCTTGAAGCTGCTTCACTCTCCTGTCCTTAATCTTAACAGGAAGTGTCTCATATGTCAAATTATCTTTTAGTTGTACTTCATTGGGCTGTATAACATGCGTTGGGTCGGGGATATATTTTCTCAACTGAGACACATGAAATACATTATGTAGATTAGACAGAAAAGGTGGTAAAGCTATTTGGTAGGCTACGGGACCTATCCGACGAATAATTTGGTAAGGTCCAATGAATTTAGGAGTGAGCTTTTTGGATTTAATAACCCTTCCAACACCAGTCATAGGCGTTACTTGTAAAAATACATGCTCACATTCCTCAAATTCAAGAGGTTGCCTTCGCTTATCAGCATAGCTTTTCTGTCGACTCTGAGCCATCCTCATTTTCTCCTAAATCATTTTCACTTTTTTCGTAGTCTGTTGCACAAGATCAAGCCCAATGGTCATACTTTCCCAATCTTGATACCAACACAAAGGTGTTCGGCATCGTCACCCATATAGTGCTTCCTAGGGTGCCATCCCTATACTTGAGTGAAAACTATTGTTGTAGGTGAATTCTATCAGAGACAAGAATTCATCCCAACTTCCTTATTGTTCCAACACACAAGCACACAACAAATCTTCTAATAACTGGATTGTTCTCTCCGTTTGACCATCAGTCTATGGATGATAAGCAGAACTCAAACGTAACTTAGTTCCCATGGCTTCTTGCAAACTTCGCCAGAACCTCGACGTAAACCTCAGATCTCGATCAGAAACTATACTTGCGGGTACACCATGAAGTCTAACAATTTCACTAATGTACACTTGAGTTAATCATTCCAACGAATACTTAATATTGATCGGCAAGAAGTGCGCTGACTTTGTAAGCCTATCAACTATAACCCATATAGAATCACGACCTTTCCTCGTTCTTGGCAATCCGGTAACAAAATCCATCGAGATACTATCCCATTTCCATTCTGGAATAGTCAAAGGTTGTAACATACCGACAGGTCTTCGATGTTCCACTTTTACTTTCTGACAAACAAGACAAGACGCCACACGTTCTGCCACATCTCTCTTCATCCTTGGCCACCAAAATATCCGCTTTAAATCTTGATACATCTTAGTCATTCCCAGATGCATACTCAATCTACTGGTATAAGCTTTGTCCAAAATTACTTGCTTAAGATCGGGATCATTTGGTATACAAATTCTTCCTTCAAATCTTAATACTCTATCTGATCCTTCTTCTACCGTCACCTTATGACCTTGCTTCAAAAATTCCTTTTCGTTCTGTAAAAATGGATCCTCATCCTGTTTTTCTCTGATCACATCCAGCAATTCATTCAAAATCATAACCTTAAATAGACGAATCTTGCCTAGTACCAATTCCACTGACAACCACAGATCTCTAAACTGGTTGATCAATTCCTCCCCCTTTATCATCATGGTAGAAACATTGATCACCTTTCTACTCAAGGCATCCGCTATCACATTTGCCTTTCCTGGATGGTGTTGAAGTAGAAAATCATAGTCCTTCAAGAATTCTAGCCACAGCCTCTGCCTCATGTTCAATTCTTTATGAGCAAACAAGTATTTCAAACTCTTGTGATCACTAAAGACATATTGAACATGACTCTATACAAAAAATGCCTCCACACTTTCAACGTAAAAACTACTGCGACTAGTTCTAAATCATGCATTGGATAATTCCTCTCAAGTACCTTCAATTGTCTTGAAGCATAAGCCACCATATTCCTATTCTGCATCAACACACACCCTAACCCTAGGTAAGAAGCGTCACAATACATCTCAAAGGACTTGCTAGGATCTGGAAAAATCAATACTGGTGCAGTTGTCAATCTCTTCTTCAACTCTTGCAAACTTGTCTCACATTCTTTTGTCCAAACGAAAGCTTGACTCTTCCTTGTGAGCTGTGTAAGAGGTCCAACTATCTTGGAAAAACTTTCAATAAACCTCTGATAATATCCGGCCATTCCAACACAACTCTGGATGTCCGTCATTATCTTTGGCCTTTCCCATTGTAAAATAGTCTCCACCTTCGACGGGTCTACCGCAATATCTTCTTTCGAAATCACGTGACCTAGAAATTGAACCTCTTCCAACCAAAACTCACACTTTGCCAACTTCGCATACAACTTCTTTTCTTTCAAAATCTGGAGAACTATATTGAGATGTTCAATATATTCTTTCTGATTTTGAGAGTAGATCAGAATGTCATCGATAAATACAACGATGAATCTGTCTAGATATGAATGAAAAATCCTATTCATGTAATCCATGAATATTGCAGGAGCATTCGTCACTCCGAACGACATCACTTGATACTCATAATGCCCATAATGAGTTCGGAAAGCTGTTTTAGGTATATCATCTACCTTTACACGAATTTGATGATAACTTGATAGCAAATCTATTTTTGAGAAAATAGCCGCTCCTTTCAATTGGTCCATCAAATCGTCAATCCTCGGAAATGGGTACTTATTCTTTATAGTCACCTTGTTCAACTGACGATAATCCACACAAAGACGAGAAATTTCATCCT
Source organism: Ormosia emarginata (assembly GCA_029884605.1). Classification (NCBI taxonomy): domain Eukaryota; kingdom Viridiplantae; phylum Streptophyta; class Magnoliopsida; order Fabales; family Fabaceae; genus Ormosia; species Ormosia emarginata. The sequence goes on along the minus strand of JAQQTP010000074.1, from coordinate 37,773,937 downwards.
TTTTCTTGACTAGCAACATTGGTGCTCCCACGGCGAAACACTCGGTCGCATAAACTGCTTCTCCAACAATTCCTCTAATTGCTTCTTCAACTCTCCCAATTCCAATGGCGACATTCGATATGGTGCAATCAAAATGGGACCTGCTCCAGGTACCAGATCGAAAGAAAACTCAATCTCTCTTTCCAGTGGCAAACCGGGTACATTATCAGGAAAAACTTCTAGAAATTCATTAACAACAACAATAGTGTTTATATCTTTCTCGCTCTTAACCTCTAAAGAAGATAGTAACATATAACCCTGAGCTCCATCTCTCAATAATGATTTGACTTTAACAGTAGTCAAAAATCCAGAACTTTCTTCCTTAGGAAAAACTATGGTCTTGTTTGCACATCTATTAGGATATGGTTAGAAGATAACTAATTCATTCCTAATATTACATCTATCTCAACAAGAGGTAAACAAATTAAATTGACAGGAAATACACGATCATTTATGGTGACAGGACAATTCAGACATATTTTGGATGTAGCAACAGGCTTGGCAGTTGGTGTAGAAACAATTGACTGAAAACTCAGAGAAGACACAGGCAGTTTCAACCGATCCACACAATCATATGCAATAAATAAATGTGTTGCACTCAAATCATATAGCACAGTCAAAAGATTACCTTCAATGACACCTTCCCCCTGAATAAGATCTTCAGACTAGGAAGCTTCAGCTCTAGTCATTGTATATACTCGCCCTCCAGATCGCGGCTGAGTAGCATGAATATTACTCACAGTTGGCTTCTTTTCCGGCTAAGTGCAATCCCTAGAAACATGTCCAGGTTTTCTACAATTGAAACAGATCGTTCCTCTGATCGAACAATCCCTAGATAGGTGGCCACTATTTCCACACTTAAAACATCTTGGCGTAAATTCCACATTTGGGCCAGTTTTGCTACCACTAGAACTTCCCCCAACAGATGGACGTTGAGGCTGACTTCCCAGTGGTCTCGAATAAGGTTTTTGCTGAAATCGGTTGTTGTTGTTGTTGCCTCCTCTTTGGAACCTAGTCGGTCCGAAGTTGTGATTTCTTGGATCTCTTGACAGCTCCAGCTCCTCAAGTCGTCGGCATGTATCCATCAAAGCAGGAAATTCATTCATTCTTATGGGTAGCACTCCTCATTTCAACTCTACCCTCAACCCTTCCTCAAATTTATGACATTTCCATGCCTCATCAAGTTGAATTTGAAAGTACCTTGAGAACTGCGACAAGCTCTCAAATTTGGCAGCATACTCACCAACGGTCATATTACTTTGACGTAAACCAAGAAATTCCATTTTCTTTGCATGTTGGGCACTAGTAGGAAGTACTTTTCCAGAAATACTTCGCTGAATACCTCCTAGGTGATTTCAGTCCCCTCAGCTTGTAAAAGTCGGTGGGTTCCTCTCCACCAGTTCTCGCCATCCCCTCTCAACATAAAAGTAGCATACGTCACTTTCTGATCATCAGCGCACCCCATTCCTTCAAATATCCTTTCCAAGTCTTAGATCCAAAGACTCGCCTTCTCAGGGTCAAACTTGCCTCTGACCTGCGGCGGGTTATTACGCCTAAACTCAGACAAGTTTAGAGCATCAGCAGTCGTATCTTGCTATTGGGCTACTCATTGATTTTGTTGAGTAATCACCTCCACCATTCTCTGCATAGCCTCAACAGCTGCAGTCATTGGGTCCATATTACGTTCCACATTCGCACGCGTTCTTCTTTTGCCAGACATTTCTTTCTTCAATCATAACAAAACAAAGTTAGATGTAACCTTTCGGAAATAAATCACAAAGAATCACACAACACAAGCAAAAACAAACCCAACCATAACCTCAAAAGACTCTAACTTGGGCTCTGATACCAACTAATGTAACACCCTAATGAGGATGTCACATTTTCAATGCAATAAAATAAAACTTTACCCAAGTTATAAAACATTTGGTACATAAATAATATGAGTTGTAAAATTTTTCATTTTATACATAATAACATTAAATAAAACAAAACGAAACATAAAGTAAAACAAACTATTATCACACACCATAATGTACATATGATTTTGTCTTAAGTATACAAATAATTTACAATTACAAATATTTAATAGAGTAGTAAAAAGTTGGCATAACATTAAAACATAAACATGCCCAAGTGCACATCACAAATTTCTAACCCTCCGAACGATCATCCTCAGATGGATCATCGGATGACAGAAATCCTGGATGTCTCGCAGCTCTACGGACAGGAGTCTGTGTTGTCGACACACTACTGATCTCACTAGGCGCATGAAAAAGTCCTCTCCAGTAGTGCCTAAGAGTTAAAGGCATCTCAAGATGTAAATATAAAGTAGTAGTAAAAATAGGCTCTCCATCAAACTCACTACGCAAAAACACAGTCAGACGCCCCACATAGACTACTAATCATCTATCTTCACACAGTCGCCAGGCCTCAGACCCTCCGTGAAACTCATGTCTCACAAAACCAAAGAATCCGGGCAAAGCCATGACCAAAAGATCAATCCAGATGATATGGGTGATCTAATGGCTCGCCTTCCTCGAACTGATCGCTCGGCCGCTGCTCCTCAGGGTACTAAATATCTAGAGGTTGCTCCTTTTCATCTTCCTCAAACTCTTTACAGAATATAAATTATGATACAGAGAAATACATACAAAGAGGTGAGACAATCTACATCATTAACGGCATGACAGTAAAGAAAATGACAATATATACAGATATCACAATTAATTCAAAAATCCATATCATCACATCATGCACAATATCTCACATTAACACATCAAACATAATATAAAATAATCGCAAATAATCACATTATAATGCAGACCACAAATACAAATGTACACCGACTCATTCCTATTCCATGGAGCTAAACCCAGACATAAGAGAGAATGATCCGGAAAAACCTATCCGTACCTCAGGCTGCCCAACCAACTATTACACTGTCAAACATCGTGTCAATAGCCCACAGTCAAAACATCGTGGTAAGTAGTACACAGTCAAAACGTCGTGCACCACAGGCGTTGTACTAGACAGTCTCCACAAGATCTTGATTAAAAATAGTGTTTATCGAGATCATTAGTGTGTTGCCCGTTACCACGCCTGAAGAGGAGCTACAACTGTCCACATTTGGAATCCTCCGCACACTAATGCCTCCAAGTTCAGTCAATGAACCACACTATGCCTATCACACCCACAACACGATGTAATTCATCTCGTCAGCCAGTCGCCAATTTTTAACTAAATTGACACTTCTATCAATGTATGAACATGAACCAAAAATTACTCGAATGTCCTCATTATCATCATAATTACACAAATGCCCTCAATATCAACATAAACCAAATATAGTATGTCTCCACTTGGTAGTACTATTTCTCAACATGTCTGGGTCCACCACTTTGGCCCGATAGTAAAATTCATTGTTCCTTTTAGTCGCATAAAGATTTTATCGCATTTTCACAATCGCGTTACCTTTTTCAAACGTTTTCAAATCGCATAAATATTTTTCAACGTTTTAAATATCGCGTAATATTTTTAAATCATTTTCTCAATCACGTAATATTTTTAAATCATTTTCTCAATCGCGTAAGATTTTTAAATTGTTTTCTCAATCCCATAAAATTTTTAAATTATTTTCTCAATCGCGTAACTTAAAAATCTTTATTTTAAATATGCGTAAGCTATTTCTAGTATTTTTCAACTATGTATGATATTTTCTTTATGTTCTAATTATACTTTGAAACTTTTGCCACTATTTGTTCACTTTTAATTAATTTTGACAACATTTTGTCTAGAAAATTCATTAAATGATATTTTCTACGTCTTTCTTTAAAAATTACCTTGCTTTACTCATAACTATTATTTATACTTTGGAACTCATTAACGTTCTTCAAAACCCCAAGGTGAGCTTCTATGTTAACATTTTTCAAGTGTTCACTTTAATTCTTATTTATAATTAATTCCTCTAATTTAGGTTTTCTAAAACCAAGTTCATTTATTTCGTTCTCTAAAAATTTATTGAAATTGAATTCTCTTTAAGTTAATTACTTAATCTACATTAGATAATAATTTTGGAAATCAAATATACAAAATGTGGCATTTTGGTCGAATTCAACAAAATCTTTACAAACAATCTTTAAATCATTTTTCATCTTCTAAATCAATTTCAATTTCATTATTTTACCTAAGTTCTTTAAGTCATTGTTTTAGAAAATAGTTGAGAACATTTTGGTTCTCTTTTTCTTGGTGAAGTCGTGAGCTTCCTTGTGCTCTTTGGAACACTCATGCAATCCCTCACATATTATTCACATCCTACAATAATTACTATAGATCTATAAACACATACAATATATTTTAAAGCCATAAACATGCATGCACACATAATCAATCACAAAATAGGAAAGACAATAAACAACCAAGTGAATGAATCCTTATGGATTCTTCACCACAAATACATCCATCTTCTCACCACCACACAAGGTTGATGAGATTCAATCTCCCTCTTACCTTAAGGGAAGACAAACTCCTTCTAACTCCTCCTAGTAATTTCGTGTGACCTTCAAAGAATCCCTAACAAACTCAAACAAATTTTAAAGAGTCATAACTATAGAAGAAAAATATAAACCATGGATCAATCATGGCTTAGAACCTAAGAAATCAAGTTAGAAATAAGAAACAAAGATTTTCACCTTGTAGGAAAAATCTGCAAGGTGATTTTCCACGCTTAAGATGAATTTTTTTGAAAGAACTCTCAACTAGAGATGTTCTTAGAATGATGTTTAGATTTGAGAAGTAGGGCTAGGTGAAATTTTAGAAGAGTGGAGGTGTTTGTTTAAGGTGTTGGCCGAATGGCTCTCAAGGAGTAACAATGGAGTTTTTCTTGGTTGTTTTTGTTTTTTGGAGAAGGTTGAAGATGAAATGAACATAACAAAATGCTATCTCACCCTTCATAGAGCACTTGGCCGTGGAGCTCCTTCAAAGGAGGTGGCCACTTTAGTTGACTCTTAAGACTCCTTAATGGCCTTAGATGTGATCAATGGATGACATTCAAGGCTTTGTCTCCAAGCTTGCTTCTCATTGGTGTAGGAAATCAAGTCATCAAGTGACTAGGCACTTCTTGATCCTTCTTGAAAAGCCTTGGCCGAATTGCTCCAAGGGAGAGCAAACTAGGTTTGTGTTCATTTATGCAATCTAGTTAGACTTAGGTGCATTTAGTTAGTTTGCTTAGTTACTTGTCTAACTATCTAGTTACTTAGGATAACTAGCCTTTGTCTTGATATTATTAGAACCTTCTCTAACTAGAACTCTAAGGTGTAGCTAACTAGGTTTACTTCATTTAGTTACTACATAAGCTTCCTATATTAACTTAGTTAGGTTTAAGCTAACTTGGTTAAGCCTTCTAGTCATAAATCAACAAGTCCAACCACTTTTGTGGACTAACTTCCTATTGGTTTAAAACTTCAAGCCACTATTGTTGACTAGATCTCATTGGCTTAGGATTAAATCCGGCCAGAAACGTTGACTTGTTTTCTAAACGTGGATCCCACAGACTTTTCCAGGTCCATGATCCATTTTGGAGCAGAATTCTACTATTTTTAAGACAACAAGCACTGTATAATAAAATAATATTATAATAATATAAAATATTTTTATTTCACAGTTAAATCCTAAAAATTAAAAGATCAATACACGTATCACTCGGAATTAGGTTTAGTAAGATCCCTCAACTCCGAATAATTAAATCAAGATTTTTCCTGCCAAAAAATTATTATTTTCTTGACTCGGAGTAAATCACACACAACAGTCAAATACAATCACGAAATAGTTAAATTCATTGTATAACTCATAGAAAACACAAAACAATACATTTAGGACAATATCGTACTTTAACTAAAAGTTAAGGTGTTATAACTTTCCCCCACTAATAAAATTTCGACCCTAAAATTTATCGTATGTCAAAACAGTTGAGGGTATTACTCTCTCATTTTATCTTCTAGCTCCCAGGTAGCATCACCCGTTACATCGTTCCATATCACCTTTACCAATTTGATCATCTTCCTTTGAAGCTGCTTCACTATCTTGTCCTCAATCTTAACAGAAAGTGTCTCATATGTTAAATTATCTTTCAGTTATACTTCATCAGGCTGTATAACATGCGTTGGGTCGGGAATATATTTTTTTAACTGAGACACATGAAATACATTATGTAGATTGGATAGAAAAGGTGGTAAAGCCATTTGATAGGCTACAGGACCTCTCCGACGAATAATTTGGTAAGGTCCAATGAATTTAGGAGTGAGCTTTCTGGATTTAATAACCCTTCCAACACCAGCCGTAGGCGTTACTCGCCAAAATACATGCTCATCTTCCTCAAACTCAAGAGGTCGCCTTCACTTATCAGTATAGCTTTTCGGTCGGCTTTGAGCCGTCCTTATTTTCTCCTGAATCATTTTCACCTTTTTCGTAGTCTGTTGTACAAGATCAGGCCCAATGGTCATACTTTTCCCATCCTAATACTAACACAAAGGTGTTCGGCATCGTCGCCAATATAGTGCTTCATAGGGTGCCATCCCTATACTTGAGTAAAAACTATTGTTGTAGGTGAATTCTATCAGAAACAAGAATTCATCCCAACTTCCTTGTTGTTTCAACACATAAGCACGCAACAAATCTTCGAATGACTGGATTGTTCTCTCTGTTTGACCATCAGTCTGTGGATGATAAGCAGAACTCAAACGTAACTTAGTTCCCATGGCTTCTTGTAAACTTCGCGAGAACCTCGACGTAAACCTTGGATCTCGATCAGAAACTGTACTTGTGGGTACACTATGAAGTCTAACAATTTCACTAATGTACACCTGAGTTAATCGTTCCAACGAATACTTAATATTGATCGGTAAGAAGTGCACTGACTTTGTAAGCCTATCAACTATAACCCATAGAGAATCACGACCTTTCCTCGTTCTTGGCAATCCGGTAACAAAATCCATCGAGATACTATCCCATTTCCATTCTGGAATAGTCAAAGGTTGTAACATACCGGCAGGTTTTTGATGTTCCACTTTTGCTTTCTAACAAACAAGACAAGACGCCACACGTTCTGCCACATCTCTCTTCATCCTTGGCCACCAAAACATCCGCTTTAAATCTTGATACATCTTAGTCATTCTCGGATGCATACTCAATCTACTAGTATGAGCTTCGTCCAAAATTACTTGCTTAAGATTGGGATCATTTGGTATACAAATTCTTCCTTCAAATCTTAATAATCCTTCTGATCCTTCTTCTACCGTCGCCTTATGACCTTGCTTCAAAAATTCCTTTTCGTTCTGTAAAAATGGATCCTCATCCTATTTTTCTCGGATCACATCCAACAATTCATTCAAAACCATAACCTTAAATAGACAAATCTTGCCTGGTACCAATTCCACTAATAACGATAGATCTCTAAACTGGTTGATCAATTCCTCCTCCTTTATAATCATGGTAGAAACATTGATCACCTTTCTACTCAAGGTATCCGCTACTACATTTGCCTTTCCTGGATGGTATTGAAGTTGAAAATCATAGTCCTTCAAGAATTCTAGCCACCGCCTCTGCCTCATGTTCAATTCCTTCTGATCAAACAAGTATTTCAAACTCTTGTGATCGCTAAAGACATTAAACATGACTCTATACAAAAAATGCCTTCACACTTTCAACGCAAAAACTACTGTGGCTAGTTCCAAATCATGTGTTGGATAATTCCTCTCAAGTACCTTCAATTGTCTTGAAGCATACGCCACCACATTCCTATTCTGCATCAACACACACCCTAACCCTTGGTAAGAAGCATCACAATACACCTCAAAGGACTTGCTAGGATCTGAAAAAATCAACACTGGTGCAGTCGTCAATCTCTTCTTCAACTCTTGGAAACTTGTCTCGCGTTTTTTTGTCCAAACGAAAGCTTGACTCTTTCTTGTGAGCTGTGTAAGAGGTCCAACTATCTCGGAAAAACCTTCAATAAACCTTTGATAATATTCGCCCATTCCAACAAAACTCTGGATCTCCGTCACTGTCTTTGGCCTTTTCTATTGTAAAATAGTCTCCACCTTCGACGGGTCTATCTCAATATCTTCTTTAGAAATCATGTGACCTAGAAATTGAACTTCTTCTAACCAAAACTCACACTTTGTCAACTTCACATACAGCTTCTTTTCTTTCAAAATCTGGAGAACTATACTGAGATGTTCAACATGCTCTTTCTGATTTTGAGAGTAGATCAGAATGTCATCGATAAATACAACGATGAATCTATCTAGATATGGATGAAAAATCCTATTCATGTAATCCACGAATATTGTAGGAGCATTCGTCACTCCGAATGGCATCACTTGATACTCATAATGCCCATAACGAGTTCGGAAAGTTGTTTTAGGTATATCATCTACCTTTACATGAATTTGATGATAACCTGATAGCAAATCTATTTTTGAGAAAATAGCCGCTCCTTTCAATTGGTCCATCAAATCGTCAATCCTCGGAAATGGGTACTTATTCTTTATAGTCACCTTATTCAACTAACGATAATTCACACAAAGACGAGAAATTTCATCCTTTTTCTTGACTAGCAACATTGGTGCTCCCCACGACAAAACACTCGGTTGCACAAACTGCTTCTCTAACAATTCCTTTAATTGCTTCTTCAACTCTCCCAATTCCGATGGCAACATCCGATATGGTGCAATCGAAATGGGACCTGCTCCGGGTACCAAATCGAAAGAAAACTCAATCTCTCTTTCTGGTGGCAAAGTGGGTACATCATCAGGAAAAACTTCTGGAAATTCATTAACAACAGCAATAGTGTTCATATCTTTCTCGCTCTTAACCTCTAAAGAAGATAGCAACATGTAACCCTGAGCTCTATCTCTCAACAATGATTTGACTTTAACAGTAGTAAAAAATCCAGAACTTTCTTCCTTAGGAAAAACTATGGTCTTGTTTGCACAGTCTATTAGGATATGGTTAGAAGATAACCAATTCATTCCTAATATTACATCTATCTTAACAAAAGGTAAACAAATTAAATTGACAGAAAATACACGATCATTTATGGTGACACGACAATTCAAACATATTTTGGATGTAGCAACAGGCTTGGCAGTTGGTGTAGAAACAATCAACTAAAAACTCAGAGAAGACATAGGCAGTTTCAATCGATCCATATAATCATATGCAATAAATGATTGTGTTGCACCCAAATCATATAGCATAGTCAAAAGATTACCTTCAATGACACCTTCCCCATGAATAAGATCTTTAGACTGGGAAGCTTCAGCTCTGGTCATCGTATATACTTGCCCTCCAGATCGCGGCTGAGTAGCACGAATATTACTCATAGTTGGCTTCCTTTCCGGCTGAGTGCAATCCCTAGAAACATGTCCAGGTTTTCTACAATTGAAATAGAACATTCCTCTGATCGAACAATCCCTAGATAGGTGGCCACTATTTCCACACTTAAAACATCTTGGCGTAAATTCCACATTTGGGCCAGTTTTGCTACCACTAGAACTTCCCCCAACAGATGGACGTTGAGGCTGACTTCCCAGTGGTCTCGAATAAGGTTTTTGCTGAAATCGGTTGTTGTTGTTGTTGCCTCCTCTTTGGAACCTAGTCGGTCCGAAGTTGTGATTTCTTGGATCTCTTGACAGCTCCAGCTCCTCAAGTCGTCGGCATGTATCCATCAAAGCAGGAAATTCATTCATTCTTATGGGTAGCACTCCTCATTTCAACTCTACCCTCAACCCTTCCTCAAATTTACGACATTTCCATGCCTCATCAAGTTGAATTTGAAAGTACCTTGAGAACTGCGACAAGCTCTCAAATTTGGCAGCATACTCACCAACGGTCATATTACTTTGACGTAAACCAAGAAATTCCATTTTCTTTGCATGTTGGGCACTAGTAGGAAGTACTTTTCCAGAAATACTTCGCTGAATACCTCCTAGGTGATTTCAGTCCCCTCAGCTTGTAAAAGTCGGCGGGTTCCTCTCCACTAGTTCTCACCATCCCGTCTCAACATAAAAGTAGCATACGTCACTTTCCGATCATCGGTGCACCCCATTCCTTCAAATATCCTTTCCAAGTCTTGGATCCAAAGACTCGCCTTCTATGGGTCAAACTTGCCTCTGAACTACGGCGGGTTATTACGCCTAAACTCAGACAAGTTTAGAGCATCAACAGTCGCATCTTGCTGCTGGGCTACTCATTGATTTTGTTGAGGAATCACTTCCGCCATTCGTTGCATAGCCTCAGCAGCTGCAGTCATTGGGTCCACATTACATTCCACATTCGCACGCGTTCTTCTTCCGCTAGACATTTCTTTCTTCAATCATAACAAAACAAAGTTAGATGTAACCTTTTGGAAACAAATCACAAAGAATCACACAACACAAGCAAAAACAGACCCAACCACAACCCCAAAAGACTCTAACTTGAGCTCTGATACCAACTAATGTAATACCCTTATGAGGATGTCACATTTTCAATGTAATAAAATAAAACTTTACCCAAGTTATAAAACATTTGGTGCATAAATAATATGAGTTGTGAAATTTTTCATTTTATACGTAATAACATTAAATAAAACAAAACGAAACATAAAGTAAAATAAACTATTATCACACACCATAATGTACATATGATTTTGTCTTAAGTATACAAATAATTTATAACTACAAATATTTAATAGAGTAGTAAAAAGTCAGCATAACATTAAAACATAAACATGCCCAAGTGCACATCACAAATTGCTAGCCCTCCGAAGGATCATCCTCAGATGGATCATCGGATGACAGAAATCCTGGATGTCTCGCAGCTCTACGGACAGGAGTCCGTGCTATCGACACACTACTGATCTCACTAGGCCCATGAAAAAGTCCTCCCCAGTAACGCCTAAGAGTCAAAGGCATCTCAAGATGTAAATACAAAGTAGTAGTAAAAATAGACTCTCCATCAAACTCACTATGCAGGGACATAGTCAGACTCCCCACATAGACTACTGATCCTCTATCTTCACGCAGTCGCCAGACCTCAGACCCTCTGTGAAACTCAAGTCTCACAAAACCAAAGAATTTAGGCAAAGCCATAACCAAAAGATCAATCTAGATGATATGGATCTAACGACTCGCCTTCCTTGAACTGATCGCTCGGCTGCTGCTCCTCAGGGTACTGAATATCTAGAGGTTGCTCCTCTTCCTCTTCCTTAAACTCTTTACAGAATATAAATTATAATACAGAGAAATACATATAAAGAGGTGAGATAATCTACATCATTACCAGCATGGCAGTAAAGAAAATGACAATACATACAGATATCACAATTAATTCAAAAATCCATATGATTACATCATGCACAATATCTCACATTAACATATCAAACATAATATAAAATAATCACAAATAATCACATTATAATGCAGACCACAAATGTAAATGTACACCGACTCATTCCTACTCGATGGAGCTAAACCCATACATCAGAGAAAATGATCTAGAAAAACCTATCCGTACCTCAGGCTGCCCAACCAACTATTATGCTGTCAAACGTCGTGTCAATAGCCCACAGTCAAAACATTGTGGTAAGTAGTATACAATCAAAACGTTGTGCACCACATGCATTATACTAGACAATCTCCACAAGATCTTGATTAAGAATAGTGTTTGTCGAGATCATTAGTGTGTTGCCCGTTACCACGGCCTAGAGGAGCTACCAACTGTCCACATGTGGAATCCTCCGCACACTAATGGCTCTAAGTTCAGTCAATGAACCACACTACGCCTATCACATCCACAACATGGTGTAATTCATCTTGTCAGCCAGTCGCCAATTTTCAACCAAATTGACACATCTCTTAATGTATGAACATGAACAAAAAATTACTCAAATGTCCTCATTATCATCATAATTACACAAATGCCCTCAATATCAGCATAAACCAAATATAGTATATCTCCACTTGATAGTACTATTTCTCAACATGTCTGGGTCCACCACTTTGGCCCGACAGTAAAACTCACTGTTCCTTTTAGTCGCATAAAGATTTTATCGCGTTTTCACAATTGTGTTACCTTTTTCAAAGGTTTTCAAATCGCGTAAATATTTTTCAACGTTTTAAATATTGCGTAATATTTTTAAATTATTTTCTCAATCGCACAAGATTTTTAAATCGTTTTCTCAATCACGTAAGATTTTTAAAGCATTTTCTCAATCGCGTAAGATTTTTAAATCGTTTTCTCAATTGCATAACTTAAAAATCTTTATTTTAAATACGCGTAAGCTATTTCTAGTATTTTTCAACTGCATATGATATTTTCTTTATGTTTTAATTATACTTTGAAACTTTCGCCATTATTTGTTCACTTTTAATTAATTTGGACGGCATTTTGTCTAGAAAATTCATTAAATGATATTTTCTACGTCTTTCTTTAAAAATTACCTTGCTTTACTCATAACTATTATTTATACTTTGAAACTCATTAACGTGCTTCAAAACCCCAAGGTGAGCTTCTATGTTAACATTTTTCAAGTGTTCACTTTAATTCTTATTTATAATTAATTCCTCTAATTTAGGTTTTCTAAAACTAAGTTCATTTATTTCGTTCTCCAAAAATTTATTGAAATTGATTTCTCTTTAAGTTAATTACTTAATCTACATTAGAAAATAATTTTGGAAATCAAATATACAAAATGTGGCATTTTGGCTGAATTCAACAAAATCTTTACAAACAATCTTTAAATCATTTTTCATCTTCTAAATCAATTTCAATTTCATTATTTTACCTAAGTTCATTAAGTCATTGTTTTAGAAAATGGTTGAGAACATTTTGGTTCTCTTTTTCTTAGTGAAGCCGTGAGCTTCCTTGTGCTCTTTGGAACACTCATGCAATCCCTCATATATTATTCACATCCTACAATAATTACTATAGATCTATAAACACATGCAATATATTTTAAAGCCATAAACATGCATGCACACATAATCAATCATAAAATAGGAAAGACAATAAACAACCAAGTGAATGAATCCTTATGGATTCTTCACCACAAATACATCCATCTTCTCACCACCACACAAGGTTGATGAGATTCAATCTTCCTCTTATCTTAAGGGAAGACAAACTCCTTCTAACTCCTCCTAGTAATTTCATGTGACCTCTAAAGAATTCCTAACAAACTCAAACAAATTTTAAAGAGTTATAACTATAGAAGAAAAATATAAACCATGGATCAATCATGGCTTAGAACCTAAGAAATCAAGTTAGAAATAAGAAACAAAGATTTTCACCTTGTAGGAAAAATCTTCAAAGTGATTTTCCAAGCTTAAGATGAATTTTTTTGAAAGAACTCTCAACTAGAGATGTTCTTAGAATGATGTTTAGATTTGAGAAATAGGGTTAGGTGAAATTTTAGAAGAGTGGAGGTGTTGGTTTAGGGTGTTGGCCGAATGGCTCTCAAGGAGTAACAATGGAGTTTTTCTTAGTTGTTTTTATTTGTGGAGAAGGTTGAAGATGAAATGAACATAACAAAATGCTATCTCACCCTTCATAGAGCGCTTGGCTGTGGAGCTCCTTCAAAGGAGGTGGCCACTTTAGTTGACTCTTAAGACTCCTTAATGGCCTTAGATGTGATCAATGGATGACATTCAAGGCTTTGTCTCCAAGCTTGCTTCTCATTGGTATAGGAAATCAAGTCATCAAGTGACTAAACACTTCTTGATCCTTCTTGAAAAGCCTTAGCCAAATTGCTCCAAGGGAGAGCAAACTAGGTTTGTGTTCATTTATGCAATCTAGTTAGACTTAGGTACATTTAGTTAGTTTGCTTAGTTACTTGTCTAACTATCTAGTTACTTGGGATAACTAGCCTTTGTCTTGATATTATTAGAACCTTTTCTAACTAGAACTCTAAGGTGTAGCTAATTAGGTTTACTTCATTTAGTTACTACATAAGCTTCCTATATTAACTTAGTTAGGTTTAAGCCTTCTAATCATAAATTAACAAGTCCAACCACTTTTGTGGACTAACTTCCTGTTGGTTTAAAACTTCAAGTCACTATTGTTGACTAAATCTCGTTGGCTTAGGATTAAATCTAGCCAGAAACGTTGATTGGTTCTCTAAACGTGGGTCCCACAGACTTTTTCGAGTCCATGGTCCATTTTGGAGCAGAATTCTACTGTTTTTAAGACAGTAGGCACTGTATAATAAAATGATATTATAATAATATAAAATATTTTTATTGCACAGTTAAATCTTAAAAATTAAAAGATCAATACACGTATCACTCGGAATTGGATTTAGTGAAATCCCCCAGCTCCGAATAATTAAATCAAGATTTTTTCGGCCAAAAAATTATTATTTTCTTGACTCGGAGTAAATTACACACAACAGTCAAATACAATCATGAAACAGTCAAATTCGTTTTATATCTCATAGAAAACACAAAACAATACATTTAGGACAATATCATACTTTAACCAAACGTTAGGGTGTTACAGGTACAGGAACCCGAAAACTAAAGACAATGGGTACGATGACTCGAAAATGAAAGGCAATGGGGTCGAGAACCCGGACACTAAAGACGATGGGTACGGGGACCCGAAAATTAAAAACAATGGGCATGGGGACCCTGAAACTAAAGACAGTGGGTACGGGAACCTGGAAACTAAAGACGCCAGGTATAGGGACCTGGAAACTAAAGACAATGGATACAAGGACCTGAAAACTTAAAGATGATGGGTACGAGGACCCAGAAACTTAAAGACAATGGGCGCGGGGACCCTAAAACTAAAGATGGTGGGTACGGGAACTTGAAAACTAAAGATGATGGGTACGAGGATCCGAAAGTTAAAGGCAATAAGCATAAGACATTGGAAAGAAAGGCAATAATCATAAGGCTCTGGCTTGCCGTTAAAACTTAAAAGCATTGGGTGCATGGACCCAGAAAGGAAAAGGCAATGGGCATGAGGCCCTGGTTTGATTGAAAACAACAAGTTGGACCTTCAGGTCAAGGCTAACAAATAAAAAATAATGCATCATGTAATGCATGCCTCATATGTATGAGAATATGAAAAACTTTTTTTTTCTTTTTTTTTTTTCTTTTGTTTCTTTTGTTTTTGTTTTTTTATCTCTATGACCCCTGAGGACATGATTGCATTCTTTTTCAAAGATGAACCTTCATTTGTCTTTTCAGCTAATGATTTAAATGTTAGACCGAGATGACCCTTGAGATATGCATTAGATGTGATAATGACCTGGTTATTCATCATATTCCTTTTTTTCACGACATTATTGGGAGTTCATTGTGCTTCTAATACCTTTCAAGTCATTGGCAACTCTCAATGCTTTAATAACAATATCACACATTTCACATTCCAATATATGTTTATTAGAACAAATGCATATTGAATCAAATAAGAGGCAACGATAAAAACATGATAATATTGCATTGAAATAGAAATAGTAAAAATAAGGTGATACTGTGGTTATCAAAAAATTATAGAGAGATGGTGAGGGCAAAAGTTTTTAGTTCTTCTAGTGAAACCCTTCGACGTAATCAGCGCCAATTCTCCGCATACCAGATTTTGAACACCCATTAACCCGCCTTTGAGGACTTTGACTACCCTAGTTGAGAGTATTTAGCCTACCCTAGTATGGAAACCTAGTTTGCTCTAGTGCAGAGATTTGGTCTACCCTAGCATGGAGACTTAATTACTCAGGTCTCACTTCCTTTGTCATATCAAGCACTATTGTCATTTCATTTTGGACCTTAACTCTTGTTTAAGTTGCTCTTTCACGTTTATTACCTACCAGGTCACTCTAACTTTTGTCTAGGTAGCCTTTTCAGGTTTTCCACCTAGTGAGCCATGTTTTTTCCCTTTTTTTTTTTTTTTTTTTTTTTTTTTTTTTTTTTTTTTTTTCCTTTTGTTTTTATTTTGACAGGTAGCGCTTCTACGCATAATATTTCTTAACTGCATCTAAATTTACAGGAAGTGGTAGATCTTCACCATCCATTTTTGTGAGAATCAAAAACCCTCCAGAGAAGGCCTTTTTCACGACATAAGTTCCTTCATAGTTTGGAGTCCATTTTCCACGGTGATCTCTTTGAATTGACAAGATCTTTTTGAGCACTAAGTCTCCTTCTTAGAATTGTCAAGGACACACTTTTTCGCATAAGCTCTCATCATTCTCTTCTGGTAAAGTTGGCCATGACATAGTGCAGATAATCTCTTTCCTTCAATGAGGTTCAACTAATCTAGTTGAGTTTGGACCCATTTAGCTTCTTCTAATTCTGCCTCTATCAGCACTCTCAATGATGGGATTTCCACTTCAATAGGGAGTGCTACTTCCATTCCATAAACTAAAAAGAAAGGGGTTGCCCCAGTTGAAGTACGAACAGACGTGCGATAGCCATGTAGAGCAAATGGTAGCATTTCGTGCCAATCTTTGTATGTTATAACCATATTTTGAACAATTTTCTTGATATTCTTGTTTGCTGCCTCAACTGCCCTATTTATCTTGGGGTGATAGGGTGAGGAATTATGGTGCTCAATTTTGAAACTCTCGTACATCTCCTTCATCATTTTGTTATTCAAGTTAGTTGCATGGTTGGTGATGATCTTATTTGGTAAACCATAATGACATATCAACTCTCTTTTGATGAACTTGATCACTACATTCCTAGTCATATTGGCGCAAGAAGCAACCTCAACCCATTTGGTGAAGTAGTCAATCGATACCCATTTGAGGCCTTTGGTTTAATAGGCCCTATGACATCCATCCCCACATCGAGAATGACCAAGGTGCTATTAAAATATTCAAAGGTACTGGCGACATATGAACCTTGTCAGCATATGTCTGGCATTTATGACACTTCACATAATTGAAATAATCATTCTCCATTGTCAACCAATAGTACCCAGCTCTTAGTATCATTCTTGTCATTGTATGCCCATTTGCATGAGTTCCAAAAGAACCTTCATGAACATCTATGATGATTTTCCCTGCCTCCATTGCATCAACACATCTTAGCAGTACCATGTCATGGTTCCTCTTATAAAGCACTTCCCCATTTAAACATTAGCCAACTGATTATCTTCCCGAGGAACATGATGGAATATGACTTCATTAAGTCGTTCAATCAATTCCTTGATGTAAGCATGATAAGGGATTAATTTGGCATCTCGAGTTTCCTATTCTCCCTTTAGCTGATGAATGACCAAGGCGAAGTCCCCGTATACCTCAAGAACTTTTGCCTTTGATTTTATCGCTATTTGGATTCCCATGGCACATGCTTTATACTCAGCTATGTTGTTTGTACAGTCAAAGCACAATCTAGCAGTGATTGGAATGAAATTATTTTTAGGGAAAATTAGTATGGCTCTAATTCCACGCCCTAGTGAATTAGAAGCTCTGTTGAACAACAAAGTCCATTTTCTTTTTTGGAGGATTCTTCTTCTCCAAATGAAGTCATTATATCTTCATCAGGGAATTCAAACTGCATAGACCCATAATCCTCCACAGGTTGGCTGGCCAAGAATTCTGTAAAGGCGCTGCCTTTTATTGCTTTTTGGATGACATAGACAATATCATATTCTCATAGCAAAACTTGCCAACGTACAATTCTCACAGTGAGAGCAGACTTTTCAAAGATGTATTTGATCGAATCCATTTTGGATACTAACCAAGTGGTGTAACACAACATGTAGTGCCTCAAACGATGGGCTGCCCATGCCAAGGCATAACACGTGCACTCCAATAATGAGTATTTTACCTCATAGTTGGTAAACTTCTTGCTCAAGTAATAGATGACATGTTCCTTTCTACCAGTTTCATCATACTGCCCTAGTACATAACTCATAGATTCATCTAACACAGTCAAGTACATGATGAGAGACCTTCTTGGCATTAGAGGTACCAAAACTAGGGGTTTTTGTAGGTACTACTTGATCTGCTCAAAGCCTCTTTGGCAATCTTTATTCCACTTCACTATCTGATTTTTGCGTAACAATTTGAAAAGCTATTCACATGTTGCTGTGAGCTGGGATATGAATTGAGTGATGTAATTCAGCCTCCCCAGAAATCCTCGGACTTCTTTTTTAGTGTGAGGGGCTAGCATGTCCAGGATTGCTCGAACCTTATCGGGATTAACTTCTATCCCCTTTTGGCTCACCATAAACCCAAAAGTTTGCCTGATTTGACACCAAAAGTGCATTTTGCAAGATTTAGTCTAAGTTTGAACTTCCTTAATCATTCAAAACGCTTTTGCAGATTGATTATATGATCTTCTTCTGTTTTTGGCTTCATAATCATATCATTTACATAAACTTCTATTTCTTTGTGCAACATATCATGGAATAATGCCACCATCACTCTCTGATACGTTGCCCCAACCTTTTTTAAACCGAAAGACATCACTTTATAACAGAAAGTTCCCCATAAAGTGATGAAAGTGGTCTTCTCCATGTCTTGAGGAGCCATCTTGATTTGATTATATCCAGAGAAGCCATATATGAAAGAGAAGAATGCATGTTTGGTAGTATTATCTACCAAGACATCAATGTGAGGTAATAGGAAGTTGTCTTTAGGGCTGGCCCTATTTAAGTCTCAATAGTCAACACACATTCGAACTTTCCCGTCTTTCTTTGGGACTGGCACAATGTTGGAAACCCATTATGGGTATTTTGTAAGTGCAAGAAATCGAGCATCAAACAGTCTCTTTACTTCATCTCTAATTTTTAGTGATATATTGACTTTCATTTGCCTTAGTTTTTGCTTTACAGGAGGGTATCCGGGCTTTAGTGACAATTTATGCTCAACTATGTCGGTGTCTAACCCAAGCATATCTTGGTACGACCATGCAAAGACGTCACTATAATCAAACAAGAGTTTAATTAACATGTTGCGCTCACTTTCTTTCACCAAGGTACCAATTTTGACCTCTTTCTTATCATTTTCAATCCCCAAGTTAATTACTTTAATTGGTTCCTCATAGGGTTAGATTTCTTTAGCTTCTTGTTCTAGTAATCTTATTAGCTCAGGTGAAGTTTCCCAATCATCCTCATTATCCTTATTGGCATAATTAACGGGGTGTTCAAAATTATATGAGATCTTGACACTGTCACTTTCAAGAGAGTCACTTTCAGATCTGCATTAAGTGATGTAAACACAAGAAAAATGAAATGAATAGAAGGTTATTATAATGGTGGGGTTATTATAATGGTGGGATGAAAGCTATAGGATGAGAAATTAGAAAACACAAAATGCATTTTGTTAATAACAATTATTGGAAAGGAAATATGTAAGCCCATTTTACAAAAGATCATCCCAAAGCCTTGGGCAGAGCTAAAGGATTAGCACTACATAATTACTTTGAAGGAGACTCCAAGGTTATGGAAAACTCAATGATCTCCCAATTGTCGAGTCTTGTATCTGAAGAACATGCATAAACCAGGTTTGTCTCATGATTGACGTAGTTATCATCTTCAACAATAATCACTTGGTCCACGAACACCACTCTCACGCTCCGGAAGCTTTGTCGTATGTCACAGATGGGGACCCCCTCCAATTTAGGTTCTCGATTTTCCAATTGAGCCAACATCTTCTCTTTTTTCTCTTCTATGATCCTTCTTTTGTCGGCCTTGGTGGGTTTGTATCCCAATCCAAACCGGTCTTTGTTTTCCAAAGGTTGTAAAAGTCCCGTAACACCTTGTCGTTCCTTACCCAGACCCTTTCCATGTTGATAACCTCCTTCCAGCATGACTTTACCCATCATCACAGATGCAACAGAGGGTTGTGGTTTTGGAATTAGAACTCCTTCCTTTATATAAGTGGTATTGGCAACCTCAAAGGCTTGAAAGGTGGTCTCGAGAGCCTATTCTGCAGCTTCAATATAAAGAGTGTCTAGCGGCTTGCTCACCAGCAAGTCTTCTTCACCAAAGACAATAATCATTTTGCTATCAAATATGAATTTCACTCTTTGGTGTAAGGTGGATGGCATAGCCCCAACAGAGTGAATCCATGGTCGTCCCAAGAGATAGCTGTAGGATGGTGTAATGTCCATCACTTGGAAGAGTATATTAAAAGTACAAGGACCAACTTGAACTGGTATTTCGATTTCCCCTATGACTTTTCTCCTTGTGCCATCAAATGCCCTTACTATCATAATACTCAGTTTCATATGTGATCCATCAAAAGGCAATCTGGAAAGCGTTGATTTTGGCATCACATTCAAGGAAGAGCCATTGTTTATCAGTACTCTAGCCATGATATGATCTTGACATTTTATTGAGATATGAAGGCCTTATTATATCCCCTTCCTTTAATGGGTATCTCATCATCAGTGAAAGTGATGTAATTATCTACAGTGATGTTGCTGATAATGCCATCCAACTTGTCAACCGTGATGTCATAAGTACTTTCATCAACACTTTCCTATGTGGCTCAGAGTTCATTAATAAAGATAAGAGTGATATTCTTGTAGGGGTATGGTTCAACTGATTTACCACCCTATACTCACTTTGCTTTATGAATTTTAAGAACTCACATGCTTCTTCCTCGATTACTTCTTTCTTATAACCTTCTTGCCTTGCTGTCTTTGATTCTTCCTTTCCTTTCAGGGTTTCTTCGGCAGAAGTTTCCCATACTTTGCCTTTGCCTTTCTAGGTTCTTTTTACTTCCTCCACTTGCCTTTTTTGCAAATCCTCAGGTATATAGATATGACCACTCTGAGTCATTCCATTGATCCCAGATATGTTAGAGACAATAGATGAGATTTTCATTTGATTATCCTAGGGGTCATTCACAACGATTTGCACATTATATTTCCAAGGCACAACTTCGGTATCCTTGTAAAAAAAAGGGGTTGGTACTTGAATGGTGGTTGAACTCTGGTTGAGAGAGGCTTGTGGAGATACCTCTTTAGTATAATGAATCGTCAATGGCCTTGGTATACCTGGATCTTGCATTGTATAGGTATTGGTGACCTCTTGAACTGGTGAAGGTGTAATTTCTTTGACCGTGTATATATCACCATTATCATACTGATTGTTTATTTGCACTAGGTGGCTGTCTATTAAACTCTGAAGGATTTGCTTGAATTCATCACATTCTTCAATGGAATGCCCTACCTTCTCATGGATGTTACACATCATTTCATCATCAGGGACCCTTTGGATCTCAACTTGGTTTTGTATTAATCCAAATTTGCAAAGCTCTATGAAAATAACCCTCATGGGAGTCCTTACGTCAGCTACCCGACTTATAAGGCATTGGCTAGAAGACTTTTCTATGGCATTAGCTCTAGAATCTCCATGATTGGGCAAGGAATTGCATCCTACATCAGTTCTTTCTTTGAAGTTCAACCATTTGGCATTAATCAAGTCTTGCACCTTAAACTTTAAGGCTCTATAATTTTTCATTAAGTGACTTACAGCCCCAGCATGGTAGTCACACTTAATGTTTTGGTCAAATCTTCTTGGGTATAAGGGTTCCACCGGTTTCATTGGGCAAGGGACCAACAAGGAGTTACGGATGAGTTGGGGTAGCAGCTTAGTGTAAGTCATGGGAATTGGGTCAAATTGAATAAGTTTCTTTTCTTGGTTGGTTAGTGGCCTTCTTTGGTTTGTGTTTGGGTTTTGGGTCCATGGTTGGGTTAGTTGAGATGCCATGGTAGGGAGTGTTTAGTTTAGGATGGGAGATGGTGCACGATAAGGGATCATTGGGTGATAAGATTGAGGGTATGGAGCTTGAGAGGCATTAGTAATGTATAGGTTGTAGGGTATGTAGGGAGGTTGAAAGGATGGTTGAGGGTTGATAGGTGTTTGGCTATGTTTTCCTTGGGTAAAACTTCTTTGATCGAAAGTAATAGCATAAGCTTCTCCTTCTCTTTTCTTCCCTATTGGGAGCCTCTTGGCGCTAATCGTCCCTGTTGAACTTTCAACAATCTTCTCACTTCTCATTCCTCCATCGACTCTTTCCCCAATGATGACCATGTCCGAGAAATTTGACGACACACTCTCTATCATCTTGTCACAGAAGTGTGATTAGAGAGTGTCGATGAACGTGGCCACCATTTCTTTTTCTGTTAGTAGGGGTTCTACCTGAGCAACTATTTCTCTTCATCGTTGAACATATTCCTTAAAGGTTTCAACTTCCTTCTTAACCATATTTTGCAATTGCAATCTATCTGGTGCCATATCGATGTTGTATTTATATTGCTTCAAGAAAGCATCGGCCAAGTCTTTGAAACATCGTATATGGGCATATTCAAGGTGTGTATACCAGTTAGACGCTGCCCCTGCTAAGCTGTCTTGGAAGAAATGGATCAATAACTTGTCATCATGAGCATATGAAGTCATCTTGCGGATGTACATGGTCAAATGGTTCTTTGGACAAGTGATTCCCTTATATTTATCAAAATATGGGACTTTAAACTTCAGTGGGATCACCACATTAGGGACAAGGTAGAACTCTGAGGCATCTAGAAAACCATAGCTACTTGCTCCCTCTGTAGCTCATAGTCTTTCTTCAAGAACTTCCAATTTCTCCTTAGATTGAAAGCCTTCTGCTGAAGAGTTTAGTGGAGAATTACTAGTAATCTTAAGGGGAAAAAATTGTGGCATGTAAAAAGAAGTTGAATGCTATATTGATGAGGTCCCATTAGCACCAAGGTAAGGAGGTTGGGCCAGAGTCAAGTTTTGTGGCCCTGAAGTATGTATTGCTAATGATGTGTTGCCCTCAAGAGGGTTGGTAATTTGTGGCTACACGAAACTTGAGGGAAGTCCATATGGTGGCATGAAAATAGGGAATGTTATTTGTGGTTGAGGAATCTCATTAGCATTTGGCTGATGTCCTTGTGTTTGGGTAGTGCTTGACAGGTTTGACATTGTTGTGATTGCCGATGCACTGCCCTCAGGGGTACTGGTGGCTAATGGTAGCACATAACCAAGTGGAAGGCCATATGGTGGGAATAAAGATGCATGAGTTTCTTGATTATTGGCAACATGATTTTGTGCATTTGGGTATATGGTGAGTGGCACCATGACCTCCTGAGAGGTGACGCTAGGATATTATGAAGGAATTGACGTAAAGCCAGGCAGGTGAGCAGGCATGGCCGAAGGATCATCATTCACTCTTGAAGGAGTCCCCTCTGTGTTTTTTGTTCTTTCCAAAGTTTGTACAACTTCTAAGATCTTGGTCATTTGTTCCTTCAATTGACTTACTTCATTCCTCAACTCTTCCTATGATTGCCCTAATTCATCCATGACCTCTGATTGGGAATGAGTCCTATAGGGGTGTCGTAGAGACAGTTTTTCTATATTCATTGTTTGTTATTATTATTAGGAGTATGAAAAAAAATGCAAACAAAAGTAAAATTATGCATGCAGAGACATGATCCAAAGCAGCAAGTGATCTCGAGAAACCTCATTCATTCAAAGATAAAAGCTTTGTGGTGCTAGAGATTTAGCCTTCACTACTACTCCCCAAGTCAAACTTACCCTATTTGTCTAAAGATGGAGGAGCTTTACAAAAAAAGATAGAATGAATCAGACTAACTCTTAATTTCCATTAGAACCAAGGAAAATTATATCAGTTCTCCTAAAAAAACTAATTTTGGTGGTCTTCTTCAGTGAAATTTGCCGAGGAAGTCAAGATCTTTCCTAACCTGGGTCAGAAGCTCTTGGATTTCTCCTAGTATCAACTTAGCTTCCACTTTGAGAATCTCTTTAGCCGTTTTTCTCGAATGGTTGGAGATCTCCCTCATATTGTCAATCACCACTTTGGCTCTCCGCTCCATGTCTTGGCTTGCATTAAGGTAGAAATCTTTTTCATTAGTTAAACGAATAACATCATCTTCCAATTTATTCTTCTTATTCTCCAAGAAAGCAAACCATTCAACATGGTCTTCCAACTACTAATTCAAGATTTCAACTTCAGCCTTGTACCCTTCAAGTTGGCAATCTTTCCCCTAAATGATTCCCTCGAGGACTTGACAAGTCTCTCTTAACCTCTTTATTTCAATCTCCTTAGAGACTGCTTCCTGTTCTTGACCTTGGATTCTCCCTCTTGCGGTGTTAAGTTGAGTCTTCAAGGATCTTCTTTCAGCGGCCCACTGCTGACAAATGATTTCATACTTGCTCTTTGCTTCAGCGTGGTAGTCAATAGGTTCATCAAATTGGTGCATTGGTGGCTTCGGACCCTGTACTTTAGGAGCAAGAAACCCTTTCTTTATATTCGCTTGCCAAATTGGGTTCTCTTCTGTTGTTTCATATGAGGGAAGACCGGGCTTCACACTTCTTGCATCCTTTCAATCTCCAATGACCTTTTTGATCTTGTGGATGGTTCCTTCATCACCATATAAGAATTTATATTTTGACAACCCATGAGTCAAAGGAATGAATTGCAAGGATGCCATCTGCCTTCGGACCATTGTTGGAGCATAGCTAACTATTCCCTATGGGCCAACAAGTAGAACCAAGGCTTACTCCCACATCTGTATGTGGTATATGTGAAAGGAAGCCACTTGGCTCTTTAGACTACTTCCTTCATTTCCATGAAAAAAATAATCCATTGTCTCATTGTTGGAGTTCGGGAAGGCCAATTGTCATAACCATATAATGAGAATGGGTGCTTAGGTATGACAAACTGTTTAAGATCAATTTCTGGGTGACCAAAGCATTACAAGGTTAGTAAATGACTAAGCATCCATACTGCTAGCAACGATGCACATCCCCAACATCTTCCCTTCTGATGCACTCTACAGTAATTCAAGGATCGAATTGTCTCTGCTAAGATTAGTGGGGACAGGTGTACCTTGTGCTCGATCTGCTCAAACAATTTGATCATATGTCCATCTATTTGATTCTTCACTCTTAGGAATATTACCAACCCATAAATAACTAAGGCTAGTGCTACCAAACCAAGATTTTGATCAACCTGAGCTTCAACAATCCAAAGTAGAAACTCAGAATCCAAACTACATCCTCCATCCTTCAAGTACTTATCCAATTCATTTGCATGAATTCCTATGAGTTTGGATAATATCTTTTTTGGCGTCTTCTTAGGGTCGTGTGAGTATACTTTATCCTTGGGCATATTATCATTATTAAGAAGCCTAATATACTCCTCAATTATTGGTACCAGGTCGAACTCTTGAAAAGTGAAGCATCGATATGAAGGGTTCCAAAAGCAAAGCATGACTTTTAGCATTTGGGTATCAGGATTGATGAACATAAGAGCTGCAATATCTTTGTACTTGTCACTGAACTCTTCCTATCTTATCATATTATACCACACATTATGGAGCCTCCTTATATCATTTTTCTCAAAGTCATAGTTCCCTATTAATGGTGGTAAGGGAGCATCTTCGTGGTGTAAGTTGTTTCTTTCTTTTGCTTGAACCCTTGTAGACTCTTCACTGACATCGCATACACTTTCTGCAACCTCAAACATTAAAGCAACTTTTCCCTTATCCATGTTTGAGGTTTACCGATATCTTTACAAGATTGGACCACATATGCAAATGCAAGATAAAAGAAAAACAAACAAAAAAGGGAGTTAGCACCTACATTATAAAAGACAAATAGGATTTCCTTATGTGTTAAAGGAAAATGATTGCCTAAACTTGGTACTTATCCTAAAGGAAGGGTTCTATGGACCATGGTAGCTTTAAGGGTATTTCGGTAAGTGATAACTTTGGTTTTAGACCCCTATCGGACAAAAGGTCCCCAAATTACCCTTGTTATCGCCAAAACTTTGGCTAGCAAGAGTCCTCAATCCTCACCCATGATAGGTTACAAGCGAAAGGAGTTCAATTTGAGTGAGGGGTTTTCATGTGCTTGTCCAGAGACCAAAGGTCTCTTAAAGCAACACTACTTTGCTCTCTATCTAAACCTACAAGGTACTAAGCTTGGGTATAGAGCTTGTGTGTGCAAGTGTATATGATGGAACATGAAAGCAAATCTATTTATAATGCATAAGTGCAATGCATACAACAATATGAAGCAGATAACCAAATGAAACAAAATAGACCAACATAATCAAAGAGCAAATAACATAAGATTAAAACAAGGCTTAACCCTCTGATGTCCCCAGTGGAGTCGCCAACTGTGGCAACCGTCTCGAAGGGCTTCGCAAAATTAAAAAGAAGAATAAGAGGAAAGGACCTCGAGGTATTATGAGTCACCACCAATTGATTTATCCATTAAATGGAATGGTGTAATTGTGTGAATGCTTACGTCATGGAGTTCATCAAGATTTTGATGATAACAAACTCAAGATGATGGCCCAGTACAAATGGATGCAAGACCAGATGCAAAGCTGACAAGTTTCTAGGTTTTAGGATCTTAATGTAAAAAGCTCTCTTGGTATCCCAAGTATTTTATTAAAGTGAGCTTTTCCAAAAATCAAATGGTTTTCAATCTTGGATTATGAAAATCAAGTTTATTTCTTTAAAAATCCAAGTTTTATTAAACTCAATATGTTTCATGGTCAAATGGCTTAAAAATGGATTCAAACATGTTTGTAATCTTAATCTTAAGTCTAGTAATCAGTTTATGGCTTCTTTTGGAGGCTTGTAATCAATTACAATGACTTGGTAATCGATTACATCCATGCGGGAATCAGTTTTTTTAAAGTCACAAGCCATATAATCGATTACATGAGGTTTGTAATTGATTACACTACTTCCAAAGGCTTCGTGATCGATTACGTAAGGCTTGTAATTGATTACATCTCTGCCAGAGACCATGTAATCGATTACATTAAGGTTGTAATCGATTACACATAGCCAAAAAAGCCCAGAATGTGCTTTAAGAACAATGTAATCAATTACATTGTTATTGTAATCGATTACAACATGGTTGTAAGTGCGCAAAACGTTTTTCTATAACATTTATTGCTTTCATTAAAAGCCCTAACAACTCTTTTTCATTAAAAAGGTATATATGGACCTTCTTAGGTCATCTTTTACACATAACACAGATTGAGAAACATTCTATCATTGCTTTTAATCCGAGTTTTGTCTTTCTCATCTTCTTGCTTTGTTTTTTTGAATATTTGAGATATCTTGAGAGAGTTTGCTAGTTCTTCAATTTGTAATACACACTCTTTGAGAGAGTTTCCCTTCTGTTTCATTCTTGTTTGATTGTAATGAGGGTGAGGTATCCCTCAAGAAATTTGTAAGGATGAGGTATCCTTGCTGTCGAGGCTCAAGCACGAGGGTGAGGTATCCCAAGGTGTAAATAGTGCTCAGGTTTGTAACAGTAGCAAGAACCTATTGAAGCTTGCATTGATAATGGTAAAATCTCGAGTGGTTTCTCGAGGATTGGACGTAGGTAACAAGTGGTTGGAGACTGAACTAGGATAAACTTCGGTGTTTGCTTTTCTGAACCCTTACTCCTTATATTTGTTTTAAAATATTATAATTTTGATTAAATAATTTATTATTGGCTTGCTAATTTACTAGAATCCTTCTATCTTTCTTGTTCGTTCATTTCCCTTAAAAAATAGCTTCAACGAAATTTTTGTTCTCAACGTGTTTGTAAAAAGTTTTCAAAGAATTTTTAAACTACTCAATTCACCCCCCTCTTGAGTAAAGAAGCCACTTGGATAACAAGTGGTATCAGAGCTAGGCTCTTGTGTAAAGAGCTTAGCAGCTTCAAGAGAAAATGGATTCTTCAAATGGTTTTTCTTCAGAAGGATCTTCAATAAACAGACCATTCTTCTTCAATGGGGATGGACATGCTTATTGGAAAGAACGCATGAAAATTTTCATTGAAACTATTGATCTCAACGTATGGGATACTATTAAAAATGACCCTTTTATTCCCACACGTGTTGTTGATGGTGTTAAAGTTGAAACACCTAGAAATGAATGGACTGACGATGACAAGAAAAATGTTTAGTATAATTTAAGAGCTAAGAACATCATTACCACAGCTTTGGGGTATGATGAATTTTTCAAAATATCCAACTGTAAAACTGCTCAAGAAATGTGGGACACTTTACAAGTTACTTATAAGGGTACTAGTGAAGTAAAGAGGTCGAGAATAAACATTCTTACCTGTGAACATGAACTGTTTAGAATGAACCCAGGGGAAGGCATTCAAGAAATACAAAAGAGGTTCACTTACATCGTTAATCATCTTGCTTCATTAGGTAAAACTTTTTCTAATGAGGATTTAATTAATATGGTTTTAAGATGTTTAAGTAGGATTTGGCAGCCTAAGGTGACCGTTATTTCAGAATCAAGAAATTTGGTGACCATGACTCTTGCGACTTTCTTTAGGAAACTTCAGGAGCACGAATTGGAGCTTAACATGCTTAATCAAAGTGAAGAACATGATAAGAAGAAAAAAGGAATTGCACTTAAAGCCACCTCCTCAACTTTTGACGATGATGATGAAGACGATGGAGATGACATGGAGAACTTGGAGTTAAATGAAGAAAACTTCAGTCTTCTAGTAAAGAAATTCAAAAGATTTCTTAGAAAGAAAGAAAATCAAAGAAGACCTCATTTCCCACCAAAGAAGACTCATCATAAAGGGGAAGGAAATTCGTCTGCACCTACGTGTTACGAATGCAGAAAACTAGGACACATGAAGATGGAATATCCAGTTTATTAAAAGAAGGTAGACAAATTTGAGAAAAGACCTTCCAAGGAGAAAAAGGAAAGAGAGCCTACATAGCATAGGATGATAATGACATGGATTCCACAGATAGCTCAGATAATGAGGAAGCTAATCTGTGTCTCATGGCTAGAGGAGAAGATGAAAATGAAAGCGACATAGAGATAATATCTCCTTCTTATAATGAATTACAAGATGCCTTCGAAGAATTGCATGATCAATCATTAAGGCTTACAAAATTAGTATCTTCATCTAAGAAAACAATTTCGACTTTAGAAAATCAAATTCTCAGTTTAAATAAAGAAATTGAAGATTTAAAAATTGAAAACGAGACATTAGGATTAATTGATGCTTGCACAATTTCTTCTACACATGCTTCTACATCCTCATCTTATTTTTCATGTAAATCTCTTGAAAAAGAAATTGAAAATTTAAAGAACACACTTACAAAACCCACTTTTGGTAGAGATAATTTAAATATTTTGTTTGGAAAACAAAGGGTTGTTTTTCA
Organism: Ormosia emarginata; assembly: GCA_029884605.1. Classification (NCBI taxonomy): domain Eukaryota; kingdom Viridiplantae; phylum Streptophyta; class Magnoliopsida; order Fabales; family Fabaceae; genus Ormosia; species Ormosia emarginata. The sequence goes on along the minus strand of JAQQTP010000074.1, from coordinate 37,744,719 downwards.
AAAATTCGGGATAGGATATAATCCCAAAAATCAACAAAAATTTTATAAAAATTTCTTTGTCTATTCAAGTACTTCTAGTAGTCCATTTATTAAATATTTTTATTGCGGAAAGAAAGGACATAGTGCCTCAACATTTAATGCAAGGAAAAACATTAACACTAAGGCGGGAACTAAAATGGTTTGGGTTCCCAAAGGCACAATGTCACAAACTAACTCACAAGGACCCAAGAAAATCTGGGTACCAAAAGTTAAAAATTGAATTTATGTTGTAGGTGTGCTTCAAGGCCAAAAACTCAAATTAGTATATGGACAATGGTTGCTCCAAGCGCATGACCGGAGACGACTCCAAATTATCATTTCTTGTCCCTAAGACTCACGGACATGTAACATATGAAGACAACAATAAAGAAAAAATTCTTGGAGTCGGCAAAGTCGGTAAAAATCCTAGCTCCTCTATTGATAATGTATTACTTGTTGAAGAGTTGAAACATAACTTGCTTAGTATTAGTTAATTATGTGATAAAGAAAATAAAGTAATATTTAATTCAAATTATTGCATAATTAAAGGAAAAGATGATATGCATATTAAGTTTGTTGGTCATAGAGTTAATAATATTTATATGATTAGCCTTGATGATATATCTTCAAGTGATATGAAATGCTTTCTAAGTAAAGAAGATGATTCATGGTTATAGCATAGAAGAATTGCACACATTCACATGGATCACTTAAACAAGTTAGTCTCTAAAGAGCTAGTAACTAGACTACCAAAGCTTAGATTTGAAAAAGATAAATTATGTGATGCATGTCAAAAGGGAAAACAAGTAAAGATCTCTTTTAAATCCAAAAATGTCATTTTAACTTCTAGACTTTTATAACTTTTACACATAGATCTTTTTGGTCCCTCAAGTACAATGAACTTTCATGGGAATTACTATGCATTAGTGATTGTGGGCGATTTTTCTGGGTTTCCATGGACATTATTCCTATCTCATAAAAACGATGCATTTCTGGCTTTTAAGAAACTTGCCAAAGTTATCCAAAATGAAAAAGGTTTTTGTATTACATCCATTAGAAGTGACCATGTTGATGAACTTGAAAATCTTGATTTTGAAACCTTTCGTGACGAACATGGCATTGAGCATAATTTCTCTGCCCCTAGAACTCCATAACAAAATAGAGTTGTAGAAAGAAAAAATCGATCTTTAGAAGAAATGACGAGAACTATGCTCAATGAGGCTTCTCTTCCTAAGTATTTTTGGGTGGAAGTTATGTAATGAACCGGGCTTTAATTAGGCCTATTTTAAAGAAAACTCCCTATGAATTATACAAAGGAAGAAAGCCAAATATCTCATATTTTCATATTTTTGGATGTAAATGTTTTATTTTAAATAATGGAAAAGATAACTTGGGGAAGTTTTATACTAAGTCTGATGAAGGTATATTTCTTGGCTATTCTAATCATAGTAAAGTTTTTAGAATTTATAATAAAAGAACTATGTTCATTGAAGAATTCATTCATATTGCATTTGATGAAACTAATTCGAATGGATCAAGAAAGGATCTTGTTGTTGATGATGTTGCAGAGACTTTGGCAACAACTCAACTTGGACAACAAGGAGAAAGAAGAGATGAAACAAGAAGAACGTCCAGAGGACACCCCAAGTCAAGCGGAAGTACAAGTCATGGATCTTCCCAAAGAATGGAGAACCTCAAAATACCATCCACTTGACCAAGTAATAGGTGATGTTTCTAAAGACATAAGTACTCGAAACTCAATTAGAAATGCATGCAACCATTTAGCTATCGTTTATCAAATTAAGCCTGTGAATGCTTATGTCTTGAAGCATATCAAATAAGTTTTTGATGATAACAAAGCCAAGAGAAGAAGACCAAGATCAAAAGAAAAGACCAAGATCAAAAGAAAAGTTCAAGATCAAAAGAAAAGATCAAGACCAAGAGAAGAAGACCAAGATCAAAGAGGTATATTAGATATAGGTCTTAGAACATCAATGTGAAATGCTCTCAAGGTATCTCAATTATATTCAAATGGTTTTTCAAAGATCTTATAAATCAACTTGTTTTCAAAGTTCATATTTTAAAGAAATGTTGATTTCAATCTTGGATTATGGTAAACATTTGCAAATCTTGTTTTGTCCAAGTACCCAAATGATAAAAATGGCCTAGAGACTTAATTGGGATTGAAAAATGTGTTCAAAGTGGAAAGTAATCGATTACACACTCTTGGTAATCGATTACCAGCAAGTCAGAGGACTTGTAATCGATTACAACATCCAAGTAATCGATTACCATGTTCCCAGAAATCCAAGAACACGTTCAAAGGGCCATGTAATCAATTACATCAATATTGTAATCAATTACCAGAAAGTCAGAGGGCATGTAATCGATTACACAAGTCTTGTAATCGATTACCACAAACCCGTAAAAGCCAAGAACACGTTCTAACCATCATGTAATCGATTACGGAACCACGTAATCGATTACACAAGATTCGACAAGCCCAACGGCTATATTATTTGGCTTTTAATGTTGCCCATTAAAGCCCCCAACGGCTCTTTTGTTCCAATAACTTATAAATACTCATCTTGGGGCATCATTTGTGGTTGAACAACACTTGAGAAACATCTATCAATTGCTTTAATCCGAGAATCATCATTAAATCTCCTTTGCTCTGTTTTTATATATATTGTTGAGATATTTTTGAAGAGCATTATAGGGCTTCAATTTGTATCATCTACTCTTGTGAGAATTTTCATTTTATAAACACTTTGATTCTTTGTAAAAGGGGTGAGGTATCCCTCTAGAGAAAAAGAGAGTGAGGTATCTCTCAAAGATTGTAAAGGGTGAGGTATCCCTTGTTGAAGGTGAGGCATCCTTCAAAGGTTGTAAAGAGGGTGAGGTATCCCTCTAGTGAAAAGGGTGAGGCATCCCTGGTTTGAGGCTCAAGCTCAAGGGTGAGGCATCCCAAGGAGTTGAGTGCTCTTTTGTGTAAAGGTTTTCAAGCACCCGTTCAAGCTTGAAGTTTAGTGGAAAATCTCGAGTGGTTTGCTTGAGGACTGAACGTAGGTCACAAGTGGATTGGTGGCTGAACTAGGATAAACCTTGTGTTTGTTCCTCTTAACTCTATCTCTTTACTTTGTGCTTTAATTATATACGCTTGAGTTGAGTTTGATATATTGCTTTGCTTGAATCCTTTCTATCTTGGGTTGTTTATTTATGAGTGAAGTATTCAATCTCATTTATCCATTCACCTCAATCATCTAATAGCTTCAACGAAAATTGTCAATCAAACGTTTTGCGAAAGATTTACGAAAATATTTTACATACTCAATTCACCCCCCTCTTGAGTATTGAGGCCACTTGGTAACAAAGCCTAAAGACATGAATGAAGCCTTTAACAATGAACATTAGATCTTGTCCATGCAAGAGGAACTAAACCAATTTGAAAGAAATCAAGTTTGGGAATTGGTTCCAAGGCCCAAAGATCATCCAATCATAGGCACCAAATGGGTCTTTAGGAACAAGCTTGATGAAGCAGGCCTAATAACCAAAAATAAAGCTAGGCTTGTAGCTAAATGATATAATCAAGAAGAAGGCATTGATTATGAAGAAACATATGCACCCGTAGCTAGATTAGAGGCCATTAAAATGCTTCTTGCATATGCTTGCATTATAGATTTCAAATTATATCAAATAGATGTTAAAAGTACTTTTTTAAATGGTTTTATCCAAGAAGAGGTGTTTGTTGAGCAACCTCCCGGTTTTGAAAATTATGATTTGCCCAATCATGTTTTTAAATTGAAAAATACTTTGTATGGATTGAAACAAGCTCTTAGAGCTTGGTATGAAAGATTGAACAAATTTTTTTTGGAAAAAGGTTTTTCAAGGGGAAAGGTTGACACAACCCTCTTTATTAAGAATAAAAAGCATAATATACTCCTTGTACAAATTTACATAGATGATATAATTTTTAGTGTAACTAACGAATTTCTTTGTAAAGAATTTGCCAATTTAATGCAAAGTGAGTTTGAGATGTCTATGATGTGAGAGCTCAATTTCTTCCTTGGACTTTAAATCAAGTAAACAAAGAATGGAACGTTTATTAGCCAATCCAAGTATTGCAAGGAGCTTCTGAAGAAATTTGGAATGGACAACTCAAAGCATATAGATACACCAATGAGCACCTCTTATTACTTAGACAAGGATGAGGCAGGTAATTCCGTAGAAATTACCAAGTACAGAGGTATGATTGGATCTCTACTTTATCTCACTGCTAGTAGACCAGATATTATGTTCAGTGTATGCATGTGTGCACGTTACCAAGCGAATCCTAAAGAATTGCATTTAAGTGCAGTTAAACGTATTATGAAATATCTTGTTGGCACTTCACAAGTGGGTTTGTGGTACCCTAAAGGTGCCATTTGTATTCTTATTGGTTATTCCGATTCTGATTTTTTCGGATGCAAATTGGATAGGAAAAGCACTAGTGGGACATGCTACCTGCTTGGAAGCTCTTTAGTTTCTTAGTATATCAAGAAACAAAATAGTGTGGCAGTGTCTACTGCTGAGGCTGAATATGTTGCAGCCGGAAGTTGTTGTGCTCAGATCCTTTAAATGAAGCAATAACTTCTAGATTTCGGTCTTCAGCTTGATCACATCCCCATAACATGTGACAATACAGGTGCAATCAATTTGACTAAAAACCCTATTATGCACTCTAGAACTAAGCACATTGAGATAAGACATCATTTTATAAGAAATCATGTACAAAAAAGTGATTGTGTGTTAGAATTTGTTGAAACAACTAATCAACTTGCTGATATTTTCACTAAACCTTTACCTAAATATGCCTTATTTCATATAAGAAGAGAACTTGGAATTCTTGTCAATCTTGTATTTAATTCTGCTGCATAAATCTGTTTTTGCTACATAATTCACATTTCTTCTACATAATTCGGCCTATTTTGTACAATCTTATATTATGAATCCAATACTGACTTGAGCGTCGGAGGCTCTCCTAAATTTTTTTTGTAGGTATCCCATCATGACTAAGTTCTCCAACTACTCAAAGCACCCTCTGCTCATTACTTTAGCCAAAGATCTTAAAGTTTGAAGCAAAGTATTGGTTTGATCCTTGGTATGAGATTTTGGTATTGGAAGAACAAGACTTGGACAAAATTATGGCTTATTAGATGCTTTTAATCAAGCTGGGAAAGTTATTAACAAGCTTTGAAGGTTATAGGACCTATCTTCCATTAATTGCAGTGAAAAACACAAGTTTAAAAAGCTTGTAATCGATTACAGAACCCCTATAATCAATTATGCAGGCTCTGCGAAGCAAAATATGCAAAGTTAGAACACCCGTAATCGATTACATACCCTGTATAATCGATTACAAAGGTTTTGTCAGCCTAAAGTGAAAAGTCAGAAGGCTTGTAATCAATTACATATCTTGTGTAATCGATTACATATAAACCCAGGTATGTAATCGATTACATATCTCATTGTAATCGATTACAAAGAATCCCAGGCGATGTAATCGATTACAACCCCCTTGTAATATATTACAAGGAGGTTTAAAAGGAGCCATGGATGTGCGAACAACCATTCTTATTAGAAACCTTCCATTTTCTCTCTCCATACCGCGACCCACCCTTCACCAAAACCCTTAAATCTCTTCCATTTCTTCACTAAATATCTCCATTTCACCTTCCACACACTCAAAAATCCTCTCTCCATAAAAACCCCACATCAAATCTCACCCCAAACACCTAAATCCCCACCATTGATTCTTACCCATACACGCTCTTTGTGTTCCTCTCACCCAAACACCCAACCTTCAAAAAATCCATATTCCTCTGCATTCTTCCACTCCCACACACCTACCAAACTCCATTCCTTCACGCTTAATTCCTTCATTTGCCTTATTTTGAAACCTAATGGCTGAAACCTCTCGCAAAACCAAGAAACCCATAACAGGGGCTGTTGGTGCTTCATCTTCCCAGGCTCCTCCTCCACCATTCTTGTATTGGACCTCTCTATACATTTTAGGACGTCCAAACAAGCAGAAGTTTTTTTGCCAACAGTTTCACCTCTGGAAGACTATACAGCCCAAGTATCTCACTTCTGAGTTCTGCTCCAGTGAACCTTTGCAATGCTTTCGTCTGATTAAGCAACTGGACTTAATTAAGTTTATGAGCATTAAGAGAGATATTTATCTTGATTTGGTTCGCATCTTTTATGCAAATTTAAAATTTAAGAATGCTTGTCTAGTTTTTGAAGTGAAGAAGATACCAATAGTCATAAACTCTGGACTATGGTATCAATTAACTAGGTTGACCTCTGATGGTGCTAATTTTACTAGATTGAATTAATGGGGCGATGAGTATGACTACAAGGACGCCCTGAACTCTTTGTTGATAATAGGTTTTCACCCCGGTACACGAGTTTTGGCTACTGGGCTAACTATGGAAAATAGGGTACTACACTACCTTGTGGCTCGAGGTTTGATTGTCAGAAGAGGCAAGTATTCTCAGGTTCTTAAGGACGATGTCCTAGCTCTATAGGCGTTGAACACCGGACGCTCCATGAAATGGGCTTATTACGTCATTTAGCACATGCTACGAGCAAAGAATGATCCCCATCCTCTGCCCTATGCCATGCTTATCACTACGATATTTGAGCACTTTCGCATTCCTTTGTCTAGAGAGGCAAATGATGAGACTTTTGATAGGCAGAAGTGCATCAGTGTACACACTCTAACGAAGCTACAGCTGTGAAAGATTGATGATCGTTGGTACTACCTCCATCATGGCATGGATGGTCACATGCCTCGCGGTGCTGATGAGGATATTGAGGATGATGCACCTCCAACTACTCCACCTCCACCATCTATGGATCTTTTGCTTCAGAAGCTCCGCAGCATCCGCACTCACATCAATGATCAGTTCTGTGAGCTACGCACCTCTATTCATAGACTTGAGGATCGCGTCACTCACACAGATGAGGAGGTTGCCATCATTTAAGCTCTACTAGAGCGTGCTCCGAGCTCTCAGTCTAGGCCTGCTAATCCTCCTGCTATGCCTTCTTCTCCGTTATCAGCTACTGACCCTTCCCATGCTACAGCCAGTGTCCTTGATGATAATGAGGAGCTTCTCGAGTCCGAGGATGATCTTGCCACTGGTGACAATGACGTTGATCTTGCTGATGTGATTGCTAACAGTGACAGTGACAGCAAGGAGATTGAGTGATGCTGGGAGTCTTAGTCATGATGTTTATTTTGTTGCCATCTGACCCAGTACCATTTATTTATTTACTATCTTGTATATAACTCTGTTTATTCTGGTGTTTCTGCTGCTTATATTCTCTGATAAACTTACTTACTGTTCTATTGCCTGGATTATTGAGCATACTGGTTGCTTATATTCTCTGTTGTTTATTCTGGTGATTATAGCTTTTTTTATTGCCTTTCTGAGTATATTGCTTGAACTTTGCCTATTTTTTTCTTTTCTGCTATTCTGTTAGCTGTTTGATGATCCTGGACATACCATTTTGCTGCTAAAACTCTGCCGAAATTTTGTTTGAATGCTTACGTCTCTTAACCCTTATATCGTAGCTTTTTGATAATGTCAAAAGGGGAAGAGATTGCATAAGTCAGGGGGAGAACGAGAATATGCATGAACTCAGGGGGAGAGTGATGTTTTAATATCTAATATATTATATTTGCACGTATTACTCCTTTTTCTCTATGTAAGTTTGTCATCATCAAAAAGGGAGAGAATATGAATGCTTACGTCATGGAGTTCGTCAAGATTTTGATGATAACAAACTCAAGATGATGGCCAAGTACAAATGGATGTAAGACCAGATGCAAAGCTGACAAGTTTCTAGGTTTTAGGATCTTAATGTAAGAAGCTCTCTTGGTATCTCAAGTATTTTATTAAAATGAGCTTTTTAAAAAATCAAATGGTTTTCAATCTTGGATTATGAAAATCAAGTTTATTTCTTTAAAAATCCATGTTTTATTAAACTCAATATATTTCATGGTCAAATTAAAAATGGATTCAAGCATGTTTGTAATCGTAATCTTAAGTCTAGTAATCAGTTTATGGCTTCTTTTAGAGGCTTGTAATCGATTACAATGGCTTGGAAATCGATTACATCTATGCGGGAATCAATTTTTCTAAAGTCAGAAGCCATGTAATCGATTATATGAGGTTTGTAATCGATTACACTACTTCCAGAGGCTTCATAATTGATTACGTAAGGCTTGTAATCGATTACATCTCTAACAGAGACCATGTAATCAATTACATTAAGATTGTAATTGATTACACACAACCTAGAAAGTCCAGAATGCGTTTTAAGAACAATGTAATCGATTACATTATTATTATAATCGATTACAATAAGGCTGTAAGTGCGCAAAACATTTTTCTATAGAATTTATTGCTTTCATTAAAAGCCCTAACAACTCTTTTTCATTAAAAAGGTATATATGGACCTTCTTAGGTCATCTTTTACACATAACACAGATTGAGAAACATTCTATCATTGCTTTTAATCCGAGTTTCGTCTTTCTCATCTTCTTGCTCTGTTTTTTTCGAATATTTGAGATATCTTGAGAGAGCTTGCTAGTTCTTCAATTTGTAATACACACTCTTTGAGAGAGTTTCCCTTCTGTTTCATTCCTGTTTGATTATAACAAGGGTGAGGTATCCCTCAAGAAATTTGTAAGGGTGAGGTATCTCTGCTGTTGAGGCTCAAGCACGAGGGTGAGGTATACCAAGGTGTAAATAGTACTCAGGTTTGTAACAGTAACAAGAAAATGTTGAAGCTTGCATTGATAATGGTAAAATCTCGAGTGGTTTCTCGAGGATTAGACATAGGGAGGCCGAATCAGGATAAACTCCAGTGTTTGCTTTTTCTGAACCCTTACTCCTTATATTTGCTTTAAAATATTATAATTTTGATTAAATAATTTATTATTGGCTTGCTAATTTACTAGAATCCTTCTATCTTCTTGGTTCATTCATTTCCCTTAAAAAACAACTTCAACGAAATTTTTGTTCTTAACGTGTTTGTAAAAAGTTTTCAAAGAATTTTTAAACTATTCAATTCACCCCCTTCTTGAGTAAAGAAGCCACTTGGGTAAAAAATTAGACACCTAAAAGATGGTCTACGTTTTATAGTTCAAGGTTCGGGGGTTGATTATGGGTAGGGAAGGTATTAGCACCCTATACTATCTGTTCTAAGAACTGTTACCTATTTAATCTAGTGTTATTCGCAAAATAATTAAATTGGACCTATATCATTAAAAAGAAAAGAATTATTTGTGCTTTTATTTTGACATGTCTCATTTTGTCGAGCATAATATCAAGAATGATAAATAACTAAGATATGAAATGAGTGACTAAATAGTCATTATTTTGGAACAAATTTTAAGCTTGCAACATATTACATGAAAGTGGTGAATAGAAATTGTGTTAATTTTGCAAGGAAAATTAATTTTCAAAATTATTTATTTTTTATGAGAGATTTTGAATAAAATGATTTAAAAGGAATTTTACAAAGAAAAATTTTATTTTTGAAAGTTACAAAAAAGATTTTTGAATTCACCATAATCATAATGTTAAGACTATATGAAATTGTTCGCTTTTATTTGAAGATTTATTTTTACAAAAATGTTGTATTTTAGTTTGTGAAAATATTGTAATTTTAATGTGGGGATTAGATTTCAGCAGCGCTCCTAACAAGATCCAATATAAAGCCTCAAGCGTATTGGGAAGAGTGTATTTGATCGGCGCTCCGATCCACTCCCAATTTTTCCATCGTCGACTAATTTTAAATTGCTTGATTAATACATTAATGCAAAAATGAGTGTGTTAAATTAAAACGCAATTACAAAATATAATGATATTATTACAAGAAAATATGAAATAAGATTATTTTGTTGAAAATTATTATAATCTCGCCAGCGCTCCGGGAAAAATCATAAAATTTCTCATCATCTCAAGAAAGTCAAGATATCGCCACTATTGTAGTTAATCTTAATTATTCCATCGTATAAATCTTATCTCATATTCGAAATTTCTTTAACGCAAACATAGATGATGACAAGGAGAATATAATAAACATATCAAATTCAAATCATCAATGAAAAATAAACCACTATCACTCTTTTACTTATATTTTTATTATTTCTATTCCTTTTTTTATTTTTTTGAAATTTTATCATTTTTTCTATTTTGACTAACAGACTCAACCTATCAAGCGAAAAAATCTATCCAAGCCCACTAACTTACGGTCCTCACCAAAACAAAAGGTCACCAGTCACTTAAAATTGCTTGGTCTTGGGTTATTTGCTTGGCCTAATTTATCTCCAGAACCATGGTTGTCGCTGGATTTTTTTCATGTCTATTTTTTGTTTGTGACTTAAGGTTAAAAAAGTCAAGCAACACCCTTCAGCCATCCAAAAAAAGGGGAGAAAAGAAATGAGAGGCAAAAAGGGAAGCAGATAAAGCTAAGCCTCATACCCCTTAGTCACGACGTGCACGACGGCCTGGCCACAAGTGGAGATCACCGATGCTATGATAGGGACGGCGGTAGTTCAGGTTTGTGGCGAGATTGATTGGCGATGTTGGGTGTCGGAGCTCCAGCGGGACGCGGTGGGTCGTGCATGGAGATCTGGTAAGGCGCGGGGGATTGCACGTGGAGAACGGCAGACCTGCAGGTCGTGGTGGCTAGACGGCGCTGTGGGTCTGCGTGGAGGAGGCACGACTGCTCTGGATATGGTGCGACGGCCGCACTGGGTTGTGCATGGGGATCGAGGCGCGATGTGGGTCGTTTGGGCTGCTGGTTCGTGTGCAGGGGGCAGAGCTGGGGCGCTACTTGTAACGCCCGAATGAGGATGTCACATTTCGGAATAATTAAAATAGACATTACCCAAGTTATAAATCATTTCTTAATATATAATAATATAAGTTGTAAAAACTTTCTTTTTGAACTTTATATTATAAAATAAAATAAACAAAACATGAAATAAAACAAACAAATAAATACACACCATAATTATACATATGATTTTGTTTTTAATAGGTACAAATAATTTACACACTACAAACTATTTAATAAAATCGTAAACTGTTTGGTTTAAAGCAAACCATAAACTAGCCCAAGTATAACATTAAAAGTTCGGATCCTCCGAAAGATCCTCCTCTGGGAGATCATCGGAAGACAGAAAACTTCGATAAAACCATACTGAGTCGCAATCAATCCAAATGATATAGATGATCTCGAGGCTCGCCCTCCTCAAACTGCTCGTTCGGTTGCTCCTCCTCCTCCGGGTACAAACAATCTAGAGGTTGCTCTTCTACCACTTCCTCTTCCTCAAAATCTTTACGGAACATAAAAATAATACAAAAATTGCATATAAAGAGGAGAGATAATCTACATCATTATCAGCATAGCAGTAAAGAAAATGACAAAACATACAGATATAATAATTAAAACAACAAATCATATTATCACAGCATACAAAATATCTCAAACCAAATATAAATGTCATATAACGATGCAGACCCCAAATGCAAATGTACACAGACTCATCCCTACTCCATGGAGCTAAACACAATAACATCAAAGAGAATGACCCAGAAGAACTATCAGTACCTCAGGCTGCCCCAACCAACTATTACACAGTCAAACGTCATATAAATAGTATACAGTCAAATCGTCGTGTAGTTTGTGCACAGTCAAAACATCGTGCACAATAGGCATTGTACCAGACAGTCTTCACAAGATCTTGATCAAGAATAGTGCTTGTCGAGATCATTAGTGTGTTACCCGTTACCACGGCTCAGAGGAGCTACCAACTGTCCATATGTGGAATTCTCCGCACACTAACGCTTCCAAATTCACTCAATGAACCACACTACACTTATCACACCCCCAACACAGTGTAATTCATCTCGTTAACTAATCGCTAATTCCAACCAAATTGACACATCTCTTAATGCGTGTATATGAACCATAATTACACAAATACCCTCTTTATCGATATTTCCAAATATAATGAGTCATAATTACAAAAATACCCTCATTATTAATATTTTCCAATATAATAAACCATAATTACATAATTACCCTTATTATCAATATAATGAGTCATAATTACATAATTACCCTCATTATCAATATTTTCAAATACAGTATGTTTCCACTTCACAATACTATTTCTCAACATATCCGGGTCTACCACTTTGGGCCGACAGTAAAATTACTATTCTTCTCAGTCGCGTAAATATTTTATCTCGTTTTCATAATTGTGTCATCTTTTTCAAACGTTTTAATTCGCGTAAATATTTCCTGACGTTTTTAAATTCGCGTAGTGTTTTTAAATCATTTTCTCAATCGCGTAGTTTAAAAATTATTATTTTAAATACGCGTAAGGTATTTTTATTTTTTAACTACGTAAAATATTTTTTACGTTCTAAATTATATTTTGAGTTTTTCTCCATTATATATTTATTTTCTAAATTTATTTACAACATTTCCTTCTAGAAAATTTATTAAGTAATATTTTCTATGTTTTTCTCTTAAAAATTTCCTTTCTTGATCATTACCAATATTTACATCTCAAAACTTGCTAACGCGCTTCAAAACCCAAAAAGTGAGCTATACGTTAGTATTTTTCAAGTGTTCATTATATTTCTCATTCATACTTAATTTTTCTAATTAAGTTTCTAAAATAACTTCATTTATTTTATTCTCTAAAATCCATTAAAATTGAGTTCTCTTTAATTTAATTACATAGTCTACACTTAGCAAAATAATTTTAGATCAAAGGTATCACAAAGGCATGTTGGCCGAAATTTACTATATCCTCCATAAATCATCTTTAATTTATTTTCCACTATCTAAGTCCTTGTAAAAATCATTCATCCAATTAAATTAATTCATCCTTACCTTAGAAAAATATTTGAGAACATTTTGGTCCTCTTTGAAATGATGAAGTCGTGAGCTTCTTTGTATTCTTTGGAACACTAATGCAAATTCTCAACATGTTATTCACATCCTACAATAATTATCATACATCTATAAACACAAACAAAATATATCAAAGCTATAGACATGCTTGCAAACAAAATCAATCACAAATAGAAACAACTTTAAAACAACCAAGTGCATGAATCCTTATGGATTCTTCACCATAAACACATTCATTTTTTCACCACCATACATGGTTGATGAGATTAAATCTCCTTCTTACCTATAAGGAAGACAAAACCTTCTTGGATTTCCTCCTATGGATTTCGTATTAGCTCCAAAAAAACCTTAACAAACTTAAACAAATTATAAAGTCATAAACTATGGTTAAAAATGATAAACCATGCATCAATCATGGCTTAAAACTTCAAGAATCAAGTTAGAAATAAGAAACAAGGATTTTTATCTTGCAGGAAATAAATTTCAAGGTTGGTTTCCAAGCTTCAAATGGATGATTTTGAAGAAACTCTCAAGATGAAAGATGTTTATAATGATGTTTAGGTTTAGGAAATGGTGTTGGATGAAATTTTAGATGAGTAGAAGTATGGAGTTGTGATGGTGGCCGAATTTCTCCAAAAGAAAAGCTATGGAGTTTTCTTTGTGTTCTTGAAGAGAAAGAAAGAAGAAAATAGGTTAAGTGTGATAGAAATGTTGATGATTAAGTGAAAATTGGTCCCCCCCCTAATGCATGGCCGTGAAGTTCACCTAAAGGAGGTGGCCACTTTAGTTGACATTCAAGAGCTCCTAATGGCCTTTGATGAGTTCAAGGGTGGAGCTTCATGGCTTTATCTCCAAGTTGCTTCCTATTGGCTAGGAGAGACAAGTCACCTTGTTCTTGAACCTTCTTGAAGAGCTTGGCCTTAATTGTACCTAGGAAGAACTAATCAAATCTTAATTCATTTTAGTCTCCTAATTATGCTTAAGCCATTCTAGTTAGGTTTAGGTAAATTTAGTTAGTTTTCTATGTTATTTAGTTAATCATCTAGCTACGTAGAATCACTAATCACCTTCTTGATTATGCTGTAACATTCTCTAACTAAAATTTTAATAAATGACTAACTGGGTTTAATCCATTTGATTACTACTTAAACACTTTAGATTAACTTAATTAAGTTTTAAACTAACTAATCTATTAAGTCCAACCATTTTTGTGGACTTTCCTCCTATTGGTTTAAAAATAATTCAAGCCATTAACGTTGATTGATTTTCCAAATATGGGTCCCACAAACCAAATATAGGTCCCATAGACTTTTTCCGGGTCCATGGTCCATTTTGGTAGTACTGACTAATAAAATAATAATATAAAATATTTTTTATTTTATCGTTAAATTCTAAAAATTAAAAGATTGATACACGTATTATTCAGAATTGGGTTTAGTAAGATCCCCCAGCTCCAAATAATTAAACAAAGATTTTTTCCGGGCCTGAAAATTATTATTTTCTTGACTCGGAGTAAATCACATAAAACAATCAAATACAGTCACTAAACAGTCAAATTAATTTTATAATACATAGAAAATAGAAAATAGTACATTTAGGACAAAATCATAATTTAGTCAAAAGTTGGGGTGTTACAACTCTCCCCCACTAATAAAATTTCATCCCCGAAATTTATCGTACCTTAGAAAAGTTGAAGATATTGCTCCCTCATTTTGTCTTCTAGCTCCCATGTAGCATCTCCCGTTACCTCGTTCCATACTACCTTTACTAACTCAATCATTTTCCCTCGAAGCTGTTTCACTCTCCTGTCTTCAATCTTAACAGGAAGTGTCTCATACGTCAACTTATCTTTTAGTTGTACTTCATCGTGTTAAATGACATGCATTGGATCAGGAATACATTTTCTCAGTTGAGACACATGAAATACATCATGAAGATTGGATAGAAAAGGTGGTAAAGCTATTTGGTAGGCTACGGGACCTATCCGACGAATGATTTGGTAAGGTCCGATGAATTTAGGAGTGAGTTTTCTGGATTTGATAACCCTTCCGACACCAGTCATAGGAGTTACTCGCAAAAACACATGCTCACCTTCCTCAAATTCGAGAGGTCTCCTCCGCTTGTCAGCATAGCTTTTCGTCTGCTTTGAGTCGTCCTCATTTTCTTTTAAATCATTTTCACTTTTTTTGTTGTCTGTTGTATAAGATCAAGTCCAATGTGTAACATCCCTAAAATTTATAATTTTAGGATAAATAGTCGTTTTAGAATATTTGCGATTTTTGAGAATTTTCTAGAATTTTTTCGGAAACGTCGAATATTTTAATATATTCTTCATTTTACGTGCACACTAAATGGAGCCGGGAAGATGAAATATTTTCCCGAGAACCTTGATATGTGGAAACGTCGATGGTGGATCTTACTAAACTCGAGGCTAGACATGGTTTACGAAGTTTCACATTTTTTGAGAAATTTTATCTGATAAAATAATTAATCACTGTATAAATCTTATCCGCTGGACAATTAATACTGATTTCTGTCATTTGTAACAATTGTCCATTGGATAATAACATGTGTTAAAAATCCTTATCACACCATCCAAAATGTCTACCTTATGTCAAATCCATTAGCTTTATTTTCAAAATAAAGATTAAATTAATTCAAAACTCATTGTGGGAAGCTTCCAAGAAGTTTCCTCCAATCACACATTTCTCTCTCTTCCCTCTCCACTCACTCCTACGGCAGAGGCCATTTGTGAGAGCCAAATATCCATTTCTCACATTCTCACTTTTATTACTTCACTCTCACATTTCTAAACACTCTTTCTCTTCTCATTTTCTTTCTTTCTTCTTCTTCTTCTTCCTTCTCCACTGTACACTCACCTCTTGGAGACAATCTCCATGGCTTGCTAAATCAATCACATTTCTAGCTTTGTTACACCATTCCAAGACCATTCTCTTTGGTGGTCATCTTTTGGTTCTTCTTCTTCTTCCATTTTCCACCATTGAAGCTAAAGCTTGGAGCTTTAAGGTAAAGTCTTCAACTTTCTTCTAGTTTCTTCTCATTTTCGTTTTCCTTGGTCACCTAGCTGACCAAGAACCCATTTTTCCATGGTTTGAGTGGACATTGTTGAAGTCACTCACATTAGTGTTTTCTTGAAGGAGGAAAACGAAAATCAAGAGTAAAAAGGAGTAGCACCATTGTGTTGTCTTCATTTAGGTAAGAGGGAGATGATCCTCTTCAACCAATCTTGGTAGTAAGGAAATGTCTTGTATGTGTTGTTGTTGATTGAGGAATCCATGTATGGATTTCTCTCTTTGTTATGTTGTTTTTCATGATAGTGTATTTTGTTGGATTTGTATGACTTATTGATTTCTTTTACATGATTTGAAGACATATTTGAGTTGACTTGATGTTAAAAATGATATTGATTAGTTTGGTTTGTGTTAAAAATGACCTAAAGACTCTATTTTTATGCAAGTTCATGCATGGTAATCGATTACACACTATTTGTAATCGATTACCGAGCTTCGGAGTTACAAAATCATGTTTCTGGGAATCACGTAATCGATTACATCCTGTATATAATCGATTACGGGAGTTCTGTCAAGCTGGTAATCGATTACCAGAGCTGTGAAATTGATTACCAGGTCCTTAGAGTTACGAATCGTGTTTCTGGGAAGCTATGTAATCGATTACATTCAGTATGTAATCGATTACAGAGGTTCTGCCAAGCTGGTAATTGATTACCAGATTCATGTAATCAATTACCAGGACCCAAAAATGAGATTTTTGAGCTAAAAATGATGAAAACATGGTTTCTTATCCCTTGTAACTCAAACACACATCTTAAACCCCAGATTCAAGGATTTTATTTCACTTAAATGCGACAGGTTTATATATCCAAACCAATGATGGGGAAATGATTTTGAAAATGGAATTTTTGGATCCATAACATGGAAATTGTGATATGTGTGGAACAATGGACATGTATAAGTACTGATATTGAGGAATGCTCATATGCCATAGGGGCAATGCTTTTGATAAATGTATTATTAATATGATAAATGTATCATTGATATGATGTATTGACATTGAGAAATTAATACTATACTATTGTGGGTCCGTGTTTGGGACTAAAATTGTGTTGATGCTTAAATTGGCCAAATTGTGGCATGTATGAGATATATGTGATTATGGTTGGATATATATGATTGTGCATGGAGTCAACATGCATTGGACATTTGCTCAGTCAATGATTGTTAAAAGGCAAGATGAGCCTATGATTATGAATTGAGTTAACATATTGAACAATTTGCTTAGTGTATGACTGTTAAAAGGCTGGATGAGCCTATGATTATGCATTGAATCAGTATGCATTGAACAAGTTGCTCAGTCGATGACTGTTAAAAGGTTGTATGAGCCTATGAGCAGGAATTGGATAGTGTGGTCTATGATGGATCTCTGGGTGCGTCAGGGAACGGTGATCCTTCTAGTGATGATGTTATCACATTGTAAAATACCTCTGGCCGGAAAGCCAATTGCAACGCACTGACGAGGAACCGACAAACACTATTCTTTTTGTGGTCCAGTATAGACTGTATAAGGAGGCGGAGACTACCGGAACGTTCATGTTTGAAATAAGAAATCTTGGTACCAAGTGCACATGCATTGTGAGTCGGTATTGTGAGTCCGCATATCATATGACACTCTTTTATATGATGATTATACTATTGTGATATTGATGCCATGATTATCTGAGATGTTTAATTGTTTATTATCTGAGACTCCGTTGATTTCCTGGGGTACTATTAATGTTTACCTGTTACTGTTGATTCTTACTACTATGTGTTATTATCTTGCTCTTACTGTTCATTCTATTGTCACTATTGATGAATATATGTGTTGTGATTCTATATGGGCGCTCTGCGCTGTTCTGTTTCTTTACTGCCATAATTGGTAATGTAAGTAGGATGTCTCACCTCTTTCTTGTATCCTTGCATTTCTGTTATAAATGTATATATTTGATAAAAGATCGTGAGAAAGAAGATGAGGAACCACACCCTTACTGCTTAGATTGGGACGATTCATTACTCTCGATTTGGCGTCTGAACAAGATCCCTTTGGTTACACACAATTGCAACTTTTTGGGGGCATTGATGCCTGTTGTGTCGACTAGGACACCGAGTGTCACGTACATATGGGGTTGCGGCTTTGTCTGCTAGTAGTGCCTATCCCAAGGATTACTACTTTTCCCCTTTTGGGTTTTAATTCCTGCTGTATTTTATTTGACTCTGTAAGTATTATATTTTATGTTATCAATGATTTATATTAAGGATGACTAATATACATATATATGGAACGAGTTTTTATTTCAATGGTTGCGTATAAAATAATTGGGTACTGATTATATTTCATTTTGAGGCTCCTAATTTCTACTAATGCACAATAGTGATAAATTATTTTTAAATTAGTAAGCTTTGTGATTGTGACACGCCTGAATTTAGTAACTGTGGTGTGATGACGATTATGCCATGGTTATTATATCAAGGGGTGTTACACAATGGTCATACTTTCCCCATCCTGATACTAACACAAAGGTGTTTGGCATCGTCGCCCATATAGTGCTTCATAGGGTGCCATCTCTTTACTCGAATAAAAATTATTATTGTAAGTGAGTTCTGTCAAAGACAATAATTTAGCCCAACTCCTTTGTTGTTCCAACACATAAGCTCACAATAAATCCTCCAATGATTGGATAGTCCTCTCCATTTGACCATCAGTCTGTGGATGATAAGCAGAACTCAAACATAACTTAGTTCCCATAGCTTCTTACAAACTCTGCCAAAACCTTAACGTAAACCTCGGACCCTTATCAGAAACTATACTTGCGTGTACACCGTGAAGCCTAACAATTTCACTATTGTACACCTGGGTTAGTCGTTCTAATGAATACTTGATATTGATCGGCAAGAAGTGCGCTGACTTCGTAAGCCTATCAACTATAACCCATATAGAATCATGACCTTTCCTAGTTCTTGGCAATCCAGTAACAAAATCCATTGAGATACTATCCCATTTCCATCTGGAATAGTTAAAGGTTGTAACATACCAGTAGGTCTTTGATGTTTCACTTTTTCCTTCTGACAAACAAGGTAAGACGCCACACGTTCTGTAACATCTCTCTTCATTCTTGGCCACCAACACATCTGCTTTAAGTCTTGGTACATCTTAGTCATCCCTGGTTGCATACTTAAACTACTTGTATAAGCTTCGTCCAAAATTGATTGCTTAAGATCGGGATCATCAGGTATACAAATTCTTCCCTCAAGCCTTAAGACTCCATCAGATCCCTCCTTCACCGTCGCCTTATGACCTTGTTTCAAAAATTCCTTTTCATTCTGTAAAAACAGATCCTCATCCTATTTTTCTCGGATTACATCTATCAAGTCATTCAAAACCACAACCTTACTTAGATGAATCTTTCCTGGTACCAATTTCACTGACAACCATAGATCTCTAAACTGGTTAATTAATTCCTCCTCCTTTATCATCATGTTAGAAACATTGCTCACCTTTCTACTTAAGGCATCTGCCACCACATTCGCCTTTCCTGGATGGTATTGAAGCTAAAAATCATATTCCTTCAAGAATTCTAACCACCGCCTCTGCCTCATGTTCAATTCCTTCTGATCAAACAAGTATTTCAGACTCTTGTTGTAACACCCTAAAATTTCCAATATCTTAAATAGTAATTTTGACAGTTAACAGAATTTCACTGTTTAGTGATTTCTGAGCACTGTAAAATTAATTTGATTATTCCGTCAGCGTATTTGATCGTTTTGGAGTGTTTAGAAGACAAAGAGACAAGCTTTATGTCATTTTTGCACGTCTTGGTCAAGTTAGACATCATAATGGTTTACTTTTGACTCAAGGAGAATGCTTGAAGGGGGGCACGATTTTGGTGCTGCATGAAGGAGTTTGGAAGACCATAATTGCATGCTTTAGTCATTATTGTCTTCCTTGGTCTTCATTGATTCATTTTCAAGAAGGAAACTTAGAAAATTTTCTCTCCATCTCCTTTCTCCTCTAGGTTTCGGCCAAGCCCTCCAAGAGCACCTTCCATCACTCAAAAATTTCATCCAACTTGATTTTCTAAACCTAAACATCATTCTAAGAACATCTCTAGTTATGAGTTTTTCCAAAATCATTCATCTTGATCTTCAAATTCAAGCTTCAAGTTTCTATCAAAAATAAAAAATTTCATCTTTGTTCTTCAAGAGATATCATTCAGTCAAAACCCCTAAAATCACCATCCAAGCTCTTTTAATTTCATCCAACCATATATATTGAATCTACATGATATTCTAAGCAACTTTCATGTTGGAGATTTTCTCTAAATCTTCCATCTTCAAGGAGTTTTTCCAAGAGCAAAGTTCTAAGGTTTTTGAGGTGAAGTGTAAGGAAACTTCATTTCTTCTTTCTTTTTCATGATCTAAACCATGTTTGATCCATGGTTCCTCTTAATCAAGCTTGATATGTTAATTAACTTGTGTTTTGTTTTGTATTTGAGAAGCCCTTGGTGGTGAAGGACTTGGAAAAAGAAGCAAAACAAAGAGTTTTTGAGGATCTTTAAGAGGTAAGAGGGAGATCCATCTCACCAACTGTGTTGTGAAAACGTAACAAAAGCGTCACGGTATTGTAAAAATATAACAGAAACGTTTCAGAATTTCGAAAACGTAACAAAAGTGTTATGATATTGTAAAAACGTAATATAAACATTTTGGAATTGTGAAAATGTAATAGAAACGTTTTGGAATTATGAAAACGAAATAGAAATGTTGCGCAATTTTGTGAAAACACGATGAAAGTGTTTCATAACTATGAAAATGTGATAACATGATTTTGCTGTTGAAAATACAGTATAATTTGGTACAATTTATATGCATTGGAAAGAGATGCCTGTGATTGGATTTGGTGCATTATACATGCATTAGAAAAATATGCGTTGAGGCATATGATACATTGAACTAATGAAATTGAAAAGATTTGGCCCTTTGGGGTTGGACTTGCACAGATATACTCGTGCATTGTATATGGCCCTTGTGGTCGAAGAGGGAATGAGAATTGATAGTGAGGTCTATGATGGATCTTGGGGCATCGAGGCGCGGCGGTCGACCGGTGGACAAGTACCCTTGCCACTTGGCGATGCACCTTTGCCTTGATGATACCCGACAAGAACACGATTCTTTTCAACAAGCGGAAGATTGTCTTTGGGCTAAGGTGACAATTGATGAGCATTCTCCTCGAAATTGTGAAAACCTCCACGGAGTTATTTTTGAAAAAGCTGAGTTTTGTGCACATGCATAATCAACATTTTATATTGCATGATATATTAATTGAGGGATATTGGTTATGACAATTGTTTTGAATACTTGGATGATGATAATGATAATTAGAACATTATTGTAATTTTTTGTTTATGATAATTAAACTAATAAATGATTAGATGATGATAGTTGATTAATGCTGATAGCATAATTGTGATATAATCTATTTGTATGATATCTTTGCTTGTGTTATCTCTCGTCTGCGCCATGTTGGTATTGGTGTATGTGATCTCACCTCTTGTTATGTTGTTTTGTTGTGTCTCGTATTGTTAAAATTAAACAAGAGAAAGAATGAGTTGTCTTAGACATAACGGGCAATGAATACTCTGATATGGGTGACCACAATAAGGAGTGGACATTCAGGACTCGAAGGTGTACAGTGTTGACAAAGAACAGATGTAGAACAGATGTTTGATGCAACAAGATGGATACACAAATGAGAATAAGTATGTTAAGTTTTAACGTTAATGTTGTACCGTAGTGCTATTAAGTAGGACTGTCATGGGGTTTGCTACTTGTTAAAAAAAAAAGTCTGTTAGTTTTATATTTCTCTTTAAATTATGAAATATTAATTAGTGTCAATATTGTATAATGAATAGTTGAAATATGATTTTCAATATTACCTAATATTTTCAGTAAATTTATGTTTCAGTAAAGAAGAAATTTTAAAACCCACTTTTTATAACTCAAACCTTGTGTGAATTTCTTTTCAGATTATGAGTTGGGAGTCAGACATGTGATACCCTAGGGAGGGTGTTACACTTGTGATCACTAAAGACATTGAACATAGCTCCATACAGAAAATGCCTCCACACCTTCAATGCAAAAACCACTGCAGCTAGCTCCAAATCATGCGTTGGGTAATTCCTCTCATGTACTTTCAACTGTGTTGAAGTATAAGCCACCACTTTCCTATTTTGCATCAAACACATCCTAACCCTTGGTAAGAAGCGTCACAATATACCTTAAAAGACTTGCAAGGATCTGGCAAAATCAACACTGGTGCAGTCGTCAATCTTTTCTTCAACTCTTGGAAACTTGCCTCGCATTCATCTGTCCAAACGAAAGCTTGACTCTTCCTTATAAGTTGTGTAAAAGGTCCTACTATCTTAGAAAAACCTTCAATAATATCCGACCATTCCAACAAAACTCTGGATCTCCATCACTATTATTGGCCTTTCCCATTGTAAAATGGTTTCCACTTTCGATGGGTCCACCGCATTACCTTCCTTGGAAATCACGTGACCCAGAAACTGAACTTCCTCCAACCAAAATTCACACTTCTCCAACTTTGCATATAGCTTCTTTTCTTTCAAAATTTGGAGAACTATACTGAGATGTTCAGCATGCTCTTCTTGATTTTGAGAATAGATCAGAATGTCATTAATAAAAACGACGACAAATCTATCTAAGTATAGACGAAAAATCCTGTTCATATAATCCATGAATATAGCAGGAGCATTTGTCACTCCAAACGACATCACTTGATACTCATAATGCCCATAACGAGTTTGAAAAGCTGTGTTAGGTATATCCTCTACCTTGACACGAATTTGATGATAACCTGATCGCAAAACTATCTTAGAGAAAACAATCGCTCCTTTCAATTAGTCCATCAAATCGTTAATTATTGGAAGTTGATATTTATTCTTTATTGTAACATTATTCAGCTGACAATAGTCCACATAAAGACGAGAAGTTTCGTCTTTCTTCTTGACGAACAGCACTGGCGCTCCCCATGACAAAACACTAGGTCGCACCAACTGTTTCTCCAATAGTTCCTCCAATTACTTCTTCAACTCTACCAACTCCGCTGGTATCATCCGATATGGTGCAATTGAAATAGGACCTGCTTCAGGTACCAGATCGATAGAAAATTCTATCTCCCTATCGGGTGGTAAACCTGGTATCTCATCGGGAAAAACCTCGAGAAACTCATTAACGACAGGAATAGCATTCACATCTTTTTTAATTTGGACTTCCAAAGAAGACAGTAGCATGTATCCTTGAGCTCCATCCCTCAGCAATGATTTGACTTTGACGGTAGTTAAAAATCCAGAATTCTCATCCTTAGGAAAAACTATGGTTTTACTGGCACAATCTAGTAGGATATGGTTAGAAGATAACCAATCCATTCCTAATGTTACATCTATTTCAACAAGAGATAAGCAAATTAAGTTGACAGAAAATACTCGATTATTTATAGTAATGGGACAGTTCAAACATACTTTAGATGTAATAACAGGCTTGGCAGTTGGTGTAGAAATAATCAATTGGAAACCCAGAGAAGACACAGGTAATTTCAACCGATCCATACAGTCATGTGCAATAAATGAATGCGTTGCACCCAAATCATATAGTACAGTCAAAAGATTACCTTCAATGACACCTTCTCCCTAAATAACGTCTTCAGACTGAGAAGCTTCAGCTCCGGTCATAGTGTATACTCGCCCTCTAGATCGCGGCTGAGTAGCACGAACATTACTCATAGCTGGCTTCCTTTCTGGTTGATTGCAATCCCTAGAAACATGTCTAGGTTTTCTGTAGTTGAAATAGATTGTCCCCTTGATTGAACAATCTCTAGATATATGGCCGCTCTTTCCACATTTAAAACATTTTGGCATAAACGCCACATTTGGACTAGCTCTATTACCGCTAGAACTTCCCCTAATAGACGGACGTTGAGACTGACTTCCTGGTGGTCATGAATAAGGTTTACGTTAAAACCAGCTATTGTTGTTGTTACCTCTTCTTTGGAACCTAGTCGGTCCAAAGTTACGATTCCTTGGATCTCTTGATGGCTCCAACTTCTCGAGCCGTCGACATGTATCCATCAAAGCAGGAAATTCGTTCATCCTCATGGGTAGCACTCCTCGTTTCAACTCTACCCTCAGCCCTTCCTCAAACTTACGGCATTTCCACGCCTCATCAAGTTTAATTTGAAAATACCTCGAGAATTGTGACAAGCTCTCAAATTTGGCAACATACTCTCCAATAGTCATATTGCCTTAACGTAAACCAAGAAATTTCATTTCCTTGGTATGTCGGGCACTAGCAGGAAAATACTTCTCCAGAAATACCTCGCAAAATACCTCCCAAGTAATTTCAGTTCTCTCAGCTTGCAGCAATCGCCGAGTTCCTCTCCACCAGTTCTCACCATCCCCTCTCAGCATAAACGTAGCATACATCACCTTCCGATCATCGGCACACCTCATTCCTTCAAATATCCTTTCTAAATCTTGGATCCAAAAACTCGCCTTCTCAGGATCAAATTCGCCTCTAAACTGTGGTGGGTTATTACGCCTAAACTCAGATAAGTTCGAAGCGTCAGTAGTCGCATCTTGCTGTTGAGCGGCTCGTTGATTTTGTTAGTTAATCACCTTTGCCATGCGCTGCATAGCCTCAGCAGCTGTAGTCATCGAATCAACATTGCGTTCCACGTTCGCACGGGTTCTTCTGTCGCTAGACATCTTCTTCAATTAAACAAATAAGACAAAGCAAAGTCAAATGTAACCTTTCGGAAACAAATCTCATAGAATCACACAACACAAGCAAAAACAAACCTAACCACAACCCCAAAAAACTCTAACTTGGGCTCTGATACCAAGAAATGTAACACCCTAATGAGGATATCACATTTCAGAATAATTAAAATAGACATTACCCAAGTTATAAATCATTTCTTAATATATAATAATATAAGTTGTAAAAACTTTCTTTTTGAACTTTATATTATAAAATAAAATAAACAAAACATGAAATAAAACAAACCATTAAATACACACCATAATTATACATATGATTTTGTTTTTAATAGGTACAAATAATTTACACACTACAAAATATTTAATAAATCCATAAACTGTTTGGTTTAAAGCAAACCATAAACTAGCCCAAGTATAACATTAAAAGTTCGGATCCTCCGAAAGATCCTCCTATGGGAGATCATTGGAAGATAGAAAACTTCGGTAAAACCATATTGAGTCGCAATCAATCCAAATGATATGGATGATCTCGAGGCTCGCCCTCCTCAAACTACTCATTCGGTTGCTGCTCCTCCTCCAAGTACAAACAATCTAGAGGCTACTCTTCTACCACTTCCTCTTCTTCAAAATCTTTACGGAACATAAAAATAATACAAAAATTGTATATAAAGAGGTGAGACAATCTACATCATTACCAGCATAGCATTAAAGAAAACGACAAAACATACAGATATAATAATTAAAACAATAAATCATATTATCATGGCATAATATCTCAAACCAAATATAAATGTCACAACACGATGCAGACGCCAATTGTAAATGTACACAGACTCATCCCTACTCCATGGAGCTAAACACAATAACATAAGAGAGAATGACCTGGAAGAACTATTAGTATCTCAAGCTGCCCCAACCAACTATTACACAGTCAAACATCGTGTAAATAGTACACAGTCAAATCGTCATGTAGTTAGTACATAGTCAAAACATCGTGCACAACAGGCATTGTACCAGACAGTCTTCACAAGATCTTGATTAAGAATAGTGCTTGTCGAGATCATTAGTGTGTTGCCTGTTACCACGGCCCAAAGGAGCTACCAACTGTTCATATGTGGAATTCTCCGCACACTAACGCCTCCAAGTTTACTCAATGAACCACACTACGCCTATCACACCCCCAATACGGTGTAATTCATCTCATCAGCTAATCGCCAATTCCAACCAAATTGACACATCTCTTAATGTGTGTATATGAACCACAATTACACAAATTACCTCTTTATCGATATTTCCAAATATAACGAGCCATAATTATAGAAATACCCTTATTATTATTATTTTCCAATATAATAAATCATAATTATATAATTACCCTTATTATCAATATAATGAGTCATAATTACATAATTATCCTCATTATCAATATTTTCAAATATAATATGTCTCCACTTGACAGTACTATTTCTAAACATATTCGGGTCTACCACTTTGGCCCGACAGTAAAATTACTATTCTTCTCAGTCGCATAAATATTTTATCGCGTTTTCACAATCACGTCACCTTTTTCAAACGTTTTCAATTCGCGTAAATATTTCCTGACGTTTTTAAATTCGCGTAGTGTTTTTAAATCATTTTCTCAATCGCATAGTTTAAAAATCATTATTTTAAATACGCGTAAGGTATTTTTAATATTTTTCAACTACGTAAAATATTTCTTTACGTTCTAAATTATATTTTGAGTTTTTCTCCATTATATATTTATTTTCTAAATTTATTTACAACATTTCCTTCTAGAAAATTTATTAAGTAATATTTTCTATGTTTTTCTCTTAAAAATTTTCTTTCTTGATCATTACCAATATTTACATCTCGAAACTTGCTAACACGCTTCAAAACCCAAAAAGGTGAGCTATACGTTAGTATTTTTCAAGTGTTCATTATATTTCTCATTCATACTTAATTTTTCTAATTAAGTTTCTAAAATAACTTCATTTATTTTATTCTCTAAAATCCATTAAAATTGAGTTCTCTTTAATTTAATTACATAATCTACACTTAGCAAAATAATTTTAGGTCAAAGGTATCACAAAGGCATGTTAGCCAAAATTGAGTTCTCAAAATCATCTTTAATTTATTCTCCACTATCTAAGTCCTTGTAAAAATCATTGATCCAATTAAATTAACTCATCCTTACCTTAGAAAAATATTTGAGAACATTTTGGTCCACTTTGAAATGATGAAGCCGTGAGCTTCTTTGTGTTCTTTGGAACATTCATGCAAATTCTCAACATGTTATTCACATCCTACAATAATTATCATGCATCTATAAACATATACAAAATATATCAAAGCTATAGACATGCTTGCAAACAAAATCAATCACAAATAGAAATAACTTTAAAACAACCAAGTGAATGAATCATTATGGATTCTTCACCACAAACACATCCATTTTCTCACCAACATATATGGTTGATGAGATTAAATCTCTCTCTTACCTATAAGGAAGACAAAACCTTCTTGGATTTCCTCCTATGGATTTCGTATTAGCTCCAAGAAAACCCTAACAAACTTAAACAAATTATAAAGTCATAAACTATGGTTAAAAATGATAAACCATGCATCAATCATGGCTTAAAAGTTCAAGAATCAAGTTAGAAATAAGAAACAAGGATTTTTACCTTGTAGGAAATAAATTTCAAGGTTGGTTTCCAAGCTTCAAATGGATGATTTTGAAGAAACTCTCAAGATGAAAGATGTTTAGAATGAAGTTTAGGTTTAGGAAATGGTGTTGGATGAAATTTTAGATGAGTAGAAGTATGGTGTTGTGATGGTGGCCGAATTTCTCCAAAAGAAAAGCTATGGAGTTTAGTTTGTGTTTTTGAAGAGAAAGAAAGAAGAAAATAGGTTAAGTGTGATAGAAATGTTGATGATTAAGTGAAAATTAGTCCCACCCCCCTAATGCATGGCCGTGGAGTTCACCTAAAGGAGGTGGCCACTTTAGTTGACATTCAAGAGCTCCTGATGGCCTTTGATGAGTTCAAGGGTGGATCTTCAAGGCTTTATCTCCAAGTTGCTTCCTATTGGCTAGGAGAGACAAGTCACCTTGTTCTTGAACCTTCTTGAAGAGCTTGGCCTTAATTGCACTTAGGAAGAACTAATCAAATCTTAATTCATTTTAGTCTCCTAATTATGCTTAAGCCATTCTAGTTAGTTTAGGTAAATTTAGTTAGTTTTCTTTGTTATTTAGTTAGTCATCTAGTTACTTAGAATCACTAATCACCTTCTTGATTATGTTATAACATTCTCTAATTAAAATTTTAATAAATGACTAACTAGGTTTAATCCATTTGATTACTACTTAAACACTTTAGATTAACTTAATTAGGTTTTAAACTAACTAATCTATTAAGTCCAACCATTTTTGTGGACTTTCCTCCTATTGGTTTAAAAATAATTCAAGCCATTAATGTTGATTGATTTTCCAAATATGAGTCCCACAAACTAAATGTGGGTCCCACAGACTTTTTCTGGGTCCATGGTCCATTTGGTTAGTACTGACCAATAAAATAATAATATAAAATATAAAATATTTTTATTTTACAGCTAAATTCTAAAAATTAAAAGATTGATACACGTATTATTTAGAATTAGGTTTTGTAAGATTCCCCAGCTCCAAATAATTAAACAAAGAATTTTTCTAGGCCCAAAAATTATTATTTTTTTGACTCGGAGTAAATCATACAAAACAATCATATACAGTCACGAAATAGTCAAATTAATTTTATAATACACATAAAACAGAAAACAGTACATTTAGGATAAAATCGTAATTTAGCCAAAAGTTGGGGTATTACAACTCTCCCCCACTAATAAAATTTCGTCCCCGAAATTTATCGTACCTTAGAAAAGTTGAGGATATTGCTCCCTCATTTTGTCTTCTAGCTCCCATGTAGTATCTCCCGTTACCTCGTTCCATACTACCTTTACTAACTCAATCATTTTCCCTCGAAGCTGCTTCACTCTCCTGTCTTCAATCTTAACAGGAAGTGTCTCATACGTCAACTTATCTTTCAGTTGTACTTCATCGGGTTGAATGACATGCATTGGATCAGGAATATATTTTCTCAGTTGAGACACATGAAATACATCATGAAGATTGGATAGAAAAGGTGGTAAAGCTATTTGGTAGGCTACGAGACCTATCCGACTAATGATTTGGTAAGGTTCGATGAATTTAGGAGTGAGTTTTCTGGATTTGATAACCCTTCCAACACCTATCATAGGGGTTACTCGCAAAAACACATACTCACCTTTCTCAAATTCAAGAGGTCTCCTTCGCTTGTCAGCATAGCTTTTCTGTCTGCTTGGAGTCGTCCTCATTTTCTCTTGAATCATTTTCACTTTTTCTGTTTTCTGTTGTACAAGATCAAGTCCAATGGTCATACTTTCCCCATCCTGATACCAACACAAAAGTGTTCGGCATCGTCGCCCATATAGTGCTTCATAGGGTGCCATCCCTATACTCGAATGAAAACTATTATTATAAGTGAATTCTATCAAAGACAATAATTCATCCTAACTCCTTTGTTGTTCCAACACACAAGCTCGCAATAGATCCTCCAATGATTAGATAGTCCTCTCCGTTTGACCATCAGTCTGCGGATGATAAGCAGAACTCAAACGTAACTTAGTTCCCATAGCTTCTTGTAAACTCTATCAAAACCTTGACGTAAACCTCAGATCCCTATCAGAAACTATACTTGCGGGTACACCGTGAAGCCTAACAATTTCACTAATGTATACCTGAGTTAGTCGTTCTAACGAATACTTGATATTGATCGGCAAGAAGTGCGCTGATTTCGTAAGCCTATCAACTATAACCCATATAGAATCATGACCTTTCCTAGTTCTTGGCAATCCAGTAGCAAAATCCATTGAGATACTATCCCATTTCCATTTTGGAATAGTTAAAGGTTGTAATATATCAGCAGGTCTTTGATGTTCCACTTTTGCCTTCTGACAAACAAGGCAAGACGCCACACGTTCCGCAACATCTCTCTTCATTCTTGGCCACCAACACATCTGCTTTAAGTCTTAGTACATCTTAGTCATCCTCGGATGCATACTTAAACTACTTGTATGAGCTTCGTCCAAAATTGATTGCTTAAGATCGGGATCATCAGGTATACAAATTCTTCCCTCAAACCTTAAGACTCCATCAAATCCCTCCTCCACCGTCGCCTTATGACCTTGCTTCAAAATTCCTTTTCATTCTGTAAAAATGGATCCTTATCCTATTTTTCTCGGATTACATCTATCAAGTCATTCAAAACCACAACCTTACTTAGACGATTCTTTCCTGGTACCAATTCCACTGACAACCACAGATCTCTAAACTGGTTGATTAATTCCTCCTCCTTTATCATCATGGTAGAAACACTGATCACCTTTCTACTCAAGGCATCCGCCGCCACATTCGCCTTTCCTGGATGGTATTGAAGCTAAAAATCATAATCCTTCAAGAATTCTAACCACTGCCTCTGCCTCATGTTCAATTCCTTCTGATCAAATAAGTATTTCAGACTCTTATGATCACTAAAGAAATTGAACATAGCTCCATACAAAAAATGCCTCCATACCTTCAATGCAAAAACCACTGTGGCTAGCTCCAAATCATGCGTTGGGTAATTCCTCTCATGTACTTTCAACTGTCTTGAAGTATAAGCCACCACATTCCAATTTTGTATTAACACACATCCTAACCCTTGGTGAGAAGCGTCACAATACACCTCAAAAGACTTGCTAGGATCCGGCAAAATCAACACTGGTGCAGTCGTTAATCTTTTCTTCAACTCTTGGAAACTTGCCTCGCATTCATCTGTCTAAACGAAAGCTTGACTCTTCCTTATGAGTTGTGTAAGAGGTCCTGCTATCTTAGAAAAACCTTCGATAATATCCGACCATTCCAACAAAACTCCGGATCTCCATCACTGTTATTGGCCTTTCCCATTGTAGAATGGTTTCCACTTTCGACGGGTCCACCGCAATACCTTCCTTGGAAATCATGTGACCCGGAAACTAAACTTCCTCTAACCAAAATTCACACTTCGCCAACTTTGCATACAACTTCTTTTCTTTCAAAATTTGGAGAACTATGCTGAGATGTTCAACATGCTCTTCCTGATTTTGAGAATAGATCAGAATGTCATCAATAAAAACGACGACAAATCTGTCTAAGTATGGACAAAAAATCCTGTTCATGTAATCCATGAATATAGCAGGAGCATTCATCACTCTAAATGGCATCACTTGATACTCATAATGCCCATAACGAGTTCGAAAAGCTGTCTTTGGTATATCCTCTACCTTGACACGAATTTGATGATAACCTGATCGCAAATCTATCGTAGAGAAAACAGCCGCTCCTTTTAATTGGTCCATCAAATCGTCAATTCTTAGAAGTGGATATTTATTCTTTATTGTAATCTTATTCAGCTGACGATAGTCCACACAAAGACGAGAAGTTCTGTCCTTCTTCTTGACTAACAGTACTGGCGCTCCCCACGGTGAAAAACTAGGTCGCACAAACTGTTTCTCCAACAGTTCCTCCAATTGCTTCTTCAACTCTACCAACTCCACTGGCATCATCCGATATGGTGCAATCGAAATAGGACCTGCTCCAGGTACCAGATCGATAGAAAATTCTATCTCCCTCTCGGGTGGTAAACCTGGTATCTCATCGGGAAAAACCTCGGGAAACTCATTAACGACAAGAATAACATTCACATCTTTTTCAATCTTGACTTCCAAAAAAGATAGTAGCATGTATCCTTGAGCTTCATCCCTCAGCAATGATTTGACTTTGATGGTAGTTAAAAATCCAGATTTCTCATCCTTAGGAAAAACTATGGTTTTACTGGCACAATCTAGTAGGATATGGTTAGAAGATAACCAATCCATTCCTAATATTACATCTATTTCAACAAGAGGTAAGCAAATTAAGTTGACAAAAAATGCTCGATTATTTATTTTAATGGGACAGTTCAAACATACTTTAGATGTAACAACAGGCTTGGCAGTTGGTGTAGAAACAATCAATTAGAAACTCAGAGAAGACACAGGTAATTTCAACCGATCCACACAGTCATATGCAATAAATGAATGCGTTGCACCCGAATCATATAGTACAGTCAAAAGATTACCTTTAATGACACCTTCTTCCTGAATAAGATCTTCAGACTGAGAAGCTTCAGCTCCAGTCATAGTGTATACTTGCCCTCCAGATCGCAGCTAAGTAGCACGGACATTACTCACAGTTGGCTTCCTTTCTGGTTGATTGCAATCCCTAGAAATATGTCCAGGTTTTCTGCAGTTGAAGCAGATTGTCCCCTTGATTGAATAATCTCTAGATATGTGGCTGCTCTTTTCACATTTAAAACATTTTGGCGTAAACGCCACATTTGGACCAGCTCTGTTACCACTAGAACTTCCCCCCAATAGATGGACGTTAAGATTGACTTCCTGGTGGTCTCGAATAAGGTTTACGTTGAAACTGGCTATTGTTGTTGTTACCTCCTCTTTGGAACCTAGTCGGTCCAAAGTTACGATTCCTTGGATCTCTTGACGGCTCCAACTCCTCGAGTCATCGATATGTATCCATCAAAGCAGGAAATTCGTTCATCCTCATGGGTAGCACTCCTCGTTTCAACTCTACCCTCAGCCCTTCCTCAAACTTGCGGCATTTGCACGCCTCATCAGGTTAAATTTGAAAATACCTCGAGAACTGTGACAAGCTCTCGAATTTGGCAGCATACTCTCCAACAGTCATATTGCCTTGACGTAAACCAAGAAATTCCATTTCCTTGGTATGTCGGGCACTAGCAGGAAAATACTTCTCTAGAAATACCTCGCAAAATACCTCCCAAGTAATTTCAGTTCTCTCAGCTTGTAGCAATCGCTGAGTTCCTCTCCACCAGTTCTCACCATCCCCTCTCAGCATAAACGTAGCATACGTCACCTTCCGATCATCGACACACCCCATTCCTTCAAATATCCTTTCTAAATCTTGGATCCAAAGACTCGCATTCTCAGGATCAAATTCGCCTATACACTGTGGCGGGTTATTACGCCTAAACTTAGATAAGTTCGAAGTATTAGTAGTCGCATCTTGCTGTTGGGCTGCTCGTTGATTTTGTTAGGTAATTACCTCCGCTATGCGCTGCATAGCCTCAGCAGCTCCAGTCATCGAATCAACATTGCGTTCCACGTTCGCATGCGTTCTTCTGCCGCCAGACATCTTCTTCTTCAATTAAACAAACAAGACAAAGCAAAGTTAGATGTAACCTTTCGGAAACAAATCTCATAGAATCACATAACACAAGCAAAAATAGACCCAACCACAACCTCAAAAGACTCTAACTTGGGCTCTGATAACAACTAATGTAACACCCTAATGAGGATGTGACATTTTGGAATAATTAAAATAGACATTACCCAAGTTATAAATCATTTCTTAATATATAATAATATAAGTAGTAAAAACTTTCTTTTTGAACTTTATATTATAAAATAAAATAAACAAAACATGAAATAAAACAAACCATTAAATACACACCATAATTATACATATGATTTTGTTTTTAATAGGTACAAACAATTTACACACTACAAACTATTTAATAAATCCATAAACTATTTGGTTTAAAGCAAACCATAAACTAGTCCAAGTATAACATTAAAAGTTTGGATCCTCCGAAAGATCCTCCTCTGGGAGATCATCGAAAGACAGAAAACTTCGGTAAAACCATATTGAGTTACAATCAATCCAAATGATATGGATGATCTCGAGACTCGCCTTTCTCAAACTGCTCGTTCGGTTGTTGCTCCTCCTCCGGGGGCAAACAATCTAGAGGCTGCTCCTCTGCCACTTCCTCTTCCTCAAAATCTTCACGAAACATAAAAATAATACAAACATTGCATATAAAGAGGTGAGACAATCTACATCATTACCCGCATAGCAGTAAAGAAAATGACAAAACATACAGATATAATAATTAAAACAACAAATTATATTATCACAGCATACAAAATATCTCAAACCAAATATAAATGTCACATAACAATGCAGACCCCAATTGCAAAGGTACACAGACTCATCCCTACTCCATGGAGCTAAACACAATAACATCAGAGAGAATGATCTAGAAGAACTATCAGTACCTCAGGCTACCCCAACTAACTATTACACAGTCAAACATCGTGTAAATAGTACACAGTCAAATCGTCATGTAGTTAGTACACAGTCAAAACATCGTGCACAACAGGCATTGTACCAGACAGTCTTCACAAGATCTTGATTAAGAATAGTGTTTGTCGAGATCATTAGTGTGTTGCCCATTACCACGGCCCAAAGGAGCTACCAACTGTTGATATGTGGAATTCTCCGCACACTAACGCCTCTAAGTTTACTGAATGAACCACACTATGCCTATCACACCCCCAACACGGTGTAATTCATCTCGTCAGCTAATCACCAATTCTAACCAAATTGACACATCTCTTAATGCGTGTATATGAACCATAATTACACAAATACCCTCTTTATCGATATTTCCAAATATAACGAGCCATAATTATAGAAATACCCTTATTATTAATATTTTCCAATATAATAAATCATAATTACATAATTACCCTTATTATCAATATAATGAGTCATAATTACATAATTATCCTCATTATCAATATTTTCAAATACAAGATGCGTCTCCACTTGACAGTACTATTTCTCAACATATCCGAGTCTACCACTTTGGCCCAACAAGAAATTATCGTTTCTTCTCGATCGTGTAAATATTTTATCGCATTTTCACAATCACATCACCTTTTTCAAACGTTTTTAATTTGCGTAAATATTTCCTGACATTTTTAAATTTGCATAGTATTTTTAAATCATTTTCTCAATCGCATAGTTTAAAAATTATTATTTTAAATACGCGTAAGGTATTTTTAATATTTTTCACCTACGTAAAATATTTCTTTACGTTCTAAATTATATTTTGAGTTTTTCTCCATTATATATTTATTTTCTAAATTTATTTACAGCATTTCCTTCTAGAAAATTTATTAAGTAATATTTTCTATGTTTTTCTCTTAAAAATTTCCTTTCTTGATCATTACTAATATTTACATCTCGAAACTTGTTAATGTGCTTCAAAACCCAAAAGGTGAGCTATACGTTAGTATTTTTCAAGTGTTCATTATATTTCTCATTCATACTTAATTTTTCTAATTAAGTTTCTAAAATAACTTCATTTATTTTATTCTCTAAAATCCATTAAAATTGAGTTCTCTTTAATTTAATTACATAGTCTACACTTAGCAAAATAATTTTAGATCAAAGGTATCACAAAGGCATGTTGGCCGAAATTTATTATATCCTCCATAAATCATCTTTAATTTATTTTCCACTATCTAAGTCCTTGTAAAAATCATTGATCCAATTAAATTAATTCATCCTTACCTTAGAAAAATATTTGAGAACATTTTTGTCCTCTTTGAAATGATGAAGTTGTGAGCTTCTTTGTGTTCTTTGGAACACTCATGCAAATTCTCAACATGTTATTCACATCCTACAATAATTATCATGCATCTATAAACACAAATAAAATATATCAAAGCTATAGACATGCTTGCAAACAAAATCAATCACAAATAGAAACAACTTTAAAACAACCAAGTGAATGAATCCTTATGGATTCTTCACCACAAACACATCCATTTTCTCACCACCATACATGGTTGATGAGATTAAATCTCCCTCTTACCTATAAGGAAGACAAAACCTTCTTGGATTTCCTTCTATGGATTTCATATTAGCTCCAAGAAAATCCTAACAAACTTAAACAAATTATGAAGTCATAAACTATGGTTAAAAATGATAAACCATGCATCAATCATGGCTTAAAACTTCAAGAATCAAGTTAGAAATAAGAAACAAGGATTTTTACCTTGTAGGAAATAAATTTCAAGGTTGGTTTCCAAGCTTCAAATGGATGATTTTGAAGAAACTCTCAAGATGAAAGATGTTTAGAATGATGTTTAGGTTTAGGAAATGGTGTTGGATGAAATTTTAGATGAGTAGAAGTATGGAGTTGTGATGGTGGCTGAATTTCTCCAAAAGAAAAGTTATGGAGTTTTCTTTGTGTTCTTGAAGAGAAAGAAAGAAGAAAATAGGTTAAGTGTGATAGAAATGTTGATGATTAAGTGAAAATTGGTCCCACCCCCTAATGCATGGCCGTGGAGTTCACCTAAAGGAGGTGGCCACTTTAGTTGACATTCAAGAGCTCCTAATGGCCTTTGATGAGTTCAAGGGTGGATCTTCAACGCTTTATCTCCAAGTTGCTTCCTATTGGCTAGGAGAGACAAGTCACCTTGTTCTTGAACCTTCTTGAAGAACTTGGCCTTAATTGCACTTAGGAAGAACTAATCAAATCTTAATTCATTTTAGTCTCCTAATTATGCTTAAGCCATTCTAGTTAGGTTTAGGTAAATTTAGTTAGTTTTCTTTGTTATTTAGTTAATCATCTAGTTACTTAGAATCACTAATCACCTTCTTGATTATGCTATAACATTCTCTAATTAAAATTTTAATAAATGACAAACTAGGTTTAATCCATTTGATTACTACTTAAACACTTTAGATTAACTTAATTAGGTTTTAAACTAACTAATCTATTAAGTCCAACCATTTTTGTGGACTTTCCTCCTATTGGTTTAAAAATGATTCAATCCAGTAACGTTGACTGATTTTCTAAATGTGAGTCCTACAAACCAAATATGGGTCCTACAGACTTTTTCTGGGTCCATGGTCCATTTGGTTAGTATTGACTAATAAAATAATAATATAAAATATTTTTATTTTATTGCTAAATTCTAAAAATTAAAATATTAAAACACGTATTATTCGGAATTGGGTTTAGTAAGATCTCCCAGTTCCAAATAATTAAACAAAGATTTTTCCTGAGCTCGAAAATTATTATTTTCTTGACTCGGAGTAAATCATATAAAACAATCAAATATAGTCACGAAACAGTTAAATTAATTTTATAATACACAGAAAATAGAAAACAGTACATTTTGGACAAAATCATAATTTAGTCAAAAGTTGGGGTGTTACACTACTGGGTGGCGCGATGGCTTGGGCGCTGCTCCGGGCAGGGCGCGCGCGGTGGTGCACGACTAGTTTGGGCGTATAGGGGTGGTGGATCGCGACTGGTAGTGGGCGGTGCGTGGTACGGTTGCGACTTTGTGGTGGTTCCGGTTGGGGCGTGGTTGGTGGAGGCTCTAGTGGGAGCGGGTCGCAGCTGGCGGAAGGCTCGTGTCGGAGTGCGACGAGGTGGTGCTAGCCGGCTGGATCTATGGCTAGTTGCTGTTTGGTGGAGCAAGAAGGTTTACGGTTTGGGTGGATGGTGGTGGTCACGGTGAAGGCTTGGGATTTTGGGGTTTGTTTCAATGGGTTAGAGCTTGTTTTGGTGATTAATGGTTGTTTTGGTTGTTGTGTTGGGATAGTGGTTGTTGATGGGTTATGTTTTGGCTTGATGATGGGTTACAGGCGAGCTAAGGATGGGGTTCTAATTCTCTATTTTGGGTGAGATTCTTGGATCGTGGTGGCTAGGATGGGTTTAATGGTGGTATTAGGTTGATGATAAAAGATGGTGAAAGGTGAAAGCTGAGGGTTTTGGTCGTGAATGTTGGATGCGTTTTCTTTGTCAATCTGTATCCCCCCCTCATTTCTTTGTTCTTCCATATTTTATACACAGCTCCCATTGCACTAAGCCAGTGGAACAAGGTGAGAAATTCACCTCATAGGGGTGGCTGGTTGCAGGCATAGCTCCTGCATAAGGACTTTTGCTCCATTTTTTCAGATTCTTTGCCCTATTTTCATGGTTTTCGGTTGATCATTGTAGAGCATTTAAGGCCTCACACTCTTTTCTTTCGGTGGAAAATCTTGCAGCATCTTTTTTATCTTTTTATTTTAATTATTTTAATTATAAGAGAAAAGAAAAACTATTTTTCATTTTTTTATTTTTATTTTTTAATAATAATAAAAAAGTAATGATCCAAAGTAAATAAAACTTGGAAAGATATTATGTGTTCAAAATATTATAATAAAGCATCAACTAACACAATTATTAGTCATTGATTAAACAACAAAAATAAAAATTTTATAGACAAAATTAAGTATCAACATATTTTATTTTTAAAAAAATAAAAATATCTTTAATTTAGCCCTTAATTGATGTGTTTTTTCTTCTTACCCTTTAAGAAAAATTCTCTAGCTCGGTCCTTTAGTTATTGTAGCTATCATTTTCATTGAGCAACTAGTTAGAGCTTTCATTTTTTGAAAAACTAGCATTTTGTACTCATACAACCACAAAATAATTAAAATAATGTTAAAGCAAATGAAAAAAGATACTTAACTTGAAAATATAACATCTTTGGATAAGTCGAATGAAATTATAACTAGTGAGGCCCACAATTAGGTCTATTCAAAACCAATTTGCTATTTTTAATAATTGATTTTTTCTCATGTTATGATAATCGGGTTATATAGTTCTTTTCAATAAATATTTTTTTAATATAATCTCTCAATAAATAATTAATTTATATAATTTCAGTTAATTTTAATTTTTGATTCTATAATTTTTTCTTTTAAAATTAATTTTAATGTGTTTATTCATTTGGATGTTTTATCAACTCATTATTAAGAGTATATCAAACTGATTCCTAATGCCAAATTATACTAACAAAATAATCTTAGATTGATAGATATTACAATAATAAATAATAATAAAAACCTACTAAAAATTGAAATTGTCAATAACAATATAATGAAATGATACTTAATGCATTCAAGTATCTTAGCATTTTGTAACTTATATACTTAATTTACACAATTTATATAGATTAAATAAAATAACACATTAGTTAAATCAATCAATTGACATATGATTTATTAGGTTCTTTAATTTTGTTCTCTTTTACAAATCTAATATATTTCAATATGGCACACAACTATAATTTGTCAATTACATCTGCTTCATCAATGCTCCTGTTGAAGTCAATTTCTTGTCTTATTTGTCCATAAAAATTATCTTAACTCTTGCAAACAAATTCACTCTTTTATCAATAAAATCTAGATATTATATGATACGGGTTTGGCTAAATTGCATTTAAACGATCTTACTAACAAATTTTATTATAAATTTGAACTTTTTCAATTAATTTTATCATGTCTTCTTGTAAAGTTTTTATTTTATAGATGCAGATATTAATATATTTTCAAGTAAATTTTTCAAATCCAAAAAATATAAATATAAAATATTTAAATATTATATATTATATATATGAAAAAAAAATTAAAAATAGTTAATAATCTCTTAATTTTCTCATGATAAATTATATTTAATTAATTTTACTATGTTTTTAGGTAAAATTTTTCACTCTTGTGCGATGTACATATTGAATTTTTTAAAATAATATAGAATAAATATATATGAATAAATATAGTAATTTGAGAATATAATAATTAATTTAATTTTTGAATAATAAATTTTATTTGAATCAGTTTTATTATGGTTTCTTATAAAATATTCAAACTCATGTAAGTATTAATATATTTTTACTTAAAGTTATTATTCTAATGCAACGTGAATAAAAATATTTAAATCTAAAATAATAACATCACTTTTTAATGAGGAGTTATATTTTATTTATGTAATAGAAGAACTAATTATCACCATGAAACATGCACTTAGTAACTTGAATAATATGAAAGGATTAAATTTTTAGAACAATTTTATGTAGACTAACATAAATCATATTACAGTTATATAAAACACAGATTAATCAGATGTCAAAATTATTGGAGCAAGTTGTTCAGCCCAAATTGTGATCAATATTGTTTTTGAGCATGTTGTTGTTAAGTACTACTCATATGTGAGTTTTGTTTATGGGTCTTGTTTATGAGCTTACTATGATGGATAG
The DNA here is from genome assembly GCA_029884605.1 of Ormosia emarginata. NCBI lineage: Eukaryota > Viridiplantae > Streptophyta > Magnoliopsida > Fabales > Fabaceae > Ormosia > Ormosia emarginata. Next base: position 37,704,785 of record JAQQTP010000074.1, on the reverse strand, counting down.
ATTTAGTCATTTTTTGTTGTTTTTATATATATAGGGAGAGACTTCTATTCTTACCACCCTAGTGTGACAATTGCCCAATTGAAAATGAACCGTGAACAAACTACCATGAGATATGAATAGTTTCTCTCACTCACTGATATCACATTCAAGGATTCAAACATGGCAACCTCATTATCTCCTTTCCAATTATTCATAATTACTTGAATTTGTATTCTATTGTGCATGCCGTAAATTAAGATTAAATTGATCAAGAAATTTTAGTTAATTAATTTTGGTTTATCTCAAAATTTCTAACAATTAGTATTAGAGCGAGTTTAATCCTAAGTTTGTCTAACAATTTTTAAATTTTCTAGAAAGATTTGTATGAAGTATGAACATAAAGAAACCTAAAAATCTTGTAAAATTCAATTTTATTTTATCAATTTTGAAAATTGGGTGAGGGTTTTTGTAGATCGGGTTGTCCTTAGTCTAAAAACATATGTTTAACATTATAATATTCAAAATCCAATGAGAATTTTGCTCAAAACCGCAACAAAAACACCTCAAAATGGTGGGTATAGGTCCTATATTTTGTTAAAGTTTTGTTTTCGAAATTGACTTAGGGATCTTTTAGATCATGTTCCTCTAATATTAGAGGTGCTAATCTCTCAAAATTGTTAATAATAAAGGGATAAATTGTGAAAAAGTCGTGTGACTAACACAAATTTCATTCAAATGATCCAGAACAATTTCACAACAATTTTGAAAATGGTCTTAAGGGTTTTGTAGATCTTTGTCTTCTGAATTCAATGACACCAAGATCGTTGGTTTTGGTTGAGAATCAAGGAAGAAATCGTGAAAGATTTGTATCACACTAAATCAAGTATGGAATCGGGTCGCGTGACCCGGATGTATATAACACCCCAAATTTCCTAACTATTTGACAGTAATTTTGACAGTTAACAGAATTCTACAGTTTAGTAATTTTTGTGTACTGTAAAATCATTTTGAGTATTCCGTGAATACATTTGATCGTTTTGTGTGATTTACTCTGTGTCAAGAAAATAATAATTTTCGGGCCGGGAAAAATTTTACGTATTTTAATTATTATTGTTAAGTCTTAATTATTTTACATAATCTGATTTGATTTTCGTAAGTTTTATAATTTTTATGATTTTGTGGATGATTATGAAATTTTTATATTTTTCTAATTATTTTAATATTATTCTTAGGCTGTTTGTGAACCCAGGGGGGCTATACGTGGGCCTAGGTGGGTTCAGAAAAGTGAAAAAATTTTGTAGCCGAAAAATTTTGTACTGTTGAGACGAGGACGGGGGATCTTACTAAACCCAAAACTGGAAACAGTTTTTAAAATTTTCTTTTACTGTGTTTTGCACTGTATTTAATTATCGGGTAATAAAATACAGTAAAAATATTGGTCGAAGGGTAATAATAGATAAAAATAAATAATATACTACTTAGTCAACATTAGTGGTTATGACAGCTTTATGACGGACCAATAGGAAGCAAGCTTAATGTTGAAGCCTTTGGATATCCACCATTGATTTAATCAACGGTGGAGATTTGGTCTTATAAAATGGCTAGGACCATTTATGACAATTGGATGGAAAGTATGAAGAGGTGATCTTGACCCTTCATTTTGGAGATACATTTAATGGCTAGGATTTCAAGGAGAAAGATCCAATGGCTTAGATCAAGTCTTACAATCTAGAAGCTATAATTAGAATATATATTAATACTAACCATTGATCTAATCAATGGCTAAGAATGCCCAAAATGGTGGCTAGTGACATTAGTCACTCTTTGAGTGTGCAAGAGGGGGGGTTCGGTTTTGATGGCTTATGGCAAGAGCAAGGTTTTCAAGACACCATTATTGTTCTTCTTGATCATTCTTGATCATTGCCAAACAAAGCTAAGCTTCACAAAACATTTTCTCTCCATTTCTCTTCATGCTAGTTTCAGCCAAGACCACTAAATCCCATCACCACTCTTCAAAAATTTTAAACAACCTTACTTCTTGAATCTATACCTCAATCTAAGACACTTTGTAGTTTAGGCCAAGTTCTAAATTCATCATCTTCAAGGACTTTCTTCAATAGCAAAGTTCTAGAGTTTTTAAGGTGAAGTTATGAAAACTTCACTTCTTATCTCTTTTTCATGTCCTAAGCCATGTTTGATCCATGGTTTACCTTGTTCAAGCTTAATATGCTAATAAATATAAGTTTTGTTTTGTGTTTAAGAAACCTTTGGTGGTGAAGGACTTGAAAAAGTAGCAAAGCAATGAGCTTTTGAGGTTCTTCAAGAGGTAAGAGGGAGATTCATCTCACCAACCAAGTATGGTGGTGAGAGATGAATTTGTATTTGATGGATGGTGAATCCATGTGAGGATTCATATCCATGGTTGTGTAATTATTTGTGGGTGTTTATGTGGTTTATGTGGTTTATGTGCTTTGCATGATTTATTTGTGCTTGCATGATTAGTATGATTTTTATTGCTTTTATGGTATGCTTGAAATATAATATGTTGATTATATGTTATGTATGCCATAAAAATTATTGGAAAGGAAAAGGAATTTTGGTTCCAATGACCATGAGGATTTCGGTCTCAACACCTCAAAATAGGTGTCTCCAAACTAAAATTTTCATGAATGGTAAAATTGAATGATTAGAAAGGAAAGGAAAAAGAAAAGATGGATTGGTTTCAAAGAACAAGAGTCTCACGGTTTTTGGAGGAATTTTAATAGTTTTGTTTGTGTAAAAACATGAATGGAACTTAGTTGATTTAGAAGGAAAAATATATGATGGTTTAAATGGCCATGTACCACGGTTTTTGAAGGCTTGTAATGCCTTAGTTTTATGAAACAAAGTGATTTTCAAAGTGAAAATATAATTGATCTAGTACAAGGATTAAAGAAATGGAAACAAAGTGATTTGTCACTTGAAAAATAGAATTTTCGTATATGAATGGAAAAGAGAGGTTGAAAGTGTTTGAACCTCAATTTATTTTAAAGACGATTGATTTTTAGAATTGATTGAGAATTATAAAGAATACGTTGGTGACTTAAAATTTACTAACGTATAACTCATCCTTTGGGTTTTGGAGCGCGTTAGGAAACTTTAAGTGAGAAACATTGATTTAATTCAATGGAATGGTGAATTTGTGGAATATATTACGAAAAGGATTTCTTAAAGGAAAAAATGTGGAAAATAATGTTGGAAATGACATTGATTTTTGGAAAGTCCAAAATGATGTTTGGAATATTGAGGAATATTTTACGTGGTGGTAAAATGGTGAAAAATATTTTACGTAACTTAAAAACGTGATTTTTAAGCTACGCGATTGTAAAAACGATGAAAAATTGCTACACGATTTGAAAAAAAAAAGTTTAAATATTTCTACGCTATTTGAAAAGCATTTAAATATTTTTACGTGATTGAAAAAGTGTTGAAAAATCAAAACGCGATTTGAAAACACGACAAAAATATTGCTCGATTGTGAAAACGTGACAAAAGTGTTGCGTGACTATGAAAATGCGATAACATGATTTCACGATTGAATATACAGCAAGATTACTGTTGGACCAGTGTATGGACACTATATGAGAAATTATGCGATTATGAATTTGAACTGAAAATGGGCCAGTGTGTGGACCTTGAATATGAATTATTAATTTGAACTGAGAATGGTGCATTATACATGCATTGGAAAGATCCGATGGACTGGATAAGGCTATTTGCCTAGGAGAGACGTACACCTCTTGAGTGAGTGCGATATGCGTAGTGTAAGTCACTTGTTGACTTTGGGGGCATCGGGGTGCGGGTTGCTCACAATGGGCAGTTAGTAGCTCTTCTGTACCGTGGGTTAGACCGATGCAACGCACCGATGATCTTGACTGAGACACTATTCTTAATCAAGATCTATTAAAGACTGTTGTGTATATGCTAGATGTACAAACACTAATGAGAATAGTGGCACGTAGTCTGAGGCATGTTGGTACAGATAGATCTTTTGGATCAATTTCTCCGACTTAAGTTTTAGCTCCATGGAGTAGGAAATTGAGTCTTTGTGCACATGCATAATTTGAATATTTATATCTGTGTGATATATTAATTGAGAAATATTAGTTATGATAATTGTACTATTGGATATTTGGATAATGTTGAGGGCATTATCGTAATTATTGTTTATGATAATTGAATTATTGGATATTTGAAAAATGTTGAGGGCATTATCGTAATTATTGTTTATAATAATTGAATTGTTGAATATTTGGATATTGTTGAGGGCATGATCGTAATGATTGTTTATTTCATCTATTGTGATGATAAATGATGCTGATGGCATGATTGTAATTATGATATGATATATCTGTATGGTGTGCTGTTTGTGTTATTTCCATGCTACCATGTTGGTATTGGTGTAGGTGATCTCACCTATTTGTATGCCTATTTTGTACTGTATTTATATTGTAAAGACGCTGAACAAGGGATTGAACAAGAGGGTGAAGAGGAGCAGATTCCTGTAGAGGAAGCTGAGTTTTGATCAGATGGCATCCCGGTCAAGTTTCTTTAGGTACGTGCGACTACAATTCCACAATGGAGTTAGTGCTTGGAGGTTGAGTCCCAATGAGGAAGGACTCATTTATCAGGGACTTTTGACGGTCATCATGAGTAGGATTTTTCATGGAGACTCGTTCCTTTTTGTAACTATATTTGTACATGTTGAATTTCCGCTGTCAATTAGACGGTATTGGGGTGGTAGGTTTCACGTCCCAACGGAGATTAGTTTTGTGTCGTCTGCGCGGACACCTGTCCGTAGGACTTTGGGTCATGTCAGATTCCTACCTGCTGAGGAATCTGAGGAGGACCCGTCTGAGAGTTCTGCTGCTTAGTAATGCTTGGGCAATATGTTAGTTTTGAATAATGTTCAAATACTTTGAGAACCTGGTCTGTAAATATTTAAGTATGACAATACTAAGACTTGTGTATATATGATGTAAATTGTTTGTGATGATGTTGTAATATTTTTATTTTTCGCTAAGTTTATCTTATTGATATTAAGAAATTTTACAACTCGTATTTACATTACAAAGCATATTTTATAATGTAAGGGGTAATTTGGTAATAATAACGTTTAAATGTGGCACCCTACGGTGGGTGTTACAATGTAGACGTAGGGCGAGGAAGATGAAGTCTCCCACACACGCCCACTCTCAATGTAGGAGAATGTAGGCTTGTGACATGAAATGGAGCTTGCATTTTCAATTATGTTTTTTCGAGTATGCTCCACGTGCCCTTTTCTATTTTTTAGTGATTTTTTATTTAATTTTAGGCCTCCTAAAATTATTTATTAGAATTTTTCCAAGTTTTACAATGTTAAAAATTGTAACGTACTCTCTAGATTTTGAGTTGGATTTTTTTTAATGCATAATTATAATGTCGGGCCTCATATATATTGTGCATTCTCAAACTTTATGTCATTTACAAACAACAACAACAACCAAGCCTTTTCCCATTAGGTGTGGTCGGCTACATGAATCAAACGACGTCATTGTGCTATATCACAAACTAAGTCTTCAGAAATGTCATTCAAATCTAAATCTTTTTTAATAGTTTCACCTATAGTCTTTCTTGGTCTCCCTCTACCTCTAGCTATTGGATTATCCTCCACCTAATCTACTCTTCTTACCGGGGCTTCTAAGGGTCTTCTTCCTACATGTCCAAACCACCTAAGGCGAGATTCTACCATCTTTTCTACAATAAGTGATATCCCTACTTTCTCTCTAATGCATTCGTTCCTAATCCAATCTTGTCTTGTATGACCACACATCCAACGCGACATCCTCATCTCCGCAACACTGACTTTATGTCATTTGATTATTTAAATAATTTTGATTCTATGCTGTATATATAATATTGCATAATGTTAAAATAATTATAGTATATACTCTCTGAGTTTTGACCTAGAATTTTTTCCAGCGTGATTGTGACATCACTGGGAGTGTAGTGCAATTTGTACTCTTAGACTTGATATTGTTTGGTCACTGAAATAATTTTCAGTGTTATTTTGTGCATAAAATTCTATATAAAATATTGTATATTGTTATTTCTTATTATTCTGTATGCAATTTTATTTTAAGAGTTATTATTTAAAATGTTGTGGAGCTTTTAGGCACCTTTCAAAATTATGAGCTCACCTTTGCGGAACTAATTGTGGTAAGGTGCTATTTTGTTGTTAAAATATTGTTATTTTGTGGCATTAGGGATTATGTTGATAATGCTTTTATCCTATTGGTTTGCCTTTATTAATGTAATTCTTGATAATTTATTAAAGGCATTGAAGTTATATCCTTGGAGTTTTTAGTATCCTTTTAGTACTAGCTTTAGGAACATGATTTCAATGACTATGAAAGTCTACTTATGTGTTGTAATTTGGGACCCTTAGGTGGGATTACAGTTACATGAGAGAGCTCTATTGTGGTTATTGCTTATCTTGTATATTGATATGCTTGACAAGAAAATCTCCCTTTAAATATTGATTATCCAACTTTGCTTATGAAAATGAATGTTTTGACAAAGCTATGTGGGACCAATTATGAGGACTAGATTGGGACAACAAAATTATTTATGCCTATATCTATTGTTGATGTTGCTCTCACTATGAATGAGCCCCGTAACCCATATGTCTTCCACTGCAGTTAGGGTGAAATATGAAAGGTGGACTTATTCAAATAAAGTTCATCTTATGACCATAAAGTATAGCAAGACAAAGTCATTAAGGAGAGTATTCGTTAAGCGGATAATGCCAACAAATTTTGTAAAGGCAGTTGACGAATCCAAAAAGGCCTGTGACCTCTCTGTGTTGACCAAGATTAAGTATGATGATATGAATGGTGATCATGAACGCACCACGAAAATTTGTAAATTGGCTTAAACGAGCTAATTGTATAGAGTTTAATAATCGGATTGAGGAGAAGGAAGTTGAGTCCCTAGCTTTAATGTGTTTTGAATCCAATCTTGTTTATGTCCTTACTAATACATGTTGGTTAAATTTTGGTGCAACTACTTATGTTACGTGCTTATTATTGGAGTTCAGAAATAGGTGAAGGTCAAGTGAAGGAGATTTGATGATAATAGTAGAAAATAAAGCCAATGTAAAAATAGAATATATAGGCATTGTTTCCTTGAGGCTATGCACTAGACATTATTTAAGTTTAAAGACACCATCTTTGTACCTTCTATAAGAAAGAACATGAGTTTGGCCTCTGCTTTAGATTGTTGCACTATCTTTTTTATTTAGTGATAAGGGAGTCTTCCTATCTTATGATTCTATTCTTGTTAGTTCTAAAGTTATCTCTAATGTCCTTCCAACACTATATTTTTTAATTGTTGACCTTTTTCTGTAATCAACGACATTCAGATGCTAATGATGTTATTGGGAGTAAGCATGATTGTTTTTTGTTCATGTTGTGGCATAAATCATTTAGGCCATATCTCCATGGAAAGAATGGAGAAGATGATCAAGGAGAATATTCTTTATAATCTGGACTTCTCTAAATCTTTTATACTTGCATTGATTGCATAAAAGGGAAGCTAACTGTTGGAGCCAAGAAAAATGGATTAGTAGGTGTGAAGGAATGCTATAGTTGATTCGTACAAACTTTTGTGGGCCCATTTCTCCTATTGCCATGGGTATTTTTTTTAATTTTTCACCACCCTCATTGACTTCTTCTCTAGACCTGAATGAATCAACTTATTGCATGATGGATCTGAATCTTTAGATGTTTTAGAGCATTTAAGACCAATGTTGAATTGAAATATAGTAAAAGGTCAAATATGTCGGGTGTATCCTTAGTCACTCTTCTTTTCTAGAATACCTATGGGAAGATGCCTTGAAGATTGTTGCTTATATTTTGAGTTATGTATCATGTAAATCTATGTCGAAGACTCCATATGAGTTTTTGTAAAGCAAACAACCTAATTTGAGGCATTTTCGTATTTGGGGTTGTAAGACAGAGGTGAGGCCTTGTAACCCACAGTTAAAGAAACTTGATTTCAAAACCATTAGTAGTTTCATTATTGGCTATTGTATTGACATAAGGGGTTCTAGGTTCTATTATATCTCTCATGCTACTAAAGTCACTGAATCTGATCAAACTATTTATTTTTGAAGGGGACATAAAGCATGATAGAACTTAATAGTCACGTGTTCTTGATTTTGGGGAGGAGCATGTTGTTGTTCTTATACCTGTTGTTCCTTCTTTAGAAGATAGTGGCATATCCCTTGATCCATGATGATGTTGTTGATTCTATTAATAATGTTGATATTCCTCAACAAGTCGAAAATAATGTACAAAATTCATATGTTGCTATGGCTCCAACTAAAAGATCTAAGTGAGTTCCTATATCCATTGAGTCTACTAGATTGAGGGATTACATTGTGTACCTGAAGGAGTATGAGTTTAACTCAATTGAGGATTCTGATCCTATTTCTCTCAAGAGGCCATGACTAGTCTTGATAGTTCACAATGGTTGCTTACGACAGATGATGAATTAGCTTCTATGAGAAATAATAGAGTTTGGAATTGGTGAAGTTGCTTGTTGGTTATAAAATTGTTGATTGTAAATGGGTCTTTAAGACCAAACGTGATGCTAGAGGTGAAATTGAAAGGTATAAGGCCAACCTTGTTGCTAAGTGTTGATACACAATTTTGTCCATATTTTTTATTTTTTTATTTTTATTTATCAAGGTGTTCGAGTCATTAAAACCTTTTGTTAAAATAATTTTTTTTCCTAATCTTTTGCTTTAATTTAAATTTTCCTTAGGCCTAAATATTTGACCCACCTTAGTCTAGATTTTAGAAAAAAAGAAAAAAATGATGAATTTGTTTTTAAGAATAAATAAAAAATAAAGAATAAAAAATAAAATAATTTAAAAGTTTCCTTCTCAACCCATGACCCAAGTCCCTTCTTGCGGCTGCAACCCAAGAACCCTAGCCACCATCATCCTTCAAACCCTAAACCTCAAACATGGCAATTTTCCTTTTTAGTTTTGATCAGTTTTGATTAAAATCTCTGATGGGATCTCTTCCTTAATTTGCCTTTCAATCATCAGCAAATTGAGGAGAAAATTTTACAAGTTTAGCCCTATAAATCCCAAGCATATAGAGGCATTCAACACATAGATCAATCATACTCAGACACAAAGATTCATCATACGAAAATTCACCTTCACCCTCATCCCTCACCACCATTAACACATGGCCAAAACCATCAACCCCTACAACACCACCCAAAGTTCCACCCAGTCTTTACTTCCAAACCATCTTAAACGCATCAACCCCCAAAACAGAACCATCATGCACCACCCAATCTTCACCTTCATCCTTATCTCTCACCTCCATTAACCCACGACCTACATCTTTATCCCATCCTTCACCAAGTACAACCTGCCACTAGCAACCACCATGCACCCCTACGTAACCACCACTGCTAATAAACACCAACCTCGAAACCGTTGTACACTAGCTTAGGACCTCTGCTGTCCTCCACCGCAAACCACCCACCAAGCTCAACATTGCCGTCAAAACGAACCACCCATAGTGTGTCCAAACCAACACCACTATTGAACCACGAACAAGTCACACGCACCTCTGCCTAGATCTATCATTAGCCACTGTGCCCCACGCCACTCGTTGACTCGGACGGCCTACCATACGTCGCACACCACTGTGTGAGCCACTGCGCCCCACGCTGATCGCAGCAACAACCATGATCCATGACCTGAACCACCAGATCTGGCGTACCTACAACCCACGACTTCATTACCCGTAGCTTAGATCGTGCTACGCCTCCACCCAGAAATCGCAATGGAGCTCCACCGGCGTCGTTGCTCGCATCGTCCTCCTTGCTTCATCAGTCGCATGTGCTACCTCGTGAGCCACCACCACGCGTCGTCACGACCTGCAAGCAACCTCCACCACGAGCTTCATCCCTGCCATTGTGTGGTTGGCATTCTCAAACCCTTTTTATCCTCTGTTTCATTTGCAGCACAGAGACTAAAAGTCTCTTCCTTTTTTACTTGCAATTTTGTTTTAATTGTTATTATTATTATTATTATTATTATTATTATTATTATTATTATTTTGTTTTTTTTGTTGCCTTTGGGTTTATTTTAATTTTTACCTTTTTTTATTTATTTTATTTTTAATATGGTTGTTGCATTCTTAGATCATTCTTCTTTCATTTGGCTTAAGTGAAAAAGTTTGGGCCTCTTTCTTTTTACACTATGTTTCTTTTTTACTTGTTTAAGGTAGAGTCATTAGACATCTTTCTTTTTATTTATTTATTTATTTATTCTTTTGGATTGGTATGTATTTACTAATTTGGGGTGTATATTACATGTATTTTAATTTAACACACTCTTTTTTACATTAATGTATTAATCAGTAATTTAAAATTAGCCGACAATGAAAAAATTGAGAGAAAATTGGAGCACCGATCAAATACACTCTTCCCAATACTCTTAAAGTTTTATTTTGGATCTTTCTAGGAGCGCTGGTGATGTCTAGTCCCCACATTAAAACTAAAATACAACCTTTATATAATATGATCTCAACATTATGATTGTAGTGAATTCAAAAATCTTTTTTTGTCACTTTTCAAAAAACAAAGCTTTTTACTTTGCAAAATTCCTTCTAAATTATTTTATTCAAAATATGTCATCAAAAAATAATTTTTTTACAAAAAATTATTTTCCTTGCAAAATTAACACAAATTTTAATTTACCACTTTTATATAATATATTGCAGACTTAGAATTTGTTCCAAAATAATGGCTATTTAATCACCCATTCTATGTCTTAGTCATTTATCATTCTTGGTATTATGCTTGACAAAATGAGACATGTCAAAATAAAAATAAATACAATTCTTTTTCTTTTTAATAATAAAGGATCAATTTAATTTATCTATCTTGCAAACAACACTAGATTAAATTGGTAACTGTTTTTAGAACGGACGACATAGGATTCTGATACCTTCCCTATTCGTAATCAACTCCTGAACCTCGAACTATGAAACGTAGACTATCTTTTAAGTGTCCAATTACACTATTCCATTTAATGGATAAAATGATTGATGGTGACTCCCAACACCTCGAGGTCTTTTCCTCCCTTCTTCCTTTTAAATTTCGCGGCGCCCTTTCGGGATAGTTGCGACACTAAAGGATATAACCAAAGGAAAGATATTGATTATAAGGAAACTTTCTCTTCAGTCTTCACTAAAGAGGTGATGGATTTGGTTACTCATTTCGAGTTCAAGTTATATTGAATAGATGTCAAATATTGATGAATAATGGAGCGAATTCATTATTTTTATCTTGTATATTGATGATATATTGTTGGCCAGTGATGATATTGGTTTTATGTATGAGACTAAGCAGATGTTGATAGTGCACTTTGATATGAAAGATCTTAATGATGCCTCTTTTGTTTTGGGTATTGAGATTCACCATGACAGATTTCGTGGTATTCTTGGCTTGTCTTAGAAAGGTTATATTGAAAGGATTCTAAATAGATTTAATAAGAAATCTAGTAATCCTTGTACTGCATCCATTCAAAAGGGTGAAAGACTATCTAATACCTAGTATCCTCAAAATGAAAAAAAGTTGTTGAAATGAAGAAGGTCTCATATGCTTCTGTTGTTGGCAACCTCATGTATGCTCAAGTTTGTATATATCCTGATATTGGTTTTGTTGTTAGTGTACTTAGGAGATACCTAAGAAAACTTTGTGTGGCTCATTGACAGGCTGCAAAATGACTAATGAGGTATTTGAATGGTATAAAAGATTATATATATGCTCACCTATAGGAGATCAGATTACCTTGAGGTGATAAACTATTCTAACTCTTATTATAATGGTTATCCAGATGACCACAAGTCCATATCAGGGTATATCTTTATGTTGAGAGGATAAGTTGTTTCTTGAAAAGTGTCAAATAGACACTTATGGCTACTTCCACTATAGAGGCAGAGAAAGTAGTTTTCTATGAGGTCATGCTTCAAACTATATGGTTGAAGAATTTAATTTTGAATTTTATATTATGTAGAGTATTTCCATACCTCTTACTATATACTGTGATAACTATGTCGTAGTATGCTTCTCTAAAATCAATGAGAGCTCTAAGTGCTCAAAACATTTTGACACAAAGCACCTATTTGTTAGAGAGAAGATTCAAGAATTTCAAACTCATGTCAAGCATATCCTTACAGAACTTATGGTTGAAAATCCTCTAACCAAAGTTTAGCTATCAAAATTTTGTTGATTATGTGACTCGTATAGGTAAAGTGAGGTCATTTGATGTTTTAGGTTAGTGAGAGTTTGTTTTGTGATTTTGTATTGACCTCATATTTTGTTTATGTCTCGAGACTTTAGCTACTTATGTTGTTATGATTACCATATAATGTCGTTATTATTATCATTATATTGCAAAATATTATTTGTTCATATTATGACATATTGTGAAAATATTTTAGACCCAGTCTCATTTCGTTGTTATGTTGATATATTTTGTTAAATCTCAGAAAGCATCTTGGGTAGATGCTTAGACTATTTTGTTGGGAATTGCACTTTGATCATATATTGGCATGCAATTTTGTTGTGATTCTCATTTAACCCATTCACCATATTTTGTAGGGTCACTGGGATATGAGTATCCTATATGTATGATATCAATGTTCCTTTGAGCATGATTTTCTACATTGTTGAGGTGCTCGTAGTCCTGCTCGATTTTGATATCTTATTGTGGCCACAAGTTATTTAATTAATTTGAAGAATTATTTTCTTATTGAAATAAAGTAATATGATTTATGTCATCCAAGTGAGAGAATGTTAGAATAATTTTATATGGACTAACAAAAATCATATTACAATTTTATAAAACACAAATTAATTAGATGTCAAAATTATTAGAGCATGTTGTTCAGCCCAAATTGTGATAAATATTGTTATTGAGTCTGTTGTTGTTTAGCACTGCTCATGTGTGAGTTTTATTTATGGGTCCTGTATATAGGCTTACGATGATGGGTAGGTTTAGTCAATTTTTGTTGTTTTATATATACAGGAAGAGACCCCTATTCCTACCACCCTAGTGCGACAATTGTCTTATTGAAACTGACACATGAGCAAACTACCATGTGATAGTAATAATTTTTCTCCCTCACCGAGATCAAAGTCAAGGACTCAAACATGGTAGCCTCATTATCTCCTTTCTAGGTATTCCTAATTACTTGAATTTATATTCCATTATGCATGCCATAAATTGGGATTAAATTGATCAAGAAATTTTAGTTTGTCTCAAAATTTCTAACATAATTCCTAACAATATATGGCTATTTATATTTTTATGCTTTATTCAATCTATTGACATATGATTTTCTAAAATTTTAAAATATATAATATTTTAATCTTAATTTTTAATATGCAAACATTTTTTTATATTTAAATCTTTTAATATTAAATCTTTTAATATATTTTTTATTATTTAAAAATTTTTAATTTTGAAATATTTTTTTAATATTTTAATTTTTTCAATATTTTAATGTTAATATATAAATATTTAAAAATAGTGGAAACTACTTCTTTCGATGAGAAAAGGACATAACTTGTATAAATAGTATATAGTAGATGACATAGCTAAGCTAGCTAAGTTTTCGTAGACCATCACTTGAGGGTTTCAATTTTAAATAATCCAATATAAAATATTTTTAAATTTATAAAATTATTTCAAAAGTAATTTTATAAAAAAATTTAAACATATATAATAATTACTAACAAATATAGCCAGTTACTAAGATTGAGCTAGTAGTGAGGGGTTTGAGTAATTTGCACAAGGTCATAAGTTCAAACCTTATTGCCACCATTTGTAAAATAAAAAAAAAAACAAATATAATTGACCGTTTTGTTTGAATTATACAAGAGGCTCTATTAAGGATGTCCATTGGAAGGGTTGAGTAGGTTTTGGGGCATTTTTAGACCTAATCTATTCATTAAATTAGTGGGTTGAGTTGAGTTGGGTCAAAAAAATTGTTTCCTTTAACTCGACTCATTCAAGAGTGAGTTGAATTAGGTTAAACTCGTGAGTCCAACATACAATAATTTTTTTTGCTAAAAATAAATATCAATATATGAACTAAAAAATTCATTACACATAACATGTCTTAATTAAAACCAATATATGTCTCAAATAAACTGAAAAGCCACATAACTAGTTTTACTCAAAGAAAATAAGTCACAAGTCTTACTAAGTTAACATAAGTCTAAAATAAACTAAAGCAAGCTAACATGACCTAAAAGTCATAAACAACAAATCACATTAACTAACTGAAGTCAATATCATCACATATAGCATGTGGATTGACATAATTAAATACTTCATTCTCGATTTTACCAATATACTCTTTGTCATCCAAGCGATCTATTGAATTTTCATCGCAATAGTATATTAAATACTTCGTGAGTTTCTAATCTTTATTTTCTTAGTCACATTGATAATGTGACCTCAAAGGCTACGCGTAAACTTAATTGATACTACAGAAAAGTCATAAGAAAAGTTACAACAAATGTCACCATGGCTAAATGACTTTTTTTTTTAAAAAAAAAGCTACTTAAGTGGGTTGGGTTTGTGTGAGTTGACACTTTTCAAACCCGCTACCTGACCCTTACCTTGTGGATTGGAATGTTTTTTAACTCGACATAATTCACAGACCCAATCCAACTCACATTTTGTGGGTTAGGTTGGGTCAAAACCCGCGAATTCATAGGTTGACCCAACTCGAAGGACACTCCTAGGCGCTACTAAAATTGCACATGCACAAAACACATTATCAAATTTCAAATTTTTGTATGTCAGCTTGATCTTATAACCACGCCTGTTACATTTACACTCATTTTATGTGAAGACCAAAAGTTTAATAAGAATTTGTATGCATGTGCACAAAGACTCAGTTTTTCAAAAACAACTCCATGGAGGTTTTCACAATTTCGAGAAGAATGCTCTGGTCAATTGTCAGCCTTAGCCCAAAGACAATCTCCCAGTCGTAGAAAAGAATCGTGTTCTTGTCGAGTATCGTCAATGCGTTGCAATGGACTGCATCGCCAAGTGGCACATGGTCCTCAGACAAATGTCCACTGGTCGACCACCGCGCCTCGACGCCCCCAAGATCCATCATAGACCTCACTATCAATTCTCATTCCCTCTTCAACCACAAGGGCCAAAATAGCTTATTAGCTATACTTTATACAATGCACTAATATATCAGTGCAAGTCCAACCCCAAAGGGCCAAATCTTTTCAATTTCATTTGTTCAATGTAATCATATGCTTCAACGTATATTTTTCCAATGCACGTATAATGCACCAAATCCAATCACAGACAAATATGTCATTTTCTCACAAACAGTGTATGGACACTGGTTCAACAGTAATCATACTGTACTTTCAACAACGAAAACCATGTTATCACATTTTCATAGTTATAAAACACTTTCGTCATATTTTCACAAAATTGCGCAACATTTCCGTTACGTTTTTTACAATTCCAAAACGTTTTTGTTACGTTTTCAAAATATCGTAATACTTCTGTGACGTTTTCAAAATACCACAACACTTCTATTGTATTTTCAAAATACTGTAACACTTTTGTTACGTTCTAAAATTCCAAAGCATTTTTATTACATTTTCACATTACCATAACACTACTGTTACGTTTACAAAATTTCGTAACATTTCTGTTACGTTTTCAAAATTTTGTAACATTTCTGTTATGTTTATAAAATGTCGTAACATTTCTGTTACGTTTTGTTGCAGCATTTTAAACCACGTACTAATTTTTTAACGTTTTTCTCAAACACGTAAAAATATACGTTTATCAAATCCCATAATATTTTTTCACTTTTTCAAAATCGCGTAACTTAAAAATCATTCTTTTACGTCACGTAAATCATTTTCTATCATTCTCAAAATATTTAAAACACTTTTCAAATCTCATAATGATTTTTTCGCTATTTTCACAATCACGTAAAAATATTCTATCACCTTTCAATCACGCAGTAATTATTCAATAGTAGTTCAAATTACGTAAAATATTTAAACGTAATCCAAATCGCGTAGAAATATTTCAACGTATTTAAAATCGCATAGAAATATTTTTCCATATCACGTAACTTAAAAATCACGTTTTTAAGATACGTAAATAATTTTTCACCACAATTTCGTTACAGAAAATATTTCTTGACCTTTAAAAATTTCTTTTCAACTTTTCCCAAAATAATATAACTTTATATCTTATTTAATATATTTTCTTACTCAAGAAAATCTTTTCGGAATATAATTCACAAAATCACTTTTCCATTGACGTAAATCAATGTTTCAAAATCTTAAATTTTCCTAACGTACTCCAAAACTTGAAAATAAGTTATACGTTAGTAAATTCTTAAATCACTATTATTTTCTCCATTTTTCTCAAATCAATTTTAAAATCAATTCTCTTCAAAATAAATTGAAGTTAAAACATTTTCAACCTTTCTTTATTTTTTTCCGTTTATGAAAATTTCTATATTCTCAATTGATAAAACACTCTGATTCCCTTTCCAAAATCCTTGCATTAAATCAAGATATATTTTCACTTTGAAAATTGTTTTGTTCATAAAATCAAGGCATTATAAGCCTTAAAATAAACGTGGACATGACTATTGAAACTATCAAATATTTTTCCTTTTAAATTGATATGGTTTTACACAAACAAAACCATTAAAAATCCTTTACAAAAACATAAGACTCATAGTCTTTAAAATCAAATCATTTGCTCATTTTTATTTTTCACTTTCTTTGCAAATCCATTTTCACTTTCTTTACAAATCCTTTTTCACTTTCTTTGCAAATCCTTAAAATCATCATTGCTATTTTCATTTAAATCTCATGTTTAGTAAAATATTTAGAAACTTTTTACACAAAGTAAATTAATAAAAATCCTTCCAAAACCATGTTCATGTACTCTTTGAAAAATAAACTCTTTGTTTATTTTTCTTATTTTTCTAAGCATCTATTTTCATCATTCATGAAAATATTAATTTTGTGAACACCTATCTTGAGGTGTCTTGACCAAAATTCACCATGTTCTAGGGATCAAAAATTAATTCTCTTGTTCTTGAAAAATTTCAACATGGAACCCTAATCAAGGGCATCAAAACCGTAGCTCTTCCTTGGCCATTGAAGCCAAAATTTACTTTTTTTTCCATCAACACATCATGGCATACATATATATATATATATTTCATCATAAATACTACAAGCATACCATATACTCATCATGCATAATATAAGCATACCATCAAAACCATAAAATCATGCATAGCATATTAAACATAGGCAAATAAATAAAAACACATAAACAACCACAAATTAATTATATGACCATGGATATGAATCCTCACATGGATTCACCATCCATCAAATACCAAACCATCTCTCACCACCATACTTGGTTGGTGAGATGGATCTCCCTCTTACCTCTTGAAGATCCTCAAAAGCTTCTTGATTTGTTTCTTTTTTCCAAGTCCTTCACCACCAAGGGCTTCTCAAATACAAAACAAAACACAAGTTAATTAACATATCAAGCTTGATTAAGAGGAACCATAGATCAAACATGGTTTAGATCATGAAAAAGAGAGAAGAAAATGAAGTTTCCTTATACTTCACCTCAAAAACCCAATAACTTTGATCTTGAAGAAACTCCTTGAAGATGAATGATTTAGAAGAAGTCTTCAACATGAAAGTTGCTTAGAATATCATGGAGATTCAAGATCTAAGGTTGGATGAAATTAAAAGAGCTTGGATGGTGATTTTAGGGTAGATAACCGAATGGTTTATCTTGAAGCACAAAGATGAAATTTTTTATTTTTGATAGAAACTTGAAGCTTGGATTTGAAGATCAAGATGAATGATTTTGGAAAAACTCATAACTAGAGATGTTCTTAGAATGATGTAAGGATTCAAGAAACTAGGTTGGATGAAATTTTTGAGTGATGGAGGGTGTTCTTGGGTGTCAAGACCGAACCATGCTAGAAGGGAAGGAGAGAAAATTTTCTAAGAAATTTTGCTTGAAGGAAAGTTTCAAGAATGATGAAGTATGGTCAATAATGACCAAAGGTGACCAATATGGTCTTCAAAGCTCCCAAAAACAGACCAAAACCGTGCCCCCCTTCATGCATTCTCCTTGAATGCAAACAAAGCAATAATGAAACAAAATTGACTAAAGCAAGTCATAATTGACATAAAGCATCAAATAATGTCATAAAGCTTTTTCTTTGTCTTCTAAACAAGCCAAAACCATCACCTTCTCTTCATAATGCATTCAAGTAGTTGTCTTCATTATTTGCCACCATTTGAAGCATTTCTAGCCATTGATTAATTCAATGGTTAGGATTTAGGTAGATTTTTAATTTTAGAAGACTAAATCTAGGCCATTGGATTTTTCTCCTTTAAATTCTAGCCATTAGATGTGTCGCCAAAATTAATGGTCAAGATTGCTCCTTCTTACTTTTAATCCAAGGGTCATAATTAGTCTTTATCACTTTTTAAGACTAAATCTTCACCATTGATTAAATCTAAATCCAATGGTCATAAATGGTCCTTGTTACTTTACAAGACCAATTCTCCACCCTTGATCACTTCTAAATCTAATGGTTATAAATGGTCTTTGTCACTTTTTGAGACCAAATCTCTACCCTTGATTTAATCTACGGTTGATATTGAAGCCTTCCTTATTAAGCTTGTCTAGATTAAATCTCTACCATTGATTAGATCAATGGTTAATATCCAATGCTTCTTCATTAAGTTTATTTCTTAACCGTTGATTAAATCAATAATGGATGTCCAAGCCATTAATGTTGACTAGCAAGATAATATTTATTTTTATATCTATTATAACCCTACTAATAATATATTTACTGTATTTTTATCATCCGATAAATAAATACAGTACAAAACACAGTACAAGAAATTTTCTAAAACTGTTTCCGGATTCAGGTTTAGTAAGATCCCCTGTCTCCGTTTAAACATTTTTCTATGCGTAGAAAAATTTTTGCTTTACTTGAGACCCACTTTGGGCCCACGTATGGCCACCTTACATACACCCCCAGGGCCCACAAACAGTAAAAAATTTCATAATCATCCACAAAAATCACAAATATTAGAAAACGCACAAATATCAAATCAAATTACGTAAAATAATTACCTAACGGTAAAAATTAAATTATGTAAAATTTTCCCCGGCCCGAAAATTTTTATTTTCCTGACACGGAGTAAATCACTCAAAACGATCAAATACGCTGACGGAATAAACAAAATAATTTTACAGTGCACAGAAATTACTAAATAGTAAAATTCTGTTAACTGTCAAAATTATTGTTTAAGAGATACAGAAATTTGGAGTGTTACACTTGGCCTGACCCAAAAATGACTCGGCCCAAAGTTGAGCAAACCCATTTTACTAGCTCTAGTTCAGATGGGCGATTCAAGTGAGGAGCAAACCACGGCGTAGTTGTATGGATATTACTCACAAGCCTCTTGAGGATACCATTAACTTCTTTGAAACGATTAAGAAGGGACATGACCTTGGCTATCACTAACTCTTGGTCGATGATTTTCGCTTGAAGTATAGCAAGTTTCGAGCTAGCCAAATACTGTGAGCCGAGATCACCATAATTTCTATTGCTTTAGGTGAGTTTCAGATAATGAAATTTGGAACATGTGTAAACAAGTGTGTAAATTTGAAAACAAGCTTGGTAAATCAAGATAGCATGTACAAACGCTTGATAACATGTTATCTAGAAGTCCAGTTTCAATAATGTTTCTAATTTTAGTAACGCATTTTATATAGTTAAAACAAAATGGTCGTATGTATGATAAAGAAATGAATAGAAAAAATTAGAACTCAAAGAGTAACATATTATTTTGACCGTCCACTTATGGAATCATGTTTTTTTATTCCATATATAATAATTACATGTTTTCAGATAAAAAAAATAATCACATGTTTTGACTATCCACTTATGGAATCCATTTATTTTTTTGGTTTTTTATTCCATATATAAAAATTACAAGTATTCTTAAATAATGCATTAATATTTGGAGAGAAATTTCGTTTTGGTTGACACAAAAGTCAACCTAAAGATTGGTGGCTTGCCTCAATAGTAGGCAATTCAGGAGTCTAAGTTGGTGGTAATATGTAATCCTATTGTAAATTTTCCCAGAGGTTAGTGATGCATTGGAACGGGGAGAACCTACACTCACTCTAAACTTATATATATATAAACAAAAATATTTTAACCTAAAGATACTTTTACTATTGATCGGTTATGGTATTTGAGCCCATATATTCAACTTATAGTTGATGCAAAGATTCACCAACCAGGTGCATAGAATAGCATGACCTCTAGAAAGTCATTGGATAAATATAACTAAGACTAAGACCTCAATTGACTCAGTCCACCATGGTACAGTTCTATAAAGAACTAGTGCATGAGGAAGAAGACTACCAAGAGAACCCTAACATCAAGGCTATAAATAAGGGACTTGAGACCCTAAATGCTAGTATATATATTTTAACTTGAGTGTTACAGTACTTTTTATAGGTACCCGCCTTCAACACAAATTCGCCATCGTCTTGGAGATACACATCGGACACCCGAAGATCTGTCTATTGTGAATAGTGGCATTGTTTGTAGGAAGTGAGTAAAAACTCATACCTATTGTTTCAAAGTATAACACAAAAACCCCCTAACCAAAACCCTAACCAAGATAGAGCAAAAACGTCTCTTAGTACTCTAGATCCTGCTCAGAGCAAAAGAGGACCATTTTGACTTAGACAGGGTCCTGTGTTAACTCAAAAGTGATTTAGGAGTTAGACACAACCCTATCTAACTTGAAGAAAGCTTCTGACTTGGAGACATGGCCGTGCCTCTAGGCCACACGATCGTGTCTCATTCACCGTTGAAGTTACGCAAATCTTCCATGAGGCACGATCGTGTCTTAATGCCTTGAAGCTTCTGACTTTGAGACACGATCGTGCCTCATGGTCACACGGCCGTGTCTCACTTAAAGTGTAGTCACGTGATTCTCAAAGGACACGGCCATGTCGATGGGAGACACAGCCATGTGAGTCTCCCTGACTTGAAAAAATATTGTTTTTCCAAAACATTATAAATAGGAGCAAACCCTCAAACGTAAAACATATCTTTGTGACGACAGACTTTGAGAGGTAGATTAGAAGGGAGAATTGCCACGAATTCTTGGAGGACGGCTTCAAAGGGAGGATTTAATTCTTGAAGGCTTGAAGATCATAATCATAAAAAAAAAGGGTTTTGATTTCTCTTTTCCTCTAGTTTTCCCCTTTCTTTGGGTTTTCTTTCCATGGATTTGTATCTTGATATGAGTATGTTTGTATTGAACATAAGTTGCTAAACCTATAGCTAGGGCTATGAGGGATCTTGTTCCCCTAATTATTTAAGTTTGATTTCTAATTTGATTAAGATAATTTCTTTTAGGGTTTATCATATTGCTTGTATTCTTATCATAACTTAATCACTTTTGGCATGTGTTAATTCATTGTTTGACCAGTGACCATTCACATTCAATGAGTGGATCTATATGGTAAGCCTAGGATTAGATTGGTGAATGACCAAACATCAATTTATTCTACTAATGGAATTGACAGTATGTTAGTTCATCTCTTGAATTAAAGCTTAATGCATTCTTGATTAATTCAACTAAATGACCAAATATATGAATTAAATTAGGAATAGAATATTGTTTCATCCATGACCATTGGGATTTAACATAAAATAAGAGAATATTTGCAAAAGAATTACCTTACATCATAATTAAAATAAAATCTGAATAATTGGATTCAAGTAAACCTTGCATCCTAGTTTCTCTTTCATTGATTTATCTCTATTTTTGCTTGATTGTTCATTGTTTCTCTTCTTTTTTTGTTTTCCAATTTTATTTTGAATTTCATGCACTTTTGATTGTCTGGATAACCAAGAGTTCTACGAATCTAGTAATTACTACTTATTCATCGTGGGATCGATAACTGTGACTCAAGTCCTATATTACTTGGCAATATAGTGCACTTACTCTTAGTATATTTTACGCGCACTAAGTTTTTGGCGCCATTGCTTGGGGAATAAGTTTGGCAATATTAGAGACGTAAAGCTCTAGTTAATTTAGACAAATTTTTATTTTATTTCTTATTTTATTTTATTTTGTTTTGTTTGTTTGTTTTTTTCTCTTTGTGTTTATTTTTGTTATTTTTGTTTATTTATTTTTATTTCTTATTTTTTTTTATTTTTCTATTTATTTTTTTTATCTTAGTTTTATTTTTATTTAATTAGTTACTTTATCTCTTTGCTTATTTTTCTTATTTATGCTTACTCGTTCTCAATTTTCTGATTTGACATTTGATCCTGAAATTAAGAAAATAACTCGCAGGTTAAGGAAGAAGCTTATTTTGCAGTTGTGACAAAAAATATAAACAGGATGGAGGGACCAGTGATTGAGGGGAATCGTGAAGAATGAGCTACCCTAGCAAAGAAGACCATGCTTGAGTACTCTATGCCCACTACCGAAGGGTATGGAGGAAGTATTATAAGACCAGCTATGGCGGCAAATAACTTTGAGATCAAACCAACATTGATCTCCATGATTCATAATTCTGTACAGTTTAGTGAATTACCTTCAGATGATCCAAATTAGCATTTGGCCAGATTCTTGCAGTTGTGTGACACTATCAAGTACAATGGAGTGGCAGATGATGTAATCAGATTGCGACTCTTTCCTTTCTCTCTTAGGGATAGGGCGAGTCAATGGTTAACGTCACTACCAAGGGGTTCTATTACTACATGGGACTAATTGACACAACAGTTTCTGGCTAAGTATTTTCCTCCCTCTAAATCTGCTAAAGTAAGGAATGACATATCTTCTTTTGTGCAGTTTGACATAGACACTCTCTATAAAGCTTGGGAGCGCTTTCAAGAGTTATTGAGGAGATGTCCACACCATGGATTTCTCGTATGGCAGCAGGTTTAGACTTTTTACAATGGTTTGTCTCCTGGAAACCATTCACTCATTGATGCTTCTGTGGGAGGTACAATATGGAGGAAAACACGTACTGAAAGCTAAGCGTTTAATTGAAAAAATGGCGCTAAATAGTTATCAATGGCAAAGTGAGCGTCAGATGATTAAGAAACCAGTAGGTGTGCATGCTGTTGATTCTTCTACTGTTATTCTGAGTCAATTGGAAGCATTGACAAAGAAAGTTGAGACTCTGATGGTAGCAAATAGTGTGATTCCACTAATCATTTGTGAAGCATATGGCGGGTAGGGTTATACAAGTGCAAACTATCAAGTTGGTAGCCCTTTTGCCTATGAGCCTAAAGGAATAAATTTTGTTGGTAATTCCAACTGGCAATAGTATAATCCGTATTCAAATATGTATAATCCCAGTTGGAGGGACCACCCTAATTTCAAATGGGGAAATCAATAGGGCCATCAGCAGAATTAGCAAAGAGCCCACAAACACCTCCAGGTTTCCAAGCATTTACAGAGAAGGCAAGCTTTGAAGATTTGGTAATGAAGTACATGTAGAGTTTAGACGCCAGAATGAAGAGCATGGAAACTCAGATCAGTCAGTTGACTACATTGATGACAGTAAGAACATCAGGGACATTGCCTAGTACTACTGAGACTAATCCAAAAGAGCAGGTCAATGCGATCACCTTGAGAAGTGGTAAGGAACTTGGGGAGCTTCCCAAGAAAAAGGAGAAGGAAATGCCAGAGCTTAGAAATACTCTTTTTAAGCCGGTTCATATGGAAAATGAGAAAGATGACAATAAAGAAAAAAGAGGTTGAGAAGAAAGAACCAAAGTGGAAAAGAGTGAAGAAGGATCATGAGCATAAAACAGTATATGAACCATCATCATATGCTAAGATCTCATTCCCTCAGAGGCTCAAGAACAATCATCCAGACCAACAATTTGCCAAATTCTTGGAGATGTTGAAGAAGTTATAGATTAACATTCCATTTGTTGAAGTCATCTCTCAAATGTCCAAGTATGCAAAGTTCTTAAAGGAAATACTTACGAAGAAATGCAAGCTTGAGGAATTTGAGACGATATGTTTAATTGAGGAGTGCTCTGCTATTCTTTTGAAGAAGTTACCGCCGAAATTAAAAGATTCACGGAGTTTTACTACTCCTTACTCTATCGGTAACTCTCATTTGGAGAAGGCATTATATGATTTGGGTGCTAGTATTAATTTGATATCTTTCTCTGTGTTTAAGAAATTGGGAATGCAGGAACCAAAGCCCACTAACATTTCACTACAGTTGGCTGATAGATCCTTCACTTACCCTTGCAGTATGGTGAAAGATGTTTTGGTGAAGGTGAATAAATTCATTTTTCCAGTTGATTTCGTGGTGTTAGATATGGAAGAGGATGCTGATATTCCTCTCATTCTTGGAAGATCATTTCTGGCAACTTTAGGAAAAGTGATTGATGTACTTCGAGGTGAGCTTATCTTGAGAGTGGATGGAGATTCTGTGACCATAAATGTCTTTCGGGAGGTTAAATCTTCCCTAATGTCAAATCTCCATGCCCCTATCAATTTTGTTCAAGCTAAGAAGCAGGAAGTCTTAGCTATCAAAGACCCCCCACCATCATATAATGTTGATGTTGATCTTTCAGAAACTCAAGTTGCTGAAACAGATAAAGGTCCTCCGATGATCCATGCTCCTTCATAGATTGACCCTTCATCTGTTGATTGATTAAAATCACCATGGCCCAGCAGAGCCAAGGCACTTCCAGAGCAACCAAGTCCTTATCAAGCTCAAAATGTTCATAGAGGCACCTCTAAGGTCATGAACAAGGGATGGAGACACTGCTTTGAAAAAATGAAGGCGTCATTTTATTTTTCTTACTTTAAGCCACCTTGATTTATCCGAAAAAGGCAACTTGTGTTTCTTCTTTATTTATCTTGTCTTAATTATTTTTGTTATTTTGTTTTTCTTGTAGATACTACTCATGTGTTTTGGGACTTTTCAATTTTTGTTGCGGTGCTGACTCTTGTGCTTCTTCTTTGCCTGGCACTGTCTCACTTTTCATCAAGTTATGCTGCTCTTTGTTTGACTCCCTTTATTCCTTTTTCTTCCACATTGAGGACAACGTTTATCTTAAGTGTGTGTGGGGGGAGGGACTTCTAAAAAAAATTTGTTGTACAACTGATGAACACTTGAGTAATGTTGGTTATTAAGCAGGAATTGTGTGTTGATTTCTTAATTTATTCTAAGCCGATAGAGTAACCGGGAAAAACTTGATAAGAAAAAACTTGATTGATCATGAGTTGATAGAAATATGTTTAAAAGGGGAATCCATTGATCATGAGCTGATTTTTTTATGAAGCCATCTTGTTCAATTCAGTGAAGTGAAATTTAGCATCTTACTTAGAAATTAGCCATGCCTGCTTGCTTTTGTGTTCTTTATCAACTTTGCCAAAAAGTGAGTTTTAAACTTTGCTAATTGGATTTTTCATAAACAAAATCCTATTTTTCTTCTAGAGTGAGTATTCTCTTGATTGATGTGCGCTAGAACTTGCTTTGATATCTTGTTGAGGCTTTAATGATTCACATGCAGACTTGAATATGATTAAAGCAATTAGGCTTTATTCTTTCTTGACTTTCAGAGTTGTATTGAGAAAATAATCCCTTAGTTGCCCTATTCGAGCCTGAAATTGATTTCTTTGAATACCCAATGAAAATAATAAGGTTGAATTCTTTAGAGCATCTAATGCGTTGATTGAAAAGTCTTGAAAGGTTACTTTTGTCTTCAAGGGTTGATTGATATATATATAAAAAAAAAGAAAAATGGAAATGGAAGAAGAAAGAAAAATTTGTTGGTGAAGAATCATGAGAATATTGGGTCAAAAGTGAAAATTTATTTGTGCTATTATGCTCTATTTATCATCTTTTCAACCTGATTCTACTTTGTATTGATTTATCCATGAATATTCTTTACCCTTATTTATCTTTTTCCTACCTTTCTGTATACCCTTGGCCCTGTTACAACTAATGGAAGTCCTTTTGATTCTTGTGTTGTATTTGAATTTGAAAGTGAAGATGAGATTGATAACTAAACCTATGGTATTGCATTTTTCAAGAGAAATTTGAGTGATCTCAATTGGTTGGTAAGAGAAAAATTACAAGCTAGACTTAAACATCTAATTGTTTCAAGTGCTAAATGGTATTTTTGGATTGGATTTGATTGCTGAACTTGAGAATGTTTAACTGTGAAATTTCCCTTGATTCATGTTTCTGGATGTTGAGCTTAATCTTGTTTTTTATTCCTTTTCTTTGCTTAAGGACAAGCAAAGCTCAAGTGTGTGGACGTTGATAAGCCTACATTTTATAACCTTATATTGGATAAATTGTGGTAATTTGCTTATGATTATTGATGAATTTTGGCTGGATCCTTATCAATTATCTTCGTTTTGTAGATTAAGAAAGATTTGACACATTCAGAGTGAAAGCAGGCGAAGATATCATGTTTTCAGAGTAAAAGAAGACCATTTTGGCTTAGACAGGGCCTTGTGTCAACTCAGAAGCAATTTAGGAGTTAGACACGACCCTGTCTAACTTGAAGACACGATCGACACGGTCTTGTAAGTCTCCCTGACATCAAAAAATGTTGTTTTTACCCCAAAACATTATAAATAGGGGGAAACCCTTAAACCCGAAACACATCTTTGCGACAACAGACTTTGAGAGGCAGATTAGAAGAGAGAATTGCCACGAATTCTTGGAGGACGACTTCGAAGGGAGGATTCAATTCTTGAAGGCTTGAAGATCATAATCATCGAAAAAAGGGTTTTGATTTCTTTTCCCCTCTAGTTTTCCCTTTTCTTTGGGTTTTCTTTCCATGGATTTGTATCTTGATATGAATATGTTTGTATTGAACTTGAGTAGCTAAACTCATAGACAGGGCTATGGGGGATCTTGTTTCCCTAATTATTTGGGTTTGATTTCTAATTTGATTAAGGTAATTTCTTTTAGGATATATTATATTGCTTGCATTCTTGTCATAACTTGATCACTTTTGGCATGTGTTAATTCATTGTTTGACTGGTGACCATCCACATTTAATGAGTGAATATATGTGGTAAGCCTAGGATTAGATTAGTGAATGACCAACCATCAATTTATTCTACTAATGGAATTGATGGTATATTAGTTCATCTCTTGAATTTAAGTGTAATGCATTCTTGATTAATTCAACTAAATGACCAAATAGGAGAATTAAATTAGAATAGAATATTGTTTCATCCATGACCATTGGGATTTAATAGAAAATAAGAAAATATTTGCAAAAGAATTACCTTACATCATAATTGAAATAAAATCTGAATAATTAGATTCAAGTGAACCTTGCACCCTAGTTTCTCTCTCTTTGATTTCTCTCTATTTTTGCTTGATTGTTCATTGTTTCTCTTCTTTATTTGTTTTCCAATTTTATTTTGAATTTTATACACTTTTGATTGTCTGGATAACCAAGAGTTCTACGAATCTAGTAATTACTACTTATTCCTCGTGAAATCGATAACTGGGACTCAAGTCCTATATTATTTGGTGATATAATGCACTTGCTCTTAGTGTATTTTACACGCACCTAGTCGCACATTAAAAAATAATAGACAAAGTGATGATTTTATAAAGTGGAAGGATCTATGAACTTGATACTTTAAGATTTTGGTTTAAGACGTAGTATTAAGCCTAGTTTGGGTTCTCCTCATTCTAACATGGTCCAACTACTAGGTATTTGGTCATGAACAACTATAAATAAAAAAATAGATATTAAAAAGATTATGGCAAGCAACTTCATAATATTATCAACAATACAAATAAATTGTACAAGAAAAAGGATACAAATAAATAACACACTATAGCTTCATCAAACACAATATGCGAGTTTCTTTTTTTTATTTTTTATTCCTGTATAAATATGTGAGTTTTTATCAATGTTTTTAAAACATGATTGGTCATTGAACTGGTGAAGAGACTGGCTTATAAAGCCTCCCACTTCTTCTTTTTCTCTACCGCCACCTATGATGCACGGATACAGATATGAGTATCCGATATAAAACATGTGCAATACGGGAAAATGAAATTTTTAAAAAAATTAGGATATGAGTACAATAGGATACGATAAAACATATAGAAAAAAATTATATATATCATGTCATAAAACATAAAATGTATAAAAATCAAAATATAAATATATTAAAAATAAAAAATTAAACAATTTAAAATTAAAATTAACTAAGAAATAGATAGAATTGTATCACTAAACTGTGAAAAACATTATAATAAAAGATAAAAAATGCTAAAAGAACAATATTTTATAATTTTTTTAAAAGAAAATGAACTTAAATCGTGAGAACCACAATAGCACAAAGAGTAAAGTTTATTTTTTAATTAATAAAATTTGAATCACACATAAAGTAAAATAATAAACTAAAAAATTAATAAATAAAAGCTGTCAAATAAAACAAAAGCCACTGCAACTTTCCTCTCACACGCTTGCAGAGGGGTTCTAAAAGGCATAATAAAAGCCAAAACCCAAAGATAGAAATGCAAGGCTTGGAAAATGCAACAACAAGGCGTAATGGAAATCGCGCATCTTTCACTATGTTTGGTATGCGTATTCGTACCAAACATCGGTACGACAACCTGAGAGTCGAACTGGTGCTTCTTAGGCTGCCACCCTCCCTATTCTCCCTTCCCACTTCTTCTCAATACCATCATGCTTTGACCACATCATCCTAATGCACCAGCAGACGCAGCATCAAACCAGCAACAGATAGTGGTAAGAGACGCAGCGGCCGATGAGCGACTCACGGTGGCGAGAGACGTTGCAGTGTGATTGGGACGGTGATGTGAAGTCGCTGTAGTGTGATTGGTGGCAGTAGCAGCACTAGCTCCTGCTAGCAACAGAGCTTATGGTAGAAGTAACTCCTGACAATGAGAACCTCACAAGCCGACAATCCATCGATTTTAACCGATTTTCTCGATTTTTTTTGGTTCATCCGGTTTCTATCCGATTTTTTTAACTATCGATTCTGATGCTTAAATGGAATGGATACATGACCAGTTTTCTGGTCGAATCGGTCATTCCGATCCGATTTTCCCAATAATGGTTTTATGTATGTGCAAAATATTAAATAATATAAAATATGAGTTAATTAATAAATTATGTTTGCAATCGAAGTTTTGCTCACAGGCTTACATGTATCATGTTTGATTGGCAAATCACACACAAATACAAGTTTTTGCACCTGTTCTCGATTGGATTATGGGTCATAAATCAGGAGCAACTTGACCCGTCAAAATAGTACTTAAATATTATCGCATGTTATTTTGATGAGTACATCTGTCTATTTATTAGGCATAAATATTTTAAAGTATCCTTGATAGATATGAAAATTAATTACATCCCATATAAATAGGAAAATTAATTAAAAGATATCATAATCTCTAATGGATTTTAATTCTAAATAACTACATTCAATACAAATTGAATTACAGTCTAAAACGCTCTTATAAATGCCATACAAGGTAAAAAAAAGTATGCATCTTATCTGATATATGGACTACCTTCCTTGTGCATGGCCTAACTTGAGCGTCAGAGTACCTTTTACAGGTACCCACCCCTCGCATCACCGCTAGAGCAGTTGTGCCACAGAGGAGTTCACGTTCAACCACCTTTTCAGGTAACGCTTTGAATCCAGTTCAGAACATTAGCGCCGTATGTGGGAATGTGGTTGAAGGTGGACTCTTCCGTGGCATGATTGCTCCAGCGATGATGCGAGGGGGTGGGTATCTACAAAAGACACTCTGACGCTCAAGTTAGACCATGTACAAAGAAGACAGTTTGTATATAAGATAAGATGTATATTTTTTTGACCTTGCATGACATTTATAAGAGCGTTTTAGAATGTAACGCAATCTGTATTGAGTGTAGTTATTTAGGATTAGAATCTGTTAAAGATTGTGATATTTTTTAATTAATTTCCCTATTTATGTGGGATGTAATTAGCTTTTATATCCATCAAGGATACTTTGAGAGATTTATGCCTAATAATTAGGCAGGTATACTCATCAAGATAGCACACAATGATATCTGAGTACTATTCTATCGAGCTAGGTTGCTCCTGATCTATGACCCATAACCCGGTCTAGAACAGATGCCCCCAACTTGACGCTAAGATGGGATAGCTAAGTACGAAGGTACCCAAGTTTAGCAGGAGCACACAACACGCAGTGGCAAAGGGATCCAAGTCGTAGTGTTAATGCTGGATCTCATGATGTTTTTTTCCAAAGGGCTGAGGTCCGGGATATATCATAGTATGCCTTTGGGATTAATGAGTAAGGCTGGGATCCGAGGTGGATCGCTCTGCTTAAGTCATCATACCATTAATGTGTTTTGGGTTGACCCATGGGACAGAGTCTCGGATCATGCTCTAGAATAGTTGCCCCCAGCTTGGTGCTTAGCTAGCATAGCTAAGTATCAAGGTAAGTCTTAATGCCCCCGGGTTATGGGACCTAAGCTTTACATGAAGCCAGAGTCCATAATGTCCCTAAGGGATCAAGAGCTTTAATTTTGAGGCGTTAACGTGAGTCACTTGACACTCGAGGACACGCTGCGATTTGGCCATGGTCCACGCATTAGGTGATTTGAGGTTGACATTCTAATGTGCAATCGGGGTCCGTAGAATGAACTAGGATTGTAACCGTGTTTACTTCTTTTTCCATGATCCGTACTGGGTCCAACACCCATCATTAATGTGTATTTGATAGCTAGTTAAGGACTTAGGAAAATTATAAATCTGTAAAACCTTGGTCCAGGGTCCAATGCTCAAATTTTTGAGCACTCAGAATTCTTTTGAAGACTTAGGAAAAATAAAAGGTGATCCATAACCAAGGTCTTAAATATTATTGGTCTAGGTCAGAAAGTTGCCTAACACTTAGGAATTTTCAAATTCAGAACCAATTTAACATAAGACATCCATGGTAGGTACGTGATGCGGACCACGGATGTTGTAACCCGTGTTGCTAATTAATTACTCATACTACAAAATGGTTATGGCCAAGTGTTAAGGATTTGGGCAAGGACTTAGGACTCGCAACAAAACCACCAAAAGTCAGTTTTGTGGGTTATTCCTCTTAACCTAGATTCTAAGAGACCTTGGATCCCATAAGGAACGAGCTCTGTAGACATTCTCAAGGCATTTTCCAACTTGAGGGACTTAAAATTAAAAAGAAACCCTAGATCCTATAAGGAACGTGCTCTAGACATTCTTAAGGCTTTTCTCGGCTTGAGGGTCTTGAAAATTTAAAAAAGAAATCTTGAATCCCATAAAGAACGAGCTCTGTAGACATTCTCAAGACGGAGTTCGACTTGAAGGTCTTAACTTTAAAAAGAAATCTCGAATCCCATAAGGAATGGTTCTATAGACATTCTCAAGATGGAGTACGACTTAAGGGTCTTAAAGCTTCAAGTATAAAGTATAAGAATACGCTTAACCTCTGTAAACCTGGTCAGTCTATGGGTTAAGATCAGGCTCACAAAGGTATGGATGAAAACCCTTGAATGCGCTTCTTGACCTTGGACAATGGTCAAGTGGATTCCTCTGTCTGGCCATCATGTATAGATATCGGAATAGCTGATCCTTTTCAGACCTTGTTATCTTCAAACTTTGCTAAGGTGTGGTAATCTTGTGGGTTGTGTCAGACCGAAGTACTCGTAGACTCAAAGTCACGACTAAGGTACTTGTTGAGATGGGTCAAAGTACTCATGGACTAGAGGTCACAACCCAAGTACTATCTTAGATGATGCCAGACTAAGGTTCTCGGGGACTCAAGGTCACGACTAAAGTACTAGCTTAAATGAAAGCATGACGAGGCCCTTGGCACTTCTTAGCCGAGATGGAATCTTGCCAAGATGTTAAGATGAGATCAAACCTTGAGAACTGGGCCTGGCTAAATGTGTTTCTTTGTAATCATAAAAAAGATAGAGGCCGTCCATCAAAACACCAAGAAATAACTCATGGACTTCATTATCAAAGGTGTCTTCATCAACGAGAGCACAAGGTAGCAACAATGGTCTTGATATCTCATTTCCAAGATCAAACGTAACAATTATTAATTGTTTACAAGAATTGAAGTTGGGGACTGCTAACCAATTAAGAGTATATTTGTCCAACAATTGTTACCCATGCTGTAAACTGTCACAAGTGAATCCTTCTTAGCTTGTAGTCGGGTTCTAAAAATGGACCCAAATTTCTTCAACTTGATGGAAAGCCAGCGATTCTAGATTTTTCCGTATTGTTTGATTTTACAATAACTAACATTTGTTTTAGGAAGCAAGAAGAGCATCTTATCACATATAGAAGCGGGGGTTCTTGCTTTCAAATTGATTTCTTTCTATTAAGGAAATCTGATAGAAAGATTTGCATGAATTGCAAAGTCATCCCTGGAGAGAGCTTGACTACCCAACACAGGGTTTTGGTTATGGATGTACGAGTTAAGATGAGAGTAAGGAGAAATTGTCGAGACAGAGAGCCAAGGATCAAATGGTAGCAACTAAAAGGCGGAAAACAAATGCTCTTTCAGAGGAGGATTATGGAGGAAGAGATTTGAGAGGTACAAGGGAGTGCTAATGATATGTGGAACGAGATGACTAAAGAGATTAGGAAGGTAGCAAAAGAGACACTTTGTGAATCAAGAGGTTTTGGACCTAAGGATAAAGAATCTTGGTGGTGGGGCACAAGTGTACAAGATAAGGTTAAGGTTAAAAGAGAATGTTATAAAGCTTAGCACATGTGTAAAAATGATGAAAATTGGGAAAAATATAAGGCAGCTAAAAAAGATACTAAGAAGGCGGTGAGCGAGGCGAAAGCTAAAGCGTTTAACAGGTTATATCAATCGTTGGGCACCAAAGACGAAGAAAGGAATATCTATAAGCTTGCTAAAAGTAGGGAAAAGAAGACAAGAGACTTGGATCAAGTGAAATGCATTAAGGATGAAGAGGGTAAAGTCTTGGTTACGGAACACGACATCAAAGATCGATGGAAGGGTTATTTTCACAAGTTATTTAATGAGGAACACGGGGCATTAGGGGACTCAAACATTCTAAACACTAGAGAGGAAGACCAAAATAAAACATTTCATCGTAGAATTCGGGAGTTTGAGGTAAAAGAAGCATTGAAGAGAATGGATAATGGAAAAACGGTCAGACTGGATAATATACCTATTGAGATATGGAAGTGCCTAGGAGATAAATGTATAAGCTGGCTTACAAAGCTGTTTAACGAGATAATGAGGTCTAAGAAAATGACAAATGAATAGAGGAGAAGCACTTTAATCTCTATTTATAAGAATAAGAGAGATATATAAAACTGTGCAAATTACAGAGGGATTAAGCTCATGAGTCATACCATGAAGTTATGGGAAAGAGTCAATGAAAGGAGACTAAGACAAGAGACTCATATTTCAGAGAATCAATTTGGTTTTATGCTTGGGAGGTCAACCATGGAAGCAATCTATCTTCTACGAAGATTGACAGTGTAACATCCCGAAAATTTATAATTTTAGAATAAATGATCATTTTACAATATTTGTGATTTTTAAGAATTTTTCTAGATTTTTCGGAGAACGCAGAATATTTTAATATTATTTCTCGTTTTATGCGCACGTTGAGCAGAATTGGCAAAACGACTGTAACGCTCCCAAAGTTGAAAAATTTTATTACGAATAGTCATTTTCTAATATTTGTGAATTATGTGAATTCTTTCAAAATTTTTCGGAACTGATGAATATTTTAATATATTTCTCGTTTTGCGTGCACACTGAGCCGAACCCGAGAAATGAAATATTTTTCCCGAGAACCTTGAACTATGAAAACGTCGACGGGAGATCTTACTAAACCCGAGGCCGGACACAGTTTACAAGGTTTCACATTTTTCGAGAAGATTCGACAGACGAAATAATAAAACACTGTATAAATTTTATCTGTCAGATAAATTAATACTGACTTCGGTCAACTGTAACTATTGTCCAATAAATAATAATATGTATTAAAAATATTATCACAATATTCAAAATCTGATTTTTTGTATCACATCTATTAGTTTTAATTTCAAAAGAAAGATTAAATTTAATCCAAGCTGGTTATGGGAAGCTTCCTAGCAATTTCCCTTGTAACACATTTTCTCTCTCTTTCCTCTCCTCTTACTCCACGGTAGAGGTAATATTGGAACCCAATATTCACTTCATCTTCCTAATATTTTCTCTTTTCTTCTTCTCTTCTCTTCTTCTCCTTGCTTCACCACCATACACCCTCACCATTCACCATCTTCATTTCTTTTCTTCCCCACTCCCACATCTAGCTTTCTTCCATCATTCTAAGACCATCTTCCTTGTGGCCGTCCTTGGTTCTTCTTCTTCTTCTTCTTCCTCCATTTTTCACCATTGAAGCTAAAGCTTTGAGCTTGGAGGTAAAGTCTTAACCTTTCTTTCACTTTCTTCTCATTTTCGTTTTCTTGGTCACTTATGTGATCAAGAACTCATTTTTCCATGGTTTGAGTGAACATTATGGAAATCACTCACATTGGTGTTCTTCTTGAAGGAAAAATGAAAATCTAGGGCAAGAAGAGGTGACACCTTGTGTTGTCTTCCAAATAGGTAAGAGGAAGATGATCCTCTTCAACCAATCTTGGTAGTAAGGGAATGTCTTGTATGTGTTGTTATTGATTTCTGAATCCATGTATAAAGTTCTCTCTTTTTTATGTTGTTCTTGATGATAGTGCATTTTGTTGGATTTGTATGATTTATTGATGTCTCTTGCATGATTTGAAGGTATATTTGAGTATCTTGATGATTAAATATGATAAGGATTGGTTTGGTTTGAGTTAAAGGACCTGAGAACTCTGTTTTCTGCAAGTTTACGCGTGGTAATCGATTACACGGGGCTTATAATCGATTACCAAGCTCTTAAGGGTACGAAATCGTGATTCTGAAAATTTGGTAATCGATTACATCTTGTGTGTAATCCATTACAGAGATTCTGTCTAGCTTGTAATCGATTACAAGAATGGTGTAATCGATTACCAAGCCTATGATGTTACGAAATAGTGCTTCTGGGAATCACGTAATCGATTACAACTTGTGGGTAATCGATTACGGAGGTTCGTCCAATTGGTAATCGATTACCACGCCTGTGTAATCGATTACCTGAGCCTTGAAGTTACGAATCGTGGTACTTGGGAATCATGTAATCGATTACAATGAGATTGTAATCGATTACGAGATTCACATTACGTTGGTAATCGATTACCAGGGTGATGTAATCGATTACCAAGACCCAAAAATGAGATTTTTGAGCTGGAAATGATTGAGATTATGGTTCTTTGTCCTTTGTAACTCAAACATAACCTAAAAACTCTGGATTCAAGGATTTTACTTTGCTTAAATGCAATAAGAATATGTATTCATACTAATAGAGAAGAAACGATTTTGAAAATGGAATTCTTGGATCCATGACATGGAAATTGTGGTATGTAGGAACATATATTCCTAGTGAGAATTATTGATGCAAGTGTGATTCCCTATGTGGGTTATGTAATTATTGATTCAGTATTCAATGAGATAAGAAATGATGACGTGCCATTGAGGCAATGCTTATGTTGAATGCATCATTGATGATCATACATGTTCATGCATAGAGTCTTATGCATTGTGAATGTCTTGTGGACTGTTGTAAGGCCAAGTTGTCTAGGAGATTGAACACACCTTAGTGCGGGTGCGAGTAGACAAGTGTGGGTCGTGTTATGACCTCGGGGGCGTCGGGGTGCGGGTCCCTCACATGGACAGTTTAGAGCTCCTCTGTGCCGTGGGGTAAACCGATGCAAACACATCGACGAACCGGACTTGACACTGTCCTATATCGTGATCTAGTGTAGAATGTCTATACAATGCCATGATTGTGCACAAGAAAAATTATTGATAGCACTGGCCTCGGCAGCCGAGTTACAGACATGTCTCCTGATCTTTCTCTCCGACTATTTGAGTCTAGCTCCATGGAGTAGGAATTGGGAAAACATGCATTGTGCATCGTTCATTATTGGTCTTATAAACTGTTGAGCATGAATACCTGCAAATGATCATTGATTGTTGTGTTGATTTCTGGAAATACCATTGTCATTTGCCTGCTATTGCTTACTGTTGTTCTACCTTTACTATAAATATCACTGTTATTATTGACTATGATTATTGCTTAGAATTGGATCGCTTTTATTATAAATTCCGTTATTGCTACTGATGAATATATGAACTGTATTGCTCGGTGGGTGCTTTGCGCCGTGCTATTTTCTTGCTGCCAATAGTGGTAATGAATGATGGGTGTCTCACCTCTTTCTTATATTTCTGTGTTTTCTGTTTTATATTCATATTTGATAAAAGATCGTGAAGAAGATGATGAGGAGCCACACCTTGCCGATGGGGTTTGGGAACCTGGATGATATTTCTTCGATTTTCGTAGGAATGCAGCTACGTGGAGGTATTGATGCTGGTTGTATCAACTAGGGCGCTGAGTGTCATGCGCATATGGGGTTGCGGACTTGTCTGCTGGTAGTACCCATCCCTGGGTTACTACTTCTCCCCTTTAATGTTTTTTTTTATTTCCGCTGTATTTTATTTGACTTTGTAATTATTATATTCTATGTCATCAGTGATTCATGTAAGTTGGCTATGAAATATATATATAAGGAACGTGATATCATTTCATTGGTTGTATTAAGGGTTGAATACTTTTATAATTCATTCATGGCTCGTATTTTCTATTTATGCATAAATGTGAAAAACAAAGATAAACTCGTAAATTTTGAAACTACTGTTGTTATGACTGTGACGCACCTGGATCTAGTAACTGTGGTGTAATGATGATTGCGCTGTAGTTGGTATATTCAGGGGCGTTACAGACGGAGTAGTATCAGAGGAAGCAAAAAGACCTACACATGATTTTCATTGATATGGAAAAAGCCTACGATAAGGTACAGAGAGATGTCTCATGGAAGGCTTTGGAGAAGAAAGGAGTTCGTATCGCCTATATTCGAGCAATCCAAGATATATATGATGAGGTTAAAACTAGTGTGAGAACACAGGGTGGGGTCATAGAAGAGTTCCCTATAACTATAAGACTGCACCAAGGGTCAGCTTTGAGTCCTTATCTTTTTACCTTGGTCTTAGATGTGCTTACTGTGCATATCCAAGAGCCAGTGCCATAATGCATGCTTTTTGCAGATGATATAGTCTTAATTGGAGAGTCGAGAGAGGAAATAAATGGGAAGCTAGAGTTATGAAGACGGGCTTTGGAAGAACATGGCTTTCGTCTAAGCAAGAGTAAGACGGAGTATATGGAATGTAAGTTCAGTAAGAAACATGTTAATGCTAGCTTAGCGGTAAAAATTGGAGATCATACTATACTATAAGTCACACAGTTTAGGTTTCTTGGATCCATCATACAAAATGACGGAGAGATAGAAGGAGATGTAAACCATAGGATTCAAGCTGGATGGATGAAATGGAGGAGTGCTTCAGGAGTTATTTGTGATAGGAAAGTGCCTCTCAAGCTTAAGGATAAATTTTATCGCACAGTTATAAGGCCCGTAATGTTATATAGTACTGAATGTTAGGCGATAAAAAGCCAACAAGAACACAAGATCAGTGTCGCGAAGATGAGGATTTTGCGTTGGATGTGTGGCCATACGAGACAAGATAGGATTAGGAATGAATGCATTAGAGAGAAAGTAGGGGTAGCACCTATTGTGGAAAAGATGGGAGAATCTCGTCTTAGGTGGTTTGGACATGTAAGGAGAAGACCATTAGAAGCCCCTGTAAGAAGAGTAGATCAGGTAGAGAATATCCCAATAGCTAGAGGTAGAGGAAGACCAAGAAAGACTATAGGTGAAACGGTTAAAAAAGATCTAGATTTGAATGACATTTCTGAAGACTTAGTTCATGATAGGACACAATGGCATCGTTTGATCCATGTAACCGACCCCACCTAGTGGGAAAAGGCTTAGTTGTTGTTGTTGTTGATGCAAAGCCAACACTAGTGGTGGTTGAGTAGGAAGGACATGTTCTAGATTACCATGACTTTGGGTTTTGGTAAAGTCTACAACTCGAAGCTTCTTGGTGGTGGGATGAGCTTCTCTTTGTGCAAGCAGAACCAGTGATTGCTGGAAGCAAAGTGTGGCGACGCGTTGGAGGAACGCTTCTTGGTGCTCGATGGGCGACATTGATTATGAATCACCCCAAACCACTGTTGGACTTCATCAGTTCAGGTTATTGCTCGATCTCTCAGTGAATTTGGCAAGATGGTGGCTATTACAACCACTGTGAAGGAACCTAGCAATGGTTCTGCCGTGGCTACGCATTGAAGCTTCAATAGCAGGAAGAAGATGGTAGTGTGTCGTGAAAAAATGGGGAACTTGGTTGCAACTCGCGTTGATCTAATAAATGGATCTTCGGATCTAGCATATGGTCTCCAACCTTTGATGGCCGCAAGTGCTACTTGGGTCAGATTGGCACCACATGATCTACCTGTGCTTAACAGATCTTTTGTATATGGGAGAATTTTCTCTGAGTACTACATTCACATCGAACTTGAAACGGAACCACAGTGTGGGACTCTTTTTCATGTGTTTGACGGATCCATATCTAGTGGTACTGGTGGTGGGATTTGAAGTTTATCGTCCACTCAAACAATACTAATGTTCTGAACTGGATTCAAACCGTTACCTGAAAAGGTGGTTGAAGGTGAACTCCTTTATGGCACAACTACTCCAACGATGAACTCCTCCATAGCACGACTGCAAAAGGCACTTCAACGCTTAAGTTAGACCATGCACAAGGAAGATAGTATGTACATCAAATAAGATGCATACATTTTTTATCTTGCATGGTGATGCGTATTAAAAGTTGCAAACCCAAGTGCAGGTTATTTCAAGTAATAAATTCTCGAGAGTCTGAGGTCGATCCACAGGGAATTGATGAAGAAAAATTCTTTGAGGTAAAGAAAAGATTTGTCACAAAAATAAAGATGATAAAAGTTATTCACAAATAAAAAAGATTTACTTGGGCTAAGAGATCCACTCTTGATAATAAATTAAAGACAAGATTATTTCTTTTTATAACTCAATTGAAATCCACACATAATGGAAGTTCTAATAGGAAAATACAACATTCAAAGTTCATTTAAGATTATATATGTAATTATATTATGATTCTTTTAATTATCCACTAACACCAACACTTATAAATAGGCTCAAGGATTCATTGTGTCAACCTCTTGTCTACAATGAATTAAGATCTCAACTTTACAAGGAGAGTTTCTAAATTGATTGGAAATAAAATACAACACATATAATGACTGCTTGATAATACATCATTTAAGCACAATAAAGAAATTAATCAAACCTTAATATATTACTAAAAACTTTACTCTTTCACCTAAGAAAAATGAAAATTAGTTACTCATAAACAAGAAGAAAGAAAGAGATAAGAAGAAAAAAATGAACATAACTTCAATTTTGAATAAAGAAAACTACAACAAAAGAAACAAATAACACAATAGCATAATCTTAATCTTTAAGCCAAGATGATCAAAATGATCAACCAATGCTCGCTTTTATAGAGCTTAAGGAGTACAAAATGAAAATAGAGTTGTTTGATGATGATGAGAAAATGCCAAAGGAGTTGTTTGATGATGATAATTGAGTGGAAAATTATTTTGATCGTTGTCTCCCCACTAGCACCAAATAATTTGGTGTTTATCTCATAGATGCTGTCAGAATTGGACAAAATGATATTCATGAAAGTTGTAGATAAGGATCTTAAGTCTTCAGGTAAAATTTCAGCTCCTCAAACCATATATAACCTGATATATGACCCAATTACTACACACTATTTAGGACCAACTACAGCTCCTCTGTTCTGAATTCCAAGCCCAATATGACCTCCAAGACATCCGATCTGACTATTGTGTTCTTCATGAAAGTTGTAGATTTAGGTCTTAACTTTCAAATGGCACCAGTTTCAATCCAAAACCTCTCCTATAGCTCAAGATTGTTATCCAAGTGGCTCTAGTACTCAAGAAGGGGGTGAATTAAGTTATAAAACTTTTCGCAAATACTTATAAAACAAATTTTGTCGAAGCTAAATATTAAGAAGGATTTGAAAAAGAAAAAAATAATTGAAAGCTTTAAGTGCAGCAAATTAACAGATAAGTAATAATAATGAAATTGCAATAAATAAAGAGATAAAGATAAGAAGAGCAGGAAAGATATTTATCATGGTTCAGCCATCAAACCACTTGTGGCCTACGTCAAGTCTTCGAAACATAATTCGAGATTTTTCACTATCAATACAAGCTTAAATAGGTGCTTGCAACCGTTACAATCAAGAGCATTCTTTACACACAGTGAAACTCTACCCTTGTGCTAAAGCCTCAAACTTTCAGGGATACCTCACCCTTACACAAACCTTTAAGGGATACCTCACCCTTGTTACAATACCTTTGAGGGATACCTCACCCTCTATACAAACCTTTAAAGGATACCTCACCCTCTATACAAACCTTTGAGGGATACCTCACCATCTTTACAATAGAGCAGAAAGTAAATGAAGAGAAACTCTCACACAGAGCAAATAATACAACTTGAAGCACTAAGAAAGCTCTTTAAGGATATCTCAAAGTTGTCACAAAAAGAGCACAGAAAATATGAGAAAATTATAAATCACATTTTCAAGCAAGCAAAGAATGATTCAAATAGTTAGGCTTGTTGCAAAGATGACCCAAGGTCTCTATTTATAGAGCTTTGAAGAAAAGAGCCATTGGGTATAATTAATTCAATCAATAATTACGAATATGGTCATTTCTTTCTAAAATAGGATTACAACATTATTCGAATAATCATTAAGTTATTCTAATAACCCAATTTCAAAAGCCTTTTGAAAACCGATTCTGATATTCTTTATCCGAATAACCAATTGGTTATTCGAATAACTCTTTCAAATAGAGTTTTCTCAAAAACATGGTTATTCGAATAACATCCTTGTTATTCGAATAAACCTTCTTGAAAGACACGTTCATTAACGCTTCTATTCGAATAACTTAAGTGCTATTCAAATAGCACAATTTAAAACCAGAAGCATGCAGCCTGTTATTTGAATAACTCCACTGTTATTCGAATAAGCTTTTATGAAAGCAGATCAAATAAGATAGTTTATTCGAATAAAGGAAGCTTTATTCGAATAAAGCTATTTAAAAAACATTTTAAACACTTTTGAAACTTGTCAGATTATTTCCAAAATTCCAAACTAACTATTAATTATTTTCAAAACCATTTTGAAAACATAGATATATTTAAAAATCATGTTTAAGACTTTTCTTTCCAAAACCAATGAGATATCCAGAAGGCTTCGTACAAAAAGACTCTTAAGTCCTAAAACTATTCTTGCAGGTCTTGGACTTGGTCTTATCATCATCTTCATCATGTTTGTTATCATCAAAACTATTATTAATGACAGCTAGCTAATTACAAAGATATGGTCTGATAAGTTCGCATAGGTCAAGCAGTCAAGTTCAGAACTCTAGATCTTGTTTCAACTCCAATTTAAATTATCCAAACGTGTGATTTAGCTCTTGAAGTCTCATGAAAGTTGTAGAGAATTGTCTTAACTTTCCAACAAGACCAGAATCACATCAATCAGATATTTGTAACTCAAATTATAGTCAGTTTACTAAAAGATGCAATGAAGTAAATTAAGGCTAATTCAAGCAATAATTTCTTCAATGATCTAATTAAACTCAATATCATAAAATGTGACAAAACCAACTTAATTAAGCATAATTGAACCTTAAGAAGCCTAGTGAGAGGGTTGCAAAATATATAAAATATATTGCTATCACATAGCATTTATCAAAGTGTTTTAGAATGTAATGCAATCTGTATTGAATGTAGTTATTTAGGATTAGAATCTGTTAGAGATTGTGATCTCTTTTAATTAATTTTCCTATTTATTTGAGATGTAATTAGCTTTCATATCCATCAAGGATACATTGAGAGATTTATGCCTAATAAATAGATAGGTGTACTCATCAAGATAGCACGCAATGATATTTGAGTACTATTCTGGCAGGTCGAGTTGCTCTTGATCCATGACCCATAACCTAGTCCAGAACAGACGCTCCTAACTTAGTGCTTAGATGGGACAACTAAGTGTCAAGATACCTAAGTTTAGCAGGAGCACACGACATGCAGTGGCAAAGGGATCCAAGTTGTAGTGTTAATGCTAGATCTCACGATGTTTTTTCTAAAGGGTCGTCGTCTGTGATATATCATAGTATACCCCTAGGGTTAATGAGTAAGGCTGAGATCCTGGGTGGATCGCTCTGCTTAAGTCTTCATACCATTAATGTGTGTTGGGTTGACCTATAGGACCGGGTCCTAGATTACGGTCAAAAACAACACCCAATAGTAGTTGCTGAGTTGGTCCCAATGGAAGTGGACTGCGACTCCAGGTGAACTTTACTTGCAATCTTAGGGTTCAAATCTTAGAGTCAGGACTTTAGGAAAGATTTTACTTAACTACCACCCCTGGTTCAGAGGTTAGTCTTGCAACAATATGAATAACGATAAATGCAGTAGTTAAGGCATTGATCATTCCAATCCTAAATTTGTCCCTATGCTTCCAATACTGATAAATAAAGAGAAAAACTTAAAGGCTTAACCTAGTGTTTAAGGAAGTGTATTTTTTATCTTAGTTATTTTTTGTTTGAAATTTGAGTCAATACTTAAGGAAATTAAGTTTCCTAGATGCATCAAGCTAATGTGAGGATGCATTCTTATGATTTTTTTAATGCTACACAAGTGAATGCTCACACAATTCGAGCGGAGATGATGTGTAATATCACAATACTAATACTAGTAGTATATCCTGATTTATATTTTAGTAATTAGAATTAAGTACGTCACTTCTACTATAATATCATCTTTAATAAAATTATTTTTAATGTATATAAAAATATGAGCCTGTTCAGAGAAATATAATATACATATAATTGGGAATTCTCATCATTACAAACTTGTACAACATCTACAAACTAGGTCTTTTAAGGCACAAATATGTACAAATTTGCACAATTCTTGATACGAAAGAACATTGTTTGCTCTTTTGCTTACCGCAAGTGTACGGGTTGCACTTGTAATATAGTCAAGAGTTGGATATCATTCCCACAAGGAATACGCTAATCTTAAGAACCAAATATTAACCAATAACTTACTTAATACTATTCAAGCATATTTAAATTATAAAAGGATTGTGTAAATCAATTGTAAAGACTAAAATGCAGTAAATTGGAATTAAAGATATTAATTAGAGAATAGGGAATGCTTCTTCACCTCCCACTTCAATTGATAACAAGCAATCCTTATAAGCAATATAAATAAAAGGATTAGGTTAGCTTGAGACTCTAACTTAGTTAACAGCCTATATCTAGGTCAATCAACCATGCTTCAATTACCTAATTCACTATGTTTCCATGAGAATTAGTGCAAAATCCACTCACTAAGATCTATTCTCAATCAATTATTATGCGTGACTAAGAGGTATATTTCTATCCCATTGGTGAATTAACTCACCATGCCATTAGAATGAAATTAAACATGCATTAATCATACATAAGATCTTAAATCCAAATTCCTATGTCTAGGTTCATTAGATTTTAAAAAATCACTTAAAAGCTAATCAAACATTTAAGAGCATTAAGATT
The DNA here is from genome assembly GCA_029884605.1 of Ormosia emarginata. Taxonomy (NCBI): domain Eukaryota; kingdom Viridiplantae; phylum Streptophyta; class Magnoliopsida; order Fabales; family Fabaceae; genus Ormosia; species Ormosia emarginata. Next base: position 37,660,785 of record JAQQTP010000074.1, on the reverse strand, counting down.
TATATGATTGAACCAAACCAAATCATGTATATAAACTCAAAGGATTACAAAATCATTCAATATCCATATGAAGATCCAAAGAAATCCATATATACATGATACAGATTAAATGATGCAAACCCAAATGTAGGTTGTCTCAAGTAATAAATTTCTCGAGAGTCTGAGATCGATCCACAGGGAATTGATGAGGAAAAATTCTTTGAGATAAGGGAAGGCTTTGTCACAACAATAAAGATAATAAAACTTGTTTACAATTAAATTAAAGAATTTACTTGGGCTAGAAGATCCACTTTTGGTAATAAATTAAGGACAAGATTAATTCTTTTTGTAACTCAATTGAAATCCATGCACAACGGAGGTTCCAATCAAAGAATAAAACATTCAAAGTCCATTTAGAATTATATACGTAGTTATATTATGGTTCCTTTAATTATTTACTAATATCTACACTTGTAAATGGGTTCAAACATTCATTGTGCCAAATCACTTGTCTACAATGAATAAAGAACTCCACTTTACAAGGATGGTTTCTAAATTGATTGGAAACAAAATACAGCACGTATAATGATCACTTGATAATATATCATTTAAGCACAAGAAAAAAATTAACCTAACCTTATTTTATTTCCAAAAGCTATAGCAGTCCTTAAATAAAGTGGGCCAATAAAATCCACACTGCAAGATTTTCACAGTTGTTTTCTTTGAAAAAAAGTGACCTCCATGTGCTTCTAAGTGACAAAATTTAATGACACTATTTACCTCACTGTCAGGCACACATCTCCGAAAGATTTGGTCAGGACAATATTTGAACAAGAATGGGTCATCCCAATAAAAAATTTCCTTCTACTTTGGTGCGTCCATTGAGGCGACATCCCTGTTACAAGAAAGTTGACTATGTTAGCAAACCAAGGCATGGAATTGACAAAAAATAAAAATTCATTGGGAAAAGAATCATTGATAGGTGTGTTATCAAAAGGTGAGCATGTTGTCAGTCTGGACAAATGATCAGCGACAACATTTTCAGCTCTTTTCTTATCTTTTATTGTAATGTTGAATTCTTGAAGTAACAAGATCCATTGTATCAATCTTGGTTTGGTATCCTGCTTGGACATCAAATATCTAACAGCAGCATGATCGGTGAAAATCACAATAGAAGAACTAATTAAATAAAATCGAAATTTGTCCAGTGCAAATATTTCAACAAGTAGTTCTTTTTCAATAGTGGTGTAATTCATTTGTGCACTATTTAAAGTTCTACTTGAGTAACAAATTACATGAGGCTTACTTTCCTTTCTTTGGCCTAAAATAGCACCCACAACAAAATCACTAGCATCACACATCAACTCAAAAGGCAAAGACTAGTCAGGAGATTGCATGATAGGAGCAGATATCAGAAGATCAATTAATTTTTCAAAAGATTTTTAAAAATCTTGAGTCTAATCAAATGGTGCATCTTTCAACAGAAGATTACATAATGGTCTAGATATGACACTAAAGTCCTTAATGAATTTTCTGTAAAATCCTACATGTCCTAAAAAGGAACGAACTTCTCTGACTATTTTTGGGGAAGGCAAATGGGTAATTAATTCAACTTTGGCCTTATCAACTTCAATTCCTTTTGAAGATATCACATAACCTAACACTATTTTTGAGGTAACCTTGTAATGACATTTTTTCCAGTTTAGCACAAATCCTTTTTCTTTGCATTTTTTAAGAACTTTTTCCAAATTATCAATATAATTTTCAAAAAAAATTCTAAAACTGTCATATCATCCATGAAAACCTCTAAATAATGCTCAATCATGTCACTAAAAATACTTAGCATGCATCTTTGGAATGTTGCTGGAGCATTACAAAGACCAAAAGACATTCTTCTATATGCAAAAGTACCAAAGGGACATGTGAAAGTGGTTTTTTCTTGATCCTCCAATGCAAATTGATATTTGATTATAACCTGAATAACCATTAAGAAAACAGTAGTATGGATGTCCTGCTACCATTTCCTGAATTTGATCAAGAAATGGCAAGGGAAAATGATATTTCCTAGTAGCAACATTTAATTTTCTAAAATCAATACACATACGCCAACTGGATAAGATAATAAGCTCATAATTATGTAAAGTTATTCACTCAAACATCAATCATCATTCAATACTCTTCATTTATCATTTTTTTAAAACATATAATTCCTTGGACTTTTGTCCTTTTATCAAATAGGTAAAAAAGGAATGTTCATCCTTACAATACCATTCACTTGGTAGTAGTCTTCTTTCAGGTTGACGCACTTCAACCCATTTATAATAATCTCTTTTTGTTACATAGAACTACTCCGAATAACCCAGGCCTCATCTAGTGAAGGAATGTCCATCCTCAATTTAGAATTTCATGTAGAGAGGGAATGTATGTCCTTAACTACTTTGATAGGGAGAGAATCATCTTTCCTCACACTGCCAATCGTCTAGGATCACCCCAAGTAGTGAGATAATTGTCCATCCTCAACTATCTAATATCTAGGATAAGCTCAGGTAAAGAAGGCGGGAATCATCCGTCCTCAACCTCTGTTTCTCTAGTAAGGAGGGAATCATCTGTCCTCACACTACCAATCATCTAAGACTAACCGTACGTAAAAGGATCATCTCCTATATCAATCTTTAACCAAAACAATCAATGAGTTACTCTTTAAAAAGATGAATAACATCATAATATACCTCATCTTTTGAATCTATCTAGTGCACATTTGTATCATCTTTCTAATTTATCAAGTGCACATTTATATTATACAATGACCTAATTTAAGATCTCATTCAATTTGATTCATATAGTACCATATAAGTCTCAATTTCAGGCCTTGCTATTCGAATAAGTTTGTTTGCTATTCGAATAATGTTCAATTTCATGGTATTTGTAACATCCTCCCTAACCTAATAGCCTTAATCAGAGTTATAGAAGCTCAGTAATATTGGTAAGAATTATCTGTTAATTAGGATAATTTTCTGAACTAATTTGAGCGTAATTTTATAACACAGAGTACCAAAGATTAATTAAAGTATCTGCAAAATCAGTTAATATAATGAAAATAAATATAGAAAATTTATTTCCTATCTAAGAACCATTGATAACAGTTGTAGAAAATTTTGGAGGATCAACAAAGTCAGTTTGATTTTTTTAAGGATACTGTTGAGAAATAGTCGAAACAATTAAACAACTCAGAAAATTATGAAATTTCATAGAAATGACAAATAAAATATGAAGAATATTTTGGTATAAAAAATATTTTAAGGTGGATATATTTATCTATTTTACAGGTTCGATTTAATTTGAGAAATGTTAGTGTAACTTTCTTGACAAATAGCAGTATATGGAAAGTTATGGAAAAATGGATTTGAGGACTAAGATGAGTCCTAAAATTTTTCTTAATACTTATGGATACTTGAAAACTCAACTTTGGAAATTAAAATGTACGTAGCAGATCCACAATTTTTAGTATGAAATTTTAAGTTACCTTTTTGTATCTTCCACTGTCATTTTCTCTTTATAATTTTGGAGCTTTCTTTACCTTTCTCTCCCTCTCTTTCACGCCAAACCAGCGGCAAAAATAGAGCACAGATTGTTCACTTTCTTTCACTTCATCATTTTCATCTTCTAACCTATTTATCTTTCCATCTTCATCATCATTCAATCTTGTTCTTCTTGCTCTTTTTTCCATAATTTCTCATGGCTAAACGACCCAAAACAAAGGCAAAAACTAATAGCAAGACAAGGGAAAAAGTGAGCAAACCGTAGGCCAAGGGAGAGGAAAGAAAGGAAAAAACCAAGGAAACATGGCTAGGATGTGAGGTAGGGGTTTCTTGCTTTCAATCCTCTGTTTTTCTTATATGCTTTTGTGCTTAAAAATCTAGTTGTAGTGGCCATGAAGGTCACAGCTAAACCAGAGAAAATAAAAGAAAAAAATGTTGTCCTTATTCATTACTTTTCACTAGCTTTTAATTCTTGGTGAAAGTTTGATTGTGAAATTAGGATATTGGTTGAATTCTTTTATGATGAAGCTCTCGGTTTTAGTCTTAATTTAAAGGAATTCGTTTGTTTCAAATGTTCTTTTCTTTTTTCTAAAATGTTTGAATTGAAGTTGTGATGTTGGAAATGACAAGAAAGATGAGATTTCATTGTGTATTTCGGTTAAATCATGAAGCCAGCTTGTGTAACATCCCAAATTTCTTATCTATTAGACAGTAATTTTGACAGTTAACAGAATTCTGCTGTTTAGTGATTTCTGTGTATTGTAAAATTATTTTGAGTATTCTGTCAGTACATTTGATCGTTTTGTGTGATTTACTCTGTGTCAAGAAAATAATAATTTTCGGGCCGGGAAAAATCTTACGTAATTTAATTATTACTGTTAAGTCTTAATTATTTTACGTAATCTGATTTGATATTCATGAATTTTCTAATTTTTATGATTTTGTGGATGGTTATGAAATTTTTATATTTCTCTGATTGTTTTTGGGTTATCTGTGGGCCTAGGTGGCCTTGTGTGGGCCCAGGTGGGTCCCGCAAAGTGAAAATTTTTTTGTGGATAGAAAAATTTGTACTGTTTAGGCGGAGTCGGGGATCTTACTAAACCTGAATCCGAAAATAGTTTTTTAAATTTTTTTTACTGTGTTTTGTACTGTATTTAATTATCTGGTGATAAAAATACAATAAAAATATTATTCGAAGGGTAATAGCAGATACAAAAAATATATTGTACTGAGTAGTCAACATTATTGGCTTGGTCATCAACCATTGATTTAATCAACGGTGGAGACTTGATCTTGATTTAATCAACGGTTGAGATTTGGTCTTATAAAGTGGCTAGTCCTTGGATGTAAAGTTTGAAGGAGTAATCTTGACCTTTCATTTTAAAGATACATCTAATGGCTAGGATTTCAAGGAGGAAAGATCCAATGGCCTAAATTAAGTCTTCTATCTAAGCCTAAACCTAGAAGCTACATTAAATCCTAACCATTGATCTAATCAATGGTTAAGATTGCCTAAAATGATGGCTAGGAGATTGGTCACTCTTTGAAGAGTGCATGGAGGGGGGGGGACGGTTTTTATGATAGCTTTGGGAGCTAAAGCAAAATTTGAAGACAATAATTTGTTACTTTGATCATTATTGATCATACTTGATCATCTTTGATCATCAAACTTTTCTCTCCACTTCTTCTTCATGGTAGTTTCGGCCAAGCACCATAGAATCATCTTCCATCACTCTTTAATATCATACAACCTAGTTTCTTGAATCCTTACCTCATTCTAAGAACATCTCTAGTTATGAGTTTTCACAAAATCATTCAGCTTGAGCTTTAAATCCAAGCTTCAAGTTTCTATCAAAAAGGGTAAAGTTCATATTTCTTCACCCAATCTTTTAGTTTTGATTTTCTAAGCCATGCTTGAACCATGGTTTACCTATTCCTACACTTGTTATTGATTTTAACATTTGTTTATGATTTTTAAGGATTTTTCCAAGGAGCTCCATGAAATTGGTAGGAAGGAAAACCAAGTGTTTTCACTTCATTCTTTATCTTAACCAAGTCTAAGAAGCTTTCCTTTCACAAAAATCAAAAACTCCATCCTTGTTCTTCAAGAGGAACCATTCGGCCATATGACCCAAAAATCACCATCCAATCTCTTTTAATTTCATCCAACCATAGATCTTGAATCTACATGATATTCTAAGCAACTTTTATGTTGGAGACTTTCTCTAAATTATCCATCTTCAACCTTGTTCTTCAAGCTAAAGATTGAAGCTTTATTGGTGAAGTTTATTAATCTTCACTTTTCTTTTGATTTTCAAAGTTCTAACCATGATTCATATCCATGGTTTTCTTATTCAAGTCTTATGTATATTAATTATGTGTGTATTTTGTTTTATATTTGAGAAGTCTTTGGTGGTGAAGGACTTGGAAAAAGAAGCAAAACAAGGAGCTTTTGAGGTTCTTCAAGAGGTAAGAGGGAGATCCATCTCACCAATCAAGTATGGTGGTGAGAGATGGTTTGTGTATTTGATGGATGATGAATCCATGTGAGGATTCATATCCATGGTCATGTAATTATTTGTGGGTGTTTGTGTTTAATTTATTTATTCATGCTTTGTATGATTTATTGCTTTTGATTATGGCATGCTTGTGATATATATGTTGATTATGTATATATGTCATGATTTGATGATGGAAAGGAAATTAATTTTTGGTTCCAAAGACCAAGAGGAATTTCAGCCAAGACACCTCAAAATAGGTGTTCATAAATTAATATTTTCATGAATGATAAAATTGGATGATTAGAAAAGCAAGGAAAATAAATAAAGGGTTTGTTTTTCAAGAAGTAGTGTTCACGGTTTTGAGAAGAATTTCTATTGATTTATTTTGTGTAAAAACAAAAATAGAATTTAATGGAACTCAAGGACATTTTTGAATAAAAATATTTTAAGTATTTTATTAATCATGAGTTTTAAATGAAAAGAGCAATGAGTTGATGATTTTAACGATTTGTAAAGAAAGTGAAAAATGAAAATGAACAAATGATTTGATTTCAAAGACTATGAGTCTCATGGTTTTGTTGAAGAATTTTTAATGGTTTTGTTTGTGTAAAACCATGTCAATTTAGAAGGAAAAATATTTGATAGTTTCAATGGTCAAGTACCACGGTTTTGAAGGTTTGTAATGCCTTGGTTTTATGAAACAAAGTGATTTTCAAAATGGAAAGACAATTTGGTTTAGTACAAGGAATTTGGAAAGGGAATCAGAGTGTTTTATCACTTGAAAGATGGAATTTTGTTTATGAAAGACAAAAAGATGTTGAAAGTGTTTGAACCTCAATTTATTTTGAAGAGAATTGATTTTAGAATTGATTTGAGAAAAATGGAGAATATAATAGTGATTTGATATTTTCTAACGTGTAACTCATCCTTTGGGTTTTGGAGAGCGTTAATAAATTTTAAAGTTAAAAACATTGATTTAATTCAATGGAAGGGTGAAATTGTAGAATTTATTACGAAAAGGATTTCTTGAATATGGAAATGTGGAAAATGAAGTATGAAGTCATATTATTATGAGAAAGGTTGAAATGGAATTTTTGAAGGTTGAGAAATATTTTTCGTAATGGAAGTATGGTGAAAAACGATCTACGTAACTTAAAAACGTGATTTTTAAGTTGCGCGATTTGAAAAATATTAAAATATTTCTACGCGATTTGGAAAGCGTTTAACTATTTTAAAAATGATGGAAAATGATTTACGCAACTTAAAAGAATGATTTTTAAGTTACGCGATTGTGAAAATGGTGGAAAATCGCTACGCGATTTGAGAATCGTGTAAATATTTTTACATAATTGAGAAAACATTGAAAAATCAATACGTGAATTGAAAACGTAACAGAAGTGTTGCGGATTTCTAAAAACATAACAGAAATATTGCGCGATTGTAAAAACGTGACAAAATGTGTTTCGCGACTATGAAAACGCGATAATATGATTTTGCTATTGAATATACAGTATGGTTACTGTTGGATCAGTGTATGGACATTGTATGAGAAAATTATGAAATTAGCTTGTGATTGGCATTGGTGCATTGAACATGCATTGGAAATGATGAATTTTGCCTGTGATTGGCATTGGTGCATTAAATATGCATTAGAAAGATAAGCATTGTGGCATATGATGAAATTGAAAAATATGCATTGTGGCATATTGTAACACCCCAAACTTTCTATTTATTAAGCAAGTATTTTGTGATTAACAATGTAATGTAATTCTACCTTTAGTGATGATTTATGTCTTGTAAAGTTATTTTGAATATTCTATCTGTATATTTGATCGTTTTGAGTAATTTGCTCCGTGTCAAGAAAATAATAATTTTCGGTAGAAAAAATATAATGTAAATTAATTTTTACTTGTTTAGTCTTAATTAATTTACGTAATTTGATTTGATATTTGTGCGTTTTCTAATTTTTGTGATTTTATGTGTGATTTTGGAATTTTTACTTGTGTTGTGGGCCCCACGAGGTGTATGTGGGCTAGGTGGCCATACGTGGGCCCGTGGGTCCCGCAAAATAAAAAATTTTTCTACGAATAAAAAAATTTGTATTGTTTAGGCGGAGACAGGATCTTATTAAACCCGAATCCGGAAACGCTTTTTAGAAAATTTCTTTTACTGTATTTTGTACTGTATTTAATTAAAAATACAGTAATTATATATATATATATATATTTGTGAGGTTAGAACAGAAGATAAAAATAAAATTCTATACCGTTTAAGATAACATTAGTAGTTTGGATATCCACTATCAATTTAATTATCGTTGGAGAATTAATCTTGATTTAATTAACGGTGGAGATTTGATCTTAAAAGTAAATAGGATCAATTATAACCGTTGGATGGAAATTAAATCAAGGGTAGGGATTTAATTTTATAAATGGCTATGACCATTATCAACCCTTGGATGTAAAATTAATCAATGGTGGAGATGGATCATTAATGACCATTGGATTTGGATTTAGATCAATGGTGGAGAATTGGTCATCAAAAATGATTACAACCATTTTGGACCCTTGGATGTAAAGTTTGAAGGTGTAATCTTGACCCTTCATTTTTGGAGACACATCTAAGGGATAGGGTTTAAAGAGAAAAGATCCAATGGCCATAATAAGTCTTCTACCTATAATGCTTTTAATTAATACCTAAAATGACTAAAAACAAAAATGGCTATCAAATTGTCACATTTTGGAGTCCATGATGAGGGGGGGGACGGTTGAAGGAACAAGGAAGAAGGAGACCATTTTAGAATAGGTTTTTAGGCCAAAGAAAAAGGATGGAAAAGGATAAAGAAAATAGTCAAGTGTTAAGACAAATTACTATTGATCATTAATGCTTATGTTTTTCAAATTTCACTTTGTATTTTTCTCCAAGGCATGCTACGGCAATGCCATCTTGGAAGACCATTCTACACTTCATTTATCACTTCTTCACTTTATCACTTAAACTTCAAAGAAACCAAACCAAGAAAACTCCATTTCTCTCCCAAAATATGACCATTCGCCAAGCACTCCAATCTTCTCCTCCATCACTCTTTAATTTCATACAACCTAGTTTCTTGAATCTTTACCTCATTCTAAACAACTTTCATGTTGAAGACTTTCTCTAAATCTTCCATCTTGAAGGACTTTCACTAAGATCAAGTTCTAGAGTTTTTGTTGGTGAAGTGTAAGAAAACTTCATTTATTCTTTTCTTTTTCATGTTCTAAACCATGTTTGATCCATGGTTCTTCTTATTCAAGCTTAATATACTAATTTTCTTGTATTTGTTTCATGTTTAAGAACTTGTGTTGGTGGAGATATTGTTCAAAACACAAATCAACAAGCTTTTTGGTGGTTCTTCAAGAGGTAAGAGGAGATTCATCTCACCAACCAAGCATGGTGGTGAGAGATGGTTTTATATTTGATGGATGGTGAATCCATGTGAGGATTCCTATCCATAGTCATATAATAATTTATGTGTGTTATGTGCTTTGATTATTTTTGCCTATACTTGATATGCTTTGCATGATTTACTTGTGTATGCATGCTTAGTATGATTTTTATATTTTTATTTGTTTATATGGTATGCTTAAAATATGCATGATGATATATGTTGAATATATTATGATGGATGTATGTTGAAATAAGCAAAATTTTGGCTCCAAAGGCCATAGAGGAGGTCACGGTTTTGAACTTCCAAGACTAAGGTTTAATTTGAAATTTTTCAAGAATTATAGAATGAATTTTTAGTCCTTGAACTAAAATAAATTTCAGCCAAGACATCAACCAAATTAGTGTTCACAAAATTATATTTTCATGAATGACAATATTGAATGATTTGAGAAGTAAGGAAATTAAATAAAAGGGTTTGTTTTACAAAAAATAAGGCACACGATTTTTGAGTTATATTTTTATTAATTTATTTTGTGTAGAAAACAAAAATGGATCTTAGATGATTTACAAGAAAAATATTTGGTAGTTTCAAAGGCCATATATAAGTTTTTGACAATTTAGAAAAATATTTGATGTTATAAAATACAAGAATTTTCAAATAAGGATTTTTGGAAAAAGGAATTAAAGTATAATATATTTAGTGAAGTGGAATTTTTATAAATAAAAGGAAAAAGAAATTGAAAGTGTTGAATTTCAAATTATTTTAAAGAGAATTAATTTTAGAAGTGATTTAGAAATATAAAAGAAAACGTTCATAACTTAAATTTACTAACGTAGTATTTATTTATTGGATTTTGGAAAACGTTAGGAAATTTAAAGTTAGAAACAGTAATTAAATCAACTAAATGTGATTTTGTAAGATTAAATCAATAAAAAGTGATTTTTGAGAAAATATATTACGGAAAAGATTTTTGACTAAGAATAAGAAGGGAATAAAGTAAGAAATTATATTATTGTAAGAAAAATCCAAAATGATATTTTAAAGTTAAGAAATATTTTACGAAGGCTAAAAACGGTGAAAAAGCGATTTACGTAACTCAAAAACATAATTTTTAAGTTACGCGATTTGAAAAACGTTAAAATGTTTCTACGCGATTTTTAAAGTGTTTAAATATTTTACACGATCGAAATGTTGTAGAAAAATATCGCTAGACGATTTAAAAATGAAAGAATATTTTACGCGTTTTAATATAGTAGAAAATTGTTACGCGAATTTTTAAACGTAACAAAAATATTACAAATCATTGATTACGTAATAAAATATTATGTGACCGTGAAAATATGACAAAATATTTTACGAATGAGAAAAACATGGTAATGTATTTTTGCTATTAATTATATAGTAAACTTTACAGTTAAAATCAGTATATGAATACTGTACAAGAAATTTAGAAGTTTGCCTGAAATTGGCATTAATACATGAACGTAAAACAGTATTTGAACCTCGTATGAGAAATTATGTGATTTACCTTTGGTTGGTAATTGGTGCATTACACATGCATTGAAAATGGTCCGATGGACTGTATGTGGCTAATTACCTAGGAGAAACGTACACCTCTTGAGTGGGTGCGATACGCGTAGTGTAGGTCACTTGTTGACCTTGGGGGCATCGGGGTGCGGGTTTCTCACAATGGGCAATTGGTAGCTCTTCTGCACCGTGGGTTAGACCGATGCAACACACCGATGATCCGGACCGAGACACTATTCGTAATCGAGATCTGATAAAGACTGTCGTGTATGTGCTAGATGTGTAAGATATAATTATAGCACTTGGTCTGAGGCACGTGGTACCGACAGATCTTTTCGATCAATTTCTCCGACTTGAGTATTAGCTCCATGGAGTAGGTCATTGAGTCTACGTGCGCATGCATGAAACTGAGCATCTATATCTATGTGATGATGTTTGTGTAATTATTTTGTGATTTAAACAGTGATAGTGGCATGATGGTAATTATTATTCTTACACTATGATGATGGCATAATTGTGATCATGATATGATATTTTTGGTATAATATGTTGTTTGTATTATCTCTGTGCTATTATGCTGGTATTAGCGTAGGTGATCTCACTTCTTTGTATGTATGTCTGTATATTGTATTTATATTGGGTGAAGACGTTGAGAAAGATACGGTACTAGAAGGAGAAGAGGAATTACTTCTCACATGAGGAACCGCAGAGTTTTGACAGTATGACGTCAAGAGCCAGTTTCTTCAGATATGTACGTTTACAATTTCACGGAGGAGCTGGAGAATGGAGGACAAGTCCCGATGAGCGAGGACTTATTAACGAGGGGTACCTGACTGTTAGTATTAGTAGACTGTATCATGTGGATCCATTTTTCTGTGTGACTATCTTTGTTCATGTTGAATTTTCGTTGCATGTCAGGCGACATTGGGACACTAGAAATTATGTCCCAACAGAAATCAGCATAGTGTCGTCAGCCCGGACACCTGTTCGTAGGGCTACTCGTCATAACGGATTCCTACCTGCTGAGGAACCCGATGAGGACCCGTCTGAAGGGTCTTCTGCTTAGTTAAACTTGGGCATGTTTGAACTCTGATATAAATAATGTTTGTAATTATTAAAGTGTGTTTGTTGTTTCAAGAAATGGTCTGTAATAAATAAACCTGACGGCACTTGTGTAATGTGTATAATGATGTAAATTATGTGTGATGACTGTTATGTATAATGATGTACATTATGTGTGATGATTTATAATAGTTTTATTTTCCGCTAAGTTTATTTTATTGTCATAAAAAAAAATTATAACTCGTATTTTATTATAACATCATATTTTATAACTTGGGGTAATTTGATAATAAAGTAACATAAATGTGGCACCCTACGGTGGGTGTTACACTAGTTGGTATCAGAGCCCAAGTTAGAGTCTTTTGGGGTTGTGGTTAGGTCTGTCTTGTTTGTGTTGTGTGATTCTCTGTTATTGTTTTCTGAAAAGAAACAATATTGCTTGAAGATTGACCTTGCTTTCCTTGTATTGTTCAGTTTGAGTAGAAAAAGTAATGACTGGACGAGGACGTGGACATGGAAATACTAGCACTGATATGTAACTGAATGGGAATGATAATGTGAACATGGCTGCAGCTATAGCAGCTATGCAAAGAATGACGGAAGTGGTTGCACAACAAAATCAACGGGCTAATGAAAATGTGCATAGTTTATCAGAGTTTCGAAGGAATAATCCACCGAAGTTTCATGGAGAGTTTGATCCGGAGAAAGCTGAACTTTGGATCCAAGAACTTGAAAAGATATTTGATGCTATGGGTTGTGCTGACGAGCGGAAGCTTACATTGGCAGTGTTTGTGCTGGTAGGAGATGGTGAACGTTGGTGGGTAGGAGCTAGAAGGCTGTTGGAAGCTGAAGGAAGGATGGTGACATGGCAACTTTTTAAACAAAGATTTTTGGAGAAATATTTTCCAGCAAGTGTGAGGCATATGAAGGAAATGGAGTTTCTGAGTTTACGACAAGGATTGATGTCCATCAGTGAATATGCGGCAAAATTTGAAAGTCTATCTCAGTTTTCAAGATATTTACAGATGAACCCAGATGAAGGCTAAAAATGCAGGAAATTTGAGGAAGGATTAAAGCTGGATATTAAGAGAGCTGTATCGATGTTGGAGATTAATCAATTTCCAACTTTGATTGAAAAATGTAGTAAAGTTGAAGAGATCGATCATCAGCGAGCGGCAAGGAATAAGAATTTTGAACCTGCAAGGTTCCAAAAAGGGAAGAATAATCAAGCAAATCGCTCTCAGCAAAAGCCGTATGTGAAACCGGCAGGAGGTCAGATCAAGAAGCAATTTGTGGGAGGAAGTTCTAGCAATAATAAAGCAAGTCAAGCTGGGACTCCTATTCGATGTTTCAAATGTGGGAAAGATCATCTCACGAAGGATTGTCAACATAAGGAAGTTGTTTGTTTTAAGTGTGGCAAGCTTGGACATTTCTCCAAAGACTGTGATCAGATAAAGAAGGAAACCTCTGTGGGAAACGTCCGTACTGCCAGACCACAGGTGGGTGGTCGTGTCTATACAATGAGCGGAGAGGAAGTCACTAAATCTGAGGACTTGATAATGGAGGAGGGTGCTATTGAAGGTAATCCTTTAACCATACTTTATGATTCAGGAGCAACACATTCTTTCATTGCATGTGATTGTGTTGAGCGTTTGGGATTGACTGTGACTACTTTGCCGTATGATTTGAGTGTTGCTACTCCTATTGATAAGCCTGTAGTTACCTTAACAATATGCCTGAATTGTCCTGTCTGCATTAGAGATAGAATCTTTTATGTGGATTTGATCTGTTTGCCTCTTTCCAAGATTAATGTAATCTTGGGAATGGATTGGTTGTCTTCTAACCATATCCTTATTGATTGTTCGAATAAGACATTAGTATTTCCTGAGGCTAAAGATTCTAGATTCCTAACGGCTACTCAAGTGGAAGCTTGTCTGAAAGAAGGAGATCATGGGTATTTATTATTATCTTCTTTGGAAGTGCAATGTGAAGATGCTTTGAAGGATATTTATGTGGTCAACGAATTTCCTGAAGTGTTTCCTGAAGATATACCAGGACTACCACCAGTAAGGGAAATCGAGTTTGCCATTGATCTTGTACCAGGAGCTGGACCGATATCTATAGCACCCTATCGGATGTCGCCGGGAGAATTAGCCAAATTAAAGAAACAACTGGAGGATTTATTGGAGAAGCAATTTATGAGACCTAGTGTGTCACCTTGGGGAGCTCCAGTCTTATTGGTTAAGAAGAAGGATGGAACTTCACGTCTATGTGTAGACTATCGACAATTGAACAAGGTTACGATTAAGAATAAATATCCACTTCGAAGGATAGATGATCTGATGGATCAATTGCGAGGAGCCGCAATATTTTCTAAGATTGATCTGCGTTCTAGATATCACCAGATACGTGTGAAAGTGGAGGATATTCCCAAGATTGCATTCTGGATGCGCTATGAGCATTACGAGTATCTTGTGATGCCATTCGGTGTAACAAATGCACCAGCCATATTCATGGACTTCATGAATAGAATTTTTCGTTCATACTTGGATAAGTTTGTTGTCGTCTTTATTGATGATATTTTGATCTATTCTCGAAATCAGGAGGAACATGTTGAACATCTCAGAGTGGTTCTTCAGATTTTAAAGGAGAATAAGTTATATGCCAAGTTATCCAAATATGAATTTTGGTTGAGCGAAGTTCAATTTTTGGGACACGTAATATCAAAGGATGGAATTGAGGTTGATGCTTCCAAGGTGGAGACAGTTTTGGAGTGGGAAAGACCAAAGACTGTAACAGAAATCCGTAGTTTTATCGGATTAGCTGGTTATTATAGACGGTTCATTGAGGGGTTTTCAAAGATTGTAGGACCTCTTACCCAACTTACACGAAAGAATCAACCGTTCGTGTGGACTGATGCATGCGAACAAAGTTTTCAAGAGTTGAAAAGACGATTGACTACTTCACCGGTATTGATTCTACCTGATCCAAACAAACCTTTCGAAGTATATTGTGATGCTTCGTATCAAGGATTGTGTTGTGTACTTATGCAAAATCGTAAGGTGGTGGCTTAAGCTTCAAGACAGTTGAAAAATCATGAGAGGAATTATCCGACTCATGACTTGGAGTTGGCAGCTGTGGTTTTTGCTTTGAAAATTTGGAGGCTTTTTCTCTATGGAGCTACGTTCACTGTTTTTAGTGATCATAAAAGTTTAAAATATCTGTTTGACCAAAAAGAGTTGAACATGAGACAAAGGCGTTGGTTAGAGTTTCTGAAGGATTATGACTTTCAATTGCAGTATCATCCTGAAAAGGCGAATGTCGTAGCGGACGCATTGAGTAGAAAAATACTTAGTGCTTCTGTTATGATGATCAGAGAGAAGGAATTGATAGAAGAATTTCGGGATATGCGATTATCTGTGAAATTGACGCCAGGCAAGATGCGTTTACACATGATCACCATTTCAAATGATTTGATGGATAGAATTCGTGAAGGACAAAACAGTGACCAATATTTGTAAGAAGCAAAAGAAGCAAAGAGCCAAGGAGCAGTGTTGGAATTTAGCGAAGGTGCTAAAGGAATTTTGAAGTTTCAAGGCAGAGTATGTGCGCCTAATGATCCAGATCTTAGAAGATTGATTTTGGATGAAGCTCACAGGAGTAAACTGAGTATGCATCCAGGAGCCACAAAGATGTACCAGGATTTAAAACAATTATATTGGTGGCAAGGAATGAAGAAAGATATTGCAGAGTATGTATCATCCTGTTTAGTCTGTCAGAAGTCTAAGGTAGAACACCAAAGACCTTCGGGAATGTTGCAACCTTTGCCTATTCCTGAATGGAAATGGGATGACATAGCAATGGATTTTGTGACGGGATTACCAAAGACTCGGAAGGGTCATGATGCCATTTGGGTAATTGTGGATCGGCTTACAAAGTCGGCGCACTTTTTGCCGGTTAATATTAAATACTCAATGGAGAGGTTGGCCCAAGTGTACATCAATGAGATTGTCAGACTTCATGGTGTACCATCTAGTATTATTTCGGATCGAGATCCGAGATTTACTTCGAGATTTTGGAGTAGTTTGCAAGACTCGATGGGAACCAAACTACGTCTCAGTTCTGCTTACCATCCACAAACAGATGGTCAGTCAGAAAGAACAATTCAGTCTCTAGAAGATTTATTGAGAGCATGTGTGTTGGAGCAAAATGGAGGTTGGGATGAATTCTTACCATTGATAGAATTCACATATAACAACAGTTTCCATTCGAGTATAGGGATGGCACCCTATGAAGCATTATATGGGAGGCGATGCAGAACACCGTTATTTGGTATCAAGACAGTGAAAGTGCTATGTTAGGACCAGAAATTGTCCAACAGATAACTGAGAAAGTGAAGATGATTCAAGATAAAATGAGAGTGGCCCAAACTCGGCAAAAGAGTTATGCTGATAAAAGGAGAAAATCTCTTGAGTTTGAAGAAGGTGAACATGTATTTTTGCGAGTGACGCCTATGACGAGTGTTGGACGAGTGCTAAAATCTAAGAAGCTCACTCCAAAATTTATTGGGCCGTATCAAATTTTACGTCGAGTAGGTCCGGTGGCATATCAGATTACATTGCCACCTTTTCTGTCAAATCTTCACAATGTATTTCACGTATCACAACTACGGAAATATATTTCTGATCCTACTCATGTTATCAAGCCAGATGCAGTACAGCTGAAGGAAAATTTAACCTATGAAACTTTTCCAGTAAAGATTGAGGATCGAAAGACAAAGCAACTTCGAGGTAAGGAAATTTCATTGGTTAAAATTATTTGGGATGATGTAAGCGGAGAAGCTACATGGGAACTAGAAGAAAAGATAAAAGAACAAGATCCCTATTTATTCGAGGATGTGAAATCAAGTTCATCCAGTTTCAAGGACGAAACTTTTGTAGAGGGGAGAGTTGTAACACCCCAAACTTTCTATTTATTAAACAGTAATTTTGACAGTTAACAGAATTCTACTGTTTAGTGATTTCTGTGTACTGTAAAGTTATTTTGAATATTCTGTCTGTATATTTGATCGTTTTGAGTAATTTGCTCCGTGTCAAGAAAATAATAATTTTCGGGCCGAAAAAATATACGTAAATTAATTTTTACTGTTTAGTCTTAATTAATTTACGTAATTTGATTTGATATTTGTGCGTTTTCTAATTTTTGTGATTTTATGTGTGATTTTGGAATTTTTACTGTGTTGTGGGCCCCACGAGGTGTATGTGGGCTAGGTGGCCATACGTGGGCCCAGGTGGGTCCCGCAAAATGAAAAATTTTTCTACGAATAAAAAAATTTGTACTGTTTAGACGGAGACAGGGGATCTTACTAAACCTGAATCCGGAAACAGTTTTAGAAAATTTCCTTTACTGTATTTTGTACTGTATTTAATTAAAAATACAGTAATTATATATATATATATTTGTGAGGTTAGAACAGAAGATAAAAATAAAATTCTATACTGTTAAGATAACATTAGTGGTTTGGATATCCACTATCAATTTAATTATCGTTGGAGAATTAATCTTGATTTAATTAACGGTGGAGATTTGATCTTAAAAGTAAATAGGATCAATTATAACCGTTGGATGGAAATTAAATCAAGGGTAGGGATTTAATTTTATAAATGGCTATGACCATTATCAACCCTTGGATGTAAAATTAATCAATGGTGGAGATGGATCATTAATGACCATTGGATTTGGATTTAGATCAATGGTGGAGAATTGGTCATCAAAAATGATTACAACCATTTTGGACCCTTGGATGTAAAGTTTGAAGGTGTAATCTTGACCTTTCATTTTTGGAGACACATCTAAGGGATAGGGTTTAAAGAGAAAAGATCCAATGGCCCATAATAAGTCTTCTACCTATAATGCTTTTAATTAATACCTAAAATGACTAAAAACAAAAATGGCTATCAAATTGTCACATTTTGGAGTCCATGATGAGGGGGGGACGGTTGAAGGAACAAGGAAGAAGGGAGACCATTTTAGAATAGGTTTTTAGGCCAAAGAAAAAGGATGGAAAAGGATAAAGAAAATAGTCAAGTGTTAAGACAAATTACTATTGATCATTAATGCTTATGTTTTTCAAATTTCACTTTGTATTTTTCTCCAAGGCATGCTACGGCAATGCCATCTTGGAAGACCATTCTACACTTCATTTATCACTTCTTCACTTTATCACTTAAACTTCAAAGAAACCAAACCAAGAAAACTCCATTTCTCTCCCAAAATATGACCATTCGGCCAAGCACTCCAATCTTCTCCTCCATCACTCTTTAATTTCATACAACCTAGTTTCTTGAATCTTTACCTCATTCTAAACAACTTTCATGTTGAAGACTTTCTCTAAATCTTCCATCTTGAAGGACTTTCACTAAGATCAAGTTCTAGAGTTTTTGTTGGTGAAGTGTAAGAAAACTTCATTTATTCTTTTCTTTTTCATGTTCTAAACCATGTTTGATCCATGGTTCTTCTTATTCAAGCTTAATATACTAATTTTCTTGTATTTGTTTCATGTTTAAGAACTTGTGTTGGTGGAGATATTGTTCAAAACACAAATCAACAAGCTTTTTGGTGGTTCTTCAAGAGGTAAGAGGGAGATTCATCTCACCAACCAAGCATGGTGGTGAGAGATGGTTTTATATTTGATGGATGGTGAATCCATGTGAGGATTCCTATCCATAGTCATATAATAATTTATGTGTGTTATGTGCTTTGATTATTTTTGCCTATGCTTGATATGCTTTGCATGATTTACTTGTGTATGCATGCTTAGTATGATTTTTATATTTTTATTTGTTTATATGGTATGCTTAAAATATGCATGATGATATATGTTGAATATATTATGATGGATGTATGTTGAAATAAGCAAAATTTTGGCTCCAAAGGCCATAGAGGAGGTCACGGTTTTGAACTTCCAAGACTAAGGTTTAATTTGAAATTTTTCAAGAATTATAGAATGAATTTTTAGTCCTTGAACTAAAATAAATTTCAGCCAAGACATCAACCAAATTAGTGTTCACAAAATTATATTTTCATGAATGACAATATTGAATGATTTGAGAAGTAAGGAAATTAAATAAAAGGGTTTGTTTTACAAAAATAAGGCACACGATTTTTGAGTTATATTTTTATTAATTTATTTTGTGTAGAAAACAAGAATGGATCTTAGATGATTTACAAGAAAAATATTTGGTAGTTTCAAAGGCCATATATAAGTTTTTGACAATTTAGAAAAATATTTGATGTTATAAAATACAAGAATTTTCAAATAAGGATTTTTGGAAAAAGGAATTAAAGTATAATATATTTAGTGAAATGGAATTTTTATAAATAAAAGGAAAAAGAAATTGAAAGTGTTGAATTTCAAATTATTTTAAAGAGAATTAATTTTAGAAGTGATTTAGAAATATAAAAGAAAACGTTCATAACTTAAATTTACTAACGTAGTATTTATTTATTGGATTTTGGAAAACGTTAGGAAATTTAAAGTTAGAAACAGTAATTAAATCAACTAAATGTGATTTTGTAAGATTAAATCAATAAAAAGTGATTTTTGAGAAAATATATTACAGAAAAGATTTTTGACTAAGAATAAGAAGGGAATAAAGTAAGAAATTATATTATTGTAAGAAAAATCCAAAATAATATTTTTAAAGTTAAGAAATATTTTACGAAGGGTAAAAATGGTGAAAAACGATTTACGTAACTCAAAAACATAATTTTTAAGTTACGCGATTTGAAAAACGTTAAAATGTTTCTACGCGATTTTTAAAGCGTTTAAATATTTTACACGATCGAAATGTTGTAGAAAAATATCGCTAGGCGATTTAAAAATGAAAGAATATTTTACGCGTTTTAATACAGTAGAAAATTGTTACGCGAATTTTTAAACGTAACAGAAATATTACAAATCATTGATTACGTAATAAAATATTATGTGACCGTGAAAATATGACAAAAATATTTTACGAATGAGAAATACATGGTAATGTATTTTTGCTGTTAATTATACAGTAAACTTTACAGTTAAAATCAGTATATGAATACTGTACAAGAAATTTAGAAGTTTGCCTGAAATTGGCATTAATACATGAACGTAAAACAATATTTGAACCTCGTATGAGAAATTATGTGATTTACCTTTGGTTGGTAATTAGTGCATTACACATGCATTGAAAATGGTCCGATGGACTGTATGTGGCTAATTGCCTAGGAGAAACGTACACCTCTTGAATGGGTGCGATACGCGTAGTATAGGTCACTTGTTGACCTTGGGGGCATCGGGGTACGGGTTGCTCACAATGGGCAGTTGGTAGCTCTTCTGCACCGTGAGTTAGACCGATGCAACACACCGATGATCCGGACTGAGACACTATTCTTAATCGAGATCTGATAAAGACTGACGTGTATGTGCTAGATGTGCAAGATATAATTATAGCACTTGGTCTGAGGCACGTCGTACCGACAGATCTTTTCGATCAATTTCTCCGACTTGAGTATTAGCTCCATGGAGTAGGTCATTGAGTCTACGTGCGCATGCATGAAACTGAGCATCTATATCTATGTGATGGTGTTTGTGTAATTATTTTGTGATTTAAACAGTGATAGTGGCATGATGGTAATTATTATTCTTACACTATGATGATGGCATAATTGTGATCATGATATGATATTTTTGGTATAATATGTTGTTTGTGTTATCTTTGTGCTATTATGCTGGTATTGGCGTAGGTGATCTCACCTCTTTATATGTATGTCTGTATATTGTATTTATATTGGGTGAAGACGTTGAGAAAGATACGGTACTAGAAGGAGAAGAGGAATTACTTCTCACATCAGGAACCGCAGAGTTCTGACAGTATGACGTCAAGAGCCAGTTTCTTCGGATATGTACGTTTACAACTTCACGGAGGAGCTGGAGAATGGAGGACAAGTCCCGATGAGCGAGGACTTATTTACGAGGGGCACCTGACTGTTAGTATTAGTAGACTGTATCGTGGGGATCCATTTTTCTGTGTGACTATCTTTGTTCATGTTAGATTTCCGTTGCATATCAGGCGACATTGGGACACTAGAAATTATGTCCCAACAGAAATAAGCATAGTGTCGTCAGCCCGGACACCTGTTCGTAGGGCTACTCATCATAACGGATTCCTACCTGCTGAGGAACCCGATGAGGACCCGTCTGAAGGGTCTTCTGCTTAGTTAAACTTGGGCATGTTTGAACTCTGATATAAATAATGTTTGTAATTATTAAAGTGTATTTGTTGTTTTAAGAAATGGTTTGTAATAAATAAACCTGACGGCACTTGTGTAATATGTATAATGATGTAAATTATGTGTGATGACTGTTATGTATAATGATGTACATTATGTGTGATGATGTATAATAGTTTTATTTTCCGCTAAGTTTATTTTATTGTCATAAAAAAAAATTACAACTCGTATTTTATTATAACATCATATTTTATAACTTAGGGGTAATTTGATAATAAAGTAACATAAATGTGGCACCCTATGGTGGGTGTTACACATATGATGCAATTGAACAAAATTGCATTGAGATATTCATGCATTGAACAAAAAAATTAATAGCTGAAAGCTATATTGACCCTTGTGGTTGAAGAGAGAATGTGAATTGATAGTGAGGTCTATGATGGATCTTGGGGGCGTCAAGGCGCGGCGGTCGACCAGTGGACATTTGTCTGTGGGCTAAGGCTGGACTATGTGCCACTTGGCGATGCAGTCCGTTGCAACGCATTAACGATACTCGGCAATAACACGATTCTTTTCAAAAGCTGGACATTATCTTTGCATTAAGACTGACAATTAACAGAGCATTCTTCTCGAAATTGTGAAAACCTCCATGGAGTAGGACATTGAGTCTACATGCATAACACATGCATCATTATTGAGTATTGGTTATGATAATTAAACTACTGAATACTTGGATAATAGTTGAGGGCATTATCATAATATTGAATATTTATATCTCATGTGATATAATAATTGAGGAATATTAGATGATGATGATGATAAATTATGTTGATGGCAATATTATAATTATTGTTATATATTATGATGATGGCATAATTGTAATTATGGTATGATATATCTGTATGATGTGTTGTTTGTGTTATCTCTATGCTACCATATTGGTATTGGCGTAGGTGATCTCACCTCTTTGTTATATTATTTTGTTGTATTTGTATTATTAAAAATTATATAATAGATGGAGCGAATTTTTTAGACGTGACTGGAGGCAAATATTATGAATTGGTGACAACATCAAAGGGTGACCATCCTGGATTCATTGGTGTGCAGTTTTGAGGAGGAACAGATATATGACGCGTCAAGATGGGTACAAGATGAAAAAAGTATGTTGGGTTTTCTCGTTAGTGTTTTACCGTGCTATTAAGTAGGACCCGTGATGGGGTTTGCTACTGGTTAAAATTAAGTCTATAAGTTTTATATTTCTTGAATAATTGTTAAATATTAAGTAGTATCTGTTATATGAATTTTAATCAGTAAAAATCTATTTTTCAGTATTACCTATAAATTTTGGTAAGTTTATATTTCCGCAAGAAGAAATTTTAAAACCCATATTTTATAACTCAAACCTTTTATGAAATCATTTTCAGATTAGGAGTTGGTAGTCAGAAATGTGATGCCCTAAGGAGGGTGTTACAACTTGCTTCCCTGGTTTCAAGCTTACGTTGTGATGTTTTTATTCTATAATTTGTGGCTTGAATTGTGCTAGAAAATTATGGCAAGGTGTTGCCATTATTATGTTGAATTATAATTGTTTTTGTGCTTGGAATAGAGCCTTGGATGATGATTTATAGTAAGGATAGAATGCTGAGTAATTTTTAAACTTGAACGTAGATGCTTTTAATGTGTGAAAATATGGCTTGAATGATGTTATATGGTACTGAATTTTTATGACAAAATGCTGCCCATTGATGGCTAAAATTTTAATGTGTTTATGCATTAAAATGGTGACTTAATTGGTGAAGGAAGGTCACATACATGAAATTGTGATTTGGATGATGGATATTGGTTATGGCATAAAGTTGCCCTATGAAACCAAAATTTTAATGTTGATTAACTTGAAATTATAGCTTGAAATGAGCTTGAAAAGTAAGGTTGAATGTTACCATGGTAAATCTTCATTTGAATATATCTTTGATATGCGTTAAAGCTAAGTTTTTGATTGAGAATGTGATCTTGTGGTTAGATGGTAGCCATGACCCTCTTTGTTATATTAAGAAACATATTGATTTGTGCCTAAGTTATTAGTTGTGTGGAAATTAATGGATGTTGATTTATATAAGTAGCCATTTGTATTTTACATGGCCAAGAGATTGAACTAGGATCACCCTAGGTTAGAATGGAAGTGTGAGGATGGACATTCTCTCCCTTTCGGAGTAGTTGAGGTTGAGGATGGACATTCCCTCCCTCTTTGCCTCAAGTTATTCTTTGTTAAAAGGAGTTGAGGATGAACATTCCCTCTTTACTAGAGGTGATCCTAGATTGTTGATAGTGTGAGGATGAATGATTCCATCCCTATCTCAGTAGTTGAGGATGGACATTCCTTATTTACTCATAACTTTAAGTTGAGGATGGACATTTTCTCACTAGAGGTGGCTGGGTTACTCATTTCCCGAAGTAGTTCTGTGTGACTGACGAATAGTGATAAATATGTTGAAATGCACCAACTTGAAAGCAGGCTACTGCTAAATGATCTAAATGAGCATTATGATGAAATTAGAATTTATTTGATAAATTATTATGTTTGTTTGGAAATGTGTTTTTGAAAATAATTGTGGATGTTAATTGTGATATGTGACAATAAATATTTTCATAAACTATTAATAATTGGTTTTCTGTTTCAGGAAGAGGAATGATTGGATTTGACTTTTGCCACCTTCCTACATAAAATGAGTTTTGAAATAATTTTTCCCTGAAGCAGCTAGAAGTATTATGATGACACATATTTTTATTTATACTACTGAGAATTCCTAGAATTCTCACCCTTTTTTATTTGTATTTTCATAATATTTTTAGGGACACGTACTTCAAGAAGGAGATAGAAGACGAAGACATAGAATAATGTTGACGAGATTTGTATTTTATGATGTGTAATTAGTACATTGTAACATATTATGTAATTTAAGAGTAATGTAAAATACGTTGTATATTATTCTTTTTAATATATGTACGTTATCTTATTCCACTTCAAGCTCATAATTTCTATATATTATTAAAATGTAATTTAAATTTACTTTATTAACTATACGTAACATACTTAATTCTAGTTACTGTTGCATAATTTCGGATATATTATTACTTCTAGTATTAAGATGTTACAACATTCTGGAATCTACTATTCCAATAACTCATTAGGTTTATTCGAATAGCATCATTTCTAGAGAACTCTATTCGAATAGACTAAGGGACTATTCGAATAGCCACTTCGAAATCTTAATATGGTGCATTCTGCCAAAGCTTATTCGAATAGGTCATGAGTCTATTCGAATAGCAGATACAAAAATGCATCAGAAATACCAGAAAATGCCATTCTCTGCCATTCTTTCATTGACACAATCATTTCAATCATTATATGCAGCTAACCAAGCTTTAAATCATGTTGTATGACAACAAAAATCAATACCACATCATCAATATCATCTCTATTGGTTGTGCATATAACTATACTCAAATCTCATCAATTATCTTCAACTACATGTATATACTCAACACTTAGTTATTCATGCAAGAATCAAGAAACAATGGGAAAAGAGTATAAAAAAAATTCATACAATCCCCCTACCTAAACTCCTTTAGTGAAGTTATGTTAGCTATGTCCTTCCCTTTCTTGTTTTTCTTTGATTTTTCCTTCTTGCCTTTCTTCTTTCTTTTCCTTTTCCTTCTTTTCTTTTCACGTTCTGCTACTCTTCTTCTTTCTCTCTTTGTTTTTCTTTCTTTCTCTCTTATTCTTATCTTTTTTTTTCTTTTTCTCTTCTTTTGTTACTTTTTGACCGAAGAAAGCAAGAAAAATGATAAAGATGAGGCGGTGGAGAAAGATAAAGATAAAACAAAGGGATGTGGTCACTATTAAGTGTAAGAGTTTTATCTCTTAGGTATACTTTATTCTTCTCTTGATAAGTTTCCTAATTTTCATGATTGTCTAAGAAATTCTAAAACTTCGTTTAATTCTTATACTCACCATTTAATAATTGTCTATATATATCCACTAGGCTCTATTACTCTTCCTTGAGTTAAAATAAACTTAAGAAGTTAAACTTATAACCCAACAGGTATCTATCTTAACCTGTAATCATTTTTAAAATAAATTTCATCTTCTATTTAACAACTCAATAAATTTTCATAATTTTCGATCTGCTTTCTTATTTAGTTTTAGTCTTTAAACATTTATTCTATTTATTAAAAATATCAAACTAATTTATTTAATTCTCCAAAAATTACCATAATTCATTCTAATTATTTATAACTTAAAAATAAATTTTTCATACTTATTTTCATCATTTAAACATTTCATACTAATTTTTAGATAATTTTTCATGTCTTATGTTATAATATTATGTTCAAACTAATTTAAAAAAATCATTAGAATTAATAGGTGATTTACACAAGAATTAATAAGCTACTATAACCATAATTAGGGCTAATAAGTTAGAGAAAATGTTATATGATGACTAGGTAAAACTTTCTACAAAGTAACAAATTCAAGATTTAAAGTTTTAACATTGCAAGGTTCAATTGAGATCGCAATCCGCTCTCGCTAAGAACAACTACTTTTGGGTGGATAAATTCTTATGATTGCGCAACTAGCCCTAGTTGACGCAAAAATTAACCGAATATACCCTTGCCATAAGAAAGAAGAAAGAAATTAAGAACACCACTCCTTTAAAGCAAGATTTCTTCTATAAACTTAATTTATACAACTTATGTGTAGCATGATATCATTTTAAATAATAAAAAATCTAGTACAAGAATTTATACAAAATTTATATTTATGTAATGAAAAATGTGATGTATGAGTCAATTATTAACGTAGTATATACAAACATTATCATTAACTAATAATCTCACTTTCTTGCGTTGTACTGATATCATTTTGAGTTCATTCAATGTATAATGCAAAATATTAGACCAAACTCAGCTATTAATATTTAGAGTTTTATTTTAACATATTATTAGTGTAAATTTTTTTTACACTATCAACTAATTATATATTACTACATATGTAACTTTTGAAATAGTTATTATGAGAATCAAATATTTTTAATGACATAATAATGAATGATTAGATAATAGTATAATTTTTTTTTACATTAACAATATATTAAAATTAAATCCTAATATTTATTACTAAAATGCATATAAAAAAAATTGTCCTTTCATAAGATAATGCCATTTCATAGTTTTATTGTTTATGCACACATAGTTAATCACACAGGAAGGAGGAGATAACGATAGAATCCCACTAACAAGCACCCTTATTCCTCACATAATAAAACTGTTTTTTTGGTACTAATAGTTGGAAGCCATCTAATAATGCAGATGAAGATTTTTCTTTTAAGAAAAAAAAATCATCAGTAAGACTAGTGTCCGGTGTATAATATTTACATAATACATTCATTAGCTTAATTAATTTAAGATTCTGATTTTCTGATCATGCTTGCCTTTCCACTATAGTCAAATTTACACCGATTGATGGAAGATAATTAATCAGGAACTGCAAGTTGCTAGTGCAACATAGGATAAACAGTTAAGGTGGAGGAGGTCAGCATTCATGCTCTCTTTTTAATATGTGTGTTCGTAGGTGTGTGTGTGATATATTTTATCATTTTTTAAGAGAAGAAAAAGTAAATTATGCACTATATCCATCAATTTCTGTAAAGAAACAAGGGAGTTATCTGTATCTTTCTTCGAACGAAAAAAATATTAGAGATTTAAAATTGTTATTCAAAAATGGATATTCTCTTTTGTTCATCTTTCTCTTTTCTCTCTTTTGCATTAGTCTCACGTAATCCACCACATTGTAGAAAATTCCTCCCAAATGAGAGCATCCTAATTTATCAAGCTGGTAAGTGTTGTCTCTTTTTAAGGCCGCAAGTGCACGGGCCGAACATGTAATGAAATGAAGAGTAAAGTATCGTTCCCACGAGGATAAGTTTATGTCCAATGCTAAGTATTAACCGATAATTTAAGTAATTCTATTCAATGATATGAAAATAGAGAAAAGGGATATAAACTAAAGATGAAAGGAATAAAGATAATGGCTAGAGTTTAGGAAATCTTTCTTCACCTCCTACTTCAATCAACAACATGCAATCCTTTTCATCCACATGAATGCAATGCTTAGGTTAGCTTGAGAATCTACATTAGCTAAAAGCCTTTGTCTAGGTCAATTGACCCTGGCTTCATTCACCTAGTTCACTATGTTTTCATGAGAACCAGTGCAAACTCCACTCATGAATGATCTATTCTCAAACACACGCTGTGCATGACTAAGAGGTATATTTCTATCTCATTAGCGAATTATTTTATCCCCGCCATGAGAATGAAGTTGAACATGCATCAACCATACATATGATCTCAAATCCAAATCCCTATGTCTAGGCTCATCAAAGTTTAACAAATCACTTAAATGTTGGCCAAGCACTCAAGAGCATTAAGAATCATATGATTGAACAAAACCAAACATCCATATAGACTCAAAGGAAATGCATAATCATTTATATTCATAAAAAGATCCAAAGTATTCCCTAAATATAGCTTGGCTATACATTAAACACGAAAATAACATACAAAATACATGCTCAAGATAAAGGGAGGAGAGAAAAGAAAAGGGAGAAGGAGAAAACTCATGGATTTGGTCTTTGAAGCTTGAATCTTCCTCCAAGAGGAAGATGACCTCCATCCTTGGCTCCCCAAGCCTCCTATCCACCTCCAAATGAAGACCCAGTTGCGTCTCTCTAACTCTAGGACGGCAGAAAACCTAAACTAAGAAAAAGCTCTTTAAGAAAACTAAAAAAAATGTATTTATAGGCTCAACTCTGCGCATCACGCCACGATGTTACACAAGTGGCGCCGCGGCGCACGTTGAAATTAGGGCACAATATCATAACGTTCACTCCTCCTACGCCGTGACGTACCAGCCTTGGGTACCAAACTAAGCAGCAGGGCTAAGATCATAGCGCTGCAACATGCTTCTCCTTGCGTTACGGCGTGCTTTGTTGGAATGCACCTTGGGCTTTCTCTTCCAATGCTAGACCTTGACTTACTTCAATTCATCTCTTTTGAGCCTATCCTGCATTAGAAAAGTCATATAATCAAATACAAGTGCAAGTCCACTTAATCCGACAAAGAATAGGAAATATTATCACAATAGCATCAAGAAAGATATCCAAATGGAATATAACAAATATAAGCCTAAAACCTTCCAAATATGCATAGCAATCAAGGACTAGGCTATCAACAAAGTACAAATATAGGGCATAAATAACTACACATAGTGGAGTTATCAGTAAGTAACAAACAAAGTGGTATGTATCAAAAACGTTTTAAATGCTCCTAAAACTTGATAGAGCATGGATGCTCTTAAAAGGATTACTATTAATTTTGAAGCTAAAATGATGAATGACTCTAATTAAAGATTAGTAACTTGCATAACAGGTTGACCATGTTAGAGGAAGGGAGGTGTTGTTGCATGGACGATTAGATTCGCTAAGTCAGATTTTGAAAGTGTTGATTTTGGAAGTTCCAAAGCCAAATTTTTAACGAAAAGATGAAGCTTTGATACAACTATAGAAGACAAAAGTCTAACATACACCAAGCCGCTGACATCAACTTCAAGAACCACCTTCATCTCCGCTAGTTCTCTTCCCCCTCCGATGACACCATCACCCCTGCCCTCTTCCTCTAAACTATTGTCCTTGTTCAAATGGAATTTAAAAAAATCAAGCAAACATTTTCAACTTCAACTTTGGGAAAAATAAAAAATTAAAACTACCAACAGAAAAATAAAAAAAATTGTCACTACCAGGTTGGAGCGGTGGTCATGCCAGAGAGGTTATGGGTGATGTGTTAAAGGATGACGTTGCCAGTAACCACTGCCACGCTTCAGATCTATGGCACCACGACGTCAATTGTCACCATGACGCTTCAAATCTGTAGCACCATGATGTCAACTACCACCAACGAGCCTAGAGGAGGATGGCTACGATGATATCGTTGTGGATGGCGGTAGAAGACATAAGTCTGTTTGAATGGAAGGTGGTTCATGGTAGTTCGATTTATGATCTATTTCAGGTTAGTGTTTGGTTGTGAATGGTGGGTGTTCGCGTCGGCAGTGAGAGGTTGCTAGCGATGATGAGATTCGAAGCTGTTGGTAGACGATGGGGTGCACCGTCATGAAAGGGACAATGCTACTGAACATGGCAGGATGAGGATTTTCCAAGAAAACTTAAGAACTAATGGTTTTTTGTTTAAAAAAATGCTTAATAAGTCAACAAAAATTTACCTATAAAAATAAGTAATTTTCTAAGAACATAGATGCTTAAAACTTTTTAAGGTGCATAGTAAACGTCTCTAGTATGTATCTTCTGTGTTTCTTGAAATACGACGAAGTAGGTTATCCCACTAAAACTGCTGACCTTACATTTTTCAAATAAGTTAAGCATCAATTTTTAAAGAGAGATAAGAACAAACATGACATGTTCCAAGGAGGATTCTATAGTGCTCACTTAGCTTAAGTGAGCATCCATGCTCTATCCATGTGACCGTGTACAACCTGTCAGTCCAGTTATATTATATTATATTCAACTCTTTAAAATTGGGCCAAAGTGCAGATTACCCCCTCCAACTTTAGGTGCATTTTTTAAAAAAAACCCTATACTATAAAATTCCCTAACTCGACTACCCAAATTTTCAGATCTATGTAAAAAAGCCCTTCTGTTATCTTTTCCATCCAAATCTGACGGAAGAGTCCCTCACCACACATTTCAAGCCTAAACAGTAGAACCCCTCAACCAAATTCCTGAATAGTGGAGTGCGTGGCCATAGTCTTCCATTGAAGGGGAATCCGAATAGTGGAGGCTTCATTGGAGCTCTAAACACTAGTCATTAACAGAATTGGAGGTAAGCTCTATTTTGTTTGGTTCTTGTATTTATAGGTTTTTGTAGTTGTATATGACATTAAAAGAAAGGGACATTGTATATGACCATAGTGTGGGTCCTATTGTTGTTGGTGTGAATGCTTATGTCATGAAGAACATGAAGTTTTTTATGATAACTGTTGTAATCAAAATCGCGACGGGATGACCGAAAAATATAAGGATTTTGAAAATTAATGGAGTCGCCACCAATGTTTATTTAATTTGGAAAAACATTAGAAAAACCTTTAAAATAGGCAAAACTAGTCTTTTTAGAAAATGCGTTTGGATTCAAGAGTAGATTACAGGTAGGGAAGGTGTTAGCACCCTACATTGCCCGTTCTAAGAACGATACCTTAAATTAGTTATGTAAATTTTAATAATCTCAAAAGTATTTAATTTACCCCTTTTAAAAAAGAAAAGAAACAACTAAATTATGAAAATTTATTTTTTTTGGCTTGACAAAATAGAGATTTTGTTTCTATATATCCTCGGGTGCAATAGGGAACTCAAAGTCACGCAGTTCTGTAGAAAATGATTATGAGTTAGTTGTTTATTTATTTTAAAAGATTTTTGTTCTAAAAATTTATTTGATTGGTTTTTTTCTTATTCTTAGAAAAGAAATGAATCATCAAATTATCACAACTCAAATGATTTTAATAGTCCTAGGATTAATAAGCTATCATAACTCGCTTAATCTTGTTTTATTTTTCTCAATAAGATTCAATTATTTTATTTTATTTTTTATTTTTGAAAGTTTTATACATACATACATATATATATATATATATATATATTTAAAACTATACCAAACTCAAAATTATAAAACTTCTAAAACTAAAATAAAACATCATACCCAATCTAACTAAACTAAAAGAAAAGCCTAAAAGAAAGAGAAAAAATAATCATCAAACTTTTTAGTTTCTTTTTAGCATACCTTTTTTCTTTTTATCAGCAAGTCAATTAAATAAACAATAGCCTTTTAGTTTCTGAACCAGAGAAGCGAAAATGGGGGAAAAGAATTAGCATTACAATGGAGCTCAGGACAGTGGAGCATTGGTAGAGACGATGTGGCGTGGCGGCGCGACTGGATAGCCGGTTCGGGGTGGCACAGTGCGGCTAGGTTGCTTGGATCAGGGACGAATTGGTCGGGTGCGGGTCGTGTGCGATTCAATGGTAAGGTGGCTGGAGTCGCGGTCAGACGTCTGCTTCGAGCTATGGGTCGACGGCAAGCGGGTTTTGGTGCGCAAGGCAGTGTCACAACGGGTCAAGATCCAGAGATTTGGTGCGAACTGACGATGACGGCGACAGTGGACGTTTTGGACTGGGCTTCCCGGAGTTGGGTTGCACGGTTGGAACAAGCAGTTGGCGGAGGATCTAGCTGGTGCGGTTCACCGATGCAGGGCTAGTCTGAGCACGCTGCTGATTAATTCCCAGATGGTGGTGGGGGTGAAGATGGGGCTCACGAGCTGTTATGGTGTGGGTTCGGTTCACATGTGGGATGGTTCTCAGCTTGGACATAGTGGCTATTTGGGGTTGGTGCTTTGGGTGGTTTATGGTTGTTTGGTGGTTGGGGTTGATGGTGAAGATGAGTGGTTGTTAATGGAGGTGGTGAAGAAGGTGTGGTTGTTGGGTTGAAGATGGAGGAAGTGGTAAGTGGTGATTTATGGGAGGTGGATGAAAATGGTGAGTGAGTGAGTGTGGTGGTGAGTGGTGGTTTATGGGAGGTGGAGGAAGATGATGAATAGTGAAATGGGAAGTTGGATTAGATGATGAATAGTGAATGAAGGTGAAAGTTACTTGGTAGGTCTTTGTTGATAAAAATCCTCTGAAAATGCAGTGGTTCTCTATATTTGTTTTCTCTCTGAAAAATGGCTCTCTTTTTGTTGCTCTTTTTGTTGATCTTCCTCTTGTAAGCAGATACCAATCTCTGCAACCCCTCCCCATAAAATCAGCTTAGGTAGAGTGGCTGATGCAGTGTAGCTCAGCTTCTATTTTCATGTATTTTCCCTGGGTTGTCACCTTCCCATCCTTGCAACTTTCCATTTTTGTTACATTGGGCCTTGAATTTGCAAGCTTGTAGCAGATCATTGCATTATAATCAATAATTAGAAATTGTAATGGTTTTTCCTTTCTGCTAACCATACGTGACCAGATAATTTTTCCTCCCCCTTTTACCATTTCTCTCTTTTTTGTACCTTTTTTATTTTTTTATTTTTGCATAAATAAGAAAAAGTAAGATGGAAGCAAATAAAATCTGAAAAAGAAAATGATGTGTTTACAGCATTGCAATTAAACATCTTTTCACCAAAATATTAATCATTGATCAAGTAATAAAAATTTTATGGACAAAATTGGGTATTAACAGTTGCCTCCCTTTGCTTTACATTTAAAATAAATGGGAAGCAAAGGAATTGATTCAATTTTGTCCATGAAAATTTTCGTTTCCTTTTCCTTTTCTTCTTTTCTTTCTTTCTTCTTTTTCTTTCTTTTCTTCTCTTTTTTTGTAATTTTTTTTAAAAAGCAGATTGACGCAAAAAACAGTGGACATTAAAATGAGGTAAAAAGCTTGCGGAGTTGGGTATCCGGCCAAAGCTTGACAAAAACTTAAAACAAGAAAGGGAAAAAGCTTGCGGAGTCGGGTATCCACCGAAGCTTGACAGAAAACTTAAAACTAGAAAAGAAAAAGCTTGTGGAGTCAGGTATCCACCAAAGCTTGACAGAAAACTTAAAGCATGGAAGGAAAGAAGCTTGAGGAGTCAGGTATCCACTGAAGCTTGATAGGAAACTTAAAATTGGAAAGGAAAAAGCTTGCAGAGTCAAGTATCCACCGAAGCTTGATAGAAAACTTAAAACTGGAAAGGAAAAAGCTTGCAGAGTCAGGTATCTGCCGAAGCTTGACAGAAAACTTAAAGCATGGAAGGAAAAATCTTGCGGAGTCGGGTATCCGCCAAAGCTTGACAGGAAACTTAAAATTAGAAAGGAAAAAGCTTGCGGAGTCAGGTATCCACTGAAGCTTGACAGGAAACTTAAAATTGGAAAGGAAAAAGCTTTTGGAAACTTAAAACTGGAAAGAAAAAAGCTTGCAGAGTCAGGTATCCATCGAAGCTTGACAGGAAACTTAAAATTGTGGGCGTGAGGACCCAGAAACTAAAGGCAATGGGCATAAGGCCCTGACTTGCCGTGGATGTTACCCAAGTGGCTTCAGTACTCAAGAGGGGGTGAATTGAGTAATTAAAAACTTTTTTGCAAACCCTTTTTAATACAAATTTCCTGAAGCAATATAATGAATATATATAAAGATGATAAAATGCTTTAAGAACAGAAAATAAACAATTAAACAATGATAAATAAATTGCAATAAATAAAGAGATAAAGAGAAGAAAAGCAGGCACGATATTTATCCTGGTTCGACCACCAACCACTTGTGGCCTACGTCCAGATCCCCCGAAACACGTTCGAAATTTTTTACTATTTAATACAAGCTTAAAACAGGTGCTTGCAACCTCTACACAACAGGGATACCTCACCCTATTTACTAGAAGGATACCTCACCTTCTTTACAACAAGGGATACCTCACCCTTTTACTGAGGGATACCTCACCCTCACAATTTCACTAAAGGATACCTCATCCTTTTACAAAAGCCTTCGAGGGATACCTCACCCTCTCATAAATACAACAGAGAATAGATAAAAAATAAACTCTCACAAAGAGTAAATATCACAAGTTGAAGCACTATAGAGCTCTCGAAGGATATCTCAAGATTTTGGCGAAGAGAACACAGAAAATATAAGAAAATAGAGAATCACATTTTTGGCACAAGCAAAACTAGTTCAAGTGGTCAGGCAACCTTCAGAAGAGACCTAAGGTCTCTATTTATAGAGTAATGAAGAAAAGAGCCATTGGGTATAATTAAAAACACCATTAAAGCAAAATATGACCGTTTCTTTCCATTTTCGAAAGCTTCGTAAAACCATTTCTGGGATACATTATTCAAATACCTTATGAGGTATTCGAATACCTTTGTTTTAAAAAGGCTCGTGAAAATAGATTGGAAGATGGTTATTCGAATACCTCTCAATGTATTCGAATACTTCAGTCTAAAAACGTTTTCCTGAGATCAGGTGTATTCGAATACCAAACTGGTTATTCGAATACCTTACTTTTTAAAACAAATTTTGAAAAGCTTTGTATTCGAATGCCATGCATGGTATTCGAATACCTCTGTTGAAAACATGAAACGTATCAACTTGAAAACTATTCTATTCGAATACCTCATGGGGTATTCGAATACCCCTGATATAAAAACAATTTTAAATACTTTCAAATATCTAGAAAATGATTCTTTAAGTTTGGAAAAATAATTTTGAAAACATTTCTTTGCAACCAAAAATAATGAGATATCCAATGAGTCTCTTTACAAAGATCCTAAGTCCTAAAGCTATTCTTAAAGGTCTTGGACTTAGTCTTCTCATCATCTTCATGTTTGTTATCATCAAAACCATTATCCATGATAGCTAGCCAATTACATTCTCCCCCTTTTTGATGATGACAAACTAACATTTGAGAAAAGGATCAGTTCATATAAATTGGAATTCACAAAGTTTGTTTAGAGATACTTACTCCCCTTCTTTTTCATAAGAGGTGATTTATATCAGAGATGTGCACAGCAGCTCCCCCTTACTTTTGGAATCCAATTTCCATTTTTGTCTTACCAAACTTTTACTTTTTCTTCTCCTGATTTTTCTCAAACAAATAATTCAAGCTTTTTCTCCCCCTTTTGTCATGATCAAAAAGATGGGGGAAGATAAAGCATAAGGCTAAACAGAGTATATTCCAGTCCAACAAGATATGTTCATTCATAACATACAAGAATAGAAACAGAGTTTAATTTTATAAATTTAGCAATATTCAGCACATGACCAAAGATATATTCATTCATAGATCAACTAATTGCATTGTATTATCATCAAAAACAGTCATTACATTTACCAAGAGAATTATTTATATTTGATACCACTTGTTATCAAAATGTAAAACATTTACCAGTTGTTATCAAATATAACCACTTGTTATCAATTTCTTATAAATCTGCCATATATCAAGAGAATCATAGATATTAAATATTTTACTTGATGAAATATGTTATAGGGATCAGAGCATTGTATAGAATTACCATTATTTACCCTATATGCAATGACAAAAAAATAATAATAATATCCAATTTGGCACTTTTGTCAATGCTAAGTATGCTTCTCATGTAAAAAAAAAATAGTCATTTAAGATAGTCTTGAGCTTTCTTCCATTGAGTATTCCATTTCAATGTACTTGAAGAAAGTCCCCTCATGTCCTCTTCATTTATTTTCCTCAAGTTGAATAATCTTTTTCATTTAAGAGTTTGCTTGAGGTAGTTATAACCCTACAAAACAATTCAAAGTATTTTCATAAGTATCCATTAATTTTTGGATCCATAGAAGTTAGCCAAACTCATAAGCAAATAATCATTCAAAATAATAAGGCAAAATAACAAATGAGTTCACAAGGGCAAAAGATATTTCATTAATTAATTTGGCCAAGTAACCACTTGTTTGATACCACTTGTTGTATTTGTTATCACATTCATATATATATCAAAACAGTAGCCAATTACATTAAGCATTTGTATTACAAAGAAATTAAGTATGCAGCATATTCTTGAGAGAAAGAAGGAGCAAGAACAAGCTAAGAAATATGCATTTAAGAGCATTATGTAATTTTCATTTAAGGCATAAATTTAGGCTCAAAAGAAATAAGATGTATTTCATCAAAAGCATGATATTCATAAAATTAAGTATATTTATATTGCATTTGCATAAAAAAAGAATAGAAACAGAACAAAGATCACGACGTAAATTTGACTTTCAGCCATATGGTATTCGAATACCCACCACAGAAAAAAAGACAAGGCAGGTGCAAGTATTCGAATGCCTTAGAAGGTATTCGAATGCTCCAGAGGCATGTGAGAAACACTGATATGATAAGTCTCTGGTCATTTGAATAACTATTTAATTATTCGAATACAATATCTTATAGAGACATAATATTACTGTACTGATATATGGTATTCGAATACCTTATGATGGTATTCGAATAGACTTATTAGAAAAACATAGATTTTCACGTATAGATGCAATGGTATTCGAATACCATAGGAAGGTATTCGAATAACTTTATCAAAAAAACAAGATTAACACGTATTGAAGTGCATTCTGGGAGAGGGAAACTTATTACCTAATGATGAAGAGCTTATTTCATGATTGCAACTTTAAGCTTCACGAGAATAAGAAAGAGAGCTTGAAAATATTTTCGATTTTGTACTTACATCAACCACTTTCAAAATGCCATCGTTAACTCTTGGCCTTCAAGCACACCTACAACACATTTCAATTTGTGGCTTTTGGTACCTAAATTTTCTTGGGTCCTTGAATGTCAATTTGGGGTATAGTACTCTTGGGAACTCATACCATTTTAGTTCCAATTTTTGTATTAATGTTTTTCCTTGCATTGCATGTTGATGCACTATGACCCTTCTTCCCACAATAAAAGCATTTAGTAAATGGGCTACTAGAAGTACTTGAATAAATAAAGAAATTTTTATACGATTTGTGCTGATTTTTCGGGTTATAACCAATTTCAGCTTTTTCAAAAACAACCCTTTGTTTCCCTAATATTATATTTAAATTATCTCTTCCACAGGTGAATTTTGCAAGGGTGTTCTTTAAGTCTTCAATTTCTTTTTCGAGTATATGACATGAAGAACAAGACAAAGATGTAGAAGCATGTGAAATGCAGGTTGAGCATGCATCAATTAATCCTAATGTCTCATTTTCAATTTTTAATTCTTTAATTTCTTCATTTAAAATAAGAATTTGATTTTCCAAAGAAGAAATAGTTTTCTTAGATGAAGAAATTATTTTAGTGAGCTTAAGAGATTCCTCATGCAACTCTTCAAAAGCGTCTTGTAATTCATCATAAGAATGAGATAATTCATAATTAGAAATTACCTCAGTGTCGCTTTCTTCTTCTTCTTCTCCTTTGGCCATAAAACATAGATGGGCTTTTTCACTATCTGAACTATCGGTTGAGTCCATGTCATTATCGTCCCATGCTATGTAAGCTTTTCTTTCCTTTAAGGGCTTCTTTTCAAATTTCTTTAGAGAAAAATGTGGTCTTCTTTGAGTTCCTTTCTTTTTGAGAAACCTTCCGAATTTCTTCACTAGAAGACTGAGGTTCTCTTCATTTAACTCAATGTTGTCCATATCATCTCCATCGTCTTCTTCTTCATTATTGAAGGTGGAGGTGGTGGCTTTAAGTGCAATCTCTTTCTTCTTCTTATCGTGTTCCTCACTTTGGTTAAGTCTGTTGAGTTCTAATTCATGCTCTTGAAGTTTGCCAAATAAGGTAGCTAACGTCATTGTTGATAAGTCTCTTGATTCTGATATAGCTGTCACCTTAGGCTGCCAAATCCTACTCAAACATCTCAACACTTTGTTAATTAAATCTTCGTTAGTAGAACTCTTTCCTAATGATGCAATATGATTAACGATGTAGGTGAACCTCTTTTGCATTTCTTGAATGCTTTCTCCTTGGTTCATTGTAAATAATTCATACTCTCGAGTTAGAGAATTGATTCTCGACCTCTTAACTTCACTAGTACCCTCATGGGTAACTTGTAAAGTGTCCCACATTTCTTTAGCAGTTTTACAATTTGAAATTCTAAAAAATTCATCATGCCCCAAAGCTGTGGTAATGATGTTTTTGGCTACCAAGTTATTTTGAACTTTTCTTTTATCATCTTTAGACCAATCATTTCTAGGTGTCTCGGTTTTTACACCATCAACAACTCGTGTAGGTATAAATGTGCCATTTTCGATAGCATCCCAGACATCTAGATCAATAGCCTTGATAAAGATTTTCATTCTTTCCTTCCAATATGCATAACCATCCCCATTGAAAAAGGGTGGTTGATTTATGGAAGTTGCTTCTGAAAAACCATTTGATGAAGCCATGCACTCTTGAAGCAGCTAAGCTCTTTATACAAGAGTGTAGCTCTGATACCACTTGTTACCCAAGTGGCTTCAGTACTCAAGAGGGGGGTGAATTGAGTAATTAAGAACTTATTTTGCAAACTCTTTTTAATACAAATTTCCTGAAGCAATATAATGAATATATATAAAGATGATAAAATGCTTTAAGAACAGAAAATAAACAATTAAACAATGATAAATAAATTGCAATAAATAAAGAGATAAAGAGAAGAAAAGCATGTACGATATTTATCCTGGTTCGATCACCAACCACTTGTGGCCTACGTCCAGTCCTCGAAACACAATTCGATATTTTTCACTATTCAATACAAGCTTAAAACAGGTGCTTGCAACCTTTACACAACAGGGATACCTCACCCCCTTTGAAGGATACCTCACCTTCTTTACAATAAGGGATACCTCACCCTTTTACTGAGGGATACCTCACCCTCATAATTTCACTAAGGGATACCTCACCCTTTTACAAAAGCCTTCGAGGGATACCTCACCCTCTTAGAAATACAACAGAGAATAGATAAAAAATAAACTCTCACAAAGAGTAAATATCACAAGTTGAAGTACTATAGAGCTCTCGAAGGATATCTCAAGATTTTGGCGAAGAGAGCACAGAAAATATGAGAAAATAGAGAATCACATTTTTGGCATAAGCAAAAATAGTTCAAGTGGTCAGGCAACCTTCAGAAGAGACTCAAGGTCTCTATTTATAGAGTAATGAAGAAAAGAGCCAGTGGGTATAATTAAAAACACCATTAAAGCAAAATATGACCGTTTCTTTCCATTTTCAAAAGCTTCGTAAAACCATTTCTGGGATACGTTATTCAAATAACTTATGAGGTATTCGAATACCTTTGTTTTAAAAAGGCTCGTGAAAACAGATTGGAAGATGGTTATTTGAATACCTCTCAATGTATTCGAATACTTCAGTCTAAAAACGTTTTCTTGAGATCAGGTGTATTCGAATACCAAACTGGTTATTCGAATACCTTACTTTTTAAAATAGATTTTGAAAAGCTCTGTATTCGAATGCCATGCATGGTATTCAAATACCTCTATTGAAAACATGAAACGTATCAACTTAAAAACTATTCTATTCGAATACCTCATGGGGTATTCGAATACCCCTGATATAAAAACAATTTTAAATACTTTCAAATATCTAGAAAATGATTCTTTAAGTTTGGAAAAACAATTTTGAAAACATTTCTTTGCAACCAAAAATAATGAGATATCCAATGAGTCTCTTTACAAAGATCCTAAGTCCTAAAGCTATTCTTAAAGGTCTTGGACTTGGTCTTCTCATCATCTTCATGTTTGTTATCATCAAAACTATTATCCATGATAGCTAGCCAATTACAGTGGAAGCTAAAAGCGATGGGTAAGGGGACTCAAGAAATGAAAAAGCAATGGGTGCAAGGCCTTGACTTGTCGTCAAAGCAATAGATGCGAGGACCTGGAAATGAAAAGGCAATAGGCATAAGGCCTTGGGACCTAAAAAGAAATGGTGATGACTTTTTGAATGCATGTGATACCTGAGATGATATATGATACAATGGATGCATGATGATGCAATAGATGTGATGCTTGAAGACAGTGCATATGATGCTTGAGATGGTATAGGATGCAATGGATGCATGATGATGCGATGGATGTGATACTTGAAGACAGTGCATGTGATGCTTGAGATGATGCGTGATGCAATAGATGTCCTACTGTAAAGATTCTCATGAACAAATTGGGTAGACAAAAATTGACGCATCATAGCTTTAGCTGGATCGCTCTTGGTTCCACAACACCCTTAAGAACTTCTTCCCATAGCAGGATCAAGGTTGAACAGTAACAAAATTCGTTGATTGACTTCTTGATTTGCTAGTGATTCGTTTTTTCTCATCAATACTCTTATCAGGAAATTCATCGCATTCCCCATGACCTTTCAAGATTGTTAAAACAAATCTGAATGCTTTTGCAATATGATCACATGTTTCACATCTCAATATAAATCTATCATGATAAATGCATATTGAATCAACAATGGGTTGCAATGAAAATGGACTATCATTATGGAAAGGAATAGTACAGGAAAGGCGGCACCACACGGGTTAGAATTGAAAGGTTTACAAAAGAATGTTAGAGTAGAGTTTTCCAGCTCTTCTAGTGATGCTCTCTAGGATGATTAGTGCTAATTTCCTATGTATAAGACCTTAAACACCCTTTTTTCTATTTTCTAGAACATGATTTGACCTAGTTTTCATGTATTGGGAGCGTTTCTGACAAGACTTCGCATTCAAATTGCCCCAGTTTGGCATTAATAAACTCAAACTGGCCCAGTTTGTGACTCAAGGCAACTCCACTTTTTCGGATGTGTCAGGAACCATCTTTGACCCTAACTTTTGCTTAGGTCACTCTTTTCGAGTTTTCAACCTAGCAGGTCACTCTAATTTTTACCTAGGCCGCCTTTTCAGGTTTTCAGCCTAGCGAGCCACTTTTCTTTTCTTTTTTTTTTTTTAATTTTGGTTTTTTTTAAGCATAATACATTTTAACTCGCATCCGAATTTACAAGAAGTGATAAATATGCACCATCCATGTTTGTGAGAATCAAAGCTCCTCCCGAGAAAGCCTTTTTCACTACATAAGGTCCTTCATAGTTTGGAGCCTATTTTGCTCGATGATCCTTTTGAATGGGAAGAATTTTCTTGAGTACTAGGTCTCCTTCTTGAAACTGCTGCGGACGCACCGTTTTCGCGTAGGCTTTCATCATTCTCTTATGGTAAAGTTGACCATGACACAGTGCTGTTAATCTCTTTCCTTCAATAAGGTTAAACTGATCAGGTCAAGTTTGGACCCATTCAGCTTCTTCTAATTCTGCCCCCATCAACACTCTTAATGATGGAATTTCCACTTCAATAGGGAGTACCACTTCCATTCCATAAACCAAAGAGAAAGAGGTTGCCCCAGTTGAAGTACGAATAGACGTGCGATAGCCATGCGATAGCCATGCAGTACAAATGGTAGCATTTTATGCTAATCTCTATACGTTACAACCATCTTCTAAACAATCTTCTTGATGTTTTTGTTTGCTGCCTCATCTACCCCATTCATTTTGGGGCGATAGGATGAGGAATTGTGATGCCTAATCTTGAAACTCTCACACATCTCTTTCATCATCTTATTATTTAGATTAGTGGCATTGTCAGTGATAATTTTGCTTGGCAAATTATAACGATAAATCAGCTCCCTTTTGACAAATCTGATCACTACATTCCTGGTCACATTGGCATAAGAAGCAGCTTCGACCCATTTTGTGAAGTTATAAATTGCAACAAGAATAAAACGATGTCCATTTGAGGCCTTCAGTTCAATAGGCCCCATGACATCCATTCCCCACATCGAGAATGACCAAGGTGCTATTAAAACATTCAAAGGTGCTGGCGATGCATGGACCTTGTCAACATATGTCTGGCATTTATGGAACTTCTTCACATAATTGAAGCAATAAGTTTCTATTGTCAACCGATAATACCCAGCTCTTAGTATCTTTCTTGCTATTGCATGCCCACTTGCATGAGTTCCAAAAGAACCTTCATGGACATCTTTGATGATTTTCTCTGCCTCTGTTGCATCAACACATCTTAGCAGCACCATGTCATGGTTTCTCTTATAGAGCACTTCTCCATTTAGAAAGAAACCCATTGCGAGTCTTCTGAGGGTCCTTTTGTCATTTTCTGAAGCATTTGGAGGGTACTCTCTGCTCTTGATAATGCATTTGATGTCATGGCACCATGGTTTCCCATCTGACTCTATTTCTACCATTTGACAATATGTCGGTTAGCCACGACTTTCTATTTTTATGAGTGGCAAGTCCTTATCATGGTTTACTTTGAACATTGACGACAATGCGGCCAAAGCATCATCCAACTGATTATCTTCCAGAGGGACATGATGGATTGTGACTTCGTCAAGTTGTTCAATCAACTCCTTGATGTAAGCATGATAAGGGATCAACTTGGCCTCTCGAGTTTCCCATTCTCCTTTTAGCTGATGGATGACCAAGGCAAAGTCCCCATATACCTCAAGAACTTTTGCCTTTGATTCTATCGCTGCTTGGATTCCCATGGCACATGCTTCATACTTAGGTATGTTATTTTTACAATCAAAGCACAATCTAGCAGTGATTGAAATGAAATTGTTTTCAGGAGAAATCGATATGGCCCTAACTCCATGCCCCAGTGAATTAGAAGCTCCGTTGAACAACAAAGTCCATTTTTCTTTTTCCGAGGATTCTTCTTCTCCAAACAAAGCCATTATATCTTCATTAGGGAATTCACACTGCATAGACCTATAGTCTTCCACTGGTTGACTAGCCAAGAAATCTGCCAGAGCGCTGCCTTTGACTGCTTTTTGGGTGACATACACTACAAGAAATTTATAAATTAGCTACGGAAAAATCCGTAGCTAATTCGTAGCTAAATTGATTAGCTACAGATTAGCTACGGATTGGTCCGTAGTAAAATTTTGGTAGCTAATTAGCTACAAAAAAATTCTGTAGCTAATTAAAAAATTTCCGTAGCTAA
The DNA here is from genome assembly GCA_029884605.1 of Ormosia emarginata. NCBI lineage: Eukaryota > Viridiplantae > Streptophyta > Magnoliopsida > Fabales > Fabaceae > Ormosia > Ormosia emarginata. The sequence continues at coordinate 37,617,860 of JAQQTP010000074.1, read as the reverse complement.
TTCGAAGCAAATTTGTAGCTAATTTTTATTTAGAGACTTTCTACATTTTCGTAGGTAATTAGCTACGAAAAATTTTATAGCAATTCTGTAGCTAATTTTAACAATCCGTAGCAATTTTGTAACTATTTCCTAACTATTATATTGCTAAATCCGTAGCAATTCTGTAGCTAATCCGTAGCAATTATAGTAGCAATTCCGTAGCTATTTCCTAGCTATTATGTTGCTGAATCCATAGCAATTCCGTAGCTAATCCGTAGCAATTATCCCTAGCAATTCCGTAGCTATTTCCTAGCTATTATGTTGGTAAATCCGTAGCAATTCCTCAGCTAATCCGTAGCAATTATCCCTAGCAATTCCGTAGCTAATCCGTAGCAATCATCCCTAGCAATTCTGTAGCTATTTCCTAGCTATTATATTGGTAAATCTGTAACAATTTCTCAGCTAATCCATAGCAATTATCCCTAGCAATTCTGTAGCTAATCCGTAGCAATTATCCCTAGCAATTCCGTAGCTATTTCCTAGCTATTATGTTGTTAAATCTGTAGCAATTCCATAGCTAATCTGTAACAATTTTTCATAGCTAATCCGTAGCAACTCAGCAGCTAATCCCTAGCAAATCCATAGCAAACCAAAATTAATTTTATAATAATATTAATAAATTTTAAAATTATACTTGTAAATAAAATTCAATCCAACCAGAATTCAACCCAACAAAATTCAAATCCAAATAAAGAAACCCAACAAATAGTTTGTGCAAAGTAACAAAATATCATAATTACATTAATTCAAAACATGTTCTATGTACAAAGAAAGGATAACTAATCAATAAGTACAAAATCAATCTAAGTTAGTCTCATCATCATTAGCTTCATCATCCTCTCCAACTGCATTGCCTTGTGATGGTGTTTGCCACAGACACACCTTTTCACTTCTTCCCTTGAGAACCAACAATGTCACGGAGGATGGGCCCCCGAAAAGAAGTTGCATTTGGACAAAGGAAGCAATCGCTTCATCCTAACAATTTCTTTTATGGCTTGTGTTGGAACAAAGCATGCGGCCAGACCACCAACATGTGACGAAGAAGCGAGCTAGGTCTGGAGGAATGTTAATACCTAAACAATTTCTGACTCATGCCATAGACTCGTCCCTTCTTGTTTGGACTTGTCACTTGCAGCCACAACTCCTGATCTACCATAGGATGTAGTGAAGAGTCTTCTCCATACTTATCTAATATCGTGGTGTCATAAGAGTCCTAAAACGAAAAATGTAGAAAACTTTATCAAAACAATTAACTTAAATATGATTAGTTTTAATTTTAAAGACACTTACAATGAAATCCTTCGAGCGCTGAGTGACATATTCTCCATTTTTCCTCTTTTGCACACTCTTATACAAGTCTCTGAAAGGGACTGGACGATTCAACTCTACCTCCTATAATCAACATCTATTAGAATATAAAATTCTAAAATCACAAAAAGACTTGTATCTTATTTTTAAAATGAGACCAACCTCATGCAATTTAGATTCATACAGCCAAAGTGGATAACACAACATACAAGCTGCTAAAACCTTAACTCACTTATACTATAATTATACAATAGTATAAGATAGAATTATTAGGATATTTGACTGCGGGATTTTAAAGGATGCAAACCCAAGTGTAGGTTGTCTCAAGTAATAAATTTCTCGAGAGTCCGAGGTCGATCCACAGGAAATTGATGAAGAAAAATTAATTGAGGTAAGAAAAGGATTTGTCACAACATCAAAAGTAATAAAACAAATTCACAAATGAATTTAAGGGCTTGCTTGGGTTAGGAGATCCACTCTTGGTAATAAATTAAAGGTAAGACTATTTCTCTTTTTAACTCAATTGAAATCCACACACAACGGAGGTTCCAATCGGAAAATATAACATTCAAAGTTCAATTATATATGTAATCATATTATGATTCTTTTAATTATCTACCAACATTTGTAAATGAGTTTAAGCATTCAACATGTGCTAATCCTATTGTCTACAATAAATCAAGATCTCCATTAACAAAGAAGGTTTCTAAATTGATTGGAAACAAAATACAACACATATAATGTTCATTTAATAATATATCATTTAAGAACAAGAAATAAAATAATCTAACCTTATTTCATTACCAAGAGCTTCACTCTTTCACCCAAGCAAGATGAAGATTCAGTTACTCATGGATAAGAAAAAAGAAAGAGAGAAGAAGAGAAAGATGAACATAGCTTCACTTTAGAACAAGAGAAAATTACAACAAAGTAAAACAAGAAACAAGCATAACCACAACTTGTAACAAACTAAGCCTAACACCAAGTTCTTAACACTTGAGTGCCTTTTATAGAAGAGTAGGGATACAAAATGACAAGGAGAATGATTAAGAGTAGGTGGATTAGTGGGTGGAGTGGTTGGATGATTGGTTATGTGGTTGGATTATTGAATTAGTGGTTGGATTATTGAGATTCTTTGTCTCCGAAATCATTCATTGCTTAACTCATTGATTCTGTCATTTCTGAGCCAAGTGGTCTTCATGAAAGTTCTAAGAAATTGTCTAAGATTTCCAATGGCTCTGGAATCACCCAAAAATTCGTCTTATAGCCCAAGATATGACCTAATTACTACAGACTGTTCAGACCCAGTTTCAGCACCTCTATTTTGACTTTCAGACCCAATATCTCCATCAAGGAGCTCGAATCAAGTTTTGTGTTCAACATGAAAGTTGTAGATATGGGTCTTAACTTTCAGATTCTAAATTTGAGTCCAATTAAGTGCTGAAAAAATCAATTAAGTCCAATTTGAGTCCAAACTTACAAAACATAACTAGGCTTAATCAATTAAGTATATGGAGAGTGTAAATGATTAAAAATGAGGGTTTATTAATGTATAAAATATGTGATCATCAATATTGCAACAAATACATAAGAAATTTTCTATATTACCATCTTCTTCTTATGTTGACCGAAGCTTATTGAGCTTGCAAACGGTAGCATCATGTTTTGTCCCAATGCAGAGTTCTTGCCTCTGCTTTAACTAAATGTCAACTAGGCCATCCCACACTTCGACTTCAAAATTAGGGGCCCATGGCCCTTAAGGTCATATGTTTGATGTCCCCAACTTTTTCATGATGATTCTTCAAATCATCCGAATAACGGTTCATGCATTTCTCCTAAAAATTCATACAATGATCATAATCGATGCAAATCCTAAAACAAATCCATGTTAGTATTTCTCTATATAGATAATTGTATAATACAATGTGGCTAGAAACATAATTACTTACCATAAAATCCAAAAATAGCTCATCCTTCAAGTTAATAGGATAATTTTTTTTTTTATTTTTCAGTTGAATGGGCATCCGTGTGATCACAGTGGCCATAATCTCACAAGTCACAGACTGCGGGACAAACCTCCTCCTACAAGTCCATGATATGTTAATAATATAAAAGTAAAATAAATGTAATAAAACATGACATTTATACTATTACTCACGGTTGAGAGATGTCTTCCACAGATATAACTAGCCTTCTATCAGTTTCTATTTGGGATGCTCCACTTGAAGGCATGGAAATTGGGTCGCTAATTAGAGGCACAGTGGGGGGTGGGACAGAGACATCGACAGTGGTGGGTGGGACAGGGATATGGACAGTAGTGGAAGGTGGAACAACAGTTGATGGGTCACCAATGGTCAAGGGGCTAGTAGCTGAAATAACATGTAACATTATTATAGGCAATCTGAATTCATAAATACATATAGATCAAGAGTTAACAAAAAAAAAAGATTATTATATAGGTATACCTGGGGAGTGTGGAGAAGGCTATAGTGGTGGTGAACTAGTGCGCAATTGAGAACAATCAGGTAGATTGTTGTGGCCGCTCCCTCGACCACGTCCATTGCCCCTACCTCAAATTGCCATGATAAATGTTCACAATAATGAAACATAAAATTTAACAAACTATATACATCAATATTGTCAAAAAATCTCATAAAATATAAAAATAACATTTCAGTGTAAATACCATAAACAAAGTTCAACTCTATAGCTCCTCATCTTCATCTATGGATTCAGTATTTTCATCTTCTTCGTTGTCATCAATGAATTGGTCAACAAACGGAACATCATTTGGATTATGTATTTCATTTATGTCCACTTCTTCCATTGGGCCATATGCATCAAACAAGGAAATCACCCCATCATCGATGATGATATTAGGTGTTGTCAAGGATCTATCATCTTGGTAGTAATCGATAGCAGCTATCTCACTCGATCCATCACATTCATTATTGAATGTCTCAGCCGCAAAGAGTCTTGCTCTAACCTTACAAGCTACCCACCATTCCCCACTAGCTCGACCCCCGCAATGTGGGTATACTGTATAGTATACTTGTTGTGCTTGTTCAGCTAATACAAATGGCTCATTTGAGTGAAGCCTCGATTTGTGCTTGACATCAATCAATCCTTATCTCTCATCAATATTGACTCCATTAATCGGGTCAAACCAGTGGCACCATAAAAGAAATACTTTGTTCTGACCTAGATATGACAATTCCAATATCTCTTCAATGATGCCTTAATAGTCTAAATCATTCTCACCATATATATTTCCTCTAACGCAAACCCCACTATTCATGGTAGCTTTATTTTGTTCATACTCCTTAGTATGGAACCTATAACCATTAACTATTAAATCATTGTAAGAAGTAACAGACTTAGATAGACCATAACTTATCTGTCGAATCATTCGATCCTCAATTTGGCCCATATTTACCTATGAATCATTACAAAAAGAATAAATAGTTGTAACATTTAGTATTGGTATAACGAACATTATTTTTTATATAATATATATGATTATGGATGAAAGGACTCACTAGATATTTTAGCCACCTACTGAAGTCCTTATCCCGAAGTTCCAATATTTGATCTTCAGAGATACTAGAATTTGTCTCCCTTAGCGAATCCTCAAATTGTCTAATCAATACAATAATTAATATTGAACATAATGTAATTGAAATTTATTAAATAGATAGGTTAGTGAGTAGACTTACTGGAGATAGAGTTCTACTTCTTTGCAATTTACAAGCATATAAGTCTCAGTAGTTTGAAGCTCAACATCCGTCAAGAACCTATTACGACCTCTCCTGATAGGGCGACATGGATGCTTAAAAATAGACAAGCATTCATTAGTCACATTTTCCCCACCATCATCGTTTCGAGGAACTTGAGTATGCCTTATATGTATTTGTGGATCAAAATACATGGAAGCAAAATTAAAAATTTCTTCTAGATTATATGCTTCACAAATAGACCCTTTAACTCTTGCCTTATTTCGAACCTTCCTTTTCAAGTACAACATATACCTCTCAAATGGATACATCCATCTGTATTGCACGGGTCCTCCAACCTTAGCTTCATAGGGGAGATGCATAACTAAATGTTCCATCACGTCAAAGAATGCTGGCGGAAAAATCTTCTCTAACTTGCAAACTGTTTCAATAATGGAAAGCTCCGCATTTTTCATAATAGAAGTACGTATTTCAGTTACACAAATTTCTTTAAAGAACAAGCTAAGCTCTGTTAATGCTCCCCATATAGGTTTTGGTAACATATGACGAAATGCCAGAGGAATTAACCTTTGCATAAAAATATGACAATCGTGACTTTTCATTCCATATATCTTCCCATCATCTAAATTGATGCAACGTGCAATGTTTGAAGCATACCCATCAGGAAATTTCAATTGTTTTATCCATTCACACACTGTCCTCCTTTGATTGGCATTTAACACATAAGTTGCCTTCGGTTTATTATACTTGCCATTCTCGACAATCAATTCTAAGGTAAGACGTTTGCATATTATCTTCAAATCTTCTCTTGCATTTGCACCGTCTTTTGTCTTGCCCTTTATATCCATAACAATGTTGAAGATATTCTCAAACACATTCTTCTCAACATGCATAACATCCAAATTATGTCGTATCAGATTAGTGGACCAATAAGGCAATTCCCAAAATATGCTCTTCTTCACCCACTTGTGAAACTGACCAAAGCGACGTTGTTTTTGGTTATGTGAATTCAATCCAAAAATGACTTCCTCAAGTTGAGTCACTCTATTCAAGACATTTGTCCCACTCATTCGTTGTGGCGGCAAAAAACTTTACACTATTGAATTCTTCTTAAAAGAGTATCGATCACGATGAAACGAATGTTCAAGAGGCAAATATTGACGATAATAATCAAACCAACAACACTTCCTACCATGCTTCAATATAAATGACTTACTATTCGCTATACAGTAAGGACAAGCAAGTTTTCCATGAGTGCTCCATCCACTTAGCATTCCATAAGCTGGAAAGTCACTTATTGTCCACAACAAAGCTGTTTTCATATTAAAATTTTGCTTATTCCATGTATCAAAAGTGTTTACCCCATTGTCCCATAAAATCTTTAAGTCATCAGTCAAAGGCCTAAGATAGACGTCTAAACTTTTACCCAGTGACTTCGGTCCAGGAATCACAAGAGTAAGGAATATGTTTCCCTTCTCAAACACATACTTAGGGAAAAATTATAAAGTGTGACAAAAACAGACTAACATGAGTATGGAGTAACTGAACTATTGAATGGATTAAAATTGTCTGTGCAAAGGCCAAGCCTAACATTTCGAGTTTCTAGCGCAAGTGTCGAATGGATGGCATCAAAACTTTTCCAAGCCTCAGTGTCAGCTGGATGCATGATCACTAATTTATCTTGACATACTCCATCTGCATGCCAGTGCATATATTGTGTAGTTTTTTTAGGCATAAATAGACGTTGGAGTCTCAGAATAATGGGGAAATATCGCAACACTGAGAATGACACATCCTTCTGATTTTTAGAATGTCCCACCTTCAGTTTGAATCGCGGGTGTCCGCATACTAAGCACACTTAGTAAACACTCTTGTCCATGTATTGTGCAAAATACAACATGCAATGATTAGGACATGCATCTATCTTCTCATATCCTAATCCCAAATCATTAAACATTCTCTTTGATCTATAATAATTTTCGGGTAACCTTTCTGATTCTGGAAGCATGCTCTTAATTATGACAATCATTCGGTTATAACAACTCTCACTCATGTTGAACTCTAACTTCAAATTCAAGAGTTGAGTTACAGCAGACAATTTCGTGTGCTTATGGCAACCATCCCATAAAGGTTCATCAGTGTCCCTCAATAAATCATAAAACTTTGAAGCCGACGGATTAGGATCCTCTTCCAAATCTTGAACTTCTGGATTTAATATATCACCCGCAGCATCCATAACCATATCCACATATGGATTCCTAGGCTTCACTTCATCATCATGGACAATGGGTGCTGAACCACTATCCCCCAATCTATCCTCACCATGAATGGTCCAATTTACATAACCCTCTACAAATCCATACTTGTACAGATAGTTCTCTACTGAAAATGACTCCATCCAAACATGGTTCTTACATTTTGCACATGGGCAAGGAATACGACTTAATGCATCAGAAACCATCGGGTGTCCTTTGGCGACCTTGATGAAATCATCAACTCCATCCTTGAATTCTTCACTTACAAGGCCAGTGTGATCCTTTCTTCGTAACATCCAACTTCGATCAGGTTTTATGATTGCTGAAGTCGATTTAACACATTAGTACTATTATTTTTGAAATCCCCATCTCTCTTAACATGGTATGGGTATGGCCCTATCCCATTCGAGAAGACACTTTTTCAGCACTTGGTTGATAGTACTCACAAAAATCACACATCGTATACTTGACGAAATTTCGGCAGCACTTCCCATTGGTCTCCAAGTGCATGACTAGAAAGTGGCGACATCTACCACGAACAAGTATGCACCCAAAGAACAAAAGAAAATGTTACACAACAAAATTTCATCAAGTATATGATATGAGATTTAAGGAGTAACTATAATCAAGTGAAGGAAAAGTTTCTTCCCAAACTGTCCAACTTGGACAATTCAAGATTCAATACAATGAGCAGTACCTTCAAAAAGTATATGTGCTCACTAATATTGAATCTCAAACGGGAAACTAAGGCTTCGCTCACCAAAATGATTGTATATGACAAAGAATGCTACAAAAAATAAACTAAATTCTCAACAGTAAACTAAAAAGTAATATTGACTCAAGTATAAGAACTACATAGTATAAACAAGAATATAGTCTTTTAGTTTGAGTTGATAGGTTTTGTGCCTTAGTTACACAGTTTTGCACCATGAGAGAGAGAGGGGGGGTATGTTTTCAATGTCCCTTAGTTATAGTTAATATCTACAGTTGCTATAATTAAAAAGTTTCTTCCTCAAGTTCATCAGCTGAAAATGCACTTAAATTTTTAACACTAGAATCCAAACTAATAGAATTGCAAGGTGCAGTTCTTTCCATCCAAGGGTCACTCCTTCTGAAATATATATGAACCAAATGCACAAGTTTTGACAACCACTTGAAAGAGAAACAGGCAAAAAATTATCATAATACTTGGCAAATCAAATCTCTAATTAGTGTCAAAATTGTAGATGTTAGAGCCTTAACTAAATGCACAGGGTATTTTCCAAGAAGAGCCAGGTATTGTAAAGTAAAGCCAAGAAGAGCTAGACGTTTCCAGCATCATGATTTACTATCCCCACAAAGTTATGTAATTTCAGACTAAATTTCAGTCATATCTTGTTTGGACTGTTGAGTAGGTTGGTTCTGATATTATAAGTGCTTTTTCGAATGCAATTTTTAAAATATTAAATATGCAATGCTTGATTGCTGAAAGCAATTAGCTAAATTACATTGGCAAGATTAGTAGTTCTAGAAATTTTCATAGGTTTGTTATTAGATAGGCCAAAATCCTTTACTTGACGGAAAGGGCAACCAAAATTAGTTCCTTAATCACTTCAATCACTTCAATGATGATCATAAGTCTAACCTTGTGTAAACTGTTACTTAGAAGTAATTATCAAGTATTAGCCTATATTGGACCTGCATTAGGAAAAGAGCAACCAAAATAAATAAATAACTATAAGTCAATAAAAAAAACCACAACGAGCAGGAAGATGAGTTCTGACTATGCATGTATGCATAACATGCCAGACAAAGTTCACATTCATCATTGACATGACATTTGGATTACATACCTGAAAACCTGTATACTTTATCAATTCTTTGATACAGTCAACAACATAAAGTTGCCCATCCTCATCAAAATATCCAAGATCTCCTGTATGTACCCACCCTTTTTTTATCTATAGTCAATCTTGTGGCCTACAGATTGTTGTGATAACCTAAAAATTTGTGTAAAAGTTTTACTAAATTGCATCTAGGAAAAGAGCCAACATAATACAAATTAATGCCAAACTGAATGTGAAGTAAAGAAATAAAATGAATCTTGAACAATTTCCGGGCAAAGTCAAATACTTAAAATCAATGCACAGTATAACCAACATTGACATGTCTGCTAAACCCATTGGCCTACATGTCCATACATCACTGAGGAAATCTCGTTCCAGTAATAATTAGTCTTTATCTCCCTCAGACAGAAGCTTTACTGGCAACATATTTTGAACTATTTTACATCTAATATCTCTGCTAAAACCACAATTTGTGTTTTGATAGGAATCCCAAGCCCAAGAGTAGTGGGCCGGACTGATTAAAGTATATTCTAGAAGGGGACAGCCAAATCCTTGAGTGGTAACTGATTGATGAGCCGGCAGAGAGAGAAAAGTGAGGGGAGAATTCTGTTAGTAGTGAGATATTCTATTTGGAATTCTATTAGAGAAATGTTTTATTTTTTTATCTAATTCTTTTATTAATTTTTTTAATTATTAAATAAAAAATATTAAATATTTTTTATGTTTTTAAAATATTAGATTATTTTTTTTTTATTTAATATTTTTTATTTAATATTAAGATAATTATTTAAAAAATTGTAAGAGAATATAACTTTTACTAATCTATAAAATTTGATTAAATTGTAAGGGATCAATAAAATATGCTTAGACTTTATCTATGCTTAGACTTTATCTGAAACTGATACAAAGGATTCTCCTGCAAATTAGCACAAGCCAGGTAACTTCACCCTGAAAATACCCCATATATAAAACACAGAATTAATTAGTTTACTAGTTCATACTCTAGCTACTATTGAGTTGCAACTTCAAAATCCTGTATTGCATTCAAACTTGGATGGAAATATACCTACCTACTTGCCCTTATAGCAAGAAGTACTCTCCTACCTTTTCTTCGCTTTCAGACTAAAGTGGCCTCTATTCATCCTATTCTGGACATTACCTCAAGCAAAATACGTTTTCTCTACTTTTTTCTATATGTTGAAGCAATGATAAAGAACGTCACACAGATCACAGACTCAGTTCAGTGCCTTGATCTTTTCTTAAGCCTATAACTACATAGCAAAACTGATGATATGTACTGAAATGGCAATTGGGACTAATCACTAAGCTAGGGATGCATCAGGGAAACAAGCAAAAATTTAATTTGATTGATAAATTCAGTAAGATTGAGTAAGTTGATAAGGTGCTTGGGACAAAACTAAAGGCAACAAAATCAGGGAAGGCAACTGGGTTTGTTAAGGAACCTGGAGTACTAGTTGGTGAGCACAAGAAAGCCGCTATTGTCAAGGAATTTGGGCCTAACTTGCCAGATTTGGGACTGGGAGATAGTATAACTGACCATGATTTTATGTCAATTTGCAAGGTTGGTATATATATAAGTATTTTCATATTTAACTCAATGCTGTTTTCACTTTTCATTTACTATTCAACTTTCTGTTTTGGAAGTGAGGGAGCCTGTTCTTGAGATTAGTTGTTTCTTTGCTCAATAGAGCTACTACGTACAATTAAAACATTATGATTAATAATTGGGTTTCCAGTTCACAAATCAATTCAGGTTTGGTGAGAGCCTTGTGACCATCAGTACATAACATAATGTTTTTCACCAATATATGATGAGCCTCTTTTCCTAATCATCATATGTCTGTTTTTGTTATATATTCTCTCCTTGCATTAACAAAACTCTTCTTCTTTGTTCTATCCGTCCTTTTCGATATTTAGTACCCTCAAACTTTTTAAGTGGTCCCACATGTTCTGTGGTCCATTTATGGATACAGCTTAAAGCAGCTTCAGTTTCGAGCTGGCTTTGCCTCTGCTTTTCAGTTCTCTCTCATAGTAATGATCCTTAGCTATTTTGTTTTACCACTAATGTTTAAAAGATCCCTAATTGGTTATTTTTCAAGTATAAACCAAATTCAAGTCAGATTAAGGATTACTGACACTTTCCATTAGTTCCTCATGTCCAACTAACTTTTAATACTCAATCTAAGCTGTATTGTTTGTACTTTGTACCTCATGTAAAATATATGAAAAGTGTAATTTACATCTCCCTGCATATTGTTTCTCATTATCAATTAGAAAGCATAATCCTATGACATCCCCTATTGACTTACTCTGTAAAATTTTTATTTGTCTTGCTGATTATTTTTTTATATCACCTATTCTTGTTTAATGACGTATAATATTACACCTGCATTACATGTTTCACCACATAATCAGTCTTATCCCTAGAATTTCCTAACATCCTCTATTATGAACTTTCTGTAGGTATTTGTGATATTAAAGAATATATAAAGAAACAAATAAACTTAAGAGGCTCTAATTTGCTCTAGGTTTGTATCAATTTATCACTGTGTTATTGCTCCAATTTTAGAAAATTACTTCTAAATATACATTGATTTTCCTATTGGTCACCCTGACTTAAATTTATGACCTTTTTTATGCTCTATATGCTAGCTTTACACTGGCAAGAACCAAAATACTTGAGAAAGGTTAGAGAGGGGCAGCAGGTAATTTATGATGCATCTTCCAATAACTGCAAGTCCCTTTCTTATATATTTCAAGTAGCACTATACCAAAAAAAATAAATACTGTACCAAAAAAAAAGTATCATACAAAACAACACTATATAACATGATGGAAGTCTGTTGGGTGACTTGAGTGTATATTTCAGACTTCATACCACATCTTTTTCTTTATTCATATAGGACTAACATGTTTAAGGTCATGACTAAAAGTCTCGTATTTGTTATAGTTTGTCCTGCTTTCTTAGTTTATCCCTACAAGTAAATATCCTGTGACAACAAACTTAAACAAAGTGGGACTAAACCTGGTCAAGCTGTATTAGGTGAAAATTGTGCTAAGTGAGCAGAATTGGCAGATTCATACCATACTATGATGTTTAACAGTGTCTTGAGGCTTGGGGCATTCATCCCTCTTGAATTTAACATTGCTTTCATTACCATTATTTTATCACAGCGATCTGCACCATATATGGTTGTGCAAGTATTTATTATTCTTACTAATTTTTGGGTAACGTAAAGAATAAAAAGGTTTGGGGGGTAAATGCAATCACAGAGAAACAAATAAAGGCTTTTGCATTGTTTTGAAAAGCCTTGGATTAAAGTGCTTAACTTCAAAAGAACTAGATCTTTCAAAGTTAGTTGCAAGAACACACATTCATAAGTATGAAGATTGATGCACTCAAATTTGAAGAGATCAATGAAAACCCCCAAAGAATTCCTCTCTCCAACTTCCATTAAAAATTTGAAAGTAATTTTTCTATTTTTGTCAAATTTAGTGTTAAGATGCTTCTGATGTCATTATTGGCTTTGGTTGAGAAAGGTGTTATGTTTCATTGTTTACCTGATTGAGGAACGACATGCCCTTAAGGAAGGTGACAACATTGTATAGGTTGACATCAGCAAGCCAAAAATTTAATGTGCATTTTTTTCTTAATCTGGTTGTGCAAAATCAGAAATCATAATCTGGTTGAGCAATCTAAATTTGGATTTTAATATGCATTTTTTTCTTTGACTACCCCAAAATTTACCACCCAATGACATAACTCTCTATCTTTAACATACTAACTACCTAAAGCAAACACATTTAAAATTTATTCCTTAAAACTATAGAGTATTAAATATGTTTTTAACCAAAGTAATTTTGAATTCTGTATGTTGAAAGGAAATGCAACTTATTTGAGTCAAATATCAAATGCAAAGATAGAAACCATATAAAAGCCGAAACCATAACTAAAAAAATAAGTATGCAAGGAAAAGTTACAAACCATGTCTTTCTTGCTATTATGCTTCTCTTCCAAATCTTGATCACTGGCATCAAGACGCTTCCTGACACACAAAGACATTTACATTTATGTGTGACAGTAGTAATAAAAATTGTAAAATGCCTAAGATACCAAAACCAATCTAACCATAAAAAAAATGAAAAGATGACAAACAGAACATGCAGCAAGCCAGCAACATTAAAACAGTAACTCATAGGCATGCCAAAGCATCATTTATTATACAATCATTTATTTTATTTAACAAGTTTTTAGTTGGTATAGAGGGTTTACTCGTTATGTCCGTTGAAAGTCAACATGGCAACCTTCCTGGTTTCAAGTAGAGTTTCTTCTTTCTCATATTCAGTCCAATATAGCTGAACTGAAGGAGCTAGTCTCCAATATATATCTACCTATATTCAGTCCCTATCAATCCGGTTCTTTGTCCACACACTAGAAGTTGGCAAATTAATATAAAGCAGATCACTTGAGCCATGTCCAAGTGTCTTAAAATAAATATTCTACTCTACGTGAAATTTATCTCTATGTATCTCATACATTTCAAAACATTTACGAAGATTTAACCAAATATACAAGTTTTGACAACCACTTGAAAGAGAAACAGGCAAAAAATTATCATAATACATGGCAAATCAAATCTTCAATTAGTATCAAAGTTGCAGATGTTAGAGCTTTCATTGGAATAGGGTATTTTCCAAGAAGAGCCAGGTACCTATAGTAAAGCCAAGAAGAGCCATATGTTAGCATTTCCAGCATCATGATTTACTATCCCCACAAAGTTGTGGTCATTAATATGACAAATGTTGCATTTCTTACCATCCAATTATGTCCAATACAAAGCAGTATAGTTAGCTATATATATATATATATAGTTAGTAATAGGCTATAAATGAAATTATAAACCCCGTTTCTTTGCATTTTTTTATGAGTGAATCATTGATATAGATGGTACTAGTAGTTAGTCTCTAAGGAGTTGTAATTATATCTTTTTTTGCTAGGTGCAAATACCAGATCTTTACAAGCAATTTTAGTAGCCCTTCAGCAATTAAACATTAATTTCTTCCTAAAACGAAAGTCAAGAGATGAAAAAAGTTTCATGGACCAATTCCAATATGGGTCATTCCAACAACTGCCAATCACTCTTTTTCGGGTTGAGATATAGACATATGTCCTCTATGCATAACAAGACCTACAACTTCTGCTAGGATCCTACCACTTCTCTCCAGAGTAATTGCAGAGACCAAAACTTCTACAAGAACAAGATTACTTGGAAGTACACAGATTAAGAAAGGAGGAACAACATTTTAAAATATGACCAAAGTCTTCAACAAAGGAACAACTCATCAGAAACAGCCAATCACTTGCTTAATATTGAATAAGAAGCTTTATGTGATATATGCTCTTGAAGTTAATGTTAAAAAAAAGTGTCTCAGATATGTTCTCTATAAGACAGACTTCTTTCTCAATACTCAAAGATCTCATAAATTTGGCAAATTACAATGAAGTATCACAAAATCTGATTGTTACCACCAGCAGGAAAACCAAGTTCACCAAAACTCAAGCAAGGAACATAGATAGGCAACACAAAATTAGCATGAGAAATAGCTTCAAGTATTCAACCAATAGGTTCAATGCTATATTACAAATCTTGAGAGTAAACAGTAATCCAGACAAGCAAATGAAGTGAAATTGTGCCACTTATTCAAGATTAAGATGTATACTTCACAGAGATGCGTAGCCAACATTTTATGAAGCCTTGAAATTTGTTCCTCTTGATTAATATCCTTAAACTCTTGCTGGAACTCCTCTAAACTACCAAACTATCAGCAGTAAAAAAGAAAGTCCATAATATACTCTTGACATTCATGATCAAATTCAATAACTTAAAATCATGCATTATCTTATAATACAGTCCTCACACTAACCTTCCCAGCATCAAGGAAGTGCATAAGCATAAAAAGTTCATCCAGGTTATTCTGAAATGCATCAGACAATCTGCCATAAGTATCTTTCAACTTCCAATAGATAAATTCAATAAATGAAACCAAACTTTAAATCAATAATATGTGTATCAGAAGGTGTGAAGTGTACCTAAACAAGTTGCACAAGTAAATTTCAATAGAGAATTCAGAAAAATCTAACCATTATTTATGCCTTCCACATTGTAAAGATCAAATTATATCTTTTTTTGCTAGTTATAATTGTAAAGATCTCTCATGGGATAAAATTTATGCCTTCCACATTCACATAACAATAACAAGTAACACTAATGTTATTTCTGTTTTAGAAAAAAATTCAAATCTCTCTCATTTCCTAATTCTTACCATTTTCTTTCTCTTACTATTTTTTTCAAAAATGATGAGTGTCCAGAGAGGTGTATGGGTTTGAGGGGTAGAAAATAACAATCTTGTTCTCATAATCTCACTTGTTCAACACAAATTACATAACCATAATTGGAAATTTAGAATACTCAAGAAGAAACAATATGAGCCAGTGAGGCACATAATTACATAAATAACCAGAAAAATTCTAGCCCTATTCATGGAAAGAAAGGGTAAGATAATAGAACTTAAAGAATCACAAATCACAAATCTAAATGAAAGTAAACATAAAATAAGGAATGGGGTTGGTATGGCTATAATGGAATACTCAAATCTTACCTAGATGGATGAACAACTACGATGATGGCTCTATGACAGAGAGGATCTGTGGGTTTGGGCACAAATGTAGGTTGGAGTAGTGGGTGAAGGTTAGGGTGGAAGAAGAGAGTGGGTTGGGTTTTGCTACGGGTTTGGGTGGCAGTTGGGAGAGAGAGACGATGGAGGTGGGTGGGGTTTGGGAGGTGGGTGGGGTTTGGGTGGTGGGGTGGGCGCGGGTTGCGCAACAGAGAGAGAGAAGAGGGGGGAAAATGTTTTGTGCGTAGTGGACTTGGAGCTGTCACTGGTTGGAGTGGTGGGATGGGCACGGCTTAAGGTTGGTGTGGTGGCTAGTAGGAGGGAATGGGGGGAAAGGAGTGAGGCGCGACGTGGGTGCCTGAAGGGAGGAAGACGAGGTGGGGGGATTTGGTGGCTGAAGGAAGATTTGGGAATTTGGGAAAATGGAAGGCGGGCTGCTGGGCGCTCTAAGGTAATGTTTTCTATCAAAATTAGCTATGAAAATATTTGGTAGCTAATCCGTAGCTAATTTAGTTACGGATTAGCTATGGATTAACTACAAAATTAATTTTTTAGTTAAATTCTGTAGCTAAACTATAGCTATTATGTAGCTAATTGTCAAAAAAATTTGCATTTAAGATTTAGCTACGAAAATTTATGCCATAGCTAATCCGCAGCTAATTAGCTACGGATTAGCTACAAAACTTTTTTGTAGCTAAATTTCATAACTAAATCGTAGCTATTCCATAGCTATTTGCTTCATAAATTTTTTTTTCCATCCATTCATAAATTAGCTACGAAAATTTATTTCGTAGCTAATCCATAACTAATTAGCTACGGATTAACTACGAAAAATTTTCGTAGCTAAATTTGGTAGCTAATTTCTAAAATATAGTTGTAACACCCCGAAAATTCATATTTTATTTATTTCAATCGATCCTTAATTATTTTGAGTAATCCGACTCGACTTCCGTGAATTTTATAATTTTTGTAATTTTTAGGATTTTTTGGGAGTTTTTACGTTTTTGATTATTTTAATATTATTTTTGGGTTGTATATAAGTTTTCGTATTTTATTTCTTTCATCAATCCTTAATTATTTTTACTAATCTGATTTGATTTTCATGAATTTCACAATTGTTATGATTTTTGTGAATTTTTGTAATATTTTAGATATTTTAAGATATTTTGAATGTTTTATTATATTTTAGATATTTCGAGATATTTTGAATATTTTAATATGTTTTAGATATTTTGAGATATTTCATGATATTTTTAAGATATTTTGAATATTTTATTATATTTGTGATATTTTGGAATATTTTGAATATTTAATATACTCTAGATAGTTTGGGCTATATGCGGGCCCGGGGCGGGCTTGGAAAAATAAAAAATTTTATTGGCCAGAAATTTTTGTATTGTTGATTCCGAGCCGGGGGATCTTACTAAACCCGAAACCGGAAATAGTTTTTGAAGTTTTGTTTTTCTATGATTTTATCTGACAAATATAATCGGGGTATGTTTTATTATCCATTAGATAATATCTTTCTTGGAAATATCTAGTGGATGATTCTAGACGCTAGCCTAGTCACCCACTCTAGAATGTTCTAGATGATGACCTATCGTTTGGTGACTCACCTAGGTGACTAGCCTAGTGACTCACATGTTCTAGACTATTCTAGAAGACTCTAGAAAATGTCTCGTCATGCGCCTAGTCATCAAGTACTTGAGTACTTGCTTTACATGTGGACCAATGAGGAGCTAGTCAAAGTTAGCGGCTGTGACTCATCGCGAAGGACCAATAGAAGCTTGACACATGGTGTGACACCTCAGCACCTGTGACTCAACATATTCGGGAAGCTTCCAAAAGTGATGACACGCCATGTTCTAGAATGTTGACTCGCCACATTCTAGAAGAGTGTAGAAATGCTGACTCACCTTGTGACTCGCCACAGTGAGTCACACGTTCCAGAAGGTTCCTTGACGACTCACCATGTTGACACAGCACTATAACTCACCATGTTGACTCAACACTACGACTCACCATGCTGACTCAGCTGTTCTAAAAATCTCTACGGTGACTCATCATGCTGACTCATCGTAGTGAGTCACATGTTCTAGAAACTTCTCTTTGATGACTTGCTCTGTGACTCATCAAGGGTAATCAGTAGAAAAATGATCAACAATAGTTGCTACTAAACTAGAACAAGAGAAAAATCTAGGTATATTTTATTATCCATTGGACAATATCCATTGGCTTTATAAGCAGTAATTATTGTTCACTACTTACAGTATATTGAAAAATATCTTAAGCATTCATCTTTTTCATGAAACCTATAAATAGGAGGGCTTTGGTTCATTTTCAACTTTTGTATGAAGCTCTCACCCTTTTCTCTCCTTGTGTTCCACGGCCAAACACCCTTGGAGGCCAAATTTCTACACTTGCTCATCTTTTATTCATCTCCATCCATGAAGCCAAAAACTATACACCAAACTCTCTCACTTTCTCTCCCTCCATAGATTTGGCCAAGCACCTAGATCCACTCTCCAAACTTCTATAATTCTTACCAATACCATTTCTTGAATCCTTATACCATTCTAAGATACTTTGATGTTGTAATCATCTTCATTCCTTGCTTGAAAACCAAAATGTTCTCACCTTGTTCTTCAAAGGGAGCTCACAGCCAAGAGGCCTAAATTCCTACTATCACTCTTCAATAATTTTAACCAACCTTATTTCTTGAATCCTTACATCAATCCAAGCATTTTTGTAGTTGGAGTCTTGATCAAAATCATCCATCTTTAAGGAGTTCTTTCAAAGCCAAATACAAAAACTCTTACCTTTCCTCTCTAGAGAAGCTCATGGCCAACCACTATAAAATCACCTTCCAAGCTTCAATAATTCTAAACAACTTTAGATCTTGAATCTCTATGCAATTCTAAGGAACTTTCATGTTGAGACTATCTTCCAAATCATTCATTTTCAATCTTGATCTTCAAGATCAACAACTTTTTGGTGAAGATTTGTGTTCTTCATCTTTCTTTTCTTTGGTAAGTTTCTAAGACTATATTTTGGCTTATGGTCACTTTTGATAATCTTGAACATTAATATTGTATGTGTTTCTTTGTTTTAAGTGCTACTGGGTGGAGTAGATCTATTTCAAGAAGAACAACAAGGAGCTTTGGAGGTCTCTCCAAGAGGTAAGAGGGAGATTACCCTCATCAACCATGTGTTGGTGGTGAGGAGTAGATTTGTGTGTGGTGAAGAATCCATAAGGATTCATTCACTTGGTTGATTTAAAGTTGTTCTTATTTGTGATTAATTTTGTTTGCAAGCATGTCTATATCTTTAATATATATTTGTATGTGTTTATGGATGCATGATAATTATTGTAAGATGTGAATAACATGTTGAGGATTTGCATAAGTGTTCCAAAGAACACATGAAGCTCACGGCTTCACCACTACAAAAGGAACCAAAATATGATTTATAAAGCATAGAGTAATTTTCGGCTAACATGTCATTCAATATACCTATGATCCAAAATTATTTTCTAACCATGGATTATATGATTTAATAATAATAAGGTAGATTAAGAATTTTTATAAAAGGTTAAATGCATAGGAAATAATTAAAGATAATTTATAAAACATATAAATAATTTTTGGGCCAATATGCCTACTTATAATATTTTTAATTTCAAAGTTATTTTCTAAGCATAGAATTATACAATATTAAAGAAAAACTTAATTTAATGGGTTTTAGAGAATAAATTAAAGTAAAATTATTTTAGAGATTTTCAAAGGAAATAATAGCAAATATTAGGTAAAGGATTTTTATTAAAGAAATGTTGTAAATAAAGCTAGAAATAATTATATAATGAACGAAGTTTCAAGAAGTAATTTAGAAAACAAAGAAAATATTTTATGTAGTTGAAAAATATTAGAAATATCTTATGCGTATTTAAAATAGTGATTTTTAAACTACGCGATTGAGAAAATGATTTAAAAATGTTACACGATTAAGAAAATGATTTAAAAACGTTACATGGTTGAGAAAATGTTTTAAAAACTCTACGCGATTTCAAAAACGTTAAAAAATACTTACTCGATTTAAAAATATTTGAAAAAGGTGACGCGAATGTGAAAACACGATAAAAAGTTTGCGCGATTGAGAAAACAGCGGATTTCTGTTAGGCCGACATACTGGACCCAAAAATAATAAAATGGACAATTTAGTTTAAGTTGGGGTTTGTCTTCATAACTGGAAACATCAGATAGACGAATGAGTCAGATGTTGCTTGTTATTATGAGAAACCATATTTTTATACATACTGGACCCTGGTGGATCATTGATATTATGTAAACTAAATGAGCAGTTATATAATATCATTGATGTTGTTGGTATTAGACAATTGAATGAGCAGTTGTTCTAATACTATGGTGAACAATATTATGGTGGATTGAGTTATGCATTGGGTTGTCATGCATAGTCGATGGCTGTGATGGCTTTTGTTGTTTAGGAGTGAATGAGAGCTGGATATTGTGATCCAGTGGGGGATCTACTAGGGACGTCAGGGCGTGGTTATTCATAGTGACCTATTTGTCACATTATATGCCTGGCCATGATATACCGTTGCAATGCACTGGCGTATGTCCCGACAAACACTATTTATGTCTCGCGTCTAGCTTGGACTGTCATTATGGGTGGTAGATCTTCTGGGCCATTCACATCTGAAGTTGTTTAGCTCCATGGAGTAGGAATCTGATACATTGTGCATATGCATAGTTTTGTGTACATATTATTGTGACATTGTCGAGGTACATATCATGGTGGCATAACCATTACATATATATATATTATTGATATCTGTTGTTGATATACTATTGATGTTTTTATTATTGTGATATATGTTTTCTGAACATAATGATAATTTGTTAACATGATTATACTTGTGATATCTGTATGTATGGAATGACTTTGTCATTCGTATCATTCTTTGCTACCATACTGGTATTGATAAAAGGGGATCTCACCTCTTTGCTGTATTGTTTTGTTGTGTTGTATTGTTAAAATTTGTATAGTAGGCGAAGCGAGTTTTCTTAGACTTAACTGGAGGCAATGTTCTGAGTTTGGTGACGGCGTCGAGGAGTGATCTTCTCAGTTTTGACAGTGTGCAGTTTGGTGGAGGAACAGAACAAGTATGTTGAATTTTCTCGTTAGTGTTGTTACCGTGCTATTAAGTAGGACCCGTCATTGGGTTTGCTACTGTTTCTTGAGTCATTAAGTTATGTTTTAAAATGTTGTTAAATGTTATGTGGTATAATAAATATATGTATTAATTAGTTCAGTCTATTTTCTATATTACTTATATTTTCGGTAAGTTTATATTATCAGCAAAAAAAAAATTTAAAAATCCATATTTTATAACTCAACGCTTTTGTGAAATGATTTTCAAATTTTAGTCCGAAATGTGATGCCCTACAGAGGGTGTCACATTAGTTGGTGAACTTCATACTCAAGTAATAGATGGCCTGCTCCTTTTACCGATTTCATCATGCTGTCCAAGTACACAACCCATGGATTCATCCAACACAATCAAGTACATGATGAGAGGCCTTCTTGGCACTACAGGTACCAAAACTGGGGTTTCTTGCAGATACTGCTTGATCTTCTCAAATGCTACCTAACAATCCTTATTCCATTCTACTGTTTGGTTTTTACGCAACAACTTGGATATTCGTTTGCACATTGCAGTCAACTGGGATATAAACCTAGCAATATAGTTCAGCCTCCCAAAAAACCCACGAACTTCTTTTTCAGTGCAAGGAGCTGGCATGAATGAATCACATGAGGGATAGATACATAAAGAAGAAGTACGCTCCTTTTATGTCCTAAGGAATTACCTTAAATTTGAGACATTCTATCCTAAGGATCTATGAGTCTTTGATTTGTGAAAACTTTCATTGGGTGGCTCTATTATTCTAAAGGCCTCTAGAGCTAAGTCCCATTTCAGAATGTTGACCACAAACAGTGGGTAAACCATTAGGTACGGGACATTCATGAAAAAGGCACAATCTAGATGAGGTTTTCGTGATAACCAAACAGGATGTACATTCAAAATGGCTACCACTACGCAACCTCTACCTAACTTAAGCTTCACTCAAACCCGGGTATAAGGCCTCACTCGAACGTGTGTAATAAACGTGTAGGTGCAGTGGGTGAAGGGGGCACACAAACCTCCATAATCCTAAGAATTAACCTCATCTTACAAAAATAATAGTCAAATAGAATATACATACAATAGCCAGCTAGTAATTTTCTACCCTAGGGTTTCAACAATTAAGCACAAAATATTAAAAATATATACAAGTCAAAATATACACAAAATAATGCTATTAAATATTTACATAAAATAAACTATACAAAATCTATTTACAAACAAATAAGAAAATAAAAATAAAGAGAAAAAAAGGTAAAACAAATAAATAGAGTTTATTAATAATTTGCACAACTAACAATAACAGGCCTGACTCTCTAAGTGTCCCCAATGAAGTCGCCAGCTGTCGCAATCGAAATCGCGACGGGACGACCAAAAAATATAAGGATTTTGAAAATTAATGGAGTCATCACCAATGTTTATTTAATTTGGAAAAATATTAGAAAAACCCTTAAAATAAGCAAAACTGGTCTTTTTAGAAAATAAGTTTGGATTCGGGAGTCGATTACATGTAAGGAAGGTGTTAGTACCTTACACTGCCCGTTCTAAGAACGGTACCTTATGTAACACCCCTTTGGAGGATGTCACATATATAAAGAAAATAAATAAAATCTACCCAAGTTATAAAACATTTATTACATAATAATATGGGTCGTAAAATAATTCCTGTTAAACAGATTATTAAAAATAAAATAATGCGGAAACATAAAATAAACAGAACAACATCACTCATAATATACATATGTTCCAAGTTATAAGTTATACAAATAATTTACAACTACATCTACAAATATTTAAACAGAAACAAGAAATAAAAAAAAAACATAAAGAAAGCAATTTCTACAACCATACGCGGACGCGCCCAAATCACATCATGAACATTCAATCCTCGATGGATCACTCTCAGGAAACTCATCAGAAGACAAATATCCAGGATGCCTCGACTCTCGGCGGAAATGTGACCGCGCAGTCGACACAAGTGTCATCTCACTAGGCTCAGTGGATATCCCACCCTAATGACGCCTAATGGACAACGGTAACTCCAAAAGTAGGGACACTGTAGTCCTCATCACTGGCTCCTCATCAAACCTATGACGTAGGGACACTGTCAGCCGTCCCACATACGTCACGGAGTCTCTGTCTCCCCGCATATGCCAAGCTAATGACCCACCGTGAAACTCAAGAGTCACGAACCCCAAAAATCCAGGCACCGCCATCTCCAAACTAATCAGTCCAACGGATATGGATGATCAGATGTTTCTTGATCGTCAAACTGGTCGTCGGCTAGGCCGATCTTCCTCCTCCTCGGGTACAGAACCTCAAGAGGCTGTTCCTCTTCCTCTTCCTCAAACTCTTTACCGCGTAAAATAAATATACAGAAAACATACACAATACAGAAAAGAGGTAAGACAATCTAAAATCATCACAAACATGGTAAATAAGAAAACTTCAAACAACAGTTATACAATTCATGCAATATGAAAAGCTATAACGTAAATCGAATGTAATAAAGAAAAAGATTTAATTATCATAACGACACATAATATCACAGATAAAATAAAACATCACAGATAAAATAATAGAAACGTATAAATAATCCCCATAATACTAACCAGATAAAAATAGACAGATAAAATAAAATAAGGTTCCAGATATACTCATATGAAATATGACACGTTCCTACTCCATGGAGCTAAACAACACAGATACCACAGATATCAGAGGGAATGACTCGCAAAAATCTATTAGTACCACGGCTGCCCAGCCAACTATTCCGCGGTCACACGTTGCGTCTATAGCCCCACATCACTGGGAATTCACCATCCAGGCGTGGTGTAGTTCACTGTCTCACGTCGTGACACTACAGGCAAATGTACTACTAGACTTTACAAATCTCGATTAAATATAGTGCGTGTCGAGTCCATTAGTGTGCTATCGGTTACCACGGCCCAGCGGAGCTACCAACTGTCCATATATGGAATCCCGTACACTAACGTCTCTAAGTTCATTAGAACAATGAACCACACTACGTTTATCGCATCGACAACACGATGTGATTCACCTCGTCAACCAAAATTTACCAAAAATTGGTAAATTACCAGAATACCCTCAAGGTATAAAAATATATGCCCTCAATGGCAAAAATATACAGTAAGTCCCACTTGGACAAATACTGTCTCAAAGCATGTACGGGTTCACCTCATAGCCCGACAGCAGAAAAATACAGAAATCCAGAAAAATACTATTTCGGTCAATCGCGTAGAAATTTTATCGCATTTTCACAATCTCGTCGTTTTTATAAACGTTTTGAAATCGCGTAAATATATTTTTTTGTTTTCAAAATCGCGTAGGATTTTTAATACGTTTTCTCAATTGCGTAAGATTTTTAAATCGTTTTCTTATTCAAATACTTTAAAAATTACTGTTTAAATAAACAGAAATAATAAATAGTACGTTTAAACTACGTAAAATATTTTTCATACCGTATACTGTCTTTTGGACCTCTTTTCTATCTTATTTGTCCATTTTTAATAAAAATTGACAGTATTTTGTTTAGAAAATTTATATAAATGGTTTCCTAAATTTTCCATAAAAATTCTGTTTACCTAATTTTTAACCATATAATTTAATTCTTTTTGAAAATCTCTAACATGCTTCAAAACATAAAGTGAGCTATATGTTAGAAATTCTCGAAAGTACTGTATTTCCTTTCTATCGGTAAAATCATTAGTTTTAATCCTTTAACTTGAGTCAAATCAATTTGTTTCTTCAAAATTCTTTATAGAAAAAAAATTCCCTTTTAACTTATATTACTTAAAGAGGTTTGGTATTGATTTTAGAAATTATGAATACCTAGTTTGGCATGTTGGCCAAATTTCATAAACCCTTTGTATTTGATTTCAAAATTATTTTTCATCTTCTAAATACCTTTCAAACTTACTGTATTGTTTAAATTCATTAACCCATTGTTTTAGAAAATAGTTTTATAAATCAACACATTAATTTTAGGCATGTTGGCCGAAAATACTAAGTCTTACCATTTGATTTCTCAATTCATTTTTCATGATCTAAACAACTTGATATCTTGCTAATTCTCCTAGATTAATTAAATTACCTTTTAGAAACATTAAGAGAACATTTTGGTTCCCTCTTGGTTAGAAATCGTGGGCATTGTGGAGTGTTTTTGGAACACACATGCATTCCTTGACATGTTATTCACATCTTATACATTATCATGCAATTCTAACACATGCAATATTATCAAAGCTTGTAGACATGCAAATTAAAGCTTGTAGACATGCAAATTATTATAAACAACAAATAGGAAAGCTACTAACAAATACACAACCATATTAACAAGCGACTAACAACCACACAAATGAATCCTTATGGATTCTACAATCACAAAACCACACTCCATCTTCTTACCACCATCCATAGATGATAAGATTTGTCTTCCTCTTACCTTAAATGAAGACAAAAGGATTCTTTCACTCCTCCTAGAGTTTCGGTTTTCCTCCTTCAAGAACCTAACAAGCTTCTTGGTACAATCTTCCAAGTAGGTTTTCAAGCTTCAAATGAAAGATTTAGCAAGAACTCCCAACTAGAGATGTTCTTAGGATTGTGTTTAGGTTTAGAAAACTTGGTTAAATGAAATTTTGGATGATTGGATGGTCTAGGTATTGGCTTGGCCGAATGCTTCACAAGAAAAGCATTAATGGTGTTTAGGGTTCTTGGATGAGAGAGAAGAGAGAAATTTGCATGAAAGAAAAGTGAAGAATGGTCTTCCACACTCCCTTTGGCCGTAGCATTCAATGGGCATGCAAGGTGTGCATGGATTTGGCTTCATCCAAGCCCTTGGATGCATCAAAGGTCAAGATTAAAACTTGGTTAGCAAGCTTGTCTCCCATTGGTTGTTCCTAACCTAGTCATTACCCTTAGTCATCATGCTTAATCATTACTTAGCCTTGTCATCTAGCTTAGTCACCATGTTCAAGAATGTTCCTTCACTAATCATGATTAATTAAGCTACTAAGTTAATTGTTTTAGCTAAACGTGGGTCCCGCAAAATATTTTCGGGTCCACTATCATCTAATTATACTGACTAATAAAATAATATACAAAATTATTTTATTGGACAGTTAAATTCTAAAAATTAAAAGATTACTAATCGTCTCATTCAGAATTGGGTTTAGTAAGATCCCCCAGCCTGAATAATTAAAACAAGATTTCCTACCAAAAAAATATTATTTTCCTATCCCGAGCAAATCGCACAAAAAGTCCAAATAAAATCATAGACAAGTAATATTGAACACTAAATCAAGTAGAAAACAATTAAAAACAGAAAAAACAAAGACAAACAAAGACATTCGGACGTAATGGTCATTTTTCCATTTTTTCCCACAACGTAGCTAATCAACCAAAACGTTCAAATAAAATTACAGACAGTATTGATTGTCTGTATATCAATCAGAAAAATTAAAACAGTAGCTCGAAAAAACTTTTATTTTACCGTCTCGAAACAAATTACGTAAAAAGATCAAATAAAATTTGAGCCTGTATAAACGTATTTGTATTTCATACAGAAATCGAGAAACAGTAAAATAGGGACACAACGGTCATTCACACAAAAGCTTGAAAAAGCAAAGAAACAAGACATTCTAACATTTTCTAAAAATTGGGGTGTTACACCTTAAATTAGTTATGTAAATTTTAATAATCTCAAATGTATTTATTTTACCCCTTTTAAAAAATAAAAAAATAACTAAATTATGAAAATTTATTTTTTTTGGCTTGATAGAATAGAGATTCTACTCCTACGTATCTCCGGGTACAATGGGGAACTCAAAATCAAGTAGTTCTGTAGAAAATGATTGTGAGTTGGTTGTTTATTTATTTTAAAAGATTTTTGTTCTAAAAATTTATTTGATTGGTTTTTTTCTTATTCTTAGAAAAGAAACGAATCATCAAATTGTCACAACTCAGATGATTTTAAAAGTCCTGGGATTAACAAGCTTCACAACTCAGTTAATCCTGTTTTATTTTTCTCAATAAGATTCAATTATTTTATTTATTTTTGATTTTTGAAAGTTATATATATTATTGGACAGTTAAATTCTAAAAATTAAAAGATTACTAATCGTCTCATTCAGAATTGGGTTTAGTAAGATCCCAAACTTTGAATAATAATTAAAACAAGATTTCCTACCCGAAAAAATATTATTTTCCTGTCTCCGAGCAAATCGCACAAAAAGTCCAAATAAAATCACAGACAGTAATATTGAACACTAAATCAAGTAGAAAATAATTAAAAACAGCAAAAACAGCACAAACAGCACATTCGGGACGTAATGGTCATTTTCCTATTTTTTCTCACAACGTAGCTAATCAACCAAAACGTTCAAATAAAATTACAGACAGTATTAATTGTCTGTATATCAATCAGAAAAATTAAAACAGTAGCTCAGAAAAACTTTTATTTACCGTCTCGAAACAAATTACGTAAAAAGATCAAATAAAATTTGAGCCTGTATAAACGTATTTGTATTTCATACAAATCGAGAAACAGTAAAATAGGGACACAACGGTCATTCACACAAAAGCTTGAAAAACAGCAAACAGTACATTCGGAACATTTTCTAAAAATTGGGGTGTTACACCTTAAATTAGTTATGTAAATTTTAATAATCTCAAATGTATTTATTTTACCCCTTTTAAAAAATAAAAAAATAACTAAATTATGAAAATTTATTTTTTTTGGCTTGATAGAATAGAGATTCTACTCCTACGTATCTCCGGGTACAATGGGGAACTCAAAATCAAGTAGTTCTGTAGAAAATGATTGTGAGTTGGTTGTTTATTTATTTTAAAAGATTTTTGTTCTAAAAATTTATTTGATTGGTTTTTTTCTTATTCTTAGAAAAGAAACGAATCATCAAATTGTCACAACTCAGATGATTTTAAAAGTCCTGGGATTAACAAGCTTCGTCACAACTCAGTTAATCCTGTTTTATTTTTCTCAATAAGATTCAATTATTTTATTTATTTTTGATTTTTGAAAGTTATATATATATATATATATATATATATATATATATATATATATAAAACTATACCAAACTCAAAATTATAAAACTTCTAAAAATAAAATAAAACATCATACCCAATTCAACTAAACTAAAAGAAAAGCCCAAAAGAAAAAGAGAAAAAAATCCATCAGGCTTTTTAGTTTCTTTTTAGCATACCCTTTTTCTTTTTATCAGCAAGTCAATTAAATAAACAATAGCCTTTCAATTTCTGAGCTAAAGAAGCGAAAATAGGGGAAAAGAATTAGAATTACAATGGAGCTCAAGACAGTGGAGCACTGGCAGAGACGACGTGACACGACAGCGCAGCTGGACAACCGATTTGAGGTGGCACAATGCGGTTAGGTTGCTCGGATCGGAGACGAACTGGTTGGGTGTGGGTCGTGCACGGTTCGACGGTAGGGTGGCTGGAGTTGCGGTCAGACATATTGTTCGGGCTATGGGTCGATGACAAGCGCGTTCTGGTGCGCAAGGTAGTGTCGCGAAGAGTCAAGATCTGGAGATCTGGTGCGGACAAGACGGTGATGGGGACGGTGGACGTTTCGGACTGGGCTTCCCGAAGCTGGGTCGCACGGTTGGAATGAGTGGTTGGTAGAGGATCTAGCTGGTGTGGTTCACCGGTGCGGAACTAGTCTGAGCGCGCTGCTGATCAGTTTTCGGATGGTGGTGCGGGGTGAATATGGTGGCTCACGGAGCTGTTATGGTGTTGGCTCGGTTCACATGTGGGATGGTACTCAGCTTGGATGTAGTGGGTATTGGGGGGTGGTACTTGCTTGTGTGGTTTACGATTGTTTGCTGGTTGGGGTTGATGGTGAAGATGAGTGGTTGTTAATGGAGGTGGTGAAGAAGATGTGGTTGTTGGGCAATGAAGATGGAGGAAGTGGTGAGTGGTGATTTATAGGAGATGGACGAAAATGGTGAGTGGTGGTTTATGAGAGGTGGAGGAAGATGATGAATAGTAAAAATGGGAATATGGAGAAGATGATGAATAGTGAAATGGGAAGTTGGATCAGATGATGAATAGTGAATGAAGGTGAAAGTTGCTTGGTTGGTCTCTGTTGACAAAAATCCCTTGAAAATGCGGTGGTTCTCTGTATTTGTTTTCTCTCTAAAAAATGGCTCTCTTTTTGTTGATCTTCCTCTTGTAAGCAGATACCAATCTCTGCAACCCCCTCCCCATAAAATCAGCTTAGGTAGAGTGGCTGATGCAATGTAGCTCAGCTTCTATTTTCATGTATTTTCCCTGGGTTGTCACCTTCCCATCCCTGCAACTTTCCATTTTTGTTGCATTGGGCCTTGAATTTTCAGGCTTGCAGCAGATCATTGCATTCTAATCAATAGTTAGAAATTGTAATGGTTTTTCCTTTCTGCTAACCATACGTGACTAAATCATTTTTCCTCCCCTTTTTACCATTTCTCTCTTTTTTGTACCTTTTTTATTTTTTTATTTTTATTTTTTATTTTTGAATAAATAAAAAAAAGTAAGATAGAAGCAAATAAAATCTGAAAAAGAAAATGATGTGTTTACAGCATTGCAATTAAACATCTTTTCACCAAAATATTAATCGCTGATCAAGCAATAAAAATTTTATGGACAAAATTGGGTATTAACAATAACAAAACCAAGACGAAGACCAAGTCCAAAGGAGGTATATTTGGTATAGTTTATAAGACTTAGAATCTTTATGTAAGAAGCTCTCAATATATCTCAAAATGTTTTTTGAAAGGTTACATTTTAAAATCAACTCTTAATTAATGGATTATTTTTTAAAAGAAATGTTGTTTTAAAGTTGGACAATGAAAATTGAGTTTATATCTTGAAAATCCAAGTTTTCTAAGTTAAAAATGTTTATCAAGCTTAACTGAGCTCAAAAATGGGTTCAAGGATGATTATAATCTTATCCAAAGGCTTAGTAATCAATTAATAGCTTCTTTGGTAGTTGGTAATCGATTACATCCTACCCAGAAAACCTAGAACGTGTTCTTAGAGCCATGCAATTGATTACATCACTTATATAATTGATTACAACGAGCTTGAAAGTTCGTAAAGACTCTTTTCTTAGCATTTAATGAGATTAAATCACCCCCAACGACTCTTTTGGACAGAACACTATAAATATATGTCTTTGGGTCATCTTTTAACAACACCCAACAACTTGAAACACATTTCTATTGCTCTAATTCATGAATTAATCTTTCAATCCTTTTGTAGTATGTTTTGCAAATATTTGAGATATTCTTGAAGAGCTTCTAGGGTTTCCAGTTGTATTACATACTCTTGAGAGAGTTTCATCTTTTATACACTTTGATTCTTTGTAACGAGGGTGAGGTATCCCTCAAACAATTTGTAAGGGTGAGGTATCCCTGAATGTTGAGGCTCAAGCATAAGGGTGAGGCATCCCAAGGTGTAAAGAGTGCTCCGGTTTATAAAAGTCACAAGCACCTGTTCAAGTTTCTATTGATAGTGAAAAAATCTCGAGTTATTACTTGAGGACTGGACACAGGTCACAAGTTGTTGGTGATTAAACTAGGATAAATATTGTGCTTGCTTCTCTAAACTCAAACTCCTTTATATTTGTATTTTAATTTCATATATTTGCTTGAATACTTTCTGTTTAGTTTATTCATTTACGAGTGCATCTTTCTATCTTATCTATTCAGTCACTTCAATTGAAAATAGTTTCAAAGAAAATTACTTTTCAAGTGTTTGATAAAAGTTTTGAAAGAGTTTTTATTCACTCAATTCACTCCCTCTTGAGTATTGAAGCCACTTGGTAACAAGTAGTATCAGAGCTAGACTCTTGTATAAAGGGCTTAGCAGCTTCAAGAGAAAATGACTTCTTCAAATGGTTTTTCAAAAGGATCTTCCATAAATTGACCACCCTTTTTCATTGGGGATGATTATGCCTATTGGAAGGAAAAAATGGAAAATTTCATAGAAGTTATTGATCTAGATGTGTGGGATGCTGTTGAAAACGGTGCTTTTGTTCCCACACGTGTTGTTGATGGTGTAAAGGTTGAAACAATAAGAAGTGAATGGACTGGCAAAGACAAAAAAAAGGTTCAATATAATTTGATAGCCAAGAACATTATTACTATAACTTTGGGGTATAATGAATTCTTTAGGATTTCAAATTGTAAGACTGCCCAAGAAATGTGGGACACTTTACAAGTTACCTATGAAGGTACCAATAAAGTGAAGAGGGAATCTTAGCCTCCTCGTGAAAAAAATTGGAAGATTTCTTAAAATGAAGGGAACTCAAAAAAGGTCACATTTCCCACCGAAGAAGACTCTTCAAAAAGGGGAAGAATTTCATCCACACCGATGTATTACGAATGTGGAAAATAGTGACACATGAAGATGGAATGTCTCATTTATCAAAAGAAGGTGGAGAAGTTTGAAAAGAGACCTTCTAAGGAGAAGAAAAGAAGGAGAACCTACATAGCATGGGATGACAACGACATAGATTCCACGGATAGTTCAGACAATGAGGAAGCTCAT
Organism: Ormosia emarginata; assembly: GCA_029884605.1. Classification (NCBI taxonomy): domain Eukaryota; kingdom Viridiplantae; phylum Streptophyta; class Magnoliopsida; order Fabales; family Fabaceae; genus Ormosia; species Ormosia emarginata. Next base: position 37,586,215 of record JAQQTP010000074.1, on the reverse strand, counting down.
TTATGTCTCATGGCTAGAGGAGAAAAGATGATGAAAGCGACTTAGACATAATTTCTTCTAACCTTGACTATTTTCCTTCATATAATGAATTACAAGATGCATTGGAAGAGTTGCATGATGAATCTATAAAACTCACTAAATTAGTTTCTTTATCTTAGAAAACAATTTCTTCTTTAGAAAACTAAATTCTAATTTTAAACAAAGAAATTGAAAAACTAAAAATTGAGAATGAGATACTAAGATTAATTAATGCTAATTCTTCTTGCACAAGTTGTTCTTCATATGCATCAACGTCTTCATCTTGTGTATTTTGCCAAGTTTTTGAAAAAGAAATTGAAGATTTAAAGAATACTCTTTCAAAATTCACTTTTGGAAGAGAAAATTTAAATATTTTGTTAAGAAAACAAAAGGTTATTTTTCAAAATGTTGGCTTAGGATATAATCCCAAAAATCAGCAAAAATTTTATAAAAATTTCTTTGTTTATTCAAGTACTTTAAGCAGCCCTTATATCAAATGTTTTCATTGTGGAAAGAAAAGGCATAGTGCCTCAACATGTAACGTAAGGAAAAACATCAACACAAAAATTGGGACTAAAATGGTTTGGGTCCCCACAAGTACTATACCCAAATCTAACACACAAGGACCTAAGAAAATTTGAGTACCAAAAGTTAAAAATTGAATATGAGTTGTAGGTGTGCTTGAAGGCTGAGAGCTCAAATTAGTACCTCGATAGTGGATGCTCCAAACACATGACCGAAGACGATTCCAAGTTCTCATTCCTTGTTCCTAAGACACACGAAAATGTAACCTATGAAGATAAAGAGGAAAGATTCTTAGAGTTAGCAAAGTTGGTAAAAGTCCAACTTCTTCTATTGATAATGTATTGCTTGTTGAAGGGCTTAAACATAGCTTGTTTAGTATTAGTCAATTATGTGATAAATGAAATAGAGTTATATTTGATTCTAACTGTTGCATAATCGAAGGAAAAGATAATAAGCATGTTAAGTTTGTTGGTCATAAAATTAATAATATATATATGATTAGCCTTGATGATATATCTTCAAATGATGCGAAATGCTTTTTAGGTAAGGAAGATGATTCTTGGTTATGGCATAGAAGAATTGCACACATTCATATGGATCACTTAAATAAGTTGGTCTCTAAAGAGCTAGTAATTGGACTACCAAAGCTCAAATTTGAAAAAGACAAACTATGTGATGCATGTCAAAAGGAAAAATAAGTAAATGTTTCTTTTAAAGCCAACATCTAGACCTTTACAACTTTTGCACATGGATCTTTTTATACCATCTAGAATTATGAGCTTTGGTGAAAATTATTATGCATTAGTGATTGTGAATGATTTTTCTAGGTTCACATGGACATTATTTCTATCTCACAGAAATGATACATTTTAAGTTTTTAAGAAACTTGCTAAAGTTATTCAAAATGAAAAAGGGTTTTGCATTATATCTATAAGAAGTGATCATGGTGATGAGTTTGAAAATCATGAGTTTGAAACCTTTTGTAATGAACATGGCATTAAACATAATTTTTCAGCCCTTAGAACTCTACAACAAAATGGAATTGTAGAAAGGGAAAATCGATCTTTAGAAGAAATAGTAAGGACTATGCTTAATGAGGCTACACATCCTAAGCATTTCTGGGCAAATGCAGTAAGTACCGCTTGTTATGTAATGAACATGGCCCTAATAAAGCCAATTTTAAAGAAAACCCCAGATGAGTTATACAAACGAGGGAGCCAAATGTTTTACATTTCATGTCTTTGGATGTAAATGTTTTGTTTTAAATAATGGAAAGGATAACATAAGAAAGTTTGATGCTAAGTCTGATGAAGGTATATTTCTTGGTTATTCTAATCATAGTATGACTTTTAGAATTTACAATAAAAGAACTATGACCATTGAAGAGTCCATTCATGTTACTTTTGATGAAACTAATCCAAATGGACCTAGAAAGGGTATTGTTAATGATGTTGCAGAAACTTTAGTAAGAACATTCTTGGATAACAAGGAGAAAGAAGGAAAGAAGCAAGAGGAAGGTCAAGAGGGTTCGCAAATCATGGGCCTTCCTAAGGAGTGGAAGAGTTCAAGATATCATCCTCTTGACCAAGTAATAGGTGATGTGTCCAAAAGGGTAACTTTTCAAAACTTAATTAGAAATGCATGTAACCATTTGACTTTTATTTCACAAATTGAGCTAAAGACATGAATGAAGCCTTTGGCGATGAACATTGGATCTTGGCCATATAAGAGGAGATAAACCAATTTGAAAGAAATCAAATTTGGGAATTAGTTCTAATGCCCAATGAACATCCAATAATAGGCACCAAATGGGTCTTTAGAAACAAGCTTGATGAAATGGGCTTAATAATTAAAAATAAAGTTAGGCTTGTAACTAAAGGGTATAATCAAGAAGAATGTATAGATTATACAGAAACTTATGCACCTGTAGCTAGATTAGAGGCCATTAGAATGTTACTTGCATATGCATGCATCATGAATTTCAAATTATATCAAATGGATGTTAAAAGTTCTTTTCTAAATGGATTCATTCAAGAAGAGGTGTATATTGAACAACCTTCAGGTTTTGAAGATTATGAACTACCCAACCATGTTTTTAAATTGAAAACGACCTTATATGGCTTAAAACAAGCTCCTAAAGCTTGGTATGAAATGTTGAGTAAGTTCCTTTTAGAAAATTGTTTTACAAGAGGAAAGGTTGACATAATTCTCTTTATTAAAAATAAAAAGCATGTCATTTTTCTTGTGCAAATATATATTGATGATATAATTTTTGGTGCTACTAATGAGTCCCTTTGTAAGGAGTTTGTTAACATTATGCAAAGTGAATTTGAGATATCCATGATGGGTGAGCTCAACTTATTCCTTAGACTTCAAATCAAGCAAACAAGGAATAAGACATTCATAAGCCAATCCAAGTATTGCAAGGAGCTGCTCAAGAAATTTAGAATGGACAACACTAAGCATATGGAGACACCAATGAGCACCTCTTGTTACTTGGACAAAGATGAAGGAGGTAACTCTGTAGAAATTACTAAGTACAGAGGCATGATTGGTTCTCTCCTCTATATTACTTCTAGTCGGTCAGACATTATGTTTAGTATGTGCATGTGTGCTAGATACCAAGCAAATCCTAAATAATCACACTTTAGTGCAGTAAAAAGAATAATGAAGTATCTAATTGGAACTTCACAAGTGGATTTATAGTACCCTGAAGCTACCTCTTGTAGTCTTATTGGTTATTCTGATTATAATTTTGCGGGATGCAAATTGGATAGGAAAAGTACTAGTGGGATGTGCCACTTGCTTAGTAGCTTTTTAGTTTCTAGGCATAACAAGAAACAAAATAGTGTGACATTGTCTATTGTTGAGACTAAATATATTGCAGCCAGAAGTTGTTATGTTCAAATCCTTTGGATGAAGCAACAACTTCTAGACTATGGATTTCAGCTTAATCACATCCCTATAAGATATAATAATACTAGTGTAATCATTTTGTCTAAAAACTCAGTTTTGCACTCTAGCACTAAGCACATTGAGATAAGACATCACTTTATAAGAGATCATGTACAAAAAAGAGATTGTATGCTAGAATTTGTTGAAACAACTAATCAACTTACAACTATCTTCACAAAACCCCTGCCTAAAGAATCCTTCTTTCATATAAGAAGAGAACTAAACATTTTGGATCAATCTTGCATTTAAAATTCCATATTTTTGTAGCATAATTTTTTGGATAATTGCTACATAATCGCTTCTTGCTTTGATTATTTCTTGAATTCAATACTGACTTAAGCGTCAGAGGCTACCCTAAATTTGTTTTGCAGGTACTCGATCATGACTAAGTCCTCCAAACTAGCTCAAGAGTTTAGTTGCACAATTGTCAAGAATGAGTTCTTGAAAATGATAAAGTCACTTGCATTAGTTTAATCTTGGATGAAGATGGTAATTTTACATGAACAAGTGTTTTGGATCAAAACTTGGACAATTTTTAAGCTTACATGGTGTTTGGAATCAGTTTGAGAGGCTTTAGAAGTATTTTGAAGGGTTAAGAATCAGTTTTCTATTGTTTGAAATCAGAAAAACCAAGATCAAAAGGCTTGGAATCGATTACAGCCCCCTTGTCATCGATTACATTGTGTCCAGATTGCATGTAATCGATTACAACCCCTTGTAATTGATTACAGGGCTCCCAGAATGCTTGTAATTGATTACACACCCCTTGTAATTGATTGCATGGGGGTTTTAAAGGGTCCCTACACACAAAACAACCATTGTTGTTCATCCACCAAGCTTTCTCCCTCTAAAACCCACGAACCCACCTCACAAATCTTACAATTTCTCTCTTATTTCCTCACCAAATCACACCACCTTTAAATCACTCAAAATCTTCATCCCTACAAAACCTTAACCAATTTCCAATCAAAAACCTCTCAATCCACCTTCAAAACTCCTCTCATTGTACGTTCCTCTTTCTCTCTAGAACCCAAAATCTAACCTTCAAATTCCTCCATTTTCTCACCATTTCCACCAATTCCTCCCACCAAACAATCCTAAAACCCCTTGCTTCCATTTTCCCTCCACTATTTTCAATTTTATTTCACAAATATGGATGAATCATCACAAAGAACAAAGAGGCCATGAACAGGGGTGTCTGTTGAGACATCTTCTCAAGCTCCTCTACTCATCATTCTGGGTTTGGACCTCTCAACCCATTTCAGAACCACCAAGAAAGCTGAGATCTTTCGCCAAAAATTCCAGCTATGGAAGATAATCCAACCCAGGTATCTCACTATAGCTTTTTGTTTTAGCGAGCCCTTGGAAAGCTTTAGGTTGATTGAGCATTAGGAAGGACATTTACCTAGATTTAGTTAGGTTATTTTATACAAACCTGAAGTATGAAAATGCTTGCCTAATATCTACAATAAAGAAGAAACAGATAGTTATCACTCATGATATTTGGTATAGGCTCACTAGTCTCACTTTTTGTTTATGCACATTTTTCTGGTGCTAATGTATGAGGAGATGATTATGATTATAAAACTACATTGAACTCTGTACTACGAAGTGGACATAGGCCAAGACAGAGGATTATGGCCACTGGGCTCACTATGGATGTAACACCCCAATTTTTAGAAAATATTCCGAATGTACTGTTTGCTATTTTTCAAGTTTTTGTGTGAATGACTGTTGTGTCCCTATTTTACTGTTTCTCGATTTCTGCATGAAATACAAATACGTTTATACAGGCTCAAATTTTATTTGGTCTTTTTACGTAATTTGTTCCGAGACGGTAAAATAAAAGTTTTTTCGAGCTACTGTTTTAATTTTTCTGGATGATATACAGACAATTAATACTGTCTGTAATTTTATTTGAACTTTTTGGACAATTAGCTACGTTGTGGGAAAAAATGGGAAAATGACCATTACGTCCCGAACGTGCTGTTTGTACTGTTTTTGCTGTTTTTAATTGTTTTCTACTTGATTTAGTGTCCAATATTACTGTCTGTGATTTTATATGGACTTTTTGTGTGATTTGCTACGGGCGGAAAATAATATTTTTCTGGACCGGTAAAATTTATTTTTAATTATTCGAGGCGGGGGATCTTACTAAACCCAATTAATGCTGCGCCTAAAATTAATCTTTTAATTTTTAGGATTTAATCACAAATAAAATAATTTTGTATTATTATAATATTATTTTATTAGTCAATATAACTTAGTGACAAAGTGGACCCTAAATGTTTTGCGGGACCCACGTTTAGCTAAACCAATTAACTTAGTAGCTTAATTAAACATGATTAGTGGAAGAATGTTCTTGAACATGATGACTAGCTTTGTGACTAGGTTAGTAATGATGAGGATTAGTGACTAAGCATGGTGACTATGCTTGAACCAACCAATGAGAGCTAAGCCTGCTAACCAAGTTTTGATCTTGACCTTTGATGCATCCAAGGGCTTGGATGAAGCCAAGCCATGGACACCTTGCAAGCCATGAAGTCTACGGCCAAGTGAGGGTTAGGAGACCATTCTTCACTTTTCTTTCATGCAAAATTCTCTCTTCTCTCTCATCCAAAAACCCTAGCCACCATTGTTGCTTTCTTTCTTCACCATTCGGCCAAGCTTCATACTCCACCATCCAACCACCTAAAATTCTATCCAACCAAGTTTTCTAAACCTAAACACCATCCTAAGAACATCTCTAGTTGAGAGTTCTTGCAAATTCTTGCATTTGAAGCTTGAAAACCTACTTGGAAGTTTGTACCAAGGAGGTGAAATCTCTTGTTTTTCTTTTCTAAATTCTTTTTCGAATTTCTAAGCCATGATTTATCCATGGTTTAGGTTCTCTTTTAATGGTTAGTAACTTGTAGTTTTTGTTTAAGTTTGCTAGGTATTTTGAAGGAGAAAACCGTGACCTAGGAGGAGTGAAAGAAATCCATTTGTCTTCATTTAAGGTAAGAGGAAGACAAATCTTATCACCTATGGATGGTGGTGAGAAGATGGAGTTTGATTTTGTGATTGTAGAATCCATAAGGATTCATGTTTGTGCTTGTTAGTAGCTTATTTGATGTGGTTGTGTATTTGTTAATAGCTTTCATATTTGTTGTTTGTAATAATTTGCATGTCTACAAGCTTTAAGTTGCATGTCTATAAGCTTTGATAATATTGCATGTGTTAGAATTGCATGATAAAGTATAGAATTGCATGATAATGTATAGGATGTGAATAACATGTCAAGGAAATGCATGTGTGTTCCAAAGAACACTACACCAAGGCTCACTGACCTTTAACCAATGGGAACCAAAATGTTCTCTTAATTTTCTTAAAAGGTAATTCAATTAACCTAGGAGAATTAAGAAGGTTTCAAGTTGATTAGATCAAAGAAAATGAATTTAGAAATCAAATGGTAAGACTTAGTATTTTCGGCCAACATGCCTAAAATGAATGTATTGTTTTCAAAAACCATTTTCTAAAACAATGGTTAAAAGAATTTAAACATTACAACAAGTTTGATATATAGGTAGAAGATGAGAAATAATTTAGAAATCAATTTCAAAGTATTTAGGAAATTCGGCCAACATGCCAAACCAAGTATCCATGGTTTCTAAAATTAAATCCAAACTTTTTCTAAGTATAAGGATGCAATATGTGTTACAAAGAATTTTTCTAAAATGAGTTTTAAGGAAAAGAATCAATTAAAAATAAGTTTGAGAACTTAGAACTAATGATTTTATTATTAGAAATGAAATACAGTAACTTTCAAAAATTTCTAACATATAGCTCATGCTGTATTTTGAAGCATGTTAGTAGTTTTCAAAAGGATTAATTATATGATTTAAAAATTTAATAAGCAGAATTTTTACGGTAAAATTAGGAAACCATTAATATAATTTTTTAAACAAAATACTGTCAATTTTTAGTAAAAACAGACAAATAAGATAGAAAAGATGTCCAAAAGACAGTATACGGTATGAAAAATATTATACGTAGCTTAAAAGTATTATTTATTATTTCTGTTTATTTAAACAGTAATTTTTAAGGAATTCGGTCAAGAAAATGATTTAAAAATCTTACGCGATTGAGAAAACGTATTAAAAATCCTACGCGATTTTGAAAATAGAAAAATATATTTACGCGATTTATAAACGTTTATAAAAACGACGAGATTGTGAAAACGCGATAAAATTTCTACGCGATTGACCGTTACTGTATTTATTTTTCGCTATCGTGAAAATGTGAACCCGTATAGGCTTTTGAGGATTTTTCGCTGTCGGGAAAATGTGAACCCGTACAGGCTTTCTATTTTTCTGCCATTGAGGGCATATATTATCTTGAGGGCATTTTCGTAATTTCATATTTTTGGAATTATGTATTGTGTTTATGCCAAATTTTTGGTGGATTGGTTGATGAGACGAATCACATCGTGTTGTCGATGCGATAAACATAGTGTGGTTCATTGTTCTAATGGACTTAGAGACGTTAGTGTACGGTATCCCATATGTGGACAGTTGGTAGCTCCACTGGGCCGTGGTAAACCGATAGCACACTAATGGACTCGACACGCACTATATTTAATCGAGATTTGTAAAGTCTAGTAGTTTATTTTCCTGTAGTGCCACAACGTGAGACCGTGAACTACACCACGCCTGGATGATGGATTCCTGTGTCGTGGGGCTATAGACGCAACGTGTGACCGCGCAATAGTTGGTTGGGCAGCCGTGGTACTAATAGATTTTTACGAATCATTCTCTCTGATATCTTCGTATGTTTTTAGCTCCATGGAGTAGGGTGTGTCTTATATTATTTATTGGGATATATTTATTTTGTCTTATCTATTTATTTTTGTCTTATTTGTTTATTATATTGATATTGATTTATTTATTTACCGTATTTGTTTTATTTATTATTATATTGTATCATTTGTTTCTTGTTTTATTTTATCTGTGAGGGTATATTGTTGAGATATTTAAATCTTTTTGAATCTTTACACTACTCTGTTACTTATAAATGTTATAGCTTTTCATATTGCATGAACTGTATATCTATTGTTTGTCGTCTTCTTATTGGCCATGTTTGTGGTGATTTTAGATTGTCTTACCTCTTTATTGTATGTGTTTTCTGTATATACCTGTTTATATGGTAAAGAGTTCGAGGAAGAGGAACAGCCTCTTGAGGTTCTGTACCCCGAGGAGGAGAAGGAAGATCAGCTAGCAGACGACCAGTTTGACGATCAAGAACCATCTGATCATCCATATCCATTGGATTGATTAGTTTTGGTATGGCGGTGCCCGGATTTTTGGGGTTCGTGACTCTAGAGTTTCACGGTGGATCGCGATCGTGGCACATGAGAGGAGATAGAGACTCGGTGACGTATGCGGGACGGATGACGGTGACCTTACGTCATCGGTTTGATGGAGAGCCGATCATGACTACGACAGTATTTCTACATTTAGAGTTACCTTTATCCATTAGGCGTCATTGGGGTGGGATATCCACTGAGCCTAGTGAGATGACACTCGTATCGACTGCGCGATCTCATTATCGCCGAGAGTCGAGACATCCGGGATATTTGTCTCCTAATGATCATGTTCATGTTGAGAGTGATCCTTTAGAGGAGTAAATATGCATGATGTTTTTTTTTTTTTTGGGCGCGTCTGCGTATGGATGTATATATTGACTCTTTTACTGTTTTATTTACTATTTCTGTTTAAATATTTGTAATTATAGTTGTAAATTATTTGTATAACTTATAACTTGGAACATATGTATATTATGAGTGGTGTTGTTCTGTTTATTTTATGTTTTTCGCAATATTTTATTTTTAATAATCTGTTTATCAGGAAATTACCTTACGACCCATATTATTAAGTAACGAATGTTTTATAACTTGGGTAGATTTTATTTATTTATTTTATTTTTCTTTATATGTGTGGCATCCCCAAAGGGTGTGTTACATTAGTTGGCAAGTATCGAGCCCAAGTTGTAGTCTTTTGGGGTTGTGGTTGGGTCCGTTTTTGTTTGTCTTTGTGTGCTTCTCTCAGGATTTATATCCTTTCGGAAGTATCTAAAAGGATGTATCTAATTTTGTTTTGTTCTATTTGAAGATGTCTGGACGAGGTAGAGGACGTGCGAATATGAATCGTGATGTGGACCCTATGATTGCGGCTGCTGAGGCTATGCAGCGGATGGCTGAAGTGATTACTCAGCAAAATCTAAGAGCAGCTCAACAGCAAGATGCTACGGCTGATGCCCTAAATTTGGCTGAGTTTAGGCGTCATAATCCGCCACAATTTAGAGGCGAGGTGGATCCGGAGAAAGCAAGTCAGTGGATGCAAGATTTGGAGAGAATCTTTGAAGGAATGAGATGCGTGGATGATAAGAAGGTGACTTATGCTGTTTTCATGCTGAGAGGAGATGCAGAACATTGGTGGAGAGGAACCCGCCGAGTATTGCAAGCTGAAGTGACTGAAATCACATGGGAAGTGTTTTCTAATGTTTTTCTGGATAAATATTTTCCTGCGAGTGCTAGGCATGCCAAAGAAATGGAATTTCTTGGTTTGCGACAGGGGAATATGACGGTGAATGGGTATGCCACAAAATTTGAGAATTTGTCTCAATTCTCGGATTATGCTCGACACACGGCAAGATGATGTGTGGAGATGTAGGAAGTTTGAATCGTGTTTAAGAGTGGAACCGAAACGAGGAGTGGTATCCTTGAGAATGACTCGGTTTCATGCTTTGGTGGATGCTTGTGCTCGACTTGAGGAGTTGGAGCCATCTAGAGATCAGAGGAATCGGAACTTTGGGCCGACAAGGTTTCAGAGAGGTGGAGGTAGTAATACAAATCGGTTTCAGCGTAAGCCGTATTCCAGGCCAACAGGAAATCAATCTCAACGACCATCAGTTAGTGGAGGTGCAAGTGGAAGTGGAACTGGACAGAAGGTGGTGTTTACGCCAACGTGTTTTAAGTGCAGTAAGAAGGGCCATATATCTCTAGATTGTACAATCAAGGGGACAGTCTGTTTTAATTGTGGACAGCCTGGGCATATGTCGAAAGATTGTACTCGACCAGAGAAGAAACCTGTTGTTCGGTATGTTAAAGCTAATCATCAAAAATCTGGAAGTACTCAACCAAGATCAGGAGGACGAGTATATACAATGATGGGATCTGAGATTTCTAAGTCTGATGATCTTATTCAGGGAGAAGGAGACATTGGAGGTAATCTTCTGACTGTATTGTATGATTCTGGTGCTACACACTCATTTATTTCCTATGATTGTGTGGAAAGATTGAAGTTGCCTGTGTCTTCTCTGAATGTTAAATTGAGTGTATCTACGCTAACTGCTAAACCTGTTGTTACATCTAAGATCTGTTTGGATTGTCCTATTGTTGTGAAGGGTTGTTTGTTTATGGTCAACTTGATTTGTTTACCTCTTGTTGAGATAGATGTAATATTAGGGATGGACTGGTTATGTTCTAACCATATCCTTATAGACTGTGCAAGTAAAACCATAGTTTTTCCTAAGGAAGAAAAGTCTGGGTTCTTAACTGCTGTTAAGGTCAAGTCTTTGTTAAGAGATGGAGCGCAGGGATATATGGTATTGTCTTCTCTAGAAGTTAAGAATGAGAAGGATGTGAATACTATTCCTGTTGTCAACGAGTTTCCTGATGTTTTTCCTGATGACGTACCTGGTTTGCCACCTGAGAGGGAGATCAAGTTCTTAATTGATTTAGTACCAGGAACAGGTCCTATCTCAATTGCACCGTATCGTATGTCGCCAGTGGAATTGGAGGAGCTGAAGAAGCAATTGGTGGAGCTGTTGGAGAAAGAGTTTGTGCGATCTAGTGTTTCACCATGGGGTGCGCCAGTACTTTTGGTCAAAAAGAAGGACGGAACGTCTCGGCTTTGTGTAGATTATCGTCAGCTGAACAAGGTGACTATCAAAAATAAATATCCGCTTCCAAGAATTGACGACTTGATGGATCAATTGAAAGGAGCTGTGGTATTTTCCAAGATAGATCTGAGATCTGGTTATCATCAGATTCGTGTAAAAGGGGAAGATGTACCGAAAATCGCTTTCCGAACTCGATATGGGCATTATGAGTATCAGGTGATGCCATTCGGGGTAACGAATGCTCCTGCTATATTTATGGATTATATGAACAGGATTTTTTGTCCGTATCTAGACAGATTTGTCATTGTCTTTATCGATGACATTCTGATCTATTCTCAATCGAAGGAAGAACATATTGAACATCTTGGTGTTGTCCTTCGGATTTTGAGGGAGAAGCAGCTGTATGCGAAATTGGCTAAGTGTGAGTTCTGGTTAGAAGAAGTCCAATTTCTTGGTCACGTAATTTCTAAAGAAGGTATTGCGGTGGACCCATCAAAAGTGGAGACTGTTTTATAATGGGAAAGACCTAAGACAGTAACAGAAGTTCGAAGTTTCGTTGGACTTGCTGGATATTACCGAAGGTTTATCGAGGGTTTTTCCAAGATTGCTGGACCACTTACACAACTTACGAGGAAAAATCAAGCTTTTGAATGGACGGAAGAACGTGAAGCCAGTTTTCAAGAGTTGAAGAAAAGATTAACAACTGCACCAGTGTTGATCCTACCAGATTCGACGAAATCTTTTGATGTGTAATGCGATGCTTCTTATCAAGGGCTAGGATGCGTGTTGATGCAAGATCGGAACGTCGTGGCGTATGCTTCTCGACAATTGAAGGTTCATGAGAGGAATTATCCAACGCACGATTTGGAATTGGCCGCTGTGGTTTTTGCTCTAAAAATATGGAGACATTTTCTCTATGGAGCAACGTTCAACATTTTCAGTGATCACAAGAGCTTGAAATACTTGTATGATCAGAAGGAGCTGAACATGAGGCAGCAGAGATAGTTAGAATTCCTGAAAGATTATGATTTTCAACTGTTGTACCACCCTGGTAAGGCGAATGTCGTGGCTGATGCCTTAAGTAGAAAGATTATCGGTTTCTTCGCTCTCCGATGATCAAGGAAAAGGAGCTCATTGAATGCTTTTAGAGATGTGTGGTCATTTGTTGAGTTAAACCGGGAGGATCTGTATTAACATGGTTACTATCTCGAGCGAGCTGATGGAAGACATAAGGGAAAAGCAGAATGCCGATGAATTTTTGCAAGGAATAAGGGAACAAATAAAGCAAGACGAGACAATAGAGTTCAAAGAAGGAACTGATGGAATTCTGAGGTTTCGGGGTAGAGTCTGTGTTCCTCGTGACCGGGAGCTGAGGCGATATATTGTGGAACATGCCCATACTAGTCTATTGAGTATGCATCCAGGCATAACAAAGATGTACCAAGACTTGAAGAAGTTATTCTGGTGGCATGGATTGAAGAGTGATGTTATTAGGTGTGTGTCAACTTGTCTAGTCTGTCAAAAGGCAAAAGTGGAACATCAAAGACCAGCTGGAATGTTACAACCGTTATCTATTCCAGAATGGAAATGGGATAGTATATCGATGGATTTCGTTACTGGTTTGCCAAAGACGAGGAAAGGTCATGATTCGATATGGGTTATAGTCGATAGGCTTACGAAATCGGCTCATTTCTTACCAATTAATATTAAGTATTCATTGGAAAGATTAACCCAGTTGTACATCAGTGAAATTGTCAGATTACATGGTGTACCTACATGTATAGTTTCTGATCGAGATCCGAGGTTTACGTCAAAATTTTGCCGAAGTCGCGCAAGAAGCTATGGGAACTAAGTTACCACCGAGTTGGGCGTATCATCCGCAGAGATGGTCAGACAGAAAGAACTATACACTTTGGAAGATCTGTTGCGTGCTTGTGTTTTGGAACAACGAGGAAGTTGGGATGAATTTTTATCTCTGATAGAATTCACCTACAACAATAGTTTTCATTCAAGCATCGGAATGGCACCTTATGAGGCATTGTACGGAAGACGATGTCGAACTCCGTTATGTTGGTATCAGGATGGGGAAAGCATGACTGTTGGACTAAATCTTGTACAACAGACTACGGAAAAGGTAAAGATGATACAAGAGAAGATGAGAACGATACAAAGCAGACAGAAAAGTTATGCGGATAAACGAAGACGACCTCTTGAATTTGAGGAGGGTGAGCATGTGTTTCTAAGAGTTACTCCTACGACTGGTGTCGGAAGAGTTATTAAGTCTAAGAAACTTACTCCTAAGTTCATTGGACCGTATCAGATTATCCGACGCATAGGTCCTGTAGCGTATCAGATCGCTATGCCGCCGTTTCTGTCAAATCTGCATGACGTATTTCATGTGTCTCAGTTACGAAAGTATATACCAGACCCGACGCATGTTATACAGCCAGATGAAGTACAGTTGAAGGAGAATTTGACTTATAAAACTTTACCTGTCAGAATTGAGGACAGAAAGGTAAAGCAGCTTCGAGGGAAAATGATCGAGTTAGTGAAGGTCATATGGAATGATGTGACGGGTGAAGCTACCTGGGAGCTGAAAGATAAAATGAAGGATCAGTATCCTCATTTGTTTTGAGGAACAACGAATTTCGAGGACAAAATTTTTACTTGTTGGGGAGAGTTGTAACACCCCAATTTTTAGAAAATATTTCGAATGTACTGTTTGCTGTTTTTCAAGTTTTTGTATGAATGACCATTGTGTCCCTATTTTACTGTTTCTCGATTTCTGCATGAAATACAAATACGTTTATACAGGCTCAAATTTTATTTAGTCTTTTTACGTAATTTGTTCCGAGACGGTAAAATAAAAGTTTTTCCGAGCTACTGTTTTAATTTTTCTAGATGATATACAGACAATTAATACTGTCTGTAATTTTATTTGAACTTTTTGAACAATTAGCTACGTTGTGGGAAAAAATAGGAAAATGACCATTACGTCCCGAAAGTCTTTGTTTATCTTGTTTTTTGCTTTTAATTGTTTTCTACTTGATTTAGTGTCCAATATTACTGTCATGATTTTATATGGACTTTTTGTGTGATTTGCTACGGGCGGGAAAATAATATTTTTCCTGACCGGTAAAATTTGTTTTTAATTATTCGAGAGGGGGATCTTACTAAACCCAATTGAATGAGCCTAAAATTAATCTTTTAATTTTTAGGATTTAACTCACAAATAAAATAATTTTGTATTATTATAATATTATTTTATTAGTCAAGATAACTTAGTGACAAGTGGACCCTAAATGTTTTATGACCCACGTTTAGCTAAACCAATTAACTTAGTAGCTTAATTAAACATGATTAGTGGAAGAATGTTCTTGAACATGATGACTAGCTTTGTGACTAGGTTAGTAATGATGAGGATTAGTGACTAAGCATGGTGACTATGCTTGAACCAACCAATGAGAGCTAAGCACCTAACCAAGTTTTGATCTTGACCTTTGATGCATCCAAGGGCTTGGATGAAGCCAAGCCATGGACACCTTGCAAGCCATGAAGTCTACGGCCAAGTGAGGGTTAGGAGACCATTCTTCACTTTTCTTTCATGCAAAATTCTCTCTTCTCTCTCATCCAAAAACCCTAGCCACCATTGTTGCTTTCTTTCTTCACCATTCCTCCCTTTGCCCTTCATTTCTATTCCAAGCTTCATACTCCACCATCCAACCACCTAAAATTCTATCCAACCAAGTTTTCTAAACCTAAACACCATCCTAAGAACATCTCTAGTTGAGAGTTCTTGCAAATTCTTGCATTTGAAGCTTGAAAACCTACTTGGAAGTTTGTACCAAGGAGGTGAAATCTCTTGTTTTTCTTTTCTAAATTCTTTTTCGAATTTCTAAGCCATGATTTATCCATGGTTTAGGTTCTCTTTTAATGGTTAGTAACTTGTAGTTTTTGTTTAAGTTTGCTAGGTATTTTGAAGGAGAAAACCGTGACCTAGGAGGAGTGAAAGAAATCCATTTGTCTTCATTTAAGGTAAGAGGAAGACAAATCTTATCACCTATGGATGGTGGTGAGAAGATGGAGTTTGATTTTAGGATTGTAGAATCCATAAGGATTCATGTTTGTGCTTGTTAGTAGCTTATTTGATGTGGTTGTGTATTTGTTAATAGCTTTCATATTTGTTGTTTGTAATAATTTGCATGTCTACAAGCTTTAAGTTGCATGTCTATAAGCTTTGATAATATTGCATGTGTTAGAATTGCATGATAAAGTATAGAATTGCATGATAATGTATAGGATGTGAATAACATGTCAAGGAAATGCATGTGTGTTCCAAAGAACACTACACCAAGGCTCACGGCCTTTAACCAATGGGGAACCAAAATGTTCTCTTAATTTTCTTAAAAGGTAATTCAATTAACCTAGGAGAATTAAGAAGGTTTCAAGTTGATTAGATCAAAGAAAATGAATTTAGAAATCAAATGGTAAGACTTAGTATTTTCGGCCAACATGCCTAAAATGAATGTATTGTTTTCAAAAACCATTTTCTAAAACAATGGTTAAAAGAATTTAAACATTACAACAAGTTTGATATATAGGTAGAAGATGAGAAATAATTTAGAAATCAATTTCAAAGTATTTAGGAAATTCGGCCAACATGCCAAACCAAGTATCCATGGTTTCTAAAATTAAATCCAAACTTTTTCTAAGTATAAGGATGCAATATGTGTTAAAAAGAATTTTTCTAAAATGAGTTTTAAGGAAAAGAATCAATTAAAAATAAGTTTGAGAACTTAGAACTAATGATTTTATTATTAGAAATGAAATACAGTAACTTTCAAAAATTTCTAACATATAGCTCATGCTGTATTTTGAAGCATGTTAGTAGTTTTCAAAAGGATTAATTATATGATTTAAAAATTTAATAAAGCGAGAATTTTACTTGTAAAATTAGGAAACCATTAATATAATTTTCTAAACAAAATACATCAATTTTTAGTAAAAACGGACAAATAAGATAGAAAAGATGTCCAAAAGACAGTATATGGTATGAAAAATATTATACGTAGCTTAAAAGTATTATTTATTATTTCTGTTTATTTAAACAGTAATTTTTAAGGAATTCGGTCAAGAAAATGATTTAAAAATCTTACGCGATTGAGAAAACGTATTAAAAATCCTATGCGATTTTGAAAACAGAAAAATATATTTACGTGATTTATAAACGTTTATAAAAACGACGAGATTGTGAAAACGCGATAAAATTTCTACGCGATTGACCGTTACTGTATTTATTTTTCGTTGTCGGGAAAATGTGAACCCGTACAGGTTTTTGAGGATTTTTCGCTGTCGGAAAAATGTGAACCCGTACAGGCTTTCTATTTTTCTGCCATTGAGGGCATATATTATCTTGAGGGCATTTTCATAATTTCATATTTTTGGAATTATGTATTGTGTTTATGCCAAATTTTTGGTGGATTGGTTGATGAGACGAATCACATCGTGTTGTCGATGCGATAAACGTAGTGTGGTTCATTGTTCTAATGGACTTGGAGACGTTAGTGTACGGTATCCCATATGTGGACAGTTGGTAGCTCCGCTGGACCGTGGTAAACCGATAGCACACTAATGGACTCGACACGCACTATATTTAATCGAGATTTGTAAAGTCTAGTAGTACATTTGCCTGTAGTGCCACAACGTGAGACCGTGAACTACACCACGCCTGGATGATGGATTCCTGTGTCGTGGGGCTATAGACGCAACGTGTGACCGTGCAATAGTTGGTTGGGCAGCCGTGGTACTAATAGATTTTTACGAATCATTCTCTCTGATATCTTCGTATGTTTTTAGCTCCATGGAGTAGGGTGTGTCTTATATTATTTATTGGGATCTATTTATTTTGTCTTATCTATTTATTTTTGTCTTATTTGTTTATTATATTGATATTGATTTATTTATTTACTTTACATATTTGTTTTATTTATTGTTATATTGTATCATTTGTTTCTTGTTTTATTTTATCTGTGAGGGTATATTGTTGAGATATTTAAATCTTTTTGAATCTTTACACTACTCAGTTACTTATAAATGTTATAGCTTTTCATATTGCATGAACTCGTATATCTATTGTTTGTCGTCTTCTTATTGGCCATGTTTTTGGTGATTTTAGATTGTCTTACCCTTTATTGTATGTGTTTTCTCAGTATATACTGTTTATATGGTAAAGAGTTCGAGGAAGAAGAACAGCTCTTGAGGTTCTCAGTACCGAGGAGGAGGAGGAAGATCACCAGCCGACGACCAGTTTGACGATCAAGAACCATCTCGATCATCCATATCCATTGGATTGATTAGTTTTGGTATGGCGGTGCCCGAATTTTTGGGGTTCGTGACTCTGGAGTTTCACGGTGGATCGCTATCGTGGCACATGAGAGGAGATAGAGACTCGGTGACGTATGCGGGACGGATGACGGTGACCTTACGTCATCGGTTTGATGGAGAGCCGATCATGACTACGATAGTATTTCTACATTTAGAGTTACCTTTATCCATTAGGCGTCATTGGGGTGGGATATCCACTGAGCCTAGTGAGATGACACTCGTATCGACTGCGCGATCTCATTATCGCCGAGAGTCGAGACATCCGGGATATTTGTCTCCTAATGATCATTTTCATGTTGAGAGTGATCCTTCAGAGGAGTAAATATGCATGATGTTTTTTTTTTGGGCGCGTCTGCGTATGGATGTATATATTGACTCTTTTACTGTTTTATTTACTATTTCTGTTTAAATGTTTGTAATTATAGTTGTAAATTATTTGTATAACTTATAACTTGGAACATATGTATATTATGAGTGGTGTTGTTCTGTTTATTTTATGTTTTCCGCAATATTTTATTTTTAATAATCTGTTTATCAGGAATTACTTTACGACCCATATTATTATGTAATGAATGTTTTATAACTTGGGTAGATTTTATTTATTTATTTTATTTTTCTTTATATGTGTGGCATCTCCAAAGGGGTGTTACAATGGAGAACAGAGTACTCCATTATATCCTGGCTAGGGCTTTGATTCCTAGGGAAAGCAACTACTCCCAAGTTCTAAAGGATGATGTTCTCACCATGTGGGCAATGAACACTGATAGATTTATCAACTGGGTATACTATGTCATCCAGCACATGTTAAAGGCCAGAAAGAGTAATCATCCCCTGCCTTATGCCATACTGATTTGTTGGTGTATGCCCTAGTGGCCAATACATTTTGTTTGTATTTACATACATTATATTATGTTATTTTATATGAGGCATTTCATTTATTGTGTTCTTTTTGGTAGACATAATAAAGTCCTTAGAATAGTAAGTTTGATACCATAGGACATCAAGTGGATGACTTGATCGTGAGATCCTATTGGATAAAACACTATTCTTAAATGTCCCTAGTCAAGTATTATTGTTAATTAGGACAACAATAATACATTGAGGCTAGTATGTACGTAGACTGATGACCACATCTCACGGGTCATGGATATGAGATATCAAGTCTACACATGGATACATATTAGAGTAATGATGTATTGGACAGACCCGCCATGAGAACGCTACGTGGATCGTTACGTGAGTGTCATAAGCGATTCTCATAGTGATAATGGTGTATATGGTCCTTTGACCCGAAATCACTACTATTCCTACATGAGGAGTTGTATGTTTTAATGCCATCAAACGTCATCTCGTAACAAGATGATTATAACGTTGGTTATTAGACATGCCGCAATACATGTGGAGGAATGTGAGTGACCTAGATGGGATTTGTCCCTCCTACATAACAGAGCGATATCTTCGGGCCCCCGATTGAGTGAGACTACGAAATGCATGGCCATGCTCAAATGAGTCAATATGAGATATTGATCTTATTTGTTATTACTATGTCTACTCGGAATCGTGAAACCGAAGATTGAACTAAACAAGGGTGACACATTCCATGCCTTGTGTTCAACTGGATATCCGGACAAAGGGACTAAACTACACGGAAACATTGGTCACGTATAGGTTATGTCAAATCACCGACATTCTCATTACTTGGGTAGCAAGTGATGTGTTACTAGATACCGCTCACTGTTTGTAATATTAAAATGAGATTTTAATATTACTACCAACGTCATGAGAACCTGTAGGGTCGCACACTTAGAACAGACTAAATTGGAGTAATCAGAATCCAAGTTGGACTCGGATTCAACTGTGGGCCTAACTCATGACAGATGGGTTTAGGGTTGCACCACTTACCTTGCTACTGCTCACACTCACTTAAGGCAGCCTTTGTTATAAATAATACTGCTAAGGGGGCTGCTACTAGGTTACATCACAACCCTAGCCGCACCTACGTAAAAAGTGAGTGAGAGATAGTGAGGTCTTCTTCTCCTCTCTTCGCAGCCTAGCACTACGAAAACAGAGGCGTGACTCCTTTTGCAAGTCCTGTTCGTGTGGATACCGCAGAAACATCGTCGCTATTACGGTGTTGGTGATTCACCTCGCTTGTGTCTATCACGCTTCAAGAGGTAAAAATTTAAAAACTCGGATTATGGATTTTTCGCATGGATCCTGAGAGGGAATTCTATTATTCCGTCGAGACCTTTTGATCCGCAAATTCCCAACAAGTGGTATCGAGCCACTTGCGAAACCATGATTCGGTTTTTTGCTTTTCTTGTTATATGCGATAACATGATTCGTTGCTTTCTTTTGATAAAAGATATGATCTTTATATGTTGTTTCGAAACCATGAAGATGTTCATATGTTGTTGCGAAAACTGTTTTGAAAGCTTTCTCGTTTCTCGCGTTTTTCTGGTATATATATATGTGATATGTATGAATGAAAATCGTTTTGAATGCTTTCTGTTTTTGCGTTTTTCTCGGTATATACATATGTGATATGTATGATTCTACGAAAAACCGTTTTTGAATGCTTTCTATTTCTGCATATTTTCTCGTATGAATGCGATATACACAAGTAATAGCGACACAAGGTTTTGGAAACCTTGTTTCCGTTTTGCGACGGCCATGAAGCTTCCTCATGACATGAAGTGTTCATGTCTTCACGCATTCTCGGAAACCTTGTTTCTGGATAGGCGATGACGGCCGTGAGGAACCCCGCGGCACATGAAGCGTTCATGTGTTTGCGGGCCTTAGGGTTCAAGTGTTGTTGCCCTAGCCGTCATAGAGGCGAGGGGTCCAACTCAAATTTTTGTTCAAGTAACCAGTGGTGGTATGTGAATGAAAAATTTTGAGGCCGGGCACCGCCCGCACCCATAGCGGCCCCCTTGACCCCGCCCGCCGACCGGCAAGGCGGGACCCCTTCAGTCACAGGGCGCGCCCGAACCCCGTTTCGTGGTGTGTGATATTCGAAAGTGCAATATTCAAATCTATTTTTATAATTCACAAAATAATAATGTGTTATTGCTTTGTGTTTATGTATTCTTAGAGATGCATGGTGCATGGTTATGGCCTTAGTCTTTATTTTATGCTATTTTGGTTATTTTAAATACGACCTGCGTGTCGTGCCTTTCTCTCTACATTCTGATTGTACATTCTCTTCTCATCTAACTCCCCTCGAATGTAAAAGAGGTTTCTATAATGTAATCTTCATGTGGAGACAAGGAGACGACATCAAGTGAGGACGTTGGTGGGAGACGCTTGGTGAAGCTGGCATTAATTAATGCTACTCTCTTAGAGGCCATAATCATGTCACGTTTATTATATGCTTTATATGTATGAGATGCATGGATAATGTTTATGGTATGTTAAACAAGTTTAATAAATGGTGAGATCTAATAATAAAATTCCCTCAAAGAAAATATTAAGTCATTATGTGATGCCTTCCAATGCGTGACACTCGTCAAGACTAATATCGATCAAGTGTAGGTCTCGCCAAAGCAGGGTGCCTTTATCTATATTAGTAAGATGCGATAGGATAATAGTAATATCCAATTGTCAACCATTGGGTTTGACTTAACTAGGCCATTTCAATAGGATTGAAGGCTTAGAGGCATGAAGTTGGGCTTTAGTCCATTAGATGGATTAGAATAAGTGTTATTCACCCAACTATCCAAGAGTTGCATGTGATGTAATTGGAAAGAGTTTCCTACCTAAATAACTCGATTTTGGGCGATCAGCCAAAGCTGACTCAAAACTAGGTGAAATATGGATCTTGGCCCACTAGAAAATCTTCCAATGGGATTTTCCAAGTCAATGCTGAGGGTCATTGATTTGAATAAAAATAGTGGGAGACGTATTTAATTAAAAGACCTTGTTAAATATGTTTATAGCATAATACTTATATTTTGCATATTTCTGTTGATAGATTACCATGGCAACAAACACATCAAGTAACTTATCATTGCGATCGGTCCTTGAGAAGGACAAGTTGTCTGGGACAAATTTCCTAGATCTGAGTACAGAACTTGAGGATTGTCCTCAAGCAAGAGAAAAAGTTGTATGTTTTAGAACAACCTATTCCTGAACCACCTGCTAATGCCCCTAGAGCTGAAAGAGATGCTTATAAGAAGCATCAAGATGATGCCTTGGACATTGGATGTCTAATGCTAGCCACCATGAACTCGAGCTCCAAAAGCAACACGAGAACATGAAAGCATACGATATGATCGTACACCTCAAAAAGCTTTATCAAGAGCAAAGCTAGACATGAGAGATATGAGGTCTCCAAAGCACTCTTTCAAGTAAGCGGTAGAGGAAGCCCCGTTGGTGCTCATGTACTCAAGATGATTGGGTACATTGAAAACCTTGAGAGACTTGGTTTTCCTATGGGCCAAGAGTTGGCCACCGACTTAGTCCCGCAATCGTTGCTTGGGATAGTTTTAGTCAATTTGTCATGAACTACAACATGAATGAAATTGACAAACCACTACCAGAGCCGCTAAGCATGTTGAGAATCGCCGAGCGTAACATAAACAAAGGCAAAGGAAAGGCCATAATGATGGTCCATAAGAATAAGGGCAAGAAACAACAGAAAAAGCCCCATGACAAGTGGAAGGGTAAGGGCAAGGAAAAGTCCAAGCCTAGCACTTCTAGCTTGAAACCAAGGGGTGGAGTGGCTAAGGAAGGTACATGCTTCCACCGCGGTCGACCGGACATTGGAAGAGGAACTGCATGGCAAGTACCTAGAGGAGCTCAAGAAGAAGAAGGGAAGTGAGACTTCCACTTGTATTTTTGTTATAGAAGTCAATTTATCTACTTCGCATCATGGGTATTAGATACTCGGATGTGGATCTCACATTTGTGTAAATGTGCGGATCTAAAGAGCAAGAGACCATTGACTAAGGGCGAAGTCGACCTACGAGTGGGAAATGGAGCAAAGGTTGCTTTGCACTAGCCGTAGGGACTTATTTATTAGCTTTGCCAACCGGGGCTTGTAATTGAATTGGATAATTGTTATTTTGTGCTCTGCTATTAGCAGGAATATCATTTCTGTTTCTTGTTTGGACAAGAAGGGTTTTACTTTTATAATTAAGAACAAAAGTTATTCTCTTTATTTGAATGATATTTTCTATGGTAGTGCACATTTGAGTAATGGACTTTATGTCCTTGATCTCGAAACGCCCATTTATAACGTAAATACAAAGAGGTTCAAGTCAAATGATATGAACCCGACTTATCTCTGAAATTGTCGTTTGGGCCATATAAATGAGAAACGCATTTCCAAACTCCATAAAGATGGATTCTTGGACTCGTTTGATTACGAATCATATGAGACATGTGAATCTTGTTTATTGGGAAAGATGACTAAGGCCCCATTCACTGGACAAGGTGAAAGGGCTAGTGATCTTTTGGGCCTCATACATAGTGATGTATGTGGGCCACTAAACACACTAGCTAGAGGCGGTTTTCGCACTTCATTACATTTACCGATGATTTCGGAGATATGGATTTGTATATCTTATGAAGCACAAATCGAAATCCTTTGAAAAGTTCAAAGAGTTCAAGAATGAACTACAAAACCAACTTGGCAAGAGTATTAAAATCCTTCGATCGATCGAGGGGTGAATACTTAAGCCAACAGTTTGATGATCATCCGAAAGAGTGTGGGATAATATCTCAACTCACTCCTCCCGGAACACCACAATGGAATGGTGTTTCGAAAGGAGGAACCGGACCTTGTTGGACATGGTCCGATCCATGATGAGTCATGCAGACCTTCCAGCTCCTTCCGGGGGACATACTCGTTAACAAAGCAGCTTTCACACTTAACCGTGTTCCATCTAAGACGGTCAACAGACACCATATAAGATGTGGACCGGGAGAAACCCCAGATGTCTTTTATGAAGATTTGGGGTTGCGAAGCTTATGTGAAACGTCAAGTTTCGATAAGCTTGGCCCAAAATCGATAAATGCTTCTTTGTGGGGTATCCTAAGGAAACCAAGGGATACTATTTCTATAATCCTACCGAGGGCAAAGTGTTTGTCGCACGGACTGTTGTATTCTTAGAAAAGGAGTTTATCTCCAAAGGAATCAGTGGGAGGAAAGTAGAACTTGAAGAAATTCAAAGTTCACAAAGTAGCAAATAACCAATGGTGGAAATAGAGCAACCTCCACAAATCGTTGTGGAACCACAATCTGCTTCTAGTAGCATAAGACCCGCGTAGGTCTAACAGATACGTCGTCAACCGAGAGATATGGATTTCTCATGACTCAACAAGGTGACGTATTACTCATGGATCAAGATGAGCCTGTGACTTACCAGGAAGCCATTATTGGCCCGAGACCGAAAAAATGGCTTGAGGCCATAAGATCCGAAATGGAATCCATGTATACCAACCGGTATGGACCTTGGTTGACCCACTGAAGGGATAAAACCCATTGGGTGCAAGTGGGTTTTTAAGAAGAAAACCGACATGGATGGTAATGTGCATACCTTTAAGGCGCGATTGGTGGCTAAAGGTTTCAAGCAAATTCATGGTGTAGACTATAATGAGACTTTTTCCCCACTTGCGATGCTTAAATCTGTTTCGGATCTTGCTTGCTATTGCAAAGCATACCATGATTATGAAATCTGGCAAATGGATGTCAAAACCGCTTTCCTTAATGGAAATCTTCTCGAGGATGTGTACATGACACAACCCGAGGGTTTTGCCACTCCACAGATGCTACAAAGGTATGCAAGTTGCAACGATCTATTTATGGATTGAAGCAAGCTTCCGTAAGTGGAATCTTCGTTTGATGATACAATCAAACAGTTTGGTTTTATCAAAAATGAAGAAGAATCTTGTGTCTACAAGAAGGTTAGTGGGAGCACAATTGTCTTTCTAGTATTGTATGTAGATGACATACTACTAATTGGAAATAACATCCCTACCCTACAAATCAAGAAGACTTGGTTAGGGAAGTGCTTTTCTATGAAGGACTTAGGCGAAGCCACCTATGTATTAGGTATCAGGATCTATAGAGATAGGTCGCAAAGATTGCTTGGCCTAAGTCAGAGTACATACATAGACAAAGTGTTAAGACGTTTTAACATGCATGAATCCAAGAAAGGACTCTTGCCTATGTCGCATGGTATAAGCCTATCTAAGGCTCAATCCCCTTCCACCCAGATGAGAGGGATCGCATGAGTAAGATTCCATATGCATCCGCAATTGGATCTATCATGTATGCCATGTTATGTACTCGACCGGATATCTCGTATGCTTTGAGCATGACGAGTGTGTACCGATCGATCCAGGTGAGAGTCACCGGAGTGTTGTCAAAGAACATCCTTAAGTACTTGAGAAGAACTAAGGATTCGTTTTTGGTATATGGAGTCGAAGAGGAACTAGTAGTAAAGGGTTACACTGATGCTAGCTTCCAAACCGATAAGGACGACTCCAGATCGCAATCGGGTTTTGTTTATTGCCTGAATGGTGGGGCCGTGAGTCGGAAGAGTTCAAAGCAGAGACGATCGCCGATTCTACCACGTAGGTGAGTATATTGTCGCCTCGAATGCAAAGAAAGGAGGCCGTTTGGATTAGAAAGTTCATTATTGAGCTTGGTGTAGTTCCTAGCATTGTGGACCCAGTGGACCTCTATTGTGATAATAATGGAGCCATTGCACAAGCTAAGGAGCCCAGATCTCACCAGCGATCCAAACATATACTTAGGCGCTTCCATCTCATTCGAGAAATCATCGATAGAGGAGATGTGAAGATATGCAGAGTACCAACAGATGATAACATTGCTGATCCACTGACGAAGCCTCTTGCACAACAGAAGCATGAGGGTCACACTAGGTCTTTAGGCATTAGAAATATGCTTGATTGGCTCTAGTGCAAGTGGGAGATTGTTGGTGTATGCCCTAGTGGCCAATACATTTTGTTTGTATTTACATACATTATATTATGTTATTTTATATGAGGCATTTCATTTATTGTGTTCTTTTTGGTAGACATAATAAAGTCCTTAGAATAGTAAGTTTGATACCATAGGACATCAAGTGGATGACTTGATCGTGAGATCCTATTGGATAAAACACTATTCTTAAATGTCCCTAGTCAAGTATTATTGTTAATTAGGACAACAATAATACATTAAGGCTAGTATGTACGTGGGATCGATGACCACATCTCACGGGTCATGGATATGAGATATCAAGTCTACACATGGATACATATTAGAGTAATGATGTATTGGACAGACCCGCCATGAGAATGCTACGTGGATCGTTACGTGAGTGTCATAAGCGATTCTCATAGTGATAATGGTGTATATGGTCCTTTGACCTGAAATCACTACTATTCCTACATGAGGAGTTGTATGTTTTAATGCCATCAAACGTCATCTGTAACAAGATGATTATAACGTTGGTTATTAGACATGCCGCAATACATGTGGAGGGAACGTGAGTGACCTAGATGGGATTTGTCCTTCCTACATAACAGGAGCGATATCTTCGGCCCCCGATTGAGTGAGACTACGAAATGCATGGCCATGCTCAAATGAGTCAATATGAGATATTGATCTTATTTGTTATTACTATGTCTACTTGGGAATCAGGAAACTGAAGATTGAACTAAACAAGGGTGACACATTCCATGCCTTGTGTTCAATCTGGATATCTGGACAAAGGGACTAAACTACACTAAAACATTGGTCACGATAGGTTATGTCAAATCACTGACATTCTCATTACTTGGGTAGCAGTGATGTGTTGCTAGATACCGCTCACTGTTTGTAATATTAAAATGAGATTTTAATATTACTACCAACGTCATGAGAACCTGTAGGGTCGCACACTTAGAACAGACTAAATTGGAGTAATCAGAATCCAAGTTGGACTCGGATTCAACTGTGGGCCTAACTCATGACAGATGGGTTTAGGGTTGCACCACTTACCTTGCTACTTGCTCACACTCACTTAAGGCAGCCTTTGTTATAAATAATACTTTTGCTAAGGGGCTGCTACTAGGTTACATCACAACCCTAGCCGCACCTACAGAAAGTGAGTGAGAGATAGTGAGGTCTTCTTCTCCTCTCTTCGCAGCTAGCACTACGAAAACAGAGGCGTGACTCCTTTTGCAAGTCTGTTCGTGTGGATACCGCAGAAACATCGTCGCTATTACGGTGTTGGTGATTCACCTCGCTTGTGTCTATCACGCTTCAAGAGGTAAAAATTTAAAAACTCGGATTATGGATTTTTCGCATGGATCCTGAGAGGGAATTCTGTTATTCCGCTGCGAGACTTTTGATCCGCAAATTCCCAACATGATCATAGCCATCTTGGAGCATTTCTATATCCCTTTGTTTGGAGAGGTAAAGGATGAGAGTTCTGATGGACTGGAGTCCATTAGTGCACATACTCTGACAAAGCTCCAACTAAGAAAGATTGATGATTAATGGTACTACTTACAACATGGGGTGAATGGTCATATACCCTAGGGAGATGATGAGGATGTTGAGGATGCAACAGCACAGGCTCCTCCAGTAGAGACTTCCATTAAGCTTCTGCTCCACGAGTTTTGCAACCTACGCACTCATATTAATGATCAGTTCAGTGAGATCAGGACCTCTATCCATCACCTAGTGGAGAAGGCATTACACACAGATCAAGAGATAACTGCTCTGCGAGCTATGATGCAGCATGGCCATATGGATGAGGTTAGGAGGTCTGTTGCACCTCATCCGCCTGCACGTGGGGATGAGGATCATATACATGGTGATCCTACTGTTGTTATCGTTGTTAAGGAGCATCCTAATGCTGATGATGATGATGATGAGGATTTTTCTACTGATGATGATGAGGACCTTGATCTTGATGAGGTTCTTGTTGACTATGAGGATCTTGATGTTGAGGAGACATAGTGACAACAGGGCTTAGTCATAATCATATGTATCCTGTTATATTTTGTCTCCTTCTTTGCCATTTGATTATGATTGTTGTATAACTCTGATATTTATTTTTGAGTTCTCAGTTGTTAATATCTATGCGCTAATTATATGAGTTGTTAATTCATTTTTATACTATATTGATCCCACTATTCATTATATGATGTTCATTAATTCATTTTGGCATGATATTTCTAATGAATGCTTATGTCTTTTTTATAATGCCAACGCGGGAGAGATATAACTTGCATGAGTATGAGGGAGTTTTACATGCAAATTCTACTTAATATTTGTTTCACCTCATGCATAAATTACATGGGAGAGTTGCACTTAAATCTCTGATATATATATATATATATATATATATATATATATATATATATATATATATATATATATATATATATATATATATATATATATATATATATATAAATGTTACTCTTTTCCTATGTTGGTTTGTCATCATAAAAAAAAGGAGAATGTGAATGCTTATGTCATAAAGAACATGAAGTTTTTGATGATAACAAAGCTAAAACGAAGACTAAGTCCAAAGGAGGTATATTTGGTATAGTTTATAGGGCTTAAAGTCTTTATGTAAGAAGCTCTCAATATATCTCAAAATGTTTTTTAAAAGGTTACATTTTTAAAATTGACTCTTAATTAACGAATTCTTTTTTAATGTTGTTTTAAATTTGGACAATGAAAATTGAGTTTATATCTTGAAAATCCAAGTTTTCTAAGTTGGAAATGTTTATCAAGCTTAATTGGGCTAAAAATGGGTTCAAGGATGATTGTAATTTTATCCAAAAGCTTAGTAATCAATTAACAATTTCTTTGGGAGCTGGTAATCGATTACCAAGGCCTAGTAATCAATTACATCCATGTGGGAATCCATTTTTCCAAAGTAAGAGGTCATGTAATCAATTACACAAGCCTTGTAATAGATTACAACTCTAGCAGAGGCTTTGTAATCAATTACATGAGACTTGTAATCGATTACATCCTGCCCAGAAAACCCAGAACGTGTTCTTAAAGCCACGTAATCAATTACACCACTTATGTAATCGATTACAATGAGCCTAAAAGTTTGTAACGACTCTTTTCTTGGCATTTAATGAGATATTAAGTCACCCCCAATGGCCCTTTTGGACAGAACACTATAAATACACATTGATACAAATTATAAGTTGTAAACCCAAATGCAGGTTGTCTCGAGCAATAAATTTCTCGGGAGTCCGAGGTCGATCCACAGGGAATTGATAAAGAAAAATTCTTTGAGGTAATGAAAGGATTTGTCACAACAATAAAGATAATAAAACTTGTTCACAATTAAAAAAAGAACTTGCTTGGGCTAGGAGATCCACTTTTGGTAATAAATTAAGGACAATATTATTTTTTTTATAACTCAATTGAAATCCACGCACAACGGAGGTTCCAATCGAAAAATAAAACATTCAAAGTCCATTTAGAATTATATACATAGTTATATTGGTTCCTTTAATTATTTACTAACACCAACACTTGTAAATGAGTTCAAGCATTCATTATGCCAACCACTTGTCTATAATGAATCAAGAACTCCACTTTACAAGGAGGGTTTCTAAATTGATTGGAAACAAAATACAACACATATAATGACCACTTGATAATATATCATTTAAGCATAAGAAAAAAAAATAACCTAACCTTATTTTATTACCAAAAGCTTCATGCTTTCACCCAAGCAAAATGAAGATTAGTTATGTAATTGACTAGCTATCATGGATAATTGTTTTGATGATAACAAACATGAAGATGATGAGAAGACAAAGTCCAAGATCTTCAAAGTATAGTTTAGGACTTAGGATCTTTGTAAGGAGCCTTTTGGATATCTCATTATTTTTGGTTGCAAAGAAATGTTTTCAAAATTAATATTCCAAATCCAAAGAATCATTTTCTGGATATTTAAAAGTATTTAAAACTGTTTTTCATTTAAGGGTATTTGAATACCCCATAAGGTATTCGAATAGAATGGTTTTCAAGTTCATATGTTTTTTGTTTTTCAAAGTGGTATTTGAATAACTATGCATGGCATTTGAATACAGAGCTTATCAAAATCTGTTTTAAAATGTAAGGTATTCGAATAACCCATGTGGTATTCGAATATACCTGATTACAGAAAAATGCTTTTAAACAGAAGTATTCGAATAGATTAAGAAGTATTCGAATAAACCTCTTTCGAACTGTTTTCTTCAAGTATTTTGAAACTGAGTTATTCGAATACTCTTCAGGGTATTCGAATAACGTATCCCAGAAATGGTTTTATGAAGCGTTCGAAAATGGAAAGAAACGACCATATTTGACTTTAATGGTGTTTTAATTGTACCCAACGACTATTTTCTTTCAATGCTCTATAAATAGAGACCTTGGGTCTCTTCTAAATGTTGCCCAATGATCTGAACCATTATTTGCTTGTGCCAAAATGTGTTTTTCTTTTTTTTTCATATTTTTTGTGCTCTTTTCGCTAAAACCTTGAGATATCCTAAGAGAGCTTCCTAGTACTTCAAATTGTAACATTTGCTCTAAGTGAGAGTTTCTCTTCATCTATTTTCTGCTTCTGCAAAAAAGGTGAGGTATCCCTTAGTGAATTTATGAGGGTAAGGTATCCCTTAGTAAAAGGGTGAGGTATCCCTTTTTACAAAGAAGGTGAGGTATCCTTCAAAGGGGGTGAGGTATCCCTCTAGTAAATAGGGTGAGGTATCCCTGTTGTGTAAAAGTTGCAAGCACCTGTTTTAAGCTTGTTTTGAATAGTGAAAAATCTCGAACTGTGTTTCGGGGACTGGACGTAGGCCACAAGTGGTTGGTGGTCGAACTAGGATAAATATCGTGCTTGCTCTTCTCTCCTTTATCTCTTTATTTTCAGCAATTTATTTATTATTACTTAATTATTTATTTACTGTTCTTAAGGCATTTTATCATCTTTATATATATTCATTATATTACTTCAAGATATTTGTATTAAAAAGAGTTTGCGAAAAAGTTTTTAATTACTCAATTCACCCCCTTCTTGAGTACTGAAGCTACTTGGGTAACAAGTGGTATCAGAGCTAGACTCTTGTATAAAGAGCTTAGCCGCTTCAAGAGTATATGGCTTCATCAATTGGTTTTTCAGAAGCAACTTCCATAAATCAACCACCCTTTTTTAATGGGGATGGTTATGCATATTGGATGGAAAGAATGAAAATTTTTATCGAGGCTATTGATCTAAATGAGTGGGATGCTGTCGAAAATGGCGCATTTATACCTACACGAGTTGTTGATGGTGTAAAAACCGAGACACCTAGAAATGATTGGTCTAAAGATGATAAAAGAAAAGTTCAAAATAACTTGGTAGCCAAAAACATCATTACCACAGCTTTGGGGCATGATGAATTTTTTAGAATTTCAAATTGTAAAATTGCTAAAGAAATATGGGACACTTTACAAGTTACCCATGAGGGTACTAGTGAAGTTAAGAGGTCGAGAATCAATTCTCTAACTCGAGAGTATGAATTATTTAGAATGAACCAAGGACAAAGCATTCAAGAAATGCAAAAGAGGTTCACCTACATCATTAATCATCTTGCATCATTAGGAAAGAGTTCTACTAACGAAGATTTAATTAACAAAGTGTTGAGATGTTTGAGCAGGATTTGGCAGCCTAAGGTGACAGCTATATCAGAATCAAGAGACTTATCAACAATGACGTTAGCTACCTTATTTGGCAAACTTCAAGAGCATGAATTAGAACTCAACAGACTTAACCAAAGTGAAGAACACGATAAGAAAGAGAAAGGGATCGCACTTAAAGCCACCACCTCCGCTATCAATAATGAAGATGAAGATGATGGAGATGACATGGACAATGTTGAGCTAAATGAACAAAATCTCAATCTTCTGGTAAGAAAATTTGGTAAATTTCTCAGGAAAAAGGGAACTCAAAGAAGACCGTCTTTTCCCTAAAAGAAATTTGAAAAGAAACCCTCCAAAGAACGAAGAGCATACATAGCATGGATGACAATGATATGGACTCCACTGATAGCTCAGATATCAAAGAAGTTTATCTATATTTTATGGCCAAAGGAGAAGAAGAACAAGAAAGCGACATTGAGGTAATTTTTAATTATGAATTATCTCATTGTTATGATGAATTATAAGATACCTTTGAAGAATTGCATGACGAATCAATAAGGCTCACAAAATTAATTTCCTCATCTAAGAAAACAATCTCTTCTTTAGAAAAACCAAATTCTAATTTTGAATAAAGAAATTGAAGAATTAAAAATTGAAAATGAGACATTAGGATTAATTGATGCATGCTCAACCTGCACTTCTCATGCTTCTACTTCTTCATCTTGTTCTTCATGTCATATACTCGAAAAAAAAAATTGAAGATTTAAATAACACTCTTGCTAAATTCACTCTCGGAAGAGATAATTTAAATATTATATTAGGAAAACAAAGGGTTGTTTTTGAAAAAGCCGGGATAGGATATAACCCAAAAAATCAACAAAAAATTTATAAAAATTTCTTTGTTAATTCTAGCATTTCATGTAGTCATTTTATTAAATGTTTCTATTGTGGGAAAAAGGGTCATAGTGCATCAACATGCAATGCAAAGAAAAACATTAATACAAAATTGGAACTAAAATGGTATGGGTTCCCAAGGGTACTATACCCAAAACTGACATTCAAGGACCCAAGAAAATTTGGGTACCAAAAGTCAAAAATTGAAATGTGTTGTAGGTGTGCTTGAAGGCCAAGAGCTGACTTTGGTATTTTGAAAGTGGCTACTGCAAGTACAAAACCAAAAATAATTCCAAGCTCTCGTCCTTGTCTCTATCAAGCTTGGACTTGCATTTTTTTAAGTGTTTCCATCATCAGGTAAGTTTTTCGTCTCTCAAATATATATTTTTGGACATAATATACATGCTTTCCTGTTTAAGTTATTCGAATAACTCTCTTTGGTATTCGAATACCTTTGCCCTGTACGTGTAAAATGTGTTCTTTTCTGATAGGTCCATTCAAATACCTTCCTATGGTATTCGAATACCATACATCAGTACAGCGTTCTTATGGTTTTATAAGTTGGTGTATTCGAATAACTAAACATATATTCGAATAACTTGAGACATCTTTATCAGTGTTTGTCACATGCTCTCTGGAGTATTCGAATAGATTCTAAGGTATTCGAATACTTGTTCTTGCTTTGTTCATAATTTTGATGTGGGCATTCGAATACAGTAAGAGGTATTCGAATAACCTATGGCTGAAAACCATATTTACGTCTTGTTCTCTGTTCCGTTTCTGTCTTTTATGATGCATATGCAATGTAAATATATTTTGACTATGAATAACATGCTTTAGATAAAACACATCTTAGTTTTTGAGCCTATGTTTTATACCTTAAATAAAAATCACATGATGTTCTTAAATGCATATTTCTTAGCTTTGCCCCTTCTTTTTCTCAAGAATATGTTACATATGTTAAATTCCTTGTAATGCAAATGCTTAATGTAATTGGCTACTATTTTGATAAATATATGAATGTGATAACAAGTGCAACAAGTGGTATCAAACAAGTGGTTACTTGGCCAAATTAATCAATAAAATATCTTTTGCCTTTGTGAACTCATTTGCTATTTTTGCCTTATTATTTTGAATGCTTACTTGCTTATGAGTTTGACTAACCTCTATGGATCCAAAAATTAATGGATACCAACAAAAATACTTTGAATTGTTTTGTAGGGTTATAACTTCCTCAAGCAAACTCTTAAATGAAAAAGATTATTCAATTTGAGGGAAATGAATGAAGACGACATGAGGAGACTTTCTTCAAGCACATTGAAATGAAATACTCAATGGAAGAAAGCTCAAGACTATCTTAAATGATTAAATATTTTTTTTCATGATTAGTATGCTTAGCTTTGACAAAGTACCAAATTGGATATTATTTTTTGTCATTGCATATAGGGTAAATAATGCTAGTTCTATACAATGCTCTGATCCCTATAGCATATTTTATCAAGATAAAATGTTTAATATCTATGTTTCTCTTGATATATGGCAGTATTATAAGAAATTGACAACAAGTGATAAATGTTTTATATTTGATAACAAGTAGTAAATGTCATGACTCTTTTGGTAAACGTAAATCACAGTTTTGATGACTATACAATGCAATGGGTTGATCTATGAATGAATATATCTTTGCGCATGTGCTGAATATTGTGCTTATATTGCTAAATTTATAAAATTATACTCTGTTGCTATTCTTATACGCTATGCATGAATATTTCTTGTTGGAATGGCATTTACTCTGTTTAGCTTTATGCTTTATCTTGCCCCATCTTTTTTATCATGACAAAAGGGGGAGAAAAAGCTTGAATTCTTTGTTTGAGAAAAGTCAGGGGGAGCAAAAGTAAAAGTTCGGTAAGACAAAAATAGAAATTGGATTCCAAAAGTAAGGGGGAGCTGCTGTACACATCTCTGATATAAATCACCTCTTATGAAAAAGACGGGGAGTAAGTATCTCTAAACAACTTTGTGAATTCCAATTTATATGAACTAATTCTTTTGTCAAATGTTAGTTTGTCATCATCAAAAAGGGGGAGAATGTAACTGGCTAGCTATCATGGATAATTATTTTGATGATAACAAACATGAAGATGATGAGAAGACCAAGTCCAAGATCTTCAAAGAATAGTTTAGGACTTAGGATCTTTGTAAGGAGCCTTTTGGATATCTCATTGTTTTTGGTTGTAAAGAAATGTTTTCAAAATTAATATTCCAAATCCAAAAAATCATTTTCTGAATATTTTAAAGTATTTAAAACTGTTTTTCATTTAAGGGTATTCGAATACCCCATAAGGTATTCAAATAGAATGGTTTTCAAGTTCATACGTTTTCAATTTTTCAAAGTGGTATTCGAATAACTATGCATGGCATTCGAATATAGAGCTTATCAAAATCTGTTTTAAAATGTGAGGTATTCAAATAACCCATGTGGTATTCGAATACACCTGATTATAGAAAAATGCTTTTAAACAAAAGTATTCGAATAGATTAAGAAGTATTTGAATAAACCTCTTTCGAACTGTTTTCTTCAAGTATTTTGAAACTGAGGTATTCGAATAACGTATCCCAGAAATGGTTTTATGAAGCTTTCGAAAATGGAAAGAAACGGCCATATTTGACTTTAATGGTGTTTTAATTGTACCCAACGGCTATTTTCTTTCAATGCTCTATAAATAGAGACCTTGGGTCTCTTCTAAATGTTGCCCAATGATCTGAACTATCATTTGCTTGTGCCAAAACGTGTTTTTCTTTTTTCTCATATTTTCTATGCTCTTTTCGCCAAAACTTTGAGATATCCTAAGAGAGCTTCCTAGTACTTCAAATTGTAATATTTGTTCTAAGTGAGAGTTTCTCTTCATCTATTTTCTGCTTCTGTAAAAAAGGTGAGGTATCCCTTAGTGAATTTATGAGGGTGAGGTATCCCCCAGTAAAAGGGTGAGGTATCCCTTGTTGTAAAGAAGGTGAGGTATCCTTCAAAGGGTGTGAGGTATCCCTCTAGTAAATAGGGTGAGGTATCCCTATTGTGTAAAGGTTGCAAGCACCTGTTTTAAGCTTGTTTTGAATAGTAAAAAATCTCGAACTGTGTTTCAGGGACTGGACGTAGGCCACAAGTGGTTGGTGGTCGAACCAGGATAAATATCGTGTCTGCTCTTCTCTCCTTTATCTCTTTATTTTCAGCAATTTATTTATTATTACTTAATTATTTATTTATTGTTCTTAAGGCATTTTATCATCTTTATATATATTCATTATATTGCTTCAAGATATTTGTATTAAAAAGAGTTTGCAAAAAAGTTTTTAAATACTCAATTCACCTCCCTCTTGAGTACTGAAACCACTTGGGTAACAAGTTACTCATGAACAAAAAGAATGAAAGAGAGAAGAAGAAAAAAATGAACATAACTTCAATTAAGAACAAAAGAAAACTACAACAAGAGAAACAAATAACACAATAACATGATCTTGATCTCTAAGCTAAGATGCCCAAGATGATCAGCCAATGCTCCTTTTTATAGAGCTTGAGGAGTAGAAAATGACAATGAAGTTATTTAATAAGTGGGTAGATGATGGATGGACGAGTGAAAAATGACAATGGAGTTGTTTAATGAGTGGGTAGATTGTAACGCCCCTTTTTCTTAATACCACAAAGAAGGAACGCCACACCATAATATAAAAGAAACGAAATAAATTGTGGAAAATAATAGTTACAGTGATTAATTAAGATCCGGTTCATTATTAATATAAGATTAAATAGTTTGTATTCTTGATAGTGAAATAATTGAACATTGAAATACGTGCTACATTTTTTTTGTAATAAAAAAAATAAGAATAACTACAGATACAATAAAATCAACATAAACTAAAAATCATACATTCACAATATATATATATATATATATATATATATATATATATATATTATATGCATCGGCTTTGTTTAGTTACATCACAAAATATACAAAAAGTAAAGGCTTTTTACCCACCTAAGATAGTTATAAATTTATACCTATAAACTAGCAAAACATTAGGCTTCCCCAAAAAGATAAACGGTTAGCCATCAAAAGTCACCGACAGTATGAGCCCCTAAGACTGACGAGAAGGGACCGTAGCCGGGTCCTCCTCAAGGTCCTCTTCATCCGATGAAATCACCATCGGAGCAACCGAATTTTGGGTAGAAGCCCGAGTAGTGGAGAGGAAAGAGTCTTTTTGTGGAGTGTAGAGCATATCAGTCCACATATCCCTCACGGGTAGGTAAAATTCTAAAATAACAAAAGCAGAAAAATAAAAAACAGGAGGGTCATAGCGACTCCAAGCTAAAGGCACCGTCAGCTCCCCGCGGTAGATGCATCAATTCGTCTGCATATGTAAGTGCCAGCAATCGGGTCCTCTATGAAAGGTCAACTTCACGTACCCCAAAAAGTGGTGTGGGCGTGACGACATCCTCAGCAGCTCTAGTCGTAATGTGGCCAGAAACCTAGAAACTCAGTTGTTTCCTTCTCTTCCTCACGAGCGTCTTCTCAGAAACACAGTAACACAAAATACAGAAAATACAAAAAATATAAAAAGAGGTGAGACACTCAGCTTTCAATACCAAAATGGCAGCAAGAAAACGAAACAGTGCTGGACACCCACATATAACACAGTTCATACATCCAATTACAATAATAATTAAAATTAACAGTAAGAGCATAACAACAATAAATAACAGTAAGCATCATCAATAACAGGCAGATAGCATCAACATTTCCAACATTCAATAGTCCAAGCAATCAAATATTTATTGCAGTAATAATAACAGATACTTTCTATAATTATAGATGCTCATGCTCAATGAATTATGAGATTGACAGTTCACAATGCAAATGGTACCAAAATTCCTACTCCATGGAGCTAGACATAAACATTTTCGGAGTGAATGATCAAGGAGTAATGCCAGTATCTCATTAGCCTTTAAAAATAGTGTGCTCATCTCATAAAAATAGTTGCGCAATACGACTTATACATGGCATCTTAATAGTTGATCGCGATATAGGATAACGTCTCAGTCCGGATCGCCGGTTTGCTTGCATCAGTCTATCCCACGGCCCCAGTGGAGCTACCACTATCACACCCACACCCCAATGCCCCCAGGGCCAACCACTATGACCCTACGCTTAGTCTACTCGCACCCGCACATAGGTGTTATTCAAACTCCTAGGCATACACTGCCTTTTCAACAATGTCCAACGGACAACATATATACATGACGGCATAATGTACACCATACATGTTTATCAATGATGCATTCATCATAAGCATATCACAATGGCATATAAATTTATCTTTCAACATCAATATGTCATAATTCCCTCAAGTACACGAGATTTCACAATAACATAGAACCAATCCTCAACATCAATATGTATTTATGGTTCATCAATTATCACAAGTCCACATTATGGATTCTCATTTTCAAAGTCTTAGGCTATGGTCAATTATGAAAATTTTAAGTTAAATAACCTTTCAAAATTGTGGTCCTCTTAAATGTTATTATTCAATTTAGTTCTTCCACTTGATTATGGATTATGCATATCTCTAAATTCTCAATCTCGAAAGATTCATCAAGGTATCATTTAACCCCTAATTTATTTTCTAAAAACCGTGACCTCACTAGGTCATCAAGGTTCTAATTTCTTTCCATTTTATGCATTTGTCACTTGATACCTAATTACTTAGATTTTATTTCACACCAAATCAATCCATTCCCGTAGGATCCAAAGCCAAAACCGTGGCCTCACTTTGGGGTATTAAACCCTTAAAATTTTCCATTCATTAATTTTTGATATTATCATTCAACACTTAATCACATAGGCTTCATTTCATTGTATACAATAACCAATTTATATCCCTAAATTATAGTCAAAACCGTGGCCTCACATTAGGGTAGAAAACTCCAAATTTTTCATTTAACAACCCTAACATAATCAAGCATTTTCAACACATCCAACACATTTAAGATCATCATTTAAGCATCAATCCAATTTCAAGAATACATAAACATACAAAATCACCAAACAAATAAGCATACAAAGGTTCCTTCACCACCAATAATGGTTGAAGTGAGTAATCTCCCTCTTACCTAAAGGAAGAACACAAAAATGATCTCCTATTGCTTCTTGATGGTTTCGGTTTTGAACTTCCAAAACCCTAGGATTTTTAAGACAAGGAATCAACATCAATGGTTGAAAAAGAAGAGATCTATGGTCATCAAAGAGACCATGGAACACGAAAATGAAGAGAAGGAAAAAGAAAAATGAAAACTTTACCTTAAAGCTTGAAGTTTTGCCTTGGAAGACAATGGAGGTAGAGATAGATTTTGAAGAAAAACTCTAAATAGAAAGTGTGCAGGAGGTTGAGGTGAGTATGGAAATGGTCTTGGTGAAGAGAAAAATCAAAGAAAATGGTCTCTAATGGGGCTGCAATTTTCGTAAGGAAGAAGGAGAAGAAGAGAGAAGGTGGAGAGAAAATGAAGAAGTAAGAGAGAGAAAGTGTTATGGTAAAATGAGGTAATTTGAGTGTTACGCATTAAGTAAGGAGCCAAAATTTTGCCTCCTTTGGGCAAGGTAGCGGCAACAATGGAGAGAGAGAAGGGGGAGATTTTTGGCTGGCTTCCCCAACAAGCCAAGGGCATTCTTGTCCTTTGGTGGTCAAAGCTTCTCAAAGAAGCTTTGATTAAAATACAATAAAGTTGAATTTGAATTAAAATGAGTTTGATTAGACATAAAGTAGATTGCATTAGGATAATATGATAGGATTTTTAATACATGTTATTATCCAATGGACAATTATTACAGTTGACAGAAGTCAGTATTAATTGTCCGATGGATAAAATTTTACATAGCGATTTATTATTTTATTTGTTAAAATTTCTCAAAAAACGTAAAACATCATAAATCATGTCTGGCCTCGGGTTTAGTAAGATCCCCTGTCGACGTTTCCACAGATCAAGGTTCTCGAAAAAATATCTCATTTTTCTGGGCTTGCTCAGTTTGTACGCAAAACGAGGAATAATATTAAAATATTTCGCATTCTCAAAAAAATCCAAATTTTTTTTCAAAAATCTCAAATATTAGAAAATGAATATTTATCATAAAATAAATGAAATTTGGGGTATTACATAGATGATGGGTAGATGAGTGAAAAATGGCAATGTAGTTATTTAATAAGTGAATGGATGATTAATGAGCGGGTGAATGATTATCATGCTTGTCTTTCCACTTGTACCAACTAATTGATCTATCTTCACATGATTATAACTTTATTAAAATATCATTTTCTGGAAAAGTGGTCTTCATGAGAGTTGAAGGGTTTTGTCTTAGTTTTCCAATTACACCGGTTTCAACTCAATGTAACTCCTATAGCCCAAGTTATGCCCTGATTAGTGCACATTACTTGGGTTCTAGTGACAAAACCTATTTTCTGATTTCCAAGCCCAATTACCTCCACTAGATGTCTAATTGAGACTTCGAGCTCTCATCAAAGTTATAGAGCTTTCTCTCAGCTTTCCTACAAGGTAAAATTCATAATTTATAGATATCTAAAACTCAAGATATGGTCGAAATACAAAAAATATTGTAAAATCTCAATAGTGCTGGAAAAGATCAATTAAGCTTAATTTGAACTCAAACTTACAAAACATGATCGAGCTCAATCACTTAAGTACATAAAGAGTGTAAATTATTAAAAATAAGGGTTTATTAATGTATAAAATATATAATTATCAAATTTCTCCACACTTAGATTTTTACCCTCCTGGGCAAAACACATAAGACCAAAACTAGGAAATAAAGAAAAACGACATAGACTCAAAAGCTAAAAACACTAAAAGACTCAATTTTCAATGATATTTAAGAATGCAAAAGTTTATAAACAAGAAGTGCAACAAAAAATTCAAGGGATCAAAACATTTACGAGGAAACATTTCTTCGCACATCAAATCAACAAGTAAGGAAACTTCAGTTGAAAAACATGAATCAAGAATGATAGATCCTCACAGAATTCACTCTCAATCCCTCAAGTGTTTAAAAGGTAAGTATTTCACTCTATTCAACCCATGAACAATTGCACTACCATAAGCTTGCTTATCTTCTACTTCTCTGCTACTCAAAAAAACATGCACACAAAAATCAAGAGGACTTTATTCAAGGTTGTAATGGGGTCATGCTAAAGGAGAGGGGGTAATATAGATATGATAAGTTAAAATACCAAAAAGAATAGAAGAGCATTAGGGTACAGTTAGAATGGAGAAGATGTTTAAGAACATTCAGTTTAAATCTCATAAAGAAAAATGACCAATATTTGACTAATGTTTGTTGAAGATAAATCCCAAATTGGTGGGTTGAATTCATTATTAGGCATGAACCTTCTCCTTCTCTTCTTGTTGTTTCTAAGCATCCACCCTCATTCTAGATATGGATATGTCACATGGTGTATCAGGAGATTCTAATAATCCTTTGATTACAGCGGTAGTCAGCTCTCTTTTTTTTCAACATTTTGCACACACACCCCCATACTTGTTCAAGAACTCATCCAATAACAAAGTCAATGCTCTCTTATTCCCTAAGGTTTGGTAAAAATATGTTTTTTTTTTTTTTTAAGGCACGTAATGAGCTAAAAAAAAGGAATTGTCAAATAAGCTCAAAGGGGTTACACAAGGAAAAATATGCAAAGTTGGCTATTTAGTCAAAGTAGCTATTTCAAAATGCCTCAATCATGTTTATGTATGCATGTGAAAATGTAGCCTAAAAAAGAATCAAAACAAGTTCTAGAGTAACAATTCCATGAGTGAAAAATCACATAAGAAAGAAAAGAATGATATAGATATTCAATCCATTCATCAATAAGCTCAAAATCTCACTAGGCATATATCTATCATTTTCAATCTATCAATTCAACATTCATAACTAAGCATATAAAATTTAAGAAAGAAGATAATTTATTCAACCATACTATAATCCATGAATTTCAATTGCTTTAAAGGATGTGAGAATTCATTCACTTGAATAATTCAAAGGAAATCAAGTGATAAAACTTTGTTACTTCCACAAATTAACACATAATAGTTACTTCCCCAATCTAGATGTGTCTCAGGAGTAATTTACTTCAAAAGTAAAATTTTTCCTTACTCTACCATTCCTAATTGGTTTTGTTGTAAGTTTTTGACAATCATATCAATAAACATACTTTCCCAATTTAGATGCGTTTCAAAAGTAAAATTTACTCCTTACTCTGCCATCCTTAATTGGTTTAGTAAGTTGCTGACAATCATATTATACTTCCCAATTTTTTTATGTCAATTATCCTTCCCCCCCAATTAGATCACAACATTGTCCGTAATGTTAAAATATAGATGAGTAAAGGAAAGAAGATATTACCCGTTGCGGCAATTACTGAAAAGAGAAATATGACACAAAATTTAAACAAAAACAAAGTACGATAAATAAAATCAAAGGTAAAGGGAAGTTATGGATGAAGTGTCAGATCTAGCTTGTGTTTCATGCTGCTTCGCTTACTGGTTCCTTTTGACTAATATATCTGAGCTACTGTTGGATCATGTTTATAAACAAAAACTTCTAATTTATCAATAAACTCATCAACAGTGGAAACAGAGATAAGAAGTAGTCTTGCCAAAGGTGTGATAAATTTCTGTTCCACGTCAAGAAAAGATAACAAACTAGAAAAAATATTAACATTCAACAAACTTATGGGTTTATAGTGGATGTTCAGTTGGGCCTAAGAGACAATTTGAAAAACTTATTCCAAAGTACCAAAACCACCTGGTAAGGCAATGAATGCATCAGAGTTTTCAAGCATTGTCTTCATTCGTTCATGCATAGATGATACTTGAAGTTCCTTTCCAATTGTCTTTCTAGTAATGTTCTTTTGAGTCAAAACTCTAGGAATGATACCTAAAACTTGACTGCCTCCTAGAATTGCAGAGAGTGATACAGCCCTTATTAACCCACAACAACCTCCCCCATATATAACATGAATATTCTTCACAACAAATGTTCGACCAAGAGTACTTGCTGTATTTACAAACTCTAAACTCTTCCCATACTTAGACCTACAAAATACACAAATATTTTTAAGTCGACAAACAGAAACTCCTTCCATTTCTATACTCACCTTTCCTTTGAATGATTATGAGTTGAAGGAAAATGGAGAAAATGGAGTGTTTAAACAGGGAAAAGAATAGAAAAGGTAATGATAGTACCTATAAGGGTAGGTTGACTATTGTTAGAAAAGTTTGAAATTAAGAAACACACACACACACACACACACACATATATATAGACTTCAAGAAAACCATCAGGGTAAAGAAGAAGAAATATAATAACAAATAATGACATACCTTTATGTATAATTTTCATGGCGTATCTTTATATTGCGCGTCATGAGTGCAGTAGTGACATATCTTTGAGTTGCATGTCACTAGTGCAACATAAGAACTCTACAAGGATTGCCGAAATTGGCCACAAAAACCTTTGAGCCTTTTTCGTCCCGCTTACGGAATAACAACCCTCTATCTTCCTACAAACCTAATTAAAGGCCTGTATTCTAAGAAGATGGTACCTGATTGCTGCCAGTCAGAACTCGCCATAGTGGCTGACTAATTAAAGTAAGTATATGGCTTAGTCACAGTTTCACGTGCACTACAAAAAACGGGACTCTTCTATCTGTCCATCAGTGCTGCAGAGCCTTGGTTCCAAGAATTGGGAATGTAGCATGTGGCTCTCTACAGAGCATGACACATAAACCTTATTTACAGAACAACGTGCGAAGGTCCACCCGAGTCAATGATGGGTTTGCCATTGGCAGGGGCTCTACACCCAATTAAGAGCATGGTACTCTTTCGATCACCCTTTTTTTTGTCTTTTTTTTTTAAGAACAAGATAATATATATATGTTGTGATTGTAGCTTATATCTTCCTCTAGTTTTACATCTAGTAATGGCTTAAATGCCTTCTATGAGTCGATGATAAGTTTCCCATCCAATTTTCTTATAAATTGACAAATAAGATCTTTTTGAGTCAGATTCCCAAGACTATAACGCTTTTGTTCATCTTTGAAGAGATTTCACAAATTTAGAAGTTCACGATGTACAATTCTACAAGAATGCATTTCAAGAGTCAGTAAGATATTATCTAATGACTCCTTACTCAGTCCATTCTTAGTAAAGTAAATTTTATCTTCTCTGTTTACGAAAATCATTCCCAAAGAACGACATCGTTTGTTACAATTCCATCTTGCATATTTGTGACATACTTACATTCTTTTCGCTCTTCTCCTTTTTGAATATAAACTTCTACCAAGACCTGGCATGTATGAGTCAAATAAAATTGAAGACTCACTAACTAGACGGACCTTTGCTTCGATTATCCAACGTACATCTTCTAGCATATCCTTGTGCATTAACAGTCTCAATATTTCATATCTAGCTTTGTAGATTTTTGTTACAGCATTTTGAGGAAGAGAAAGAAAATGCTTTCTTAAATTTGAGAGAATGATATCCATTTTAAAGGAGAATGATTCAATTTTTATGGGAAACTAAAAAACAAACTGCCTCAAGAGCCATGGGGTACCGTTATCTGCCACTTAACCAGGAACACAAAGAACTGCAAAAAAGAAGGCAATAAAATTAGAATAA
Source organism: Ormosia emarginata (assembly GCA_029884605.1). Classification (NCBI taxonomy): domain Eukaryota; kingdom Viridiplantae; phylum Streptophyta; class Magnoliopsida; order Fabales; family Fabaceae; genus Ormosia; species Ormosia emarginata. Next base: position 37,542,119 of record JAQQTP010000074.1, on the reverse strand, counting down.
ATTCTATTCATAATAAGGATTAGAAAGAGAGATGAATTCTACCTCATCAACTTAGTTTTCCAAAAATAGTTTGAGTCTTTGTCCATTAACTTTAAACACATTACCATTCTTAGGATTCTCAATGTCTATGGCCCCATGAGGATACATATGTTTGACAACAAAAGGACCACTCTACCTAGATCTCAATTTGTCAGGGAATATGTGCAGACAAGAATTATAAAGTAAAACTTTTTGACCAATTTCAAAAGATTTTCTCAAAATTGGCTTATCATGAAAAGCTTTTGTTCTAGCTTTATAAATTTTTAAGTTTTTGATATGCATCATTTCTCAATTCCCCAAGTTCATTTAATTGCAATTTGTGTATCTTGCAAGCATCATCAAGGTTTAGGTTGAAAGCTTTAATGGCCCAAAACACTTTATGTTCCAATTCTATAGGCAAGGTACAAGGATTTTCATAGACTAACTGAAAGGGTGACATGCCCAAAGAAGTTTTGAAAGTAGTACGGTAAGCGCAAAGTGCATCGTTTAGTCTTAAAGACCAATATTTATGATTTGGGTTAACCATTTTTTACAAAATTTGTTTAATCTCCCTATTTGTCAATTCAACTTGTACACTTGTCTGAGGGTGATAGAGGGTGATAGAGGGTGACAATTTTGTGTGTAATGCCATATTTCTTCATTAAAGATTCAAATGATTTATTGCAAAAATGTGTTCCCCCATCACTAATGATAGCTCAAGGGATTCCAAATCGACAAGACATTTTCTTTTAAAAATTTGAGAACAATTTTATGATCATCGTGTCAGCATGGAATTGCCACAATCCATTTTGAGACATAATCAATTGTAACCAAAATATACACAAATCCAAATGAGGATGGAAGTGGACCTATGAAATCAAATCCCCAACAATCAAAAATTTCAATGGCAAGGATAAGGTTCAGAGGCATCATGTTTTTTTTAGAAATGGAACCCAATAGTTTTCACAACTTTTGCAAAAGGTATAATAGTCTTTAAATAGAATGGGCCAATAAAATCCACACTGCAAGATTTTCATAACTATTTTTTTGAAGAAAAGTGACCTCCACATGCTTCTGAGTGACAAAATTTAATGACACTACCTACCTTACTATCGGGCACACATCTACGAAAAATTTGATCTGGATAATATTTGAATAAATATGGGTCATCCCAATAAAAAAATTTCACCTCTGTCAAAAATTTCATTCTGTCTTGGTATGTCCATTGATACGGCATCTTTCTTGTTACAAGAAAATTGACTATGTTAGCAAACCAAGGCATGGAATTGACAAAAAATAAAAATTCATCGGGAAAAGAATCATTGATAGGTGTGTTATTAAAAGATCAGCCTGTTGTAAATCTGGACAAATGATCTACGACAACATTTTTGGCTCCTTTCTTATCTTTTTATTGTGATGTTGAATTCTTGAAGCAACAAGATCCACCGTATCAATCTTGGTTTGGCATCTTGCTTAGACATCAAACATCTAACAACAACATGATCGGTGAAAACCACAATAGAAGAACTAATTAAATAAGATCAAAATTTGTCCAATGCAAATATTATAGCAAATAGTTCTTTTTCAGTAGATGTATAATTCATTTGTGCATTATTTAAAGTTCTACTTGCGTAATAAATCACATGACGCTTACCTTCCTTTCTTTGGCCTAAAACAACGGTAACAGCAAAATCACTGGCATCTGACATTAACTCAAAAGGCAAAGACTAGTTAGGAGATAGCATGATAGGAGTAGATGTCAGAAGATCGATTAATTTTTCAAAAGATTTTTGACATTCTTGAGTCCAATCAAATGATGTATCTTTCAACAAAAGATTACATAATGGTCTAGATATGACACTAAAGTCCTTAATGAATCTTTTGTAGAATCTTACATGTCCTAAAAAAGAACAAACTTCTTTGACTATTTTTGGGGAAGGCAAATGAGCAATTAATTCAACTTTGGCCTTATCAACTTCAATTCTTTTAGAAGATATCATATAACCTAACACAATTCCTGAGGTAACCATGTAATGACATTTTTTCCAATTTAACACAAATCATTTTTCTTCGCATCTTTCAAGAACTTTTTCCAAATTATTAAGACAATTTTCAAAAGAATTTCTAAAAACTGTCAGGTCATCCATGAAAACCTCTAAATAATGCTCAATCATGTCACTAAAAATATTTAGCATGCATCTTTGGAATGTTTGTTAGAGTATTACAAAGGTCAAAAGGCATTCTTCTATATGCAAAAGTACCAAAGGGGCGTGTAAAAGTGATATTTTCTTGATCTTCTAATGCAATTGGTATTTGATTATACTGTGAATAACCATCAATAAAATAGTAGTAGGGATGTCCTACTACTCCTTGCAGAATTTGATCAAGAAATGGCAAGGGAAAATGATCTTTCCTAGTGGCTGCATTTAATTTTCTAAAATCAATACACATACGTCAGCTGGATGAGACTTGCGTAGGTATTAATTCACCTTTTTCATTTTCAACCATTTTTATTCCAGATTTCTTAAGCACACCTTGTGTAGGGCTTACCCATTGGCTATCAGAGATAGGATAGATAATTCCAACATTAAGTAATTTAAGAACTTTAGCTCTAACTACTTCTTTCATGTGTGGATTTAATCTTCTTTGAGGTTGTTGAGATGATTTAACATTATCCTCTAAATGTATTCTAAGTGTACAAATTAATGGATTAATACTTTTTATGTTTTTTAATGTCCATCCAATTGCACTTTTATGCCTTTTAAGTACTTTTGTTAACATATCTTCTTGTTCTCCAGTAAGGGAAAAAGAAATTACCACTGAAAGGCTTTGTTCTTCTCCCAAAAATGTGTACTTCAAACCAGCAAGTAATGACTTTAGTTCCAGTGTGGGTACTTCTTCATGGGTATTATCATTCATGGGTTTTAGTTCTTCAAATCTTAGCTTCCATCCATTGTACTCCATTTCCTGTGTACAATCAAGCAAAGAACATATTTCATAATTATCATCATCTAATTGCATGCCTGAATCAAATGAATTGATTAAACAAATTTCTAATGAGTCAAAAGAACTCCTTATTTGAAAATGATCATCTATAATGGCCCAATCCCTTCAACTTCCTCATTTTCATCAAGGACTTCCTGTGGTTGCTTGCACATGTTAAAAACATTGAGCTCCAGTGTCATATTTCCAAATGTTAGCTTCACTACTCCATTTTTGTAATTTATCAAAGTATTAGATGTTGCTAAAAAATGGACGACCTAAAATAACAAGAATTGACTTGCAACTATCAACCATAGGATCAGTATCCAAGACAATAAAATCTATAGGATATATGAATTTATCAACTTGCACCAACACATCTTCCACTATTCCTCTTAGAATTTTAATTGATCTATCGGCAAGTAGAAGAGTTACAAAAGTTAGTTTTAACTCACCCAAGTTGAGTTGTTGATAAACTCAATATGGAAACAAATTAACACTAGCACCAAGGTCAAGTAAAGCTTTTTCAATTTTATGTTCTCCAATAATGCATGAAACTATAGAACAACCAGGGATTTTATATTCCAAAGCATTATTATTCTGAAGAATGGAGCTTACATGTTCAACAAAAAAGGCTTTCTTTTTCACATTTAGTTTCCTTTTAACATTGCACAAGTCATTCAAATATTTGGCATAAGAAGAGATTTGTTTGATAGCATCTAACAGAGGAATATTGACCTTCACTTGTTTCAAAATTTCAAAAATTTCAGTGTTATGGTTTAATTTCCTTGAATTGTTTAATGCTTGAGGAAATGAGGGTGCAAGCAAGAGTTTGGTTTCCTTTTGGTCAACCTCTTCAATTTCTTGTGGAATTGTTTCATCATCTCTCTCACAAGGTTTGAGAATTTTTTTTTTCAACAATTTTTTTACTCCTAAGAGTTATCATTGACTTACTTGATCTATTTGTTGGTTTTATGAACTACCATCATTTAGACTATACTGACCCTTGGGATTTGGTTGAGGTTGAGAAGGAAATTTTCCTTTCTCGTGAATGGTGAGTACAGAAGAAAGTTTAGCAAGAGTGTCTTTTATGTCAATTATGGCTTGGGTGTTTTGGTTGTTAATGATCTCTTGCTTTTCCATGAATGCATGCAATGTTTCTTCAAGGTTTTTCCTATATGGTGGGAAACAAGGTACATATCCTTGAGAATTTTGAGAGCCTTATTGTGCCTAAGGAGGTAGTGGTTGCACAAACTGTGCTTGATTATTATTCCTCTAACTTAAGTTCGGGTGATTTCTCTATCCCGAATTGTATAAATCTGAAAAAGAAGAAGTAAATGACTTTTTAAAATTATTCATTACCTTTATTTGCTCATGTATAACTTCTTTAAAAATAGGAATCTTAGAACATTCATATGTTAAGTGTCCTAATTCATCACAAATGCCACAAATTTCTTCATTTTGCACATATTTGATTCCTTTCACTTTTCCTAATTCTATGGCTTCAATCTTTCTAGCCAAACTGGAAAACCTTGCATTTAGATCTTCTTCTTGACTAAAGTGATATTTTTCTTTAGTAGCACTTACAAGGTTAGATCTATTTGAATTTTCAAAAGGATTAGTACTATGTCAAGATTGAGAATTTTTAGCCAACTGGTTTAAATAGTTTAAAGCCTCTTCAGGTTCTTTATCAAGAAACTCGTCATTGCACATTGTTTAAACAAATTATTTAGTTTCAGGTGTTAAACTTTCATAAAAGAAGCTTATAGTGCGCCATTTTTCAAAACCATGATGTGGGTAAGAATTTAACAAATCTTTAAAATGTTTCCAACATTGAAAATATGTTTCATTTGAATTTTGGAAAAAAAATTGGATTTGTCTTTTCAAAGCATTGGTTTTATGTGTTGAAAAAAATTTCTGTAATAACTCACCTTACATTTCTTGCCATGTGCCAATTGATCTTGGTTTCAAAGCGTTAAGCCAAGTTTTTGCTTTATCTTTTAAAGAAAAAGGAAACAATTTAAGCTTAACAATCTCTTCAGTGCAACTTTGATCATTGAAAGCGATACATACTTCCTTAAATTCTTTTAGATATAAACATGGGCTTTTAGATTCTAAACCATGGAAATTAAGAAGTAATGAAATCATACTTGGCTTAAATCTAAAATTGTTAGCATTGAATGAAAAGATAAAACATAATGGACTAGAATTTTGAGGTGGTTGCAAATATTCGCGCATGGTTCGCAATAGTTAATTTTCATGTTCATCATGTATACTTTCATTTTCAGTCATTGTGTCAATTGTGTGTGAATGTGATTCAAACAAATCATTATATAAAGTATCAGGATTAATTTTAACCAAACGACTATAATTTGAATCACGATACCAATTAAGCATAAATAAATGACTTAAAGTAAAAAAAATGTACAAGTCGGTAGTATAAACTAGCCATTAAAAATTAAGTATAAATAAATGACATAAATAAATAAATTAGTAAGTCAGTAAGTTTGAAAGCATAAATAAATGACAAGAATAAGTTTGTAAGTTAGAAAGCATAAATAAATGACATAAATAAGTTAGTAAGTTAGAAAATTAAAAGAGTAGAGAAAGATTATTCCAGATAGTAAAGTTTACTTAAAAAACGAGAATCTCAATAAATTAAAACTTCAAATCAAGTCCCCGACAATGGCGGCAAAAACTTGATGTGAATTATAAGTTGCAAATCCAAGTGTTGGTTATCTCAAGTAATAAACTTCTCGGGAGTCCGAAGTCAATCCATGTGGAATTGATGAAGAAAAATTCTTTGAGGTAAGGAAAGGATTTGTCACAGTAATAAATATAATAAAACTTGTTCACGATTAAAAAAAGAACTTGCTTGGGCTAGGAGATCTACTTTTGGTAATAAATTAAGGACAAGATTATTTTTTTTATAACTCAATTGAAATCCACGTACAACAGAGGTTTTAATCGGAAAATAAAACATTCAAAGTCCATTTAGAATGATATACGTAGTTATATTATCGATTATTTAATTATTTACTAACACCAATACTTGTAAATGAACTCAAGCATTCATTGTGCCAACCACTTGTCTACAATGAGTCAAGAACTCCACTTTACAAGGAGGGTTTTTAAATTAATTGGAAACAAAATACAACACATATAATGACCACTTGATAATATATCATTTAAGCATAAAAAAAAATCTAACCTTATTTTATTACCAAAAGCTTCACTCTTTCACCCAAGAAAAATGAAGATTAGTTACTCATAAGCAAGAAGAATGAAAGAGGGAAGAAGAAAAAGATGAACATAACTTCAATTAAGAATAAAAAAAACTATAACAAGAAAAACAAATAACACAATAGCATGATCTTGATCCCTAAGTCAAGATGCCCAAGATGATCAGCCAATGCTCCTTTTTATAGAGCTTGAGGAGTAGAAAATGGCAATGAAGTTATTTAATGAGTGGGTAGATGATGGGTGGATGAGTAGAAAATGACAATGGAGTTATTTAATGAGTGGGTGGATAATTAATGAGTGTGTGGATGATTAATAAGTTAGTGGATAATTATTTAGTGGGTAGGTGATTAATGAGTGGGTGGATGATTATTTAGTGGGTAGATGATTAATGAGTGGGTGGATGATTATCGTGCTTGTCTCTCCACTTGTACCAACTAATTCAACTATCTTTACACGATTATAACTCTATTAAAATGTCATTTTTTTTTGAAAAGTGGTCTTCATGATGTTGAAGGGTTTTGTCTTAGCTTTTCAATACCACTAGTGTCAACTCAATGCAACTCTTACAACCCAAGTTATACCATGATTAGTGCGCTCTGCTTGGGTTCTAGTGATAGAACTCGTTTTCTGACTTCTAAGCCAAATTAGCTCCACTAGATGTCTGATTGAGACTTCGAGCTCTTCAGAGCTTTCTCTTAGCTTTCCTACAAGGTAAAATTCATAATTTCAAGATATCTAGAACTCAAGATATGACTGAAATATATAAATAGTGTAAAATCTCAATAATGCTGGAAAAGATCAATTAAGCCTAATTTGAACCCAAACTTACAAAGCATGACCAAGCTCAATCAATTAAGAACATGGAGAGTGCAAATGATAAAAAATGAGGGTTTATTAATGTATAAAATATATGATTATCACACATCTTTGGGTCATCTTTTAATAACACCCAACAACTTGAAACATATTTCAGTTGCTCTAATTCGTGAATCAATCTTTCAATCCTTTTGTGCTCTGTTTTGCAAATATTTGAGATATTTTTGAAGAGTTTCATAGGGCTTCCAGTTGTATTACATACTCTTGAAAGAGTTTCATCTTTTATACACTTTGATTCTTTGTAACGAGGGTGAGGTATCCCTGAAAGTTGAGGCTCAAGCACGAGGGTGAGGTATATCAAGGTGTGAAAAGTGCTCTAGCCTGTAACGGTAGCAAGCATTTGTTTAAGCTTACATTGATAGTGGAAAAATCTTGGGTGGTTACACGAGAACCAGACATAGGTCATTAGTGGTTGGTGTTCAAACTAGGATAAACATTGTGTTTGCTTCTCTAAACTCAAACTCTTTTTTATTTATGTTTTAATTTCATATATTTGCTCGAATACTTTTTGTTTGGTTTGTTCATTTATGAGTGCATCTTTCTATCTTCTCTATTCAGTTACTTCAATTGATAAATAACTTCAAAGAAATTGATTTTGAAGTGTTTAATAAAGTTTTCAAAGAGTTTTTATTCACTCAATTCACCCTCCTCTTGAGTGTTGAAGCCACTTGGTAATAGTTGGGGGTGAATGTGACATTGAATATTGTTTTGCTTTTTCATTGTGGACCACCAGGTGTGTCTTTTATGGTCTTGTCATTGAATATGGGCCTGTGTTTTGGGTGTGTTTTTTTTTTGTAGTGTGCTCTTGCTTTTGCAGTGTGACATTCTGTAGAATAATATAGATGAGACATTCAACACATTTATCCTAGAGGCCAGAGATAAACCAATCCTTACTATATGTGAGATCATAAAGAGGTTGTTGATGAAGAGATATGTTGTAAAGAGAGAATGAACGACCAAGTATAATGGACCAATATGTCCAAGGATCCAAATTAAGCTTAAGAAATCTAAATAACAATGTATAGGCCTAATTTATTATGTGGCAGGAGATGGGAGGTTCGAGGTTGAAGGTACACATGACTGATAACTCCACATTGTGTAATTATTTGTGCCCCATATTTGTATTTCTTTTATTGCTAAAGTCCTTATATTTATGTATATTTGGAAGGTTTTATGATTCTATTTATTATATCCAATTCTGATACCTTCCCTATATGATATTAAACAAACTGTGCATATTTGATATGTGATTAAGTGAATTTGCAACTCTTACTGATTTGGTGTTTTCTCTATCATAGGATGGGCTCCAAACAAGATGATATATGGAGCAATTGAGCTAGAATGGGAAGACGAAGCCAAATCTGCATCTCAGACCTCAGCACCGTGGCGTGGCATGTGAATGCCGCAGCGTGTGCCTCCCCTGCATAAAAAGTCAAAGAGCTTCGCAAATTGAACGCGGCGGCATGTCATGTGAATGTCGCGGCGTCCCTAACCTAATTTGACACGCGCCGCGGTGTAGGCATGTTAATGCCGCGGCGTGCCTCTATTTTTCTGAGTCTATAAATAGATTTTTAACAGATTTTAAGAGAGAGCTCCGAGGGTGCCTTGCAGAGTTTAGAGAAGCTATGCTAGGGACTTCATTTCTGGGCAGATTATAGGCCTAAGGAGGCTAGGTTGGATGCCATCTTCCTCATGGAAGGAGATTAAAGCTTCAAGGATGATATCTATAGATTCCTTCCTCTTCTCCCTTTATTTCTCTTCTCTTCCTTATCTTTTGAGCATGTATTTTTGTTGTAAATTCATGTTCAATGGATTGGCAGCTGTATTTAAAAAATACTTTGCATCTTTATATGAATATTGATGTTTATGTCTTACTTTGAGTTTCTATTGATGTTTGGTTTTGTTCTTCCATGTCTATGCTTAATGCTTGCTCTTGTTTGGCCAATAATTGCATGATCTTGGTTGATGCAAATGAACTAAACATAGGGATTTGTGGATATAGATATGGTATGGTTGATGCATGTTCGATGAGTTCAATTAGCTTGGATGAGTTGATTCGCTAACTGGATAGAAATATACCTTTTAGCTATGTATTAGCATGTGTTTGAGAATAGATCGTTCATTAGTGGAGTTTATACTAATCCTCATGAAAACATAAGAAACATAGTGGATTAGGTAAATGACACCAGGGTTGATTGACCTAGACATAGACTTTTGACTAAATCAGATTCTCAAGCTAACTTAATAACTCATTGATGTTGCTTATAAGGACTGCATATCATTAGTATAAAATAAGAGATGAAGAAAGATTTCTTAGATCTCTAAACCATTATCTTTATTGCTTTTGTAGTTTAGATTTAGTTTATTTATGCTTTCGCTATTTTATATGTTCTTGAATAGAATGTAACTAAGCTATTGGTTGTTACTTAGTAATGGAAGCCATATATCCTCGTGGGAATGAACTTTTACTCTGTATCTGTATTACTTGAACAACCTGTGCACTTGCGGTACACAAATGGTCTAACAATGGCCTACAAGGGTGGTCAATTTAAATAATTAAACATGTGGGTGTAGGAAGTAGGAGTTGACTGGGATACCTTGTAAGCATGCAGTGGCCTACATATATAAGGTGAGAGAGGTTCCTAAAAGCTATGTGAGCAACTATTACTGGAAGACCACTTTTATGGAGGCCTATGATCCAATAATTGCCCCAGTACTAGGAGAAGAGGATTGACCATAAACAGAACATGATCCCATTAATCCTCCCATCTACAAAATTGCACTAGGGAGACCAAAAAAGGCTAGAAAAAGAGTTACATATGAGCCATTAAATCCGTACAAGATTAGTAGGAAAGGGCAAACAATGAGGTGTGGTTATTGTGGTAGTACTGGCTATAATTCCAGGAGATGTAGAGGTGCATCTACTCAGCAAAAGAAAAAGAAAAGAAAGGTCTACAAGCATCTGCACGAGAATAGACAAGCACCACTACACCTGAGACTACTACACCATATTTGGATTAGACATAATATTTGGTTGTCGATTAATTTGGATTTTTTGGGATATATAAACACTATTTTGTTGGATGTATTATATGACTTGGTTGGGATTATGTTAATAGAGCACATTTTGGGTTTATGACTATGTTGGATTGTAATGAAATGCAATGAAATGACTATATGTTTGACTATCATCTTACATTATTCTTTATAGAGCAAGCAAGTATTTAATTTAATCACATACCCCTCTTTTGTTCAACAAGTGCATTCTTACTATCCATCTCTTGTTTGAGAAAATTGTTGAGGCAAAAGTTGTGTCATGAGATAGAGTTCAGTGAGATTATGTATGGGTCTAAGGCTATGGCCTTGATGTGTTGCAAGTTTCTTGAGCTTGGTTTGTCATTTGATTCAAAACAAGGATTGCCCTCAATGAAGCAGTCTTAGCCTATGAGTTCTTCATGGTTGAGATTGTTGTAGGAGTTGGAAAAGCAAGCATAAGGAAGTGTTGAGAAGAAGGTGCAGAAAAGGAGATGTGGGTTGCCTTTGTTGATGACTAAGTTGCAATAGACAATGAATGCAGTAAGGGAATTGAAGGAGAAGATGAAGGCTAAAAGGGAAAAGGAGATGAAATTTGTTGTTCAAAGACTAAAAAGAAATTATAGGGAATTAGAGGATGGGCTAGAGATTATTAAGGAAAGAGTAAAAGATTTTTATAAAAGTTTGATTGATATTAGGATAGCTTTGTTGAGAATTCTATCCCAGGCCTTCAATTTTTAGATTAGATCATTAGAATAGCTTGGAAGCTTGGTTAGGAAACTCACTACATAACTTATTGTTATTAGTTTCTACTTATCTCTAGTTTTTTAACTTATAAGATAATCTCCTTCATGTTTAGTTACTTATTATTTGTATTAGCTGGTGATGTTGTTGGCCAATGCTATATGCCTATATTTTTCCAAATTAATATAGTTGTTGAAGAGTGGAGCATCAATTGTGATTGTGACCATACTCCAGTGAGAGGGGAAAAATGAACTTTAAGCATATGTTGCAATCTAGTTCATAGATTGCTAAGCACTAAGTGCATTGAAAGACACTTGTGCAAGGAGAATTAAAGATTGAATTCTTGTACACTTCCAGACATGCTAACTATTTTCTGCTTACTTTTCTTGTCAATCTCATCCTTAGCATGTTTATAGGATCTTAGTTAAAGGTGGGAAAAAAATAAAAAAAAATAGTGTCAGTACAGGATCTTAGTTAAAGGTGATATATTTGTTCTTGGGTTGGAGGAGAGGGGTAAACTATGTATAGATATTTAATCTACTCTGCAGTAAGATATGGTCTGACTTCTTAGCATACCGTATGGCATATGGTGTATTTATATGTGTGTGTAAGATAGTGCTTTGATACTATTCTTGACTGAATGAGGTGGGCCTCCTAAGCAGCAACCAATAACTAGATTAGGCAATATTTGCATAAAAGAACTAATCATGTTTTGAACTTTTAGCTGCCAAACGAAAGTTAAGTTATAAATTGAGAATACAAGAAAAAGCTATTAATGCAAGTTCTGTTGGACACATGGCATGAAAATTGTTATAGGCATTGCATGTAGACTCAAGTATTTGCACACAAAAATTGAGTCTCCATTCACTATCTCATAGTTGAATTCTAATGTGGTATACCTTACAGAAGAATTTACCCCTAAGGTGTGCACTCTACCTAGTTCAAATCTTATAACTTAGCAATTATGATTGTGCTTAATATCTTACAGCAGCATTCAATAATGAGCAAAAATAGTATAGGCTATATGATCTATTAAAAACCCAAAAGCTTGATTAACATTCTCATTGTCATGAACCTCCACTAGTGGGCAGAAAAAGATTTTCACCTGCTGAGAAGAGAATCAATAATCTTGTGTATTTTGTATAGAGAAGTATTAGCATAAAATGGAATCTAACATCAAACTGAAAAGTAAAACAAATGGGATCCAACATTATACTTTCATTCATTTATTAACCATGAAAGTTACATAGTTTCATTAACCTAAAAATATTAGCAACAACATGCATAATATTTTGCACAACCCTATCCCTATCAGTGCATTAGTTTTGCATAGCACTCTGCCCACTATATTTTGCATAACACTTCCTACTATATTTTGCACAACATTTTGCTTACCAGTGCCTAGGTTTTGCAGCAACTAAACATAACCATCACATAAACCACCCAACTTAGTAGCAGCCACCCCACAAGTATTTTCTTTCTTCTTCTTAGATTCTTTAGTTCTTTTGCCATGCTTTGCTTGTTCCTCAATAACCCATTGACGACTACATTTTAGTAACTGTTCACAGGTGGGTCAAGCCAATGAAAGAATCTATATGCACCAGTATCCCCATAGTTTGGACAACCAAAAAACCTCCTTCCTAGGTTGTTCACAGTGCACGAAGTTGTCATTTTTGCCATCTCGCCACAGTAGCAAAAAATGAACAACCTCGCCACCAATTATGCGCTCCGTGTTTAATCCATGATATCGTATAGAAGAAGATGAATATGAGGAAGCCATGGATTTGGGATATGGTAAGGAGATCGAAGCCTCCACTGTTTGGACTTAACAGTGGGATGAAAGGGGGATGAAAGGGGGGAAGGGGATGGAGCCTCCACTATTCGGACTGAAGAACACGATCTGAAATGTGTAGTGAGGGAATTTGGTTGAGGAGTTCCACTGTTTAGGCTTAAAATCTGTCAGATTTGGATGGAAAAGATAACAGAGGGGTTCTTTTACATACATCTAAAAATTTGGGTAGTCGGGTTGAGAAATTTTATAGTATAGGAGGGTTTTTTAAAATGCACCTAAAGTTGGAGGGGGTAATCTGCATTTTGGCCTTAAAATTGCAAGCTAGTCTTCTTTTTAATAAAGTGATTCTGACCTGCCTCCATCAAATCCTCTGTGGTTACATTCCCTAAGTCCATCTGCGTTGATTCTCTCTCTCTGTCTCTCTCTTTCTATTGTGTGCAAACTAAAGTAAAGAAAGACAGGTGAGGAATGAAGTTAAATTAAAAATAAAAATGTAAAAAAACTAAACGAAATAGATCTAAATGGGAGTGAGCTGAGGCAATTATATTGAGAGAGAAGCAAAGCAGTGAATGTGATTATGGTGTTATCGGAATAGGAATAGGATAGGATAGTGCTCTTGTTCTTCCTCTTCGCATTAATCCCTAGAATTAGAAAATTCATTTCAAATCTCTGAAGCTTTTTAAAATATATCATTCAATGCAATGGTGGTCTGCAAATGTCACAAGGTTTCCCTCAATTTCTTACTTTCAATATATTTCACTTTTCTCATTGTATCATCATAGTTCACTAAAATTTAAGATGAACTCTTAGCTTTTTGTTTCAGAATCAGAAAAAACAAAACGAGAGAAAGAAAATTGACAATGAATTTTGACATGATACCTGTGTTTATTCATTATTATTTTTGTTGTTTGTCATCAACTATTGAAAATGGAAGTAAGGAATGAATGGAAGTGTATGTTGCATTAAGAAGGAACGAGGTAATGAATCAACTAGGTGCATGTTTGGGATAGTTGTAAAAACTTAATTATTTCAATAATCGATTATGATATAAAAGTTTTTTGTCATAATCAATTATAATAGAATCAATTTTATGTTTGAATATGTTTGCTGAAAAACTATTTTAAACTAATTTATTTTGTTTGGATGGTATAAAAAAGAGTCATTTTTATGCATTAAATTACTAAAATATGTATACAATGATTAAACAAATTATTTGATTGAGGACAAAATAGTATTTACATCTCAAAGTATAGGGAATAATCTAGAATCTAGAATCATAAGTTAAATTTTTTTCATTATGAAAAAAAAACTTTTATAATGCACTGAATTTCATGTAAAAACTAAAGGTAATTTTGTCAAACATATAAAAAAAAATGTTGGAAACAAATTTAATTGTTCCCAAACATTCTGTAGAATAAAGAAAGGAAAAACACTAGAAAGTGAAGAAAGGAAAAGCTTGCATTTTATTTTGTGACTTGACTTCATTCATTTTTTGTCAGAAATAAAACAATGAAATCTTCACCACTTTAACTAGGGACAAGCAGTCAATCTCAGCCTCTAAATTTTAAACTATTAAATCAACGAATTGAGTTAACTTTAAGTGAGCATTAAAGAAAAAGCCATGTTCCAAAGAAAATAATGAAATTCAAATTCGGTAAAAAAATTATCACAAACATTTATCATTTTATCATTAAAAAAATGTTAATAATACTCGCACACTTTATACACTTTGTAATTAGTGACTAATGTAATATCCCTTCTAAATTAAATTTTTATATATGACAATATTTAATTTTTAATTATGTATTTGTAGGACATATGTGTAATTTATTAAATTATTATTAAGGATGTACGTGAAATTAAAATTTTTTGCATACAAGGGACGTATGTGGAATAAAAAAATTTTGCATACAAATTGAATTATTTATTTATAGTGAATTTGAAAGACTGACAAAAGATTTTCTAGAACGCTAGAATTTCTCAAAAACATTTATAAGATATATCAAGTGGAAATTTAGGAAATTTTTTTGAGAAAGAAACAAAATTCTAAAACCCTAAGTAACTATGCTAACTAAATTGGTTAATAGTTTAGTTAGTTTATGAAACTAGATTAGTAACTTAGTTAGGTTAGTTTAGTTAAAGTAACTAAGTCATCATAACTTAACTAAGAACTAATGAAAACCTAGTCATTTGGTAGGTTTCTAATTGGTTAGAAGCTTGGAGAAAGGCCACTTGGTTCAATTTCTATTAGATGGTTAGAAACTATAAAAGGAAAAGAATTAAAGAGAAAAAGAAAAAGATGAACACTCCATGAAGGCCCAGAGGTTTCAGCCAAGCTAGGAACAAGGAGGAAGAAGAAGAGAAAAAATAAGAGAAAATTGGAAGCAAATAGAAATCTTCAAGCTAGTAAAGGAACAAGAAGTTTTCAAGGAGTTCAAGCTAGAATCAAGCTTTAACTTCTTCTTTGTTCAAGTTTCTTTCAAGAACAAGAGGTAAGGAATCATACCTTTTTCTCCAAATTTTCTTGAGTTGTACTTATTTTAGAAATGTTCTAATATGCTTCTTCAATATGTTTTTGAATCAAAGAAGCCTTGATTATGTTTGTTTTGTTGGGTTGAAACCCTAGGTTAGTAAGACTTATGTTGAGCTCTTGAGATTTTAATTGAGTTTTAATGGAAGATTGATGAAGTATAAGGTTGTTAACAAATGAAGTGTTAGGAAAAACTGACATGCCCTAGAATCAATCTATTGTATAATTTTTGGAACACATTGTAATCATTTTATTTTTTGATAAATAACATGGCATTCAGTTTATTTTGTCATATTTATTATTTAATTGTTTAATTAATATAACAAGGTCCTTGATTAAATTTAGATATTTGTCATCATGATAGAGATCATGATAATGAGAGGCAAGTTTTTATTTATAATTTAATCTAAAGTGTTCTTGATCATATGATTATTCAGAATAAGACATTAGTAATCCAGATAGATCAATATATGTGTGATTGTCTCTATTGGATAGAGATTGATAGATCTTATTTATTAATTCACATATATAGATGATGCATATGGAGATATGATCATTAAACTGACTCAACTAAGAATTCCTAATGATTTATATTACCGTTAAACTGTCAATAGGATACTCTCATGAAAAACATGATGTAAACTTTTCCTTTGACCTGAGATTATCATAGTAATTAACAAGTTCTTTCTTATACTTTGATTCTGAACACTTAATGCCCTAGGGAGCTAGTTGAATGTATATTGGGTATGATTAAATACTTGTAGGATTAATGATATATCAAGAAGGAATCCATCAACTCTTGGTAATGAGTTTGAGTTCTATGATTATAACAATAAAATTAAGACCTTGGCCAGGAAAATTGAATGAATGAAGAAATAAGTTTTTTAAGTCATTCACTAGTTAGTTAAAAAACATAAAGGTTTACCTATTAGAGTTTGATAGTGATACCATACTCTAAGGTTAACTCAGAGTTGGAACGATGAAAGAAAATATTGCATTATTCTTCTAAAGGTTCTTGAAAAGAAAAAGATGTTACTCAATGTTATCTGGTCATTAAAGAGTGTTGCTAGACACCAACCTTGATTAGTAATTTGGTTCAACTAATTTACTACTGGCTTAGAATTGAATCTATAGAGTCACAATAACGAGTGTTCTAATCTTTGTTAAAAGATTATTTAATTTATTATTTGATAATTAAATTAGAGAATTTAATTTAATCAAATAAATAAATTTTTGATCCAAATGGAATGTTATTATATACTTTGCTAGCACTTAGAATACAATTAATATATGATACAATTATCTGAAGAAATTCTATTTGGAATAGAAAAATCAAAAGTTTCCAAACATTGTAGCCATTAATGTTTTAAATCCTATTGGATAAGATTTATTGTTGCATATTATCTTGATAGATAAGATTTATTGTTGTACATTATCTTAATAGATAAGATTTATTACTGCATGTTATCTTGATAGATAATATTTATTGTTGCACATTTTCTTGATAGATAAGATTTATTGCTGCACGTTATTGTGAAATCCTATTAGATATGCACCAAAAGTCAAGAATGTGGTACAAGCAGGAACCAATGGTTGGTTAAATCCTATTAGATACGAATCTAATATGCTGCACGTTGGACTTGATATGCTGCATGTTAGAAAGGATATGTTGCACGTTAAGTAAGATTTGACAAGTTATGTAACACCCTAATAGAAATATCTCAATATATTCATCATATATTAAGATATAAATAGTAATAGTTATGCTACTACTAACTTAACTTAGATTCTATCCTATAATATTTAAACAAATAATTATGGAGAGCTACGATAATAGAAATTCATACATATTTACATCAAAATCCTCAGGGGCAAAGTGAAATATATACAATAGAACTCAACTTAATGCAACAAATTTTATAAGAGTTATCATCAAAAACCTAAACTAAAACTATCTAATCTTGTGTCTTTTTCTTTTTTTTCTTTTTCCTTTCCTTTGTTCCCTCGAAATGGTCTTGTCCTGCTTAACCATGAAACACAAACAGGGTGAGAACATAAAAATTCTCAATAATGAAACATATATCTGATGGCACTATTATAAAAATACACATAGGTAAATTTATAACTATAAACTTATTAACTTGCTATCAGTATCAAACAACTGCCTATACAATAGTAGAATATCAAACTTACTTGGCAAAGTGCTTATCTCACTCCTTTGCCTAGCATAAGACTTAACTCATCATATTGCTCTGGGTAATAAGTTTTTCTCACTTTACTATCCTGGGTAAAGAGCTTGGCTCACTCTTACTACCATTTACATGAATGTTTTTCTCACTCCTCATGTTGTCTGACAAAGAGCTTAACTAACTACTTTATCCTAGGTGGAGTGCTTGTCTCACTCCTCTACCTTACTAGGTAAAGTGTTTTTCTCACTTCTTTACTGTGACAAGGGGCTTTTCTCACTCCCTTGTCTCATAACTCCATCCTTAGCAAAGTGTTTTTCTCACTCATTTGCAAGGTCG
This sequence comes from Ormosia emarginata, assembly GCA_029884605.1. Taxonomy (NCBI): domain Eukaryota; kingdom Viridiplantae; phylum Streptophyta; class Magnoliopsida; order Fabales; family Fabaceae; genus Ormosia; species Ormosia emarginata. The sequence goes on along the minus strand of JAQQTP010000074.1, from coordinate 37,524,376 downwards.
AGGAGCTTGTCTTGCTCCCTTAGTTAGGATTGTTATGTACTATAGTTTAACTTTAATAAATAAAAGAACTAACTCTTGCTAAATACTCCATTTGTACCCAACTTAATGGATTAACAAAGCACTTCTCTAAAACTAGCATATACTTATTATGTTGACTCAAACTAATTAAAGCAAATGAGTAACTCTCTATGTACATGCTTGTTTTCACCCATAAAAGGTGTAACTAGAGCTTCTAGAGCTTATATTATACTCAACTTAGCTTGATTGGTACACTAAACACCAATACATAGTTGTACTAGGGTTGCTCTTAACCCTAAGAGTGTAAAACTCTACTCTTACTAGGCCTATAACCGGTTATGCTATTTGGATAATCAGTTAAAGCCTTTTAAACTCTGTTTTGGGCAAGCTCCTAACCAGTTATTGTCTTCACATAATTGGTTAGGATTGCTCATAATCTAATTTGAGACACCAAATAATTGGTTAGCTCCTTTTGGCTAGCCAATTATTGAGTTCTGTAACTTGTTGACTTAGGCAAATAACCGGTTAGTCAACATAGGGTAACTGATTATTTTTGTCTAGTGTGATAGCAGCCTCTTTGTCATCACACAATAATAGATTATCCTTAAATGGTAATCGATTATCTAGTGCAAAATTGCACCAAAATTAGGGTCTCCTCACCTTTTTCTTCCATGCTTCCATACTCTTCTATTTTAACACTTTAAAATTCATCATATAGTGTGTTCAAACTAGGATTTAAGTGAAAAAAACAACTAGAATCAATCATAAACAATCAAGTTGAAAATCAACATATGATTCTAGCTTCAAATCAACTCTCTTATACCCATATTTCCAACCTCATATTCAAGGAGTTAAAAGGGTATTTCTCTAGTCAAGAATAACTCTCTTGCATCCTCTAGGTTGAAACTAACTCTTTACAACCGTTAGGAACAAGTACTAATCAAAGAAAACAATTTTTGCTTCTCAAAACCTACTTTCTCTAATCATATAACTAGCTTCATACCAAATGAAACAAGAAAGATAAATTGATTAAGAAACCTTCTACCTCAAGGTATTTGGATGGTGAATCTCAAGTTTTGGCCTTCCCTTTCGTTTTCCTCCTTTTCCCCTCTTCTTCATCTTTCTCTTTCTGTTCGTTTCCTCTGTTTTCTACTATGGAAGTTGTGTGGTTGTGAGAGAAAGTGAGAAAGTTGGTAGAAAGGAGAGAAATAAGACTCAAAAGTCAAAGGAGTTATCTGATACGTCAGTCACTAAATGTGACTCTAAAATTTCACTAGAAACTTTATATCTATTAAGAACACTTAGATTTTGCTAAATTAAGTTTCCTAACTTCCAATAACTTTAGAATAAATCCTAGGATTCATCTAAATTATTGTTTCACCATTTTCTTCAGTTTTCAGATCTGCTGTTAGTCAATTCAGTATTAAAACACTCTCTCTGTGCGCTTAAAAATACCAAATTAACTCAGTTTTCTCTCAAAATCTAATTACTTCCTCTTCCACCTATTTGTGACTTAAAATAAATTTTCTTTATTTATTTCCCTCAACTAGACAATTTATGCCACTTTTTGAATCATTTTAAGCTACTTTTCACATTATGTGTTACAGCAAAGTGCCTAAATTAACTCAATTTGTCCCAAAATTAGGCAAACATGCCTAGTAAGTGTTATGCTACCTTTGTAACCATAAACTAGCTTAACATGCTAAAAAGAAGATGTTATAAGTTGCCTATTATACGTGATTTGGTAATATTGCACTTATTTTTGGAATAAATTATAAAATAGCTTTTATGGCTATTTAAGGTGTGCAGTAAGGAAACTTCAAAATATATACTGATATATCAAAACAGAAAACATTTGTTTTTTCTGCTCTGGTTTTTATTCTCAGATTTTTGTATAAGTTTCATGTTTCAAAGAAGTTGATAACAAGACTTGGTCTCAATGTGGATACACATAAAGTCTTTGTACAATCAAAGATTTTTTTTTTAAAAGTATCAAATACCTTCTACTAGGTATTTCATATTCATCTTCATAATGCTAGAATAAATTTGAACACAAAAATGATTATTTTTTGGATTGCTATTATGTTCTTTCGCTGCGTTTTTTAATCACTATGCAATCCTTCAGTGGTATCGGAGCCCAGGTTCTTTATGTTTAAATTGTATTACTAAAATTATAATTTATGAATTTGTGAAGTAGATGCATGGTTTAAATAATGAATTATTTTTTCCTATGATGCAATTTGTGCATAATTGTTGTGTGCACTACTCACTCGTGTGTTTAAGTATAATTTGAAATTATACACTACTTTCATGAATTTAATTTACAAGTGATATAATGATTTATTCATGGCTAGTTTTACGCATAAGATGACAAATTATATTTATGAGTTTGTACGTTAGTATACTTAAAGTATACTCTGTGCATGAATTGGTTTGTTAATTCCAATAATGAGTTAGTATACTTGTAATATGCTTCTCGGTGACTTTTGGAAATTTTATATGATAAAACATGACATATTTTTTATATATTCCTTATTCACAAGGAGCGGCCTAACAACTAGGAGACTTGTGGTTTAAAGGATAAAATAAAAAAAATTACTTATTGCATGTGATGCATATACATAGAATGAATTAATTTATATAAAACGTCTGGACTACTTGAGGAGTATAAAACTTAATTCATTAATACCAATAGAAATGACCTGACAACCAAGGAATTATATGGTGTGGAATTATTTTTGTATGTGATACAAAATTGTATAAATTTGAATTCATTAATACCAATAGGAATGACCTGACAACCATGGAACTATATGGTGTGGAATTATTTTTTGAAGTTGTATGTGATACAAAATTATCTACTTTAAAATATATATGCATAAGAAACGACTTGACTACCAAGTGGCTCATTCATATATATATATATATATATATATATATATATATATATATATATATATATATATATATATATATATATATATATATAAGGGATTTTTAACTTCACTAAGACAAATAGAGATTTCGACATTACCTTTATAGTAATGTAGTTAGTGAAAATATCATCTAGATAAAAGCTCATATCTTTATGATAAATGAAAATGAGTTCTTATGTTTTCTTTTCTTAGATTTCTCAACATGTCTTCCTTATCATTGCACTGAATTCTTGATACCGGCAAACTGGTTGGAGCCAATTATGATGATTGGTACCGCAATTTAAGAATTGTTCTTATAGATGAAAACTTATCGATGTGATCGATGACCCTGCCAAAATTGCCCCTCTGACAAAGAAGATGTTGAAGTAACCAAGGCTTATGAGAAGTACTTGGAACAATGTCTTAATCCCAAATGCATCATTCTGGCATCAATGAGTTCTGAGCTTCAAAGGCAGCATGATGATATGGACCCATCTGCGATCATTGAACATCTTAATGGACAAAGTAGGACAGCTAGGGATTAGTTGTCCAAAAATTTGTTTAGGTCCACATTGATTGCAGGCTCTCCAGTTGGGCCACTTGTTCTAAAGATGATTGATCTTATTGAACAACTTGAGAAGTTGGGGTGCAAACTTGGAAAAGAGCTTTATCAAGATTTGATCTTGCAATCACTTCCTGAATCATTTTCACAATTCATTGCTAACTTCAACATGAATAAAATGAGTTGTGAACTTCATAAGATGCTCAATTTATTGATTGATTATGAGAATCAAGTTGCATCTGAGAAGAAGAAATGAATTGTCATGTTGATTAGTAAATCCTCTAAAAGGAAGAGTAAGGATAAGTATAAGCCAAAAAGGAAACCCCTTACACCTAAAGGTGGTGTGACCAAACCTAAGGTTAAAGAGGATAAGCCAAACAAGGTTGATGTTGAATGTTTCTTCTGTAAGGAGAAAGGTCATTAGAAGAAAAATTGCAAGAAGTATCTTGCTTCTCTAAAAGAAAAGAAACAAAGGTGAGACTTTAATGAAAAATGTTTTCATGATTTCTTTAACTATTACTGATTCTTCAATGTGAGTATTAGATACTGAAAGTAGTTTTAATATCTGTAATATATTGTAGGGGCTACAGATAAGTAAATGTTGGGAATTTGCGAATCAAAAGTCTCGCAGCGGAATAACAGAATTCCCTCACAGGATCCATGTGAAAAATCCATAATCCGAGTTTTTTAAATTTTTACCTCTTGAAGCGTGATAGACACAAGCGAGGTGAATCACCAACACCGTAATAGCGACGATGTTTCTGCGGTATCCACACGAACAGACTTGCAAAAGGAGTCACGCCTCTGTTTTCGTAGTGCTAGCTGCGAAGAGAGGAGAAGAAGACCTCACTATCTCTCACTCACTTTCTGTAGGTGCGGCTAGGGTTGTGATGTAACCTAGTAGCAGCCCCTTAGCAATATTATTTATAACAAAGGCTGCCTTAAGTGAGTGTGAGCGTAGCAAGGTAAGTGGTGCAACCCTAAACCCATCTGTCATGAGTTAGGCCCACGCTTGAATCCGAGTCCAACTTGGATTCGATTACTCCAATTTAGTCTGTTCTAAGTGTGCGACCTGCAGTTCTCATGACGTTGGTAGTAATATTAAAATCTCATTTTAATATTACAAACAAAGATGAGCGGTATCTAGCAACACATCACTGCTACCCAAGTAATGAGAATGTCGGTGATTTGACATAACCTATCTCAGTGACCAATGTTTCCGTGTAGTTTAGTCCCTTTGTCCAGATATCCAGATTGAACACAAGGCATGGAATGTGTCACCCTTGTTTAGTTCAATCTTCAGTTTCCTGATTCCCGAGTAGACATAATAATAACAAATGAGATCAATATCTCATATTGACTCATTTAAGCATGGCCATGCATTTCGTAGTCTCACTCAATCAGGGGGCCCGAAGATATCACTCCTGTTATGTAGGAGGGACAAATCCCATCTAGGTCACTTACATCCCTCCACATGTATTGCGGCATGTCTAATAACCAACGTTATAATCATCTTATTACAGATGATGTTTGATGGCATTAAAACACACAACTCCTCATGTAGGAATCGTAGTGATTTCAGGTCAAAGGACCACATACACCGTTATCACTATGAGAATCGCTTATGACATTCACGTAACGATCCACGTAGCGTTCTCATGGCGGGTCTATCCAATACATCATTACTCTAATATGTATCCATGTGTAGACTTGATATCTCATATCCATGACCCGTGAGATGTGGTCATCAGTCTACGCACATACTAGCCTCAATGTATTATTGTTGTCCTAATTAATAATAATACTTGACTAGAGACATTTAAGAATAGTGTTTTATCTAATAGGATCTCACGATCAAGTCATCCACTTGATGTCCTATGGTATCAAACTTACTATTCTAAGGACTTTATTATGTCTACCAAAAAGAACATAATAAATGAAATGCCTCATATAAAATAACATAATATAATGTATGTAAATACAAACAAAATGTATTGGCCACTAGGGCATACACCAACAGTAAAAGGTTGAAGAAAAGAGAAATTAGTCTTCAGGTTGCGAATGGTGCAAATGTTGCAGCCCTATCTATAGGATCAATTTCTTTAAAAATGCCTATTGGAAAAACATTAATGCTGGAGAATTGTTATTATGTTCCGAAATTTGTTTCGAATGTTATTTCAATTTTTATGTTAGACAAGCATGGTTTTCATATTGTTTTCAATAATAGCATTTGCTTAATTTATCATAATGATGATTTATATGTGAATGACTATCTCCAACATGGTATTTATGTCTTACCTGATGTGAATGAAAAATCAATTATGCATGTTTTTGGTCTTAAAAAAGAAAGACAATCAAGTAAATCGTTCATACCTTTGGCATTGTAGACTTGGTCATATAGGAGAGAAAAAATTAACAAGTTACACACAGAAGGTTACCTTGACCATTATGATTATGAATCATATACAACTTGTGAATCTTATCTTAAATGAAAAATTATCAAATCTCCGTTTACTGGAAACAGAGAGCAAGCTTCTGAATTATTGGGTCTAATTCATACAAATGTTTGTGGGCCCATAAAAATTCAAGCCGAATGAGGATGTTCTTATTTTATCACCTTCAGTGATGATATGTCTAGATATGATTTTGTGTATCTTATGAAACACAAATCCGAGTCATTTGAAATGTTCAAAAGATTTCGTAGTGAAGTTGAGAAATAGCTTGGTAAGAGTATTAAGATACTCAGATCCGATAGAAGAGGAGAATATCTTAGTGACAATTTTCTTGATTTTCTAAATGAAAATGGAATTCAATCATAGTGGACACCTCCAGGAACACCACAACACAATGGAGTATCCGAAAGAAGGAGTCGAACCTTATTAGATATGGTAAGATCCATGATGAGGTTCACTGATCTTCTAATGAATTTATGGGGATATGCTTTAGAAACAACAACATATTTATTAAATAATGTTCCCACAAAGTCAGTCTCTACAACATCATATGAGATATGGAAAGGTCGTAAGCCAAGTCTCAACCATATTAGAGTTTGGGGATATCTAGCCTATGTCAAGAGATTGTAAACAGATAAACTTGATGCAAGGTCTGATAAATGTAGGTTCATTGGGTATCCCAAAGAAACAATGGGATATTATTTTTATCATCCTTTTGACCACAAGGTGTTTGTGGCAAGAGGAGTAACCTTTTTAGAAAGGGAATTTGTTTCAGAGGGAAGTCATGGTAAAGAAATAGAACTAGATGAAGTTTAAACAAATGAAATAACGCAAGCTCAAGAGCTTGAAATGCAAGTTGAGAAACTTTTGCTTGATGTTCTGAAATTAACACGAAGGTCACCACCTTCGATGGTTGAGGTTCAAGAATAAGTTAATAAACTAATTTTAGAACCAATGCAACAATCACCAAATCCAGTACAAAGTAAATCAGTTGCAAATGAACATCTTAGAAGGTCTAGCCGCACACATCGTGCACCGAGTAGATTAAACTTATTAGTGCAAGATGATGCGTTAAATGAGGTTGATCATAATGATGATGACCCTAGAACCTATGAAGAGGCCATGCAAAGTTCTGACTACAAGAAGTGACAAGAAGCCATGGAATCTGAAATGGAATATATGAAGATCGACAAAGTATGGACTTTAGTTGAAACTTCAAAGGATATAAGCCTATTGGTTGTAAATGAGTTTTCAAGAAAAAAATTGGAGTGGACGGAAAGATGGAGACCTATAAAGCCCATCTTGTTGCCAAGGGGTATCGTAAAAAAGAAGGAATCAATTATGATGAAACCTTCTCTCCCATGGCAATCCTGAAATCAATTCAGATTCTACTTGCTATAATAGCATACTATGATTATAAAATATGGAAAATGGATGTGAAAATTGCTTTCCTAAATGGTGAGCTCAGAAATGAAGTGTATATGACATAACCTGATGGTTTCACATCCTCCTCTGATCATAATAAAGTTTGCAAGTTACAATGATCCATTTATGGATTAAAGCAAGCTTCTAGAAGTTGGAATATCTTCTTCAATAAGACAATCGAAAAGTTTGATTTTATTTTATGTGAAGAGGAGCCTTGTGTCTATAAAAACTTTAGTGGGAGCACAATTATTTTCTTGGTGTTATATGTTAATGACATATTACTCATAGGAAATGATGTACCAGCATTTCAAAGTACAAAATTTGGCTTTTTGAATAGTTCTCCATGAAAGATTTAGGAGAAGCAACCTATAATTTGTTAATAAAAATTTATAGGGATTGATCTAAAAGGTTGTTTGGACTTTCATAGTCTATGTACATTGATACCATCTTAAAGAGGTATAACATGGAAAATTCCAAAAGAGACAATCTACCAAAAGGCACTAGAATTTCTCTCAGTAGGGAGGATAGTCCTAAAACCCTTGAAGAAAGAGAACGTATAAATAGAATAACATATGTAAGTGCAATAGGAGCTATCATGTATACCATGTCTTGTACGTGTCCTAATATTGCTTATGCATTAGGTGTAACAAGCCAATAATAGGCATACCCTAGTGAGGAACATTAGAAAGTGGGTAAAAACATTCTAAAGTACTTGAGAAGAACTAAAGACCAATTCCTTATTTATGGAGATTCAGAACTAAAACTAAAAGGTTATGCAAATGCAAGTTTTGCATCAGATAAGGATGATAGCAAATTCATTTCTAGTTATGTTTTCACTTTAAATGGTAGTGCAATAAGTTGCAAAAGTTCCAAACAAGCTACAGTAGCTGACTCAACAATTGAAGCAGAATATATAGCAGCAAATAAGGCTGCTAAAGAAGTGGTTTGGATGAAGAAGTTCATACATGAACTTGGTGTGGTTCCTTCAATAGAAGAACCAGTTCCATTGATGTGTGACAATAATAGAGTCATTGCTCAAGCAAAAGAACCAAGATTGCATAAAAAATCTAAACATATTTTGCGAAAGTATCACTTAATTAGAGAAATCATTGAATGTGGAGACGTTAAGATTCAAAATGTTGATGGAAAAGAAAATATAACAGACCCATTCACTAAAGCACTTGGTGTAAAGGAGTTTAACAAGCACATATGAGAATTGGGGATGAAATACATGAGAGATTGGCTCTAGAGCAAGTGGGAGATTGTTAGGAAAAATTGATATGCTCTAGAACCAATCTATTGCATAATTTTTGGAACACATTGTAATCATTTTATTTTTTTGATAAATAACATGGCATTCAGTTTATTTTGTCATATTTATTATTTAATTATTTAATTAATATGACAAGGTCCTTGATTAAATTTAGGTACTTGTCATCATGATAGAGATCATGATAATGAGAGGCAAGTTTTTATTTATAATTTAATCTAAAGTGTTATTGGTCGTAGGATTATTGAGAATAGGACATTAGTAATCTATATAGATCAATATATGTGTGATTATCTCTATTGGATAGAGATTGATAAATCTTATTTATTAATTCACATATATAGATGATGCATATGGAGATATGATCATTGAACTGACTTAACTGATAATTCCTAATGGTTTATATTACTGTTAAACTGTCAATAGGATATTCTCATGAAGAACATGGTGTACACTTTTTCTTTGATTCTGAACACCTCATGCCCTATGGCTCCAGTTGAATGGATATTGGTTATGATTAAATACTTGCAGGATTAATGATATATCAAGAAGGAATCCATCAACTCTTAGTAATGAGTTTGAGCTCTATGATTATAACAATAAAATTAAGATTTTGTTTAGGGCAATTGAATGAATGAAGAAATGAGTTTCTTAAGTCATTCACTAGTTGGTTATAAAACAAAAAGGTTTGCCTATTAGAGTTTAACAGTTATACCATACTCTAAGGTTAACTCAGAGCTGGAATGATGGAAGGAAATATTGCATTATTCTTCTAAAGGTTCTTGAAGAGAAAAAGATGTTAAGGAGTGTTGCTGGACACCAACCTTGATTAGTAATTTAGTTCGACTAATTTACTACCAGCTTAGTATTTAACCTATGGGGTCACACACTAACGAGTGTTCCAATCTTTGCCAAAAGATTATTTAATTTATTATTTGATAATTAAATTAGAGAATTTAATTTAATCAAATAAATAATTTTTTGATCCAAATGGAATATTATTATATACTTTGCTAGCACTTAGAATACAATTAATATATGATACAATTATTTGAAGAAATTCTATTTGGAATAAAAAAATCAAAAGTTTCCAAACTTTGTAGCCATTAATGTTTTAAATCCTATTGGATAGGATTTATTGCTGCACGTTATCTTGATAGATAAGATTTATTGTTGCACGTTAATGTGAAATCTTATTAGATATGCACCAAAAGTCAAGAATGTGGTACAAGCATGAACCAATGATTGGTTAAATTCTTTTAGATACGAATCTGACATGCTGCATGTTAGAAAGGATATGTTGCACGTGAAGTAAGATTTGAAAAGTTGCCTATTAGATAGGATTTGGTAATACTGCACATTATGCAATCCTTCAAGAAGAACCATATGAATGATGTTAATTTTGAGAAAATATGGTCAAGAAACCAAGATCTAAGAACTAGGGTTTTATTCAAATTAATTTGGGGATTTTAGTCTAATATTTGATTTAAAGTGAAATTGATGTTAAAATTGGATTCTTGATAAAAGAAATTGTCTAGAAATGATTAGAATGAGAACAAAAACTTCTTAGCCACACATTGATGAATTCGGTCAAGAATGATTAACTAGGATTAATTTGGTTATTGATAAGCCATTAAGCATTTTACTATTTGTAATTATAAAAATAAATGAGATGAATTATGTTGATGTTATAAAAATATGATTAAATGATATGATCTATAACGAAAATGGTATAAATTATGATTAAAAGATATGATCTATGATGGAAATGGTATGCTTTATGATCAAATGATATGATCAAAGATGGAAATGATATAATCAAATGATATGATCAATGATGGAAATGATATGATCAAATGATATGATCTATGATGGAAATGGTTTAAAATACTATGAAGTCTTACATAGGTCACTTATTGTATTCCTTGATTAGAATGAACACTAATTGGGTTTATTGATTAGATTGACCACCATGTTAGGGGATGTCCTAGAAAGTTCGAGATCTCAATTATGTTATGTTATGTTATTAGTCATGTAAGCAAAAGATAAAGAAATGTTGAAGTGTTTCATTAAATGGTATTATTTAGTATGTATTTTATTGATATAAAATAATGTTATGTAATACTCTGTTTGAAATTATTTTCTGCAATGAATGCAGTTGAACATATCATAGTTCAAATAGTAATGATTTTTAAATTGTATGATTGCTTTATTGAGAATTATAAATTCTCACCCCTTATATATTATGTTCAGAGAATCAAGATGATACGCATCACTCTACTGATTGATATTGATGCTCATTTTATATTTCACACTCCTACGGAAGAAATACGTCTTGTGATAGACACCATCCACATTTGTTACTTCATCATGCATGATTCTGACTTACTAAGTATTTTTTATGAGGTTGTATATAGATGTATATAGTTGACTTGGCTACATTGTGGGTGTACACGGTCTACTGATGTACTAACCAGATTTCTCATTCAGACATTTGAGATGTCTTCTTTTTTGTAGTTTTGTACCTTTTTGGGGTTTGTAAATATTTCTAGACAAATGTACTGGCACACCTTATGTAAATATAATATATAATATAAATGCAGCTAGTGTGTTTTCTAAAATTTTCTAATGTGTTATCCTAGAATTATATTCCATTGATACATTTGTCTGACAATAAAAAAATAAAAAAAATAAAAACTATATATGAACTTCAACCTAATTGATTTAAGAATTAAATTAATTCCATTACGTAATAAACTGCTACATGCATTTTTATTAAATAAGAAATAATAAATAAAGTACGTAATATTCTGTTAGTAATATTAAAATATAATAAAATTACTGTTAAGATGTTACATTATGGTATCAGAGCAATAATCTAAAGGTGTGTCTGGGTAGGTAAAATTAGTATGGTCTAGACTTAATTTGAGATATATCTTTTAGGAAATTTTATGGATGGTATGCATAATATTATGTGCATATTGGTCTTAGTGTGATGTGATTTATTCCTAACCGCAAATATAGTATTATTGAGACTGTTCACCTTAATAATTATTTGTTTATGTGTGTAGGGATAGAATGGTACCACCTAGACATAGCAGGAATAGGAATACTTCTACAGAAGAAGTGAACACCCCTAATGTTCCTAATGAAAGGGTGTGGAATACTTTAGAAGAAATGGTAACACTATTCGAGACCAAGCTACAATTTCAAAAATGCTCTACAACACTTGCAAAATAATTTCAATGGAAATAATAATGTTGAGAATAGAAATGAGGAACTAAGGGAGAAAAATAATCATGGCGGAAATCAACAATTTCAAGGTCTTGCTGAATTTCGAAAGAATAAGCCGCCATCTTTTTGGAGGGGTATGATCCAGCTTTAACTGAGGAATAACTTAAGAAATTAGAGAAGATATTTGTGGTAATAGGTTGTACTAATGCTCAGAAGGTTACTTATGCCATCTATATGTTAGAAGAAGAGGTGGAGTATTGGTGGCAAGGAGCTAGAGGATTCTTAGAGGCACAAGGGACACCAATTACTTGGCAGGTATTTCAGAATAGTTTTCTGAATAAATACTTTCTAGTCAATATTAAGAATGTGAAGGAAACTGAGTTAATGAAGTTAGAACAAGGTAGTAAGACTGTGGGTCAATATATTGTGAAATTTGAAGAATTAGCTAAGTTTTCTACTTACTTAAGAAATCTTCAAGATGAAAAGTGGAAGGTAATAAAGTTTGAATCTTGATTGAGACTTGAACTTTAGAGTGTTGTGGCTGCTTTAGAAATTAGAAAATATTATGCATTGGTTAATAAATGCAGAATAGTGGAGCAAACTCAGATGAGGATAAATGAGAAAAAAGGCAAAACAAATGTTTTGAAAAAAAAGGTGGAAAATAAGAGGCAACAAACCTTGTCTGCAGGGAACTGGAAGTTATTACTATTGTGGACAACAAGGTCATTATGTCAAAGATTGCCCTAAGATTAACACTCAGAATTCTATGCTAAGACCTTAAACCAAGGGACGTATTTTTACTATGACTGTAGAAGAAGCAGAACAGCCTCCAAATCTGATACAAGGTAAGTGTCTAATTCAAAATTACCTCTTAACTAAGCTGTTTGATTCAGGAGCTACACATTCATTTGTGTCACTTGATTGTGTGAAAAATTTGAAATTACCTATTTCTCTATTACCATATGATTTACTAGTTTCTACTCCTATGGGAAGAAAAGTGGAAACTTGTCAAGTTTATTTGCAATGTCTTATTTATGTGCAAAATAAATTGTCAATGATAGATCTTATTTGTTTTGCTATGAAAGATATTGATGTTATATTTGGAATGGATTGGATGTCTCAAAATCAAGTTGTTCTCAATTGTTCTGAGAAATCTGTAAATTCTGTTGAAACCTCTATGTCTAAATCTATTGAGAATGAGTCTATTTATTACTTTGTCATTCAAGTTAAGGAATATTTGAAAAAAGGTGCACAAGCATATGTTGTCTTGTTTTCTTTAAATTCAGAGGAACAACAAAACTTAGAAACTATCCCTATAGTAAGAGAATTTCCAAAAGTATTTCCCTCAGAAATAAATGATCTACCTCCAGAAAGAGAAATTTCTTTCTTTATTGATTTGATACCAAGATCAAGCCCTATCTCAATAGAACCCTATAGGATGTCCCTATTGGAGTTAAGTAAATTTAAGAAGCAAATAGACTCCTGGCCACGAAATTTATTTGGCCTAGTGTATCACCCTGGGGAGCCCTGTGCTTTTTGTAAAGAAAAAAAGATAGAAGTTTACGATTGTGTGTAGATTATCGACAATTGAATAAAGTGACAATTAAAAAAATAAATACACACTTCCAAGAAGTGATGATTTGTTGGATCAACATAGGGGAGCCTCAATATTCTATAAGATAGATTCAAGATCAGGATATCATTATATTAGAATTAAGCTAGAAAATATTCCTAAAACTACTTTTAGAACTAGATATGGACCCTATGAATATTTAATTATGCCTTTTGGACTAACCAATGCCCCAGGAGTATTTATAGATTATATGAATTGCATTTTTCAACCTTATTTGGACCAATTTGTGGTTGTTTTCATAAATGATATTCTCATCTATTCGAAGACAATAAAAGAACATGAACAACATCTTAGACATGTCCTTCAAATTCTACAAGAAAAACAATTGTTTGCTAAGTTAGAAAAATGTGAATTATGGCTTCAAGAAGTAAAATTTTTAGGATATGTAATATCACGAGAAAGGGTTTCTATTGATCCTAGTAAGTGGAAGCAGTAATGTAATGGGAGAGACCAATAACTATCACTGAAATCTAGAGTTATCTAGGATTAGCAGGATATTATATGTTACCAAGTGACCTCAATACTCAAGAAGGGGGTGAATTGAGTTTATAAAATATTTTTGCAAATCTCTTGTAAAACACTTGATAACCAATTTTTGTTAAAGCTATTGAATAATAGAGATGAATGGATAGATAATATAAAATGCTTTCACTCACAAATAAGATAGCTAAGCAAGATAGTATTCAAGCAATGCCAATAAAATAGTGCACAATAGTAAAAAGTTGAGTTTAGAGAATCAAACACAAGATTTATCCTAGTTTAGCCACCAATCTACTTGTGGCCTACATCCAATCCGAAAGTATTCACCCGAGATTGTTCATTATATCTTCAAGCTTCAATAGATGTTTGATGACCTTTACAAATTTGAACACTCAACATACCTTGGGATACATCACCATTTGTGCTTGAGCCTCTTCTTTCAAGGGATACCTCACCCTTACAACTTTGAGAGATATGTCACCCTCTCTTTTATAGTTTATACAAAGTATGAATTATAAGAAACTCTCTCAAGAGTGGATAATACAAATTAAAACTCTATGGGTATATTGATTCACTTTTAAAGCTCAAAAACTGAGTATAAGATGAATGGTATGTGAAAGCTCAAATTAATGTCCAACCAAGGTTTTCAGATTGATTCTATAACCTTCATAAATGCCCAATAATTTATATTTATAGCCCATTTAAGTTTAGAGTCATTGGGGTGGTTGGTGGAGCATTAATGGTTGAAAACTAGTCGTTATTCCCACTTCTGGTATCAGCTCTTATTCGAATAACAACTTTATTATTCGAATAACGCTTCAAATAGCACGAAGACAATTTTGCCTTTGGATCTTGTTATTCGAATAATATATATGTTATTCGAATAACCCCTTTAAAATCTATTTTCTGGAAAACTTGCTATTCAAATAACAGGCTTATTATTCAAATAAGCCATTTAAGAATAGGTTTCTAGAAAACGTGTTATTCGAATAACACATTAGCTATTCGAATTACCATTTCGCACTAACTTGGATGTAAAGCTTTTATTTGAATAAAGAAGGGCTTTATTCGAATTATCAAGATGGAAGATTTGACATCTTTGACTTTGGTTATTCGAATAAGGAAACCCTTATTCGAATAAACCATTTCAAAATCATTTCATATAGCTTTTAAACATTGCCAAATGATTCCAAATGTTCTTATAAGCTTTTGGCCACTTAAAGGTTGTTTCTTTGGAAACCAAAAACCATTTTGAAGCCTTGAAAACATATGTTCTATTTGAGTTCTTTGAGAAAGCAAGTTTTAGAGCATTTGTGCTAACTTTTTATACCATTACATTATGATCTAAGTCCTAAAATTATTCTTGATGGTAGTGGACTTGATCTTGCAATATCTTCGTGTTTGTTATCATCAAAACAAAATCCTTCATAGGTTAATAGCCAATCGCATTCTTCCTCTTTTTGATAATGATAAACAACCATTGAGAAAAGAGTTAGTTCAAACTAATTGGAATGTACAAAGTTAATTAAAGAGACTTACTCTCCCTTTTTTTAGTAAGAGGTGATTTATAATTTCTAGTTATGCACAGCTCCCCCTTACTTTTGGAATCTCAAGATCCGGTTTTATATTTTCCTATTTTTTCTCAAAAACATTTTAAAGATGTTAGATTAGTTGTTTACCTTTTTTCTCCCCTTTTTGTCATGATAAAAAAAATAGGGCAAGAGAGAGCCAATGCATGCAATAATTATTCAATTTAAGACCACAAGATATATTCAATTGTCATTTTCGCAATTTTAGCAAAGATATATACTAATAGAATAGGCTAGAAATTGCAAATACAATCGATAATGCAATTGTCATTTCATTCATATAAAAATTTGGCCAAATATATATACAGTTTCATATCAAAACATTCAAGAACAATATCATCAAAATAGAGAAACAAATATCCTAAAAGCTATGGATCCTAAAAATAAGCGTCTAGTGGAGGAGAAGGAAAGTGAGGGGCTTGATCCGGTTGCAATGCCCACAAGGCTGCGACTTCTCGTTCAGCACCTTCTATTATATCAAATAGAATAGAAAAGGTGTTCTCTATGTATGTCCAGTTGTCCAGTAGTGTTGCCATGATTTGCTCCAAAGTAACTAGAGCAGGCGTGGGAGTAGGAGCAGGAACATCTTCAGCAGCAACATTTTCAGCAGGAACACCTTGACCTTCACCATTTCTAGCTTCCTCTAATTCATCAGGGTATACCTATCCTCCTATATCATCAGGAACCATCTTCAATTTCTTCAACGTATATTCTATGAAGATGTTAAAGTGGGTGAGCTGGACTGGTCTCTTAGTCTATCAGATCATACCATACTTCTTGAGAAAATCTGAAATGAGCAATGCATAAGGCAAATCTGAATTCTTTAGGCTTTCTAATAAAATTAGGCCAGTTGACCTTTCAATTCTTCTGCAGTACCCAGACTATGAAGATGTCATCCTTGGTTAGTTAAGCGTAGTTGCCTCCACAAGGGGCAATAATGTGGGCATAAGCATAGTGGAGCTACCTATCCTGACCGTTCAACGTGCCACTCTTCAACCCGACCTTAGGCCACTATTTGCAGGTTTCACTATTAGTGGCATGGCATCTTCCTTGACGTACTCCTGCACATATGACTTGCTATCTTCTTCAATAGAAGTGCCCATTGCCCTTAAGTTGAAGCACTCCAGCCAATCTTCCGGAGTGATCACAATCTGTTGGTCCTTGATTTCAGAGATGATATTAGGACCATCCAGCCTCAGGCTGCAATAAAACATCTTTACCAGGTCTGGAAAGATGGTGTCCTTGTAACTGCACAGTTGGAGTATGCCTTGGTGGTCAAGGAAGTCCAGGAACTCGAAGTCGCCTTCATCTTCAAAGAACTTCTAATCCATGTATTTAGGTTGCACAAGATTTCTATTCCAAAAATGTTCCCTAAAGCGTTTCAGATCATTTTCGTTTGATGAGAGTCTTCGAAGGTCAAGTGGATTGTTGGTGGGAGTAGTTTTTGTACGTGGGTGTTTGGACTAGGAAGCCATTGGAGAGTTTTGGGTGTGGGTATGGTGTCTGTGGTTATTCAAATAACAAAAAAAAGACCAGATTTTGAGAATGCTTATGTCAAGTGTTATTCAAATAAGGGAAGCCTTATTCGAATATAGCACACGGTTAAGCAAAAAATGGGGTCTTACTGGAACATGTTATTCGAATAAGCTATGTTTTATTCGAATAAGACTAAAATAAAAACACCAGTAAGCACCTTTGAAACTGCAGAATGAGAAGAGATTTCTTAGCCAATTGACGGAGTACCTGTAAAACAAATTTTGGGAAACCTCTGACACTTAAGTCAGTAATAATCCAAGAAGAATAAATCAATGATAAAGCAATAAATACAAGTATTCATTCATATGCATGATTGATCAATGATGCCCAATTCTCTTCTAATATAAAAGAATGCTTCTTTAGCCAAAGGTTTAGTGAAGATATCAGCAAGTTGGTTAATTGTTTCAACAAATTCAAGTATGCAATCACCTTTTTAAACATAATCTCTAATAAAATTGTTACCAAATGCCTTTAGTACTCAAGAGGGGGGTGAATTGAGAATTTAAAACTTTTCGCACACGCTTATAAAACAAACTTTATTAAAGCTATTTCTTAAAGAATATGAATGCAAAGAGAGGATAGAAAGCCTTAAGAACAGAAAATGAATAGATAACAATAATAAATAAATTGTAATTAAATAAAGAGATAAATATGAGAAGAGTATGTACAATATTTATCCTGGTTTAGCCACCAAACCACTTGTGGCCTACGTCCAGTCCTCGAAATACAATTCGAGATTTTTCACTATCAATACAAGCTTAAACAGGTGCTTATAACTGTTACAAACAAGAGCACTTTTCACACATAGGGAAACTATACCCTTGTGCTAAAGCCTTACTTATCAGGGATACCTCACACTCATTACAAAGTAGCAGAAAATAGATGAAGAGAAACTCTCACAAAGAGCAAATAATACAACTTGAAGCACTGAGAAGCTCTCTTAAGGATATCTCAAAGTTTTAGCAAAAAAAGCATAGAAAATATGAGAAAATTATAAATCACGAGTTAAAGCAAGCAAGGAGTAATTCAGATAGTTAGGCAGCATGCAAAGGTGACCTAAGGCCTCTATTTATAGAGTTCTCAAATAAAATAGCCATTGAAATCATTAATTAATGTAATTAATACGAATATGTCAGTATCCTTTAAAAAATAGAAGGTCACTAGTTTATTTGAATAACTATTGAGTTATTTGAATAACTCAACTTGAAAGTCCATGTGAAAATGAAAACTAATATGTTATTCGAATAACTTAAGAGCTATTCGAATAACTCTATTAAAATGTTTTCAGTAAAAATCAATCTATTCGAATAAGTCAATGGCTATTCGAATAGCTCAATTGAAAGAAGCCATCCAGAAAACATTTTATTTGAATAGCAGAGGTGTTATTCAAATAGCACTTTAAAAACAGAAGCGCGGAGCAGGAATTTGAAATTGTTATTCAAATAACTCTAGGGTTATTCGAATAACCTTGTTAAAAACCAATTTTTCAAGACTTGGTTTATTTGAATAAAGAAGTCTTTAATCAAATAACCCTATTAAAAAAATATTTCTAAATGCATTAGAAAAATTGCCTAGGTGGTTTCCAAGATATCAAAACCTTTTAAATATTTGAAGAACCATTTTTAAATCTTGGTTTTATTAAAGAGCAAGTTTAGATTTCTTTAAGCAAACCAATGAGATATCCGAGGAAGGCTCTGTACAAATGACTCTAAGTCTTAAAGTTAATCTTGAAGATCTTGGACTTGGTCTTCTCATCATCTTCATGTTTATTATCATCAAAACTAGTCTTTACTGTTGCATAGACAATCACATTCTTCTTTTTTTTTTATGATGACAAACTAACATTGAGAAAAACGTTAGTTTAGATAAATTGGAATTCACAAAATTAAATTGAGAGACTTACTCCCCTTTTTTTTCATAAGAGGTGATTTAAATCAGAGATGTGCACAGCTCCCCCTTATTTTTGGAATCAAACAAGTGTACTTGATTTACCAGCTTTTTCTCAAATTTTACTAGTTATTGTTCTCCCCTTTGGCATAATAAAAAAGATATAACAGATAATATATATATTAAAGGCAGAGAAATAATTATATGATTATAATGCAGATAGATATCAAAATACTCATTTCATTAAGAATTGAATTGGCCAAAATACATATACAATTGCATAGGAAAATAATCAGCCAATACAAACAAAATAAAGCCTAGAAATAAGCATCTGGTGGCGGAGGAGGAGAGTCAGGTGCTCTGCCAGACAACAATGTGCGCAAGGCAGCCTATTCACGCTCTACACCCTCTATCCTATCAAACAAGAAAGAGAAGGAGTTCTCCATATAGGCCTGGTTGTCTTGCAAGGCAGCCATAATCTGAGCCAGAGTAACTAGACCAGCAGCAGGGGTAGTATCAGGAGCAGGGGCAGTAGGTTCGCCCTAAGGTTCTTCCTCATCATCTTCAACTTCATCCAGATACACCAAGTGTAACATCTCGAGACTGCCTGTAGGATTGACGAGTGTCTCCACAAACTAACACGGGTCTTTTTAGTGTGCTTTGTCCTTACACACGTATCCTAGAAAACTTTCCAGGAGGTCACCCATCCCACAATTGCTCCAGGTCAAGCACGCTTAACCATGGAGTTCTTATGTTCTAGGCTCCCGAAAAAAAATTACAACTTGTTGATATAACTACGTCTAATCAATTCCTTTAAGTCATCCTCAACTATACAGTCTCATACCTGCACAGTCTCTGAATCCTTCTCATTTTGGTGTGTATTCAGTTCATTCATGGGACCCTTCCCTTAGAAGCCTGCTAGGAGCGGCTTATTGATGCTTTCACTTTAGCACCGGCAACTATTCCCTGCCCTCGTCGGTCCCGGGATGCCACATGCCCACCAACTTCTGCTTGGTTCGTCCCTGAACCACACCATATTAGGAGAGGTCCCGGCTCTGATACCATCTGTAACATCCCGGGACTGCTTGCAAGATTGACGAGTGTCTCCACAAACTAACACGAGTCTTTTCAGCGTGCTTTGTCCTCACTCACACGTATCCTATGAAACTTCCCAGGAGGTCACCCATCCCACAATTGCTCCAGGTCAAGCACGCTTAACCATGGAGTTCTTATGTTATAGGCTACCAAAAAGAAATTGCAACTAGTTGATATGGCTACACCTAATCAATTCATTTAAGTCATCCTCAACTATGCAATCTCATACCTGCACAGTCTCTGAATCTCACTCATTTCGGTGCATATTCAATTCATTCATGGGACCCTTCACCTAGAAGCCTGCCAGGAGCCGCTTATTGATGCTTTCACTTTAGCACTGGCGACCATTCTCTGCCCTCGTCGGCCCTAGGATGCCACATGCACCCTCCTTCGGGTGCCACATTTTCCGATTCAACAAAAATAAGACTGAATTAAATTATAAAAGATTTGATTATTTAAAATACGGGTTAAAACTTCTTTCTTGTTAAAAATATAAATTTACCAAATTTGTGGGTAATATTTAAAAATATATTTAATTAGTTAAGACTCACATAACAAATACCACACAATATTTAACAACTCTTCAGTAAACATAAAACTTACAGACTCAAAAGAAATAGTAGTAAACCCCATGACTAGTCCTATTTAATAGCACGGTAATAACACTAACGAGAAAACTCTATATACTTATTCCTTTCCGCATCCATCTCGACGCATCAGATATATGTTCTTCCGCAAAGCTGCACATTATTGAAACTGGGAAGTTCACTCCTCGATGCCATCACCGAACTCAGAATACTGCCTCCAGTCATGTCTAAGAAACTCGTTTCGTCTACTATACAAATTTTAACAATACAAACACAACAAAACAATACAGCATAGAGGTGAGATCCCCTTTCATCAATACCAGTATGCTAGCAAAGAATGATATAAATGACAAAGTCATTCCATACATACATATATCACAATTATATTCATGTTATCAATTCATAGTAAAATAAACAGTAACAGTTTGATCATAACAGATATCAACAATATATATATGAAATGATTATGTCACACTATATGAACATTGACCATGCCATAACAATATGTGTATTGACCATGTGTATGCATACTAAACCAATTCCTACTCCATGGAGCTAATCACAATTTCAAAGATGAATGACCTGGAAGATTTGCCAGCCTCAATGACAGTCTATGCTAGACTCGAAAAGAGATAGTGTTGTCGGGCACATAATGCGTTGTAATGGTTCATCATGGCCAGAGGTGTATAATGTGATAACATAATCACTAGATGAATCACCGCGCCTTACGGTCTCCTAAGATCCATCATAGATCTCACTATTCGATTCTCATTCACTCCTAGGCCACAAAAGCCATAATAGTCGTCGGCTATATCTGTTCAATGCATGATAACTCAATGCATAACTCAATTTCATCATTTAGACTGTTCCCAAATGAGATTAGAATAACCACCCATACAGTTGTCTAATATCATAAGATCAATGATATTATATAATCGCCCATACAATTACATAATATCACTGATACATCTGGGTCCAGTACATCAACCTTATAGCAACTTTACTGTATTTCTCATTTACGCAATACTTTTATCGCGTTTTCACAATCACGTAACACTTTTGTTATGTTTTCAAATCGTGTAACCATTTTCTGATGTTTTCTCAATCGCGTAAAAATATTTAAACGTTTTCCAAATCGCGTAACAATTTTTCAACGTTTTTGAAATCGCGTAGCTTAAAAATCACTTTTTTAAGTCGCGTAAAGTATTTTTCATCATTTTGCAACTACGTAAAATATTTCACAATATTCTAAACATTATTTTGGACTTTCCAAAAATTAATATAATTTCTAACTTCATTTTTCACGTTTTCTCACTTAAAAAATTCTTTCCGTAAATTTTCTACTATTTCCCACAAAATTATTTTTTCATTGATTTAAATCAATTGTTCTAGCTTAAAATTTCCTAATGCGCTTCAAAACCCAACGAGTGAGTTATACGTTAGTAAACTTCAAGTCACCAATTTATTTCTCTTTATAAACTGATTCCACTAATTTAATAAATTTCAAAAATAATTCTCACTTACTTCAAAAATCTCAAAATTCATTAATTTAAATCCTTTGTTAATAAATCATCTAAGACTACTCTTAAAATCATTTTTGACTCAATTTACCAATCCTTGACATATTGGCTATAAATTACTTTATTCTTTAAAATCAACTACTTAATTATTTCCCATCTCATTTTTATTTATAAAAACCTTTAAAATCCAATTCCTTGATTTCTAAATCATTAAATCCATGATTAATGAAATAACTCAAAATCTTTTACTCCCAAAAATTGGTTTGAGGCCGTGATGCCCCTATGGTTCTTTGGAACCCAAAATCTTTCCTTTTCGACATAAGATACACATCATATCACATATTTCAATTTAATAAGCATGCTATAAAAAAATTCATGCATCATAAACACATACTAAAACATATTATCAAAGCGATAAACATATTAATCATCAAACAAATCATAAACATGGAAAGCTCTTAAACAAACAAGTGAATAAATCCTTATGGATTTTTGACCACACACACATATCTATTCCTCACCACCAACACATGGTTGATGAGGTTAATCTCCCTCTTACCTTGGATTGATGATTTAAGCTCCTTGCTTGTCCTTTTGAAATAGATCTACTCCACCAAGTAGCACTTAAAAACAAAGAAACACATACAATATTAATGTTCAATATTATTAAAGATGACCATAAGCCAAAATATGGTCTTAGAAACTTACCAAAGAAAAGAAAGATGAAGAACACAAATCTTCACCTCAAGGCTCTTGATCTTGAAGAAAGTATATGAAAATGAGTGATTTAGGCTAAGGCTCCAACTACAAAGAGTCTTGGAATGATGAGAGGATTTAAGAAGTAAGATTTATAGAAATTATTGAAGAGTGAAGGATGATTTTATATAGCTTGGCCGTGGGGTTTGAGAAGAAAGTGAGAAGGAAATTTTTGAGAGCTTTTGCTTGATAGCTTTAGGAAAAAGATAAAGACTTTGAACAAATGAAACAAATCTCCTTTAGCTTTTTAGGAAGCCTTGGCCATGAGGTTGCTTAGGAGAGATGTAATTGGTTAGCTATCATGAGCAATAGTTTTGATGATAACAAACGTGAAGACAAACATGAAGATGATGAGAAGACCAAGTCCAAGATCTTCAAGAATAAGCTTTAGGACTTAGGATCCTTGTAAAAGCCTCATTGGATATCTCATTATTTGGCATTGCAAAGAAATGTTTTCAAAATTGTTTTTCCAAAATTAAACAACCATTTTCTGGTCATTTGAAAGCATTTAAAACTGGTTTTATAACAGAGGTATTCGAATACCCTGTTAGGTATTCGAATAGAGTGTTTTTCAAGCTTATACGTTTTCTGTTTTTCAAAGAGGTATTCGAATACCCCTCCAAGTATTCGAATAACTTGCTTCTATAGAAACCATGTTTTATTATAGGTATTCGAATAACCCATATGATATTCGAATAACCTGTTTCGAAACTGATATTTTCTGCTGTGCCAAAACAGAGGCATTCGAATAACCCATGTGGTATTCGAATACCCTAGTTTCAGAATGGACCTTTTTAAATGAGGCATTCGAATACCCTTAACTGGTATTCGAATAACCCAACTTTAATCGTTTTTAAAAGAGTTTTGGCAAGAGGCATTCGAATACCTCATAAGGTATTCGAATACCGTTCTCCAGAATTGGATTTCACGAAGCTTTCGAAAATGGCAGCAACGGCCATAATTTCAATAATTACTTGCTTTTAATTGCTCCAACGGCTAGTTTCTTCCATTGCTCTATAAATAGAGACCTTGGGTCTCTTCTGAAAACTCCCAACCATTTTGAACTATTTGCTTGTGATTAAAACGTGATTATTTCATTTTTTCTATGCTCTTTTTGCCAAAACCTTGAGATATCCTTTAGAGAGCTCATTAGCACTTCAAGTTGTAATATCTGCTCTAAGTGAGAGTTCCTTTTTCATCTATTCTCTGATTCTGTAAAAGGGTGAGGTATCCCTTAGTGATTTTGTGAGGGTGAGGTATCCCTCTAGTAAAAGGGTGAGGTATCCCTTGTTGTAAAGAAGGTGAGGTATCCTTCAAAGGGGGTGAGGTATCCCTCTAGTAAATAGGGTGAGGTATCCCTATTATGTAAAGGTTGCAAGCACCTGTTTTAAGCTTGTGTTGAATAGTGAAAAATCTCGAACTGTGTTTCTGGGGACTTTGACGTAGGCCACAAGTGGTTGGTGGTCGAACCAGGATAAATATTGTGCACTGCTTCTTCTACCCTTAATCTTTTATTTCTTATGCACTTTATTTATTCTTGCAATTTAATTATTAACTGTTCTTCTTATCTTCATCTCATTCTCGACTTTTAATAATTAAATTTAGTATAATTTATTTGTTTAAGGCTTTTGCGAAAAATCTTTAATTACTCAATTCACCCCCCCTCTTGAGTACTGAAGCCACTTGGGTAACAAGTGGTATCAGAGCTAGACTCTTGTATAAAGAGCTTAGCCGCTTCAAGAGTACATGGCTTCATCAAATGTTTTATCAGAAGCAACTTCCATAAATCGACCACCCTTTTTCAATGGGGATGGTTATGCATATTGGAAGGAAAGAATGAAAATCTTTATCGAGGCTATTGATCTAGATGTGTGGGATGCTGTCGAAAATGGCGCATTTATACCTACACGCGTTGTCAATGGTGTAAAAACGAGACACCTAGAAGTGATTGGTCTAAAGATGATAAAAGAAAAGTTCAAAATAACTTAGTAGCCAAAAACATCATTACCTCAGCTTTGGGACATGATGAATTTTTTAGAATTTCAAATTGCAAAACTGCTAAAGAAATGTGGGACACTTTACAAGTTACCCATGAGGGTACTAGTGAAGTTAAGAGGTCGAGAATCAATTCTCTAACTCGTGAATATGAATTATTTACTATGAACCAAGGAGAAAGCATTCAAGAAATGCAAAAGAGGTTCACCCACATTGTTAATCATCTTGCATCATTAGGAAAGAATTTTACTAATGAAGATTTGATTAACAAAGTTTTGAGATGTCTTAGCAGGATTTGGCAACCCAAAGTAACAAGACTATTGCGAGAATCAAGAAACTTATCAACAATGTCTCTAGCCACCCTATTCAGAAGCTTCAAGAACATGAGCTGGAACTAAATAGGCTCAATCAAAGTGAAGAGCATGATAAAAGAAGAAGGGAATTGCACTCAAAGCCACCTCTTCCATACTTGAAGATGATGATGAAGGTGTAAAGGGATGCTGAAAATTTTGAACTAAGTGAGAAGAATCTTAGTCTCCTTGTGAGAAAATTCAGAAGATTCCTAAAGAAAAAGGGATTTCAAAGAAGACCATCCCTTCCTCAAAAGAAGGCATATCACAAAGGAGAAGGATCCTCCACTCCTCCAAAATGCTACGAATGTGGAGAATTGGGACACATAAAGATGGAGTGCCCAACCTATCAAAGGAAAGTGGAGAAGTATGAGAAAAGGCACTCAAGGGAAAAGAAAGAAAGAAGAGCCTACATAGCATGGGATGACAATGACATGGACTCCACTGATAGTTCAGATAGCGAAGAAGCTCAACTTTGTCTCATGGCCAAAGGAGAAGAAGAAGAAAGCGAAAATGAGGTAAGTTCTAACTCTACTCCACTCCCTTCTTATGATGAGTTACAAGATGCCTTTGAAGAATTGCATGACGAAACTTTAAAACTCACAAAACAAATTTCTTCTTCTAAGAAAAAAATCTCTTCTCTAGAAAATCAAATTCTTATTTTAAATAAAGAGATTGAAGAACTAAAAATTGAAAATGAAACTTTGGGAATTATTGATGCATGCTCATCTCATCCCTCACATGCTTATACTTCCTATTCTTGTTCTTCATGTCATTTGCTTGAAAATGAAATTGAAGATTTAAAGAACACCCTTGCCAAATTCACATGTGGAAGAGATAATTTAAATATTTTATTAGGAAAACAAAGGGTTGTTTTTCAAAAAGCTGGAATAGGATATAACCCGAATAATCAACACAAATCCTATAAAAATTTCTTTGTTAATTCTAGCATTTCATGTAGCCCATTTATTAAATGTTTCTATTATGGGAAGAAGGGTCATAGTGCATCAACATGCAATGCAAAGAAAAATATTAATACAAAAATTGGAACTAAAATGGTATGGGTTCCCAAGGGTATTATACCCAAAACTGACATTCAAGGACCCAAGAAAATTTGGGTACCAAAAACCAAAAATTAAATTGTGTTGCAGGTGTGCTTGAAAGCCAAGAGCTCACTTCGGCATTTCTGAAAGTGGTTGCTGCAAACACAAGACTATAATGAATTCCAAGCTCTCCTTGTCTCTATCAAGCTTGGACTTGCATTTATTTTATATAGGAATATTTCCATCAAAAAGTAAGTTTTCATATCCCAAATATACTTTCTGGACGTAAAATATATGTTTTTATGTTTGAGTTATTCGAATACCTCCCTGTGGTATTCGAATACCGTTGCTTTTTACGTGAAAATCTATGTTTTTTTGATAGGTCTATTCGAATACCCTCCCATGGTATTCGAATACCATACATCAGTACAGAGTTCTTGTGGTTTTATAAGCAAGGGCATTCGAATACCAAAATATGTATTCGAATAACCTGAAAAATCTTTATCAGTATTTCTCACATGCTATCTGGAGTATTCAAATACCTTCCAAGGCATTCGAATACTTGCTCATTCTGGAGTTTATATATTGTGGTAGGTATTCGAATACGACAAGAGGTATTCGAATACCACATGGCTGAAAGCAAGTTTTACAACATGTTCTCTGTTTCGTTTCTGTCGTTCTTTCTTTTATGCAATGTAAACTGAATAACTTGCTTTAGACAAAATACATCTTAGTTCTTGAAACTATGTTTTGTACCTTAACTAGAAATTACATGATGTTCTTAAATGCATATTTTTGCTTGCTCTTTTACCTCATTTTTCTAGAATATGCTGCATATTTAAATTCTTTGTAAGGTAAATGCTCAATGTAATTGGCTACTATTTTTAATAAATATACAAGTGCAATAAGTGGTATATGAAATATTCAATATCTATGCTTTTTATTGATATATGGCAGATTTATAAGAAATTGATAACAAGTGGTAAATGCTTTACTTTTTGACAACAAGTGGTATCAAACAAAGTGGTATGAACAAGTAATAACAAGTGATATCAAACAAGTGGTTACTTGGCCAAATTAATCGATAAATATATATATATATATATATTTTTGCCCTTGAGAATCACTTGCTGCTTCTGCCTCATTGTTTTAAATATTGGCTTATGAGTTTGACTAACCCCTATGGATCCAACATTAATGGATACCAATGAAAGCACTCTGAATTTTGTTGTAGGGAGAACACTACCTCAAGCATAAATTTAAATGGACAAAATTCATTCAACTTGAGGACATGCATATATTGTTTAATATGATAAAATGGGAGAGAAAAATACTTGCCCCATCTTTTTGATCATGACAAAAGAGGGAGAATGGTATCAAATGTACAAAAGGGGGAGAATAAGTTTAAATGTCTTTGTTTGAGAAAAGTCAGGGAGTAAAAGTCAAAACAAAAATAGAAATTGGATTCCAAAAGTAAGGGGGAGCTGCTGTGCACATCTCTGATATAAATCACCTCTTATAAAAAAGAGGGGGAGTAAGTATCTCTAAACTAACTTTGTGAATTTCAATTTATATGAACTAATGCTTTTCTCAAATGTTAGTTTGTCATCATCAAAAAGGGGGAGAATGTAATTGGCTAGCTATCATGAGCAATAGTTTTGATGATAACAAACGTGAAGACAAACATGAAGATGATGAGAAGACCAAGTCCAAGATCTTCAAGAATAAGCTTTAGGACTTAGGATCCTTGTAAAAGCCTCATTGGATATCTCATTATTTGGCATTGCAAAGAAATGTTTTCAAAATTGTTTTTCCAAAATTAAACAACCATTTTCTGGTCATTTGAAAGCATTTAAAACTGGTTTTATAACAGAGGTATTCGAATACCCTGTTAGGTATTCGAATAGAGTGTTTTTCAAGCTTATACGTTTTCTGTTTTTCAAAGAGGTATTCGAATACCCCTCCAAGTATTCGAATAACTTGCTTCTATAGAAACCATGTTTTATTATAGGTATTCGAATAACCCATATGGTATTCGAATAACCTGTTTCGAAACTGATATTTTCTGCTGTGCCAAAACAGAGGCATTCGAATAACCCATGTGGTATTCGAATACCCTAGTTTCAGAATGGACCTTTTTAAATGAGGCATTCGAATACCCTTAACTGGTATTCGAATAACCCAGCCTTAATCAGTTTTTTAAAAGAGTTTTGGCAAGAGGCATTCGAATACCTCATAAGGTATTCGAATACCGTTCTCCAGAATTGGATTTCACGAAGCTTTCGAAAATGGCAGCAACGGCCATAATTTCAATAATTACTTGCTTTTAATTGCTCTAACGGCTAGTTTCTTCCATTGCTCTATAAATAGAGACCTTGGGTCTCTTCTGAAAACTCCCAACCATTTTGAACTATTTGCTTGTGATTAAAACGTGATTATTTCATTTTTTCTATGCTCTTTTTGCCAAAACCTTGAGATATCCTTTAGAGAGCTCATTAGCACTTCAAGTTGTAATATCTGCTCTAAGTGAGAGTTCTTTTTTCATCTATTCTCTGATTTTGTAAAAGGGTGAGGTATCCCTTAGTGATTTTGTGAGGGTGAGGTATCCCTCTAGTAAAAGGGTGAGGTATCCCTTGTTGTAAAGAAGGTGAGGTATCCTTCAAAGGGGTGAGGTATCCCTCTAGTAAATAGGGTGAGGTATCCTGTTATGTAAAGGTTGCAAGCACCTGTTTTAAGCTTGTGTTGAATAGTGAAAAATCTCGAACTGTGTTTCTGGGACTGGACATAGGCCACAAGTGGTTGGTGGTCGAACCAGGATAAATATTGTGCCTGCTCTTCTACCCTTAATCTTTTATTTCTTATGCACTTTATTTATTCTTGCAATTTAATTATTAACTGTTCTTCTTATCTTCATCTCATTCTCGACTTTTAATAATTAAATTTAGTATAATTTATTTGTTTAAGGCTTTTGCGAAAAATCTTTAATTACTCAATTCACCCCCCCCTCTTGAGTACTGAAGCCACTTGGGTAACAAGAGAGAAGTGAGATATTTGTTTACTTAAGATATTTTCCTTACATGAACCTATCTAAATATTTCAAAAAGAGATAGCTATCTTTGATTTAGCTTCTTCACCTTCCTAAAGCATTCTTGACCATGGAATGCTCCTTGAAATTGAAAAGATGACCAAGTGAATTTAAGTGTAGTATTTTTGCCTCCATAAAGCATGCATGGCCATGGAGTGTGATGGAGATAAAGCCACAAAGATTGACCAAGTGAAATGAGTAAAAGAATTGACCTCCTTCAAGTGCATGGCCATAAGCTTCAAATGGAGAAAGCCACCAATATTGACTAACTTTTGTGTAGTTTCTTGAATGTATAAAAGAAAAATGGCTAAGTGAATTAAGGTTATATTTTGGCCTTTTCAAAATGGTGCATGGCCATAGGAATGGAAAAAGGAAGGAGCCACCAAAATTGACCACCTTAAGGAGCCATTGTCGTGAGTGCATAGAAGCAAGACCACTATTGTTGACTATTTCTTGGTTGCTTGATATAAACAATAAAAGATGAATTAATTGAATGAATTTACCTTCTTTTAGCCTCCAAAAATTTGCATGGCAATGGGAATGCTTTGGAGAAGGCCACTAAGCTTGACCATTTCAAGGCTTAGCTTCCATTCCTATTGGTTTACTCTAAAAGGTGTCATAGCATTTTTATTTGACTAGGCTTTCTATTGGTTCCTTATAAAGTGGTCGAAGCCATTATGTTAGACTAGACTTTGCTTAGCCTTGAAGTTTTCTTTCTATTGGTCCATACTAGATATTTTTCAGTAAATATTAACCAATGGATAATAGCTACTGTATTTTTATTGTCCAATAAATAAAATAAAAAAATATACAATAAAAGAAATTTTCAAAGACTGTTTCTGATTTTGAGTTTAGTAAGCTTCCCCAGCCCCGCAATAACAGTCTAAAAGTTTTCGGCTCCAGAAATTTTTTTATTTTTTTGGGCCTGCCTTGGGCCCACATACAACCCAAAATGATATTAAAATAATCAAACATCCATAAAAATTCACAAAAATTCTCAAAAATCATAAAAATTATAAAACTCATATTTATTCAGAAAAAAATGAAATTTGGGGTGTTACAGTTCCAAATAAATCATCGAAGATTTTTTCCCGGCACGAAAATTTTTATTTTCCTGGCTCGGAGTTAATTACACACAAAGATAAAAAACAATCACAGAACAGTCAAAATAAATTTACAGTATACATAACACACAACATTAAAATCAAGCATTTACTGAAGAATAGCAAATTTTGGGGTGTTACACCCAGCCATCCGGAGTCTTGATCATCTTCATTTTGTTGAGAGTAAAGGACCTAAAGACATGATGATAGGTCAGTGTTGTTGCCCTCTCAGTTGCCAAAAGTTGAGGATATTTTCCCAGGATGGTAGTGATGATCAATCCATAGGGCAAGTCAGACTTTTCTTTGCCCTTAGCCTTCATCATATGCTTCATGATGAAGACAGGCCAGTTAATTTGGTAGCTTTTCTTCATGAGCCATATCATGAAGATGTCATCTTTGCTCAAGTAGGCATAGTTGCCTCCTCGAGGTGCCAAGATATGAGCATAGGCATAATGTAAGAGCTTGTCTTGGCTCTTCATCATTCCTCCTTTGACACCCTTCAATGGCAAAGTCAAACTAGGTTTCAACAACTCTTCAATGGCCTGGGTCTTCTTGTACACTTGAGAAAGAGTGTTGGTGTCTTCATCAATGTTGCGACTAATGGTCTGCAACCCAAACAGTTGTTCCCAGTCCTGGGATGTGATCACTATGTCTTGATCATAGACATCAGAGTGTAGGTCTCCCCCATCAATCTTCATATTGCAGTAAAACATTTTCACCAAGTCTGGGTAGATTGCACACCTTGATGGTTGAGAAGGTTGAGAAAGTCAAAACCTTCTTCTTTCTCGAAGAAGCTTAAGTCTAGGTACTTCGGTTGCATGAGATTTCACTTCCAAAAATGACTTATGAAGCATCCCAGGTCACTCTCACTGGAAGAGAGTCTTTGAAGATCCAAGGGATTGTTGTAGGGGGTTGTTTTGGTGCGAGCTAGTTTAATCCGAGAGGAATAGGATGCCATAGATGAGGTAGGAATGTGGGGAAGAAGGGACATGGTGGAGAAAATGGTGGTTGTTGAATCTCTAGCACAAGTAAGTTTTTAGGTCAAATTAGTTTTAGAATTAAAGAATTTAGGTATAAATTAGATAAGTTTTAATTGTTTAAGAGTATTTTAGGTTTTTGTGTTCACTGACTAATGGGATTTAAATTTTTGTTGAAACGGGTTTAGTTTTAATTTAGAAGAAAGAGGAAAATGTCTTTGCTGCATGTTGTCGCGAGGCGAGGAACAACCATCGCAAGGCGAGCTGATGATTGAAAGGAGCTCCAAGCTGCAATGGGCTTCTCCTCATATACGGGTCGTCGCGAGGTGAGTTTGGGCCATCGTGAGGCGACGACCGTTATCCTACAAATGTTAAATAGTCAGATGAAACATTTTTTACAGAGCTTTTGTTTTTGGTTCATTTTTCTAGAGATTTTAAAATTTTGGGGGTTTTACCCAGAGCTCTGCTAGGGTTTCATCTTCTTCTACCTCCATTGATGATTCAAGCTTGGGAACAAGACTTTGAAGAATCAATGGCTTCTTCCTTCTCCATTTGTTTGAAATTTCTTATCTCTTCTTCTTCCATCATGAGTAGTGTTCTGAAATGGATTCAAAGAGTGCCTGAGAAGACACGTGTCGGTGGTTTCCTCCTCCCTGTGCGGTTGTCACCTCCAAGAGCCTTGAACAGAGGGGTTGGGTACCTGCAAAGGACTCCAACGCTCAAGTCAGAATGGGC
This sequence comes from Ormosia emarginata, assembly GCA_029884605.1. NCBI lineage: Eukaryota > Viridiplantae > Streptophyta > Magnoliopsida > Fabales > Fabaceae > Ormosia > Ormosia emarginata. The sequence goes on along the minus strand of JAQQTP010000074.1, from coordinate 37,492,128 downwards.
ATAATGAAGGTATACACCGTCATAATTAAAGGTTACCTCTTAGAGAGTGTTTGGTGATACTTATAGTGCCTACGCATAGTCCTTGAGCATTTGTCTCAGAGTGCAGGTCTCTAGAGATCGTGGCCTGACGGGGAGAGTGTGTCTCTCCTCCACGATCGTTCAGGCAGTGGCCTGACGGAGGGTGCTTCCCTCTACAATCACTGGGCAGATCCCTAGAATCGCGGGCCTGTCACATTAGTGGCCAACCACTGTAGTAGGCGGTCATGGTTCCCACACTGTAAAGTGTTCCACAGGCAATGATCAGACCAGGCATGGACCTAGGAGGTACTGGTTGGGGAGTACAATTAGTACCCCCGTACGGATGTCCAACTGAGGGGAGTAGTCCAGATCACGGTGACATATGTGCCGGGTTTGCCCCTAAGGGAGGTATCCCAGACCACAGTCCAGAACAGTTGCCCCTAACTTGGCACTTAAGTGAGATAGTTAAGTGTCAAGATATTTAGACTGAGGACGGGGATCCGTTGCGTTGCGCTGTGGGGGTCCGTAGAGGCCGGTGTCCATTGTCTGGGGAGCACCCCTCAAGGTTGGCATATACCGCCATCCCAGTATCGGCGTATGTCCTACCCCCATGTGTGTGGATCCAATGTTCTTTTATCTTTTTCTGTGCTTTGCAGGGATGCAGAGCTTCTTCAGGAAACTTCTGCGTGTTGCAGTAATGCAGAGCTTCTTTGGGAAACCACTTGCTCTGACTTTATTGGGCATTAAAGGGTCCATTTATTTTCTGGTGATTCCCAATGGCACGCTTCTCCTTCGCCCATTCAGAGTCGAGGAGCATTTAAGGGTATTTTACTTTACGCAATCAGAACGTTGCTATTGGGCCTGTTCCGAATGTTTCGCTTCTCCTATAAAAGGGGAGTGTTTTCATCTAGAATTTAGCCATTCCTTCTGTAGCATTCCTCTTTGCTCTGCAACTTCTTTTTTCATGGCTCTCTTTGCCTGTTACTCGTGTCCTAAGAGGGTGCTGCCCCCTCGAGAGCCATAGTCCTATTTTTTTCGAAAAGCTTGAAGTTGTTTTGGCCATTCCATAGACTGCCCTTTTAAAGGGCGGCTTACTTTCTTAGCGTTATTGCAGAGGGCGGCTTACTTTCCCAACGTACTCTGATTACTTGTTTGATATTTCTCATCGCTGGGGAGGTTTGAGTCGCCTTCTGTGTTGGACGGGATGCTCTGGTGCTGGGGCATTCACTCTCCTTGCCAGGGTAGGCTGGAGGAACTATTGAAACTTCCCCGCGCTTTGAGACGCCTTTGGAAGAATCGCAAGACCGGCTAAGGCTTCGGTAGAACGATCTTCTTCATGAAAAGTTGTGCCCCGTCCATCGGAAAAGGATGCATCCTGGCCTTTGTTGGTGGAGGCAAGGTGGAAGATTTAGCATCCTGGCTTCCAATGCCGGTTTTGCTGAAGTTCTTCCATGCCAATCCACTTTTTCAAGAGGGAGCCGTGGTGGTGGCGGAGACTCTCCATGCCGCGGAGGAAATGTGGATGCAACATGGTTCGGGCTGCCAATGATGTTAACGCCGATTCCAGCCTCCGGGGTTCTTTTCCTTATATGTTCCATGTCTCTATAATTTCTTTTCCCTCTCTTTCTTATGTAAGATGATGTATGGAATGAGAATAAGATTTGTGAATAAAAGTTCTTACTTTCGTATCTTCTTTTCTCTTTTCCTTTATATCCTTTCGCTATCCGAAGTTTTTATGTTTGACTGGGGTGAGTCCAACGCTTACTCTGGGGTGACGCTATTTCTTCTTGTCTATCTGCGATCTTTCATACTTGGCCGGGGTGAATCCAACGCTTACCGTGGCGTAACATCATCATGTACTCCGTCGTAACGTCATCATGCCCCAAACTTGGCGCTTTGGCTTGGATAGGTAAAGGGGCAAGTTCTAAATGCTTAGACCGGGGTATTTTTACCATGATCCTGCACGTAAATCTGTACTTAACCTTTGAAGATCACGTGACGTTTGGATTGCTATTTCAACTGCTCTGCACAAATGTCTTGTCAACTACTTTTGTAACCGCAAAGGCTGTGTGGCGCGTTTTTTACGTGTGGACGTACCTAGAGCCTTGCGTACCATTATGAGCCCGTTTTTGGGATTTGGTACTTGAGGACGAAAATGCCCCCTAACCGTTTTGGCCTTTTATAAGTGGGGGTTAGGGGTTCATTCTTCACTTTTTCTGCCATTTTTGTTCTGAGTAGTCTTCGGAGAGCATCGTGCTGAAGAAAGGAGATTCGTGGAGGTTTCAGGGCATTTTTCCACCTATTCCCTAACAAGTTCTTCTCCTTTATTTGAGGTAACTACTTCTCTGCCTTTCCCTTGGTGTTTTTCTTTTTCCTGGTTGTCTTACTCCTAGCACTGAGCAGTAGGAAAATCGTGCATTCCTTTTGTGTTTTTGGATTTCTCTTCTTGCCCTGGGAACTCCATCTCCGTCGCACCGTGTATGGCGGAGGTGTCCCTCTGAAATTCAAATTTTGGAGGAAAAGGAAGCCGGTGTACGGGTTCTTTGTGTCCATGTCTGAATCTTTTGTTTGGATGATTCTGATGACTACTTTCCGGTGCCTTTTAATGTTCTCAAGGTTTGATGGCGAAGGGCAAAGGAGGGGCTAGGACCAGAGTATCTTCTTCTTCCGAGCTCACTCTTGCTGAGATTGAGCAAATTCAGATCCGCTGTGGTCCAGGGTTAGTATACCCGTGGGTAGGGGAGGATGTTTGGAAATATAATTCCAACTTTTCTTCTGAGGCAGACCATGGATTACATTCATCTCACTGATGAGAAGAAACGGGACAAGGAGTTCGTGGCTGTGTGTCCCGAATGGAATGAAAGAGTGTGCTCCAGTCGCGAGGCGGGGTCTCATTTCATATTTATGTATGAGCCCCTTTTTGTGAAGTTAGGACTCCATCTTCCGTTCTTGGAGTTTCAGATGGATATCCTCCGCACCATTCGAGCAGCTCCATCCCAAATTCACCCCAATGGTTGGGGTTACATTATAGCCTTTGAGAGATTATGTCGGGTGAATGGGCTAACTTGTTCAGTCAACGCCTTTTTTTACTTCTATACCCGATTAAGTCCCCAAGGTTCATCTAAGCAAAAAAATTGGCTCACCATTCGATCCAGAAGCGGTCGCAAGTCCTTTGATGTCTTTCAGGATAGCTTCAAAGGATTTAAGACCAAATTTTTCAAGGTTATGGCAGCCGAGGGATTCCATCCCTTTTTCTTAAACGCTGATGGTGAACCGAAGTTTCCTTTGTATTGGACACCAAATGCTTGGGACACCCCAGGCATTCCATTAGAGAAGGAAAAGGATGAGCTTAACCCGGAAGAGCTTAGGACGGTTGAGTTTATATCCCGGTATGCCGAGAACGGGAATATTAACATTAGAGATGTCCTCGAGACCCCTGGTGATGACCTTCTCTTTACTTTGTTAGGTGGGAAGTAGAGTATGTTTTTACCTTGTGTGTGCGGTATTATTTTTGTTTGTTTTCTTGATTTTCTTGCCTTCTAAATGGCCTGCCTTGTTTTGTTTCAGTGAGTGGAATGGCGTCCGGGCAATCTGTTGCGGCTTTGCATGCCTTCAAGGCAAGGAGGAAAGGGGCGGGATCATCGAGTGCCCCTCCTGCTATAGCCCTGGCGCCTCGTGAGGTTGTCGTTGAAGAAGTTTCTGGGGGCCCGGGGTCTATTCAAGATCTTCAATCAAGGAAGAGAAAGGCTGCTGAGGATTCCTCTGAGCGAGGTAAAAGGGCTGCAACGGACGGAGGTGCGGAAGAAGGTGCCGCTTTCTTGCCTATTATTGCAGGGAGTTCTGACCCCAGACCTTTCATTGATGGATATCTCATGAACGGTGAGGTGATGAGGCATATATCCCAACGGGGAATGGTTCAAACATTAACCGAACTTCAGGCTTTGGCCCTCTGTGCTGCTGCTGATGCCTGATATATCGATATGACTATCGAAAAACTCAACAGGGAAGCCTTAACTAACTTGAGGAGGAAGGACCAAGAGATTGGGGAGTCCGTTCGGAGAGTTAGCGCCGCCCTTAAACTTAATGAGGATGCGCAAGTGCCCTCCTCACTAGTTTGGGTCTTGTGTATGAGTCTGTCTTGTTTGTGCTGTGTGAAATCTCTGTGGTTTGTGTTTTGAATGAATTTTTCTAACCTTCCTTGTGATTTTCAGTTAACCTGAGTTGAAAAAGAGTAAGATGGCTAGAGGTGAGGAAATTACAGCTGCTTGTTGAGGCAATGCAACATGGATGGCGGAAGTCATCGCACGGAAAATGAGCGTGTTGCTCAACAACAAGAACGAGCTACTCAACAACTCGAGGCGACTGCTGATGCACAGAACTTAGCAGAGTTTCGTCGTCACAACCCTCCTCAGTTTAAGGGAGAATTTGATCCTGACAAGGCTAGTCCATGGATCAAGGAGCTGGAAAAGGTCTTTCGTGGCATGAACTGTGCCGAAGACAAGAAGGTGAACTATGCAACCTTTATACTTGTGGGCAATGCCGAAGATTGGTGGAACGGAGCTCAGAGAGCATTGGAAGCCGAAGGAACTGACATCACATGGGATGTGTTCACGAACAAGTTCTTGGACAAATATTTTCCTGCTAATGCGAGGCATGCGAAAGAGCTGGAGTTTCTCAACTTGAGACAGGGGAACATGACTGTCAGTGAATACGCAGCCAAGTTTGAGAACTTGGAGAAATTCTCGACACATTACCAGCGTCAGACTGATGAAGCTTGGAAATGTTGGAAATTCACCGAAGGGTTGAGATATGAGGTGAAGAAAGCTGTGATTACCCTGAAGATGAAGGTATTCTCAGAATTGTTGGATACCTGCTGTGAGGTTGAAGCCTTGGAACAGGCTAGAGACTAGAGAAACAGGAACTTTGGGCCTGTACGGTCCCAAAGAAGTGGAGGCAGTAGTTCAAACCGCTTCCAAAAGAAGCCCTATTCCCGACCAACGGGGAATCAGTAACATATTGGTGGAGGTTCTACTGGGAACCGAACTGGTCAGAATACGGCATATCCTCCTAAATGCCAGAAATATGGGAAAGATCATCTCACAAGAGATTGCCCGATCAAGGGGATCATTTGCTTCAGGTGTGGCAAACCGAGCCATGTGTCCAGAGACTGCAACCAAGCAAAGGCTGAGCCTTCAGTCAATGCAACTCGAGCCAAGAAACCGCAAGCCAGAGGTCGAGTTTACACTATGAGCGGAGCTGAAGCTTCTGAATCCGAAGACTTGATTCAAGGAGAAGGCACCATAGGAGGTAATCTTTTAAAAGTACTGCATGACTCTTTACCCATTCTTTCATATCCTATGAATGTGTGCTACGACTTGGCTTACATGTGTCTAAACTACCTTTTGAATTGACCGTTTCAACTCCTACTGATAAACCTGTAGTCACTACTAAATTCTGTAAAAAATGCCCTCTGATTGTTGAAGGTCGAGTTTTTTCTCTTGATCTAATCTGTTTACCTTTGTCACGCTAGACATAATCCTAGGGATGGACTGGTTATCTTCCAACCATGTTCTGTTAGATTGTTCTAGTAAAACCATAGTCTTTCCTGTGGATGAGAATTCTAGATACTTAACGGCCAACCAAGCACGAGCTTTCTTGAAAGAAGGAGCTCAGGGATACATGCTACTATTTTCTTTGAAAGTCGAGAGCGAGGCTGAATTGAGCACTATTCTGTTGTGAGGGAGTTCTCTGAAGTTTTTCCGGAAGAAGTACCTGGTTTACCGCCGACCCGTGAGATAGAGTTTGCTATTGATCTTGTACGGGAGCTGGTCCCGTGTCTATAGCACCTTATCGGATGTCGCCAACTAATTAGCAGAGCTCAAGAAACAACTAGAAGAGCTTTTGGAGAAACAGTTTGTTAGGCCGAGTGTGTCACCGTGGGGAGCACCCTGGTCTTTGTTAGTTCGAAAAAAGGACGGTACCTCACGATTGTGTGTGGATTACAGGCAATTGAACAAGTTGACAATCAAGAACAAGTATCCTCTCCCAAGAATTGATGACTTAATGGATCAACTAAAGGGAGCAGCAGTGTTTTTGAAGATCGACTTGAGATCTGGGTATCATCAGATAAGAGTGAAAACAGAGGATATACCCAAGACTGCTTTTCGTACCCGATACGGTCATTATGAGTACCTTGTAATGTCGTTTGGTGTTACGAATGCACCTGTTATCTTCATGGACTACATGAACAGGATCTTTCGTCCTTACTTGGACAAGTTTGTTGTCGTCTTCATTGACGATATCCTGATATACTTCCAGAATTAGGAGGATCATGCTGAACACCTCAGCATAGTTCTTCAAATTTTGAAGGAGAAAGAACTGTATGCCAAACTCGTCAAGTGTGAGTTCTGCTTGATGAGGTGAAGTTTTTGGGTCATGTGATCTCAAAAGAAGGAATTGCAGTAGATCCGTCAAAAGTAGAGGCAGTATTACAGTGGGAACAACCGAAGTCAGTGACGGAAGTTCGTAGTTTTGTGGGTTTAGCCGGATATTACCGGAGGTTCATTGAAGGGTTTTCCAGGATTGCCGGACCACTCACCCAATTGACAAAGAAGAATCAGACTTTTGAATGGACTGATAGCTGCGAGCAGAGTTTCCAAGAGTTGAAAAAGTGACTGACTACCTCACCCGTATTGGTGTTACCTGATCCGAATGAACCGTTCGAGGTGTACTGTGACACTTCATATCAAGGATTGGGATCTGTTCTTATGCAACACAAAAAAGTGGTGGCCTATGCTTCGTGACAGTTGCGAGTGCATGAGAAGAATTACCCGACTCATGATTTGGAGTTAGCAGCTGTGGTTTTTGCTCTGAAGATATGGAGACATTTCCTTTACGGAGCGACGTTCAACATCTTCAGTGACCACAAGAGCTTGAAGTACTTGTATGACCAGAAAGAGTTGAATATGAGACAGCGAAGGTGGCTGGAATTTTTGAAGGATTATGATTTCCAATTATTGTACCACCCTGGCAAGGCGAACGTTGTAGTGGACGCTTTGAGCAGAAAGACTATCTGTGCTTCTGCCTTGATGATCAAGGAAAGAGACCTCATAGAACAATTTAGAGACGTATGGTCATTTGTTAAGTTGGAACCCGGGAGAATTTGTATGAATATGGTTACCATTTCCAATGAGCTAATGGATGACATACGAGAGAAGCAGAAAACCGATGAATTCTTGCAAGAGGCGAGAGAGCTGATAAGGCAAGGCAAGGAGATGGAATTTAATGAAGGAACGGATGGAATTATGAGATTCCGAGGTAGAGTTTGTATTCCCCGTGACCAAGAACTTAGGCGATTTATTGTGGAACATGCTCACACCAGCAAGTTGAGTATACACCCAGGAATAACTAAGATGTATCAAGATCTAAAGAAATTGTTCTGGTGGCATGGAATGAAGAGCGACGTCACTAGATGTGTGTCGACTTGTTTACTTTGTCAAAAAGCTAAAGTGGAACATCAAAGACCAGTGGGATTGCTACAACCATTGTCTATTCCTGAATAGAAATGGGACAACATTGCGATGGATTTTGTTGTGGGTTTGTTGAGGACAAAGAAAGGACACGATTCGATTTGGGTAATTGTGGATCGACTCACAAAGTCAACCCATTTTCTCCCAATCAACATGAGGTACAGTTTGGAGAAGTTGACCCAGCTTTATATTGGTGAGATCGTTAGGCTACATGGTGTGCCTACGAGTATTGTTTCGGATAAGGATCCGAGATTTACTTCAAAATTTTCGCAGAGTTTACAGGCATCGTTGGGAACGAAATTGCCCCTGAGTTCGGCGTATCATCCACAAACCGATGGTCAATCAGAAAGGACGATCCAATCTCTAGAGGACTTGCTTAGAGCTTGTACTATTGAACGAGACAGGAGTTGGGATCAGATCTTGCCATTGATAGAGTTCACTTACAACAACAAGCACACCACTCGAGTATAGGGATGGCACCCTATGAAGCTCTGTATGGAAGACGGTGTCGAACACCATTATGTTGGTACCAAGACGGTGAGCGTCTTACGATTGGGCCAGATATCATTCAGCAGACAACTGAGAAAGTCAAAATGATCCAGGAAAAGATGAAGACTACTCAGAACCGACAAAAGAGTTATGCAGATAAGAGAAGAAAGCCTCTTGAGTTTGAAGAAGGTGAGCATGTATTCTTGAAAGTCACACCCACGACTGGGGTCGGCCGAGCTTTGAAATCTAGAAAACTCACTCCAAAATTTCTTGGACCTTACCAAATTCTTCGCCGGATAGGTCCAGTAGCTTACCAGATAGCCTTACCCCCTACTCTTTCAAACTTACATAATGTCTTCCATGTGTCACAACTTCGTAAGTATTTACCTGATCCAAGTCATGTTATAGCACCGGACACAGTACAGTTAAAAGAGAACTTAACCTATGAGGCGCCTCCTGCGAGAATCGAGGACCGACGGATAAAGCAACTAAGAGGAAAGGAGATACCATTGGTGAAAGTAATCTGGAATGAAACAACTGGTGATGCAACTTGGGAACCGGAGGATAAAATGAAGGAGCAACATCTAGAGTTGTTTTGAGGTACGTAAATTTCGAGGATGAAATTTCTTTTTAGTTTGGGAGTGTTGTAACATCCCGAAAAATATCTAATTGATCATGAATGTTCATTTTATATTATTCTTGATTTTTAGGAATTTTTCTAGAATTTTACGGAAATGTCGAATATTTTAATATATTCTTCGTTTTGCGTGCACATTGAGCTGAGAATTGCTGAGATCAGTGTAACACTCCAAAAATTGATTATTTTGCCATGAATAGTCATTTTCCAATATTTGTGATTTATGTGAATTCTTTCGGAATTATCCGAGAACGACGAATATTTTAATATATTCTTCGTTTTGCATGAATATTGAGCAGAGTCGTGAAAACGACTGTAATGCTTCAAAAATTGGAAATTTATATGATGGACAGTCGTTTCATAATATTTGTAATTTTTGAGAATTTTCTGGGAATTTTTCGGAAATGTCGAATATTACAGTATATTCCTCGTTTTGCGTGCGCACTGAGCAGAACTGGGAAAACGCGATGTTTTCTCCGCGATCCTTGAACTATGGATAATTCGACGGGGGATCTTACTAAACCCGAGACTTGACACAGTTTACGAGGTTTCATAATTTTCGAGAAATCTTAACAGATAAAATAAATCAATACAGTGAAAAATTCATCTGTCAGATTAATTAAATGATTGACTTCTATCAACTGTAACTATTATCCATTGGATTATAGTGTGTAATAAAAATACTATCACATTATCCTAATGCAATCCACTTTATGTCTAATCAAGTCACTTTAATTCAAATTTAATGTTTAAAAATCAAAGCTTCCTTAAGAAGCTTTGACCCAAACATTGACCACATGCTTTAGCTTCCTTTGGAAGCCAATTCCTCACCCACTCTTCTCTCTCTTTCACGTCGGCAGCAGCACTTGGGAAGGGAAATGAGTTGATTTCATTTAACCAAATATTACACTTAATTCATTATCACCAAAACACCTTTTCTCTCTTCATTTACGTTCTTCTTCTTCTTCTTCTTCCTTCTTCAACATTTCTTTTCTTCCTCTCTTACACACTCCACGGCCAGCAACCCCTCAACCACCAAATCTTCACAAAAATTTCATCTAGCTACATTTCTTGAATCCTCTCAACATTCTAAACACTTTTTCTTCTTGGAGTTTCTTGAAAATCCTCCATTTTCATCATCTTCTTCAAGCTCCAACTTTGAGCATTTTGGGTAAGTTTCAAGACCACTCTCCCTCTTCTCTTATTTTCGTGGTTGTGGTCTTCTTATTGGTCATCCATGGTTGATTTTTCAAGCCTTGGTATTGATTCTAACAAGTCACCATTTTTAGGGATTTTGGAGAAGTGCAATCCGAAAATTCAAAAAAAAGCGTCCTTGGTGTTCTTCTTGTTTTCTACACATTGGTAAGAGGAAGACACTCCTCCTCAACCTCTCTTAGCATCTAGGAACCTTGATTTGTGTGGTTTATGGAAAAACCCTAATGAGGGTTATCCTTTGATTTTGTGATTAGTGTGATTATGTGTTGATTTTACTTGATTTATGCTATTGAATTGAATGGTTGTATATAATGCTATGTTGGATTGGATCTTGTGGTTGAAAATGGAAGAAAAACATTGGAGAAGCCTTCTTGGAGGCTCACTGTTTTAGGCTAGGAATTTAGGGGAATTTGTGATGAAATTGTAATTAGTATAAGACTTAAATTAATTAATGTATTAAATAGAATTCAATAGATGAAAAATTAGGAATGGAAACCACCATGATGGTTACGATTTTGAGGCCAAGAAACTAGGGTTCTTAGTGAGCTAATTTAACAAGTGAACAACTTAAATGAATTGAAGGAATAACATGCAAGATATTGGCTTGAAAGGATTTGAAATTGGATCCATTGTGAGGCCACGGCCTCTAATATATTTTTGAGTGTAAGTATGTGATTTTGGTAAATTAGAAGCATAATGAATTAGGTAATTAGAACCAATGTAACTTGAATGGACGATAAATAAGTTAGAAGAATTTATTATAATCAAGATTTCATAAATTTTGAAGAACTAAGAGTGAAATTATCATAAGATTTAAGGAAATTCTAAGTGAGTGAAGAACATGAGAGTGTGAGGCTTAAGAGCTTAAATAAAATGTAAGTTATAGGAAATTGAATTGCCTTGAAACGTTAAATTGATTACAAGAATTTACTTTGAGCATAAACCTTGAAAAAGGGGAATAAACTCTAAGTTAGGATTCGTAATGAACCTAATGATGCATCAATTGGCTTGGTATTTATATTATGTTGTTGTGGGTCCATGTGAGTGACCATTTATATATTGATGCTTATATTGGCCTAATGTGGCATATTATGGAATTGTATGAGATTGTGGATCATACATGTGCATGCATAGTGTCTTATGCATTGTGATTGTCCTTGTGGACTGTTGTAAGGCCTAGTTACCTAGGAGATTGAACACACCTTAGTGCGGGTGCGAATAGACAAGTGTAGGTCATTGGTGACCTTGGGGGCGTCGGGGCGCGGGTTCCTCGCAATGGGAGGTTGGTAGCTCTCCTGCCCGTGGGGTAGACCGATGCAAATGCACCGACGATCCGGACCGAGACACTATCCTATATCGTGATCTAGTATAGAATGTCTGTACAATGCCATGATTGTGCACTAGAATATTATTGATAGCACTGGCCTCGGCAGCCGAGTTACAGACATGTCTCCTGATCTTTCTCTCCGATTGTTTGAGTCTACCTCCATGGAGTAGGTATTAGGAAAGCATGCATGTGAATCATGATATACACTGTCATCATAAATTCTTATTTTCTGTAACTATAATTGATTTAATTGTTAATATGATGATTATCTGCCTGGAACTGTTTATTTGCTTACCGTGGAATTACTGCTTATTATTTAAGTATGCTGTTTCTGAATTGCTATTTGGGCGCGTGGCGCCGTTCTGTTTCTAGCATGCTATAATTGGTAATGATGTAGGATGTCTTACCTCTTTCTGTGTTCTGCTATCTGTTGTCTGTATTCATATTGTGTTCACCGAAGACGGCGGCAACGAGTTAGAAGCCCCTGACTTCCTTAGCTTCTGGCCCGAACGTGATTAGTACCTGCTGTTGACGATGGGGACTCGTATGGGAGGATTTCTGGGTGACGTGCGTCTGACCTTCCTCGGAGGGCCAGAGTGCTGGCACATCAACCTGAACTATGACCGTTGCGTCTACTTGGGAGACGTGTCCATCGCCCTTGCCTGGAGACGACATGAGGCACCCGTGTTCACCTGCCACGTCAGCCTACGATTAGAGTTTTGTTTGCCCATCCGTGAGATGTGGGGCGACTGCTACTACACTCCACGGGAGGACTCCTTTGATTCCACCGCTCGGGCCCCGTCCCGGGATGCTTCGTGGTTCCAATGGAGGTTTCCTCGGAAGAGGAAGATCCCGTGAGGATCCCGACACGGTTCCTCCTCATCTGAGGGATTGATGTCACTGGTGGCTACTGATGGCTGCCAGTGTTTTTATTTTTGGGGCCTGATGTATTACTTTTTGGTGGGCTGTATATTTTGTATATGCATGATGGTTATATATGCATGATTTCCTTGGGGCAGGTATAGCTTTTGCTTTTTGGAGATGTCCAGGCTTGTATTTAAAATATAGTCATATTTCAATATATAAGTGTATGTGTTATTCAGGTATAAATTCTGTTTACTGTTTTATTCTTTATTTTCATTCACATTCCGCATATTTAATTTAACACAAAAAAAAACCCCCTTTTCCCATTTTTCCCACGTATTAAAGTATCAAGTTGGTTAAAATTTAATTAACTGAACCGGGTCTTAATTGACTAATTATTTAATTTTTGCATTTTATTTTATTTGACAATGTGACATTCCCTCCCAAAAAGGGGCGTTACATCCATAACGGGGAGCTTATCTTGGCGCAGGATCTTCCTCCAGAAGATTCTGGGGATGCTTCAGGGGCTGCTCAGACTCCGAAAGCTGGCATGGTGGAACCCTCATTCCCTTTTCTTTTTGTTTTTGCTATATTGTAAAGACGATTGCCCAGTTTGGTTTGGGCTTTTAATTTTATGCTCCTTGCTTCGTATTTATCTGCCCGTGTATTTTATTTTTTTCCGTGGTCCATTTTGGGTCCAACGCTCATTATGGTGTTTATTACAACCATGTTGTGGACTTAGGAAATTTTCGTAAGAACCATGGTCCAGGTTCGTGATGTAATATCCTTCTGGACTTAGGTATTTAAAAAGCACCTTAGTCTATTATCCAGTTGCTCATGCTGACGAGCATTTTGGAAATATGGACTTAGGCAAAAATAAGCACCTTTAGTATCTTCTCCATCGTTTATGGTTTTAAACCTATGGAATTTTGAACTTAGGTGTAAGAAATGACGCCTTAGCTTAGGATATATGGTCCGAAAGGCTTGGTGCTTCTGAATCCTTTTGCCTTAGGCATGTGTTGTCATTTGAACCTTGCCTGGGGTCCTCGTGCTAACCGTACTGGTTAGACAGGGTCCCTTTGGCTTAGGTATGAGGGTGGACTACGGGTCATTCGATCTGTTGTTCTACTAACTTTGAAGTAGACCATGTCGGGTATCGAGGTTGGGTGTTGACCCTGTAGCTTGTCACCACGGCTGGGTGTGCTATGCCTCCTGACCTGGGCTTTTGATTTCAAATCGAAAAAGTGGTATCTGAACAACTCTTTTTCATTGATAAGTGTTGAAGGACGAAGGTCCATACAGAATCAGATGAGAACAGATCAAACATTAGTTTTTACTAAAGGGCTAGGCCGTTATAGGCGTCTAGCTATAGTATTTCCTAAGTTTATCTGCATTCCAATAGTTCTTGATTGTGCTCCCTGTTAGAGTTTCCAGCGTGTAGGCTCCTTTGCCAGTGCTGACGACGACACAGTAGGGGCCTTCCCAGTTAGGGGTTAGTTTCCCTTAGGAGGCATTTTTCCCTCCTATGTCCACTCTCCTAAGAACCAAATCTCCTGGTTAGAAACGCCTCGGTATCACCGTCTTATTGTATCTAGCCGCCGTCCTTTGTTTGAGGGTGGTATCACGTATGTGGGCCACACGTCTCTTTTCTTCCAAGAGGTCCAGGTCTTCTCTGATCATTCCGGGGTTACTGTCAGGAGAGAATTATTGATGACGCCAACTCTGTTCTCCTATCTCTACCAGGATTATTGCTTCACTTCTGTAAGTGAGTTTGAAAGGGGTTTCACCCGTGGTAGAGTGGGGAGTAGTCCTGTAGGCCCATAGGACATGGTCGAGCAGCTCAGCCCAATTTCCCTTTGCTTCGTCCAGTCTCCTTTTAATTCCTCGTACGATAACCCAGTTGGCGACCTCTGCTTGTCTGTTTGTCCTAGGGTTCTCAACGGCGCTGCGGTGATGTTTTATCTTTAGTCCGGCCAATAGCTTTTTGAATCCCTTATCTTTAAACTAGGTTCTGTTGTTCATTACTATGGACTCCGGAATTCCAAACCTGGTGATGATGTGACGCCAAGTGAATTTCTGGATCCTGGCCGCAGTGATTGTGGCTAAAGGTTCTGCCTCAATCCACTTCGTGAAATAATCTACCGCTACCACCAGGTATTTCAGCTGCCCTGGGGCTTGGGGGAAAGGGCCCAAGATGTCCATTCTCCTTTAAGGGGGCTTTATCTTGGATAGCTCCTTTGAGGGGCGGTCCGAATGGCGCTGGCACTTGTCACAAATTCGTACATGTGCATAGGAATCAGCTTCCATTGTTGGCCAATAGTATCCCACCCTTAGTATTTTTAGAGCCAGTGCCTTGCCTCCTAAATGGTGTCTGCAACTTCCTTCACGGCTCTCGGCCAAAACATATTCTGCTTCTTTCGGGGTGAGGCATTTGAGAAGGGGAGAGGAAAAACCACATCGGTACAATCGACCGTCGTATATGGTGTACCCCACTGCCGTTTTGATTAGCTTTGAGGCTTCTTTGGGATCTGGAGGCACAGCTCTGGACTGCAAATATTCCATGATGGGGGTGATCCAAGACGTCCTTTCCTCTTCTACCTGAAAGACAGCATTGTCCGTGATGGAGGGCTAAGGAAGAGTTTGCTGGATCACTGATCGGTTGTTGCCAGGGCTTTTGGTCCTGGCAAGTTTGGACAAGAGGTCAGCTCTGGAGTTTTGCTCTCTTGGAATGTGCACAATCTTGGTTTCTTCGAAGCCTTTGAGGAGTTCTTGGACTTTAACTAAGTATCTTTGCAAGAGGGGCTCCTTGGCTTGATACTCACCTTGGATTTGGGAGGTGGCTAACTGTGAATCGCTGCAAAGTGTGATCCTAGTTGCCCTCATGTCTTTTGCCATGGATATTCCAGCAATGCATGCTTCGTACTCCACTTGTTTGTTCGAGGTAGGGAGCTCGAACTTCAAGGAATGCTCTAGCGTCAATCCATCTGAATTTTCCAGAATTACTCTGGCTCCGCTTCCCTTGGGATTGGAAGATCCGTCAACGAAGATGGTCCAAGAGATTCTTTCTGGGTTCCCTAGGTCAAACGTAAGCTCTACCAAAAAATCAGACAATGCCTGGCCTTTTATTACGAGTCATGGTTCGTAGGTGATTCTGAACTCCGAAAGTTCGATTGACCAGGCAATCATTCTTCTTGCCAAATTTGGTTTGTGCAACACTTGGTGGATGGGTTAGTCTGTCCTTACCACGATGGGGTGGCACTGGAAGTACTGTCGTAGTCTTCTTACCATGGTGATCAGGGCGAAAGCAACCTTCTCAACTTTTTGGTACCAGAGTTCTGGTCCTTGAAGGATTTTACTCACAAAGTAGACTGGTTTTTGACCTTCGTCCGTCTCTCGAATTAGTACTGAGCTTATGGCCTCCTCGTGGACTAAAAGATACAGGAAGAGCGTTTCTCCATTGTTTGGTCTTGACAAAATGGGGGGGAGGATAGAAGTTTTTTTAAAGATGAAAAGACATCTTTGCACTCGGGGGTCCATTCAAAACTTCTGCCCTTTTTAAGTAATTTGAAAAGGGGGAGAGATTTATGGGCTGCTTTAGAGAGGAAACGCGTGAGGGCTGCTATCCTCCCTGTCAACTGTTGCACTTCCATGACACACAGGGGACTCCTCATGTCGAGGATGGCCTGACACTTGTCAGGGTTGGCTTCGATTCCACGATGGGTTAGCATGAATCCCAGGAATTTCCCAGTATAGACTCCAAAGGTGCACTTTTCTAGATTTAGTCTCATGTTGTGCTTTCGGACTTATGCGAACACTTCTTCAAGCTCTATTGTGTGGGATCCGCCCTATGGGGTTTTCACTATCATGTCATCAACGTAGACTTCTAGCATCTTCCCCACTTGGTTCCTGAAGACCTTGTTCAACATTCTTTGGTAGGTGGCTCCTGCATTTTTCAGTTTGAAGGGCATAACCCTGTAGCAGTAGCTCGCCCTTCCAGTGATGAAGGCGGTTTTTTCTTCATCTCCAGGATACATCAGAATCTAATTGTACCTGGAGTAGGCATCCATGAATGATAGCCACTTGAAGCCTGAAGAACTGTCAATTAGTTGGTCCACATTGGGAAGCGAATATAGATCTTTTGGGCAGGCTTTATTCAAATCTGTGTAATCCACGCACATTCTCCACTTTTCGTTAGGTTTTTTAACCAAGACCACATTGGACAACCATGTGGTATAAGCAATTTCCCTAATGAATCCGCAACTCAGCAATTCTTTTACCTGCTCCTCGATGACATGTTGCCTTTCAGGGTCGACCTTCCTCTTTTTCTGAGCAATCGGCTTCATATCCTTGCTGATGGATAGATGGTGGCAAATAAAAGAAGGGTCAAGTCCGGGCATATCGGATGACATCCAGGCAAACAGGTCCTTGTTTTTCAACAACAGCTTAACCAACTGTTATTTTTCGTCCTCTCCTAACTGGGCTCCGATCTTGGTAATTTGGTCTGGCCTATCTCCAAGTTGGAGAGGCTGTAGTTCACCCTCTGGCTGTGGTTTGATGCCGTAAAGTTCTTCTCTAGCATCCAACTTGGTTATCAGTATGTTGACCTGATCCAGGACTGGGCCAGTTTTGACGAACTTTGCTCTCTCCGGGGTCTTGCCAATTTTTAAACTTTCGTTGTAGTATTTCCTGGCAGCCACTTGGCCGTCCTTGATAGTGACCACCTAATTGTGCTTGCTAGGGAATTTCATGACGAGGTGGGTGGTAGATACCACGGCACCTAGGGCATTTAGGGAGGGACGACCGAGGATGATATTATAAGCCGAAGGGCAGTCTACGACCAAGAACTTTACCTTGACTGTTCTGAAAAGCTTGGAGGAACCTAGGGTCAAATAGGTTTCGTAGTACCCCACCGGGGTGATCTTCTCACCCGTGAACTTGTGAGATCCCCTTCATAAAGAGTCAAATCCGACCGCGGGAGTTCCAACTTCTGGTAGAGGTCCAGGAACATAATGTCTGCCGAGCTTCCTTGATCCACAAAAATTCGGCGGACTTCGGTATTGGAAATTACCCCGGAAATGACGAGGGGATCATCATGATCCGGGATGATTCCGCCGTAGTCTTCATCCGAAAACATGATGCACGGTGACTTTCTTCCCGCTGTGTTAGGTTTGGACTCTGAGTATGAGACACTGAACACCTCTATTCTTAATGCTTTCTTCCAGGCCCCGTTTGATGGTCCTCCTCCGGCGAATCCTCCCGCAATAATGTTGATCATCCTGTTTGGTTTGAGGCGATGATCATCGTTGTCGTTGGGTGGAGTGTCCATGCTCCTTCCTTGCCGGTCGTTGTTGTTCCGTCGGGGTGGTGTCTGGGATCTTCTCCTTGGACTTTGGTTTCTCCTCCTTCGGGAGGGAGATGGACTTTGTCCCTTGTCCTCTCTGTGCCTGCTGCGGTGCTCATCATTTTGGGCATGGAGGACATATTGCTGCAACCGTCCGACCTTGATTAGGAACTCGATGGCATCACGCAGTTGGTAGCAGTCTTCTGTGTCGTGACCATAGCCTTTTTGCCATGCACAATGTTTGGAGTGATCTTTTTGCTTGTGTTTTTTAATGGGAGGTGGTCTCCTGATATTCTGGAACTCGGTCTGCATCACCTCCCTCAAGATCGTTTCCCTTGGGATTTTAGGGTGGTATACTCAGCGAACCTTCGTCTAGGTGGGCTGCCTTTAGGGCGTCGGGACCTTGAGGAATCATGAGTGGGTTTTTGATGAGTGCGCTCATCTTTATCTTATCTCCTCTGGTCTTCCGTTGCCTCCTCCAAGTTGACATACTTTTGGGACCGTCTCTGGAATTCACCCAAGTTTTCAGGCTTCTTCTTCACGAGGGACGCAAAGAACTCCAAACCCACTCGAAGACCGCTCCTAGCATAGTGGAGGGCGATCCTATCGTCAAAGCTTTCCACGTTAGTGCACACCGCCATGAACCATCTTACGTAATCACGGAGGGGCTCATCTCACCCCTGCCGAATTTTGGCTAGCGATTCGATGGACCTGGGCTGCTCCTTACTAGTGGTGTATTGGAGCAGGAAACATTGTTTTAGATCTGACCAATCTACGATGGATTTGCGTCGTAGGCCGGAGAACCATTTGAGGGCTCCTTTTTTTAGGGAGAGAGGGAAGGCACGACATAGTAGTTCCACGGATCCGCCATAAAAGCACATGGATTGCTCAAAGGCATTTACGTATTCTTGGGGGTCTGTTGTTCCATCATAGATCTCCAAGTTAACGGGGAACTTGAAGTTCCTTGGGACTCAGTACTCCATCAGTTGATCGGAGAAAGGGTGTTCTTGGATACCCTGGTTTGAGTCGCGGTTTTCAGCGTTGGATACTGTGGCTTCAACGTGACCCCTCCTTTGGTTGTTCTTGTCATTACGTCATCCACCAATATGGTTCGACCTAGGCTGGTTTTCATGCATGGCTCTTTGCATGTCTTCCAGCCTCTGGTATTGCTTGTTCAGCATAGCCATGTGTTGTTGTAGCATATCCTAGAATTGACGCTCGGACATATGGGATTGGCTCCCATGCTCAGAGTGGGACACTCGGTTGCCAGCATCATTAGGTATTCCCAAGCACTGATGCACTGGGACTCTGTTTTTGGGTCTTAGGGTTCCCTCATTGGCCCTGGATTCTGAGTCTACTTATTGAGATCCAGCGCGAGGGATTGGGACTCTCATCTGAAATCGAAGTGAAATGCTCCTCGCGCTAGTACTCTGCGTTGAGGGCCTGGTTTCTCATGGCAGAGGTTCCAACAGTGGGTGGTGGGACAAAGTGGGGAAGGTGTTACGTGGCAAAACCCTGCCTATGGTTAGCAAAAGTTTGCGCAACGTCCCTCCTCGAGTTTTGTCTGGTGTTTACCATGACTGGGTGGGATTAGAAGTTTAAGGTTCCCACAGACGGCGCCAATGTTCTGAAATGGATTCAGAGGGTGCCTGAGAAGACACATGTCGGTGGTTTCCTCCTCCCTGTGTCGTTGTCACCTCCAAGAGCCTTGAACAGAGGGGTTGGGTACCTGCAAAGAACTCCAACGCTCAAGTCAGAATGGGCACAATGAAGGTATACACCGTCGGAATTAAAGGTTACCTCTTAGAGAGTGTTTGGTGATACTTATAGTGCCTACACATAGTCCTTGAGCATTTGTCTCTGAATGCAGGTCTCTAGAGATCGTGGCCTGACGGGGAGAGTGCATCTCTCCTCCACGATCGTTCAGGAAGTGACCTGACGGAGGGTGCCTCCCTCCACGATCACTAGGCCAATCCTTGGAATCGCGGGCCTATCACGTTAGTGGCCAACTACTGTAGCAGGCGGTCATGGTCCCTACACTGTAAAGTGTTCCATAGGCAATGATCAGACCAGGCGCGGACCTATGAGGTGCTGGTTGGGGAGTACGACTAGTACCCACGTACGGATGTCCAACTGAGGGAAGTAGTCTGGATCACGGTGGCATATGTGCCGGGTTTGCCCCTAAGGGAGGTATCCCGGACCAGGGTCCAGAACAAATAGCTAAATTCTTATTGGCTAGGGTCAGATGAACATTGTAAATACTCTTATGTGATCTGATTTGTTTATCTTTACAAGTTAATTTCATGGATTTGAACATTCTACTCATTGCTTAATGCTAATCAATACTTGATCATTATTGGTTTGAATGTGGGTATTACTTCAAATTGGAAAATTCGTTTTAATGCTAGATCTGAGTAGAGTTGGCATAATTATGATTGAATATAGGAATATATCATTGTAATTATGTGTTCCATTAAATCACTGTTGCTAATGCTTAACTTGAATTAACAATTACCTAAGGAATTGGGAGTTGTGATTTGGGTTAAAGGGGTTTTGAATCAAGAACTTGATCTTGGCCTAATTTTGTTGATTAGAACTTCAAATGCATGATTATTGCTTGTATTAAGAATTAATCAGTAGCATAAGAGGGTAAACAATGGGATTCGACCCTTAGTCGTTTTTCTTGATTAATTTTATTCTCCTTAAAAATCCAAAAACATTCTTTAATTTGTCAATTACTTTGTTTTTAGTACATTTCTTTTATACTTGTTTAAAAACCAATACAATTCAAAGTTACCAAATTATATTATCAATTCAAGTAGACACAACCTTTTCTTTTGTGTTGATAAAAAGATTACAATCCCTGTGGAGACGATATTCCTTTTCTCATCATTATATTACTAGTAGCGATTCGGTGCACTTGCCAAAATTGTCTTTAACAAGTTTTTGGCGCCGTTGCTGGGGATTGTTGATTTGATTATCAACAAGGCAAAGGAGTTACTACTTTGGACATTTATTTTGTTTTCAGTTTGTTTGTTTAGAAATTTTACTGCATTATTTTAATTCATTTCTACATATAGTTGACTTGTACTTACAATTCTCCTAGTTGCTGTTTATACGAGGGAAAAAGGTAACTGAATTGTTGTTTGATCTCGAGATTGTGAAAACAGAAAAAGTAAATAGGAAGAAGGCTAAGAAAGCAAGGCAACAAAAAAAAAACTCAAGAAAAACAAACATCAACTTCTTCTTCTCTTACTCTCACAGAAGAGGTCATGGCTGCACAACCACCACCTAGGCAGACTTTAGGAGATTTTGGCCGGAGGAACAACCGTCAGAGGTTGGCTATGGAGTATCAACCGGTAGAGGCAAATGCCTTTGAGATCAGAACTTCTCTTTTGAATATTCTCAAGCAGAATCAGTTTTCTGGAGTGGATAATGAAGACCCCAACCAACACTTGGTGAATTTCTTTGAGATTTGTGGCATATTGAAGCTGGATGGTGTTTCTGAAGAAGCTAAGAGGATGAGACTATTCCCGTTTACTTTGAGAGATAGGGCAAAAGATTGGTTGCAAACACTTCCTCAAGGGAGTATTACTACTTGGAATGAATTGGAGGATAAATTTATGGATCGGTTCTTTCCTACCTCCAAGTTCATCAAGAGAAGGGCTGAAATTACTAGTTTTAGGCAAAAAGATGGAGAAAATCTTCATGAAGCATGGGAGCGGTTCAAAGGGCTTTTGAAAAGATGTCCCGACCATGGTTTCGATGACTTGACACAAATACAAACATTTTGCCATGGGTTGAGACCGAATACAAAGATGATGTTAGATGCTTCAGCAGGAGGTACAATGAATAACAAGACGACTGACGAGCGCCGAACTCAATCAAAATTATAACCGAAGTTATTACCTAAACTTGTAGTATAGTGAACAACACCGGATTGTCTCCTCAAGGATCGTAGATGCAATTTGATCAAATCAAGTGAAAGTTAGAAAAGGGGGTTTTGATGGTTCAAAGATCGCAGTGACAAGATTTAAAGAGAAATAACAATTAGAAAAACAGTCAATTCAGAAATCTATCCGAGATTGGGTGGATTCAATCATAGACCTTTCAACAAACATTTGAAGCACATTTGAATGGTTAACTTGGATCTAACCGAGATCTCAAAGATCGATCCGTAATTCATACTAGACAATCGTCCGTAATTCAATTGACAAGTAATAAACATAAATCTGCAATCGCACCATTCATGTAGATATATATCAATTTAAGCACCGAATTCAATTAACCTAGGTACCAATCAAGTAACCTAACCTCTTCAATTACGTGATTAGTTCAGATCAATCAGTTCTAAATTTCATCACGATACTTAATCTTAAACCAAGATCAAATCGATCAAACATAAACAAATCACCATTCATGCATTCAAGATCAAGAGAACAAGAAGAAGAAGAGAAGAGGAATTCAAATATAAATCAAATACATTACATAACCAAGGTCTCAAGAATCCAAGCCACAATCTCTTCAAGAGTCCCGAATTGACTAGAAGTGACTTAGCTCTCCATTACAATGAAGGAAAAATATACAAGAACTATGAAAAGCTATTTCTAACACCAAGTGTATGTTGTGTTTAGAGCTCTCCACATGCTTCCTTTTATAGAGGATTC
Source organism: Ormosia emarginata (assembly GCA_029884605.1). Classification (NCBI taxonomy): domain Eukaryota; kingdom Viridiplantae; phylum Streptophyta; class Magnoliopsida; order Fabales; family Fabaceae; genus Ormosia; species Ormosia emarginata. Next base: position 37,470,041 of record JAQQTP010000074.1, on the reverse strand, counting down.
AGAGTAGTAGTAGATGGGTAGATGAGATTAGTAGGTAGAATTAGTAGGTGAGCTTGGTAGGTGAACTTGGTAGGTGAGCTTGGTAGGTGAACTTGGTAGGTGAGCTTCCTTGTCTCCGAAAGTATTCATTACTGAACTCATTGATTTCGTCATTTTTGAGCCAAATGGTCTTCATGAAAGTTCTAGGAAATTGTCTAAGCTTTCCAATGGCTCTGGAAGCACCCAAAAATTCGTCCTACAGCCCAAGATATGACCCAATTACTACAGACTGCTCAGGACCAGTTTCAGCACCTCTGTTTTGACTTTCAGACCCAATATCTCCATCAAGGAGCCCGAATCAAGTTTTGTGTTTGTCATGAAAGTTGTACATATGGGTCTTAACTTTCAGATCACCAATATTCAGCCCATTCTATAAACCCAAACTCGAATTATGTTCTGGTTACTACACACTGTTCGGGTTCCAGTTCACAAATCCCGTATTCTGATTTCCATGCCCAATTAGCTCCACTAGATGTCTGAATTTGACTTCGAGCTCTTCATCAAAGTTGTAGAGCTCTCTTTTATCTTTCCTACAAGGTAAAATTCATAATTATCAGACATTTAGAACTCAAGATATGGCCAAAATACAGAAACAGTGTAAGACTCGAATAATGCTGAAAAATCAATTAAGTCCGATTCGAGTTCAAACTTACAAAACATAATCAAATTCAGTCAATTAAGTACATGAAGAGTGTAAATGACTAATAATGAGGGTTTCTTAATGAATAAAATATGTGATTATCAAATTCCCCACACTTAGCTTTTTGCACTCCTGGGCAAAACATATAAAACTAAAGTTAGAAGACAAAGACAAACGACACAAACTTAAAAGTTAAAAACTCTAAAGGACTCAATGAAGCAAGAAGAGCAACAAGAAATTCAAGGGATCAAAGCATAAATGAGGTAACATTTCTTCACATTTCAAACCAACAAGCAAGGAAACTTCCGTTGAAAAGAATGAATTAAGAATGATGGATCTTCACAATATTCCCTCTCAATCTCTCAAGTGTTTAAAAGGTAGGTATTTCACTCAATTCAACCCATGAAAATTGCACTACCATAAGCTTGCTTATCTTCTACTTCTCCACTACTCAAAACACATGCACACACAAATCATGAGGACTTTATTCAAGGTTGTAGTGAGGTCAAGGTAACAGAAGAGGATAAAATGGATATGAGAAGATAAATACCAAAGAGAATAAAAGCAAATGAGAGCTGAGTTCAAATAACGAGCATAAAAGTTCATCTCAACTCTATTGTATATCCCTTTACATATTCATTTCCCAATCCTTTTCTCTCTCTCTCTTTTTTTATATATATATATATATATGAACATAACTATATACATACATTTTTCTTTTTTTCTTTTTTTTTTTTTCTAGGCACTTTTTCTTTTCTTTTCTTTTTTTTTTTTTTCAACAACCATTTTGTACACACACCCCCACACTTTGTTCAAAAACTCATCCATTAACCAGGCTAATGTTCTTTTATTCCCTAAGGTACAAGTAAGAACACGATTTTTCATTTAAGGCACATAATGAGCTAGAAACAAGGAATGGTCAAATAGGCTCAAAGGGGTTAAGCAAAGGAAAATATACAAGGTTGGCAGGAATTAGAGAATTTTCGAGAGGTCAAAAGAGTGCTTGATATCATATTGAAAACAAGGTTGGCTATTTGGTTAAACTAGCTAAGAAAGAGGGCCTCAATCATGTTCATGCATGCAAGTGAAATGTAGCCTAAAAAAGAATCAAAGCAAGTTCTAGAGTGGTCATTAACATGAGTGAAAATCACACAAGAAAGAAGAGAATGGCATAAATGTTGAATCCATCCATTAGGCTCAAAATCTCACAAGGTATGCATTCATCAAACTCAATTCATCAATTCAATCATCCATCACCAAGCATATCAGTTCAAGAAGGGAGAAAAATTATTCAATCATGTAATGAACCCCTTTTTTTATTATTTTTTTATTTTTTGAATTTTTTTTTTTGAATTTTTTTTTTTTTACAAACGAAAAGAAACAGAAACATGCTAAAATCTCTCCCCCACACTTAATGTAACATTGTCCTCAATGTGAAAGAAAGAGATAGAAAAGAGCAACACAACCTGATAAGAAGTGAATCAACGCCTAGCAGAAAAGAAACACACTGTCAGTGCCGCATCAGACCCTGAAAAGAAATCAAACAAGAAAACGTTAGTACTACCACAAGTCAATACTAATTAATTACTACCTAAAAAACTCCTTACTCTGCCACCAATTAAGATGCGTCTCAAGAGTAAAATTACTCCTTACTCTGCCATCACTAATTGGTTTAATAAGTCCATGACAACCATATCATACTAAACAAAACAACAATAATTTTTTTTTTTTAAAATCAAACCCATTAAAGAGAAAGTTTCAGATCGGGCTCTTGTTTCTTGTTACTTCCTTCGCTGCTTCCTGTTGACCAATCTATCTGAGCTAATACCCGATCGTACATACTCAAAAGCTTCTAATTTATCAATGAGCTCATCAATAGTGGAGGCAGAGATAAGAAGTTGTCTTCTTAGAAGGAGTGATAAATTTACTCCACAGCTTTGTCAAGAAAAAGAACAAAAGATCAAAGAAATTATTAACATTCAACAAACCAATGGGTTTATGGTGGATGTTCGGTTCGACCAAGAGACAATTTGAAAAATTTCTTCCAAAGTACCAAAACCACCTGGTAAGGCAATGAATGCATCAGAGTTTTCAAGCATTATCTTCATGCGTTCATGCATTGATGATACTTTAAGTTCCTCCCCAATTGTCTTTCCATTGATGTTCTGTTGAGCTAAAGTTTCAGGAATGACACCTAAAACCCGATTTGTCTCTTACAAAGGCAAAGAAGTGATACAGCCCCCCATTAACCCACGACAACCTCCCCATATACAAGATGAATATTCCTCGCAGCAAGTGATCGACCAAGAGTGCTAGCTGCGTTTACAACTCTAGTCCCTTCCCATAACTCGACCCACAAAAACACAGACATTTTTGAGGTTACGAATAGAAGGCCCCATTCTATACTCTTCCTCCCTTTGAGTGTTTCGAGTTTGAAGGAAAATAGAGAAAATGGAGTGTTTAAATAGGAAAAAGAATGGAAAGGGGAATAATTGCACCTATGAGGGTAGGTTGGCGGTTGTCGAAAAGGTTGAAATTAAGAGACACGAGAATCTTTTTTTTTTTTTTTTTTTTGACTTCAAGAAAACCATCAAGGTAAAGAAGTCTAGAAACCCCCAAGGACCACACTCAAAGGATCGTCTGTACAAAAATCAAAATACAACAAAATGATACAAAGATAATAGAAAATGATGACATACCCGTATGTATGCGCCTTCCATGGCGTATCTTTATCTTTATGCGCGTCATGAGTGCGATGAGACATCACGTCCGTTTTTTTTTTTTTTTTTTTTTTTGAAATTGTTAGAAAAACTTGATGAAAGATGAGTGTATACTTACTTAAGATTGGGATGGAGGTAGTCTGCTCTTTTCGGCTTTGTGCCAAAGCATTGTTGATCAAGATTCGACCCATTCAAGACCAAATAAGAACATAGGGCTCCCGAAGGGACAAGTGACCATAATACGACCGGCCGCCTCACATGTGGGATACAATCTACCTTCTTTGTTTTTCAATTAAGAAGGCTGGATCAGATGCATGCATTTCCCCATTCACGGTTTGTGTTACCAAAGCCAACCCTAAGAAGTATACATTTTTTTTTTTCATTTTTTTTCATTTTTTTCTTCATTTTTTTTTTTTCTCATCATTTTTTTTTTTCATTTTTTTTTTCATTTTTTTCATTTTTTTTTATGCCATGAAGAAGAAGAAGAAGAAGAAGAAGATGAGATGTACAGATTGTTTGTGGATATGGCTCACATCTGCCTCTGGTTTAACGTCCGAAGAACGGCTTAAACGTCTTCTATGAGTCGAGGATAAGCTTCCCATCCAATTTTCTTATAAATTGGCAAACAGGGTCTTTTAGAGTCAGATTCCCAAGACTGTAGCGTTTTTCTTCATCCTTGAAGAGATTCCACAAATTAAGAATTTCACCCCGCATCAATCCATAAGAACGCGTCTCAAGAGTCAATAAGATATCATCTAATGATTCCTTACTCAGTCCATTCTTAATGAAGGATTTATTTGCGGAAATCATCCCCAAAGAACTACATTGTCTGTTACAATTCCATCGTCCACATTTGTGACAGACTTGTAACCTTTTTGCTCTTCTCCTTTTAGAATATGAACTTCTTCCAAGACCGGGCATATATGAGTCAAATGAAATTGAGGACTCACCTGCTAATCGGACCTTTGCTTCAATTATCCAGCGTACATCTTCTGGCATACCCTTGTGCATTAACATTCTCAATCTCTCACATCGAACTTTGTAGATTTTTCTCAGAGCATTTTGAGGAAGAGAAGGAAAATGTTTTCTCAGGTTTGAAAGAATGACATCCATTTTGAAGGAGAAGAAGGGTTCGTTATTTTGGGAAACGAAGAATAAACCGACTCAAGAGTCACGGAGTACCGTATCCGCCACTTAACCGGCAACACAAAGAACTCAAGAACTTGGTTTTCCAGGAATGATTGAGTCTTTGTCCATTAACCTTAAGCGCATTACCATTCCTAGGATCCTCAGTATCTGATGTTGAAAGGATACGCGTGTCTGACAACAAAAGAACCGCGCCACCTAGATCTTAATTTTCCAAGGAGTAGGTGCAGATGATAATCTCAAAGCAGAACTTTTGACCAATTTCCGCAGCTTTTGCAAAAGGTGTAACAAACCTTTAATAAAGTAGGCCAATAAAATCCATACTTTACAAGATTTTCGCAGATTATTGTCGCCGAAGAAAAAAAATGACCTCCACATGCTTCGAGCGACTCTACCTACCTCATTGTCGGGCACACAACCTGTTTTTTTTTTTTCTTTTTTTTTTCTTTTTTTTTTCTCTTTTTTTCTTTTTTTTTCTTTTTTTTTTTATTTATAATGCGGATGGAGAAGGTTCATCACCTCCACTTCGCATTCTCTGGAAGTTCATGATACTGTTTGAGGCGGTGTCCATTGGTCTTATTAAGTGAGGTTGGTGAAAAGACTCCACCAGGATCCCATTGGTTGAAACGTGATGACCAGGTTATGGTTGACACAACATGATAGCTTCCACTACGGTCCCATTGGTTGAAGTGTAACGACCAAGTGAAGCTTGAAGCATGAGGGTTCACATTGGGGTCCCATTGGTCTTCCTTGACTTCACCAATGGCATGTAATACATGTAATTTTGCAATCTTGCTTTCATTGATAATCTTGGACCATGGCCTAAAAACAAAATCCACTTCAAGTAGTTACTGTCATATGTTGCCTTTCCTCCTTCTTTGAAAATTCCTCAATGGCCTTCAACTCCACCTCCCTATATGTTTTGGATTCTCGCAACTACATTGTTGATAGACCCTTCTATATCATTAGATCCTGCGTAAAACGTAATCATTAGTTTTCAAATATGCAGAAATTTCAGCACACACAACACATTTTATATCACCATCATGATCAAAGACATGAGTTGCAATTGATAGAATCATGAAAACTAATTAAATCAGGAAATTCAAGACACAACTCATCATGAGTTTCCTCAACTAAGTCTGCATGTAAATCAATATGACAATTAGAATGCGGGAGTTGGGAATTGTTTGGGGAAAAAGTTGGCGACTCTTGACATCTCAGTTCATTAACAAGTGGTTGTCAACTGGTCAATTTGGGTTGTTAAATCTGAATAGTGGCGGTGAAATTACTTTGGAACTCAATTTGGGTTTTCATCAAGTCCTCCCACATGAAGGCTCAAGTTTTGTGGTTGATGGACTTGTTATCTGCTGGAATGGCTGCTCATATTGAAATAATTGTTCTTTGTAGTTATGCCGTATTGTCATATCCCAGATCTGGACAGTATTCCCAGCTAGGGTTGTATGTGTTGAAGAAGGGGTCATAACTCTGTTGCTGCTGCTGGAACTGTGGTTTATCAGGAAAATAACCAGCTGTTGCAACAAATTGATCTGGAAAAACAGAACTACCATACTGAAGTGTAGGGCATGCATATGTGGGGTGAGATGAACAAAAACAAATGTTACACACAAGTGTAGCTTTCTGCACAGGTGATTGTTGTCTCACTACTATATGTCTTACCAAAGAAGTCAACTGCTCAAGTTTTGACTTCATTATGCATGGTCCATTAAAAATGATGATGAAAGAAAAAGAAAAAATTAAAAAGAAAGAGTTAGTATGGGATCAACACTCAAAATATGCAAAAATAAATCTAGTTAATGTATCTAAACATTTTTAAAATTTATGGGATCAACACAGGATAAAATCTACATAAAAATGAAACTAGAAATTACAATAAAAAAATAAAAAAAATTGAAAAAGTGGTCTAAATGATAGAATTTCGAAAAACCAGGGGTGACCTCACAGTATACTGTGAGTCTTGTTTATCAGGCTGTTTTCCTTCAATCGACCATGTTTCAGCTCATTCTGGGCATGTTTCAGTTCGAAAACTGCAATAGTTACCCGTAATCACCTGTTTTCCGTCTTTTCTTCACTAGAGAAATTCAGAAATTAATCCCCGGCAACGGCGCCAAAATTCTGACGAGCGCCGAACTCAATCAAAATTATAACCGAAGTTATTACCTAAACTTGTAGTATAGTGAACAACACCGGATTGTCTCCTCAAGGATCGTAGATGCAATTTGATCAAATCAAGTGAAAGTTAGAAAAGGGGGTTTTGATGGTTCAAAGATCGCAAGGACAAGATTTAAAGAGAAATAACAATTAGAAAAAAGTCAATTCAGAAATCTATCCGAGATTGGGTGGATTCAATCATAGACCTTTCAACAAACATTTGAAGCACATTTGAATGGTTAACTTGGATCTAACCGAGATCTCAAGATCGATCCGAGAATTCATACTAGACAATCGTCCGAAATTCAATTGACAAGTAATAAACATAAATCTGCAATCGCACCATTCATGTAGATATATATCAATTTAAGCACCGAATTCAATTAACCTAGGTACCAATCAAGTAACCTAACCTCTTCAATTACGTGATTAGTTCAGATCAATCAGTTCTAAATTTCATCACGATACTTAATCTTAAACCAAGATCAAATCGATCAAACATAAACAGAATCACCATTCATGCATTCAAGATCAAGAGAACAGAAGAAGAAGAGAAGAGGAATTCAAATATAAATCAAATACATTACATAACCAAGGTCTCAAGAATCCAAGCCACAATCTCTTCAAGAGTCCCGAATTGACTAGAAGTGACTTAGCTCTCCATTACAATGAAGGAAAAATATACAAGAACTATGAAAAGCTATTTCTAACACCAAGTGTATGTTGTGTTTAGAGCTCTCCACATGCTTCCTTTTATAGAGGATTCAGAGTAGTAGTAGATGGGTAGATGAGATTAGTAGGTGGAATTAGTAGGTGAGCTTGGTAGGTGAACTTGGTAGGTGAGCTTGGTAGGTGAACTTGGTAGGTGAGCTTCCTTGTCTCCGAAAGTATTCATTGCTGAACTCATTGATTTCATCATTTTTGAGCCAAATGGTCTTCATGAAAGTTCTAGGAAATTGTCTAAGCTTTCCAATGGCTCTGGAAGCACCCAAAAATTCGTCCTACAGCCCAAGATATGACCCAATTACTACAGACTGCTCAGGACCAGTTTCAGCACCTCTGTTTTGACTTTCAGACCCAATATCTCCATCAAGGAGCCCGAATCAAGTTTTGTGTTTGTCATGAAAGTTGTACATATGGGTCTTAACTTTCAGATCACCAATTTTCAGCCCATTCTATAAACCCAAACTCGAATTATGTTCTGGTTACTACACACTGTTCGGGTTCCAGTTCACAAATCTCGTATTCTGATTTCCATGCCCAATTAGCTCCACTAGATGTCTGAATTTGACTTCGAGCTCTTCATCAAAGTTGTAGAGCTCTCTTTTATCTTTCCTACAAGGTAAAATTCATAATTATCAGACATTTAGAACTCAAGATATGGCCAAAATACAGAAACAGTGTAAGACTCGAATAATGCTGAAAAATCAATTAAGTCCGATTCGAGTTCAAACTTACAAAACATAATCAAATTCAGTCAATTAAGTACATGAAGAGTGTAAATGACTAATAATGAGGGTTTCTTAATGAATAAAATATGTGATTATCAACGACTGAAGAAGCAAGAGAGTTAGTGGAAGCAATGGCCTCAAATGAGTATCTTATTCATCATGATAGAGGAGTGCAAGTTAGGAAGGGTGCTCTAGAGCTGGATGCACATAATGCTCTATTAACCCAAAACAAGTTGGTTTCTCAACAATTGGAGGTTCTCACCAAACAGCTTCAAGCCTTACAAGTAGGTTCTTCTCAATCTCATCATCCCAAAGCTGTGATGCAATGTATGAAGTGTGATTTTTGTAAGGGAGGACACGAGAATGGTGCTTGTGAAGCTCAAGGTAATCCAAATGAGCAAGCCAATTATATGGGAAATTTTCAAGGGCAAAGAGGGACTCCTTATTCCAACACCTATAATCCAGGGTGGAGGAATCATCCCAACTTTTCTTGGAAGCAACATGAAGCTCCTCAATCAAGCAAACTTCCTCAACTACAGCAACCTAAAGAGAAGCCTACTGCCTTAGAAGAGGCATTGACTCAATTCATGCATATGACTTAAAGTAATTTTCAGAATCATGAGGCTCATTTCAAAAACCAAGAAGCATCCATCAAGAACCTTGAAAACCAAATTGGACAGCTCTCAAAGCAACTTGCTGAACAATCCGGGGGACAATTTTCTGGAAATACAGTGGATAATCCCAAGAATGAGTCTTGCAAAGCTGTAACTTTGAGGAGTGGAAAGATTGTTACACCATCCATGGTGGAGCCATTAGTTTCAGGGTCTAATGGAACAAAGGAGCAGAAAACGTTGGATGAAGAGCCACATGAGATGAGTGACATTATGAATCTAGAAGAAAATGAAGAAAAGAATGAAAGTTAGAAAAAGGACGATAAAAAGAGTTCTAACTTAGTAGATGAAGACTCCTTTTTGAGGAGGACGAAGAATCAGATTTTGCAAGAAGGAAATAAGCCTCAAGTAATCCCACCATATATGAAGTTACCATATCCTCATTTGAGCAAGAAAAAAGGGAAGGAGGAGCAGTTTGCAAAGTTCTTGGACATTTTCAAATGCCTCCAAATCAACATTCCTTTTGCGGAGGCATTAGAGCAAATGCCTACATATGCTAAATTCATGAAGGAGTTGCTGACTAAGAAGAGAAAGTTCAAGGAGGATGAAACAGTGGCTTTAACAGAGGAGTGTAGTGCAATATTTCAAAGGAAGCTTCCTCCAAAATTGAAAGACCTGGGGAGCTTTACAATTTCGTGCACTATTGGCAACATAACCATTGGTAAAGCTCTCTGTGACTTAGGAGCAAGCATAAATTTGATGCCATTGTCTATACTGAAGAAGCTTGGGGAGGTGAGGTCAAACAAGCAAGAATGGCCTTGCAACTTGCGGATAAGTCAATTAAATATCCTTATGGAGTCATAGAGGACGTGTTAGTGAGGGTTGATAAATTCATATTTCCAGTTGATTTTGTCGTGTTAGACATGGAAAAAGACGTAGAAGTACCTTTGATTCTTGGAAGACCATTTTTAGCTACCGTGAGAGCCCTCATTGATGTTCAGCAAGGGCAGTTAATGTTGCGAGTGAAGGATGAGAAAGTCACCTTTAATGTTTTTGAGGCGATGCAACACCCGGATGATAAAGAAACTTCTTATCGGTTGAATTTGATTGATACTACAGTTGAAGAATCCTTTCAGCAAAATACTCCAACTGCATCTCTTGAAAGGGTGATTGTTAATTCAATTGAAGAGCATGGAGAGATGGATGATGAAGTCATTAGGGAGTGTTTGCGATATCTGGAAGCACATCAAGCAGACAATGTTGTTAGTAATGACAAGGTGGAAGAAAAAGCAAAACAAGAGTTAAAACCCTTACCATCTCACTTGAAATATGCTTTTCTAGGCAATCAAGATGCAAATCCAGTGATAATCAGTAGTTTTTTATCGAAACTTGAAGAAGAGAAGCTTGTAAGGGTACTCCAAGAGCATCAAACTGCAATTGGATGGACTATCTTTGACTTAAAGGGATTAGTCCAGCTTTTTGTATGCACAAGATCAAACTTGAGGAAGAATTCAAGCTAGTGGTCTAGCCACAGAGAAGGTTAAATCCCACAATGCAAGAAGTAGTGAGAAAGGAAGTGCTGAAACTCCTTGAAGCCAGAATGATTTACCTTATTTCTGATAGTGCTTGGGTGAGTCCGGTTCAGGTTGTTCCTAAGAAGGGAAGTATGACTGTGGTGAAAAACGAGAAAAATGAGTTAATTCCTACTAGAACAGTCACTGGTTGGCATATGTGTATCGACTACCGAAAGCTCAACTAAGCTACCCGAAAGGATCATTTCCCCCTCCCATTCATGGACCAGATGCTTGAGAGATTATCCGGACAAGCTTACTATTGTTTCCTTGATGGCTATTCTAGTTATAATCAAATTACAGTCAATCCAGAGGACCAAGAGAAGACAACATTCACTTGTCCTTATGGAGTTTTTGCATATAGACAGATGCCTTTCAGTCTTTGCAATGCTCCTGCTACTTTTCAGAGGTGCATGCTTTCTATCTTCGCTGATATGATTGAAAAAAATATAGAGATGTTCATGGACGATTTCTCTGTATTTGGTGCATCATTTGATTCTTGCTTGTCTAACCTCACTAATGTTCTTAAGAGATGCATGGAAACCAATTTAGTCTTAAATTAGGAGAAATGTCATTTCATGGTGAAGGAAGGCATTGTACTGGGCCATAAGATTTCAGCTAGAGGTATAGAAGTGAATAAGGCCAAGATTGAAGTGATAGAGAAGCTGCCTCCACCATTGAATGTGAAGGGAGTGAGAAGTTTTCTAGGCCATGTTGGTTTCTACAGAAGATTTATGAAAGATTTTTTGAAAATTGCAAAGCCATTGTGCAATCTGCTCATTAAAGACTCTTCTTTTGTTTTGAATCATGATTGTCTGCATGCATTTGATCTTTTGAAGGAAAAACTGATTTCAGCTCCTGTTATTGTAGCCCTTGATTGGGTGTTACCATTCGAACTTATGTATGACGCAAGTGACTATGCAATAGGAGCTGTATTGGGGCAAAGGAGGGATAATTGTTTCCATGCAATTTACTACGCAAGCAAGGTCCTTAATGAGAACCAAATTCATTATGCCACAATTGAAAAGGAATTGCTTGCCATAGTATTTGCCTTGGAGAAATTTTGTCCCTACTTGATTGGATCTAAGATTACTGTGTTCACTGATCTTGCAGCAATTAAATACTTGCTAACAAAGGGAGAATCAAAACCTAGACTGATTAGGTGGATATTGTTGTTACAAGAATTTGATCTTGAGATTAAAGACAAAAAGGGAAGTGAGAATATGGTAGCAGACCATTTGTCCAGGCTGGAAAACTCTGAAGTTACTGCTAAGGAGAGAGACATTATTAAAGAATTCCCAGATGAAAAGTTGTTTGCAATTGAAGAAAGGCCATGGTTTGCTGATATGGCTAATTTTAAGGCTGCAAAGGTTATACCAGAAGACATAACATGGCAACAGAAAAAGAAATTCTTTCGGGATGCCCAATATTACATTTGGGATAACCCCTTTCTTTTCAAAATTGGCCTTGATGGACTTCTTAGGAGGTGTGTATCACAAGATGAGGGGCAGAAGATACTTTGGCATTGCCATGATTCCCCTTGTGGAGGGCATTTTAATGGTGAACGTACTGCTGCTAAGGTACTTCAGTCAGGGTTCTATTGGCCATCCATCTTTAAAGATGCATACAACTATGTGAAGGGCTGTGACAAATGCCAAAGGACCGGCAATATCTCAAAGACGAGTGAAATGCCATTGAATCCCATTCTGGAGGTTGAATTGTTTGACTGTTGGGGCATTGATTTTATGGGACCATTCCCTTCTTCTTATTCAAACCAGTACATATTAGTGGCTGTTGACTATGTATCAAAATGGGTTGAAACCATGGCCACTCTTGTAAATGATTCTCAAACAGTGATTAAATTTATCAAAAAGAACATCTTCTCTAGATTTGGAGTTCCCAAAGTGTTGATCAGTGATGGGGGCACTCATTTCTGTAACAACTAGCTGCAAAATGTTCTTTCTAAGTATGATGTCCAACACAAAGTGGCAACTCCCTATCACCCTCAATGCAATGGCCAAGTGGAGGTATCAAATAGGGAGATAACAAGAATCTTGGAGAAGACAGTTGGCCATTCAAGGAAGGACTGGGCAAAGAAGTTGGATGATGCTCTTTGGGCATATAGGACAGGCTACAAAACTCCTTTAGGCTTGTCACCATATCAGTTGGTTTATGGTAAGTCTTGCCATTTGCCAGTTGAACTTGAGCACAAGGCATTTTGGGCCTTAAAATTCTTAAATTTTGATCTTACTTTGAGTGGAGAAAAGAGAGTTAATCAGGTGCATGAACTTGATGAAATGCGTGTGCACGCATATGAGAATATGGGGATATACAAGCAGAAGATGAAGGTCTACCATGACAAGTACATTTCACAGAGAAAATTTTATCCGGGACAATAAGTGTTGTTGTTTAACTCCAGGCTGAAGTTATTCCCGGGAAAATTGAAGTCTAAATGGTCAGGAACATTCATTGTCAAGGAGGTGACATCCTACGGAGCAATAGAAGTGGAGGATCTAGTTTCTAAAAGGGCTTTCAAAGTCAATGGACAGAAACTGAAACCTTATCTTGGTGGGAAAGTAGAAAGAACAAAGGTTGCTCTTGTTTTGCATGAGCCATAAAAATCATCAGGTGTCGAGCTAACGACGTTAAACTAGCGCTTCTTGGGAGGCAACCCAAACATTTTTTCTTTCTTGCATTAATTTTGAATAGCAATTTTCTTTGTTTTGTTAAAAAAAATAAACAATAAAAAATAAAAATAAATAAATAAATAAATAAATTTTATAAAAGGGCTGATTTTGTGCTTGTTGCTGCAGGAATGAGGTTGCAATTTTGTTGTTCTTAGAGAGAGGACTCAGGTGATAGGAGTTTGATTTGAAGTCTGAAGAAGCTATGAACCTCGCTAGGCGAAAGGATGTTCTCGCTCAACGAAAGTAGTATATCAGTCACCATCGCCTGGCGAGGAAATACTTCACGATGCGATTTGCATGAAAAAGGAGAGCATATGTGTATTGATCTGATATCGCGAGGCGGTGGTCTTACCATCGCGAGGCAAATTTCCAAGCACCAGCCTCTGACTTCAATCGCGAGGCGAGGATGGTTCATCGCAAGGTGATATGGGACGTGTTAATTCCAAGTTTTTCCCCAGTATCCATCGCCTCGAGGTAGTTTTACCATCGCGAGGCGAATTTTCAAGCTCAAACTTCTGACTTCAATCACGAGGTGAGAATGGGTCATCGCAAGGCGAGATGAGAACTATAAATATTCAAGTTTTTCCCAAGGGCTCATTGCCTCGCGAGAATTCTTTAATCGCGTGGAAAATTTTAAGCAGTCCTTCTTTGACTTGCATAGCGAGGCATTAAAGAAATCGTCGCATGGCGATCTGAGCAGTGTCACTTCATAGTTTTTTTTCAATACCCATCGCCTCGCTATAATTCTTCAATTACGGGGCGAATTTTAAGCAGGGACTCACTGACTTGCATCGCTAGGCGAAGGTATGGTCTTTGCCAGGCGACTATTCGTGAACCATCCCTTTTCTTGCCCACTTGTGTCCTTCGCGACGCGACAGTGTGTTGTCACCAGGCGACGGGTTGCATTTTATAAATAGAGGGTTCATTTGAAGTTTTCCCATGCACAATTCTTGCAGAGCTCTGCTAGGGTTTTCTCTCAAACCCTCACCTCCTTTCACTTTCATACATTTCTCTCACCCAAATCCCCTCTTTGCACTTCATTCCTCCTTCATCCATTATCAGGTATGTCTTCTCTCCTATCTTTACTCTAGGGCTCATGGTAAATGTTCATTATTGTGCTAGTCCTTCTCCTTCCCTTTTCTCATAGTGCTACCATGATGAGTTCCACGAGTTGTGCTTTATAACTAGTGATTTAAATAGTATTGTGTGTCTGAAATAAGTTATGGATGTGTGATCTTGGTTCAAGTTCATGTAGGAATGGTAATATACGGGTATCTTTGTTCTCAATTGACCCATTGTATGTATTTCACACACCAAGTGTTTGGAAAAAGTTCACAATGATGATTGTTTCTTTTCCTGTTCTTACCAAGATGTGTTCTTAAGGTTGTGCACTCCCTTATTCCACAATTGTGAACTTGACACTTAAGTTTTGCATGAATTGTATAATCAAGGAGCTGAAATTTTGCTTGAGTGTATACCTTTTAAGCAACTGATTGTAATTTTAATCAAAGTGAAATTGATTGTGGCATGTTTTTCCTCACTCTCACACACTTGTGAGTACTTGGGCCTAAACACTATCATCTCTTTCATGTGTGGTTCCATTGCATGTGGCATCCTTCAGAACTTGACTTAGTTCTTAGTGGTTTTTGCTTGCTTGTTCAGACACACTGAGGCATTTTTCTTGTGCTTAACTAGAGACTAAATAAACCACCTGAACATTTTTGTCTTTTGCTCAGCCCCTTGAGCCTTTAGCCTTGTCTTTGATCTGAACCCTCATTACAAGCCAATAACTGGAAAACCATTGTCCCTACTTACTTGGAGTTAGGTAAGGGTCAATTCATGGCATGTCTTGGCAAATTCCTAAGTTTGGGGTTGCTTGAGGGCAAGCAACGTTCTAAGTTTGGGGTGGGCATACAAAAACTTTTCCTTGTCCCTAAAAAAAGAAAAAAAAAGAGAAAAACAAAAATTAAAAAGAGCAAAAGAAGAAAAAAAAAAAAAAGAAAAAAAAAGAAAAAAAGTATAAAAAACAATATGAAAAAAATAAAATAAAATTGGCACATATGTAAAAATATTTTCTTTTTGTTTCTCATTTCATTTGTTTTGAAAAAAAAATTGTTTTGGGGAATTCTGCAATGAATAAATTAAGGATGGCTTATGAGTGTCATGAAATGACTTATGTCTAATTCCAAGTACAAAAAGTCTCTTATCCAAATGATTTCCTACCTTTACCTAAGACCCATTACAACCCAAAAAGACCACTTTTAGTGTGTGTGTGCATTACATGGCATTTACCTCTCTAGAATTTTGTCAAGCTTATGGTAAGGTGCTGCTTGTGATGTGAATTGAGTGTAAATAACACCTCTAGACACTTGAGTTGAGTGAAACACTTATTCTAGAGAGGAGTAGTGAGGCTTGATATGCTGCTCTTAGTGGATCAATGGTTCTGGTTACATAAAGTTGTGATCATTGGGAAACACAAATGCAAAAGTGTAGGTGAATTGATTGTGCAATGATTGTTGAAATTTTTGTGGATTATTCAGTTTTGTGACTTGGTTTGAATGGCTTGTTTGGAAAATGAATCAAAATTTGGTTTTATTCTCTGACCCTTTTTTGAAATTGGTTGTTTGCTTGAGGACAAGCAAAACTCTAAGTTTGGGGTTGTGTTGAATCTCTAGCACAAGTAAGTTTTTAGGTCAAATTAGTTTTCCAATTAAAGAATTTAGGTGGAAATTAGATAAGTTTTAATTGTTTAAGAGTATTTTAGGTTTTTGTGTTCACTGACTAATGGAATTTAAATTTTTGTTGAAACAGGTTTGGTTTTAATTTAGAAGAAAGAGGAAAATGTCTTTGCTGCGTGCTGTCGTGAGGCGAGGAACTTCCATCGCGAGGTGATGCATTCCATCGCGAGACGAGGAACAACCATCGCAAGGCGAGCTAATGATTGAAAGGAGCTCGAAGGTGCAATGGGCTTCTCCTTATATGCGGGTCGTCGCGAGGCAAGCTTGGGCCATCGCGAGGCGACGACCGTTATCCTGCAAATGTTAAATAGTCAAATGAAACATTTTTTACCGAGCTTTTGTTTTTGGTTCATTTTTCCAGAGATTTTGAAATTTTGGGGGTTTTACCCAGAGCTCTGCTAGGGTTTCATCTTCTTCTACCTCCATTGATAATTCAAGCTTGGGAACAAGACTTTGAAGAATCCATGGCTTCTTCCTCCTCCATTTGTTTGAAATTTCTCATCTCTTCTTCTTCCATCATGAGTGGCTAAATTCTTATTAGCTATGGTCAAATGAACATTGTAAATACTCTTATGTGATATGATTTGTTTATCTTTACAAGTTAATTTCATGGATTTGAACATTCTAGTCATTGCATAATGCTAATCAATACTTGATCATTATTGGTTTGAATATGGGTATTACTTCAAATTGGAAAATTCGTTTTAATGTTGGATTTGAGTAGAGTTGGCATAATTATGATTGAATATAAGAATATATCATTGTAATTATGTGTTCCATTAAATCACTGTTACCAATGCTTAACTTGAATTAATAATTACCTAAGGAATTGGGAGTTGTGATTTGGGTTAAAGGGGTTTTGAATCAAGGAATTGATCTTGGCCTAATTTTGTTGATTGGAACTTCAAATGCATGATTATTGCTTGTATTGAGAATTAATCAATAGCATAATAGGGTAAACAATGGGATTCAACCCCTAGCCACTTTTCTTGATTAATTTTCTTCTCCTTAAAAATTCAAAAGCATTCTTTAATTTGTCAATTGCTCTGTTTTTAGTACATTTCTTTTATACTTGTTTAAAAACCATTACAATTCAAAGTTACCAAATTATATTCTCAGTTCAAGTAGAAACAACCTTTTCTTTTGTGTTGATAAAAAGATTACAATCCCTGTGTAGACAATATTCCTTTTCTCATCATTATATTACTTGTAGCGATTCGGTGCATTTGCCAAAATTGTCTTCAACAGTGGTAAAGGGAGAGGAGAAGAGAAACGAAAGTGAAAAGTTAGTTCCTAAGAGAGAATAGAGGAAACAGAGAGAGTAGGGCAAAGAATGAATGAGAGATATGCACAATGTGGGTATTTATAGAGCCCGTGATTTATTCAAATAACTCATGTGTTATTCAAATAAGGAGCGAGGTAAACCAAACATCAAAAGCAGATGCCAGACATCTATTCGAATAACTAATCAGTTATTCGAATAACTGATAACATTAGGAAATGAAGTTATTTCACTTAAATTTGAATATATATGAGCATGCTATCCTTAAGTTTTTCAGGCCTAAAAGTTCAATTCATATGCTTTTGATGATTTAAGCTTATTATCTCAAATGTTTAAGAATTGAATATTTGATGATTGTATTTAAGAAATTAAGATGGATTATGGTTTGATGAATTTAAGCATTGTTTTGAAGCAGATATTCAAGATGGAAATACCTTGGATGGGATAAGGAAGCAAAAAGGAGCTCAAATGGGGAAGGATACAAGAGACAAGGAAGGGCTGCCAACCCACTCCTAAGCGTGACAAATCCACGCCTAGGCGTTACCCTTTCAGTATTTTAGTAATTCCAGACAGAGACACCCACGCCTAGGTGTGGGAAAGTCACGCCTAGGCGTGTCCAGCACCTGACAGCACGTGTTTCATAACCACACCTAGGTGTGAAAAAGTCATGCCTAGGCATGGGAAAAATCCTAGCATGCGAAATTGACCCTTATTATCTGATTTTTGGGAGCATATTCAGTATCTTGGGTTGTCACCAAATACAAAATCCCTAGAAAAAGTGAGAGGAAGAGAAAACCACTCAAGATAAAGGTGATTCAAGTGAAGAATCAAGATTAAGGAAGGAAGATCAAGCTTGGATTCTCTCCATTTTTGTTCATACTTCCCCTTTTCTCTCTTGATTTGTAATTTGATGAGTTCTATGATTCCATATATTTTCTCTTCTTTCATGATGTGTAACTAAACTCTAATCTAGGGGCTCTCTAGGATCTTGCTATGGATTTGAATATTTTGTAAATTGTTGAGTTTCTATCAATGAAATTGGTTTTGTTTTTCCATATATATAATTAGTGCTTGTTATTGTTTTGCCATCAATTACATGATTTTAGTATTCTAAGTGAACTAGATATAGGGATTTGTGAATATGAATATGGTATGGTTGATGTATGTTCAATTACATTCTAAAGGTTTAGGTGTATTGATTAACTAAGGGGATGGACACATACCCTTGGTCATGCATGGCAAGTGTTTGATAATTGGTCTCAATGAGTGATTCTTATGCTAACTCACATGAACACATAGTGGATTGGATACGTCTCACATAGGTAATTGACCTAGACATAGGCTTTTATCTATTACTTGTTTTTAGCTAGCAAAATCAACCCATTGATAGATGCTTGTGAATTACAAATATTTATTGAAGTACTAAGTGAATAGGGACCCCTAGGCCTTAATCATTCTCATCTTTCTCTTATGGATTTGGTGTTTAGTGCATTCTTGTTTTGTTTCTTTTAAGTTGTTAATTCAGTTGCAAACTACTATCACATTTTGATTGCTTGGATAAGAATTTGTGATAATTGGATAAGTTTTAGCACGTCTTTATTTGCTAATTCCTTGGGACACGATACTCTACTCTCATATATTACTTGTTGACCCGTGCACTTGCGTATTTTGCACTAATAAGTTTTTAGCGCCGTTACTGGAGATTGAATTTAGATTTTATGTTATTTCTTACATCTATTCACAACTTTTATTTCAAGTTTTGTTTTTTTTTTCCAGGTACTTGGCTCTTGTATACGAAGAACTCAAGGTGTGTCTCAATTTTCTTATGATCTTGAGATCAAGAGGACCTTTCATAGATTGCTAAGAGAACAATAAGTACAAAAGCAAACATTAAATTTGGACACCGAACCTGAGATGGCAAAAGAAGCAAATGCTAAAAGACTCTTAAGGGAGTATGCCACTCTGAATGCTAGAGATATCCGATCTAGCATCAGAAGGCTAGTTGTGCATGTAACGCCCCAATTTTTAGAAAATATTCTGAATGTACTGTTTTCTGTTTTTCATGCTTTTGTATGAATGACCGTTGTGTCCCTATTTTTCTGTTCTTGAATTTTGTATGAAAACAACTACGATAATACAGGTTCAAATTTTATTTGATCGTTTTACGTAGTTTGCTTCGAGACGGTAAAATAAAAATTTTTCTGAGCTCTCAGTATTAATTTTTCTCGAAAGATATACAGCTATATAATACTTCTTGGATATTTTATTTGAACGTTTTGGACGATTACCTACGTTGTGGGAAAAAACGGAAAAATGACCGTTACGTCCCGAACGTCTTGTTTTCTCTGTTTTTGTCTGCTTTTTAATTGTTTTCTTCTTGATTTAATGCCGAAAATACTGTCTGTGATTTTATATGGACTTTTTGTGCGATTTGCTCCGAGGCAGGAAAATGATATTTTCCGGGCCGGGAAAATCTTATTTGATTATTTAGAATTGGGGGATCTTACTTAACCCGATTCTTCTAAATGAGACTAAAAATAATCTTTTAATTTTTAGGATTTAATCACAAATAAAATAATTTTATATTATTATAATATTATTTTATTAGTCAAGATATGTTTTAGTGACAAAGTGGACCCGAAATATTTTGCGGGACCCACAATTAGCGAACAGTTAGATCGGTAGCTTAATTAATCACCGTAAGTCGTAGAACTTTCCAGAATCAGTCGACTCACCTAGTAGACTCACAGAAAATTAAATACACCGTGTGACTCAAAGCATGTGAGTCACCATAAGCTAACCAATGAGAAGAAGGCTTGCTCACCAAGGCTTAATCTTAGCCTTTGATTCATCCAATGGCTTGGATGAAGCCAAGCAAGGTGCCCACCTTGCACCCCACTTGAAGTCCACGGCCAAGAGGCCTTTGGTGACCAAAATATCACTTTGTCTTCATCACTTTCTCTCTTCTCTCTCATCAAGAACCCTAGCCACCATTCTTGCCCATTTTCTCCACCATATTCGGCCAAGCTCATTTCCTAACACTCCAACCATCCAAAAATTTTTCTAACCAAGTTTCCTTAATCTAAACACCATTCTAAGAACCTTTGTAGTTGGGAGTTTCTTCAAATTCTTCCATCTAAAGCTTGGAAACCAACCTTGGAAGTTTTACCTAGAAGGTGAAATTTCATACTTTTCTTTTCTCTCTTCTTTTTCAAAGTTCTAAGCCATGATTTTTCCATGGTTTAGCTTCTTTTTCATGGTTAGTAACATGTAGGTTTTGTTTGAAATTTTTAGGTGTTTGGTGGAGTGAAAACCGTGACCTAAGGAGGTGAGAAAGCAAGTTTTTGTCTTCATTTAAGGTAAGAGGAAGACAATTCTTATCATCCCTTGATGGTGGTAAGAAGATGAGTTGTTTGTAGAATCCATAAGGATTCGGTTGTGGTGTGTTTATTGATGTGTATTTGTTAATTTTCGTGGTTGCTAGTAGCTTAAGTGTTATGTGTTAATAGCTTTCTTATTTGGTAATTGTAATAATTTTGCATGCCTAATAGCTTTTGATTGTATGTCTATAAGCTTTAAATTAGGTTTATGTGTTAGAAATATTTTGCATGTGTTAGAAATATTTTGCATGTGTTAGAGATATAAATGCATGTATTAGAATTGTATGATAAGGTTTAGGATGTGAATAACATGTGTAAGTTTGCATGAGTGTTCCAAAGAACACAATCCAATAGCTCACGGCAATGACAAGTTGGAGGACCAAAATGTTCTCTTGATTTTTCCTAAAGTGTAGCTTAATTAACCTAGGAGAATCAAGAAAGTTTCTAATTGATTTGATCAAAGAAAAATGCATTTAGAAATCAAATGGTACAAACTTAGTATTTTGGGGCCAACATGCCTAAAGGATTAAATTGACTATAGATAACTATTTTCTAAAATGATTTAATGAACTTAGACTATAGAATACATTTGATATGATTTAAAAGGTGAAAGACATTTTGGAAATCAAATGCAAAAGTTTTATAAAATTCGCCAACATGCCACTATAGGAATTCATGATTTTAAAAACTTGTTTCTAAACCTTTTTCAATTAAAAAGAAACAATACAAGTTAAGAAGAAATTTTCTATAATAATTTATGAAGGAACCAATTGATTAGAAGTAAGTCTAAAGGGTTAAAATTCATAATTTTATCATTAGGAAGGAAATACAAGAATGTTAAGAAATTTTCTAACATATAGCTCACTTTTGGTTTTGAAGCATGTTAGAGATTTCAAAAAGAATTTAATGAAATGGTTAAAAAATTAGGTAAATAGAAATTTTATGGAAAATTTAGAAAATCATTATTATAAATTTATAAACAAAATGCTTTGTCAATTTTTAGTAAAATTGAACCTATAGGATAGTCAAAATATCCTAATGACAAGATACGGTATGAAAAATTATTCTACGTAGTTTAAATGTACTAAATATTATTTCTATCTGTTTAAATGGTAATTTTAAAGGCATTCGAATAAGAAAATGATTTAAAAATCCTACGCGATTGAGAAAACGTATTAAAAATGTTACGCGATTTTAAAAACAGTAAAAATATCTTTACCCGATTTTTAAACGTTTGTAAAAACGACGAAATTTCAAAAACGCGATAAAATTTCTACGCGATTGAACGTTACCGTATTTATTTTTCGCTTGTCGGAAAACGTGAACCCGCATGTTTTTTGAGGTTATTTTTTGTCGGGAAAAAGTGAACCCGTACATGTGCTTTCTCGCCATTGAGGGCATATATTTCTATCTTAAGGGCATTTTCGTAATTTCATATATTTGGAATTATGTTTTGTCTTTATACCGATTTTTGGTGTTTTGGGTTGACGAGACGAATCACATCGTGTTGTCGATGCGATAAGTGTAGTGTAGTTTATTGTTCTAATAAACTTGGAGACTTTAGTGTACGGGATCCCACACGTGTGACGCTTGGTAGCTCACTGGTCGTGGTAAACCGATAGCACACTAATGTACTCGACATTCACTATATTTAATCGAGGTTTGTAAAGTCTAGTAGTATATTACCTATAGTGCCACAACGGGAGATCATGAACTATACTACGCTGGATGGTAGATTCCCAAAGTGTCGTAGGCTATCGACGCAACGTGTGATCGCGTAATAGTTGGTTGGGCACCGTGGTACTAATAGATTTTGCAAGTCATTCTCTCGATATCTGTTTGGGTTTAGCTCCATGGAGTAGGGTTGTGTTTTGGTGTATTTGAGTATATCTTGGATCATATTCCATTTTTCTCTATTTATCTTTATCTGGGTAACATCTTGGATGTTTTTACATTTTCTCTATTTGTATTTATCTGATAATTTTTATGTAGTTGTCTATTTCTTATCTTATTTTATCTGTAAGATTGATTTATCTGTGTGAATTTCTTTATTTGTGTTATCTCTGTGATGTTCTGAAACACTAGGATATTTAATATGTATTACTGTTATAGCTTATTCATATTGTATGAACTGTGTAGTAGTTATGTGTTGTCTTCTTATTTGCCATGTTGCGATGATTTTATGTTGTCTTACCTCTTTATTGTATGTGTCTATTCTCTATTTATTTTTATGCGGTAAAGAGTTTGAAGAGGAAGAGGAGGAACAACCTCTTGAGATCGTGTACCCTGAGGAAGAGGGAGATCAGCAGACCGACGATCAGTTTTACGAGCAAGAACCATCCGATCATCCATACCCTCTGGATTGATTGTGTGGGGGATGGCGACGCCTGCATTTCTGGGATTCGTAGAGCTGGTATTCCATGGAGGTGATCTGGCTTGGCATTTACGAGGAGATCGTGCTTCGTTACCTATCTTGGACGTATGACTGTGATTCTACGTCATCAGTTTGATGGAGATCCGATTTCGACGACGACGCTTTTTCTGCACTTAGAGTTACCCTTATCCATTAGGCGTTATTGGGGTGCTGAAAACCCTGAGCCTAGTGAGATAAGCATCGTGTCGACTGCGCGATCCCGTTATCGCCGTGTGTCGAGACATCAGGGATATTTATCTCCTGATGATCATTTTCACACCGAGAGTGATCCATCAGAGGAATAGATAATCATGATGTTTTTTTGGGCGCGTCAGCGTATGTCTGTATATATTAACTCTTTTATTGCTTTCTTTACTGTTTTTGTTTAAATAGTTGTAGTCTTAGTTGTAAATTATATGTACAGTTTATAACTTAACCATATGTAAATTATTAGTGATGATGTTTTTTTTTTATTTCGTATTTTTCGTATTATCTTTTTATTACATATTTCTGTCTATCAGGAATTATTTTTACAACCCGTAATAATTTTAACAAATATTCCGCAACTTGGGTAGATTTTATTTCTATTTATTTTATTTTCTTTTATGTGTGACATCCTCCAAAGGGGTGTTACATTAGTTAGTATCAGAGCCCAAGTTAGAGTCTTTTGGGGTTGTGGTTGGGTCTGTTTTTGTTTGTGCTGTGTGATTCTCTGTGATCTTTGTGATTTATATCCTTTTGGAAATATCTTAAAGGATGTATCTGACTTTGTTTTGTTATGTTTGAAGAAAGGAGATGGCTGGTCGAGGCAGAGGACGTGCTAACGTAAATCGAGATGAGGATCCGATGTTGGTTGCTTCGCTGAGGCTATGCGGCGATGGTCAAGTGATTACTCAAAGAAAATTTGAGAGCACCCAACAACAAGATGCTACAACAGATGCCCTAAATTTATCTGAATTTAGGCGTCATAATCCGCCACAATTTAGAGGCGAGGTGGATCCGAGAAAGCGAGTCGGTGGATGCAAGATTTAGAGAGAATATTTGAGGGATGAGATGTACGGATGAAAAGAAAGTGACTTATGCTTTGTTTTCATGCCGAGAGGAGATGCGAACATTGGTGGAGAGGAATCCGCCGAGTGTTGCAAAAGTCGAAGGACCGAAATCACTTGGGAAGTATTTTCTAATACTTTTCTGGATAAATATTTTCTGCGAAGTGCTAGGCATGCCAAGGAAATGGAATTTCTTGGGTTGCGACAGGGGAATATGACGGTGAATGAGTATGCCACAAAATTTGAGAGTTTGTCTCAATTCTCAGATTATGCTCAGACACGACAAGATGATGTGTGGAGATGCAGGAAGTTTGAATCGGTTTAAGGGTGGAACTGAAACGAGGAGTGGTATCTTTGAGGATGACTCAGTTTCATGCGTTGGTGGATGCGTGTGCTCGACTTGAAGAGTTAGAGCCATCTAGAGATCAAAGAAATCGGAATTTTGGACCGACAAGGTTCCAGAGAGGTGGAGGTAGTAATGCAAATCGGTTTCAGCGTAAGCCGTATATCAGGCCAACAGGAAGTCAATCTCAACGACCATCTGTTAGCGGAAGTGCAAGTGGTAGTGGAGTCGATTGCAGGGTGGCGTTTACGCCAACGTGTTTTAAGTGCGGGAAGAAAGGTCATATTTCTCCCGAGTGTACAGCTAAAGGTGCGGTTTGTTTCAATTGTAAACAACCCGGGCACATAGCAAAGGATTGTCCACAAAGGAAAGAAAACCTGCACTGTTCGGTATGTTAAAGCTAATCGAGCAAAAATCGGAAGTACTCAACCGAGATCCGGAGGACGAGTGTATACAATGGTGGGATCTCGAGATTTCTAAGTCTCGATGATCTTATTCGGGAGAAGGAGACATTGGAGGTAATCTTCTCGACTGTCTTGTATGACTCGGGTGCTACACACTCTTTTATTGCATATGATTGTGTGGAAAGGTTGAAGTTGCCTATGTCTTCTCTGAATGTTATGTTGAACGTATCTACACCAACTGCTAAACCTGTAGTTACTTCTAAGGTCTGTTTGGATTGTCCTATTGTTGTGAAGGGCCGTTTGTTTTTGGTTGATTTGATTTGTTTGCCTCTTATTGAGATAGATGTAATCTTAGGGATGGACTGGTTATGTTCTAACCATATCCTCATAGATCAGTGCGAAGAAAACTATAGTTTTTCCTAAGGAAGAAGAGTCTGGATTCTTAACTTTGTTAAGGTCAAATCTTTATTGAGAAATGGAGCGCAGGGATATCTCGGTATTGTCTTCTCTAGAAGTTAAGAATGAGAAGGATGTGAATACTATTCCCGTTGTCAACGATTTTCCTGGATGTTTTTCCCGAAGATGTACTGGTTTACCGCCCGAGCGGGAGATCGAGTTCTCAATTGATTTAGTACGGGAACAGTCCTATCTCAATTGCACCATATCGTATGTCGCCGGTAGAGTTGGAGGAGCTGAAAAAGCAACCGGTGGAACCGTTGGAGAAAGAATTTGTACGACCTAGTATTTCCCCATGGGGTGCACCAAGATACTTTTGGTCAAAAAGAAGGATGGAACGTCACGACTTTGTGTGGACTATCGGCACCGAACAAGGTGACTTGTCAAGAATAAATATCCGCTTCCAAGAATCGACGATTTGATGGATCAATTAAGAGGAGCTGTGATATTTTCCAAGATAGATCTACGATCGAGTTATCACCGGTTCGTGTAAAAGGGGAAGATGTACCGAAAACGCTTTTCGAACTCGTTATGGACATTATGAGTATCATGTAATGCCATTCGGGGTGACGAATGCTCCTGCCATATTTATGGATTATATGAATAGGATATTTCGTCCGTATCTAGACAGATTTGTCGTTGTTTTTATCGATGACATTCTGATCTATTCTAGATCGAAGGAAGAGCATGCTAAACATCTGAGTGTTGTTCTTCAGATTTTGAGAGAGAAGCAGTTGTATGCGAAGTTGTCTAAGTGTGAGTTCTGGTTAGAAGAAGTTCAATTTCTTGGTCACGTAATTTCTAAAGAAGGTATAGCGGTGGACCCATCGAAAGTGGAGACTGTTTTACAGTGGGAGAGACCTAAGACAGTAACAGAAGTTCGAAGTTTTGTTGGACTTGCTGGTTATTATCGGAGATTTATCGAAGGTTTTTCCAAGATTGCTGGACCGCTTACACAACTAACGAGGAAAAGTCAAGCTTTCGAATGGACGGAAGAACGTGAAGCTAGTTTTCAAGAGTTGAAGAAGAGGTTAACAAGCTCGCGCCGGTGTTAATCCTACCGAGTTCGACAAAATCTTTCGATGTGTATTGTGACGCTTCTTATCAAGGACTAGGATGCGTGTTGATGCAAGACCGGAATGTGGTGGCGTATGCTTCTCGACAATTGAAGATTCATGAAAAGAATTATCCTACGCATGATTTAGAATTGGCTGCGGTAGTTTTTGCTTTGAAGATATGGAGACACTTTCTCTATGGAGCAACGTTCAACATTTTTAGTGATCACAAGAGTTTGAAGTACTTGTACGACCAGAAGGAGCTGAATATGAGGCAGCGAAGGTGGTTGGAATTTCTGAACGATTACGATTTTCAACTTTTATACCATCCTGGTAAGGCGAATGTTGTGGCCGATGCCTTGAGCAGGAAGATTATTAGTGTGTCTGCTCTAATGATCAAGGAAAAGGAGCTCATTGAACAGTTTAGAGATGAGTGGTCGTTTGTTGAGTTAAAACCGGGGAAGATCTGTATTAGCATGGTTACTATCTCGAGTGAGCTGATGGAAGACATAAAAGAAAAGCAAAATGTCGATAAATTTTTGCAAGGAATAAGGGAGCAAATAAAACAAGGCGAGACACTAGAGTTCAAGGAAGGAACTGATGGAATTCTGAGATTTCGGGGTAGAGTTTGTGTTCCTCGTAATCGAGAATTGAGAAGATATATTGTGAAACATGCCCATACTAGTCTGTTGAGTATGCATCCAGGCATAACAAAGATGTATCAAGACTTGAAGAAGTTATTCTGGTGGCATGGAATGAAGGGTGATGTTGTTAGATGCGTGTCAACTTGTCTAGTTTGTCAAAAGTCGAAAGTTGAACACCAAAGACCAATGGGATGTTGCAACCATTATCGATTCCGAGAATGGAAATGGGACACATTTCTATGGATTTCGTTACTGGTTTGCCAAAGACAAGGAGAAGTCATGACGCAATATGGGTTATAGTCGATAGACTTACGAAATCGGCTCATTTCTTATCAATCAATATTAAATATTCATTGGAGAGATTAACCCAGTTGTACATCAGTGAAATTGTCAGACTACATGGTGTACCGACAAGTATAATTTCTGACAGAGATCCGAGGTTTACGTCAAGATTTTGGCGAAGTCTACAAGAAGCTATGGGAACTAAGTTACGACTGAGTTCAGCGTATCATCCGCAGACTGACGGTCAGACTGAAAGAACTATACAGTCTTTGGAGGATTTATTGCGTGCTTGTGTTTTAGAACAACGGGGAAGTTGGGATGAATTTTTATCTTTGATAGAATTCACCTACAACAATAGTTTTCACGCAAGCATCGGAATGGCACCTTATGAAGCATTGTATGGAAGACGATGTCGAACGCCGTTATCTTTGGTATCAAGATGGAGAAAGTACGACTGTTGGACCGGAGCTTGTACAACAAACTACGGATAAAGTCAAGATGATACAAGAGAAGATGAGGACGACGCAAAGCAGACAAAAGAGTTACGCGGATAAGCGAAGGCGACCTCTTGAATTTGAGGAGGGTGAGCATGTGTTTCTGAGAGTTACTCCTACGACTGGTGTCGGAAGAGTAATTAAGTCTAAGAAGCTTACTCCTAAATTCATTGGACCATATCGATTATCCGACGTATTGGTCCCGTAGCATACCGATTGCTTTGCCGCCTTTTCTATCCAATTTGCATGATGTGTTTCATGTGTCTCGATTCTGGGAAGTATATGCCGATCCGACACATGTTATACAATCGATGACGTACGATTAAAGGAGAATTTGACTTACGAAACTTTACCTATCAGGATAGAGGACAGAAAGGTAAAGCAGCTTCGAGGGAAGATGATCGAGCTGGTAAAAGTTATATGGAATGATGTGACGGGTGAAGCTACTTGGGAACTGGAAGATAAAATGAAGGATCAGTATCCTCATTTGTTTGGATGAACATCAAATTTCGAGGACGAAATTTTTATTTGTTGGGGAGTGTTGTAACGCCCCAATTTTTAGAAAATATTCTCGAATGTCTTGTTTTATGTTTTTCATGCTTTTGTATGAATGACCGTGTCCCTATTTTTCTGTTCTTGAATTTTATATGAAAACAACTACGATAATACAGTTCAAATTTTATTTGATCGTTTTACGTAGTTTGCTTCGAGACAGTAAAATAAAAATTTTTCTCGAAGCCATCTTGTATTAATTTTTCTCGAAAGATATACAAATATATAATACTTCTTGGATATTTTATTTGAACGTTTTGGACGATTACCTACGTTGTGGGAAAAACGGAAAAATGACCGTTACGTCCCGAACGTCTTTTTTCTCTGTTTTTGTCTGCTTTTAATTGTTTTCTTCTTGATTTAATGCCAGAAAATACTGTCTGTGATTTTATATGGACTTTTTGTGCGATTTGCTCCGAGGCAGGAAAATGATATTTTCCGGGCCGGGGAAAATCTTATTTGATTATTTAGAATTGGGGGATCTTACTTAACCCGATTCTAAATGAGACTAAAAATAATCTTTTAATTTTTAGGATTTAATGACAAATAAAATAATTTTATATTATTATAATATTATTTTATTAGTCAAGATGTTTTAGTGACAAGTGGACCCTAAATATTTTGCGGGACCCACAATTAGCAAATCAGTTAGATCGGTAGCTTAATTAATCACCGTAAGTTTGTAGAACTTTCCGAGCAATGGTGCCGACTCAATAGTGACTCACAGAAAATTAAATACACCGTGTGACTCAAAGATGTGAGTCACCATAAGCTAACCAATGAGAAGAAGGCTTGCTCACCAAGGCTTAATCTTAGCCTTTGATTCATCCAATGGCTTGGATGAAGCCAAGCAAGGTGCCCACCTTGCACCCCACTTGAAGTCCACGGCCAAGAGGCCTTTGGTGACCAAAATATCACTTTGTCTTCATCACTTTCTCTCTCTCTCTCATCAAGAACCCTAGCCACCATTCTTGCCCATTTTCTCCACCATATTCGGCCAAGCTCATTTCCTAACACTCCAACCATCCAAAAATTTTTCTAACCAAGTTTCCTTAATCTAAACACCATTCTAAGAACCTTTGTAGTTGGGAGTTTCTTCAAATTCTTCCATCTAAAGCTTGGAAACCAACCTTGGAAGTTTTACCTAGAAGGTGAAATTTCATACTTTTCTTTTCTCTCTTCTTTTTCAAAGTTCTAAGCCATGATTTTTCCATGGTTTAGCTTCTTTTTCATGGTTAGTAACATGTAGGTTTTGTTTGAAATTTTTAGGTGTTTGGTGGAGTGAAAACCGTGACCTAAGGAGGTGAGAAAGCAAGTTTTTGTCTTCATTTAAGGTAAGAGGAAGACAATTCTTATCATCCCTTGATGGTGGTAAGAAGATGAGTTGTTTGTAGAATCCATAAGGATTCGGTTGTGGTGTGTTTATTGATGTGTATTTGTTAATTTTCGTGGTTGCTAGTAGCTTAAGTGTTATGTGTTAATAGCTTTCTTATTTGGTAATTGTAATAATTTTGCATGCCTAATAGCTTTTGATTGTATGTCTATAAGCTTTAAATTAGGTTTATGTGTTAGAAATATTTTGCATGTGTTAGAAATATTTTGCATGTGTTAGAGATATAAATGCATGTATTAGAATTGTATGATAAGGTTTAGGATGTGAATAACATGTGTAAGTTTGCATGAGTGTTCCAAAGAACACAATCCAATAGCTCACGGCAATGACAAGTTGGAGGACCAAAATGTTCTCTTGATTTTTCCTAAAGTGTAGCTTAATTAACCTAGGAGAATCAAGAAAGTTTCTAATTGATTTGATCAAAGAAAAATGCATTTAGAAATCAAATGGTACAAACTTAGTATTTTGGGGCCAACATGCCTAAAGGATTAAATTGACTATAGATAACTATTTTCTAAAATGATTTAATGAACTTAGACTATAGAATACATTTGATATGATTTAAAAGGTGAAAGACATTTTGGAAATCAAATGCAAAAGTTTTATAAAATTCGCCAACATGCCACTATAGGAATTCATGATTTTAAAAACTTGTTTCTAAACCTTTTTCAATTAAAAAGAAACAATACAAGTTAAGAAGAAATTTTCTATAATAATTTATGAAGGAACCAATTGATTAGAAGTAAGTCTAAAGGGTTAAAATTCATAATTTTATCATTAGGAAGGAAATACAGTAATGTTAAGAAATTTTCTAACATATAGCTCACTTTTAGTTTTGAAGCATGTTAGAGATTTCAAAAAGAATTTAATGAAATGGTTAAAAAATTAGGTAAACAGAAATTTTATGGAAAATTTAGAAAATCATTATTATAAATTTATAAACAAAATGCTTTGTCAATTTTTAGTAAAAATTGAACCTATAGGATAGTCAAAATATCCTAATGACAGTATACGGTATGAAAAATTATTCTACGTAGTTTAAATGTACTAAATATTATTTCTATCTGTTTAAATGGTAATTTTAAAGGCATTCGAATAAGAAAATGATTTAAAAATCCTACGCGATTGAGAAAACGTATTAAAAATGTTACGCGATTTTAAAAACAGAAAAATATCTTTACCCGATTTTTAAACGTTTGTAAAAACGACGAAATTTCAAAAACGCGATAAAATTTCTACGCGATTGAACGTTACCGTATTTATTTTTCGTCGGGAAACGTGAACCCGTCATGGTTTTTGAGGTTATTTTGTCGGGAAAAAGTGAACCCGTATGGCTTTACGCCATTGAGGGCATATATTTCTATCTTAAGGGCATTTTCGTAATTTCATATATTTGGAATTATGTTTTGTCTTTATACCGATTTTTGGTGTTTTGGGTTGAGAGGCGAATCACATCGTGTTGTCGATGCGATAAGTGTAGTGTAGTTTATTGTTCTAATAAACTTGGAGACTTTAGTGTACGGGATCCCACATGTGGACAGTTGGTAGCTCCGCTGGGTCGTGGTAAACCGATAGCACACTAATGTACTCGACATTCACTATATTTAATCGAGGTTTGTAAAGTCTAGTAGTACATTGCCTATAGTGCCACAACGGAGATCAGAACTATACTACGCCTGGATGGTAGATTCCCAGTGTCGTAGGCTATTGACGCAACGTGTGATCGCGTAATAGTTGGTTGGGCAGCCGTGGTACTAATAGATTTTGCAAGTCATTCTCTCTGATATCTGTTTGGGTTTAGCTCCATGGAGTAGGGTTGTGTTTTGGTGTATTTGAGTATATCTTGGATCATATTCCATTTTTCTCTATTTATCTTTATCTGGTAACATCTTGGATGTTTTTACATTTTCTCTATTTGTATTTATCTGATAATTTTATGTAGTTGTCTATTTCTTATCTTATTTTATCTGTAAGATTGATTTATCTGTATGAAATTCTTTATTTGTGTTATCTCCGTGATGTTAAAACACTAGGATATTTAATATGTATTACTTGTTATAGCTTATTCATATTGTATGAACTATGTAGTAGTTATGTGTTGTCTTCTTATTTGCCATGTTGCGATGATTTTATGTTGTCTTACCTCTTTATTGTATGTGTCTATTCTCTATTTATTTTTATGCGGTAAAGAGTTTGAAGAGGAAGAGGAGGAACAACCTCTTGAGATCGTGTACCCCGAGGAAGAGGGAGATCGCAGACCGACGATCGCTTTACGAGCAAGAACCATCCGATCATCCATACCCTCCGGATTGATTGTGTGGGGGATGGCGACGCCCGCATTTCGGGATTCGTAGAGCTGGTATTCCATGGAGGTGATCTGGCTTGGCATTTACGAGGAGATCGTGCTTCTGTTACCTATGCTGGACGTATGACTGTGATTCTACGTCATCAGTTTGATGGAGATCCGATTTCGACGACGACGCTTTTTCTGCACTTAGAGTTACCCTTATCCATTAGGCGTTATTGGGGTCTTGAAAACCCCGAGCCTAGTGAGATAAGCATCGTGTCGACTGCGCGATCCCGTTATCGCCGTGTGTCGAGACATCAGGGATATTTATCTCCTGATGATCATTTTCACACCGAGAGTGATCCATCAGAGGAATAGATAATCATGATGTTTTTTTTGGGCGCGTCACGTATGTACGTATATATTAACTCTTTTATTGCTTTCTTTCTTGTTTTTGTTTAAATAGTTGTAGTCTTAGTTGTAAATTATATGTACAGTTTATAACTTAACCATATGTAAATTATTAGTGATGATGTTTTTTTTTTTATTTCGTATTTTTCGTATTATCTTTTTATTACATATTTACGTCTATCGGAATTATTTTTACAACCCGTAATAATTTTAACAAATATTCCGCAACTTGGGTAGATTTTATTTCTATTTATTTTATTTTCTTTTATGTGTGACATCCTCCAAAGGGGTGTTACAGTGCAAGCACAGACTTTTGAGATCAAGCCTACCATTATCCAAATGGTTTAGAATACTTTGTAATTTGTGGATCTACCTCATGAAGATCCTAATGCTCATCTAGCCAACTTTCTGGAGATTTGTGACACTTTCAAGCATCAAGGGATGGCTGATGATGTAACTCGCATAAGGCTCTTCTCTTTTTATTTGAGGGATAGGGTCAAGGCTTGGCTTCAATCCTTACCTGAGCATTCCATCACTACTTGGGAGGAATTGGTGCAGAAGTTTTTAGATTGATTTTTTCCTCTCATGAAGGTAATGAAGTATAGGAATAACAACTTATCCTTCAGGTAGTTTGAGGGAGAAACTTTGTATGAGGCATGGGAGCGATTTAAGGAGTTACTAAAGAAGTATTCATATCATGGTATAGCAAAATAGATGTTGCTACATACTTTTTACAATAGCTTGACAACATCCATTCTATCTGTAATTCATGCAACAACTAGAGGGGCTCTCATAAGCAAGACGGTGGATGTAGCATATGACCTTTTGGAGGAAATGGCTAATAATAACTATTAGTGGCCAGTAGATAGGGTTATTCCAAAGAGAATAGCAGACAATATTCATGAGGTTGATGCTACCACATCACTTATAGCTCAAGTGACAGCTCTTTCTAAGAAACTTGACACCATGGGAGTCAATTCAATAACAAGTGGTACTAACACTTCAACTGAGATCTGTGATCATTGTGGGGATCTTCACTCAACTGTTAGTTGTACAACTAGCTTGAAAAGTGTACAATATGCCAATCAATTCTGTCAGCCAAGTCACAACAATGTGTTCAGTAACACTTACAATCCTAGTTCGCGGAACCATCCTAATCTCTCATAGGGAAGAAATGCTCAAGGCTCTTCTTCTTTTCAGCCTAAAGAAGTACCCTGTGTTCCTCCAGGTTTTCAACAACGGAGCCCCCTTCAAGCCCAAACTTCAACATTAACTTTAACTTCCAATTTGGAGAAGATGTTTACTCAGTTCCTGACTAGTCAACAAGATTATATGACCAAAACTGATTCAAGGCTAGCATCCCACAATGCGTTGATGCAAAGTCAAGCAGCTTCATTGAGGAATCTTAAGACTCAAGTGGGCCAACTTACCTAAGCTCTAAATAACAAGCCCCCAGGAAATTTTTCAGGTGACACCATAAAAAATCCTAAGGGTGCATCTAATTAGCATTGTCAGGCTATATCATTGAGGAGTGGGAAGGAAATAGAAGGTAATCTAAATACCAAACTACTTGAAGAGAAAGTGGAGGTGGTACAAGATGAAGAGGTTGTGAGCAAGGAGGTGGAGAAAAATGAAGAAATTGTAAGAGGAATGGTTAAAGACAAGAAGAAGGAGGACAAGCCCATGACACCACCTCCACCTTTCCCTAACCGACTAGCAAATCAAAAGTTTGATGCTCATTGTAAAAAATTCTTGGAGATTTTCAAGAAACTTCACATCAACATACCATTTGCTGAGGCTTTGGAACAAATGCCTAGTTATGTGAAGTTCATGAAGGACATCTTGTCCAAGAAAAGAAAACTTGGGGATTATGAGACTGTAGCTCTCACAGAGGAGTGTAGTGCCATATGACAAAACAAGCTACCTCCCAAGTTGAAAGACCCAGGGGCAAGCATAAACCTGATGCTTCTATCCATCTTCCAGAGGTTAGGTTTGGGGGAGATGAAGCCGACTTCAGTTACCTTGCAACTAGCTGATTGTGTTCTCACTTACCCTAAAGGGGTCATAGAAGATGTATTAGTCAATGTGGACAAGTTCATCTTTCCAACGGATTTCATCATCCTAGACATGGAAGAGGATCGCAATGTGCCTTTGATTCTTGGGAGACCCTTCCTGGCCACTAGTAAGACTATGATTGATGTCCAAAAAGGTGAGCTCATGATGCAGGTCAATGAGGAAAAGGTAACTTTTAACATTTACAAATCCATGAAATTTCCCAATGATCATGAAGAATGTTCTTACCATTGATCAAGTAATCAATACTACATTCCATACTAATTTTACTGATGATCCCCTTACTTTATCATTAACATCCATACATGAGCATGTAGATAGGGATAATGTGATGGAATGTATTAAACCGTTTGATGCGTCTACTAAGTTTTACAGGAAACTAGGTTTTGAACCGTTGAATATACCTTCTAACAAGCCTAGTCTCCAACCTTCAATCATCATCCCACCCAAGTTGGAGTTCAAGCCATTGCCTAATCATTTGAGGTATTCATACTTGGGGGAGTCATCCACACTGCCAGTTATTATTTCCTCATCTTTATTAGAGGAGCAAGAATCCAAGTTATTCAGAGTGCTTAGGGAGTACAAACAAGCCTTGGGGTGGTCTATTGCATATATCAGAGGAATTAGCCCCACCATTTGCATGCACAAAATATTGCTAGAAGCTGATCATAAGTCGACCATTGAACATCAAAGGCACCTTAATCCCATTATGAAGAAGGTTGTTAAGAAGGAGATTATCAAATGGCTGGATGCAGGTATCATATACCCTATTTCTGACAGCAAATGGGTGAGCCCGATTCAGTGTATGCCCAAGAAAGGAGGAACGATGATGGTAGCCAATGAGAATAATGACTTGATTCCCAATTGTCATTGGATGGAACATATGCATGGATTATATGAGGCTTAACACTGCTACCCACAAGGATCATTTCCCATTGTCATTTATTGATCAAATGCTGGATAGGTTGGCAGGTCGTGAGTTTTACTATTTCTTGGATGGGTACTCAGGCTACAATCAGATTGCTATTGTCCCAGACGATCAAGAGAAAACAACATTCACCTGCCCATATGGTACGTATGCTTTCAGAAAGATGCCCTTTGGGTTGTGCAATGCCCCAACTACTTTTCAAAGGTGTATGATGGTCATCTTCACCGATATGGTGGAGAACAATTTGGAGATCTTCATGGATGACTTCTCTGTTTATGGTGATTCCTTTGATGAGTGTCTGCAAAATTTGGCCCTAGTGTTGTAAGGGTGTGACGAAACCAATTTGGTACTTAATTGGGAGAAGTGTCATTTTATGGTTCAAGAGGACATAGTACTCGGCCATAGAGTGTCACTTAAAGGAATAGATGTGGATAGAGCTAAGATTGAGGTGATTCAGAAATTTCCACCACCAATTTCAGTAAAAGGAGTTTAGAGTTTCCTTGAGTATGCTAAATTCTATTGAAGGTTCATCAAAGATTTTTCCAAGCTTTCCAAACCACTATGTAATTTGCTGGAAAAAGATGAGACCTTTAAGTTTGATGAATCATATATGGAAGCCTTTATGGAATTGAAGAAAAGGCTTGTCTCAACACCTATTATCACTACTCCTGATTGGACCCTACTATTTGAGCTTATGTGTGACGCTAGTGGATACGCAGTTGGAGTAGTGTTGGGACAAAAGAAGAACAAAATCTTTCATTCCATCTATTATACAAGTCAGACACTCACTGATGCTTAGTTGAACTACATCACCACTGAGAAGGAGCTCCTTGTAGTAGTCTTTGCTTTCGACAAATTTCAGGCATATTTGGTTGGCACCAAAGTCATTGTCTTCACAAATCACTCAGCCATCAAATATCTAGTAAGCAAAAAGAATGCCAAGCTAAGGTTGATTTGTTGGGTTTTACTACTACAAGAGTTCAACCTTGAAATTAGAGATCGAAAGGGTGCTGAAAATCAGGTGGCTGACCATCTTTCCAAGTTGGAAAATGAGAAATATCAACAGGACCCAACCTTGATTTGTGAGACATTCCCAAATGAACAATTATTTGCTGTGTTTGTTAGCTCAGATCCATGGTATGCTGACTTTGCTAACGACATTGTGAGTGGATTAGTGCCATCTGAATTGTCTTATCATCAGAAAAAGAAATTCCTTCATGATGTCAGATTTTATACTTGGGATGAGCGTTTCCTTTAAACAGTGTGCTGATCAGATGCTTAGAAGGTGCATTCCTATGGAGGATACTGTAACGCCCCAATTTTTAGAAAATATTCTGAATGTATTGTTTTCTGTTTTTCATGCTTTTGTATGAATGACCGTTGTGTCCCTATTTTTCTGTTCTCGATTTCTGTATGAAAACAATTACGATAATACAGGCTCAAATTTTATTTGATCGTTTTACGTAATTTGTTTCGAGACAGTAAAATAAAAATTTTTCTGAGCTACTGTATTAATTTTTCTGAAAGATATACAGCTAAATAATACTGCTGGATATTTTATTTGAACGTTTTGGACGATTACCTACGTTGTGGGAAAAAATGAGAAAATGACCGTTACGTCCCGAACGTCTTGTTTTACTGTTTTGTCTGTTTTTAATTGTTTTCTTCTTGATTTAATGCCTGAAAATACTGTCTATGATTTTATATGGACTTTTTGTGTGATTTGCTCCGAGGCAGGAAAATAATATTTTCCGGGCCGGGGAAAATCTTATTTTATTATTTAGAATTGGGGGATCTTACTTAACCCGATTCTGAATGAGACTAAAAATAATCTTTTAATTTTTAGGATTTAACTGTCAAATAAAATAATTTTATATTATTATAATATTATTTTATTAGTCAAGATATTTTAGTGACAAGTGGACCCTAAATATTTTGCGGGACCCACAATTAGCCGAATCGGTTAGATCGGTAGCTTAATTAATCACCGTAGCGTAGAACTTTCCGAGCAGTGACTCATAGTCGACTCAAGAGCATTTAATACGCTGTGTGACTTAGCATGTGAGTCACCGGGAACCAACCAATGGGATTCAAGCTTGCTCACCAAGGCTTGATCTTGGCCTTTGATTCATCCAATGGCTTGGATGAAGCCAAGCAAGGTGCCCACCTTGCACCTCACTTAGTGCTACGGCCAAGAGGCCTTAGGAGACCAAAAATCACCTTCCATCTTCATCACTTTTCTCTCTTCTCTCTCTTCAAAACCCTAGCCACCATTGTTGTCCATTTTCCTCCTTCCATTCGGCCAAGCTAGTTTCCTAACACTCCAACCATCCAAAAATTTTTCTAACCAAGTTTCCTTAACCTAAACACCATTCTAAGAACCTTTGTAGTTGGGAGTTTCTTCAAATTCTTCCATTTAGGACTTGAAAACCAACTTTGAAAGTTTTACCTAGAAGGTAAAATTTTATGCTTTTCTTTTCTCTATTCTTTTTCAAAGTTCTAAGCCATGATTTTTCCATGGTTTAGCTTCTTTTTCATGGTTAGTAACATGTAGGTTTTGTTTGAGATTTTTAGGTATTTGGTGGAGTGAAAACCGTGGCCTAGTAGGTGTGAAAGCAAGCTTTTTGTCTTCATTTAAGGTAAGCGGAAGACAATTCTTATCATCCCTTGATGGTGGTAAGAAGATGGATTGTTTGTAGAATCCATAAGGATTCGGTTGTGGTGTGTTTATTGATGTGTATTTGTTAAGTTTTGTGGTTGCTAGTAGCTTAATTGTTGTATGTTAGTAGCTTTCTTGTTTGGTAATTGTAATAATTTTGCATGTCTAATAGCTTTTGATTGTATGTTTATAAGCTTTAAATTAGGTTTTATGTGTTAGAAATATTTTGCATGTGTTAGAAATATTTTGCATGTGTTAGAGATATAAATGCATGTGTTAGAATTGTATGATAAGGTTTAGGATGTGAATAACATGTGTAAATTTGCATGAGTGTTCCGAAGAACACATTCCCTAGCTCACGGCAATGCCAAAGTGTGAGGACCAAAATGTTCTCTTCATTTTTCCTAAAGTGCAACTTAATTGATTAGGAGAAATAAGAAGGTTTTAAATGGTTTTGATCAAAGAAAAGGAATTTATAAATCAAATGGTAAAGATTTAGTACATTTTGGGCCAACATGCCTAAAAGATTTATTTGATTCAAAATCATTACTTTATAACATGATTTAATGAATTTAGATAAGATAATACCTTTGACATGATTTAGAAATCAAATGAGAAAGTTTTATAAAATTCGGCCAACATGCCACTATAGGTAATTATGATTTTTAAAACTTGATTCTAAATCTTTTTCAATCAAAAAGAGATAACCCAAGTTAAGAAGAAGTTTCTATAATTTTTGAAGAAACAAGTTGAGTAGAATTAAGTTTAAAGGTTAAAAACTAGTGATTTTATCATTAGGAAGTAAAATATAGAAATTTTGAGAAATTTTCTAACATATAGCTCACTTTAGGTTTTGAAGCATGTTAGAGATTTCAAAAGAGAATTAAATGATATGGTTAATAAATTAGGTAAATAGAAAATTTTATGGAAGATTTAGAAAACCATTATTATAAGTTTATAAACAAAATGTTGTCAATTTTTAGTAAAAATGAACCTATAAGATAGTAAAAATATCCTAATGACAGTATGCGGTATGAAAAATTATTCTACGTAGTTTAAATGTACTAAATACTATTTCTATCTGTTTAAATGGTAATTTTAAAGGCATTCGAATAAGAAAATGATTTAAAAATCCTACGCGATTGAGAAAACGTGTTAAAAATACTACGCGATTTTAAAAACAGAAAAATATCTTTACTCAATTTTTAAACGTTTGTAAAAACGACGAGATTTCAAAAACGCGATAAAATTTCTACGCGATTGACCGTTGCTACATTTATTTTTCGCTGTCGGGAAAATGTGAACCCGCATGTGCTTTTGAAAATTTATTTTATGCTGTCGGGAAAATGTGAACCCGTATGTGCTTTTTTGAAAATCTATTTGCTGTCGGGAAAATGTGAACCCGTCATGTGCTTTTTTGAAAATCTATTTGCTGTCGGGAAAATGTGAACCCGTACAGGCTTTCCATCTATCTGTTATGTGTGCCATATATTTGGTGGATTTGTTGACGAGACGAATCACATCGTGTTGTCGATGCGATAAACATAGTGTGGTTCATTGTTCTAATGAACTTGGAGACTTTAGTGTACGGGATCCCACATGTGGGAGCTTGTCGCTCCGTTGGGCCGTGGTAAACCGATAGCACACTATGGTACTCGACATACACTATATTTAATCGAGATTAGTGAAATCTAGTAGTACATTTGCCTGTAGTGCCACAACGTGAGACCGTGAACTACACCACGCCGGATTGATGGATTCCTGTGTCGTGGGGCTATAGGACGCAACGTGTGACAAATGAATAGTTGGTGGGGCAGCCGTGGTACTATTAGGTTTTGCGAATCATTCCTCTCTCTGATACTTGTGTTTTTTTTTAGCTCCATGGAGTAGGATTTTGTTATATTATTTATCTCTATGTCTATTTGTTTCCATCTTATCTATTTATTTTTATCTGTATCTTATTTATTTATTTTATCTGGTTACTGTTATTATTGATTATTATATCTTATCTGTTTATTTATATTTCTTATTTTATCTGTGAGGTTTTATATGTGAAGTGACATATTGTGATGATACCTAAATTTTACTTCAATTAATTATTATAATTGTTAAAGCTTTATGTATTGCATGAACTGTATGTATATATTGTTTGTCATCTTTTTATTGGCCATGTTGTGATGATTTTATGTTGTCTTACCTCTTTGTTATATGTATTTTCTGTCTATTTATTTTACGCGTAAAGACTTCGAGGAAGAGGAACAGCCTCTTGAGATCGTGTACCCTGAAGAGGAGGAAGATCGGCAAGCAGACGACCAGTTTGACGATCAGGAACCATCCGATCATCTATATCCTCTGGATTGATTGTGAGGGATGGCGACGCTTGAGATTTTGGGATTCATAGAGCTGGTATTTCATGGAGGTGCTGCGGCAGGCATCTACGAGGAGACCGTGACTCGTGACATATGCGGGACGTGTGACCGTGATCCTACGTCATCGTTTTGATGAAGAGCTGTCATGACGACGACGTTATTTCTGCACTTAGAGTTGCCCTTATCCATTAGGCGTTATTGGGGTGTTGAAAACCCCGAGCCTAGTGAGATAAGCATCGTATCGACTGCGCGATCCCGTTATCGCCGTGTGTCGAGGCATCCGGGATATTTATCCCCTGATGATCATTTTCAGGCTGATAGTGATCCATCGGAGGATTAGATAACCATGATGTTTTTTTTGGGCGCGTCAGCGTATGTCTGTATATATTAACTCTTTTATTGCTTTCTTTACTGTTTTTGTTTAAATATTTGTAGTCTTAGTTGTAAATTATTTGTACAACTTATAACTTAACCATATGTATATTATCGGTAATGATGTTTTTTTTTTATTTTATTTCGTATTTTCCGCATTATCTTTTTATATCATATTTACGTATATCGGAATTATTTTACAACCCGTAATAATATTTAACTAATGTTTCACAACTTGGGTAGATTTTATTTCTGTTTCTTTTATTTTCTTTTATGTGTGACATCCTCCAAAGGGGTGTTACAGATACTAGTGCTATACTAGAGCAATGTCATGCTTCACCATATGGAGGTCACTATGGGAGTGAACGAACAGCGGCTAAGGTGTTGCAATCAGGCTTCTATTAGCCTTTCCTGTTTTGAGATTCTCACTCCTTTTGTAGCCAAGTGTGATCGATGTCAACAGACCGGCAACATCTCAAGGAGGAATAAGATGCCTTTAAACTCCATTTTGGAAGTGAAAATCTTTAATGTTTGGGGCATAGACTTTATGGGGCCCTTTGTATCATCTTTTGGCAACTGTTACATTCTTGTAGTGGTGGATTATGCGTCAAAGTGGGTGGAAGCTTATGCTTTACCTACTAGTGACTCCAAGGTGGTCATTGTTTTTCTAAAAAAGAATATTTTCTGTTTGGCACCCCTCAAGCTATTATTAGTGATGGAGAATCACATTTCTGCAACAAGTACTTTGTTGTGTTACTTGCTAAATATGGAGTGACACATAGGGTAGCCACAGCCTACCATCCACAATCAAGTGGCCAAGCAGAGGTTTCGAATAAAGAGTTGAAGAGAATTCTGGAAAAAATGATGAACCCTTCTAGAAAGGATTAGTCTAAGAAGCTAGATGACGCTCTTTAGGCATATCGCACTGCTTACAAAACCCCTCTTGGCATGTTCCTATATCAACTGATTTTTGGCAAGGCTTGCTACCTCCCTGTTGAACTTAAGCACCACGCTTACTGGGCCATTAAGAGATTGAATTGGGATTCTAAAGCTTGTGGGGAGAAACGATTGTTGCAACTGAATGCACTAGATGAATTCCGCTTACAAGCATATGAAAATGCTAAGATATACAAGGATAAGGTGAAGAAATGACATGACAATCGTATTATTCTAAGAAGCTTTACACCAGGTCAAAAGGTTCTCTTATTTAATTCAAGGTTGAAACTATTTCCAAGCAAGCTCAAATCCAGGTGGTCAGGTCCATTTGTGGTTGTCAAGGTGTTTCCTCATGGTGTCGTAACCCTTGAAGACCTAGTTTCAAAGTCAACCTTTAAGGTCAACGGTCAGAGGCTCAAGGTCTACTTAGATGGTGAGTTGGAGAGGCACAAAACCTCACTCAACCTGGCTCCTCCATCTTGAAAGTCTGCAAAGTCCAGCCAAGACTATAAATAAAGCGCTTGTTGAGAGGCAACCCAATTTCTTAACCATATCTCTTAGATTAAACATTTTTATGCATGTTTTTGCATTTGTCTTTACGTTATGATTTTGTTTTTTTTTATAATATTGATTGTGTTTGTTTTCAATTTGATGCCTTGAAAGTTGTTCATATTGTTTGAGAGAGGAATAGATGTGTTGGAGGCATGGACATAGGATAAGATGGTTGTTTCTGCGTTTTTATGAAGTCCTGGAGTTCACACCTAGGCATGAATTTTACACACCTAGGCGTGGAGGCCTCAGCCTCATTAGGTAAGAATTTCCAGAGACATCCACATCTAGGCATGGATTTACCATGGCTAGGTGTGTAGGTCTCTATCTCAATAGGCAAACTTTGCTACAAGTATCATGCCTAGGCGTGACTTTACTATGCCTAGGCGTGGTGTTGCTACCAGTTAAAAAAAAAATTTGCGCCTAGGCTTGATGGTCTGTGCTGCACAAAACGCAGCACCCCCTTTCACAAAGCCCTATTTCCCCTTTCACATATCCTTTTCCAAGAACCCTAATTACCCTCCCCTCCCCCATTCTCCCTTCTCGCACCGAGCCCACCCCACCATTTACTATTCTCCCCTTTCAAAAACCCCCTCATCTCCACGAAACCCTCCTTCCTCACTTCATTTCTCTCTTCCACGAGCTTCACCATTCCCCACCATTTACCTTCCACCTAACCCGCACCACTATCCCACTAATTCACCCTCATCCTTCCAATTTCAATCCCTCACCACCCCATCATTTCTTTTCCCCACACAAATCCCACTATACGTCCACCACATTCCACCTCTACTTGTGCCCCTTTCCCCTGTTTCTTTTTAGTTCTTTTGTTTTTTATTCATGTTCTGTCTTGCTCTGCTATGTGGTCTTTTGGGTGCCCTGCTCAATTTGTGCTTCATCCACGGTTAGTAAACTCTTCTCTCCATTTCTCTATATTTGCAAGTTTGTTTGACTTGGTTATGATGTGCATTGATTAAACTGGGCTAAATTGGATGTGTTCTGCTTAATTTGGTTATAATATGCTTTGTTCCATGATTGACCTATTGGGCGATTTTTTAATGTGTTGCTGATACCATGCACTTTATTCTAATCAATGACCCAAATTTGATATGATATTGCTCTATGAGTTATGTGTGGCTGCTGAGATGTTTATTCTGCTCAATGATCCTAGTAACTTATGACTTGTTAATTGTGTGTCTGTGGCATTACATAATATGTTGTTTGGGATCCTGATTACTTTTGAACCACCCTGTTGGTTTTTCTGAAGGGTCTTTTGTCATTTTTAGAGTTGAGTTGTGACTTGGTTGCATTGTGCATTGGTTGGGTTGTGATTTGGCTAGGCTGAGAATTAACCATGAGTAGGTTTGGGGGTTTGCTAGGCATAATAATTGAGGCTTACTGGTGGTAGCCTTGTTGTGTTGAGCCTGTGCATGATTGAGTTGATATTTTGTTTTATTTGATAATTATTCTGGTGGCAGCTTTGACATAATAATTCTTGTTTTATCTTATACTTGTTTTATCTGGTTGCTTACTGGT
Source organism: Ormosia emarginata (assembly GCA_029884605.1). Classification (NCBI taxonomy): domain Eukaryota; kingdom Viridiplantae; phylum Streptophyta; class Magnoliopsida; order Fabales; family Fabaceae; genus Ormosia; species Ormosia emarginata. The sequence goes on along the minus strand of JAQQTP010000074.1, from coordinate 37,426,399 downwards.
GGCATGATATTTTCTAGCTAGGTTTGGGGGTGGCCTTGATTTGAGTATTTAGCTAGAATAAGCTTCATTCTCAATGCTTCACAATTGTGATTTTCCTGAGTTGACACTTGTTCTTCATTGGGTTGCATGACTGCATTAAAATTATATTCTCATTTGGTTTGAATGAGTGGGTTGGAAGCATCTTTCATTATTTTTTTCAATGGTAATAACTAGACCTAGCTTCTTTTCAGGTATTCACCAGTCCTATCAAAGCACCAGCCTAAAACTGTTGAAGTTGGGCCAAGTCAGGCAGATGACACTAACGAGATTCCCGTTTATAAGCCAACAACCTTTATATCTTAGGAGGCCTTTGATAACTCCATAGAATGTAGTTATTTGTGCCCTATCTCTATTTATTATTGATGGCTTTGTCCTTGTTGTGATGTATTGTTGGAAGGCTTTAGCCTCATTTTCATGTAAAATCCATGTTGAGGTCTACCTTATCAATCTTGTTTAAATTCGTCCTAATCTTTGATTGGATTGATCTTGATTACATTTGTATTTGGCTGGTTGATTTCTCAATTGCAAGATGATCCCAAAAGAACCAAATTGATGAGAACCAAATTGATGAGAACCAAGGCACTGTATTGAAAGAGGAATTACAAGACAAGTTCTAGTACATCACGCCATGGCGCAAGAAACTACACGTCGCGGCGTCCTGCTCTCTGCCAGTGCACCCTGTCAACCCAAGGCTATCATGCCGCTGCACAAGGAAGTAAATGTCGCGGCGCTGGTACCCTAAGTTTTGCTCCTCGTGGCACGTATTGCGAAATACCGCAACGTAATGCGCTAAATCTGTGTGTCTATAAATATGTGGAACAAATATTTTAGTGGCTCTTTCTCTCACTTTCGCAGTTCTTTCTCTTTCGTCTCTCATATTACATTTTAGGACTTTTGCCCATTAGAGAATCCAGTTACTAGGAAGGCATTGTGGGGTTGAAAGATGGTTGAAGGAGCGAGATTCAAGCTTTAAGGCTCAACCCATTGGGGCTTCTTCTTCTATTTCTTCTTCTTCTTCTCTCTCCCATTTATCTTGAATACGAATTTTGTATGACATTTTTGTATTCATTGTGTAGCTAGTTGTGTTTAGAGTATTCTTTGAATCTTCCTTTAAATATTGATCGATTTGTACCCTTTTGATTTTATATACAAGATTTGGGTTTTGTTCTATCATATTGTGCTTAATGTTCTTATTTATCTGATCAACTTATGAGTGATTTGTTGAAATCTATTGAATCTAGACATAAGACTTTAGGTTTTAGATCATTTGTATGATAGATGCATGTTTGACTGTATTCCAATAGCGGAGTGGGTTGATTTGTTAATAGGAAAGACATATACCTATTAGTCGTGTATAGTCTTAGTTGAGAATCGATCTTAATGCTTGTTGTTTGCTCTAGTTCTCATGGATGCATAGTGAACTAGGTAAATAGCATAAGGTTAATCGTCCTAGACATAGGCTTTTAACTAAGTTAGTTTCTCAGGCTAACCTAATCTATTTGTTTCTATTGCTTGAATGGTTTGCATATTATTAGTAGAAATAGGGGGTGAAAAAGGATTCTCTATATTCTCAACCTATCTTTACTTTTCTTTATGTTTTGTAATTTATTTATTAACCCCTTTCTCAATTTACATTTTCTTGAATAGAATAACTAAGCTGTAAATTAATATTTAGCTTTGGAAATTACCATAATCTTTGTGGAGACGATCTTACTTATTATTTTTATTACTTGAGAGACTCGTACACTTGCGGTTACAAAAAGAGCAGTTGGTTCCGACTCAGCAAGTTTTTGGCATCGTTGCCGGGGATTACGGTTAATTTTTGGATTGCTAATATTGATATTGAGCTTTGTTAGTTCTAATTCAAGTCTTTTCTTTTATTACATTTGATTTAATATTTCATTCTTTTGTGAATAAGGTACCATCAATGGTGAAAAACGACGAACATACGAGGCCTCTAAAGGAATTTGCTAATCCTCACATCCGCGCCAATATTTTTGAAATCAAACTTGCCATTATCCAAATGATTCATACATATGTACAATTTGGTTATTTGCAGAATGAAGATCCCAATGTTCATTTGACAAACTTTCTAGAGATTTGTGATTCCTTCAAGCTCACTGGTGTCTCAGAAGACGCTATTCGTCTCAGGATCTTTCCCTTCTCTCTCAGGGATTGAGCCAAGAGTTGGTTGCAATCTCTACCTGCGGGATCTATAACTACTTGGGAGGAGGTGTGCAGAAAGTTTCTGAACAAGTACTTTCCTTCTGCCAAGACTACTGGGTTAGTGAATGACATCACTTCATTCACACAATCTGAATCTGAATCCTTGTACGAAGCTTGGGAAAGGTACAAGGATCTTTTGAGAAGATGCCCACATCATGAAATACCTCTGTTGCACAAGATTTACTCCTTTCACAAAGGATTACTACCTCATCATCATCCAATTGTGGATGTGGCTGCATGTGGTTCATTATTGAGTAAATCTTTTGATGAAGCACACCAACTGTTGGAAGAACTGGCCGCCAACAGTTACTAATGGCCTTCAGCAAGAAACACTCAAAGGAAGGTAGTTGGAGTACATGATGTTGATGTACTTACATCTTTGTTGGCTCAGGCGGCATCCTTAGCAAACAAGTTTGACAGTTTAGGTACTGACCCTAATCAAAGCCCCTTCGTGCTATGTGATCAGTGTGGGAACAATCATTCTAATGATAGTTGCCTATCCACTTTGGAGAGTATTCAATATACAGAAAACTATTGTCCACCTCAGAATAACTCATACTCATAGTAGTATAACCTTGGGTAGAGAAACCACCCCAATTTTTCATGGAGGGACACCCAAGGGCAAGCATCTTCATCTTCTAGCAATAAGAGACCCTCTTATCCTCCTAGTTTCTCATCGCAAGCAAGGCCACCTATGCAAGAAAAGAAACCAGCATTAGAAGACATGTTGATGTAATTTATGGTCAAATCAGATTCATACATGACTAAAATTGATGCTCATCTGGTAAAAAAATGATTCTATTCTTCAGAGCCAATCATCTTCAATCAGGGCTCTTGAGACTCGGTAGCTAGCCAATGCCATAAACAATAGGCTCCCGGGAACTTCTTCAAGTGATGACAGGGAGATCTCTCCTGCCTAGACTATAAAAAAGACACCATTTTGGATGTATCCATCTTTTTATGTTAATTTCTTAAGTTTTAAAGTCTAGTATGCACTTGCATTTGATTTTGATAATTCATGCTATTTTGTTGTTGCATACATATATTAAACCTGCTAGACAATTTTTATAAGTGGTAAAGGCTTCATTGAGGCATTTTTGGGTGCTAGGTGATGTTTGTTGTAGAATTTTACAGACAGACCTCTTACGCCGCAGCGCTAGCTTTGTTGCACCACGGTGTTCTGGTCTCTGCCTTATCAGGGTTTGAGATAGAGAGCATAGCGTCGCAGCATGGGTTTATGCATGCCGCGACATCCTATTAAAAAAAATTGAAAAATGAAAAGTCTGTGCGCAAACATGCGCTGCGGCGTTGGTTAGTTCATGTCGCGGCATTCTGAGCGCATTTTGCTTAAATAAGTAACAGGGTTTGTGCCGCAACGCAAACCCTTCAGCTTCCCCTTCTCTAAAAATTCTTTCTGATTTCTTCCCTCACCCACTCTTCCACAATCCCTCATTTCTATTTTTGTGCATCCCAAGCATCTCATTCCCATTTCCATTTGAAGGTATGCGCATTTCTCCCCTTTCTCTTATTATTTGTGTATTTATTTTAATATGGTTTTATTGAATTCGTGTTTTAAGGTTCTTTTTAGTTAGGTTTAGTTTAGTTATTAAGTATTTTGTTTCTTTGTTAGTTTAGGCTTGCTTTTATTTACTTAGATTTGGGGTTGGGATTGATGTGGGCTGTGGGTTCTATCTTGACAGTTCATGAATGCTGCAACGTGTCTTGTTTACGTCGCGGCATAAGCTTAAATTTTTATGAATGTCGCAGCGTGAGTTCATAACGTCGCGGCATTGGTATAAACTGATTGGATGTCGTGGCGCAGGTTAGAACACTGCGGCGCTATGTGAATATCCTTGAATGTCGCGGCGTTGGAATCAATGTCACGGCGTGTTACCCCTGTTTTTCTAGAAAATTTAGTGTTTTAATTGTCTTATTCATTCTCTTGCGCAATTCTAACCTGCTTCTTTATTTTTCAGGCATATGGCACCTAAAAGACTTATAGGTGAAAGCAGCAGGCAACAGAGGGAACCATCTGCCCCTCAGGATTTTGACTGGACCAGATTTATTTATGCGGCTACGCAGACCCACTATGGGACCTTGGTCTCTAAACATGTTATTGTGGAGCGCAGATTCCTCTTTGACACCATCCAGGCCACCATCAGGCAGCATGGGTGGAGAGAGTTCGCCAAACACCCCAGTAGGGCATCTCCACCATTGGTTCGCGAGTTCTACACGAACCTGGCCTTCACTCATGTCGACTCCACCATTGTCACTGTGCAGAGCCGCCGTGTCTCTTTTTCTATGGAGTCCATCATGGCAGCACTTACCTTGCCCCTTCGCCCTTGTTCTGCGATTATACTGAGTTCAGTCAGTGGGAGCCCGAGGGGATTGACCTAAAGACCGTCACCATGTGCATTTGCACACCAAAGTCATAGTCGGTCCCATGGATCTTTTCACAGTAGGGGTGCACACGATTTTTCCCCTACTACTGTTTAGCCCCATAGGTCAAGGTCTGGAACCACTTCATCAGTACCAGGCTTTTGTCTTCCAGCAACCTGTCAGAGGTTACCCATGATAGGGCCATCATGATATATGCTATTCTGGAGTAGCGATCGATAGATGTCGTCGTCATTGATGGTAATTAAAAGTAGCAAATCCAAGTACAAGTTGTTTCAAGTAGTAAATTCTCGGGAGTCCGAGGTCGATCCATAGGGAATTGATGAAGAAAATTTCATTGAGGTAAACAAGATTTGTCAAAACAATAAAGGTGGTAAAGGTAGTTCACAAATGAAAAAAGATTTACTTGGGTTAAGAGATCCACTCATGATAATAAATTAAAGATAAAATTATTTCTTTTTATAACTCAATTGAAATCCATACATAATGGAGGCTCCAATCAGAAAATACATCATTCAAAGTTCATTTAAGATTATATATGTAATTATATTATAATTCCTTTAATTATCCACTAACACCATCATTTATAAATGGGCTCAAGAATTCATTGCGTTAACCTCTTGTCTACAATGAATCAAGATCTCCACTTTACAAGGAAGGTTTCTAAATTGATTAGAAACAAAATACATATAATGACTACTTGATAATATATCATTTAAACACAAGAAAGAAATTAATCAAACCTTAATTTATTACCAAAAGCTTCACCATTTCACCAAAGTAAAATAAAAATTAGTTACTCATGAACAAGAAAAAAGAAAGAGATAAGAATAAAAAGATGAACATAACTTCAACTTAGAATAAAGAAAACTACAACAAGAGAAACAAATAACACAATAGCATAATCCAAGCAAAGATTATCAAATGATCAGCCAATGCTCCCTTTTAAAGAGATCAAGGAGTACAAAATGACAATGGAGTGGTTTGATGATGATAAGTAAATGCTAAAGGAGTTGTTTGATGAAGATAAGTAAGTGGAAATTATAGATATTCTTGTCTCTGAAATGTTTCAGTTTTGAGCTCATGGCATGTGTCATTTCCTCATCAAGTGGTCTTCATAAGAGTTGTAGGAAATTGTCTTAGCTATCCATAGCCTCTAGTTTTAGCCAAAAATACCACCTACAGCCTCAAATATGGCCCAATTATTGTACATAGGTCAGGCCCAACTACAGCTCCTCTGTTCTGGCTTCCAAGCCCAATATCACCTTCAAGATGTCTGATTTGGCTTTTGTGTTTTTCATAAAAGCTGTAGATATGGGTCTTGACTTTCAAATGGCATGGTTTCACTCCAAAAGACCTCATATAGCCCAAAAGATAGCCCAATGAGTGCACAGAGGTCAAACTGTTAGGTTTAAAACTCTAGATTTTGCTTCAACTATAATTTGAGTTATTCAAACGTATGTTTCAGATCTTGAGATCTTTATGAAAGTTGTAGAAAATTGTCTTAGCTTTCCAACAAGACCAGAATCACATCCATTGGATATTTGTAACTCAAATTATAGCTAGTTTATTGAAAAATATAATCACCCAAATTAATGACATTTTAAGTAATAATTTCTTCAATGATCCAATTAAGCTCAATTTCACAAAATATGACAAAACCAACTTAATTAAGCCTAATTGAACCTTAAGAAGCCTAGAGAGGGTTGTAAAAGGTAACACCCCGATGTAGGGCGTCACATTTACGACAAATTAAAATAAAAACCTTCCCAAGTTATAAATCGTTTGATAATAAGTACAACACGAGTTGTAAAATTTGAGTTATGTATTCTAAGAAGATCAATAATCATCCTATACAAATCCAATCATCTTCCATTATTGTTTCAACCTTCGTCCTATGGCTATTTCTTCTTATGGAAAACATTACTAAATAAAATAAAAAAAAAAACATGAAATAAAATACATTATTACATACATACCATAATATCCATATGGTTTTGTTTAAAAAAATATTAAAAATTAACTCATAAACCGTTTGACACAAAAGAGTATATAACAGACTTGCCCAAGTCCAACGAGACTAAGAAAACCCAAAAATACGATCTGAGACATAACCACCACAGAACAATTAAGCCAACCAAGTAGGATAATCTAACGGCTCGCCTCCTTCGTGCTAGTCCTCGGGTTCTTTGCTTCTCTCACAGAAAATTAAGAGGTTGATCCTCTTCACCGTCTTTACCATACATAATAATAACACAAAAATACATACAAAGAGGTGAGACAATCTGTCATCATTACCATCAGGTAGTATAGAAAACGATAAATACAACCAGATATGTCATCAAAACATGTTATTACAACATATATAACATTTCATAGAATATATCAGAATAATATAATATGCAGACTCATAATGCACATGTACACGACACAAACCTACTCCATGGAGCTAAACACAACAAATCAGAGGGAATGATCCCGGAAGAACCTGTCTGTCAACTCGGCTACCGCGGGCCACGTGCTACACAGTCAAATTCGCTGTGGCTCGCATAGTACACAATCAAATTCATCATGTACTACAAGCATTCTACAAGACCGTCCCCAATAAGATCGTGATTAAGAATAGTGCTTTGTCAAGATCACTAGTGTGTCATGCTCGGTACCACGGCCCAGAGGAGCTACCAACTGTCCACATGTGGAATTTTCGCACACCAATGCCTCCAAGTTCAATAAAGGAATAACACTACGCCTATCGCACCCAAACAGGGGTGTAATTCATCCTCTTAGGTATAACTCGTCAATGACACCAAAAACAACATATTCCTCAATACATGGTGCAAGACTCAAAAATTCACATATATCATAATATCATCAAATCACATGGTCAAGTACCATAACTTCGGCGATACCATCCTTCAATATAACTTAGGGTCCAACCCGACAAAGACATCTGCATTGTTATTTTCAATCGCGTAAATATTTTACCACATTTTCACAATCTCATGATTATTTTCCAACGTTTTCAAATTGCGTAGGTATTTTCTCACATTTTTTTATCACATAAATATTTTTCAGCGTTTCCAAATCTCATAGTTATTTTCCTATGTTTTTAAAATTATTTTCTCATTCGTGTAATATTTTTAAATCATTTTCTCAAGCACGTAACATTTTTAAATCATTTTTCACCGTATAAGATATTTCTTGACGTTCTAAATTAATTTTTGAAAACTTTCCGAAATTAAAATCCTTTTTAATAAAGTACTTAGAGCGCTAAATAAATTTTGAAATGTATTCTCAATTATCATAATAAAAAATTACTAAATTGAGTTCTCATTAAATAAATCTTTTAAAACTACCTTTAAGAATATATATATATATATATATATATATATATATATATATATATATATATATATATATATATATATATATATATAAATCTAAACACCAATTTTTTTTTTTTGACTTGTTAGCCCAAAATTAATTTATTTTCCATAACCAAATATATATTCATTTCCTATCTCCTTTTCCTTTGTAAAATATTTAATCCAATTATTTGTTACTTAATCCTCTAAAATCTATACTTGAAAAATAATTTTAGATTAAAAGTATATTGAATGGTATGTGACCGAAATTTACTATGTCTTCAACAAATCAAGCATTTGAAAATACATACATCAAAACCAATCATATAATAAAGTAAAACCATAAACATTCAAGTAAATGAATCATCATGGATTCTTCACCACACACAATCCATTTTCATACTACCAAAATAGTTGATGAGATTAAATTTCCCTCTTACCTCTTGAAGACTATCCTTCTTGAAAGCTTCCTTGGAGAATTTTGTGTGGCTTCTAGAAAATACCTATCAAGCTTAAACAATTTACAAAATACAAAACTAAGCTTGAGAAAGAATAACCATGGATCAAACATGGCTTAGAAATTTAAAAACAAATTTAGAAATAGGAAACAAGAATTTTACCTAATAGGGTAGAAATTTCAACCTTGATTTCCAAGCTTAAGATGGTTGATTTCGAAGAAACTCACAACATGAAAGATGTTTGGAATGGTGTTTAGCTTTAGGAAATGAGGTTGGATAAAATTATTGAAGAGTGGAAGTGTGATTTGGGAGTGATGGCCGAATGGCTCAAGAAATGGAGAAAAGATGAAGTTCTTCTTGGAGTTCTTGTGTTCTTGAAGAAAGAGAATGGAGAGAATAGATAGGAGTGATGGAAAATTAAGTGGAGAGGTCTCCTACACTATATATAGCCATGTGGTGCATTGGAGGAGTGGGTGGAATGATTTGTGATATAATTGCTTGGTGGAGCACTCAAGGAGACAAGGTGGTGCATGCTAGCTCACTAAAGTGTATGATTAAGTGTGATGGAATCAAAATGATAGCCTAAAAATCATGTGCATTGTCTTGGAGTTACATGGAGTGAATGGATGGAAATTCATTGAATATTTGAGTGGGAGACAAGGTAGTTGAAGGATGACTAAACTCCAAGTGATCATAAATGATAGAATGCATTATTATGCATTATTTGAAGAATCATTCACCTTCTTGATGGACATGGCCATGTGGCCTTGGTGGAATTCACCAACAAAAGAATCCCATTCCATGTTATAATGAAATGCATGAGTTGTACGTGGGTCAAAGTGTTTTACCTCTTTGGTTTCTACATTAAACATACTAGGTCCACTAACATGATTATAGAATCTAGGTAAATAGAAAACTTAATTACTAGGGCTAGGTAATTAGGTTTATGATTTCACTTACAGTAAGTAGATTTATAACCTTAACCTAAGGTAAATAGATTTATGACTTTAACCTAGGGTAAATAAATTTTTATAACTTTAACCGACAGTAAATAAATTTATAACTTTAACCTAATGTAAATAGGTTTATAACTTTAACCTAAGGTGGATAGATTTATGATTTTGCCTAAGGTAAATAGATTTATAATTTTACCTATGTCTATTTCTCTACGTAGATTTTAACTTGTAGTTAATTTCAAATTGACAAAAATTACTGCAGTAAAAACTAATTTTTACTGTCTAAATTTACTGCAATAAAAATTAAATTTTTACTGTGGTTCAATAATAATGCGTATCCAGATAAATTGTCAAACAACGAAGATTTTCGAACACTGTTTCTGGTTTCGGGTTTAGTAAGATCCCCTACCCCCCATTTGAACAGTTCAAAAATTCATCCGGCCTGGGAAAATTATTATTTTCCTGACTTAGAGTAATTCATACACAAAGATCCAAAACATTCACATAACAGTTAAAATAAATTTACAACACACAAAAAATATAAAACAGTACAGTTTAGTCGTTACTGTAATTTATCAAAAATTGGGGTGTTACAACTCTCCCCCACTAACAGAAATTTCGTCCCCGAAATTTACCGTACCTTAGAAAAGATGTGGGTATTGCTCCTTCATTTTATCTTCAACTTCCCAAGTCGCATCACCTGTTCTGCATTCCAGATAACCTTCACCAATATAATCTCTTTTCCCCGAAGTTGCTTCGCTCTCCTGTCCTCAAGCTTAACAGGAAGTGTCTCATAAGTCAAATTTTCTTTTAGCTGTACTTCTTCGGGCTGTATGATATGAGTTGGATCGGGAATATATTTTCTCAATCGAGACACATGGAATACACTATGAAGGTTGGAAAGAAAAGGTGGTAAAGCTATTTGGTAGGCTACTCTGGACCTATCAGACGAATAATTTGGTAAGGTCCAATGAATTTAGGAGTGAGTTTTACTGGATTTGATAACTCTTCCAACACTAGTCATGGGTGTCACTGCGCAAGAATACGTGTTCACCTTCCTCAAATTCAAGAGGTCTTCTTCTCTTATCTGCATAGCTTTTCTGACGGCTCTGAGTCATCCTCATCTTTTCCTGAATCATCTTCACTTCTTCCATTGTTTGTTGCACAAGATCAGGTCCAATGGTCATGCTTTCTCCATCTTGATACCAACACAAAGGTGTTCGGCATCGTCGCCCATACAGTGCCTCGTAGGGTGCCATCCCTATGCTTGAGTGAAAACTGTTGTTGTAGGTGAATTCTATTAGAGACAAGAATTCATCCCAACTCTCCTTCTGTTCTAACACACAGGCTCTCAGAAGATCCTCCAATGACTGGATAGTCCTTTCCGTTTGACCATATGTCTGCAGATGGTAAGCAGGACTCAGACGTAATTTTGTCCCCATAGCTTCTTGCAAGCTTTGCCAAAACCTCGAGGTAAACCTTGGGTCTCTATCAGAAACTATACAATAGGGTACACCGTGTGAAGTCTAACAATTTCACTAATGTACACTTGGGTTAATCGTTCCATTGAATACTTGATATTGATTGGCAAGAAGTGTGCAGACTTCGTAAGCCTATCAACTATAACCCATATAGCATCATGACCCTTCTTTGTTCTTGGCAAACCAGTAACAAAATCCATTGATATACTATCCCATTTCCATTCTGGAATAATCAAAGGTTGTAACATACCGGCAGGTCTTTGATGTTCAACCTTTGCCTTTTGACAGACTAGACAAGACAAGACGTAACTCGATCCGCAACATCTCTCTTCATCCTTGGCCACCAAAACATCCGTTTTAAATCTTGATACATCTTAGTCATTCCTGGATGCATACTCAATCTACTAGTATGTGCTTCATCAAGAATCGCTTGCTTTAGGTCGGGATCATTAGGTATACAAATCCTACCCTTGAACCTTAAGATTCCATCAGATCCTTCTTCAACAGTTGCTGGATGACCTTGCTTTAAAAATTCCTTCTCGTTCTGTAAAAATGGATCATCATCTTGTTTCTTTCGGATTTCCTCCAAGTCATTCAAAACAGTAACCTTACTCAGACGAATCCTTCCTGGTGCTAATTCCACAGATAGTCTCATATCCCTAAACTGTGTTATCAACTCTTCTTCCTTTATTATCATAGCTGAGACACTGATCACCTTCCTACTTAAGGCATCTGCCACAACATTTGCTTTTCCTGGATGGTATTGAAGTTGAAAATGATAATCTTTTAAGAACTCTAACCATCGTCTCTGTCTCATGTTCAATTCCTTTTGATTGAACAGGTATTTTAAACTCTTGTGGTCACTGAATACATCGAATGTATCCCCATAAAGAAAATGCCTCCATATCTTTAATGCAAAAACCACTGCGGCTAACTCCAAATCATGCGTTGGGTAGTTCCTTTCATGTACCTAGTTCCTTTCATGTACCTTCAGTTGTCTTGAAGCATAAGCTATCACATTGCTATTCTGCATCAGCACACATCCTAATCCCTGGTAAGATGCGTCGCAATACACCTCAAAAGACTTGCTTGGGTCTGGTATAGTCAACACTGGTGCAGTCGTCAATCTTTTCTTCAACTCTTGGAAACTCTCTTCGCATTTGTCTGTCCAAACAAAAGCTTAATTCTTCCTCGTGAGTTGTGTAAGAGGTCCTGCTATCTTGGAGAAATCTGCAATAAACCTTCGATAATAACCAGCTAATCCAACAAAGCTCCGAATCTCAGTCACTGTCTTGGGCCTTTCCCATTGCAGAATTGTTTCCACCTTTGATGGATCCACCGCAATTCCATCCTTAGAAATCACGTGACCCAAAAATTGCACTTCCTCTAACCAAAATTCGCACTTTGACAACTTTGCAAATAGCTTCTTTTCTTTCAGGATCTGAAGAACTATGCTGAGATGTTCAGCGTGCTCTTCAGGACTTTGAGAGTAGATCAGAATGTCATCGATAAAGACAACAACAAATCTGTCTAAGTATAGACGAAAGATCCTATTCATGTAATCCATGAATATTGCAGGAGCATTCGTCACACCGAACGACATCACTTGATATTCATAATGTCCATAGCGAGTTCGGAAAGTTGTTTTAGGTATATCCTCTACCTTGACACGAATTTGATGGTAACCTGATCGCAAATCTATTTTGGAGAAAACTGCTGCTCCCTTCAGTTGATCCATTAAATCATCAATTCTTGGAAGTGGATATTTGTTCTTTATCGTAACCTTGTTCAGCTAGCGATAATCCACACAAAGACGAGAAGTCTCATCTTTCTTTTTCACTAACAGCACCGAAGCTCCCCATGGCGACACACTCGGTCGTATAAACTATTTTTCCAACAGTTCCTCCAATTGCTTCTTCAACTCTACGAATTCTGAAGGCGACATCCGATACGGCGCAATCGAAATAGGACCTGCTCCTAGTACAAGATCGATAGAAAATTCTATCTCTTTTTCCGGTGGTAAACCAGGTACATCATCAGGAAAAACTTCAGGAAACTCGTTGACGACAGAAATAACATTCACATCCTTTTCGCTCTTGACTTCTAAAGAAGACAGTAACATGTATCCTTGAGCTCCATCCCTCAATGATGATTCGACTTTAGCGGCGGTTAAAAATCCAGAATTCTCATGCATAGGAAAAATTAAGGTCTTATTGGAATAGTCTAATAGGATATGGTTAGAAGATAACCAATCCATTCCTAAGATTATATCTATGTCAACAAGGGGTAAACAAATTAAATCAATAGAAAAGACTCGACCATGAATGCCAACAGGACAATTCAAACATACTTTAGAAGTAACAACGGGCTTGGCAGTTGGTGTAGAAACAATTAATTGAAAACTCAGAGAAGACACAGATAAACCCAACCGATCCACACAGTCATATGCAATAAATGAGTGAGTTGCACCCGAATCATATAGTACAGTTAAATGATTACCTGCTATGACACCTTCTCCCTTGATAAGATCTTCAGACTGGGAGGCTTCAGCTCCGCTCATCGTATATACTCGCCCTCCAGCTTGTGGTTGAGCAGCACGAACGTTACTCAGTGATGGCTCCTTCTTTGGCTGGTCGCATTCCCTATAAGAATGCCCAGGCTTTCCACATCGGAAGCAAATAAGTCCCTTAATTGAACAATCTCTGGACATATGACCACTCTTGTTACACTTGAAACATTTTGGGGTAAACGCCACCGCTTGCCCCGCTTTGTTGCCACTAGAACTTCCCTTAAAATATTGATTTTTGGGTTGGTTCCCTGGCGGTCTCGCATACGATTTCCGCTGAAATCAGTTGTTGTTGTTGTTTCCTCCTTTTTGGAATCTAGTCAGTCCAAAGTTCCGGTTCCTCGTATCCCTTGACGGCTCTAGTTCCTCGAGTCGTCGACAAGTATCCATCAATGCTGGGAATTGATTTATTCGCATCGGCAGCACACCTCGTTTCAATTCCACTCGTAATCCTTCCTCGAACTTGCGACATTTCCAAACCTCATCAGGTTGGATCTGGAAGTACCTCGAGAACTTAGATAAGCTCTCAAATTTTGCAGCATATTCATTCACTGACATGCTACCTTGACGTAAGCCAAGAAATTCCATTTCTTTGGCATGTCGCGCACTTTTCGGAAAATATTTTTCCAGAAATACTTCACAGAATACTTCCCACGTGATTGCTCTTCCCTCGGCTTGCAGTAGCTTCCTAGTTCCTTTCCACCAATTCTCGCCATCACCCATCAGCATGAATGTGGCGTAAGTCACCTTTCAGGACATCCTATCCCTTCAAATATCTTCTCCAGCTCTTGAATCCATAGACTAGCCTTCTCCGGATCAAACTTGCCCCGAAACTGCGGCGGGTTATTGCGTCGAAACTCAGACAAGTTATGAGCATCAATATTTATTTCTTGGCGATTGGCTGCTTGTCGGTTCTGTTGTGCTATCACCTTGGCTATTCTTTGGATAGCTTCGACAGCTGCAGTCATCGTGTCAGTGTCACGTCCCATATTCACGTGTGTTCCTCTTCCACGAGATATGTCGTTCTTCAACAAGTCAAATCAGAAAAAAGTTAAATGTGTCCATTCGGAACAAATCACAGAGAATCACACAACACAAGCAAAACAGACCTAACCACAAGCCCCAAAAGACTCTTAACTTGGGCTCTGAAACCAACTAATTGTAACACCCCGATGTAGGGCGTCACATTTACGACAAATTAAAATAAAACCTTCCCAAGTTATAAATCGTTTGATAATAAGTACAACACGAGTTGTAAAATTTGAGTTATGTATTCTAAGAAGATCAATAATCATCCTATACAAATCCAATCATCTTCCATTATTGTTTCAACCTTCGTCCTATGGCTATTTCTTCTTGCGGAAAACATTACTAAATCAAAATAAAAAAAAAGAACATGAAATAAAATACATTATTACATACATACCATAATATCCATATGGTTTTGTTTAAAAAAATATTAAAAATTAATTCATAAACCGTTTGACACAAAAGAGTAGATAACAGACTTGCCCAAGTCCAACAGACTAAGAAAACCCAAAAATACAGTACAGACATAACCACCACAGAACAATTAAGCCAACCAGTAAGGATAATCTAACGGCTCGCCTCCTTCGTCTTTGGTCCTCGGGTTCTTGCTTCTCTCACGAAAAATTAAGAGGTTGATCCTCTTCACCGTCTTTACCATACATAATAATAACACAAAAATACATACAAAGAGGTGAGACAATCTGTCATCATTACCATCAGGCAGTATAGAAAACGATAAATACAACCAGATATGTCATCAAAACATGTTATTACAACATATATAACATTTCATAGAATATATCAGAATAATATAATATGCAGACTCATAATGCACATGTACACGACACAAACCTACTCCATGGAGCTAAACACAACCAATCAGAGGGAATGATCCCTAAGAACACATCTGTCAACTCGGCTGCCGCGGGCCACGTGCTACACAGTCAAATTCGTTGTGGCTCGCACAGTACACAATCAAATTCATCGTGTACTACAGGCATTCTACAAGACCGTCCCCAATAAGATCGTGATTAAGAATAGTGCTTTGTCAAGATCACTAGTGTGTCATACTCGGTACCACGGCCCAGAGGAGCTACCAACTGTCCACATGTGGAATTTCCGCACACCAATGCCTCCAAGTTCAATAAATGAACAACACTACGCTTATCGCACCCAAACAGGGGTGTAATTCATCCTCTTAGGTATAACTCGTCAATGACACCAAAAACAACATATTCCTCAATACATGGTGCAAGACTCAAAAATTCACATATATCATAATATCATCAAATCACATAGTCAAGTGCCATAACTCAGCAGTACCATCCTTCAATATAATTGGGTCCAACCCGACAGCATACCGCTGTTATTTTCAATCGCGTAAATATTTTACCACATTTTCACAATCTCATGATTATTTTCCAATGTTTTCAAATTGTGTAGGTATTTTCCCACATTTTTTTTATCACGTAAATATTTTTCGGCGTTTCCAAATCTCATAGTTATTTTCCTACGTTTTTAAAATCATTTTCTCATTCGTGTAATATTTTTAAATCATTTTCTCAAGCACATAACATTTTTAAATCATTTTTCACCGTATAAGATATTTCTTGACGTTCTAAATTAATTTTTGAAAACTTTCCGAAATTAAAATCCTTTTTAATAAAGTACTTAGAGCGCTAAATAAATTTTAAAATGTATTCTCAATTATCATAATAAAAATTACTAAATTGAGTTCTCATTAAATAAATCTTTTAAAACTAACTTTAAGAATATATATATATATATATATATATATATATATATATATATATATATATTAATCTAAACACCAATTTTTTTTTTGACTTGTTAGCCCAAAATTAATTTATTTTCCATAACCAAATATATAATCATTTCCTATCTCCTTTTCCTTTGTAAAATATTTAATCCAATTATTTGTTGCTTAATCCTCTAAAATCTATACTTGAAAAATAATTTTAGATTAAAAGTATATTGAATGGCATGTGACCGAAATTTACTATGTCTTCAACAAATCAAGCATTTGAAAATACATACATCAAAACCAATCATACAATAAAGTAAAACCATAAACATTCAAGTAAATAAATCCTCATGGATTCTTCACTACACACAATCCATTTTCATACTACCAAAATAGTTGATGAGATTAAATGTCCCTCTTACCTCTTGAAGACTATCCTTCTTGAAAGCTTCCTTGGAGAATTTTGTGTGGCTTCTAGAAAATACCTATCAAGCTTAAACAATTTACAAAATACAAAACTAATCTTGAGAAAGAATAACCATGGATCAAACATGGCTTAGAAATTTAAAAACAAATTTAGAAATAGGAAACAAGAATTTTACCTAATAGGGTAGAAATTTCAACCTTGATTTCCAAGCTTAAGATGGTTGATTTCGAAGAAACTCACAACATGAAAGATGTTTGGAATGGTGTTTAGCTTTAAGAAATGAGGTTGGATAAAATTATTGAAGAGTGGAAGTGTGATTTGGGAGTGGTGGCCGAATGGCTCAAGAAATGGAGAAAAAGATGAAGTTCTTCTTGGAGTTCTTGTGTTCTTGGAGAAAGAGAATGGAGAGAATAGATAGGAGTGATGGAAAATTAAGTGGAGAGGTCTCCTACACTATATATAGCTATGTGGTGCATTGGAGGAGTGGGTGGAATGATTTGTGATAGTTGCTTGGTGGAGCACTCAAGGAGACAAGGTGGTGCATGCTAGCTCACTAAAGTGTATGATTAAGTGTGATGGAATCAAAATGATAGCCTAAAAATCATGTGCATTGTCTTGGAGTTACATGGAGTGAATGGATGGAAATTCATTGAATATTTGAGTGGGAGACAAGGTAGTTGAAGGATGACTAAACTCCAAGTGATCATAAATGATAGAATGCATTATTATGCATTATTTGAAGAATCATTCACCTTCTTGATGGACATGGCCATGTGGCCTTGGTGGAATTCACCAACAAAAGAATCCCATTCCATGTTATAATGAAATGCATGAGTTGTACATGGGTCAAAGTGTTTTACCTCTTTGGTTTCTACATTAAACATACTAGGTCCACTAACATGATTATAGAATCTAGGTAAATAGAAAACTTAATTACTAGGGCTAGGTAATTAGGTTTATGATTTCACTTACAGTAAGTAGATTTATAACCTTAACCTAAGGTAAATAGATTTATGACTTTAACCTAGGGTAAATAAATTTTTATAACTTTAACCGATGGTAAATAAATTTACAACTTTAACCTAATGTAAATAGGTTTATAACTTTAACCTAAGGTGGATAGATTTATGATTTTGCCTAAGGTAAATAGATTTATAATTTTACCTATGTCTATTTCTCTACATAGATTTTAACTTGTAGTTAATTTCAAATTGACAAAAATTACTGCGATAAAAACTAATTTTTACTGTCTAAATTTACTGCGATAAAAATTAAATTTTTACTATGGTTCAATAATAACGCGTATCTAGATAAATTGTCAAACAACGAAGATTTTCGAATACTGTTTTTGGTTTCTGGTTTAGTAAGATCCCCCGGCCCCACTGAACAGTTCAAAAATTCATCCGGCCTGGGAAAATTATTATTTTCCTGACTCGAAATAATTCATACACAAAGATCCAAAACATTCACATAACAGTTAACATAAATTTACAACACAAAAAAAAATATAAAACAGTACAGTTTAGTCGTTACTGTAATTTATCAAAAATTGGGGTGTTACATAAAATGTATAAAATATATTACTATCAAATTCTCTCATACTTAACTTTTGCACTCTCAGGTAAAACACATAAGACAAAAACTAGGGAACAAAGAAAAACGACACAGACTCAAAAACTAAAAACTCTAAAAGATTTGATGAATCAAGAAGAGCAACCAGAAATTCAAGGGATCAAAGCATTAATGAGGTAACATTTCTTCACATCTCAAACCATCAAGTGATGCAGGATTAAAGGATGCAAACCCAAGAGCAGGTTGTGTCAAGTAATAAATTCTCAGGAGTCCGAGATCGATCCACAGGGAATTGATGAAGAGAAATTATTTGAGGTAAGAAAAGGATTTGTCACAATAATAAAAATAATAAAACTTGTTCATAATTAAATTTAAGAATGTGCTTGGGTGAGGAGATCTACTTTTGGTAATAAATTAAAGACAAGATTACTTTTCTTTATAACTCAATTAAAATCCACACACAACAGAAGTTCCAATCGAAAAATATAACATTCAAAGTTTAATTATATATGCAATCATATTATGACTCCTTTAATTATCTACTAACACTTGTAAATGAGTTCAAGCATTCACTGTGCCAATCCTATTATCTACAATAAATCAAGATCTCAATTATACAAAGAAGGTTTCTAAATTGAATGGAAACAAAATACAACACATATAATGTCTATTTGATAATATATCATCTAAGCACAAGAAATAGAATAATCTAACCTTACTTCATTACCAAGAGCTTCACTCTTTCACCCAAGCAAGATGAAGATTTAGTTACTCACAGACAAGAAAAAAGGAATAGAGAAGAATAGAAATATGAACATAGCTTCATTTTAGAGCAAAAGAAAATTATAACAAAGGAAAACAATAAACAAGCATAACCATAACTTCTAAAAACTAAGCCTAACACCAAGAGCACTAAATGATTAGCCAATTGTGCCTTTTATAGAGGATTAGGGATATAAAATGACAAGGAGGCTGATTAAGAGTAGGTGGATGAGTGGGTGGAGTGGTTGGATGAGTGGTTGGATTATTGAGATTCTTTGTCTTCGAAATCATTTATTGCTGAACTCATGGATTCCGTCAGTAAATGGAAAAATGGTCTCATCAAAGTTGTAGCATTTTTTCTTAACTTTCCAATGCCACTGATTTCAACTCAAAATTCCACCTACAGCCCAAGATATGACCCAATTACTGAACAGTGTTCAAGCTCAAATGCAGCACCTCTGTTCTGACTTCAAAGCCCAATATCACCTTCAAGGAATTCGATCTGAGTTTTGTGTTCTTCATGAAAGTTGTAGATATGGATTTTAACTTTCAAATATCTAAATTTCAGCCCAAGAAAGTTCCTATATCCCGAGTTATGCTCTGATTATTACATACTGTTTAGGTTCTAGTCACAAAACTCGTGTTCTGAATTCCAAGCTCATTTAGCTCCACTAGATGTTCGAATTTTACCTGGAGCTCTTATGAAAGTTGTAGAACTCTCTCTTATCTTTCCTACAAGGTAAGATATATAATTATTGAACATATAGAACTCAAGATATGACTGAAATACAGAAACAGTGTAAGACTCAAATAATGCTGAAAAAATCAATTAAGTCAAATTTGAGTCCAAACTTACAAAACATAACTAAACTCAATCAATTAAGTACATGAAGAGTGTAAATGACCAAAAATAAAGGTTTATTAATGTATAAAATATGTGATTATCAAATTCCCTCACACTTAGTTTTTTGCACTCCTGGGCAAAACACACAAGACCAAAACTAAAAAAAAATGACACAGACTCAAAAGCTAAACACTCTAAAAGAATCAATTTCCAATGATATTCAAGAATGCAAAAGTTTATAAACAAGAGCAACCAAAGATTCAAGGAATCAAAATATTTGTGAAGTAAAATTTCTTCACATCAAAAACCAACAAGCAATGAGACTTTTAGTTGAAAAGAATGAATCAAGAATGATAGATTCTCACAAGATTAACTCTCATTCCCTCAAGTGTTTAAAAGGTAGGTATTTCACTCAAACAATTGCATTACCATAAGCTTGCTTATCTTCTACTTCTCCGCTACTCAAACCACATGCGTACAAAATCAAAAGGACTTTATTCAAGGTTATAATGGGGTCATGGTAAATGGGAGGAGATAATATGGATATAAGAAGATAAATACCAAAGAGAATAAAAGAGCATTATAGTACAGTTAGAGTGGAGAAAATGTTTGAGAACATTCATCATAAAGGATAATCACCAATATTTGATTAATGTTTTGTTGAAGATCAATCCCAAATTGGTGAATTGAATTCATTGTTAGGCTTGAACCTTCTCATTTTCTTCCTGTTGTTTCCAAGCATCCACCTTTATTCTAGACTCTAATAATCCTTTAATTGCAACGGTGCTCAGTTCTTTTTTTTTTATCATTTTGCACACACACACCCACACTTATTCAAGAACAAGGTCAATGCTCTCTTATTCCCTAAGGTTGGGTAAAGACATGTTTTTTTTTCTTTTTTTCTCTTTTTTTTTGAAGGCACGTAATGAGATAAAAATAAGGAATGGTCAAATAAGCTCAAAGGGGTTACATAAGGAAAAATATACAAGGATGGCTATTTGGTCAAAGTAGCTATTTTAAAATACCTCAATCATATTTATGTATGCATGTGAAAATGTAGCCTCAAAAGGAATCAAAGCAAGTTCTATAGTAATAATTCCATGAGTGAAAATCACACAAGAAAGAAAAGAATGATACAAATGTTCAACTCATTCATCAATAGACTCAAAATCTCACAAGGCATATTTCTATCATTCTCAATCCACCATATCAACATTCATATCCAAGTTTGTGATTTTTAAGAAAGAAGACAATTTATGCTAAGATCAAAGAATTCATTTGCTACTTCTACACAAAATAATTATTTCCTCAACTAAGATGCATCTCAAAAGTAAACTTGCATCTAAGGCAAAATTTACTCCTTACTCTACCATCCTTAATTGGTTTTACTATAAATAGGTTTCTGACAGTCATATCACTAAACATACTTCCCAATTTAGATGTGTCTCAGGAGTAAAATTATTCCTTACTCTACCATCATTCATTGGTTTAGTAAGCCCATGACAATCATATCATACTTCCCAAAAAAGAATTTTATTTTTTTGATCTACTATCCTTCCCCCCCAACTAGATCACAACATTATCCTCAATGTTAAAATATAGATGAGTAAATGATAGAAAATATTACTTGTTGGAGAAATCTGGCACAAATTTAAATAAAAACAAAGTACGATAAATAAAATCAAAGGTAAAGGAAAGCTATAAATGAAGTGTCAAATCTAGCTTTCTTTTCATCTTGTTTCCCTCACTGCTTCTTGCTGACTAATCTATCTGAGCTATTGTTGGGTCAGGTTTATGAACAAAAGCTTCTAATTTATCAATCAACTCATCAATAGTGGAAGCAGAGATAAGAAGTTGTCTTGCCAAAGGTGTGATAAATTTCTGTTCCACAGCTTTGTCAAGAAAAAGTAATAAAATATCAAAGAAATTATTTACATTCAACAAACCTATGGGTTTATGGTAAATGTTCAGTTGGGTCCAAGAGACAATTTGAAAAACTTCTTCCAAAGTACCAAAATCACCTAGTAAGGCAATGAATGCATCAGAGTTGTCAAGCATTATCTTCATTCATTCATGCATTGATGATACCTTAAGTTCCTCCCCAATTGTCTTTCCAGTGATGTTCTGTTGAGCTAAAGGTTCAGGAATGACACCTAAAACCTGACTACCTCTTATATATGCAGCAACTAATACAGCCCCCATTAACCCACGACAACCTCCCCCATATATAAGATGAATATTTCTCGCAGCAAGTGATCGACCAAGAGTGGTAGCTGTGTTTACAAACTCTAAACCCTTCCCATACTTAGACCCAAAAAATACACATATACTTTTAAGTTGACGAACAGAAACACCTTCCATTTCTATACTCATCTTCCCTTCAAATGATTCTGAGTTGGAAGAAAGTAGAGAAAATAGAGTGTTGAAGTAGGAAAAAGAATTGAAAGGGTAATAATAGCACCTATAAGGGTAGGTTGGCTGTTGTCAGAAAAATTTGAAATTAAGAACACAGAATCTTTTTTTTTTTTTACTTCAAGAAAACCATCAAGGTAAAGAAGTTTAGAAACCCTTGAAGGACCATGCTCAAAGGATCGTTTGTCCAAAACCAAAATACAGCAAAATCATACAAAGATAAAAGAAATATAATAGCAAATGATGACATACCTTTATGTACAGTTTTCATGGCGTATCTTTATACTGCGCGTCATGAGTGCAGTAATACCAAGACAGCTCAACCAATCTTGGAATTCTTCTCCCTCCCGCTTGTGGAATATATTGGATTGAGCTACGACACAACTAATTAAAGTGCGTAAATCTGACAGCTACCACCTAAGGACCACAGCCAGTGAGAGGTCGCTGGAGAGCCCATGGCATTAAATCACAGGATCCAGCTCAGTTGCATAGTCACGCGAGTATGCCAACACGGGGCGCTTCTATCTGCCCATCATCTCAGCTTGCCTAGAAGGTAAACTTTGGGACACTGAGAACGGCTCTCTACAGAGCATGGCACACGAACTTTATTTATATACCGGTGTGTGAAGGTCTCCTCCTGAGTATATGAAAAGACGGACATCCATCTAAGGCTCCTAACCTTATTTATATACTTATTCATTAGATAGATTGACTCAAATGTACATTAATGAGATTGTCAGATTACGTGGTATTTCTTCTAGTATCATATCTGACAAGGACCCTAGGTTTACCTTTAGATTTTGAGGAACGTTACAGTAGACATTAGTCACTAAACTTTGTTTTAGTACAGCCTATCATCCCCAAACTGATGGACAAACTAAAAGGATCATTCAAACATTAGAAGATATGCTGAGAGCTTATGTTCTGGAACAAACAAGAAATTAGGATCAATATTTGTCATTAATAGAGTTTGCATACAATAACAGTCACCATTCTAGGACTGGGATAACACCTTATGAAGTTTTATATGGCAGAAAGTGTAAATCGCCACTATGCTGGTATGGGGTTGGAGAAAGAAATTTAGTAGGACCAGACATAATGCAACAAACTTCAGAGAAAATAAAATTTACCAGGGATAAACTACTTATTGCACAAAGTAGACAGAAAAGTTATGTTGATTAAAGAAGAAAACCTCTGAAATTTCAAGAAGGAGAACATGTATTTTTGAAAATTTCTCTTATAACTGGAATAGGCGGAGCACTTACATCCAAGAAACTAAGTCCTCGATTCCTAAGTCCATTTCAAATTCAAAAAAAAAGTAGGGTCAGTAGCTTACCAAATAGCCCTTCCACCTAGTTTATTAAATCTTCATGATGCCTTTTATGTTTCTCAACTTAGAAAGTATTGTTTAGATCCTTCTCCAATCCTATCCAATGAATCAATACAGTTAAGAAAAGACTTGACCTATCCCATCAAACCTGTACATATTATGGATACTTCTGATAAACAATTAAGAGGGAAAACAATCCTTTTATTTAAGATATTATAGGAAGGATTAACACCAGAAGAAGCAACTTGGGAAAAGACAAAGGAAATGCAATGGAGGTATCCAGAGTTATTTTCACCATGTAAATTAGTTAGGTTAGTTTACTTAGAGTAACTAAGTCATCATAACTTAACT
The DNA here is from genome assembly GCA_029884605.1 of Ormosia emarginata. Taxonomy (NCBI): domain Eukaryota; kingdom Viridiplantae; phylum Streptophyta; class Magnoliopsida; order Fabales; family Fabaceae; genus Ormosia; species Ormosia emarginata. Next base: position 37,402,419 of record JAQQTP010000074.1, on the reverse strand, counting down.
AAGAACCAATGAAAACCTAGCCATTTGTTAGGTTTCTAATTGGTTAGAAGCTTGGAGAAAGGCCACTTAGTCCAATTTCTATTGGATGGTTAGAAAATATAAAAGAAAACAATTGAAGAGAAAAAGAAAAAGATGAACACTCCATGAAGGCCTAGAGGTTTTGGCCAAGCTAGGAACAAGGAGGAAGAAGAGGAGAAAAAATAAGAGAAAATTGAAAGCAAATATAAATCTTCAAGCTAGTAAAGGAACAAGAAGTTTTCAAGGAGTTCAAGCTAGAATCAAGCTTTAAGTCCTTCTTTGTTCAAGTTTCTTTCAAGAACAAGAGATAGGCAATCATACCTTTTTCTCCAAATTTTCTTGAGTTGTTCTTGTTTTAGAAATGTTCTAATATGCTTCTTCAATATGTTTTTTTAATCAAAGAAGCCTTGGTTATGTTTGTTTTGTTAGATTGATACCCTAAGTTAGTAAGACTTATGTTAAGCTCTTGAGATTTTAATTGAGTTTTAATGGAAAATTGATGAAGTATGAGTTTGTTAATGAAAGGACAACCATATGAATGATGTTAATTTTGAGAAAATATGGTCAAGAAACCAAGATCTAAGAACTAGGGTTTTATTCAAAGTAATTTGGGGATTTTGGTCTAATCTTTGATTTAAAGTGAAGTTGATGTTAGAAATAGATTCTTGATGGAAGAAATTGTCTAGAAATGATTAGAATGAGAAGAAAGACTTCCTAGCCACACATTGATGAATTCGGCCAAGAATGATTAACTAGGATTAATTTGGTTGTTGATAATCCATTAAGCATTTTACTACTTGTAATTATAAAAATAAATGAGATGGATTATCTTGATGTTATAAAAATATGATTAAATGATATGATCTATAATGAAAATGGTATGAATTATGATTAAATGATATGATCTATGATGGAAATGGTATGCTTTATGATCAAATGATATGATCAAAGATGGAAATTATATGATTAAATGATGTGATCAATGATGGAAATGATATAATCAAATGATATGATCTATAATGGAAATCGTTTAAAATACTATGAAGTCTTACATGAGTCACTTATTGGGTACCTTGATTGGAATGACCACTTATTGAGTTCCTTGATTGGAATGACCACCATGCTAGGGGACGTCCTAAAAAGTTTGAGATCTCGATTGTGTTATGTTATGTTATTGGCCATGTAAGCAAAAGATAAAGAAATGTTGAAGTGTTTCATTAAATGGTATTATTTAGTATGTATTTTATTGATATAAATAATGTTATGTAATACTCTATTTAAAATTATTTTCTGTAATGAATGCAGTTGAACATATCATAGTTCAAATAGTAATGATTTTTAAATTGTATGATTGCTTTACTGAGAATTATAAATTCTCACTCCTTATATATTATGTTCAGAGAATCAGGATGATACGCATCACTCTGCTGATTGATATTGATGCTCATTTCATATTTCACACTCCTACGGAAGAAATATGTCTTGTGATAGACATCATCCACATCTACTACTTCATCATGCATAATTCTAACTGACTAAGTATGCATGATGAGGTTGTATATAAATGCATATAGTTAACTTGGTTGCATTGTGGATTTGCATTGTCTACTAATGTACTAATTAAATTTGTTCATTCAGACATTTGAGATATCTTCTTTTTGTTATTTTATACTTTTTTGAGGTTTTTCAACCTATTTGATTTAAGAATTAAATTAATTCCATTATGTAATAAATCATTACACATATTTTATTAAATAAGAAATAATAAACGAAGTACGTAATATTCTATCGAAATATTAAAATATTAAAATATAATAAAATTACTGTTAAAATGTTACAACTAACATTTAAATGTAATAAAAAAATTTTTCATACACTCATATTTTATAATATTACTTAATCCTAATTTTTAATATTTCTAAATATAAAGATTATAGAAATTAATTTTATAGAACGAAATAAAGTCTTTTATTTGATAATTTTCTATTTACATATATTTTTTAAAATAAATGTAGGATGATATTTTCTTACAGTAAAAATTAAAAATTAAGATTAAGCGATATCAAATATAAAAACTCATTAACTTGTATTTATATTTTAACTACGCGCAATACGTGATCAAATATCGATCACTAGCTATTAGAAGTGCCGGTACCCTTAAAAAAAATGGATATCCAAGAAACCTCTATCTACAAGCCATTGAATGTCTTCACCCCTACTTAAATTTTCTTCAAATATTTTAGACCATTCACAGCTAGTACAAGACAAACATTATCCCATTAAAAAAAATTAAACAATCACATAAAACTCCATACACTCTCCTTATAACCAAATAAATACTTATATATGATAAATTGAATTGAGTTGTTCACTTGATCAGATAGAACGAAAATATATGTAATTTAATTCAATTGACTTTGCTGTTTCACTTTAGACTAACTTTATACCAAAAGTTTAGGGTACTTACACAGCCCTTTTGTCACACGGTCGCGCTATATGTCTACCAAATATACATCTAACTTTTATCCACCGTATCTTCCGTACGTATATTTGTCTCTCTCCATTTTCTGCTTATCTATATTTTGTTTTCCCTCCTTTCTTCCCTCTATTTCTCATTTCTTTCTTTCTTTCATCTCTGTTACATCTCCCTCTCCTCTCATATTGTCTCACTCACTAGGGCACCCACCCACAGTATTGTAATTCTTGTTCTCGTGTCCTCATTCTCTTTCCCCCATTTTCAGGCATCACTCAATCTCTTCTGTCACTCTGACTTTCACACGCACACGTGGGTTCGAGTTTTGTGGATTTTCTACAATTTCGGTAAGTATCCTCTACTTTTCTCCCCATAATATTTCGTGTTTTCTGAGATGGACACTTGCAATTTCTGTGAAATGTTACGTATTATGCTCTCTATTTGGTGAGTTGTATTTTTTGTTGGGTACAAATCCATGAAATCTATTTTTGTTGGTTGTGTGTTGATTAGATGGGTAAATAGGAGAATGCTTGTTGGTTCATTCGTTGGTTTATTTGGTATATTTTGTTTCTGTTAGGAGGATTTAAAATGGTTCATATAGCAGAAATGGTTGGTCCATTGACATGGGTTGTGGTTTGTGGTGAATCTAAAATTAACTGGTTAATATGTTTGGAATAAGTGGTTAATCTTCACACGTTTCTGGTGAATCCAACAATGACTTTCCAACAGTAGGGGTAATTACTTACAAATGAACTACTAGTGGAGTGGAGTTGGGATGGGTTATGGGCTGGTTCATATAGCAGAAATAGTTGGTCCATTGACATGGTTTGTGATTTGTGGTGAATCTAAAATTAACTGGTTAATATGTTTGGAATAAGTGGTTAATCTTCACACATTTCTGGTGAATCCAACAATGACTTTCCAATAATGTGGATAATTACTTACAAATGAACTACTAGTGGAGTGCAGTTGGGATGAGTTATGGGCTGGTTCATATAGCAGAAATGGTTGATCCATTTAGCATCCTTAATTTCTTACCTAAGCGTTGCTATAAAGGTAAAACATATCCTGTTTTAGAAGAGAAAGAGTAATGACATGTTTTGAATGTTGTTTCTATACACTTTAAAATTGCCGCTTAGCCATTTGAGACTTATTTGAGCACATGTGAAAGAAGATTAACATGACTACCATTGTACGCGATTTTGTTAACTAGATGATTTCAGGCTATCTTTTTAAGCTTTATTTCATCTCACAAAAGGTTAAGTGTGGCCTTTATAGAAGAGACCCATTCGAATGGGTCTCTATCCTCATTATCTATTGTCATTTGTATGTTTACTTTTCACTGCCATTTCTTAACTTTCATAATAAAATCTAGATGTTGGTGAAATACAAAATATGTTTGTAACATGACAGTAGATACTTGATAACTTACAGGTGTGTGTAGCAACCCAAAACTGAAGTTGATGGAGGGTTCAAATAATCTCAATACAGCCGAGGCTATTGATAATGTGGAAGAAGCATGTGAAAGTGACTTCATTATAAGTGATGCGTTGGATGGCGAGTTTGAAAGTTATGAACCAAAACGAGGGATGTTGTTTGCATCAAAAGATGATGTTAAGGAATTTTATAGGAAATATGCTTACCAAAAGGGGTTTGGTATTGTAAATAGAACTTCAAAAAAAGGAGATGATGGTAAGGTAAATTACATTATGCTAGCTTGTTCAAGACAGGGAAAACATGTGTCAACAATACCAAACACTTTGAAGACACTTCCAACTAGACGGACAAATTGTGAAGCAAAAATTACAGTCAAGAAGATGAGAGATGGACGATGGTTCATCAAGACACTATACTTGAACACTCTCATGAACTTAGCCCAACAAAGGCGAGAATGTTGAGAGTTAACAAGAATCTTAGCATGCACGTGAAGAGAACAATCCAAGTGAATGATGATGTAGGGGTGAGAATACATAAGACAGTTCGGTCTCTTGCTTATGAGGTGGGAGGTTACGAGAACTTATCATTTAATGAGCAAGATGCTAGAAATTATGTCAACAAGGAAAGACGTACAATTGGCAAGGAAGGTGATGGGAAGGCTTTGAAGAATTATTTTACAAGAATGCAAGAGGATAATAGTAATTTTTTCTACGATATTGACGTTGATGATGATTTTCATGTGCAAAATGTATTTTGGGCTGATGCTAGAAGTAGAGCCACCTATGAGTCATTTGGAGATGTTGTGACTTTTGACACAACATATTTGACAAATAAATATGATATGCCATTTGCTGCTTTTGTCAGTGTGAATCATCACGGCCAATCAGTTTTGCTTGGATGTGGTCTAATTTCACCAAGACACGAAGTCATTTGTGTGGCTATTTGAATCATGGCTTCGTTGCATGTCAGGTAAGGCACCTGATGGTATTGTCACGGACCAGTGCAGGGCCATGCAAAATGCTATTGAGATAGTCTTTCCAACTACTCGACATAGGTGGTGCCTATGGCATATAATGAAAAAAATTCCTGAGAAGCTGAAAGGTTGCATTGAATATAACAATATAAAGAATGCAATGAAAGTAGTCAATTACGATACCCTAACAGTGGAAGATTTTGAAGAAAAGTGGTCTGCCTTCATCAAAGAATTTGAGCTAGAAGATAACAATTGGTTGAGTGGTTTGTACATGGAGAGGCATAGATGGGTGCCAATTTTCTTGAAGAAGTATTTTTGGGCAGGGATGTCAACAACACAACGCAGTGAGAGCATACATGCTTTCTTTGATGGATATATCAACTCAAAGACAAGCCTCCAACAATTTGTGAAGCCGTATGATAATGCTCTGAGAAGCAAGGCAGAAAAGGAATTTGAGGCAGATTTCAAGTCAATGGACTCCACCATTCAGTGTGGGTCAAACTCACCTATTGAAAGACAGTTTCAATTCGAATATACCCATGCAAAGTTCGTTGAGGTCCAAGCTGAATTCAGAGGAAGAATGGACTGTTTTGCGTCCATTAAGTGTGTGGAGGGAATGGTTTGTACTTACCATATGAGGGCGGATATGGTAGTTGGGGGGATAGCAAAGAATGCTATTTTTGAGGTGGTATTTTATCGTGACAATCACGATATTAGTTACAATTGCTTGTTGTTTGAGTTTAGAGGAATTATGTGTAGACATTCACTTTGTGTTCTTGGTAATGAGATGGTTCAAGAAGTGCCGTCAAAGTATATTCTACGTAGATGGAGCAAAAACATTAGATGGAGACATGCATACATAAAGAGCAGTTACGATGTGACCTTGTTGAAGCCACAAATGCAAAGGTTTGATAAATTATGCAAGCATTTCTATGAGGTGGCTGAAGTTGCTGCAGAGTTTGAGGATCTCACAGACGATCTCCACCGGGGATTATGTGAATATAAAAGCAAGATGCAATCGATGGCTGCATCTAAGCAAGCTATTAGAACAACATGCAATAGTGATGACTGTCAAAGGAAGTTAATTGCGGGCATTGAAACTGCTAACACTGGCATTCGTAGTCCATTACATGTACCTCGTAAAAGACGGCCACCAAGCAATAGAAAAATGTCTAAAGTTGATCGAGTAGTTTCAAATTTGAGAAAAAGGAAGCACCAGCGTCGTCAAACTTTGACAATTGATGTATGCATATATGTTTTTGCTAATTATAATTGTATGGGATGTTTTGGTTGTATATATGTTTTATTTAGACTGATTAGCGTCCCCTTTTATTTGTGCATTAAGTTACTTTATTATGAACATGTAGGAGTGCAATGTTGGAAGCTCGAGTCAGATGGATGGAAAGAAGTTGCGCATAGAGTCATCTATAGAAGTGAACAGCTGTGGAGAATGCCGTGATGATTGTACTATGGTGTGTCTATACACCAAAACTGTTTGTCATGTGTAATCATTGTTGAAATGTTTGTTAAGTTTTAAGCTACTTACATTTGAATTGTCATCTGTTTTAATGAAAGGATGTTTGGTATATTGTTGCTGAACAGTCCACAGCTATTGAGATGAGTGCAAATGTTGATGCACCAATGTGTAACGGTAACTATTGGGTTTCGCAACTATCAAACAACTCATCAGCTGGTTTTTTATCATTATTAGAAGGAATTGATCATGATGTCAGTCAAAGGCCACAGGCATGTCCAACATATGCTGAACAAGTTCATTGTAATTATTGAAATTGACATTTTTATATGTTTTTTTCCAGGGTTGTCATAGTCAAATGTCATACACCAATTTTTTGGTTAGTGGTAATGCAGGCCAATTTGAAGATACTCAGGCTGGGAATCAGTGACATAGTACAAGTCTAAATTTGTATAAATTATATCGGGTAACTTCGTACATGCTTCAAATTAGCACTAATCTAATCTCTTGTTATTTTGCAGGTTGATTTTCTTTTTTGGTATATAGGATAATTTACATGGTTAAAGTGTGCTGACAAATACCTATTAGCAAATTGGTGAATCTCATGCTCACACTGTGATTTTGTCTACAACAATTTTTGTGGCAACCATGAAAATAGATCTTAGTGGATCATCAGGAACTCACTTAAATAGTTTTTTTGTCCTTTTAAGTGGATTGTTTCTGTGCTATAGATATTTATGGTTCACATGTAATGTGTATAGAATACATGTAATTACACGTAGAGGGGGATGATGTATATATTTTCTTAGGGTGAATGGTAGGAATGTATCATTGCAATGCCACCATATTAGTGATGTACTAAATGACTCTTTTGTAATTCAGGTGTATTTTTTATGTATTTTTTACTTGCAACTTTAAGAATAATTGAAGTTAAAAGAAATATCAAATCTACCCCCACCATTGGGAACTGAATTTTTGGATTATCCAAATAGTGGGGGGGAATCTAGTTGAAAACCAATTAATAGTGGAGTGGACATGTGGAATGTTGTTTTTACCAAGTGAGAGTACAATGGCAGAAAACCATGGAAAAAAAGGGTGAATCTCATAGTTTGTGGAGTTCAAAAATAAGTGGTTAATACACTACGCATAAGTGGTTAATATGAACAAGTATATGATGAATCCAAACAAATTTTCAACCGAAGGTTAGAAACTAGTTAGACACGAATTAGTAGTGGAGTGAACTAGTGTAATGTTGTTTTTGCCATGTTGGGGGTAGAATTACAGAAAACCATTGAAAAAAATGGTGAATCTCATGGTTTGTGGAGTTAAAAAATAAGTGGTTAATACACTATGCATAAGTGGTTAATATGAACAAGTATCTGGTGAATCCAAACAAATTTTCAACTGAAGGTGGGAAACTGGTTAGACACGAATCACTAGTGTAATGTTTTTTCGATTTTTTTTTTGAATTTTTTTTTTAAAAAAAAAATTATTCAAATCAAATGTTTTAAACTGTTCACGCGGCATCACGAATCGTGATGCCGAGGCATAAAAGTTTTCTATTTAAAAAAAAATTTCAAAAAAAATTATTTTAAAAATTTTTTTTCAAGAAATAATTATTTTTTCAAAAAAATATTTTTTCTAAATTCTTTTTTTTAAAATAAAATTTTTGATTCAAATCAAATTTTTAGATTGTTCACGGCATCACGAAAGTGAATGCCGCGGCACAAAAGTTTTCTATTTAAAAAAAATTTTCCAAAATTTTTTTCAAAATTTTTTTTTTGAAAAAAATTGTTTTTTCAAAAAAAAATTTTTGATTTTTTTTTGAAATATTTTTTTTAAAAAAAAATTGTCGAATTTTTTTTTGAAATTTATTTTTAAAAAAAAAATTAAATTTTTTTTAAAAAATATTTTTAAAAAAAAAAATTTCAAATCAAATGTTTTATACTGTTCACGTGGCGTCACGAATCGTGATCTTGCATGGCATAAAAGTTTTCTATTTCAAAAAAAAAAATTTTTTTTAAATAAAAATTTCAAAAAAAAATTATTTTTTGAAATTCTTTTTTTTTTGAAAATTTTTTTAAAATAAAATTTTTATTCAAATCAAATTTTTTATTGCAAAAAAATTTTTATTTAAAAAATATACTTTTTACAAAAAAATATTTTTTTGAAAAAAAAATTTGAAATTTATTTTTTGAAAAAATTATTATTTTTTTAAAAAAAAATTTTATTCAAATCAAATTATTAAAACTGTTCATGCGGCATTCACTTTCATGATGCCGCGACATAAATTTTTTTTATCAAAAATTTTTTTTGTTAAAAAATTTTTTTTTTCAAGAAAATTTTTTTAGGATTCAAATCAGAATTATTTGGAACTGTTCACGCGGCATTCACTTTTGTGATGTCGCGGCATAAATTTTGAAAAAAAAAATATTTTTTAAAAAAATAATTTTTTATTTGAATTCTTAGAAACTGTTCACGCGGCATTCACTTTTGTGAGGCCGCGGCATAATTTTTTTTTAAAGCAAATTGTACAAGCATTTTACTCATAAGCTATATGCCATGTTGGGGGTAGAGTTACAGAAAATCGTGAAAAAAAGGGTGAATCTCATGATTTGTGGAGTTCAAAAATAAGTGGTTAATACTACGCATAAGTGGTTAATATGAACAAGTATCTGGTGAATCCAAACAAATTTCCAACCGAAGGTTGAAACTAGTTAGACACGAATCAGTAATGGAGTGGACTAGTGTAATGTTTTTTTTGCCATGTTGGGGGTAGAGTTGCAGAAAACCATTGAAAAAATGGTGAATCTTATGGTTTATGGAGTTCAAAAATAAGTGGTTAATACACCACGCATAAGTGGTTAATATAAACAAGTATCTGGTGAATCCAAACAAGTTTCCAACCGAAGGTTGGAAACTAGTTAGACACGAATCAGTAGTGGAGTGGACTAGTGTAATGTTTTTGCCATGTTGGGGGTAGAGTTGCAGAAAACCATTGAAAAAAAATGGTGAATCTTATGGTTTGTGGAGTTCAAAAATAAGTGGTTAATACACTACGCATAAGTGGTTAATATGAACAAGTATCTGGTTAATCCAAATAAATTTCCAACCGAAAGTTGAAAACTAGTTAGACACGAATAACTAGTGGAGTGGACTAGTGTAATATTGTTTTTGCCATGTTTGGGGTTAATTTGCAGAAAACCATGGAAAAAAGGGTCAATCTCATGGTTTGTTGAGTTCAAAATTAAGTGATTAATACACTATGCATAAGTGGTTAATATGAACAATTATCTGGTTAATCATTGGATTAGTTCCCAATAATGGGGGCAGACTAATTAGGAATGAAGTACTAGCAGAAGTTTACACTTGTAATGTTGTTTTGAACACATTGGGTGTATATTATCAAAAACCATGGACAAAGTGGTGAATCTCAAAGGCATCTATCCAATTATCATCAAAACTGCTATCTATACAAAAAGTGGCTAATATGTACAACTTTCTGGATAATATAAAATACAGTTCCAAATCAGTGGATAATCTAAAACAAGTTAAACAGTGGGGGTAACTATACAACTGACATTGCAATAACTGTACATAGGGCCAAGCTAAATAGTGCAGAATAAAATTTGCAAATCAAGACAACAACTCCATGGCATTTGCAGCTCTCAAAACTTCTTCTTTGCACTCATTCTTTGGATGCAAGACCCAGCCACATAATAAGTCACGTCGCATTTGTGTGACTTCTCCCTACACCAGTATAGTACGAATAAATAAAAATTCTAACATAATGTAATTGTTGAATAAAAAAAATAATAATTTGCTCACCACTTCCCAATTCTAGGACAAACAAGACCATCAAATTCATTTAGAAGCAAATCATATTGTCATGGATCTTGAACCAAAATTATTGTGCCTCATATTTAAATAAAAAAGCTGAGACATAGCAGAACTTAAACACAAAACATCAAAGATTTAGATTCATTCAGACTGCACTCAACCTCTATCATTTGCAATCAAACACCCACAAAAACAATATGTATTAGCCATTCAAAAGATTAAAAAAAAAATAATGCAGAAGATATGCAAACATACCAAAACATGTTGGAAACCTTCAAACTCAGAATAACAAAGTAAAGGCATGTGCTTCATAATTTATGGGTTATCAAGTTGATCAAAACAATATATAAAACATAACGGCAAATAGAACGATACATAAATCGTAGAATAACAATAAATCTCATGCATCTTGTTATTAAACCTCAAGAGAAGAACAAACTAAACTCAGAGTCCATATTCTGAACATTCATAATCATGTTGTCTGAGGCTAGAAATTAACTCAAGATTCAGGTAGTACCAAGAATTCCAAATTCAAGAGTATCATTGAGGAAGTTATACTCAAATTAACCAAAGACTAAATCAAATTAGCAACTGCACTAATTAAATCAATCAACACTACTTTATAATATCAATACCAAAGGGTTATAGCAATTAGAAAATATAATCAGTGGGTATCATATGAGTATCTTAGAAGATCATAATATAGATCGTATGGTAGGAAAAGAAAAGTTCTGCTATTGAGTATATCATAAAACATAAATCAAGTTTATGAAGAAAAAAAAGACATATGAAAGAAGAAACTTACAATCTAGCACAGTTTGCTAACAAACCAAATGACCTTGGTAGATCTCCTGTGAAATTATTATATGAAAGGTCCCTGAAGAAAGGAAAGCATCCTTTATGAGGTTCTATACAATGAAATTTGAACAAAACAGTCAAAGCATCTGCATTTTTATTGTATAACTTTCTCACAACTCAACCATTAATTATATTTTAAAACAATCTCAAAGCATAGTTTTCAGTCATGGCCTTAAAATCAAATTGAAAGTTAGTCCTTTAATATGCATTTCCAGAATGAAAGAAAAAAAGTTCATTCACATATCTCAATCAAACTCTCATCCCTACACAATTTCCAAGATGCATCAATCTCAGTTTCAAGGTTTTGCCTTGTGTAAACCAAAAAATGAAAGGAAGTATAAATCATACAAGTGCCTTAGTGAATAGGTTTGATAACTAATCACAGTAAAAGTCAGAGCTTTAAGCTACGGACTCCACCGAAACAAAAAGGATTAGAAGAACAATCCATAGTCCACAATACAACACATTTAGGTAGTCTCAGTTCACCCATTTAAACCCACATTTCGGGTTCTTCTAAAAATCAAAAAATAAAAAAGAATAAAATGCAATGGAGGCTTCCCTTACACCTCCTTCAAATCCTAAGTTAGAAAATGTCAGAGAACAAAACTCCATCCATTTGTCGGTTTAACAAAAAATTTCAATATCACATATGAAAAAGAGAATCATCGGATGATGATTTAAACTCGATTTGTACAATATTTTGAGAAACAAAAACTCAAAAACATAAAAGAAAAGATTTTTCAAACTTGGTTCAATATCCATCATTGATTTTTCAAAAGAAAAGATTTTTAAGAATAAAAAGATGAAGTAAACCATAGTCATGAGTTATAAGAGATGAAATAAGAAGAAAATGAGAGAGCTTTTATCTCCTCTTACCTTGAGAAGGCGTGGTTAACTAGAGTGAGAAAGTAGAATAAGGTTGATGAAGAAATGAAGAGTCTTGCTTCCAGTTGGTGAGAGTGGAACCTAGATATTTTGTAGTCTTTAAAATCGATAAAGAAATAAAGAAATGAGATGAGAGGGAGACGGGGAGCCGAGATTGAGAAGGGGAGACGAGGGGGCGAGATTGAGAGGGGAGACGAGAGAGACGATGGAGACGAGATTGAGATGGGGAGACCAGATTGAGAGGGATTGAGAGTGAAATGGAAAAGAAAAAACCAAATGAGAAGCGGGAAATGAAATGGAAAATGTTGGAGGCATACGGATGACTCAGCAAATATACATACGGTGGATAAAAGTTGGAGTATTTCGTTGGACGTCAAACGTTTTCCTTTGTCACAAAAACTAATCCCTGCGTCGTACCATTGGATCCTCTGACAGTGTCAAACTAATCACCTATCCAGACGATCCAATTACCTGCAAAGGGTTGTGAGCTTTTTGTGACAAAAACAGTGAGGAAGCAGACTGGCTGAAAATTTATAGACAAACTTTTACCTTCCACATCTTCATAATTTAATTGAGCAATGAAGACCCCTCCCAAAAAAATTTAGTGCCAACAAACAATGAACAAGACAGGCACCTATAGAATATGGACCAAAAATAGGGAAAACCAAATATTGAAAGGAACAAGTCGCACGACTGATGCCACATTGCCAATCTTCAAATGTATATGCGGATAGTCCATGAGCATTAATAATCTACTATCATAATCTCTTCCCTGTTTAAGCTTTTTAAGTCTGATGACCTTCCTCTTTACAGATCTCCAGTGAGAGGCTGGAAGCAATTATTCTGATTCAAGAATAGATGAAGCAATTGTTCTGATGCAAGAATAGATTACTCCGCCCTGCATATAAGAAAATAACCATGATTTACAAGTTTTAAATCACTCTGGTAGCCTAGTGGCATCTAGCTTCCCTTGAAAAGCACCTAATGGAAAAAGACTCTTCTAAAGTGAGTTTGTCTCAAAAGTGAGCAAGTGACGATATTCACCCTTAGATCATGTAGTGGGTTAAGATCTCTATGCACTTTATCAAATCAAGGGTAGATACAATCGTACTTATTCACTTTAGATGCAAATTCACCTTAGTGGAGCCTTATCCCACCTAATGAGGGGTTCAATCCCAATTTGGTCTCCTTTCTTATGCTCTGCTCACTTTTTGGCTCCCTCCCCTTACGAGTTCTTAGGAGTTAGGACCTCCCTTATAACAAATAATAAATAAAGCCCTCCTCATGGTTTACCAATATATATATATATATATATATATATATATATATATATATATATATATATATATATATATATATATATTTCCTTACCAAAAAAAAAAATACATATATATTTGAGAAAATACAATTAAGGATATCCTAGCCAAAATATTTCTAATTTAGGATGGTGAACCAAACGAGTGATTAACAATGACCAAAGATGGCTTAAATTGATTAACCATTCTTTTGGTTGGAAATATGTTTACCAGATATCCCAACATTATAATTCTTCCAATACAATTAAAAAATGATCAATTTTATATAAAGGAAAGCAGGAATATTTTTTATGGCAGAGATGAGTATATTAACTGAGAAAAAAAAAAGAAACAAATATATGCCAGATAAAACATATCTAGAAATTTGACTTAAACGGCTCTGTTTGACTTTGATCCATCAGAAGATTAGTGGGATTTAGACCAGCCTTATGATGGAAACACAAGTCATTAGAAGCAATTTACAGTGAACTCCAACAAGAAGAATAAAGTACACTAAAATGTAGTACCTGAATATTAAGTCAGATTAGATAATTTATCAGCAAAAAGAAAATTTCCCTCCAGGGATATGATCTTCAGTCACATCCTTCTGGATTATGAATGGCTCGGAACTCCAACTACCAGCAATGCATCACATACATTTGGTGAAAGAATAATAATTAAGATTACTCCAGTCACACAACCTCTATAAGGCCAGTTGAACTAATGTATTTAACTTAAGTTGCGACCTTCTCCATTGACAAATATCCACAATTTAGCTTACAAGAAGCTATTTTCTGTATAAAGAACACCATTGGGTTTGCACATGCTAATTTACACAATAGTGAATCAGTTCACTAACAAACTTACTAATGCTGTGATCCCTATATATAGCATAGAGAAGTAGAATAGAAATTTTTTTCAACAAAAGCCTCTTCTCTCTACTGTGAATAAATGTGAACTGGTTCTCATGTGTTCAAACTGTCAGTTATTGCTCCCTGCTGATATTGAGATCACAGAAGATGTTCATCTTGTACTTGTCTTTTTCTTAATATCCTCTATCAAACAGTTTGCGCTTGAGACAGCATTTTCTGATGAACTTCTTCTATACTTATCAACTTCTCTAGGGTCCTTACAGTTCTTCAGCGTATCAGAAAATGCTTTGGCTTTCTGAATTATCGATTTTCTTCGTGCATGTGCATGATCTCTGTCTTCATCATAAGTATTTGGCAATTTAGTAGAATGGGGAACAGAAGACATCAAGCTGCAAAGTTTTCGAGCCATTTCAGTCATACCTTGTTTCTTTAACTCAGCATTCATTCTCTGGAAAGTGAGATACTGAGGAACTACACCCCTCCGTATCATGTCTTCAAATTCCGCAAAAGCCTCTTCCAACCTATGCATTTTGCAAAGCAAATGAATTAACATGGTACTCGTAGCCAAGTCCATGTCATACCCTTTATGCCTCATTTCCTTGCTAACTTGAATTGCCAAGTCTAACCTCTCCTCTTCACATAACATCTTCACCAGAAGATGGTAAGTTAGCCGATCTGGGGTATAACCAGATTCGATCATCTTGGTATACAGGTTCATCCCCTCCTCAATTTTCCCACATCTTGAAAAGTACCTAAAGAAGTAGTTATAGGTGGTGGGACTTGGGAGGAGACCCCTACTTATCATCATTTTAAGAATCTTACTGGCACCTACAAGGTCTCCTGCCTTACAAAACCCCTTCACCAGAGAATTGTATGTTGACTCAGTGGGGCCTATTTCTAAAACATGAAAACGCTCCATCATACCCAAGGCCTCTTTAAATCTCCCAGCTTCTGCCAATGCATCAATTATTGGGTTATACACGATTACATTCGGTTCAATTCCTTCTTTGGTCATATCACCAACCATTTCAAGTGCCTTTTCAACACGACGCATCCGACAATACCCTTCCACAAGGGTACCATAAGTCACTATACTTGGCCGTACATTCTCTTTCTTCATCTCTGTCCAAAGTCTCTCACCCTGTTTGAGTTTCCTCGATCGAAACCATCCATTTAACATTATGTTATAAACCCGAATTGATGGAACCCAACACGGGTCCATCTTCTTTCTCCGAAGAAAATACTCCGAAGCTTCCCTGACAGACCCTTCTTTACAAACAGAATCCAACAATATCTCAAATAAACTCATTTCTGAGTCAGAATCCAGAATTGACTTATTATTTCTTGCAAACTCAAATGTTTGAATTGCAGGTTGAGGCATACCTGGAAACAAAAAAAAAAGAAAAATACTCATTACATGGAGTAAACTGGAATTTTGGTCCTTGGAAATGTACTTTATTTGCAATTGTTTCCATTATTTAACTTCGGATTTAAGTTTGATGCACTGTCATTGTAAAACCTTTTTACACTATTATCTAATTTTGTATTATGAAATCATTAAAAATTTGACTATCACAGCTACAACTTAGAACGTCTATTTTTTTTTTATTTTTTTTATATGATGTGTATAGGCATCCGTACAGGGGCGTTAAATTTAAACTCTTTCTCTGAAGTTTAAGATTCAGCATTTGAATTATTTAAACTTGTTTAACATAAAACGAATTTGAATAATCCAAGGACAAAATCATAATATAATTTAAATCAAGAGCGACTAAGATACGTTTTCAGGACCAAAATGTCAGTTTATTCTAACATAAAAAAATATAATAATTTTGGACAATATTCACTTAATTTGAACTATGAAAATTCGTAAACGCATAGAAAAAACTACATTGTCAATTGCAATAAACCGAATTTAAATTGAACAGTATGAAAACCTAAATTGCAAAATGTTTGTGTTACCTGCACGAGCATAGCGTCGAATCATGATAGCAAAGGTACCAATGGAAACCAAGGTTTCTTTCTCGTCTCTATCACCGATGTGATCAAGAACCAGGGTCCAAGCGGAGTCAAACTCTCTCGATTTGGCAAGAACGCTGACCATGGAGTCGAAGAGCGTCGGGTCGGGTTTGAACCCGGGTCGGTTCTCGGCCCAGAGAAACAGCGAGTGCAGCAGCTTCGGGGACGAACCGAAATGGTCGAACACAGCACGGAGGAGGACCGGACCCGGTTCGATTCCGGATCGGTCGAGTTCGGCCTGGAGGACCGGGCCGGGAGAGATTGAAGGGTCGGCGAAGAGATTGGCAATGACAGAGAAATCATGGTGGAAGAAGCTGGAGTCGGATTCCGGGTTCGGATTGGGAGCGGGGTTTGGTGTGCGTTGCGTGATTGGTAGTGAGGGCCAATGGATGAGAGGGTTTCCAGGCACGGATAGCCATGATTGGTCGGAAGAAGAGGAGAAGGAGGAGAGACGATGAGGTGAGAGTCGGATTGAAGGAATAGGGTTTGGTTTGAGGGCCAGCAGCAGAACACGAAGGGAGAATAGTTGACGAGGCTTGAGGAAGAACATCGGATTTGGATGATAGAAGCAATGAAGCAGAAGAAGAGGCAACAGGTATGGGAACAGAACCGATTAAGGATATATTTGGAATTTGTGGTATGTTTTGGTATGTTTGGATTAGTGGTATTGAAGGGAATAGAATAGAATAAAAATAGGTTATATTGTTTGGTTATATTAAAAAAAGATGAAATTGGATGGAAGTGGTTTATCCCACTAAAAATCATCAATTTTTTTTCTCTCAATTTGGAGGGTATGGGATGAAATCACTTTTTTTATTATGAATTTCATCTTATCCTATCAAGAATCATCAACTTCACAAATAATAGACTGATAACTTTACTTCATTCCATCTTAAAATATCCAAACAATAGAATTGTACTTTTATCCCATTCTATCTCATCTCATCTTATTTCATCTCATTCCATTTCATTTAATTTCATCAATTACTAAATATCCAAACATAGCCTTAGTAAATCGAATGAAATGAGATTGAATCAAGTGAAATGTTATAAAGTTTTTATACTATTATTTGAATATTTAATGATGTAATAGAGGAAAATTCTTATCTCATTGTTTAAAATGATGGATAGAATGAAATGAAATAATAAGAATTATAATATTTTTGTTTTTTTGTCATTTTATTCTATCTATTCTGCCTAATTTGAGGAGAAGAAAAAATTGGGTTTATGATGAAATGAGATGGAATAGATGTTATACTATGTCATTCAATTTTATCCTAATTTTAAAAATCCAAACAATTAAACCATATTACATTTCATACCTTACCATCAATCCAAACAAAGTCGAGATTATCAGGTTTTTATGGAAAGGAAATAGTGAATTTATTCTTTGTAATGATGTTTGTATATCAAAAACTCTACATCATTCTTACATAACTTTATTTTTAGATAATAAAATAAGAAAAACACACATTTCAATACACATTCTCTCTATTTTTATTTTCCCAAACAAGTATGATGTAAAGTTTATGTAATTTTTTTATGTGTGAATAGTATTACTCTTTGAGTAAATGCTATCAATGTTTGAGATTTTTTTAAAAATAAAGGAGTAAAATAAAATATATAATTATATAACCTTTTAAGTAGAGGGTGTCTAGAAGGTTAGGTCAACTTACGAATTCACAAGCTTTGATTCAACCTAACTCACAAAATGTGGATTAAGGTCCTTGGGTCGGGTCATGTTGGAAACACTCCAACTCAAAAGGTTTGTGTTGGGTAATGGGTTTGCAAAGTGTCAACCCAGCATAAATCTAAACCACCAAAGTAATTCTTTTCTGTTAAATTCGTTTAGCTAGCATTTCAAGTTATTTTCCTCTTACTTTTTTGTAGTGTCAATTAAGTTTAGATATAGATAATGTGGTTATATTAACAAAGTGATCAAGAAAATAGAAATAACAAACTCATGAAACATCTAATAGATTATTGTGGTGAAAATCCAATGGATGCATAGATGACAAAGAGTATCTTTAGAAAATTGATAATGAAGTAAATAATTATATCAATCCATATGTTATATGTAATGACATTGACTTTAATTGGCTATTGTGATTTGTTGTTTATGACTTTTGGGACCTATTATCTTATTTTAGTTTATTTTAGACTTATGCTAACTTAGTAAGACGTGTAATGTTTATTTATCTTGCTTTGAGACTTATTATGTTTGTGTAAGACTAATTATGTGATTTTTTAGTTTATTTAAGACATATGTTCTTTTTAATTAAGACGTATTATTCGCAATAAAATTTCTCATTTTGTATTTCATTTATTTAGCAAGAATTTTTTTTAAAGTATGTCAGATTCACGGATTTGATTCAAATTCAACTCACTGGTTTGATGAGTGAGTCAAATCAAAAAATGCCGCAAAACCCACTAAACCCACCCAATGGACATCTCTACTTTCAATCATCATTTATTGATCTTTTTTAATATTTTATATTTCTCTTAATTTAGAAATGAAAAATAAATTTTTTCTTTTTTTTTCCTCAAAAATCCTCCATTCAAACATACCCTAAGGGAAAAAAAGAGATATTACAATAGGACTAGTCGTTTTACCTATCTTTCTAGATCTTCCAATAAGATCAAGTTTGGCCAATTCTACATTACATTATAAAATCTATATCTATAGAACAACGCTATATGGTAAAAAAAAATAAGTTAGAAATTTGACAAAATATAAGAATGATTGTTGGATAAAAGAAAGTGATAGGATCACTCACTCATCTAAGAGTCAATAAGTATGTCACATGATTATGACAAAAAAATTATAGTAAAATTTCTGGCTCTCTAACATTTCTTATATCTATATATGATATCATTTTATTTATATATAAAAGTAAGACTCACTTCAAGATTTTATAATCTCGCTTATTTTTCATTCAACTGATTCAGTATTTTACGTATTAATTATATAAATAATCTCACTAAAACACTTTCTTTTTTTGCAACTCTGATTTTCTTATCACAAACATTGTATACACTTCTTTTTATATTTCTTTTAATACTATTCATCATACTTACTTTTTAAAAATTATCATTCTACCACAAACAGTACCACACCATTTTTAACATCGGGTACTGTTCATGAGCCCCACCTCGTGAACAGTGCCAAAATCATTTTTCTGTCTCTTTTTTTTAGTATATGTTCATTAACCAACTTCTCTACGTCGTTAACTATTTTTTTGTTCTTCATTAACTAACTTTTTTCACGAGTATAGAAACCAAGTGGTAAAATCTTGTGTTATTAACTAACTTTTGTAGGTTATTAACCATATTTTTGTTATTCATTAACCAACTTTGTTTCTATGCTCATGAAAAAAGTTAGTTAATGAAGAACAAAAAAGTAGTTAATTACGTAGAGAAGTTAATTAATGAACATATACTAAAAAAAAGACAGAAACATGATTTGGCAAGACTGCTCACGGGTCTCATGAAACGAAGAATGGGTGTGAAAATGAGTGTAGACACTGTTAGATGTAGGAATATCATTGTTGCTTATTTTTTCCTATCACTTTCTCTCACTTAATCATATTCATTCAAGACATCCATTCAAGATAAGTGTGAAAATGAGTGTAGGATAAAAAATAATGTAAGAACATCATTTTCCCTTTTTTTATACCAAAAGGAGGGGTGACCCTAAACAGCAACGAGATGAGGGAAAGAAGCCCTTGAAATAGGAGCTTTTTACCATTCTCCATTTTGGTAAACAATGCATCGATGGCCCTTTGACCCAACCGGTTACAATAATTAAGTTGCTATAAATTATATTGTTATTGTTTAGTTTGTTTACAATTTAGTCCGTTAGGTTATTAAAATTTTAAGTTAATCCTTACCTATTAAAGAATAAGCTAACATGGACTTTTGCCTAAACTCACATATCACCTCCACCTCCATCGTTCGAGTGCGTCGAAGGGTGAAAGCTCCTATGTTGTTGAGTTGTGGTTTAGTGTGGAAGCTGAGTCGAGTTGAGAGTTTAAGAGTTATTGAGATTGCAAGGGACGCCGCAAGGGATATCCCAGATCGGCAAACTGTGGCTATACAAAGCTGTCATCCAATCATGATGGAGATTGCTATTGTTGACTTCCAATCTTCACTTAACGGTGAGTGTTGCGTTATCATTTGAGGTTTTGTTTGATCTTCCTCTCTACTTTTTATTTCTTTTTGGCATTTATTTTTAGTTCATGAACTCATGTAACATCACCTATGTAGTTTTCTCCCCGTTCAAGTAGCCCTTCTTTGCTGATATTTGACTCTCTATCAGATTGATTATTTTTCCATCAACATTGTTTTGTAGTAACAACCATGACCTGGGGTCACCAGAATTTTCTAGCCTTGTGTTAGTTTAAGACTGAACCTTTATTATTTTCTCTAAACAGGGTCTGGCATGTCATTTACATAGTTTCCTGTATGTAGACTAGAAATTTGCATGTCATTGAGAAATTAAGATGCAAAAGTATATATAGAACTGATCAATTAATTGTGAGTTATGTTACGCATAACGATTTAATTTTAATTTTTTTTTCTCATGGTTGGGAAGGATGAAACTAAACTATTTTGAAATGCAGCAGGTAGGCAATCGGCCAAGAAAGAAGAAGAATTGTGTGCTAGTTTGGATTTGGGACCATCATTTACTGGTTTACATGCTACTGTGGTCTATGAACATGAAGTTTGGGTTGTCCTATTGATTGTTTGTGTTCTTTTTTCTTAGACAAACTTCAATTCGTTGTTATTAGCATATTGTATCATTAAAAAAATGCTATTACATGATTATATAAGGTTGGAAGTTGTTGTATCAAGTAAACTTGACTTGAGGTTTTAAAAAAAGTTCTTGTTTGTTGATACAATTTCTGAGCTCAGCGTTTCATATTATAAATCGTAGGTGATTAATGAAGTTTTAACAAAAAAAATATTTTGTTTCATGTGAACATTGAATATCTTCCTCCAATATGAACGAAAATACGATTACAAATCAATTTTGTTTATATAAAGCAGTTTCTAAAAATGTGTAAAAGTTGCATATATCAATTTTGCATATATCCAAGTTATGTATGATAGGGCTAAAACTAGTGTGAGAACACATGGTGGGCTTACAAAAGATTTTCCTATAATTATATGACTGCACCAAGGGTCAACTTTGAGTCCATATCTTTTTAGCTTGGTCTTGGATATGCTTAGTGTGCATATCTAAGAGCCCGTGCCACAATGCATATTTTTTGCAGATGGCATAGTCTTAGTTGGAGAGTCAAGAGAGGAAACAAATGAGAAGTTAGAACTATGGAGACGAGCTTTGGAAGAACATGTCTTCCATCTAAGTAGGAGTAAGATGGAGTATATGGAATGTAAGTTCAGTAAGAAGCGTGTTCATACTAGCTTAGCGGTAAAAATTGAGGATCACACCATACCACAAGTCACACGATTTATGTATCTTGGATTTATCATATAAAATTACAGAGAGATTGAGGAAGATGTAAACCATAGGATTCAAGCTGGATGGATGAAATGGAATAGTGCTTTAGGAGTGATTTGTGATAGAAAAGTGCCTCTTAAACTTAAGGATAAATTTTACCGCATAACTATAAGACTCGCAATGTTGTATGATATTGAATGTTGGGCGGTAAAAAGCCAGCAAGAGCATAAAATCAGTGTCGCGGAAATGAGGATGTTGCGCTAGATGTGTGGCCATACAAGACAAAATAGGATTAGGAATGAATGTATTAGAGAGAAAGCAGGGGTAGCATCTATTGTGGAAAAGATGGTAGAATCTTGCCTTAGGTGGCTTGGACATATAAGGATAAGACCCTTAGAAGCTCTGGTAAGAAGAGTAGATCAAGTGGAGGATAGTTCAATAGCTAGAGGTAGAGGGAGACTAAAAAAGACTATAGGTGAAACATTTAAAAAAGATTTAGATTTGAATGACATTTATAAAGATTTGGTTGATGATAGGGTACAATGGCATCGTTTGATCCATCTAGCCAACCTCACCTAGTGGAAAAAGACTTAGTTGTTATTGTTGTTGTGTACCAATACTGTGAATGTCAAAGAAAATATAATGTAATGAAATGTAACAAAATTTGACTATCACATTGGATGCGTAATTGTCATAAGCAAGTAACTTTCCAATTACACAAAATAAGTACATCCCATAGTGTATAGTTTCCCAAAAATACAAAAGCTGCAACTAATCCCCAAATGATCAAGGTTTATAGGTGTTAAATTTTCTTTGAACCTTTGTGTATGATCATAACAGTAGTCCACCGATCTATTTTTGAAAAGTCTCAAAATACCACTACCATTGTGCTTAACTTCCAGCAATCCCAAACCAAAAAGCTAAGTTAGCAACAGTTGTAATCCCACACCATCAATTGACAAGCTTATTCCACTATGCAACTACTCTTCCCTCCAACATTTTCTTAGGTTGCTTGAAGGGTCTCATTAATAGTGTCAAAGCACTCCTAACTGAGACATAATTCTCTTTATGCTGCAAAAGCCAATCTTTGAGCTTTATCAACTTTGCAACAATGAATTTAATTTGATAATGGTTACAGGTAAGATATGGTCATTTACCACTCCAAGGAGATTCGGCATGGGATGTGTATTCCATCTTTAGTCATCAAGTACTTGTTACCAAGTGGCTTCAAACTCAAGAGGGGGTGAATTGAGTTTATAAAAACTTTTTGCAAATCTTTCACAAAAACACTTGTATATCAATTTTCGTTGAAGCTAATGATTGAAGTGAATAGATAAATGAGATTGAATACTTCACTCACAAGTAAATAAGTCAAGGTGAATAATATTCAAGCAAACATATAAAAGCATCAAAGTAAAGAGATAGAGTTGAGAAGAACAAACATAATGATTTATCTTGGTTCAGCTACCCCTTGTGACCTACGTCCAGTCCTCAAGTAAACCACCTGAGAGTTTCCACTAAACCTTCAAGCTTGAACAGGTGCTTGAAAACCTTTATAATCAAGAACACTCAACACACATCTGGGATGCCTCACCCTTTTGTGCTTGAGCCTCAAAATAGGGATACCTATTTGTCCCTTTATTAGGTCTTAAGTGCATGGGCCAAACAAGTAATAAAGTGAAGAATGAAGTATCGTTCCCACAAGGATAAGTTTATTTCCAATGCTAAGTATTAACTGATAGTTTAAGTAAATCTATTCAAGAATATAAAAATAGAGAAAAGAGATATAAACTAAAAACTAGAAAGTAATAAAGATAATGGCTAGAGCATAAGAAAATCCTTCTTCACCCTTTACTTCAACTAACAAATGCAATCCTCTTCATAAATATGAATGCAATGATTAGGTTAGCTTGAGAATCTTCATTAGTTGAAAGCCTGTGTCTAGAGGTCAATCAATCGTGATTTCATTTACCTAACTCACTATGTTTCCATGAGAGCTAACACAAAATCCACTCTTTAAGATCAATTCTCAAACACGCAGTATGCATGACTAAGAGGTATATTTCTATCTAATTAACGAATTAACTCATCCCGCCATTGGAATGGAATTGAACATACACCAACCATATATATGATCTCTAACCCAAAGTCCTATGTTTAGGCTCATTAGATTTTGTTAAATCAGCTTAAATGATGATCATGAATTCAAGAGCATTAAGAACAATATAATTGAAAAAAATCATACATCCATACAAACTCAGAGGAGAACAAAATCATTTATATTCATAAAAATGATTCAAAGTATTCCCTAAAACAACTGCTACATCATTGAACACGAAAATACAATACAAAAATCATGTTCAAGATAATGGGAGAGAGGAAAGAAAAGGGAGAAAGGAGGAAAAACTTATGGATGTTGCCATTGATACTTGAATCTCCATCCATGAGGAAGATAGCCTCCAACCTTGGCTCCCTTGACCTCCAATCTGCCCAAAAATAAAGGACAAAGTCACAGCTTCTCTAACCCTAAACGGTCATCATAAGAAAATTTGATAAAATCTATTTATAGGTTCAGTTTTGCGCCTCACATCGTGGCGTGGTCCACGTCGCGGCGTGACATACCCAGCGCCGCGGCATGTTCTGCTGGAATGCTTTCTTAGTTTTCTCCTCCAATGTTGGGCCTTGACTTACATCAATTCATCTCTTTTGAGCCCATCCTACGTTAGAGAAATCACAAAGTCAAATATAAGTTGTAAATCCACTTAATCACTCAAAGAATATGCACAATTTGCTCAATAACATATAGGAAGATATCCAAATTGCATTTGACAAATATAAGCCTAAAACCTTCCAAATATGCATAAATACAAGGACTAAACAATCTATGAAGCACATATATAGGGCACAAATAACTATATTTTATGAAGTTATCAATACCTCACACTTTACAACTTTAGAGAGATATCTCACCCTCTTTACAAACAAAAGATACCTCACCCTTTACTCTTTCAAGTGATACCCCACCTTTTTTATCTCTTGAGGGATACCTCACTCTCTTTTACAGGTCAAAGAATGATTAAATGATAAACTCTCAAAAGAATATATATAACAAAATAAAGCTCAATGGGTATCAAGGAATCACACACTAAAGCTCAAAATAGGGGTTTATGAGAAAAGAGAGTTAAAACTCGTGTTCAATGCTCAAGAATGATTTTTGGACTGTTTCTCAACTTTTCTTTAATGCCCAAACACTTGTATTTATAACCTAAAGTATTTAAGAACCGTTGGTAGTGCTTGAGAGCATTAAATGCCAAAAACTAGGCATTGTTTTCATTTTCTAACTCCCTAGATAACTGGTTATTGGTTTTGAATAACTAGTTATTGGTTTTATCAGGAAACACTATAGCACGCGAATAACATGTTATTTAGAGGCCGTAATTGGTTAGGAGCTTTTAAAAACATGAAGATACACTCCTGACTTAGCGAATAACCTATTATAGGTATTCCATAATCAATTATTCCCTTTTAAAAACATTAAGGCACTTTTTTGACTTGACAAATAACCTGTTATGGTTTTTAGATAATCAGTTATTGGGTTTCAGATAACCAATTATTGAACTCAGATAATCAATTATTAGTTTGTTAAGAAAATAAGATTTCTAAAGGATTTTGCAACCAAAGTTTCCCAAAACCTTTTCAACCTTTCTAAAACCATTTTGCTTAAACTTAATCAATATTTTCACAAGTATAAAACATGATTTTGCAAAGAGATTTAAGTTGAATAAAAACCAAGATATGAGCTTAGTGTGATTCCTATTTATTTTTACACAAGATCTAAGTCCTATGAATTAAACTTGAAGAACCTTGGGACTTGATCTTTGCACAACCATTTCTTTCTTGTTTGTTATCATCAAAACCATTGCCATTGACAATACTAATTACATTCTCCCTATTTTTTATGATGAGAAACAACCATTGAAAAAAAATTATTTCAAATAAATTGGAACTCACAAAAAGGTGTTAGAGACTTACTCCCCCTCTATTTTTCAAGAGGTGATTAGATCAGAGATGTGAAGCTCCCCTTTAATTTTAGAATCCCAAGATCATTGAATATAAACCTTTTTCTATTTTGCTTTCTTTTTCTCAGTGACACATAAACCAAAAACTTCTCCCCCTGTTGTCATGATAAAAAAGATATGCAATATATATATTTTGACAAAGAGAAGTAACACAAAACCATTGCCAAATCAAACAAATATTTAATAAGCATTTCATCAACAAGATAATCATTTCATCGTTATAACAATTCCAACAAGATATCCATTACAAAAGAATATATGCCCCATTTACTAAATTCAGTTAAGCAAGTCATAAGCTAAGATAATAAATTAGCTAAAAGAGAAACAAATTAGCTAAAAGTTGTGATTCATGCCTAAGCCCCATCATCTTTCGGTGGTTGAAGACGACGCTCAATCCTATCTAAGTGATCATCCATAACTTGTAAGCGATCGTAGATAACTCCATTGCTATGCTTTGCATAGACTAAACAATCCATAAGCTGGCTTGAAACTCCAAGTGATATTTGTTCATCTGAACCACATGGGAAAAGTATCTTCGTTGGTCCAACCTTAGAGGAACTTCTAGGTTGATGGCTGAGGTGGGAGTTTGCTTGGGAATTGAGGGATTTTTGGTGCGTGATTTCTTTGGGTGAGAAGAGCTGCTAGCCATGGTGGAAATGAGGGGTTAGGGCATGGTTTAGGAGAGAGAAAAGATGAGAGGAATGAGATTTTGGAAAATTTTTTGGGTTTTAATCGGTGGGAAGTGATGAATTTGAGTGGAAAATGTATTTAAATGGTGGATTTGGTTGGATTTGAGGTGGGTGAAGTGTTTGAGGGAGTGGGTGTGAGAGAATGGTTGAGAGAAAGAAGATAAGAGTAAGCTTGGTTCGTGTGTGAATGGCAGAAAACCTCTATTATGTTGTTTTAAAGAGCCACATAACCGATTATGAGAGTTGAATAATCAATTATGGTGAGATGGAGAGTAATCACGTGTGGTTGGGAGGCTGTAATAACCGGTTATACATTTTCCATAACCAGTTATCTTCATGGGATGAAAAACAGGCGCCTCTAACTTTGATGAATAATTGGTTAGGTGAATTCCATAACCGGTTATATGTGTTTTACAGGGAGCAACAAAAAGCTTCAATAATTGGTTATGCTTTTCAATAACCGGTTATTTCCATGAATTGAAAACACCAGAAGCAAACAATAGTAGCCTCTGTCTTGATGAATAATCGATTATTCTCTTTTCATAATTGGTTATTTGTGAATTGAAAATACCAACAGCCATTGTCTTTGATAAATAACTGATTATTACCTTTTATAATTGGTTATTTGGCTTGCATAAAACATATTAGGACACCTCCATTAAGTAAATAATTGGTTATTTGCACTTCATAATAGATTATTTCACCACCAGAAACCAAGATTCTTCAAGAAATCAACCATTGAAACAAAAACTTATGCCTTCTTGAGGATCATTTTAGCTTGGCCTCATTTTCCATTCACTCTAAACACCAAAAATCAGCTCAATAACGAATTATTCTTCTTCAAAAACACCATAAAGCAAATTTCATCAGCAATAACTTGAGATTTGAAAAAAAAAGGGACTTAAACATGGATCAAGTACCTGCAAAACAAAGTTAGGAAAAATTCCAATGTTCAAGTCAGTATTGGATTCAAGAGATAAAAATTCAAGAAAATTATGCAGCAAAGCCATTTAACTAAGTTAAATGCATAATTGATCCAAAAACTCAAGTTCAAGGATATTATCATCAAACATTTCATTATCAAATATTTCATTTCAAACAAGGATTATAC
Organism: Ormosia emarginata; assembly: GCA_029884605.1. Lineage (NCBI taxonomy): Eukaryota > Viridiplantae > Streptophyta > Magnoliopsida > Fabales > Fabaceae > Ormosia > Ormosia emarginata. The sequence continues at coordinate 37,374,932 of JAQQTP010000074.1, read as the reverse complement.
TTTATCTAGCATATTAACATGTAGAAGCATTTTCAAGACATAAAGGTAGAAAAACATAACAACAATCTCCACTTATCCAAAGATTGTAAGTCCAAGCTTCTTGGAGACAAGGAAGGGAACTTGGAATAATTTCTGATCTTGTACTTAAAGCAGCCACTTTCAAGATACCAAAGTCAGTTCTTGGTGTTCAAGCACACCTACAACACACTTCATTTTTTGACTTTTGGTACCCAAATTTTTTTAGGTCCTTGTGTGTTAGTCTTTGGCAAAGTGCCTTTGGGGACCCAAACCATTTTAGTCCCTATCTTGTTATTGATATTCTTCCTCACATTGCAAGTGGAAGCAATATATCCTTTCTTGCCACAATGAAAACAATTTATGAAAAGACTTGTTGAAGTGCTTGAGGGAACAAAGAAATTCTTGTAAAGTTTTTGTTAGTTTGTAGCATTATACCCTAAACTAGCCTTTTGAAAAACACATCTTTGCTTCCCAGGCAATATGTTCAAATTATCTCTTCCAAAAGTAAATTTTAAAAGAGTATTTTTTAAATTTTCAATTTTCTTTTCAAAAGTTTTGCATGATGAGCAAGAAAAGGATGTAGATGCATTATCAAGTGAAGAACATGTCATGCATGAAGAATTTGCATCAATAAGTCCAAGAGTTTTATTCTCAATTTTAAGTTCCTCAATTTCCTTGTTTAAAAAAGAGATGTTTTTTTCAAAAAAAGAAATTATTTTCTTGGATGATGAAACAAGTTTTGCAAGCCTCATAGATTCATTATTTAATTCTTCAAATGCGTCATGCAATTCATCATAGGAAGGGAAAACAATACTTCCAAAGATGTCGCTGGATATTTTGTTTATGCTTAACTTAATGTTTTCCGATTCTACTAGAAATCAGATAAGAACTTGTTAGATGTTCTAATTGGATTTCTTGGATTGTTTCGTCAATGGTGTTAGCCCAGAATCCCTTTTTGACTCTGTACCAGCGATTTCACTATAAGAATAGTATTCTTAGTGAATAAGAATAGTATTCTTAGTGAATAATACAAAAAAAAAAAATAAAATAATACAAGAAGAATTAGTGAACAATAATGAAATAATTCCTTCATATTGATATAGATAATATAGATAGGAGACAAAATTTACATGGATATAGTAAGTCTTGCTTGGGCTGCTTTAATGGTAGTTTTTACATTTTCTCTTTCCCTCGTAGTATGGGGAAGAAGTGGACTCTAAAGGCACTACTAATTGAGTTAAGGGATCAAACTGTATCAATTTTGTTTTATAGCTGGGTTCTGAAATTTTTTGAACTATTGAATTTGAATTTAAGTATTGAATTCATACTCATTATTTGAATTCAAATATATCTGCATTTCGGAATTCTATTGTATTCTATGGATAATATAGAAATAGAAAATACTCTTTCAATCAAACAAATATTTGAATTATTCCCATGTTCGTATTTTGAAAGTCAAGGGAATACAAATAATAGGAAATTTACTCTCCTATTCCTTCCGAATTCTTCCTAAGATTTCTATTTCGATGAACTGGCTCTTACCAAAGTTATATATGGAAAATGAGGAACCGCGGAACCCCCCCTCACTCCTACTCTATTTTTTTTGTGCCCTCCTTCTCTTTTTTTCTTTTTTTTTTCAAAGATAAAAGAAAAGAGTTCTGTTATTAGTTATTAGTTATTAAGCGATACACAATTTCTATAGGAAAAAAAATAGACATAGGAGTTGTCTAACGAGATACTACACATAATAAGATATTGCCGTTGCCGTAGGCGAATACCATATTACGTATTTATTACATATTTACCTTACCGCTTGTTTTATTTTATTATTTGTATTTTAGGTTCGAAATTGGATTTATGCTTTATTGAACTCATTTCATATCATGGTTCAAACGTTAAAAATAGGTTGTGGGTTTGACCACCAATCTTTTCGAAATACGAAAAATTTTCTCATAGAACTCCCGGATCATCTGTCAACTATTTAATAACAACTATTTAATCAATTACTTCTTCGGAATGCTAAAAAGATTACTTTATTATTTTTTTTAATATGATACCGGGATTGGTATTGAAAATAATCAGAAATCTATAAATTCGAATCGGAAGAATAAGAGTTGCTTTTTGATTATTTCAGATTGATTGGAACCAATAATGAAACAAAGAAAAAAAAATTGGGACGCTATGCTATGTACATTCCATATATGGAATATATAATCTATATATATATGAATATGAAGATACATATACATATTGTAGATTGATCCATATTAAATCTCTATTTTTATAGAGTAAAACTTTATACACTACAATAATAGATAGATAGTATGGTAGAAAGAAATCAAATCTATTTCTTTCTACCATACTATCTGGATTTCATAGAATTCTGCTGATTCTATTCTAGTCCGATCATTTCATTTAAGACTAAGACCCGAAATTGAAATCCTTTTTCATTTTTTTTTTTCAATCATTCCATTGATAAGAATTAAGAAGTCATGATTAAGTAAAATTAGTCATTTTGACTTACCGTTTTTACATAAATTATAAGTAAAAAGGCAGTAGGAACTAGAATGAACAGTGCAGTAGCAATAAATGCGAGAATATTTACTTCCATAATCTCTATGTTTTATTTCTCTTTTATTTCCAATAAATAACTCGGGATTTAATCCCATAAAGATGATAAATCTTTCGTCGGTAAATTCAATGGTATAAATTAAATCTCGATGATATCAAATCAGATCAATATCATGAATAACAATATCTGAGCTATCACTATCAAATCGATTCATCGTCGAGAATTGAATAATATAACATAGGAAGATCTTTTATCCATACCAAATTCCAAAATTATATTTCTGATGTAATCAATAATTCCTTTTCTTTTTTATTTTAAGAGTTTTTTTCTTTCTTCGTCGGAACCTTTACCTTAAACTATTAAACTAAAAAGAAAAAAAAAAGAAAAAAAAAGAGGGATCCCTGTTAGGAATGAGATTATGTTTGTTATTTTTATTCCCTTTCTTTCACACACGAGAATTGATGTCTTTTTTTATTGGATTTGTATCCATCGGGACTGACGGGGCTCGAACCCGCAGCTTCCGCCTTGACAGGGCGGTGCTCTGACCAATTGAACTACAATCCCAGGGAAAAAAGCGTATAGCATACAGATTCTTACGATTTCATTCAAACCCTTTCTTTTTCGATTTTAGATTCGAATCGTTGTGCTGTAACTGACGGAGGCGGGACTTTTTTATATTTTGATATCTATATGGATATACACTTTAGCGAGATCGACACGGATTACTCGTAATCCGTTCGTTATTGCCAAATCTATTAAAAAATGAATCAATGAAAATAAAAAAGAGTCTTTTTTTTTGTTTATTTACTTTAATCCTTTCCTTAGACTTTATACTTACAGATCCTGATAGGAATCTAGATCATTAGCAAGATCCTAATTTGTGAAAAAAAATACGTAATACGGAAAAAAAATAAATAGCGCTAGGGATGTATCATATTTTTGTTCTTCCGTATCAGAGCACATCGGGCATTTCCGGAGAACAACAAATGGGTTATATCATTTCATGGTGGATCGGCAAATTATTGGGCCGAGCTGGATTTGAACCAGCGTAGACATATTGCCAACGAATTTACAGTCCGTCCCCATTAACCGCTCGGGCATCGACCCAGGAAGAATAAATTTCAGTCTTTATTGATGATCCACGATCAACTTCCTTTCGTAGTACCCTACCCCCAGGGGAAGTCGAATCCCCGCTGCCTCCTTGAAAGAGAGATGTCCTGAACCACTAGACGATGGGGGCATACTTGCCCGACCGCCATTATACTATGAACATAGTATGAACAGTTTTTTTAAAATTGTCAATATAATGGAATGATATGATTCGATCAGAAGGATCTTTCCATCTTTCAAAATTCCATAGAATTTTTTGATTCATCATTTAGATTTCGAAATTGTTCATTCCAATCGCCAATCTAGAATTCTAAAAAAAAAATAGAAAAAAGATAAGTAATGCGAAAGAAAGATAGGACGGAATGTTTGGTTTGCTGGAAAAGGTGAGGGGTTTAAACTTCATTTCTTTCACTTTCATTCATTGTTAAGATTCGATAGGTATATTTCTATCTCACACCAAGCCGGGAAATAAAAAAACGAGAATCAATCTGGAAATCGGGTAAGAAAGATAGGGATCAACAAGTTATTGAAAATTGTTTTTTTTTTCAATAAGAATTTGGTTGAGGGACAGGACAAATTGAATCCATTTATCAATGATTCGATGAAATATTGGAATTGGTGGGTATATGTATCAATGAAATGAATTTCGTTATGATGAGGATGACTTCAATTCGAATCGGTTTTGAAATAATTCATTACATTGATATTTATCACATTGATATTTATCAAATCCAATATCAATAAACCATTTTATTAACTATACTCTATTCACTAGCTAAATCCAATTTTTTGTTCCTTAATGAGTCGCTATGCAGATAAAATATATCTATGTACATATACTCTAATCTTATCTATATATAAGTATATGCAGTAACAAATATATGTACTAGGCTCATATTGGCTAGTTCCTTATTCAGGAATTGAATCAAACGGGGCCCTTTTAACTCAGCGGTAGAGTAACGCCATGGTAAGGCGTAAGTCATCGGTTCAAATCCGATAAGGGGCTTTTTACTTTTTTTTTTATAAAACTCCAGCAGTAGTATTCATATTTGAAGGAAGAATAGAGATATTGTTGATATTTGTAATAAAAAAACTAAGGAATCGTAGAATTTCATTAGAAAATGGAATTATGAATTCTAATTCTAATAAGTTATCATTCTAATGAATTCGAATATAGTAAACTAATTCTAGTTAGAAAGTGGAACATTTTGATTATTATTTCTATTTTTTTT